>OX463764.1:0-1378450 GCA_949825005.1 Gasteruption jaculator | reverse complement strand
CACGGTCTCGGCGTGTTGCTGTGTGAGTATTCCGTTCGGCTCTGGAGAAAGTCTCTCGACGGTATGGGCCCTCCGATGTGATTTTTATGAGGAATCCTCGCGTTTCTGTTACAGTCGCACCTATTCGTTCTGCAATTAGTCCACCGACCAAGCGTGCGGAGCGTCCTTCAGGGCCTGCTGCGCAAACGACTGCTAACTGCCGAACACTGTATAACCAAGATCAAGAGGAACTTCAACAACACGATAACGAACAACGGGATCCAGTCGGAGAAGGACGTGGTGGAGCAGACGGCGCTGAAGGTGTCGCTCAAGTGCCCCATCACCTTTAAACGTATTACACTGCCAGCCAGGGGCCACGATTGCAAGCACATACAGTGCTTCGACCTGGAGTCCTACCTGCAACTCAACTGCGAGCGGGGGTCCTGGAGGTGTCCTGTATGCACGTAAGTTTTGGTGGAATTCCGATAATCGTTCCTTGCTCTGAAATGGCCCGATTCCTTTGGGTCCATTTTCGGCAGATCTTCCTATGCGTATCCATCCCTGGGTTCGTCCATTCGCGCTTCATGTCCCGTGCCACCGCTTTTGGGTCCAATTTGGTCACGTTCCATACGTAACCATCCCTGGGTTCGTCCATTCGCGCTTCATGTCCCGTGCCACCGCTTTTGGGTCCAATTTGGTCACGTTCCATACGTAACCATCCCTGGGTTCATCCATTCGCGCTTCCTGTCCCGTGCCACCGCCTTTTGATTCCAATTTGCTCATGTCCTAAATGTATCCATCCCTGGGTTCGTCCATTCGCGCTTCATGTCCCGTGCCACCGCCTTTGGGTCCAATTTGGTCACGTTCCATACGTAACCATCCCTGGGTTCATCCATTCGCGCTTCCTGTCCCGTGCCACCGCCTTTTGGGTCCAATTTGGCCACGTTCCATACGTAACCATCCCTGGGTTCGTCCATTCGCGCTTCATGTCCCGTGTCACCGCCTTTTGATTCCAATTTGCTCATGTCCTAAATCTATCCATTCCTGGGTTCGTCCATTCGCGCTTCATGTCCCGTGTCACCGCCCTTAGGCCTTCCCATCCTCCATTTTTCCAACACTAACTCCGGTCACCATTTATGGCCTGTTTCATCTTACCCCAAACTAGGGCCTTGACCATCCAATTTCCCCTTGGGACCCAGTCGAGCCTCATGTGACGTCACCATCTCCCAAATTTAACCAAAAATGAAGGCGCGCAGGTTATAAATGTTGTTCCTTTGGTTTGCGTCAACAGAAAATCGGCACAACTGGAGGGTTTGGAGGTGGACCAATACATGTGGGGCATCTTGAACACGACGCTGAACACGGCCGACGTGGAGGAAGTGACGATAGACTCGGCGGCGAATTGGAAACCCGCGAAAAACATGACCGGTATCAAGTCGGAGGAGGAGGCCGATTGTAAACGAATGACCAAAGCAATGTCACCCGGTAGCATGAACATGCCGACGATGAATAACTGGGACATGAATCAGGCGATGAGTCCTTACATACCGCCCGACATGAGTAGTATCGTTAGTGGTTCCATGATGAACAACGCTCAGTCGTCCTATCCCAGCAATAACATTAATCACCGAAATTCGTCCGGCGGTACTTATGACATCAATTCCGGTACGACGAATGCCACGAATAACAGTAACGATTACACAACCGGGGCTGGACCTCTTTCACATTTAAATGACTCTGTTAATTCACTCGATCCTCTTAATGCCATGGAAAAGTCGCTTAATGATCAGGTACAGCTTTCTTCTCAAAATTCGTTATATTCCGTCAGGGAGGAGAGAAGGAGTCCCGAAGATGGCCGACGTTCATGGCGAAGTAACTGGACCAACTCGGTTTGGGTACCTTGCCATGGACGCGATGCAAGGTGGGGAACCTAAATGTCCCCGTTATTTATGGTCATGAGGAGGAAAAAAAATCCTTGAGACGAAGTCAAGGGACACGTGTAGTGGTACCATTTTGTCCTCAAGGTCAATGGGGATTTCAGGTCATCGATACCTTTTTTTTTCTTAATGAATTTGCATATTTAAATTTTGTTTTACTGGGATTCCTAGAGAGGAAAACGTCATGGTTGTAGGATAAGGTACCATTTTTAATTAGGAGTTTTGTATTTTTGTATTGGGGCTAGGTGCCATTTTTTGGCCATGGGTTTTGCTAGGGTGCCATTTTTTGGCAGCAACTATTGGGGTAGGTGCCATTTTTTGGCACCCATCCCGAATAGTTGGTACCATTTTTTGGCCATGGGTTTTGCTAAGGTGCCATTTTTTGGCAGCATGGGTGCCATTTTTTTGGCACCAACTATTGGGGTAGGTGCCATTTTTTGGCATCTATCCCGAATAGTTGGTCCGAATAGTTGGTCCCATTTTTTGGCCATGGGTTTTGCTAGGGTGCCATTTTTTGGCAGCATGGGTGCCATTTTTTGGTACCAACTACGGCGTGGCTTTGTCCCAAGGAGTTCCTTCGTAAGACCATAAATACCGAGGCGACACCTAGGCGTAACGGGGACGCCTAGGTATCGCCACTTTAGTGCCCCGCCATCTTTGGCCGTTTCCTAACCTTCAAAAACCATAAAACTGACTGTTCATGTAAATAATATTGTTCATCCGTATACGTTTAGTCAAATCATCGAGAGAGGACGCTCTCGTCGGAGCTCTTGTGCGGAGCACGAGCTTTTAGAGAGCCTCGTCTCAACTTTAAAACATTGAAGCAAGACGACGCGACGGGTACGAGTGGAGCCATCTGTGGTTAATCGCTTGTTTCGCTTTGTCTGATTTTTAGATGCCTCATACGCCGCACACGCCGCACACTCCCCACACGCCACACACTCCGGGCGGAGGTAATAGCGGCCCTCCCAGCGTGCCACCTGCTTCGCAGGAGTCCACCGGGAACCACAACACCTCCGGGAGTACAAACGCCAACATCACCAACGACACCAGCGACATCCCATCGGATTTGAACTTTGACCCCGCCGCTGTTATCGACGGAGAAGGTGCCGGTCAAGAAGCGTTAAATGTGAGTGTACCTTTCGACGTGTTTTGAATTCTCGCGCGACAGATGGCGCCACAGACTAATCTGCTGCGAAATTAGTCCTTTCTGAACAATTTTCTTGGGAAAAAAAATTCAGATAAATTCCGAAAAAGCATAAAATGAGTCCGAAATTTTGAATTACTCGTTGTCGACGTACTGGGGTACCTGAGGATCTTTTTAAATGACTCCACGCCCTGGGATTCTAATAGAATATTTTTTTATTGGTCCATTCCCGCTTCGTGTCCCGTGACATCCTCGTATTTTCGTTGTTTTATGATTTTTGAAGACGAAAGGGACGACAAACAAATTTATTTTGTCGAAAAATCTTTGTATTTTTGCCCTGCCTATTGTAAATTAATTTAAAAAAAATAGAATATCGTAATTAATAATTAAAAAATTAATAAAAAATGTGTTTTTCAGTTATTACCTGACAATGTCGTGGACCCGATGGAGCTGCTGTCGTACTTGGACCCACCGGATCTGAACACACCGCCCAGTAGTGGGGCGAGTAGTGGGAATCCCTCGTCGAGTGATGACATTTTGGCACTTTTTGAATAAAAAGGGCCAACTGCAACCGCAAGAACTGCAGCGAAATAAAAACAAAATGTTTAAATAATTATTAACTTATACATAAAAGGAAGTATAGATTATTATTAAAAGGAGGGAGAGAGAGAGAAAGAGAGAGAGAGAGAAGAAAAATGGAAAATAATCAAATCTTTTTTTTGGGGTGGGGCGGGGCGGGATGGGGTACAAGGGGGAGTGAAGAAGAAACACAAATCGGGAGAAGAAAATTGTTCGAAGGGGGAAAACGTTGTAAATGTGAACGAGAATGAGAGAAAGAGTGTAAAAAATATATATACATAAAAGATACAAACAAAAAACGAAATAAATAAATGAATAAATAAATAAATAAATAAATAAATAATAGCAAGAAAAATTATATATATAGCGTATGTGCGAGCGTTTAAGGGGTATCACGGGTTCACCGAACACTTTTTTCTCGTGACGAAGAATACCGAAGTAATTAATTCATTCATTAAGTGATTGATTAATTAATTCATTAAACGAACATGAAGTAAAATGAAGAAAAGTGAAAAAAATGCGTTCCTAAATTTTTTTTTAGTTAAAATGACTAACGAAGAAAAAAAAATTAAAAGAGAGATAATGATGATGATGATGATAATGATAATGATAATGAATAATGATAATGAAGAGAAGAATAAAAGAAAATGAAAAATGAACTTTTTTTGTAGTGAGACGTTCTTTGAAAGCCGGGAGAGGATTTTATGGGTAAATGTCGTGAGTTGTCCGGGAGTGCGAGAGAGACTGCGCGGGGACTTTCAAAATGTTCTCACGTTAAAAAAAAAAAACCAATGGTACAAAACAATCTTAGCTCTAATTGTAATAATATTCCTATTTGAGACGATGAAATGCGACGAAATGCGAATGTTTTAGGGCATTTTAGATAAATAGAAACAATGACAACAAACCTCTCTAATATTGATATACTTACTTACATTAACGAAATATACCGATTAAAGGAAAAAAAAATAGTGGATAGCACATCGACAAGGCTTGGTTGGCAACAAGACGATTATCAAAAAAAAAATAATAATCTTTATCAAAGCAGTCATCCGGCGAATCTTCGTTTTTCTTTTATATCTGTCTTTTCTCGATTTTCAACGGTAGAGGGCAGGATTCGTAGCACAAACGACGTAAAACAAGATCCTCTCGCCCCTTTTTCAAATTTCCCGCCGTTTTGAAAATGATTTTTTTCTTTAAAAGGACCAACCAGGTCGATAAGTTTGGTATTGCCACTTACCGACGTTTTTTAACGACTCTGTCCTTTGTGATTCCGCGAGGATTCCCAATTTCGTCCATTCGCGCTTCGTGTCCCGTGGCCACCCCAGTTTTCGCGATATTTTACCTGTTTGAAGGAAAAAAAGTGAAAGAAAAATTCATTTCAACTCATTCCATGGAATATCGGATACAAAAAAAAATTACTCCTAGATACAAATGAAACAAAAAAAATTTTTTTTTTTGTTCAGTGCCTTAATCCAAAATGGCATAGTAATAACAATAATAATAACAATCGTAAGGATCCCGAGCCATTTTTTTGTACCTTTTCGTTTCGAATTTTGGGATTTCAATGGGAATTTTTTTTCCCTCCGGGATTTTGAGGTTATGGTCCTTTGTGCTACTGAAAATTTACCCCTAACCGCCTTTTTCAAAGCTCGAGGAGCCACTCGAACGGTCTTGTGCGCGTGAATTTGTCATTTTCGTTGCTGCGTAATTGAAAATGGTTCCTTCTGTCGACGATAATCGAAATCTCGCGCGTCACTGAGACGCCATTTCGTGAAACGGGAGCCTCAAAATGGCCGCCTGAATGGTCATGTGACCTGGAAAATGGCTTCCCCGTCGCAATTCACGGCGCCCCGGCGCCATTTTGGGCCCTCTCGTGTCACGAACGCCATTTCGCGAGACGTGGGAGCCTCGAAATGGTCGCTCGGGGTCACGTGACTTGGAAAATGGCCTCCCCGTGACGTTTCACGGCGCCGACGCGCCATTTTGGGACTTCCATCGTTTCGAATGTCGTTTCGGGACGATATATTTTCTAAAAAAAGTCTATGGGTACTATTATTCGCGGAAAAAAGGGGGAAAAATGGTATTTCTGCAAAATTCGAGTTGTTAACGGACTTCCTTTGGGACGAAAATCGAATGGAAATGTTTAAGGGTCGAAAGGTTAAATATAAATAAATAAATAAATATATTTATTTATTTATTTATATTTCGAAAATATATTAAAAAAGTATATAATGATACAGTGACGAGCAAGAGTTTCTTCCATTTATTTCTCTTCTTCGAGAAAGACAAATTATTATTATTAAATCTGATTCCATTTTCCATTGAAATAAACGATTGAAAACAAAAAAACCAGAAAATTTTGTACGAATTTTTTTTAACCAGGTTCGAATTTACAAAAAAAAAGGAATTTCAAATTTTCCACCAAATCAGACTTGAATTTTCGTCGAGTCTGGGTTTTAGCGGCGCTGCGGTACGTTTCTAAAATTGCAAGGCCCTCCCCCACTGGTCATGGGGATTCACAGGTTTCATGATTTTGAAGGAAAGAAAATTATTGTAATTCGTTTTTTTTTTAATGAAATTTCAACTTTTGCCAAAATAAACGAGGAAATTGAAATCCAATGGACGTTTCTTTGAACCAAAAATCGAATTTTTATTTGAAAAAATAAAAAGCAAAAATTGAATTTTCATAATTATATTTTTCCGGGACATTATAAATTGGAAATGTTGAAAAACGAGCGGGAGTCCTTTTCATTTGTCCCTTATAAATTCGAACAAAGGAATAATAATAATAATAATAATAATACTAATAATAATAATAATGATAATATTAATTATTATGATGACGACGATGGAGAGAAAGAATAAGATAACGGTCTATTTGTATTGGAGGCTATGAAAAAAAAAGAAAGAAAAAAAAAGGAGGAAATGAAAACGTACGGAAAAGGAAGTAATTAATAATGAAGTAAAAATAAATTAAATGAAGAAACAAGGGGAAATTATTAATTACCGATTATTTAAAGAAAAAATAAAAAAGGGAGAAAAAAAAAGTGCAGAGGAAGAAAAAACTGATACTATAAAAAATTACTATTGCTATTACTATTATCTACTATTACAACTATTACTACTATTTACTACTATCATGATTACCATAATTAATCTTATAAACTATTCGAACGAAAATAACTATTGTACAGTATCTCTTTCTTCTTTTATTTTGTAAATAAGTTTTCCAAAAAAAAGAGAGAAAAAAAGGAATACACACACACTCGCTCACTCACTCACTCACACAACACACACACACACACATACATACGTACACTCACACATGCAAAAAATTACATCTGTATAGTTACATCTGTTCTCATCTGTCGTAAAAAAGAAAAAAATACAAAGAAAAATATTTAAAAAAGTTACATGAATATAACACCAACTTGTCTTTACTTATCCCATTCTCAAATTTTCATTGTTATATTATCAATTTTATTTTTTAAGGGGAGCTTACCGTCGAGACGCATGAAAACACGCCTAAAGTTCTGGAATTTTTTGTCTATACAAATTTAAATACTTTTGGATATAGGTTTCGAGGCGATATATTCTTGTATAATTGGAGGTTAAATTTCAACTTTTTTTTTTATGAAAAAAGAGTCCAAAATGGCGGCTCCGGCTCGGATCAAATGAATAAATGCATGGCGTCGTTTGCTCCGCGCGGGGGCGCGCTTTCACAGCCTCGCTGGTTTATCTGAAACAAAAACGGATTTCGAATTGTCAAAGTAGAACAAATTTCAGACGTTTTTCATTTTCCAAAAATCCCCTTGATTAGAAAATGGCAGCCGTTTGAAGAGAAACCGAATTTTTTTTGCTGTCTTTTTTTTCGCTTCAATGAACGAAAAAATACGTGGAAATCAATTTTTAACGAAAATTAATTAAGAAACCCCTTTTCTCAAAATAAGCAAATTACTTTTTTTAGGCAAAAATATTTTGCAAACAAGATGGCGACGTTTTTGGCCATTTTCCACTTTTGAGCCGGTCTCCGTTGGGAAACAAGGAAGAACGCAGAAGAAGAGACGAACCTCTCCTTCGACCTTGATCAATGAGTGGCTATGGCGGACGGATAGGAGGCGCGCGCATCGATAATCCGACATTAGACGTTTCGGCGTAACCCTCTTTTTCTTAGCACACACATATAGAGCCAGGTGCCGCATTTATGCATAAGAAGAATCGTGTAAAGGCTGCTGTACGTCACACGTTGTCTCACAATTCACCGGAATTATTACTATTCAAGATTTTTTCCTCCATGCGCAATTTATTTATCGCGTTTCGTAAAGACTTAGCTTGAAAACGTAATATTTCTGGTATTCCATCGATAATAATAATAATAATAATAATAATAATAATAATGATAATAGTAAAAGTACCGAAATTATTTTTTTTTTGGATGAAAATAAGTAATTTTCACGATTTCTTGGGTCTAGGGAATTTTTTTTCCCCCAAATTCAAAATTATATTTCACCCAAAAACCAATCACACGCACACAAAAGCGCCTCCACACAATTTTGTGTGGGTACGTGCCTGCCACAGATATTCGTGGCGTTCCGTAACGGTTCGTGACCGCTTCGGAAATCAGAGCGAGAGGGGCTTACACGAGTTACGTAAGGGACTGACTGAGTAACCGAATCAATAACCACTTACCGGCGCACGATTAACGTGTGTGTTTTCGAGTATAACCCCAATAATGACACAAATTGGGGTTATCTTTCGAGATTGTTTATTAAAGATTGCACGGTTACACGGCATGTCCCTAATGTTTTATTTCGCGTATTTCATTATTATTATTATTATTATTATTATTATTACGTGAACGAGGAAAAAGAGCAGAATATTGCTAAAAATGGAAATATATCAACACGGGTATGGTGGGTCACTGAATTACCGACGGTTCAGCTTCGATGTGGACCATTTATGGAAAATACGTTACAGCTTCTTCCCAAATATCGATACTTTTTATTTTTTGATTTTTTTTTTTAAGTACCTATTCGAGTACGTGGAAGTGATATTTATATAATTATTGTTTATAAAATTTATGTAATTGATATCGGCACGAAAACTAAAAATCCGAGGTTATCTTTCTTACCAACCAAACGCAAGACGAAAAGGAATGGGTTTTTGGTACCCATAGTAGTCAAAATGGGCTATTTGGCGTGAAGGTGACGTTTTCGGCGACTCCAACTGTATATTTTTTTACAAATTCGTTCAAAAACCAATTTTTTGTCTCCGAGAATACAAAAATCCCCAAGTTGACTGTCTAGGGCCAAACAAAATTCCCTATAATTGGAATCCCTAATAAAAAAAAAAATATCTTTCGACTAAAAATATTGGTATTGGAAAACAATTTTTTCTCATATAGCTCCAAACGAGTTCCAACCCCATACATTGTAATCCCATTAATAATTATTATTGAGAATATCAGAAATATTATCCGACCTGGAACTTTAGCTGTTCGTTTATCGGCAAACGTGATGGCAGGACATTTGTTAACACCATGCCGTCCGGTGGCACCACGTTGGTGCCATGCGAAAACTATCGGGCAACCGCCGGTGGCAGCATTGTGGTGTCGTACATAAAGATTTAATCACACTTTTAAAAAGAACAGAAAATTCGAAATCGATAAATTTCATATGAACAAAATCAATAATTTTTGTCTCCCTGAAAACGGGAGAAATCGTTTCGAGGTCTGGGAAAATCGGTGACAGGAAAACGCGCACCGATAATGTGCGTCACCCAACGGGAGACACTTGCGTAGGTGAAGGGAATCGAGCTGCATACCAAACTTGTCTCTCTACCATTTCAATGCACACTGCAGATGTCGCGGGTCAACGGCATGTTCCGTTCTACGCAGTAGTTCTTTCAATTCTTCCTTCAGGTATTGCGACATCGCATGACGTATCTCAATTATCTCGTACGCATTAAACGGATGTGACGTATTTGGTACACAAACAGGATCCATTTCCTTTCCCACCGTCCGCCATTGGTGTATACAATATTGGCCCACATTGGGAAACAAAATATATTTGTACTGTATCGCTACAGTGGGGTTGGCGTCATTTATTTAATATATAATATTAAATTGTAATATAATATTTAATATATGACACGTATTCCGATGAATTAAATATATATGTTGTATGAGCTTATTTTGAAATTTGCAGCCTGTATATACAGGGTGGTCATAAAGTAAGTATCACTTTCAAAATTCTGTATCTTTGTCAGACACCGCAAGAGAAAACCCTATTTTAGGGAATTTTTTCTGCCAATTCTAGGGAATTTTCTTTGAAAATTCTAGGGAATTTTCTTTGAAAATTCTAGGGAATTTTCTTTGAAAATTCTAGGGAATTTTTTTTGGAAAATTCTAGGGAATATTTTAGCGAACTCTAGGAATTTGTTTCAATAAATTCAGACTTTGGTCATATATATGAACTTATTTAGAAAATTTGTAAATGTAACGAAAATATTATGTTTTGTCGGTGATTGGTTATTTTCGGATACTCGAAGGGTTAAATCGATAATTATTGCCTAATATTTTATCGGTTTATGCTCGAAATAGCAAAAATGCCTTTACAGCCTCCAGGGTAACGCATAAAATTTGCATAGCTGGGGTCTAATGTGTGTACATAAGAAGGAATTACAAATTTTTCAGGATTTTATTTTTGATGTTTTTTTTTTTGGATAAAATTGGTATTTGGAAAACTGCTGAACCTACGCGATTTCGGAATAGGCAAATAAAGAAAAATAGAGATTCAGCGTTTCATATTTGAATGAGGAAAATGTAAATGAACGAAAGCACTCGTTCGGACGTAATGAGCTTCGTGGAAGGAGCCCAAAGGTTTTCCAGAATAAAAGTTGTACATGTTCCGTGAGTTTCCCCGTCCACGGGCGGCTTTATATCAAATTTATGAATTAATTTTAATTAATTTCCCACTAGTTCCGCTCATTAACTAAATGAAGTTTGTCGGCAGATGCCATTCGAGTATTTTGAAGGAAAAGTATTTTTTTTTTTAGAGGTTTCAGCCAACGGCAATAATTTTTGTCGGGTTGCATTTCGCTGCTGTGCGATTATTATTGGCAATGATAAAAAACAATTTTTTTAGAAGAAAATTTGTGGCGAGAAAAATTGCCGAGAATTTGCTGAGAAAATTCCCTAGAATTTGTTAAGGAAAATTGCCTAGAATTCGCATAGAAAATCCCCTAGAATTGACGGAGAAAAATTCCCTAGAATTTATTTACGAAAGTCCCTAGAATTTGCTAAGGAAAATTGCCTAGAATTTGCACAGAAAATCCCCTAGAATTGACAGAGAAAAATTCCCTAGAATTTACTGACGAAAGTCCCTAGAATTTACTGACGAAAGTCCCTAGAATTTGCTAAGGAAAATTGCCTAGAATTCGCATAGAAAATCTTCTAGAATTGACAGAGAAAAATTCCCTAGAATTTACTGACGAAAGTTTTCAAAGAAAAACCTTCTAGAAACTGAAAAACAAAAAATTTCCCCAGACGTTTCCCAATAAACGAATTCCATTCGAAATTTCGAGCGATTTGAAATTTCAAAATCAATCGATTTCCTCCATTCGACTTTCGAGTCTCCCGAACTCCCCCCCCCTCCCTCTCGAATCCACGAGTAACCTTACCTCCGCGAGCCGTGGCTCGCGGGACCCCGGGGCTTTCCGCTGAAATTGACCGACTGCAATTTCAACGAGGGAAGCCGGAAAACTTACCGTCCTTCGAGTACCCGGGAGTCCCCTTTGAAGCCGATACGAGGCATCTCGTCAGCGCGTCGTGGGCAAAAATCAGTGCGGTTGGCCATTGGCAAACACATCACCAGTTTGCCTCTCGATGCTCGTATAATAAATAATAACGGTCGTGGCGTTCGCAACGTCCACGGAACTCAAGCGCCGAGCGCGCATGCGCGCGCGTGGAAACCAAACGAGGAACGAGCAACGAGAGTTCCTCCAGTGGTTCTCCTCCCACCCACCACCGGCCGCAGGAGATTCGGTCGCGTTAGTTGGTACCACTATCCCCCCATGTTGGCTCCATACACACACACACACATATATATGTATTGTGTATGTATGTATACATATATATATGTATTTCCCCTCCTTCTGGTTTCATTCTGTTGTAGCTTCTACCTACTACCTATCTTCCCACGTACACACTTGGCATTCTTTTGCTTGTATGTGTATGTGTGTGTGTGTGTGTTTGCGTATGTGTTCGCACGAGGAATTCGCGTACGTGAGCGCCTCTCCGCTCGAGCCTGTAGTGAAAGCTCGGCTCGCACACACAGACGCGGTCCGATCGACACAGGCAAGGAGAATGTGCGGCCCACACGTACACAGACATTAGACACCGCTCCGGTGGCGGTGCTGCTCGCTTATTGCTGCTTTTCTCCTGCCTGCAGTCTTCTATCACGAATGCAACGAAACGTTCGGATTGTTCGGGGGTCGCGCGAGTTCGACAGGGACTCCTCCGCCGTTGTCTTCTTGTTGTCCAGTTTCGCGAGTCGGTGACGAAACGTGGGGTTCGACCTCGAAGCAACCGCCGCCGCCGCCGCCACCTTCTTTTCGGAAACAAAAAAGGACGAAACTCTTCACGATCGTTATTATTATTATTGTTATTGTTTCTTTGTTATTCGACGAAACGACAAAACAAAATAAGACCCCCCTGCCTACCTGTACCACCCAGGCGGACTCTAATCTACAGGTACGAACGTAGAATATTTACCGGGGGTGCGTTATTGTGGTGACTTTTTTTGGGGTTTTTTTTTTTTCGAGAAAATATTCTTGACCCTGAAAGTGGAGTGGGGGAGTACTTTGGATCCCCGAGAAAAAATAAAAAAATAAAAAAAAAAGGAAAGAAATGTGGAATATAGGTGAAGTGACAAGCCTCGTGTCTGACCTTGATCATTGAGTCGGTATAGCGGACAGCCGAGCGGCGCGCGTCGATAATCCTACTTGTGCACTTTGATGTTTCCTTTAATATCCCCCTTTTTTTCCTTTTTTATTTTTCACGTCCGAGCTACGGCGTTTATTCACGCACAAGGAAAATCGCGCGGTCGAACGTCGTACGTCGCCTAATTGGTTCTATTTTTTTTTTCATATTTCCCCTCCCCCGGGAGGCATTTTTTTCTCGTTTCCGTGTTCGTGCCCCCTTACTTGTTTTTCGACTGGAGTGCGCCTTAGGCCCGAGTGAGGGCAGCAGGACCGCGTTCTCCAGGCCCTAGACCCGGCAATTGGCGGCCCTAGAACGAAAAGTCGCGGATAAATATACATATATATATATATATAATATTGATGCGAATGAGGATTCGCGAAAGTGCGGGTAGGTGGCGCTGCGGAAGGGAAACAGTTGGTTCCGCGACTCTGGCCTATGCGAGAGCGGCCTAAGTATTTACAATTGCGAGGGGACGTGAAAATAGAAGGTCGTGGAATCACGGAACAATCCGAGGAACCAAAAAGTACCCACTCATGGTGTTCGATAAAGGTCCAGTTTTGTGAGATCCAAGCGGATGCAAATGATCCCCCGTGACCCAGAAAACGGTTTCCGGGGATCGTTGATGTAGCGGAAAAAAAAGAAATGATAGAATTTGGATTGTTTCGTTTTTTGAATTTTATAATATTACTTTTGATTTTGGAATTGACTTTTGGGAGAATATTGTAGAATATTGGATGACCTTCGATATTTTTTGTCTCCCCCCTCAGAAGGATGAGGGGGGTAGAAAACTGAAAAAATGAAACTTTTTTTAGAAGGTAGAGAAAAATTCGTCATTTTGAAAAAAATTGTCGGGGTTCGTGGAGTCGAATTCAGTTTTGAGGATTAGTTAGTAAATATTAGTTAGTTAGTAATTAGTAAATTACTAATATTTAGTTAATTAGTAAAGTAAACAAAAATTTTTTTAAGTAAATCAATGGATTTTGGGGAAATAAGAAATTGGAAGAAATCGGACCGATCCTGAACGATTTTTATTTTTTCTGAAATCGAGCGACTGGAAATTTGAATATTTATATTGGGAATTTGAATATAATTGGATTTTGAGTATTAATAAATTGATAATTTGTAAAAGGAATTGATGGATTTTGGGGGAATAAGGAATCGGAAGAAATTTGGACCGATTCCGAGAGACTTTTATATTTTCTGAAATCGAGCCACTGGAAATTTTGAAAATTTCTATTGAGAGTTTGAATTTTAATCGGATTTTGACAATTAATAATTTGTTAATTAAATTATAAATAATAAGAAATCCAAAAACCACATTTAGTCGAAACCAAATTATTCCAATTAACTCTCGAAAGTCATCTTCCGAAGGAAATCGAGTGATATCACTCGACTCCAATATATTTCGTAATATCGGTTCAAAGTCCGGTACGATACCGGTTCTAAGCGAGTTGCCAGAAACCAATTTCCTCCCAATTTTATATAATTTTTACCAACACGCAGAAACTATGCAAGGTCAAAGATAGTACAAAGGCCAAAAATAGTAGAAAAAATAAAATAAATAAAAATAAAAAAATTTCAAAGTTACATGTATTTTTAAAACTGGGAGTAAAGTCAAAGAAAAGCAAAATCATTTCTAAATTTAAATATTGACAAGACGAATTCGAGCCGATGCCGATGAATTTCAGTCGAAGGTGTGTCGAGGAAGAGCGATGACAATTTTTATGGTCAAGAGCGAGACAAAAGTGTGTTATCGCAATTCGACGAACTGATATTTGAATTTCTAACAAAGGACAAATTTCCTAAGAGAAGGAATTACGGCAATCTTACATCCATGGATTATACTTGTTGGTATCAGACAAAATAATCATAAAAGAAAGAAGAAACGTTTGCCATGAGATTAGCCTGGAGAGATAAGAAAAAAACCCAAAAGAGTCTAGAAACGCAGATGACGATTTCGTCAATCACTGGGTTTATCTTTTCTAGGAAAGACTATCTTTTCTATAAAAAAAAAAACAAATCAGAAGAGTCTGATAAATTAGTAGAGCCAATCTAGAAAAGAAGTCTCTGGAAGTTACAAAAACGCTCAAAAGGGCTCGCAGTGATCAGTCCCAAGCTGGAGCGAGGGACTCAAAAGGGTCCTCGGGAGGATCGAAGTCATTCGAAGCGAAGGGATTGGGTTCGATGTAGATTTTATCTCTTAGAAAATTCTTTAAACAATTCCAGAAAGTTAAATAATAAATAAATTCTACAATATATCGAAAGTTACCATAAATGGCATAAAAAAATGGAATAATTATGAAGTTCTCTAGGGTTTTGCTAGGGACCCAAAAGGGTCCTTGGGAGGATCGAAGCTATTCGGAGCGAAAAACAAACCCAAAAAATCCCTAGCGAGGGACCCAAAGGGGTCCTTGGGAAGATCAAAGCCATTTGAAACGAAGAACAAACCCAAAAAGTCCCTAGCGAGGGACCCAAAAGGGTCCTTGGGAGGATCGAACCCATTCGAAGCGAATAACAAACCCAAAAAATCCCTAGCGAGTGACCCAAAGGGGTCCTTTGGAGGATCGAAGCCATTCGAAGCGAAGGGATTGGACTCGATGTACAATTCATTACCTAAAAAATTCATTAAACAATTCCAGAAAATAAAATAACAAAGAAACTCTACAATTTATTGAAGTTTACCATAAATGGCATAAAAAAGATTGAAAAATTGTAAAATTCCCTAGAAAAGCGAATCCTCGAGAGGAGCTAATGGCTCGAGTTGGTGAACCAACCGAAGTCACTAAGGAAAAAGAATGAAAGAAAGAAAGAAAAAGCCTAGGGATATTCTGGTGCCATCAAAGAAGAAGAAGCTGAAATTCAGAAATTCACATTTGTGGCTGAATTTGCATGTTAAAAGGAAGTCAAAGAAAGCAGAGAAGAGAGGAAACATTGTTTAGCATTTGCCTATTCCCCAGCTGACGCTTTTGAGGAATTTCGCCGACCTACATCCGTTTTTCCCAGCGGTAGCGGTACCCGCGAGTGGCAATGGCGCATCGATTCTGCTGATAAACGGGCCAAACCTTGCCCACGGAAAACAGGGACAACGAACAAATTCGCCATCCAGAGTCTCCTTCCTCTTAGGAAAATGAAGCTCTTTCCGAGTTTCAGGGTGCACCGAGTGCATCCGGATGCACTCGGTGCACTTATTCCTTCTCGATCGATCACTCGGAGCCTGGTCGTTGTCGAACCTTGTCCCCGGAGTTAGAAAAATCTAGTTCCATTTAATTATTGCATTTATGAGTTAATGCAATTGAGATTCTGATGCATTTTTTCTATTGCAATCGGTTGCAGGGCCTTTGTTGGCTCGGGTCAAGACATATCCTGGCTCGAAGTTGCAAAATGGAAATTTAGTTTTTAACGTTCCCATGATGAGGGATAATAATGAAAACAAATGGATTTGAATTTTTTCATTTATTTCCAGAAAAAAATGAATTTCAATTTTTTCATTTATCGCCAGAATTTGCTCTCAGAGATTTTTCCCTTTGATTTTCTGGGAGGGAGGTATTGGCAAGCAAAGTGCAACCGTGGCAGTCCTCTAATGCATGTCCCCGGTTGCAATATCAAATAAAAATCGTGGCAAAGTCAAGAATAGTTCTTGACTCTTGTCTGGCGAGTTAGAGTTTTGTACTTAACTTCAGTAGACGAAGTTGATAGGAAGGCCGAGTGGAAAATAATCGATTGTTATTAATGTTTAAGCAGTTGCTTGTTTCAGTTTCTTTCTCTTTGCTCGAGATAGACGGCGCAGTGGAAGTTTATGCCCGAGCCCCTAACTTCTGGGGATTAGCATTTCCCAGGAATTTAAATATCAAAGTTGCAGGCATTATTATTATCTGCTTTGAGCCAGAGATATTTTTTAATCAAGAGAACTGGATTATTTAAGTCGAGTGGTCGGTGGATACCCACTTGGCTTGGAACCTATTCAATATTGTAGATTTTTCTTTTTTTTTTCCTTTTTTTTAGGGATGATAAAGAAAAGAGAGTATGAGGCAAAATTCGAGATTTTGAATTTGTTGAGGCAAAAAAAAATTATTATAATTAATATTGATTTATTTATTTTTTTTAGAGAATTCTAAAGTTTTCTGTGAGAGGGAAAATTTAATTCCAATTTGAAAAAATATTTTTCCAGTAAATTTTCCATTTTTTATTTTTTTTTTAAATTTAGATTTTTGAGAATTCCAAAAATTTCGGGTTCTAAATTTGTTTTTAATTCAATTTCATTGATTAAAAAACAAAAACTATAATCAATATTAATTTACATATTTTTCATAATATTTCAGAATTTCCTCTGGAAAAAAATAAAAATAATAGAATAAAATATTTTTCATAAAATTTTAGAACTTTTGTCTCAAAAAAAATAATTTCCAATTTGAAATTTTTTTTTTCATTTACAATCAGAATTTGGATTTTTGAGATTTTTGAGAATTTTAGGTTCGTTCTAATTTTTGTTTTTTTTTTAAATTCCAATAAGTCCAGTTTTCCAGTTCTCATTGAAATTAAGAGCCCGATTCAAAAAGTGTCTCTTTTTGAAAAAAACATTTTTTTTTTTTTTTTCGAATTTTCGAGTTCGCGAAAAAAGGCGAAATTTTTGTAAAATCTTTCGTCAAACAGAATGCAACATATATTCAATCGACCTCCTCTTTTCCGACCTACTAAACGAATTATACATTGAGGAAGCCTTTTCACGGACGATATACGCTCGATAACTCACGCGGGGCTTCCAAACAATCCTTTGTGTAAATAGGAATTCGCCGACGAAGCGAGAGATTGCTTGGAGCTAAAAAAAATTGATATGTGAAAGAAAAAAAAAAGGCAAAATGTAAAAATAGCCTTTTTTCAATTCAAACATTGATTTCCCTGTATTTCTTTTTTTTTATTTCAATAGAAATTATTGAGTTCAATAATTTTTCTCTTTCACTTTTGTGTCAGAATTTCTGAAATTTGTTGAATAATCAGTTTCCTCGAAAATCTCTGAAAACGCTCGAAATTCTTCAAAATAGAAATTTGTGAGAGAACTGTCAAAAATATTTTCTCATCGGGTCAAATTTGAAAAATGTTGAATTTGTCGAATTTTTTAATTTTGTAGATTTTGTTTCAATTTCATGATTTTCTTGAATTTTTTTCATTTTCTGGAATTTGTTGATTCTGTTGAATTTGTCAATTTTCTGGAATTTGTTGATTTTCTCGAAAACATTATATTTTTTACTTTCTTGATTTTGTAGATTTTCTTGAATTTGTTAATTTTGTAGATTTTAGAAATTGTTGATTTTCTTGAATTCGTTCTTTTTTTTACTTTCTTGATTTTGTAGATTTTCTTGAATTTGTTAATTTTGTAGATTTTGTTAAATACAATAAATTTCTTGAAATTGTTAATTTTGTGGAATTTGTAGATTTTGTTGAATTTATTAATTTCGTAGATTTTGTTAAATTTCATGATTTTCTTGAATTTGTTAATTTTCTTGAATTCGTTAATTTTTTGATTTTGTCGATTTTGTTGAATCTGTTGATTTTGTCTGAAAATCGCAACACCTCACAATTACTCAGAATTCAGTCAACTTTGAATCTGGAGGGAACTTTTTGTCGGTACAAAAAAAAAAGAAAGATCTCCCATCGTTCGATCTTATCAGTCAGCGTGAAAGCTGAAGCGAGCAGGTGTGATTATGAGAACACCGTTATCGTGAACCGGATCTGGAACGCATTTGTGAGATAAGCTAAGCACACAGCATTTTTTAATATCCAATAGTTCTGATAAATCTCGAGTGTCGCTTTTATTTATGTATTTTTTTTTCCGTTTTCATCAACTCCCGCAATTGGAAGACGATCGGTGCGCCAAAAAAATGGAAAAACGGTAACATTCTATAAAAACGAAGCCCACGGTCGCGTCCTTGGCTGCAAAATTCAATTTCTTTTTCTGCCGCTTTATAATAATTTATTCATGCCGATTGTTAAAGACTCTTTCTCTTTCCCCCCTTGCTCCCCCCCCTCCCCCTGCGCCATCTCTCTTTCCATTTTTGTTGTTGTCTTTTCATACATGGTAGGAAAACATTTTATTTTTAGAAGTCACGACATCCGAGAAACCTGTTTTCTTCTTTCCATACTTGTGCCATATGTATACACATATATATATGTATACATGTATATACACGTGTTTCATCCGGAGTATATAGTAATTGGCGGAATTATAGCAGTTCCATCTATTCGCGTTATCTCGAAGTACAGTTGCGATCCGTGGCTACCTTCTAGAACTCCTGGAATCCTGTTACCAAAGGTTAGGGTATTTTTATGATACTAGGGTATTTTTTAAAAATAAGTTTGGTGTTTGAGGTTAGGCAAGGATGGGTGTTGAGGTTATGTCATCAATCATGGTAATGCACGGTGCCTTAGTGATCGATCAATCAATCTCTGAATTAATCAATCAATCAAACAATCAATCTCTGAATTAATCAATCAATCAATCACACAATCAATCAATCTCTCAATCAATCAATCCATCAATCTTTCAATCATTCAATCATTCAATCTCTGAATCAATCTCTCAATCAATCAATCAAACAATCAATCTCTCAATCAATCAATCCATCAATCTTTCAATCATTCAATCTCTGAATTAATAAATCTCTCAATCAATCAATCCATCAATCTTTCAATCATTCAATCTCTGAATTAATAAATCTCCCAATCAATCAATCCATCAATCTTTCAATCATTCAATCTCTGAATTAATAAATCTCTCAATCAATCAATCCATCAATCTTTCATTCATTCAGTTTCTGAATCAATCAATCATTCAATCTCTGAATCAATCTCTGAATTAATCAATCTCTCAATCATTCAATCTCTAAATTAATCAAACTCTCAATCAATCAATCAATCAATCAATCTCAATCATTAAATCTCAAAATCAATCAATCAGTCAATCGATCAATCAACCACTCGATGAAATAATGGAGTCTATTTCCATCCTCATTGTTAATAATAATTTTTCCGATACCGATATTATCGGTGTCATTATCAAAAGTGCTATTATTATCCGTATGCTTACCAACGCAATCGTTGCCATTATTATTATCATTATTATTATTATTATTATTATCATCATCATCATCGTTAACGACATTTTAATCGTCCGCGATCGTTCGATAAGGGACAATTGCAAATTTCGTTTACGAAATGTGTCTCTAATTGATTACCCCCGCCGAGGACCCCGAGAATTCCTTGCTCGTTGCTTCACTTTTATTTTCTTTCTCGCTCTCTCTCGCAATAAAGGAGCTGCTTATGTAACTGCGTTTAACGAATGGCGGGGATAAAAAAAAAGGTATCAACTGACGCGATACTAATTAAGGTGGGTTGGGTCGAAAGCCGATTATTGCGTTTCCGACGACCTTATTTTATTTCCCGATGACATTACACAACTCTCGTTTCCTTCCTCTTCCCATTGAGCGAGACAATTTGGGTCGAAACGTGGGAATTTTTTTTTTTAGCCAAGAAAATTAGCAGGAGTCTAATTAAAATTAGCAATCGTGGGAAAACATGGACGACGATCGCCCGCGAACGTTTCCCCCGAGTTTGAGCGAAATCGGTCCGTAAATACGGAAGTTAGACACCAGCGCCACCTATCGTGACTAAAAACCTTACTCGGCACCTCGATAAGGTATGGCACAAATATGGCCCCGATAGGCCCAGCGGTTCGTCGGCTACGGTGCGGTTTACTCACGCAAAATGGGTTCCACGCGTAAAAATTAACGTTATTCGTTACTTAAAATTCTGGATTCTTGAAAATCGACGATTTTCGTTCCCGCTGGGTTGGAAAAATTAGGTCCATCGAGAAAACCCCAAAAAGTTACTAGATTTTTGTTACCAAATTGGTGGGAATTTGTAAAAGAACGGACTCCGTCGTTTCGATACCGATCGAGTTATCGATCCCTTTTGTGGAGTCAATTTGGGTATAAGTGGTGGCAACTTTAATTATAACAAATTTAAGAAGAAGCCTCTCCGGAGCTGCAGGCTTTGTTGACGCAATTAACCCTCGACAACGTTGCGCGACCTTCGGGTAAAATACCCAATACCCATACATCCATACTCACGGCAATGTCTTTTTCAATTTCCCATTTTTAACGCCGACAACCATTGTAACTATAAAGTTACAATATTGCCCTTCTTTTGATGGAAATGTCACGTGTTTATATATAGACCACGGTTTTCCTATTCCCTGTAAAGTCATTCGGAATTATTCTAGTATAAATATTCTGAATTGCTTTTTCCCTCGATATATATAGATTGATCAATTTTGTTTATATTTCAATCTATAAATATTTAAATCGTCTCGGATTCTGTAATTTTCAATTTCGAGAATTCGAGACTTTCCATAAATGATTTTTGCCCGCGATAGTAGCGCCACCTACAAAATGCAAAGCTCGCCAAAACAAGTTCCCTTGAACCAAAAAACATTCTCCCCAAGTTTGAGCGAAATCGGTTCGGAAATATAGAAGCGTTAGATCGCAACGCCACCTACAAAATGCAAAGTTTGCGGAAACAAGTTCCCTTCGACCAACAAACGTTCCCTCCAAGTTTGAGCGAAATCGGTTTGTAAATATAGAAGTTACATCGCAGCGCCACCTATAAAATGCAAAGTTTGCTATAACAAGTTCCCTTCGACCAACAAACATTCCCTCCAAGTTTGAGCGAAATCAGGTCATAAATGTAGAAGTTAGATCGCAGCGCCACCTACAAAATGTAAATGTTGCGGAAACAAGTTCCCTTCGACAAACAAACATTCCCTCCAAGATTGAGCGAAATCGGTTCATAAATGTAGAAGTTAGACTCCAGCGCCACGTACCGGGACGAAACGTAACTAAAAACCTTGCTCGTCGTGTCAACAATATATGGCGTCAATATGGCCGCGATAGGTCCAGTGGTTTTTTGGTGATGGTGCTGTTTGCTCACACACCATGGATTCTCCAGGGAATTCCCAGGGTTTGGAACTAGAAAACAAAAAAAAACTATACCAATCCTATTAATAATAATAACAACAACTTATAACACAAAAATTGCGATTTTTCGACATAACCTAACCACCACTTCGACGAAATAAACAATTGGAAGTCCTCTCGGAGAGGACACCGAAATTCCCCAATGACGGTACAAGGTCACCCCGAGAGTCAAAAAGAACCAGATGATTCGCTCCGAGTTCTAGGGGAAAATCTCTAACGGCTGTTCAATTTCCCTATTTTCCAGCTGAATGAGGCTGATGGAACCATTGGAATTCGCAGCAGAGGCGGTTGAGGTGGAAACTTTGAAAAGATGGGCAGAATTCCCGGTTCAACATCGGTTCACGGATTACTCCAGTTCCGTGGGAGAACCGACCCATCACACCACCAGCCCTTTTCCATGTCAACCGTCCCTAAACACAAAATTGACGATATGGTAAGTACCGGTCGAAGACATTCGAGTCCCAACTCCCATTGGATCCGATCCCAGAGATCTTATTAAATATATTATTATTATTATTATTATTACTGTCATTATTATTATTAATACTATCATTATTATTATTACTATTATTGTTGTTATTATTATTATTATTATTATTATCCTAATTATTATAAATTGAAATATTTGGAATTTCCGATAAAGAAAAACAATTTTTCTTTGAGTCGCAACAAACGAAGAAGAATTCTTGCGAGTTGACACGCAAAAAAATCCCATAATATCATTGCTAATCGCCCCTGAGCCACCCAGGGAGATAAGATGATGTCACTAGATTCGATAATGTTGCATAACAATCTTATTATTACACGCTCGCTTGTAACCATAAAAATATGTCAATGTAGTGAAATTGATAAGATATACAAAATTATATTCCTCGGGTAGATAAGAAAGGCACCGATTCTCGAAAACGACTCGGGTTCTCCTAAGCTCGAGTGGTCCTCGGTGGAAATATTTTTTTGTCCGAAGGGGAAATATTTCCCCGAGAAAGTCTCTGAGAACGGACCCTCGTCGCGAACCGATTCTATATTTTTTTGTTTTTTTCAATTTTCAATTTCAGGACCGGAGACATAGCTGATTTACACGTAGATGCCGTTGTAAATTCTACAAACGAGTCGTTGGACGATAATAGTCCCTTGTGCCAAAGAATATACGCGCGAGCTGGGTCCGGCTTGCAGCTGGAGATTTACAACGAAGTTAAAGGTAGTTGTTTTTTTTTTAAATATACATTTTATTGTAGTATGAATTTAAAGAAGATTAATTAATTTATATTCTTAGAATTGCAAAAGAAAAAAAATGTAATTTCATTTTTTAAAAATATACTAGTAAATTCAAATTTTCTGTACCTTTTATATCAGGATTGAGTGACTTCGTATTGTTAATTATATTAATTGCAAAAACCATAAATGAATATTTATTAACAATGAAAGTATGAATAATGAAGAAAATGTTGCGACAGAATGCAAAACGGGAGAAGTTCGTGTGACTCAAGGTCATGGATTACCAGCTCGTTTTATAATTCACACCGTTGGTCCTAATTACAACGCAAAGTACCAAACCGCTGCCCAAAATATTTTGCACTATTGTTATAGGTGAGTGGCCCCCGCGAGCGAACTTATAAGATATCGAGAGAGATTTATAATATTTTTTCTCTTTTTTTTTCTCCGTTTGTTGCAGAAACGTTCTTCAAAAAGCAAGAGAACTCGGCTTACGTAGTATCGCCCTTCCTGTTATTAATTCTGTACGAAATAATTATCCTCCAGATGCTGGAGCACATATAGCTCTTAGTGGGTATTTTCCCTTTTTCTTAAAAAATTCGATTCCACGAAATTCCCTATATTTTTTTTTTTTAGGTGAAATTAGATAAAAATTCCTTCTTTTGCTGCAAAAAATTTGCCTCAAATTGGCATTTTTGGTAGATTTCTAATTATTTCGAATGAAAATGATTTTTTTTATTTTCAAAATTTTTTTAAATTCAAATAAATTGAATTAATATTCTCGATTGTTCTAATTAAAAAAATAAAAATAATTAAGATTTATCGTAATCATCCGAATTTAACTGATATTGGATTTATTGGGATTTCAGGAACGGTGCGAAGATTTTTGGAGCAGTACGACGACACGATAACGTGTGTTGTGTTTGTATTGGAACCTAGTGATTTAGGAATTTACGAAGTACTGTTGCCACTGTACTTCCCCAGGACTTTGGCGGAGCAAGACAACGCTTGTTGGCAATTGCCTAGTGATATCGGCGGACCAGATGGTGAACCTTTACTTCCCGACAGACAGATCAGAATTATTGACAATCCTCAGCACGCTTTACATGGTGATTATTTTTTTTTGTTTTTTCTTTCAAAAAAGTAGATATTATGATTTATTTGTGATCCATAATCTATGTGTGATCTATTATGATAAAAAAATAGATCTTTCTTGGGATTTTCGTTACTGGCGGTCGGTAATGTAGAAATTTCTCGGTGCGATAGAGGATATTTAAGAAATCTGCATTATCGACAGTGGGAAGAGTTCGAGCGACACAGGGTAAAAATAAAATTTTCAAAAATGGGAGGGAACAAGTCATTTCTAGGGGTAATTTTTCCCGTAGAATCGATTCCCAAGGTCAAATTGGACAAAATCCCAGCGGAAGTTGGAAAAAAGTAGGTTTTTTGAGGAAAAATCCTGTTTCCCGTTGGATTTTGGAGATTTCGACAATGAAAATGGATTCCTCGGAAAAAAATACATCGGATATGGGTCTCCCGAAATTTAAAAAAAAAGTTTCCAAAAGTCGACTTTTTTGGCCATCCCTACCCCTTCCCCCAAAAATGGGGTAAAAATTAAAGTTTCAAAAACGGGGTTGGACAAGTCATTTCTAGGGGTAATTTTTCCCGTAGAATCGATTCCCAAGGTCAAATTGGACGAAATTCCAGCGGAAGTTGGAAAAAAGTAGGTTTTTTGAGGAAAAATCCTGTTTCCCGTTGGATTTTGGAAATTTCGACAATGAAAATGGATTTCTCGGGAAAAAATACATCGGATATGCGTCTCCCGAAGTTTCAAAAAAAAAGTTTCCAAAAGTCGAATTTCTTGGGTATAACGTGCGCGCGTTGTTGTTGGTTACTATAATAAATTTGATGTTCTTCTTTCTCAGGTGATGAAACAATGGAGCTTTCAGGGCAGTTAGAAACTTCCGTAAACCTGGGAGACCATGCGTTTACGCAAATGCAAGGGGACTTGGACCGACAAAGATTACTCGGAGAACGTCCACCCGCCGACCCATTAGCTGACCTTATGTTTAAACAGATGCAGCAGAAGGAACGGTAAGATTTAAAAAAAATGAAAATTATGTAGCAATATTGCGGAAATATCGGAGCAATATTGCAAATATATTGAAAAAATATTGCAAAAATATTTCAGAAATATTCCCAAAATATTCCAATAATATTCTAGAATATTCCAGAAGTATTCCAGAAATATTGCAAGAATATCGTAGGAATATTGCAGAAATATTGCAGCAATATTGCGGAAATATTGCAAAAATATTTCAGAATTATTCCAAAAATATTACAGCAATTCTAAAAATATTCCAATAATATTCTAGAATGTTCCAGAAGTATTCCAGAAATATTGCAAAAATATTGCGAAAATATCGTAGAAATATTGCAGCAATATTGCGGCAATATTGCAAAAAAAGTTGAAAAATATTTCAAAACTTACCAAAAAGCAAAATCTCGGTATCCGCGACGTATCATATTTTCTGATATTCTATAAACTTCACTTCCTTGAAATTTTCCAACAAATGATCATTTTTGGTCATGCAGGAGTTGTTGTTGCATATAGGAAACGCAGTTGTTTATAAAATTACAAATGTTGATCCGAGAACGTGAGGTCAGAGAATTCCTTTAGGTGCTATTTTCGAGCACTTCTCGAAAACAGTTCTATTTCCGACTGACATTGCCCCTTGCGTACGAGTACTTCGCAGAAGAAATTGCTGTGTAAATAATCGCTGACCGGTAATAGAATCGTGGATTCATTCACAAGATTCGCTTCCTGGGCTCTCTTCGTTTTTATGCGTTTCTCGGAAACCTAGAATGCGATGCTGAGATTGCACAACAATTATGGGAGAATTATATTAATTTCATTGAATTATATTTATGGCGGAATTGTATTTAATTTCATGGAATTATGTTTATTTGCTAATTTGAATATTCGAATATTAATTTTCAAATTATTTTTATTTACAAATTCTAGAAAAATTTTGAGAAATTCTAAAAAATTTTGGAAAAATTCTGAAAAAATTCTGAAAAATTCTAGAAAAATTGTGAGAAATTTTGAGAAATTTTGAGAATATCTAAAAAATTCTGAAAAATTCTAAAAAATTCTAAAAAAATTCTGCGAAATTCTGAGAAATTTTGAGAAACTAAAAAATACTGAAAAAATTCTTAACAAAATTCTAAAAAATTCTAGAAAAATTTAAAGAAATTTTGAGAATCTCTAAAAAATTTTGGAATAATTCTGAAAAAATTCTGAAAAACCGGGGACCAAGAGAATTAATTTCGAAAGGGTAAATTACAAATTCTGGGTATAATTAAATATGAATCACAAGGAATTAAAAATCCAAACAATGCATAAACCGACGAAACAAAACATTCTAGGAAAATGAGATAAATGCAAGATAAGAAGAGTCTTAATTAAATGAAACGGTGGAACAACACAAATTCTTGGAAATTACGAAAATTACAAAAGAGCGGAAAAAATTGAAATTTTCTCTCCCAAAAAATACAAAACAAAAATGCAATTGCAAGGATGGAATTCGGAAAACGGAAAATAGGAAAAAATTGAAAGGGTGAATTTTGATCCGTCTTAAAATAGGTAAATCGAGAGAGACGCCTCGCACTTTGAATAATTAACTCTTTTTCGTTTGGACTCTTCCACTTATTTCTGGAAACTGCCACGTAATGGAGCAGTGCTTTTAGATTCACATATATTTACACCTCGGAAATAAATCAATCTTCTTATTTGTCCTTTTCTGACGTAATCAAGCCCAAAACGAAACTCCGCGGTTCGTCTCTTCCTTCAAGATAAGGTTATTTCCATAGGACAAACACCTTTTCTCCTAACCCAAGCAATTTTTCTCTTAATGGAAATCCCAATTTTCTGGTTTTCAAATTTCCCATTTATTCCCAAAAAAATTCCCAAAGAAATTTCAAGTAAATTTACAAAGAAATTCAAATTAAATTTCGAAAGTTCGAATTTTCAAAGAAATTTAAACTAATTTTCCAAAGTTCAAAGTTCCAAAAAAATTCATACTAAATTTCCAAAATTCAAAGATGCAAAAAAATTCATACTAAATTTCCAAGGAAATTCAAATTAAATTTCCAAAGCCCAAAAATAGAAAAAAAAATTGTAAACAAATTTCCAAAATTCGAACCGGGTCCTCAATCCCCCCCCCCCCCCCCCCCAAAAAAAAAAGAATCACACTCCCTCCTTCCCCCCGTACCCCAAAATCCTGGTCACCCCCTCCCTTAGAAATTCAAAATTTCTCCATTTCGCGCCACAAGGGTGGTCTCCCATCATTTCCCCATTGCCGCGCTCTCGAAGCGCGGGAAAATTTGAAAATTCAAATACCACCCTTCCCCGTCCCGAGCCTCCGGGAACCCCCCATTTCCTTGATACCCATGATTTCGAATACCCCCAAACGCATTTTCTCCCCCAAGAAAATTCCTGGAAACGGTTTCCCGGCGTGGGCGTGTGCGTGTGCGTCCCAACGCGTCCCCACGTTTCCCGCACACCCGCGGGCCACGACAGGAGCGGAGTTGCGCATGTTTACGATTTCGCCTCGCTCGCAGCGCGAGAAGACTCGAGTTCTCCTACGTTATATAGGTGTGGTAAAAGGGGCTCGGAAGTAACATCGGTTGCTCAGTACGCTCCGAGCAATACGCCAGCAAGGAACCGGAATCTTTGCGCGCCCGCCGCAGTTTGCGTCGATTCTCGCCCCCAAAAAAAAATCAATCAGGAAAAAAAAATTTTTTCTTTTTTCAAAATCGGGACGCTTCGAAAAATGCGAGTGGGTCCATAAAAAAAAATAGTTGGGGTACCGAAAATTGGAATTCTGGAAGTGATGTGTCATTTATTGGAATAATCGGTCCGACTCAAAAAATAAAATAAAAAAAAAAGAAAACATTTTTCCGAAATTCGA
Source organism: Gasteruption jaculator (assembly GCA_949825005.1). Taxonomy (NCBI): domain Eukaryota; kingdom Metazoa; phylum Arthropoda; class Insecta; order Hymenoptera; family Gasteruptiidae; genus Gasteruption; species Gasteruption jaculator. Next base: position 1,350,608 of record OX463764.1, on the reverse strand, counting down.
AAAAGCGAAAGTGTTCCCATTTTATTTTTGGGATATTTCCCATTTTGGAAATTCCGGTTTTTGGGAAAGGTACCGGTTTTTGGTGAAAACCCTTTTTTTCCAAGTGCCAGAATGGTCGTCATCGACATGACGGAGGTGGTTGATGACGAAAATCGGTTCGTTCGATTTTTTTGTACAATTGCATTGGTATTTTTATTAATAATTATTAACACGGATTGTTGCTATTGGTGTTGCCATTGTTGCCGATTGAAAAAAGCTCGAATTTGGGCTTTAAAAAAATTCAATTGAAAAAGGACAACAATTGGGAGGGTTGTTGTTGCTATTGTTGTTAATCCATGGAACTTAACTTTTGGCTTGAAAAAATTTATTTAAAAAATAGAAAAGGCACAACAATTGGGAGGATTGTTGTTGCTATTGTTGTTAATCCAAGACCCTCGAATTTGGGCTTGAAAAAAATAAATTGAGAAGAGAAAAAAAATGGAAAAGACACCATCAATGGGGAGGATTGTTGTTGCTATTGTTGTTAATCGAAGAAATTCGAATTTAGGCTTGAAAAAAAATTTTTTTTGTTAATAGAAAAGGGACAACAATTGGGAGAATTGTTGTTAATCCAAGGACCTCGAATTTGGGCTTGAAAAAAATAAATTGAAAAGGGGAAAAAAATCGAAAAGGCACAACAATGGGGAGGATTGTTGTTGCTATTGTTGTTAATCGAAGAAATTCGAAATTTGGCTTGAAAAAAAATTTTTTTTGTTAATAGAAAAGGGACAACAATTGGGAGAATTGTTGTTAATCCAAGGACCTCGAATTTGGGCTTGAAAAAAATAAATTGAAAAGGGGAAAAAAATCGAAAAGGCACAACAATGGGGAGGATTGTTGTTGCTATTGTTGTTAATCGAAGAAATTCGAAATTTGGCTTGAAAAAAAAATTTTTTTTGTTAATAGAAAAGGGACAACAATTGGGAGAATTGTTGTTGATCCAAGGACCTCGAATTTGGGCTTGAAAAAAAAACTAAAAAGGGCACAACAATAGGGAGGATTGTTGTTGCTATTGTTGTCAATCGAAGGAACTCGAATTTTGGCTTTAACAAAATTTTTTTCTTTTAATTAGAAGAGTCAACAATCGGGAGAATTGTTGTTGTTTGTTTGCTAGGGAAAAAAAATCTTTTTTGCTAATCAGAAGAGTCAACAATTGAGAAGATTGTTGTTGTTAATCCAAGGGTCTCGAATTTGGGCTTGGAAAAAAAAAATGATAAGACGAGAAAAAATAGAAAATGCACAACAATGGGGAGGATTGTTGTTGCCATTGTTGTTAATCGAAGGAAGTCGAATTTTTGCTTGGAAAAAAAATTTTTTTTTAATTAAAAGAGTCAACAATCGGGAGAATTGTTGTTGTTGTTGTTGTATCGTTGAACTTTTTTGCTGCTTATTTACAAGGTTCTTGGCTTTATTTTATTTTAGTTTACTCTGGTTCACGTGAATTCACGTGATTTTGTTTAACGCGCGTTTAGAGACACTTTGTTACTTTTCTCTTGCCACTGGCTTTTTGTTTTCCATGGTAATCGCTATTATTTATGCGAACCGCGTTCTCTGGCCGAGCATTAACGATTTGCCGTGTCTCCGGTACGTTCTCGTCCGTGTGACACCTGAAACGAATTGTCCCGGAGTTTTCCTTGTTTTTAAAAAAAAAACAAGCGATTTTACAGAAATAACAATTTTTTCTTTGCATACGAGCAATTTTGCAGAGATAACAAAGTATTTTTATGTAAACAAGCCCCGGACGAGACAAATTTTTCTGGGAAATTGTTTTTCGTTTTCTTGTATTTTAAAGTTCATAATTAATTCGAAATTATAATTATTATTAGTAGAGGAATATTTTTTGGTATGGGGTTTGTCAGACCCCATGGTACCAAATTAGGCATTCGTAGGGAAATTTTATAGGGAATTATTTTTTTCTTTGTATTATGACATTAATAATTACTTCGAAATTAGAATTATTGTCAGTAGAGGGAGGATTCTTGGTATGGGGTTTGTCAGACCCAATGGTACCAATTTGGGCATTCGTAGGGAAATTTTATAGGGAATTATTTTTTTCTTTGTATTTCAACATTAATGATTAATTCGAAATTATAATTATTGTTAGTAGAGGGAGAATTTTTGGTATGGGGTTTGTCAGACCCCATGGTGCCAAATTAGGCATTCGTAGGGAAATTTTATAGGGAATGATTTTTTTCTTTGTATTTTGACATTAATAATTAATTCGAAATTAGAATTATTGTTAGTAGAGGGAGGATTCTTGGTATGGGGTTTGTCAGACCCCATGGTACCAATTTGGGCATTCGTAGGGAAATTTTGTAGGGAATTATTTTTTTCTTTGTATTTCAACATTAATGATTAATTCGAAATTATAATTATTGTTAGTAAAATGAGAATTTTTTAAATGGGGTTTGTCAGACCCCAGCTGGGAAAATTAGTGTATTTTAAAACTAGTGAAATAATTGATTATTTCTACTTCAATAATTTTTAGATCAAATATTGGACATTTTCAAAAAATTTAAATAAGAAGTTTCATAAATTACTCAGTGGGGTATCTCAGACCCCAACGTCCAAAGATTGGTAACATTTATTATTATTATTACTATTATTACCAATTTAAAAAAAATAATAAAAAATATTAGGCGTTGGTATTAAAAATCGATATTCGCCAATTCTCCCATGGGGTCTCTAAAACCCCAGTTTGGAAAATTCGTGGATCTCAAAATTAGTATATCAACACTAATTATTATTATTACAACAACAAAATGTCAAAATAAAAACGACGTTTCTTCTTTTAATTTTTCATTTCGATTTTTCTTGTAATTATTTTTCCCAATGTGGGGTTCGCCAGACCCCACAATATAAAAATAGGTACGAGACGCATATTAAATTTTCTACTTATCACGAAAACAGTAACGATGCGCGTATTTGATATAGGCGCCAATTAAAACGGTGATACCAATCGTGGACGAATTTTCCCGCCTGGGGTTTGACGAACCCCACGTGGGACGATTAGGGCTGGCTATAAAAACGATGACGCACGGAATTACAACTTTATCGTTGGAACGCAAAAAAGAATTTACGTTGTTTTTTTTTTTATTGAGGTACGACAAGTGTAATGGCCGGGAATTAAAATTGTCGTTGGAATCGACCCCGGGATAAAAAAAGAAAAGGTTCGCGACGTTTCTGGAAATTAATAAAATAATAGGTTTTGAAGAATTTACGCGTGGCATCGGGATGACGACGATGACTGTGAGATGATGCTGATAGTGACGTTGGTGGTGATTAATAGTCGGATGCTAATTTGCTCACCTGGGTTTTGCAGGATTGACCCTCGTTTAAAAAATGCTACGCATAAAGGAAAAAAAATATTTAAAAAACGGGGGGGGGGATTAAAATTAAAATTAATTGAGGGAATTATTATTATCATTATTCTTATTTTTACTAATTTTATTTTCAAAATTGTAAAATGTCAGAGCTTCGATAATTAATTAGCCACTTTACTAATTACAAGATACGGTATTTACTAATTTTCCTGGCTGGGGTTCCGAAATACCCCAGAAAAAAACATTTTTCCTTAGTCGAGTCCAAAGATTTTTCATGGTACTGATTTTAATATTTGTTGCTTCACTTGGTATTACCGGGTCTGGAAAATTCCATAGCAAGAAATCTCCTTCTATTGACTACTAATTATAATTTCTAATTAATTATTAATGTTGTAGTGCCAGGAAAAAAAAATTAATTACCGTCACTATTACTATTATTATTATTGATATTACCATACCATTATTATTATTATTATTATTGATATTACCATACCATTATTATTATTGTTATTATTGTTGTTATTATTATTATTATTATTATTATTAATACCGGTACAATAATTATTCTCATCACCAATCGTTATTGTTATTATTGTTGTTACGGTTTTATTTATAATTACTCGTTATGTAGAAGATGTAGGAACGCAGAGAAAACACAGACGTGTATGGTCATTGTGTTTAAATATAAACACAATGAAACGAGAGTTCTCGATTTAGATTGACAACAGGGTCAATGCAAAAGCAAAAGGCCTGGAATCGTTAATAGAATTTGAATCAAAGGCGAGATTTAGAAAATACGTCTATTTCCAGTGTATTAAATAAAAAAAAATCAATATTTCCAATCGATTTAATATTCCAACAACAGTGAATTAAATATATTCATGAATATTCTCTCGGTAACAATTCTAGAAATATTTCAAGGAATTTTCCCCACTTCTAGGGACAAATAAAAATCCCTGAAATTTAACCGGAAACGCTTTTCGGAATATTTCTCCAATCTCAAAAAATTATTTTGGCAATTTTCCATTTTGTTTAGGATTCTATTGTTCCCGATAAATAATTAGTGGTGACAGAATCGTTATAAAAATCAAAATTATAATTTTTGAAAACCACAAAATAATTAGAAATGTATGTAAGTAATTGCAATTACGATAAATGCAATTAATTTCCCATTGTCAATAAATTACAAAGTTCCTCTTTTGTCGAGGAAAAAAATATTGATAAAGAAAAAAATCGAAATCATACATGAAATTATAATTATTAAAAATTGTCATTATCTTTATAAATATCCTTCGAATAAAATATATTGACCTTTTTGTGGCCTTTCAGGTACGAGAGGTTACTGAGGAGAGCGAAAACCGAGGACCTATCCGAGGTGTCAGGGATTGGCTGCCTTTATCAAAGCGGAGTGGATCGTCAAGGGCGACCGGTGGTGGTTTTCGTGGGCAAATGGTTCCCCGCGACGAAGCTTAATTTAGATAAGGTAAAAAAAAATTTTTTTTTCTTGAATAAAAAAAATTTCCAAAAAATTGGAACCGCGAACAGTCGTTTTCCCAAGTACGAGCATCCTGGAGCAAGAGTCACCCACCCTATTTTTAACGTCTTGATGACGTCACACCGTTCCAGCACCGCCACAATCGTTAGATGAGAAATTGATAAAGTCACTCCCATCCATTAATCAGGTCAAGTAACACGAAGGAAGGAAAGAAAAAAAAATCATGCGAGAAGAATATCGAGCCTTAAAGTGAAAGGAGATTATTTAAGGCGATACTCGGGCAAGGTTCCGTGCCAAAAACGACGAAAACAATACCAGTAATTGCACCATACCAGCGAGGACCGAGGGAAACTTATTTTTTCGTTATCGAACGTGCCGCAGAATGGTCGTGGGGCAGAATGGGGATGAACGGATACTAATAAAAAAATTATTTTATTGGTCGCGATTCGCCCCATTCCGCCCCAAGGCCCTAGAGTCGTTGTGGGGCGGAATGGGGGCAAATTAAAATTTGATCTAGGGTCGTCGTGGGGCGGAATGGGGATGAACGGATACCCATAAAAAAATATTTTATTGATAGCGATTTGCCCCATTCCGCCCCATGGCCTTAGAGTCGTCGTGGGGCGGAATGGGGGCTAATTAAAATTTTATCTAGGGTCGTCGTGGGGCAGAATGGGGACATGGGGACAAATGTCAGGTCCCGGTCCCCCCAAAAGCTCGATTTTCCACCCGGTTTCTTTCGCTCGTTCCTTCCAGTGACGTTTCACCGCTCGCTCGATTCCATTCGTAGGCAGTGTATTCGCACCGGTGGTAACGAATCGATATTAACACGTCCAGAAATAGACCAACCGCGGAACAAAAGCTTCCCCGAGTTCTCGCCGTGTCGTACTTGGCTCTCTCCATACCTTCCCCGGTTTTTCGAGGGACGGGCCTAGGCGTGAAATCGATATTTTGTAAAAGAAATAAAAGAAAAAAATAAGAAAATCGAGAATCGATCGATTCCCCGAGTGGCCGAAAGAGGGTGGGACGAGACGCCGCATCCGTGGGCTTCCAAAGGCTGGAAGTCGCCGATCGATGCCTCGGTGAACTTCAAACGTCTTCTGCTCTGTTTTGATATCCGTGACGTCACTCCGTTCCCGCTGAAAGCTTTCGACGCTCCCCAGTCCAGTCCAGTCCCATTAATAGCTTCTGACGCTTCTCCCGATGCTTCTCTCCCTTTGCGTCCATTTGACCCGACTGGCTCCCATTAGAAGCTCGTCACGGCTCGGCCACTTTGCTCGCAAGCTCCCGATGTCTCCCGTTCTCGATGGAAGCTCCCTACCTGCCCCCTCTCACCCTTGAGAGCTTTGTCTTTTCATTGGAAGCTTTTACAGCTTTTACCATTTCCATTGAATTTTATTTCGAGCTTTTTCCAGTCCCATGGAAAGCTCTTTGTCCCCACGATGACTCTAGAGTCGATTCGAATTTGTCCCCATTCCGCCCCACGAGGACTCGAGTCGATTATGATTTGACCCCATTCCGCCCCACGACCACTCTAAAGTCGATTCTGATTTGCCCCATTCTGCCCCACGACGACTCTAGAGTCGATTCTGATTTCTCCCCATTCTGCCCCACGACGACCCTAGATCAGATTTTAATTTGTCCCCATTCCGCCCCACGACGACTCTAAAGTCGATTCCGATTTATCCCCATTCCGCCCCACGACGTCTCTAGGGCCGTGGGGCAGAATGGGGCAAATCACAATCAACAAAATACGATTCCATCATCTCGTACTTTTCTTCATCCCCATTCCGCCCCATGACCACCCTCTCTGCATGCGCGGAACGACCGATATAAGCGATCCACCGCGCAGCCTTGGCAATTAGAAGAGGGCCTTCGAAACGAGTCTCCTTTTGAATTAGCCAATTCCCCAAATTGCCCAGCGGCCGCCACTTTCGCTCCTGAATGGACTCTGATGAGACAAAGGAAGAACTGCAGCGAATGCAAGCTCTCTCTCTCTCTCTCTCTCTCTCCGCGGATAAAATAGAGTCCGTTCAATTTGCCGAGGAAACCAGCGCGGGAATAAGGCTGACGCAGACATGACCTCAATTGGAAATTGGGAGAATCGGGGTTAGGTCACTTGCCTTTACCAGGAATGCGGTGTCTATAGAAGGAGCAAGCAAATCGAGGGTAGCAAAGTCGAGGGCCCGCGGAGCCAACTTCTATTGCAACTCGTCGTGGCTATATCCGCTTGTCCTGGACAAGCCTGGTCTAGTATATGTTCTACAATAACGACGTAGTAGTCGCGTAGGAACTGAACTTTTCCCATTCCACGCAGAGGAGCTGCCTCTTTCTCAGGAACATCGATCCCCTTTTTAGCTTCAACACGAAAACTTTTGTCCATGCAAGTGTGTGTGAGTGTGAGTTTGTGTGGGTGCACATTCTTTGTTAGTCATTACACGACTGCTTCTTGCAATTATTGTTATTGTTATTATTGTTTTACCAGTGCACATCTGTAACACAGTCGATATTGGCTGGACAATTCTTTACACTCGGTGCCTATGTCGGCAAAACTTAGAGCATTTTGAGAGTAAAGCCTGTTCCGTGAAAAAACAAAGAAAAAAAAAATAGTGTTTTTGCATTTAACTCGAATTCGGGGAATTAATTGTCTGTTGCAGGCGCTGTTGTATCTGATACAACTGCTGGATCCAATAGTTAAGGGTGATTACGTCATAGCGTATTTTCACACATTAACGACGAGCAGCAATTACCCAAGCTTTCAGTGGCTAAGAGAAGTTTATAACGTGCTTCCTTATAAGTGAGTATTTTTTTGGTTTTTCTTTTTTTTCTAAATATCATTTTTTTTTTCAAATTGGGTCCATGTGACGCTAATTGTGAATTTTTTTTTTTCGAATTGGTCCACTCGGTGCCAATTTGGAATTTTTTGTCAATAGAGTTTCTTCAAAAATATGATTTTTTTTTTTCAAATTGGTGCTAATTTTGATTTTTTTTTAACTTCAGGTATAAGAAGAACTTGAAACACTTCTATATTATACACCCCACAGTCTGGACCAAGGTAAGGAGTCTGATTATTGATTTTCTTACTCCGTAATTGCGATGTCATGGCATCATTTGCTATGACTTGTTCTTTTCTTCTCCATTTTCAACTTCCCACTCGTGTCATCATTTTTGCTGAAATGCGACCATTTTTTGTCACCTTCTTAAATCAATCAATCCACGCTGAATCATCGATTCGGTCCTTATCAGTGACATTAAAAAAACTTATGTCCAACTTGGCATTGGCCTTATCAAAGTCAAGTCGTTTTATCAAATCCTTTCGTGTAATTATGAGGCCTTTCATTATTCTTATCCTTATCAGAAATCAATAAAGCTCCCATAACCAAAGTCACGACCAAAGTTACCATTTTTAAGAACAATGGTAACTTTTATCATTGCCATTATTGGCTACCAATTTGTTTTTTTAACAATATCACTTATCAGTGTTTTTATTTTTTTTTAATGACAGTAGTGCCCAAGTGTCCAATATTGACGTCAAATCTGTTGTCAATTGTCATGATAAAATGGCCCCAAAATGGCCCTCAAACGGTCCCAAAACGGTCCCAAAAATGGCCCCAAAATGGCCCTTAAACGGTCCCAAAATGGCCCCTAAATGGCCCTCAAATGGTCCCAAAATGGGCCCCAAAATGGCCTTCAAATAGCTCTCAAATGGTTCCCAAAATGGCCCTCAATTGGCCCCCAAAATGGCCCTTAAATGGCCCTCAAATGGCCCCAAAATGGCCCCCAGCCGATACCAGAGGCATCTTAATTCCCACGAGCTCTGCGTGATGACAATTTGATCACTGTCATCACACTCCTGATAACCGTCATTACCATTAGCATTGCCATTAACAAAATCATAAGCATAACATTGAAAATGCATTTTACGGTGGATGCCAGGCACCAACAGCTCCTGTTATTGCGATGCACCCGATCGTATCTAATTTCCGCTAGCATCAATCATCTTCATTTCTTAGCCTTCGACTTAATTCAACTCGGACAATTTTTCTGGGCCCTCGCGTTTGCATGACGATTATTTTTAAAAATAATTTGCAATTTTTTCCGAGCGATTTCCCACGCCAATAATATCGCTTTCCTCCTTTATCGGCACCACTAGCGTTGTCTTGCACCGGAAGTGCATATAATTGTTAAGAAAAATGTATTCGATCGTACGGGTTGAGTCCAATCGTGACGTAATCGGCAGGTGTCTGTCGTTTCCGGTGCGCCAACGCAGAAAATCGGTTTCCCACAGTCTCCGGAATAATTCTTTGTCCGGGGACAATTAACGGCACCATAAAAAATTTGGTCCCAAATTTTTGGTGTTTTTTTTTCTAGTCCCTTGTCCCGGACAATTCTCGTGAAACGCGAAATTATGGAAAATAATAATAATAATAATCTGGTGGAATGTCGTTTCCGTGAAACGCTTTATCCTCGACCTTGAACTTCTTCATCAACATAATCTCATGTTGTTTTTTTTCTCACTGACACGCGTGTCCTATCGTGACTCGTTTCCGTGTGCGTCCAAGGAACGCGCAGACACATTGTGCCCGTTCATTTGCACCTTTCTGCCGATCGAGGGAATTTGCATACGTCCATTGTCCTGTGAAATTTCAAAACTGAGCAAAAATTTCAACGTCCGATTGCCATTGCATTCCCCTTTTTTTTCCTTTTGTTTCAGATGGTAACTTGGTGGTTCACCACCTTCATGGCGCCGGCGATCAAGCAAAAAGTGCACAGCTTGCCGGGCGTCGAGTACCTTTACGAGGTCATGGCACCCCAGCAGCTCGAAATTCCGGCTTACATCACGGAATACGACATGACGGTAGGGCGCGACATCTTTGTTTCGTTAAATTTTGCCATTTGAGGTTAGGAATTCTCAATGGGTGCCCGAAATTATAATTGCGGATTATTTATTACGTTTATAAATTATTCGTAATTATTTATTCGGGGTCTAATATTTTCCTTACCATCTTCCTTTTTTTGGCACCTCCGTATTAGCATAAAATGTAACAACTTTGGGACGTTTCCATAAAAAAGAAAATTCCTTCTTTATCGACGCTCCGCCGAAACTGCAGATGTCTTCTTTACCATCTCACGGTAAAGGAGCAAAACTTCTTTATCGTTTGACGTTAAATTGCGGCAGATGGTAACAAAGGGTGCTTCTTTACCGACGGGACCTTAGAATCCGTGTTTCCTCGTAAGATGGCGCCACTAGTGGAGGCCAAAGTATAAATGGCCGTTACGATATTTTTTTCTTCTTTTTCAAATTTTGGAAATTTGATATAAACATTGTTCGTTATAATTTTCGTTTTTTTTTTTTCGAAATCTGTTGCAGATTAACGGCCTGAGATATTACCAACCGGATCAGTACGCAGCGACGGAGGCATCGTCGACGTAAAAATGAAAATGAAAGCCAGAAAGAGAAAGATATCAACTTCCAAATCTTGATCTCACGAAGGACAGAAGGAATCGTTAGTTTTTCATAAAAGTATCAAACCCAATCGAAAAATGACGAATACGGGACGAGTCAATGGCGGGAAATTCAAATCTCCCGACTCTTCGATCGAATCGATCGGGATCGACATTTTGGTTACGAGAAAGTTCAATAATTTACGAAGGAGGGAGAATTGTTAAGAAGAAAAAAAAGAAGAATCAAGTTGTTATTATATTATTATTAGGAATCATTATTATTATTACTATTATTATTATTATTATTATTATTATTATTATTATTATCATCATTATCATTATCATTATCATTATGATTATGATTATGATTATGATTATGATTATTCTTTACGATTATCGAGATCGAATTATTGGCGCTCTTGTTCAAAGATGGCGGCTCGGTATCGTTTACGAGCCTCCACGAGAACTCTCAGAGATGGCGCCACGTGAAAGAGTATCTCCGGACTCGTACACGACGACTCTTCGTGAATACGCTCACAGATGGCGTTGCAAAAAAAAGAGCCCTGGGATTCCCCGAAAGTTATTCGTGGATTCCGTTGAATCGAGATAACAGCGCCACCTGTTCGATCTCGTATGCGATTATTAACAAACGCTTGACATCCGGGATAATGAAAAGCAGCTTGTCCGGCACTTACACGTCGAAAAAGTGCCGGAGAATTTTTTTTTTTCGATCGAAACGCAATACAACCAGGTAGTCCCCTGCAACGCTAGAGGCTTCGTAACGGCAGGGGCCAACTTAGGCCGAGAGACGTCAGTCTTAGCTGTAGATTCAACTGAGTTGCTGCTTTTCATCGTTTCGGGCGTTAGGCGAAGATGGCGCTCGTGTGGGTTTCGCATGGTTTACAAATTTTTCGTCCCCACGACGCGAGAGGGCCTTCCGATCGCGGCGTATTGTCGGCATCGGTGCTGGAAATCGAGGGTTATGCGGTTTTGTCCCTAGCCTGGGGGAAAAAAAAAGTTACCAAGCGAAGGCAGCGCCCCACAAAATGGCGGAACGGCGCTACGTTTGTCCCTAGCTGGGGGAAAAAAGTTACCAAGCGAAGGCAGCGCCACGCGTGGGATTGTACCGAAGCTTGCCGACGATACGCGCCAATCACCTTGATCCGTTGTTCATATTTTTACACGCGGGACAATCAAATGACGTTTTAAGCCACAGCAATAACGAAATGACGTAATCGTAGGAGGAAAAAAGGGCTGTTGAAAATAAAAATAAATAAATAAATAAATACCGGACAAACGAGAGCGAGCAAAAAATTAGTAGAAAAATCCAAGGGAAGGAAATAAATAAAATTAATAAGAGCTTGTTGACATTCCGATTAGAAAAAAAAAATAAAAATAAATAAATAACGAGGGGGAAGAAATTCGTGTAAAATTATAAAATATATAAATACGATATTGTTGAAAGCGTTTTTAGAGGTTTAATAAATCACCAGAGAATGACGTTGCAAGTTTTCCGTTGGCGCTTCTCGCGAAGCGTTTTGACATTGACTTTACGGAGACAATTATAAATCTTTACGTGCCACGGTGGTCGAGTTGTTCATTGATAAATTATTAGCGGTAAGCGGTAGATTATTATTATTATTATTATTATAAAGAACAAACCGAAGACTCGTTTTACTTTACTTTACATTACGATGGGAAATGGTAATATCGTGGGGGAAAAAAAAGGAAAGCGATCGCGGAAGCGAGGTTATGTTCGAGCGGGTACCAGCCAATCGGAGAGCGCCGAGTGGGTTACGGCCGCGCGGGAAATTCAAATGAATTGTAAATTATACCGAGGTATTCGAGTCGGCCCTTAAAGAGAAGAAGACAATTTTTGCGATGATATTTTTTAGGAAATACATATATATACGTTTTAACTGCCCGAAACACATATATACTTATATATATTGAACATAAAAAAAAAGAAGAAAATAGAGATGTTATTTTTTTCTGTTGAGACAATTAACAGGATTTTTCAAGTGTCTTGGATTTGGACGTGGAACGTAATATTTTTTGAAAATAATTGATATGTGCCAAGTGTCCATTGGGACAATTGTCCCAAATCATGGAAACCTCATCATACTAAAAAATTAGTCATTTATATGTCGGAGTATATATAATATACTATAAATACTAATTTTTGGACACGTCATAGTGTCCATTGGGACACTTGTCCCAAATCATGGAAACTTCGTCGAACTCAAAAATTATCCATTTATATGTCGGAGTATATATAATATACTATAAATACTAATTTTTGGACACGTCATAGTGTCCATTGGGACACTTGTCCCAAATCATGAAAGCTTCACCGAACTAAAAAATTAGCCATTTATACGTCAGAGAATTTAAATTATACTATAAATACTAATTTTCGGACACGTCATAGTGTCCATTGGGACAATTGTCCCAAATCCAAAAATTAGCCAACATGGGCTTGGGACACTTTTTCATACAAGTTGTGTCAAGATTCGAGCAATAGTATCTTCAATTATGTTTTTTGTCCATCGGGACAAATGTCCCAATTTACAAAATTAGTCAAATTCTCGATAAATATTGTCACTTAATTCTGAAAATTCTCATTTCCGCCAGGATCCTCTTATTACCGGACAAAAGTGATACCCTCCTTGAAAATATAATAAAGGGACAAAAGCATAAAAAAAATTTTTATTTAAAAATCGGACAATTATCGAGACACTCGAAAGATCCTCGCTTGGATATATATTTTAGACATACGTGTATGTATTAGTCGTGAGGGAAATGTTGTAAATATGCAGATGAGGGACCGATGTGTCCGGATGTGTCCGAAAATCGGTACCGACTGCGCCACTTTTATCCGCAAACGCTGGCACTTGTATGCAAGGTCCCGATGACAATGACCTACCGTGAGAATAATTTGCCTATTTTATGGGACCCCATAAATGCAGCGCTTGGCGCGCAATGGAGGTGCATCGATTGTCCTGGAACAACAAATGAGGGAATACAGGGATAACGTGTAAAGAAATTCGTTAGGATAAGTCTAAGACGAGATTGCAATGTTCGTTTTGTTAAAAGAGAACAAAAAAATTGAAGGGTTTCGAATTTGACGAGAGAAAATGTGAAAATCACTTAAGCCGTGCACTCAGTAATGAATTAATTAATGAATGAATTAACTAATGTAACTTTTCGGAGCTTCGTACTTTTCGCCCTGCCCGCAATCCCCTGTCTTTTCAATATATCATCCAATAATTTTTTTATAGAAGAAGATGAACTCAAATAAACGTATTATTTTAAAAAAATAAGAATTGTCCCTTTATTGTCTTTGTCCTTATTCTTTTTTAAAGGGGAAAAATATCATTTGAAAAATTAATAATTGTCCTTGTCCAATTTTTTCTTTCTAAAAGTGGACAAATATGAATTTGAAAAATTAATAATTGTCCTTGTTCAACTTTTTTTTTATAAAAGTGGACAAATATGAATTTGAAGAAATAATAATTGTCCCTTTATTGTCCTTGTTCTAATTTTTTTATTAAAGAAGAGGACAAATATCAATTTAAAAAACAGTAATTATCTCTTTATTGTCTTTGTCCAATTTTTTTTGTTTTTATAGAAGAGGACAAATAGGAATGGACAATTTTTGATAAATAAGAATATGAGATAAATAAGAGTATGAACATAATAAAGGCAAACTACTTGCATTCCAACACGTTTTTATAATTCTTCGACTTCGTTCTATATTATAATGACGGACAATTGTGGGCTCACAAGTCAATAAGAGTCAATTAGCGTGTATGTGAGAAATAATTCTACGTTTAACAATGAGCTATTGTCCAAGTGCTAATTTAGTGGATTGCAAATAATAGAAGATTTGCAATTTGAGGTGTAGCATAATTTAACAATTTTTTTTTTATATATGTAATTATATGATTTGGAATTGTTATATTGGGATTTATGATATTTCTTGAATCATAGAAACTGTGGAAATAAAAATAAACAGAAATTAAATTAAATTGTGAAATATATAAATTATAAATAGAAATTATATTTATAATTTTTTTTAATCAAAAATTAGAGAAAGATTGATTTTTGAAAATCTATGAAATATTTTTCATAATTCAATTGTTCATAATTAAAATATTTCAATAATATTTATTTTTTAGCAATTTCCATTTCCATTGGGAATAAAAATAAATAGAAATGAAATGAAATTGTAGAACATATAAATAATAAATATGAATTATATTTATGATGAATCGTAAATATAGAAAATTTTATATTTCTAATTTTTGTAAATTAAAAATTAGACAAATTATTCATAATTCAAATATTTCAAATATTCATTTTTTTATCAATTTCCTTTCTTTTCAATTATTATTTCATTTCAGCCCAATACCTTCCAGGAGTTTCAGGAAAATTCTGAGAAATTTCTGAAAATATGATAATTCCAACTCCGAGGAAACATTTTTTTCTTTGAAAATTGGGAAAAATTCCAAAAAAGCTTCAGAATTAATGTATATCTTTGAAATACTAATGAAATTGGACACCAGAGGAAAAAATTGATAAATTCAAAGATACCAAAAGATACATGACTTTAGAAAAATGTGTCTGATAATAAACATCTTTTCCAGAAACTGAATTTGGACTTTAGTTACACGTCCCCCCCTTCCCTCCACCTTCTCAGTTTATTTCAAAATACGGTGTTGTGTACTATCAGGCATATATATATTTAGTACTTCTGTGCTCTCTGATTAGTACACAGCCATACGAAATTGTTGTTAGTCATTTTGGGAGGGACACGTTATGGGATTGGATAAGATAAGTCTATAATTATCTCCAACTGTGTAGCTCAAGGGTCTTTTCCTCTGCTTTTCGTTATTCTTTTCTCTTGAGTCTTGACGGTTGACGCAAGATATATTTTCCCAATCTTCGGTATCACGTTTCATTCCAGTTTTTCCAAGTTTTCTCTTGTCGGTGTCGAAAAACAGTTTTGATGTGACTGCGACCGAGTTGGATTTCTGGTGATTTTTTTGGTAAGTTTATAATCATATTTATTTATTGGAATCCTCCTTTCCTCAATCTCCTGAAAAAAGAAAAATAATTTATAATTGTGGTATATAATATTTCTAAAAAGAAGAAAAAAAAAGAAGAAATTATTGTTTTTCTGATTTTTGATGGTAAAAATTATTTTTCTGTTTTCCGAAAGACTCTGAAAGACTCCGAAAAGACACTCGAGAGATTTGGCCAAAGGCTGTTTCCTGCAAAAATGAAAATCAAAGACAAAAGAAAATTGTAATTTATATTTTTAATAATTAGGAATAATATTTTAATAGTGTTGTTTCATTTTTATATGGAATTTCTATGGTTTCTGAAATTTCTATAATTTTGTGACTCAAGAAATCCAAATTTTTCAATTCAAAATTAAAGAAAAAGATTAAATTCCAAATTTTCTAATACAAAAATTAAAAATTCACACACGTAGTTTCTTCAAAATTGTTGAATTATGTCACTTTCTTATCTCAAAATTTTAATCTCGAATTTCAATCAATTTTAATTTTCCAATTGATCCTTCGATAACCAAATATTTGATTTCCAATAATCACCAATTCGTCCCAAATCAATTTCTCACCTTCGACCTCATCGGAACATGTGTTCGACCTTATCCGAACTGTTCGACCTCCTATTCGCCATCGATAAAAATATTTGACCGATATCGAATCCCTTCGACATTCGACAAACTGATTTTATTCACATCTTTTGTCGATCACAGGTGACAAAAGATGAAACTCTTCGGGATCGAGTTCGCACCCTTGAACGTAACATGGGAGAGGAGGCTGCAGACCTTATCAACTCTGGTCTGGCTCATTTTATTGGGATTGGGATCTCCGATTAGTTACTTGCTGACTGCATATCTATTGATATTCGGCAACAACGTCATCAGATTGTTGCTTCTCCTTTACTTCGGCTTGATTTACCTCGAAAGGGACACTTGCAAACGTGGAGGCAGGAGGTAAGGGCATGGACATTATTTTTATATTTGCTTGTTGTCAATTGAGTGGGGCGTATACGCCCCACGCGCTTAATTTCATTCTTATTCTTCACATTTTCCTTCCATTTTACAGTTTTCGAGTGCTTGTGGGAACTTTTGTAAAAAACAAAAATTTCATTACATGTAACTGAAGTTTGGGATTCCTAAAAATATGTTTTTTTTTTCTTTGCCAGTTTTGTTCCTTTATACACTTGGCGTGGACTGTACTTTATTGACAATGTTTCAATGGAAAAATTGAAAACAATGATTATTTATCTCCTTAACATTATTGCGCAGTCATCGGTCCAAGGAAAACCAGTTCGTTGCATTCATCGGTTACTTTTCACCTTCGAGTGATTTTATAGTAATCGCTCTGATTTCTTTTTCATTTTATTGCGCTTTATTGGCAGAAATAATTCTCAGTTTGTTGCAAAAAATCTGAACTTTCCTTGAAATTTCCCTCGATTAGCCAGAAATTTCCTAAAAATATTTACAGCGATTGCAAATTTTCAGAAACATTGTTCGAAGGAAATCTGAAATTTTTCTAAAGCTTCTTTCACTTTCTCAGAAATTCCTTAGAAATTTTTACAGCGATTGCAAATATTCAGAAAAATTGTTCGAAGGAAATCTGAAATTTTTCTGAAGCTTCCTTCAGTTTCTCAGAAATTCCCTAGAAATTTTTACAGCGATTGCAAATTCTCAGAAATTTTCAGAAAAATTGTTCGAAGAAGATCTGAAATTTTTCTTTCGCCCCTTACAATTTTTTCAAAATAGTTTCTTCCAACTAGATTTTTTTTTTCCCCTACAAATTGTCCCCAAAATATTTTCACAAATTTATCTCATGTCAATTTTCCTGAAACTGTTGCAAAGTAACTAGATTTTTATTTTCCAACTGTTCCAGAATAAATATAAGAAAAAAAATACAAAATAATAAAAGAAAATAAAAGAAATTAAAAAAGAAAAAAAAATAGAAAAATAAAAATGTAATAAAAATCTAGTGAATTTTTTCCTCATTAAAAAGGAAATTTCTTGTTTCAGTGAAAAATGGACCAGGTGGATGAGGAACTGGTCTTGCTGGGGATATTTTACCGAGTACTTCCCAGCGCGCATGATAAAGACGGCGGACCTGGACCCTAAGGAGAATTACCTATTTTGTTCTTACCCGCATGGAGTTTTGGCCACTGGGGTCTTTTGTGCCTTTGCCACCGAAAAACTTGGATTCAAGTCCGCCTTTCCAGGCCTAAAGCCTTCCGTGATAACTTTGGAGCAGAATTTTAACATCCCCTTTCTTCGCGAGAGCGTACACAGTTTTGGTGAGTTTTTACAGTTGGTAGCCCTGTGCGATTGGAAATGTCACTAGACAAGTGGAACCCGGTGTGTTTGATGATTAATTATTACTGTTGGTAGTAACTAGATTTTTTTTTGTCACTAGACTGACAAATTTTTGGGTCATCGAAGTTTCATTATTATTTTTACAATTATTTCTAATCAAAAAATATTAATTGTGATATAAATATTTAAATAAACAAATAACAAATGGGGGAAGACAAAAATTCTTTATTAGAAAAAAATTATTTTCTACATAAATTGTAATATGAAAAGTATTACTTAAAAAAAAATTGTTTATAAAATTAATTGACAAATATTATATATTATAAAATAATTTCAGGTCTGTGCTCTGCTTCGGTCGAAAGCCTCAATTATTTGCTCTCCACGAAACCAGAAGAGGAAGCATACACCGGCAGAGCCGTGGTTCTCGTTGTAGGTGGCGCTGCGGAGTCGTTGAATTGCCGGCCAAGGAATTATGAAATTACTTTGAAAAATCGCAAAGGCTTTATCAGATTAGCCCTGACACATGGGTACATATTTAACTTTACTTTTCAACATTATTTTTTTTGCAACAAAAAGGTTTTTCTTCTTTTTTTGGTTATATTTTCTTCCGAACCGCCATTTTCTAGTGTAATAAAGTCCCTAGAAGTCGCAGCCAATCAGAACAAGCCTTGTTAGGTTGGGAAGGCTTTCTAACTAGATTGGAACTAGATAGTAACTAGATTAATAGTAACTAGATTGGAAGTAGACAGTAAATGAATTAAAAGTAACTAGATTGGAACTGGGTAGTAACTGAATTAAAAGTAACTAGATTGGAACTAGACAGTAACTAAATTAAAAGTAACTAGATTGGAACTAGATAGTGACTAAATTAATGGTAACTAGATTGGAACTGGATTGGAACTAGATAGTAACTAGATACTAACTAGATTGATTTCGCAGAACTTCACTGGTACCAGTTTTCTCGTTTGGCGAGACTGAAATTTACAGTCAGGTCTCAAACCCAAAAGGTTCGAAGCTAAGGAGGTTCCAGGAGTGGTTCAAAAACTTAACCGGAGTATCCCCAGTTTTGGTACTAGGCCGGGGTATGTTCCAATATTCGTTCGGGCTTCTCCCTAGGCGGAGACCAATCAACGTCGTCGGTGAGTGCAATTCTGGTGACTTTCTGGCGACTTTCTAGGTCAGAACCGAGAGTACCTAACCTGATTTTTTTTTCCTTGTCCGACAGTTGGCAAGCCCATCAAGGTTCCTCGTATTGCCGAACCCACCAAGAGTGACGTCAACGAGTACCACAAGAAATTTATGGACGAATTGCTGAACCTTTTCGAAAGGGACAAACACAAATATCTGGAGAATGCCGATGAGATTACTTTAATTATAGACTGAAATGTACAGCAGATTATTTATCGTTGTGTCGAAGCGCTTGAAATTGTTGATTGTAAATGCGGAGTAAATAGTTTTAAGAGTAATGCAATAATTGTTTTTTTTGTATAAAAACGAAATAAATTAATAACAATAAATGGTCTTGGGCCTTGTCGCAATTTCCCCAGAAAATTCAGGTCCCTAGACCCTAGGGAAATTTGTTCATGATGAAGAGGAGGAAGAACGATGTCCCTCCAATCAGAAGGATGCAATAGAAGCATCTCCGCATTATCTGCAATTTTAATTTTAATTTCTTTAATTGATGTGTTTCTTGTTTTTTATATATAGAATCTATAATGAATGTGTATCTAACGCCATCTGTAGGATTTAAATTGAAAATTCCAAATTTTTTATAAAAATCTAAAATCACCCATAAGATCCCTCCAGCGCCACCTATCGGAATGAGACCTATCTAAAAACCTTACTCGGAACCTTAATACGATATGATGTGAATTTGACCTCGATAGGTTCAGCGGTTCGCCGGTGATGGCGCCGCTTACTCACGCATGATGGACTTTTTGTGCAGAAACGAGTCGCAGGCTTAAATAAATTATAAAAAAAATAATAGAAAAAAAAATAGAGATACCTTGTCTTGCCACTCCTTGTTTCGGATGCAATCGCGGAATCCCATCCGGGTAAAGTGGACCGTGCTGTAAAGCGGGATCCAGATGCTGGGGAACAGTCTTTGCAATGTCGTATCGAAATGCTTGCGCATCAGGAAAGATTTTCGCGTGACCAAGTCTCTCATCTGTCGGGGAAAAGTACGGGGGCGAGTCTTGTAAGAAGATTAACGAAAAAAAAATTGGAAAACAAGAAAAAGAAAATAAAACCTCCAAATAATTGTACATGGCCAGGTCGCAAATGGCGTGAGCGTCCCCGCACCTGATTTCCGAGAAGCTCGGGAGGACCTTGCCGAAGTCACAATTGTACAGGTCCATCAACTCGTCCAGGATCAAAATATCTTCGAATCCCTAAAAAAAAGATTCTTCTTAATTTCCCAATTTGTCCATAGAAATTTATAAAAAGACATTAATTACACGAAAAAAAAAAATTAATAAATTTCCAATCTTACCGCGTTCATTCCTTGGGCATAAAATGGTACCATGGCGTGAGCAGCGTCCCCTACGATCACTGCCGTTTTTCCCACGTGATAGGGCTTGCACTGAAATCACGAATCTGACAATAAATCATGGAAAGGGTTTATAAATGCAAGCGTTCGCGGGAAACCGTAGCCGCCTAGCGGAGAAAGAAGGAACTACAAGCCAAAGGTATCGAGTACCACCCAAATCCAAGCGTTCGTGGGAACCCCGGGCCATCTGGCGGAGAAACGACCAACTAAAAAGCGAAGTATCGCCCAAATTCTCATGTTTTTCGGGAAACCGTAGCCACCTAGCGGAGAACTGGGAAAGCTACCTTGATGGAGACCAGGGTCTTGGGTTCCCGGTCGAAATAATCTAGGACCAATTTTTTCTCTCCAATTAGCGGCAGCAAATCTGGAAACTGGTTTCGATAAAATTCTACCAGATCTTCTGGGGTTTTCAGGCCATCCAGGGTAGCGAAGGGCGCGAATATGTTGCCGGTGAAAGTCTGGTCCTCGTTGGGCAGAGCGATCATCATGAATTCGCCCCTGGGCCAGATATGAAGGTGGTCCTTGCTCATGGCAAACTGGGGGGCCAAATAATTAATGCGATTTTCGAAAAAAATTCGAAAAGGAATTTTTTTTTGACTTGATTGACATTTAATTTTTTAAATGAACTAATACCACCTTGTTGTTCTCGTCGGGTGGCACGAAAAGCTCCACGTATCCATGTTCGATATAGTTTTGGCTGAAATTGAACCGGGGCCGTTTCGTCATGATTTTTCGAACGGCCGAATAGGCCCCATCGGCGCCGATGATCAAATCCGCTTCCGTTTCCTCCATCAATCCTGTCTTTGTACTAAAATTTTTGTTGCAACAATATTATTAACAACAGCAATGTTTAATAGATCAACTGCAAGTTTGGTGCAAAAGTGGTTACGCTTCTTCATAGACTATGTTATGGAAAAAACCGTAATTATTTTTGCACCAAACTAGGGACTTCCAACGCACAGGCTGTCTCGTATAACACGAACACTGCAAATATGGTCTAACCTTTTTAATAATATAAAAGAGACCAGAAAGACTTTTAGGGTTTGAAACAATAAGATCAACAACAGTAATATTTAATAGGCCAACTGCAAGTTTGGTGCAAAAGTGGTTGCGCTTCTTCATAGACTACGTTATGGAAAAAACCGCAATTATTTTTGCACCAAACTAGGGATTTCTAATGTACAGGCTGGCTCGCTTAACACGAACGCTGCAAATATGGTCTAACCTTTTTAATAATATAAAAGACCAAAACCCTGACCAGAAGGAAAATATCCAGGTGTTTGGTGACGCTCAGAGGGCGCTTTAAAAAAAATTCAATCTACTAATTCAATCTTACTTCAAGAATTTCATTTTTCCAGCTTCCAAATTGGCATCAATGAGTTTCTGGTTGAATATCAGCTGGACGGTTGGGTATTTCTCGGCAGCTGGAAAAAAAAATTTAAAAAAAAATGAAATTCTTATTTTTCCCAAATAATTTTGAATTTTCTGCAAAGTCATTTTCTTTTTCAACCAAATTTGGATTTTCTGCAAAGTCATTATTATTATCTTTTTTCTCAAATAATTTTGGATTTCCCGCAAAGTCAATTTCTCAGCGGGTACTTATTGCAAGTGGCTCGTTTTACCGTGGACACTTTTCACTTGCACACATGCATGGATGCACTCACTGGATGCAGAAGGCAACTCGATACTGCGGATTTTTTTTTAAGGCTTCGCATAACGTCCAGTAATAGGATACCAGCTTCCCTTTTTTTTTAATATCATTGGTTTATATGAAATTCAGGTCGTTGACCAAAGTGTTATTAAACCACCTTTGCCACCTGATATCCGATTCCAACCGAGTAGTCCTCAATGAAATCCGGTTTTCCAACACGGGTGACGATCGATAGAAAATGTAAGGCGAAATCTAAGAATGCAATGGTGGTATTTTATGCGAATTTTTATTCGTCACCAGAACTAGTTTTTTTTTTGGCCATTTTCTAAGGGATATTTGCAAATATCGAGAAAAGTGGCGTTCGTATACAGGCTGACTCGCCGTATACGTCTTCCCCGGAACGTTTGCCCCAAAATAACCAAATTTGGCTTACCATCCAGTAAAATCTGGTTCAAATATTTCCGGTTCACCGAGTAGGTACACTGCAATCGAAATTCAAATTATTCGATAACAATTATTCATAATAATAATAATAATAATAATAATAAAAATAATAATTAGGATTGGGAAAAAATTACTGACGTTCCCGTAAACGCTGTCGTACAAAATTTCGCGGAGACTCGTGTCCCGGTAATGGATCATTCTACCCTTCATGGGCATCCCATGGCGTTTAATCAAAGCGTCCTCCAGGCCAACGGCTTTCAAGGCTTGTCTTCCCCGATGCGATAGGGCCAAATCGATGCTCTGGCCCCTCGAATCCTCGACTCTAATATCTTCATGACAATAATAATAATAAAACATAATTAAAAAAAAATAATAATAATAATAGTAATAATAATAATAATAAAATTATAGTAATAATAATAATAATAAAATTATAGTAATAATAATAATGATAATGACAATAATAATAATGATAATAACAATAATAATAATAATAAATAAGCGAACCCAATTTTTGGGGACTTACCATTTCGATATTCGTACACTCGAACACTGTAGCCCCGTTTGGCGAAGAAACAGGCCGCGAGAGCGCCAACCTTATTATTTTTTTGTTTAAATTAAAAAACATAATTATTTACCAATAAGGAATTTTAACGATATCAGTTGAATTATTGGCTACTGGTATCTCGTGCGGAAACGAACAAATGGTTTCAACGATAAATTATTGGACATGGGTCCTTTTTGGAAATTTGCATTTATTTTTAAATATTTATTATTATTGTTATTTCGTCATCAACAAAATAATTTCGTTCAACGAGGATTCGTGGACCAATAAAAATCACCCTTCGAAAAATTAAATATGGAAAATTGCAATTTTGTAATGAACAAAAAATAATTAGGGTTTATTTGTATTTTTTATTTTGAATTTATTAATAACAATTGCATGATGAATTTTTATTGCAAATTGACACGTACTAATCCCCCGCCAACGATAGCGATGTTCTCATTGGTCGTTGGCTTCACCATCTCGGTTACACTGGTCGCACTTCGGCAAGGAGAGGCAATACTATGGGCAAACTCCTACAAGTCTCCTCTCTTTATACCCTTACGAGTGCATGTCGGTATCGGGTGGGGTCATAAAACGGAGAAAATCCTACAGGTGGTATGCGCGAATGCGTCAATAATGAGATCGACGCCTACATTTTATCGGTAGTTGAGCGAAAAGCGCGTGTAGTTCCGATTTATCTCGACAGAGGGATCCCGTTTCCCGCAAGCGCTTCCCCGATCAACGAATTTCGGCTCCGAATCTTGGAATTTGTTAATATTTTTTTCCATAATTTCTATAATTCCGTAATTCAGCAATTATTCCAAAGCAAACATTTCAAATTTCATATTTTATTAAAAAAAAAAGAATTTCTACTAAAAACAAAGACGATTTCGAATTAATCGAGGAAGGAAATGTTTTCCAAGCGAACCGGGAATCCCCTATTTTTGTTCCTCGCTCGCGTCGGTAACGTAGGAGCTCTCCTTTACCTACAGTCGAATTGCTCTGCCTGGATCTTCAAAATTGGACATTTTCCAACAAACAAAGTCTCGCATTTTACAAATAATTTAGGCTCGAGTAGAAGAAAAATAAAAACCTAAAAAAGAATCATTATTTTTCCCAGATTCAACTGCAATGTTACGGTATGACATCACTTCGTGTACCGTCCACGGAGACTCGTCTTATATAATACCCAAATGTGAAAAATCTACAGATTCTTTTTTTTCTTTTTCTTAAGTTTCCTTGTACCTTAGCTGCGATGGATACCGATTTCTAAAATAAATCGGTAAGAAAAAAAAATTTTTTTTTAAATAAAAAAAAAACGAGATCGAGATTGCGATCTCCGAGTGAAGAATAGCCCGCAGGCTTTTCCGAAAGCTTTCGTTCGTATGCGTTGGTTTCACTACCGACATCGTCATGAAATAGAAACGGTGTGTCCGAAAAACTACAAAAATAGCCGACACAGTCAGTGCGGCGATGTCGACGGCGAACGACGGTTCGACGGTTCGGTACCGGTGGTGGTGGTGGTGGTGGTTTTGGAATAGCGACGGTATCACCACCGACGATAATCACGCGATCCCCTGTACAAAAAACTACCCCCGCCGAAGTAACCCCGGAAATCGGAAGATTCCAAAAAATCCCCCAGGGAGTATAATGTCCCTAGGGAGGCTAACGTCGATTTTGTTGGTCCTCTTTCTGGTGATATCGCAAATAAGGTCGGGGGAGGCTGCCGCGAGATCGAAGCACCAGGATGACGAGAAAGCGACGAGTAGTGGTCGATCAGGATCCAAATCGAGGGATACCGAACCCGTGATCGAAGAAGTCACTGCCAAGCAGCTCGAGCGTCTTCTCAATGAAAAGGATTTTGTTGCTGTGTATTGGTGTAAGTGAGCGACGAAACGCCGATTTTGCGATCGGACGATCGGGAAATGATAAATTCCTGCCGATTTTTCGCGGTCCGACGATCCGAGGATCGATCGGTGGCGGATAACAGCGCCGATTTTGCGATCGGACGATCGGGAACGTCAAATTCTTGCCGATTTTTCGCCAACCGGTCGTCGGAGGTCGTAGGGTCGATTTTCATGGAACCGATTTTAATCGAACGCGCAAAAAAGGATTTTTTTTTCATTAATTTATTCGACAACCGATCGATCGGTTGGGAATTTGTATAACGATCGAAGGATCGAAAGATCGGTATGGAAGGGTGCCGATTTTCAGAGATTTCGGTGATCGAGTAATTGGGGATCGAAATTTTTTGCGAATTTTGAGAATTATTGGATCGATCGATTTGGGAACGGGAAATATCGGTAAATCGGTGGAACAATGATCGATTTTGTCACCCACGAGAATTTAGTTTGATGATTTTTTTTTTTTCGAGACCCAATTAATCGATAATCGAAGTTTGGTAATCGAAGTACGTGGATTGAAAGTTCGATCGATCGATCGATCGATCGATATGTCGTTCGATTGATCGGGTAGAACACACATGGCTGTTAGGTTATTAATAGAGCCTTCGTGCGTATGACGAGCGTTCCGCGTGGCGCGTGCGCAGAAGGGCGTCGATGGCCGTGATGATGATGATAATAATAATAATAGCAACACCCTCAACCCGATTCATCAGGAAATATTTGCCTCGTCGAGACCTTCGGGAGGAAGTTCATGAGTTCATTAATAGATTTATCAAATCTAACAGTTGGTTACGGGCAAATTAGGGGCATTTAAAGCTCACTGGTTCCCAATTTGAGGTTACACGTCTGCCCCGCTTGCTTTCTAAATATATATGTGGCTTCGAATCGACACTCTTTCGGATTCCAATTCCCACTTCCTTCCGTTTCCCGTGTCTCCCGTGATGTCAATTATAGATTAGGGGCGTCTCGGGTGTCCTGGAACCCTAGCCACTGCTTGGAACCATAACCTAAATTGGACCATAACACCCAAGACCCAACTATGGACGCCCAATTATTGTGGAATTGCTGAGGCCATAACCTAAATTGGACCCCTAGACCCAACTACTGACACCTTACGGTGGAAGTTATAGTTTATTAAAAAATATACGGGGTGGTCCATGTGAACCTGACCACGTCAATAAATCTTCAAATTTTTATGATCCAAAAAAAAAATTAATTTTTTCAATTTTTGAAATTTTTTGCAATCCAGTCCAACGAAGAAAAACTCATTTGTTCCATTTTTCTGCATTTCACCACACCTTGAACCTAAAAGAAAAATCCTTTTGCTGAAAGTCCCTAGAAAATAGAAACACGAATTCTAGGGACTTTCCCTAGGGACTTTCTGGTACCCCGATTTGCGTCCGAGAAAAAATTGTACATCGTCTAGGGAATTTTCTGGTAATACAAATTTTCTTCTTCCCCAGACAATCTAGGTCCCTTCCATCCTAGGGAATTTCCTAGGGAATTCGCGAGGAAAAGAAATTGGCCCGAGAATGGGCTCCTCTTTGGCCCTCGGCCGTCACACGTCGAGCGAGAGTGAGAGTGAGAGTGAGGCTCGTTGCAGACGCGTCTCGACAATCGTCGTAACAATTGCCCGCGAGTCGACGTGTTTGGGAAAGAGGCAAAAGTCGTAATCGCGCGCGGAGACGGGGAGGCGAGGCCGGAGGATCGTTTCTTGACGTTGCTCCGCTGGCAAGGCCGGCGCTCGGTTAGAGCCACCGCATTTAGAACCCGTTCAAAGTTATTTTGGCACAAGACACGAACGACAAGCTACGAGGCTGGCTCTCTTTCTTATCGAAAGTCCAAATGGCTGAGGCCGCGAAGACGTTCCTTTCCTATTGGGTTCGTCATTCTTGCCTTCGACGGCACCGTGAAAAATGGCCCAAAGGCACCGGGGGGGTCGGGAAACATCGGGAACCCAGAAATAAAAAGGGAAAGGGCCAAAAGAGGCACCCGAGGGAAATTGAGGGAAACCGAGTTTATTCGAGTCCCGAGAAAAGCCAGTGAAATTCACAACCTCGAGCTCCTACAAACAACCTATTTCCAGCTACCTAAGCGACCCTAATCTTGAAACCCGTGTCTTTTTCCACTCGATTCTTTCGTTCCGACGTTCTTCTTAGACGCCGATGCCGGTCAGAGGCCTCGTAGGAGGAGAAACAACGGCTCAGAATATTTTTTCTGGCCCTTCTAATTTTTGAGAATTTTTCGTTAGTGGAATCGAATTTTTTCCGGGTCATGGGAATTGGAAGGGATGCAATCGCCACCCCAGTTAATCTCTAGAAACGTCATTCCACCTCATAAATATTTTTTTGTCGCCAAAATATCAAATTTATAACGAGTAAGTGTACAGCGCCATCTTTTATCCTTCAATTTTCGAGCTCGCAATTCCCCGTAAACAATTTCTTTTCGACCTACAAACATTTCCACCGAGTTTGAGCAAAATCGGCCGAAAAATATGGAAGTTAGACTCCAGCGCCATCTATCGTAACTAGAAACCTTACTCGCCACCTTGACAACGTACGCTACGAATATGGCTTCGATGGGTCCAATAGTTCGCCAGTGATGGCGCGGTTTACTCACGGTTTCTACCCCAAATTCGTTATTTCGAGCGAACACCGTAAGGGCAAGGTACCAATTTCCCTTCGATTGTTCGTAGGACCGACCTTGGCGATAAGGACAATTCGTTGGTGCCAAGGCCCTTACGAGCAAAGGCGAGCTAAAATTGGTACACACCTCCGTCGATTTCAGTCTCATTTCCCCGGTACCGTCGATGCTTGACTCTTGTCTCCTCACTCGCTCGCGCCCACGCACGCGCGTGAATCTTCAACGCGTATATCGCAGCGGCCACCGTAAACCACCGCGATTTGGGACACCGCGCGTGGGTGGACGGACAGAAGCTCCGTGAAATCAGAATGCGTCTGTCGATGCTCCGACTCACCGGGAAAAGTATACACACGATCCACCGAAACCGTCAACAACGAGGGAGAAATGGCTTTAGTTCGGCGCTCCGCCGCTAGAGGGGCGCCGCTTCCCGCAAGCGGGTGGCTCGAGCGCGCTCGGAGCTCGTTCGTCCATGCCCGTTGACGCTCGGCGACCCACGGTTGGCGCTGAGTTCGGGCGAAGAGGGGATTCGTTGGGTGTAGTTCCATTTTCCGCCGCTAGGTGGACGCCGTTCCCGCAAGTGCCGCGGTAAAGGACAGTTTTGAGCGAACGCGAGGAGAATTTTTTGCATGTTCCGGGTTTTCGTGGGATTTGGAATTGGGAGAAACGAGGAAACCGATTTTGGTTCCTCTTTTTGCCGCTAGAGGGCAGGTCTCCCGCAAGCGGTTGGAGAAACGACGGGGACCTGGGAGTCTCCGCTCCTGGTTGGAGCAAGCCCGGGTTATTTTAGATCCAGTTTCTCGAATATCTTCTTTTATCACTGCCTGCTAAACGATGATTAAGCTATTTTTAGCATCGAGAGACGCATCCAGATGAAAGATGAGCGCGTTATTAAAAATCCAGAGATACTTGGGAAGTGCTTCCGACGATTGTAAATGAGGTCAACGCTTTCCCTCTATTTTAGTCTTTTTTTTTACCCCAAAAAATGGTACCTTCGAAATTGGATTTTTTTCACCAAAAATATCATTCTTTTTTTTCATTATTTATTAAATAATTGTATTTTTCCTTAATTAAAAAATTCCTCTTGGTAGAAAATTTCGAAAAAGTGGAGGAATTCGAAGAGTATTAATGCAAAATTTTGAAATTCGGGGAAAATGAGCAAAAAAAGTTAAGAACAAAAAACTTCGAAATTTTTTAATTTCAAAAACAATCCAATAGAAATTCCAAAAAAAAAATCGATAATCAAAAATTGCGATTTTGGATTTCTAAAAATGTAATGGAAATTTTCTAAAAAAAAATTCAAGAACCGACAATAAAAATATTTAATTTCGCCTTCAAGCAGAAGAGGTCGAACGAAAAGCACAATTCAAAATCAATGAAAGCTCCAAGGTGCCAGCGTTCGAATTCTTCGGTGCCAGAATCATAAATTTTGCGGGGGAGTTTTTTCACGAGCCTGTTTTCCGAGTGTAAAGCGGTATAGGAAGAGAGGAACGAGAAGACGATGATGAAGAAGAACTTTAACACGTGGAAAATAAAATAAGTGAGATTGGGAGAGAGAGGGAAAACGATTCTTAGAATAAGAGACATCTCTTTTCTCTTTTCTTTCCTCAGCCGAGCAAGCAAATAAGCAAGTAAGCAAGCTTTCGAGCTTGCGAGCTTGCTTTTCCCGCCGGCTCTATTCTCAGGGAGTCATCTCCAAAAATGGAGGGCGGTAGCGTGCGTCTGCGTCGCTCGTGATACCGTTGAGTTGTTTTTCAGCGATTCTCATGTTTTTTTCATCTTATCTTATTTTAATCACACAAACCTTTACCTTAACAAATAAAATCCGGGTATAAAATAGAAGTTACACGAGACTAAAAATAATAGCCTCGGTTGTAACATCGCCGAGGACCCTGGAGCGACTTTGCTATTTTTTTCCAGCGTTTCCGTTCGAGGTTCCTCGATTTAAAAAATAGAGGGCTCCAAGCGAAGGTCAAACTATATTTAGGAATTTTTGGAACCGGAAATTTCCATTGGAAGGGTTAGAAAAAAAATTCGAAAGTTTTCGAGCTTGATTCTAGCGAATTTCGTGAAACGGGATGTTTAGTAATTTTTTTTGGATAGTCCCTTTTTTCGAAATCCTTGGAAAAAAATAAAAGTACATTCAGGGATCGTAGATCTATGGATCTGAATTTTTTGAGATTTTTGTATAAGGTAGAAGAGGTAAAAAAAATTTCGAAAATCGCGAGAGCGAGTCCGGAGCAAGATTTTTGCAAGGATTTTGGGTATTTTGAATTTTTTTTCGGAAAGTTCTTTGTAATAATTGAGGTTAAAAAATGAAAGTGTATTTAGGAATCGTAAATCTATGATATGAATTTTTGGGATTTTATATATAAGGTAGGAAGGTGAAAAAAAAT
Organism: Gasteruption jaculator; assembly: GCA_949825005.1. NCBI lineage: Eukaryota > Metazoa > Arthropoda > Insecta > Hymenoptera > Gasteruptiidae > Gasteruption > Gasteruption jaculator. The sequence goes on along the minus strand of OX463764.1, from coordinate 1,320,801 downwards.
ATCGAAAATCCCGAGGGTCGAGTCGGAAGTCAAATTTCTCTGTAGGTTCCGAATTTTTTTTTATTATTGTAATTATTACACTGGTTTTGGTGGTACAAATTTCTCTTCTTTTTTTTGAGAATCGTAACTCAGAAAATTTTTGTCTAGAACAAACCTTCAGGAAATCTAAGTTAGGTTGAACAAAGAATTCGTCAGTCAATGAGTCTCGTTTATTCGATCCGCGAGACACAAATTGATTTCTAATTCTTGGCAGAAGACCTTTCCATCATTAGTCAGCTATTCGAGTTATGCTTCATCGACAAACGAAAATGTGTTTCAAAAGTCCCTCGGCCGACAATAATTCCAATGTCAACAGACTCTCGAAATAGCTTTTTCGGAGCTTCGCCCATTTACAATATTCGCCGTCTCTGCGTGTGTATGGAAATAAATGAGTATATGTAAATAGAGTAAATAATAATTATACCGTTTGACATTTCAGTCAAAATCCCGAAACTCCCCTCCCCTTATTTTTTTCTTTATAGAATTTTAATTTACTCGGACATAAAAAAGGATCTCACGTTACGAATTCTAGACAGGAAAGGGTGGGGGTACCCTCCCTCACTCGCTCTCCCTCCTCTCGCTACGCTCCACCAAATTCTAGGAGTGGGAGTCCCTCCGCTCGCTACGCGTCGCGAGAGTCTAGGAGTGGGGGCATCCCCACTCTTCACTCGCTGCGAGTTCCCAAGAGTGGGAGCCCCTCCTCTGGCTACTCTCCGCGAGAATCTGAGAGTGGGGGTACCCTCTCCTTCTTTCACTGCCCCGTTTCTTATCAATTCCAAGGATTTCTTATCTCCCAGGACCACGAGGCCCAAATTTTGCTTCCGACTCGAGTCTCAGGATTTTCGAACAATTTTTTTTTTACCTTTCTACCTTATATATAAAATCCAAAAAATTCGTATCTATAGATTTACGATTTCTGAATAAACTTTTATTTTGTAACTTCAATTATTAAAAAGAATTTTCAGAAAAAAAATTGAATATACCCGAAATCCCTGCAAAAATCTTGCTCCTGACTTTGGAAATTTTTTTTATCTTTTCTACCTTGTACAGAAATCTAAAAAAATTCACATCCATAGATCTACGATTCCTGAATGTACTTTTATTTTTTTCCAAAGATTTCCAACGAAATAATTTTCTCAAAAAAAAAAAATTACTAAGCATCCCGTTTTTGGGGCCACAATAATAAAACCTGTTTTTTTTCTTCCTTTTTATTCTTGCAGATGCGAGGAGTTGTACAACGTGTGATAAGGTCTTAGCTGAGCTAGAGAAGATCGACGACGACACCGACACCTTCGGTGTTGATTTTGTAAAAATTAATGACAAACGATTAGCGAAACAGTATGGCATCAAAAATTTCCCCGCTCTCACGTACTTTCGGGAAAAAGAACCGATCATCTATGAAGGTAAGACACTTTACTTTTTTATCATTATTAATGTTATTTATGAATTATTATTTAATAATGTTATTTAATTAATTAATAATAATTATTTAATAATGTTATTTAATTATTATCGTCCTCGACTGGTGCATTTATTCCAATTACTTAATTTTTGAAAATAAACAAAGTGAGAATTTCAACGAAGTACAAATGTTTATTTTGTAATAAGGCTATTAATTATCTTAGCTACGGTTGGGTCTTGACGTTTGCCAAAACGGAGCGGTCACGGCAGGCTGCAAATTCTATTCGACTCAGTTTTGTCCTCCCGATCGAAAATCGCAATCACGTGACCTTGCCAACCAGTCGTTGCATGAAATGCAATTTTATAGAGTCCTTTGGAAAAATTAATAATTTTTTTAAGATCGAACTGAGACCATTTTTGGCAACTGTTGACAATTATTAACAATCATTGACCTCACAATTAATAAAATTTCTCACAATCACAAATATCGAGTTGACGTCCGAGCTCCCGTCGTTTTCGGAACGTTACAATTAAAAAAACGGCGGGAACTTAGTTCCCAACTCAGTAGTTACCCCTTTTGCCGCTAGAGGGGTCCGTTTCCCGCAAGCGCTCGGGCGAAAGCAGTTTCCCGGTACTTTTGGGCCCAATTTTTAATGCAAACTGGCTCCCAATCGATTAAAAATAAAATATAAGGAAAATTGGTTTCGAGAAACCCAAAAAAATTTTGAAAAAAAAATTTCACGAAACGACCCAACGCGATTCTGTCGCTTTGTGTTTCTGAAAGTGGTAACACTGAAATCCTACGTTGAAGTGTCCCAATGCAACGTGGGAAGGTAATTCGATACTTGGCAAGATGCTGGCACTCGGCATCCTCGAATGAAAGTCACTTCGTCTGAAGTAGCTTCGACTTCGAATTAATGAAAAAAGAAAAAACAGATGTGATTTATCATCGGACATTTTCTTCTTCAATTTCATTGTTTATTAATTCACAGGGAATTTTGGTTTTTGCCAGAAATCGAGGAATCTGCAAGAAGCTGCATTTAAAATTTCTAATTAATAATAATAATGATAATAATAATAATAATGCGGTAAGAGAATTAGTTAATGCAAAAGAAATGCGGAACGGATAAGTTATTGCGTCACTTATTAGCTTCTCGTCTGCAATTTCTATCGGAATGATTTTAATGTTGTTTGGCAAAAAGCCCACTGGTGGATTCTCTATCTGATCGTTACATGCGTTACGCACTGTTGCTGGTACGAACAAACAATGTAGGTGATGTTGTGGAACAGAAACTTCATGGAAAAGAAAAAAAAAATAAAAATACAGTGTATACACAAAATGGCAATGATGGAACCGAAAATAATTTTTTTTTTCTGGGGGAAAAGATCTAGAAACAGTGATTTTGGGTCGAATATAGCACCTCAAGTTGGATAGAAATTACCTAGAGGTGAAGAAGTAACGTTAAAAAAAATTTAGTTCTCGCTTCGGCCGCTAGGGGGTATGCTTTCCCGCAAGCGGTCGAATTAAGGACTCTTCTGAGCGGTTTTATGGGAATTTTTTTAAATAAAATATCAAGAGTTGTCGAATTAATGATAATTCTGAATAATTACAGTTTAAAAATAATTTTTTTTAAATTAATTAATATTTTGAAATTGTCCATTTATTTTTTTAATCAGGTGACCTGATGGACGAAGAGAACGTTTTGGATTTTTTGATAAGCTTAGAAGCCATGGACTTGCCGGATAGAATCGAGGAAGTCAATTCTAAGATTCTTGGAAAAATTGTAGAGGAAACCGAATTCGTGGCAGTTCTTTTTTGTAAGTAATACCTAGAAAAAAAAGAAATTCCCTAGGATATGCAACGTATATAGACAGCTGTAAGTCAAATTCTTATTTAGCCTCATTTAAAAAAAATTCATTCGAAAAGAAAAATTTGGAGAATTTTAAAATTAACCCAATTTAGGTTTCTCTCAAATTTAGGACAATTCCAATTTTGTTCTTTTCCGGAACGTAATTGATAAAATTGAAAGAATCAACGATTTCAGGGTTTTTCGCTTTCCATGGTAACAACATTAATTGAGTATTGAAAAAACTCAGCCGTCGCTAATTGTTGCTGCTAAGCAATTAATGGATTAAAAAAATGTTAATGATTAATTCTAATTGTCGAGGATCGTCTAAAATCAATTTTTCAGCTAATCTGTAATCGTGGATACGTAGATTGCAATTTTTTTTTTTACTACAGTATAATTATTAATAATAATTAAAACACTCGAAAATCCGCCGAAATCTGTCAGCTTCGCAGTGTTCTGTAAATACATACAATAGCTTTTGTCTCTAATTAACAAACAATCATCTCGTAAAATTTAAAAAAAAAAGCTACCGTACCTCAGTGGTCGTAATTTTTTTTGTCCTCGTCGTTGCATCGCAAAGTGCATGAAATAACAGCGACCCAAGTCTGGTTCCAATCCTTCGGCGAACTTCTTATTTGGCGTTTTGTCAACACGTGTCCGAGTGAAATTTATGTTATGCAAAATAGAACAAAGTTATTACATCAACAATTTATCGTTATCCGTTTTATTTACGGTCGCATTGTTGCATAGGAACGGGTTGAAAAAGGTGAAAATGTTGAAAGTTATTTAAAAAAGAAATTGTTGCCTGGTCAAAGCAAGGGAGGGGTGGCCCCTTCCCCCACTCTCTGCCTTGGTCGAGGGTGGGGGAACGTAGGGGAAGACTCGCCCTACTGAGCCACTGCGCGCGCAAGTGGGCGTGGCGTCCCCCCCCCCTCTGCGCAGTAGATCCCAACCATGGAAGCGCGAGAGGGTCCGGAACCTGGAACTCATAGATCTGGTATTTTTTTTTGCCAGAGAAAAAAAAGAAAAGAATTCTTTTTTCTGATTAAATTTTGTTCGATTAATCGAGATTCACTTTGCGAAGCAACGATTGGCCGAAATGAACTACTCCTTTTTTTCTTTTATTTTTCCTTTAAGTTTCTCTACTTGTAAATAATTACATGTATGTTGAACATGTCTCTTTCTTTGTGTATCTTAAAAAAAATAGGTCCGGATTCGGAGAAGTGTACTGGTCATAGTTCTAGTAAGTATATGAAATAATTCGAATTCCCCCAGTTTTCACCCCCAGTCACCCTTTAAGGGGATGCTAATTTAAGCTTTATCTGAAATAATTTTGAATCAGGTCAACTATATTCTCTAAAAAAAATTACAGAAAAGATATAGAACAAAAATTATATAAGCATCCCCTTAATAAAAAATTAAAAAAAAAGTATATCCAATCCACGTCAAAGAAACACAAAAGTTTCCCTCCCATGTCTGCTTCTAAATTGTCCGTTCTCGCTTAGCATTGGCACTCGCTTTGCAATGTTTTGTCGAATAAAGCAGCAATAACCAACAAGTATTTAGGTAGAAAGTATTTGGTAGTGGTAGAAGTAGTCCCCTTTTTAGAGTAGTATTATTTATTTCGATACCCTCGAATTTTAATCAACGGAATGCTCTTCAAATGAAAGTTGGATAAATCGTACTAGCGTTAACTTATCCGCGACTTATCCACGAGATTGCCGAGTTCAAACGGAGACGAAAAGTCGTTTACCATTTTTCTCTCCGACCTACCGTTGATTTTATACGAATTTTGAAAACTCGACCAATCAGCGGCTGTGTACCAGGCGGGAGTCGTCCAATCGCCGCCCGTGAACCGCTGGTACGGCGGTACCGCCACGCCCACATCCGCGCTACCGACTCAAGGTCGGACGCGCTGCCGCTGAGAGGTTACTCTTTAAAAATTTATATTAAATCAATGGTGCGTCCTAGAAAAAAATGGTAAAGAAATTTTTTTCTTGGTTTGAGCTCAAGAATACAAATCTCGTATGTGATCAAATATATCAGAGATTCTCGAATATTAACGAACCCGAGAAACGGATAAATCCGAGGTGACACCAGTACGAGTTACTTGACTATCACTTCTCGTCACACGTGGAATAAGGGAATGGTATTAATGCATTGTTGTGATCTTAATTTCGAATGGGACAGACAAGCCAGACTGCAAGAAATGTGCAAGAGCCTTGCAAGAGTTGGAGAACATCGACGACGAAGCCGACCAGCTCGGAATCGGATTTGTCAAAATTGCCGATGAGCATTTGGCCGACGAATACAACCTCGGACCTCTTCCCGTACTTGTTTATTATCGACATCAAATCCCAATTATCTACGAACGTGAGTTTTCGACGAGGAACGGTTACGAATATTTTTTTTTTCAAGTTTCGAACGAATGAGATTTCGAGACTTTTGACATTGCAGATGAACTGAGCAAAGAAGAAGACGTGCTGGAGTGGTTGGTGGCGAACAAAAGCACCGGCGACGAAGAAGACGTTATCGAAGATGTCACTGCCAAGACATTGCACACTTTGATAGGAAACATCGATAACCTTGTCGTTCTCTTTTGTTAGTATTCCTCGTTAACAGCCTCGTATCCCAAATTTTAATAAATCCACTATTTTTTATTTTCTTCCAAATGATAATTTCTTTTTTTTCCTCGGGATCCTCTTCCAGACGATCACGGTGACGAAGATTCCATGCAAGTCCTCCACGAGCTGGAAAAGATCGACGACGATTGCGACAAACATGGGATCCAATTCGTCAAGATCGATGACGACAAGGCCGCCAAGCAATTCGGCATCGACTCGGTTCCCGCCATTGTCTATTTTGAGAAACAGCTTCCGAACGTTTACGACGGTAGGTGGCGCCACGCGAGTGTCCTCGCATCGCTGCGGGAGTCAACTGACGATGGACGTATCGAATTCCAGGTGACGTCGAGAACGAGGATGAGATCCTGGAGTGGCTGTTGGCGCAGCTGGAGAAGGACGAAATCGAGGACGTCACCGACGAGATGCTGGACCACCTGATCAAGGAGGGCAAGACTCTGGCCGTACTTTTCTGTAAGATGATTGTCACGAAACGTTTGACCTGGATCGGACAAATGTGGTTTCAATGTTTTTTCTGATTTTCGATGATCCCTTAGACGACAATAACGATCGGAAATCGCAGCGAGTTCTCAACGAATTGGAGAACATCGACGACGAGTGTGACCAACTGGGCGTGATCTTCGTGAAAATTGACAACGCGGAGGAGGCGAAGGAGTACGGGATCGACAAAATGCCCAGTTTGCTGTATTTCGAGAAAGGAATACCGACCTTGTACGAGGGCAACTTGGAGGACGAGGAGAAGGTGCTGAAGTGGCTGGAGCACCAGCAGAAGAGCGACCAGATTGAGGACCTCACGGACGAAATGTTAGATATGGTTATCGAAAAGATGCCTCATGTTGCCGTACTTTTTTGTATGTTTTTATCGTTTCTTCTAATAGTCCCGCTCGCTAAGAGTCAAAAGATATCCCCACCTCCTGACTCCCGCCGGCGATCGACCCGAGTAACGGCTGACGCGTGTTGCAGATGACAAGGAGCAGAAGAAGAGCCAGAAGGTCCTGGCGGAGCTGGAGAACATCGACGACGATTGCGACCAACACAACATCGCCTTCGTCAAGATCGATGACGAGAACGAGGCCAAGGAATACGGAATCGACAATCTACCGACTCTGGTCTTGTTCGAGCGAAAAATCCCGCACGTTTACGAAGGTGACACTTGTCAATTGTGAATTGTCCTCGTTTGTTGACCAAAGCGACGTTGGACGTCTAACGACACCGGTTCGATTCCGTTGTTCCAGGTGATCTGATGAACGAGGATCAATTGCTCGGGTGGCTCCTTCATCAGAAGAAGCACAGCGAGATCCCGGAAGTGACCGACGAGATGATGGAGAGACTCATCGAAGAGACCCCTTACCTCGCCGTCTTGTTCTGTAGGTTCTCGATATGTCCTATCGTCTGAGCGCCATCTTAGGAACTAGTTTAGGGAATTGACAAATCGATGGGGATCTTTTTAGATGATAAGGACGACAAACAGGACATGCGGATACTCAACGAGCTGGAGAACATCGACGATGACCTTGAGAAGGAAGGAATCGTGATCATTCGCATGGACAACGACGCCGAGGCCAAGGAATATGGGATTGACCACCTGCCCACGCTCGTTTACTTCGAGGACAAGATCCCCGCCATCTACGAGGGCGATCTGCTGAACGAGGACGAAGTGCTCGAGTGGTTGATCAAGCAGAAGAACACGGCCACTATCGAGGAAGTGACGGACGAGATCCTCAAGGATCTTATCGACGAGCACGAATACGTCGTTGTTTACTTCAGTAAGTTCGGAGATAGAGGCGCTATGACCACAAAAAGAGATTCAGCATCCATTGAATACTTCCCGTTTTGGTCCATGAGAGTCCAAAACGAGATGCCTTCGGATGATGTCATGTCCGGTACCGAATTGTCACTAAATAATGCGAAATCGAACAGGTGGTAACTGCGACGATGGCGACGAATGCGACAACGTGTTGAGGGAGTTGGAAAACATCGACGACGAGCTGGACGAGACTGGGATAATATTCGTGACGACGGAGGACACGGGCATAGCCAAGAAACACAACATCAGGAACTTCCCGACGCTCGCGTTCTTCAGAAACAGGGAACCCCTGATCTTCACCGGGGACATCGAGGACGAGGACGAGGTCCTGTCTTGGCTGACGGACGAGAATACCTTGGAGATCCCGGGGAAGATCGAGGAGGTCAACGCCAAGATGTTGGAGAACATCCTGGACGAGAACGACAACGTCGTCGTCTTCTTCTGTGAGTGTTGTCTCCCTTGGGCCCAGTCTCAAATTTTATTTTACGCAATTGACTCATAACCGTCGTTGATTTCGAATTCAGACAAAGAGGGTGACAAGAAGAGCCAGAAAATCCTGCAGGAGCTGGAGAACATCGACGACGAGTGCGAGGAGAAGGACATTGACTTCGTGAAAATCTCCGACGAGGGCATTGAGAAGGAATACGATTTAGCAAATTTGCCAGCACTGGCTTTCTACAGGCACAAGTTCCGTCAAATTTACACCGGGGACATGATGCACGAGGAGGCCATTTTGGAGTGGGTCCTTGACCTTCACAGTTCGACGCCGGATGTCATCGAAAGCGTTGACCGCAAGACCCTGCAAGTCTTGATCAACGATGTCGAGCACCTTGCCGTGTTTTTCTGTGAGTACACGGATTTTAATTGCAACGACCTTCCCTGGACGCATTCTTGCCGCGATTGATCCCCGCAAAGAGCTCTCCGCGCCGATCTACCGCGCATTCAAGGACGCTCCCCTTCCGCGCGCGATCTACCGCGCATCCAGGGACCCTCCCTTTCCATGCGCGGTAGATCGGCGCGGAGACCCACCGTCTCCCGCGCATCCGGGGGCGCCGTCCTTCCATGCGCGGTAGATCCAACGTCAGGAACCAGTAAATATGAAGTCACACCTTGCAGATATTATTGTCCGACCACTCTGGCTGCAAGAATGCGCGACATGTCGAGTCGTGAGATCTTGAGATCGTAGCGGCAGTGCTTGGCATGACTTTTTGCTTCAAAATAAACGGGTTGAAATGCGATACTCGAGAATATGACAATGTTATTTTCTTTGGCAGACGACGATAAATGTGACACATGCCCCGAGATACTTGACGAGCTTGAAACAATTGATGACGATACGGATAAACATGGTATTCAGTTTGTTAAGTCAAACGATGCCAAACTGGCAGCGGAAATCGGGGTTTTTTCATTCCCAGCACTTGTTTATTATGAAACCGGTGTACCTATTATGTACGATGGTAAGTCGCTTTTGGTTCCGATTCAGTTTTGCTTTTTCAGTTTCCTACTAATAATGACAAAATATTTTGTGGAACAGAAATATTTTTTTGACATACTTTTTTTGGTAATCAAGAAAAAAAGGTGTAAGTAAGACCCATGAAACGGAGATTTAATCGGAAACAATTAATTCACATTTCAAAGTCCAGTGCCTTTGGAAAAAAAAATTAAAGAAAAGTCGCCCTTGGCTGTTGGATTAAGTCTCCTTCCACTGAATCAGCGTTCTGCGGTGTAGGAGAACTCTGAGGTTGAAGCTTCCCCCACTCCCGATACCCCCCCCCCCTCGCGACGCAGTTCTCTGGCTCCCCACTGCCCCTCCATGCGCGTTTCTCGTGCGCGGTGGACCGGTAACGCCCCGAACCCGGCGAGTGGCGAATCGGACGAGCCGGAAAGCGACGGAGGGGTATTGGCAGGGAGTGGGGGAAGCCGTTCCGAGTTCACTAGCACCTTCGCCGATCGCTGCGTTAATTTATTTGACTAATGTTTTGTTTCCTGAAGTGGTGGTTCCAAGGACTAATGAAAATGGTATTAATTCGTACTTTTTGTCAGCTGTTAAAAAAGAGTCAAGGAATTCACTGAACGATGGTTTGATATGTGACTCTTTTATTATAGGTAATCTTAAAAATGAGGACAAAGTTCTGGAATGGCTAATCGATCAGAAAAGTAAGAAAATTTCTAGGATGATGATCATTATCACTGGTGTACTGTTTTTTGTGACACTGATCTCGGTTGTAACAATACCACCTGGTTACGAGTACCATACTCAAGCTGTGGTGGTCACACCAATTACGTTACCCATGTCACGGTCACCGTAACACGACTGAAACTCACGACTAAAATCAAATTGTTATATTTCTCACTTTCTTTCCTTTTCTTTTTCTTTCGAGTCTTTGTATTTTCTTCCTTTATGTTCGTTTTTTTTTAGTTTCTGCGCGTTTAATACAAAACTAATGCATTTATAAATTCAGGTAACAGCGTGTCCGAAATTAGTCTTGACGTCAGACGCAAAGGGGGTTTAGGTAAACCTTGCAAATCTTTCGGAATAGACATTTGGTGAAGTGAACTTTTCGGATTCTAGGCTATGCGAGAGAGCATATAATAGGCTTTTGCCATCGATTAACTCATTAACCGTGCGCCATTATTCTTTAAAGATCCGTGCAGGTGCTCGGCTCGCATTCGTGCAGTCTCGTGTCGACTCGGCTCGCACTCGTGCGGTCTCGGGTCGACTCGGCTCGCGTTCGTGCAGTCTCGCGTCGACTCGGCTCGCATTAGTGCAGTCTCGCGTCGATTCGGCTCGTACTCGTGCCGCGTCGACTCGACTCGGCACGGGATCGTGTCGCTTCGGCTGGACTCGGCACGGGTTCGCCGAAGTCGACCCCGCACGAGGCGTTAACGAATACTGCCGACCCTGCACGAAGCAGAGACAACATATCGGTTTAATTTCACGCCTTAGCTCACATTGAATTCAAATGTAAGGGATTCTTCTTCCTGCCAATTGCGTTAGCGTTGATCCTCGATTTTTTCAATGTACCTCCACTGTTTCCAATCCACGCTCCGTCGATGTTTATTGTAAAAACTTTCCAACAACAACAAAGTATGTAATTTTGTAGATGGCAGCACGAGTCCAACAATTCCGGGATTTCCTTTGTATCTAACTTTGCGACGATCTCCGTGAACGCAATTGAGTAGCGACTCTTCGATAACTCTTATTATTATTTACTCCCGAAAGCATGCATAACAACAAACACACGAACAACAACAACAAATTGAAATCGTCCCTCAGCTTAGTTCGAAAAAAAAAATCAACGATCAAATTATTTTTGCTACAAATTTCACTTCTTATTTTTCTCAATTTATTTCTCGATGGAGCATAACAATGAAAAAAAGTGTCTTTCTATTTATTTTTAATTAATGAATTGTCGCTAATGACTTTGTTTTACGCCGAGGCCGTATTGATCACAAAAAACTTAAGTACACAGCCTCGTCAATGTCGCGTTGTGTATGACTACTGGTACTATTAATACGCAGGTAAAAAATTTGATAATGATGATGATGACGATAACGATGATGAGGCAGATGACGACGACGAGGAGGAGGATGATGACGATGATGATGACGACCACCATAAAAAGAGACGTCACAAGAAAGGTCGTCGCGACAATGACGACGACGATGATAATGATGATGATGATGATGATGATGACGATGACGTTGGTCGTAAAAAAAATGATGACGATGACGATGATGATGACGATGACGACGACGACGATGATGATGATGATGACGACGATGATGAAGATGATGATGATGATGATGATGATGATGATGATGATGATGATGATGATGATGATGATGATGACGACGATGATGACGATGATGACGATGATGATGATGACGATAATAGGAAAAAGAGAAGAAAATATTTTGTCGATGACGATGATGATGATGATGATGACGACGACGATGATGATAATGATGATAAAAATAAAAAAAATAATGATGATAACGATGATGATGACGATGATGAAGAAGATGATGATGATGATGATGGAAATGACAAAGACTTGAACGACAGTAACGAGGCTGACGAAGACGATGGATACAACAGCGATGACGAGAATAACGGTAACGATAATAATAATGATGATGATGACGATGATGATGATCAGGATGATGATGACGATGACGAGGATGACAAAAGAAGCATAAAACAAATGAAAAGGTCATTAAAGCAAACGACCAAGAAAGGTAAAAGTTCGCCATCGACCAAGGAATCAGGAGGAAGGCTCACGTGAGAACGGAGTGTGACGGACTTTTGTTTTGAGAGAGAGGGAGAGAGAGAGAGAGAGAAAAGAGCCGTGACGAAAAATTGCAAAAATTAAAAAAAAAAACCAACTCCGGATCCAGAGAAAAATCGAAATTACACGAGAAAGCTATTTACTACCACCATAATTACTACTACCACTACTACTACTACTACTACCGCTGTGATATATCCAAAATGTAGTTTTAATATACCAGTAGATCCATTCACATCGATGATGATAATAACTGTTCATACTCGATCGAAAGAAACAGATCATTCACCCGCCGCTGGGCTGGAGGGCAACCCATGAGAAATTCCCGCACCTTGCATGGAAAAGAAATCCAAAAAAAAAATAAAAAAATTCCCTACCCGGATCCCGACCCTTCCCGGACTCCAGCATCCGCCCTTAGATGCATGCGAGTGCGTATCCGTGATCCGACGAAGTTGGTTGCAAAAAAAAATAAATAAAAAAAATGAAAAAATTGCGCTTCGTCGGATTCACCATATTTTGACGTTCCACGGTAGGAATTTATGCAGCTCAGTAGCGGGCCGCCACAAATTCTTACTCTGGGCCAGTCTCCGAAGCGAGCCGATGAATCCTGCCAAAAGTCGAAGAGCTGTCGTCTGCAGCGAGAGTTCCGTATCGAAGAGAATCGTTACTAGCTTTGAAAAAAAAAAAAAATTTTTGAAAAGAAAAGGGGAAACTGTCGAAAAATCCTGACTGTACTTTTTTTTTCCATCCTTCCCGGTATCAAAATTGTACCCAACTGCTAGAAAGTCCCGATCGAATTGGAAAGAAAAAAAAAAAGTCGACCCCCCCCCTGAAAAGAGACTCGTCGACTCGCCGTGAGAGTACAAAAAAATTCTTGTGCACGTTTGGCTTTTTGCTGAGCAATCGTTCAATTTCTGTTGTTCTTTAACGAGTCGAGCTGCTCTTTTTCTTCTCTCTCTTATTTTCTTTCTCTTTTTTTTCTTGTCTTGCACTTTTCTGTCTGTTATCATTACTATCTCTTTTTTTTTCTTGTTTCTTAATTTATTTACGAATTTCTTTTGTTTCTACTGATTCTGACGATTTTTTTTGTTTCATTTTGTTTCTTGTGAGAAATGACAAACCAAACAAAAAAATTCTAAAACAACAATTAAAAATAGGCTAGAACTGAATTCTCTTTGTTATCTGATCTCGTTGTATTTGCTTACTGCAGGCGACGGCTGTTTCTACATTGGAATGGGAGGTAAAAGCTCAAAACCCAAGATTCCCTCCTATGAGCCTTATCAGTGCTGTCCTGCGAAGGTCAAGAGCGGTACGAAATTAGCCAAAGCCAGTCCGATCATGCCAAAGTCATCGAAGTTGGTCCACCAACAACTGTCGTCGGCAAAGTCAACGTCCAAAAAAAATACGAAAGTTAGCAAACGTTACGATAAGAAACACGATAGCAATAACGATATTAGTAATGATGATGATGATGATGATGAAGAAGAGGAGGAGGAAGACGAAGACGACGATTTGCCAGCTTTGAAACCGATTAACAAGCTCTCGTCGAGAGACAGCAGGAAATCGGCCACCGTGGCCCACGCCGGTACTGCCAAAACCGTCCATCAGAAGAAGAAAGGATTTTTTGGAAGCGGTAAATATTTCACATGGCTCTGGTCCTAAAGATACAGCTGAATATTGTATACATTAAATCATCGCCCTGAATATAACTAGATTCAATCCATCTAGTTCCATTTTCTGTTAAATCCTGGTTCCAGATACGACAAGATTCGTTTTTTGCTAAAGAAAAAAATTAATTCGATCGAATCCGTTCGAAACGTGAGCGAAAACTGAGTAAAATAGTCGCGCGCAGTCAACCAGGCTTCCCCCAACTCCGCAGCGGACGAATGGTGGGGGTAGACGCGAGTCATGTCGAGTCAAGTCAAGTTCCCCCCGGTCTTGGACCGACGAGTCGCGGCAAGCAGTCCCGAGTCGAGTCGAGTAAGCTCTCGCTCGGACCCTCGAGACTCCGCCTCTCGCTTCGGTCGAGGACTAGTGGGGGAGTCGACTCCGCGCGGGCTCGGGACCTCTCCCCACTCTTCGGTCCACGCGAGTCGAGTCGAGTCAAGCCAAGTTCCCCCCAGTCTTGAACCGCCGAGTCGCGGCGAGTCGACTCGAGTCAAGTCGAGTAAGCTCCGCCCCCTCTCTTCGGTCGGAGGCCTGGCGGGGAGGCCTCGGATCCGACTCGAGCGGAGTTGGTCGATTTCCAGCGGCTTTCCGGGGAGCGCGATCGAGTCTGGAACCGATGGGACGCATGTTTGTCGAGCCGAGAGTCGCGGGCGATGATTTAATGTTTCTTTAACGATACTGTTTAGCAAGATTGTAGAATGTCCTTGAACCAAAGAATCCGTAGTGTTAAGATTAACGACATCTCCCCCCCCTTTGACGGGTTGGCTCCAGAATAAAAATCCACAAATACGTGCTTCATCTCTGGATACAGGTGTTTCGAAGCCGTCGTCTACAGCCAATCCGTGATGTTACCGAGCTTCGAAGAACACACAAAAAAAAAAGATTGTTTAACACAGAAATTCTAATTGGATAAAACAAAGCCAGGATTGCGAATGTATACATTGTGGACACGATATCCGGCAGCTAAAGCAGACTTCTTTGCGGCCACTTCTCTCATATGCGCTTCTTTCTTGTTTATTTCATAGCTAACAACAGTACTAGCCAATAACCGACTGACCGGCTTTTTTTGTGACAGCAAACGCAAAGAAACCGATACGACCAAACCGAAGCTTGATAAGTCAAAAAAAAAATTCAAAATTAATGGGTTTTCGAAATGACGCTGATAAAGGAACCAGAAACAAAAAAAAAGAAATGAAATTTGTTTAGACCCAAAGCTCCGTAGGAATAATTTTTTGATCCTCGGGATTTCCTTTATCACTGTTGCAGTTGTGGCTGGACTTCCGTATCTTATGAAGGTCTAGAATAGAAAGAATTGATACGAAAGCAAAGCGAACCAGAAACAAAAAATGAAAAAAAAAGAAAAAACAAAACCGATTTGAAAGATTGTCAGCGAAATTCTGAAAGAAAAATCTTTCTTCATCGTCGACATCGTCACCGAAATCGTCATCGTCATCGTTATCGTCATCGCCACCTTCTTCGATACACCTCCGCACTCTGCTTAAACTCCAATCGAGCTCCGGACGATTTTCTCATTTTTTAATAGGACGTGAAAGGAACAGAAAAAAAATACAGTTCGTGAATTCGTTGAAAATAAAAATAAAAATAGAAATAGAAATTTGAAATTTTAACGAGTTTGTCTCAGGGTTACGTTAATAGTAACGAAAACCAGGAAGTACATTTAAAAGAGAAACAGTAGAAACGATAGATGGCGAGATTTTCACGAGGTTCGAATTTAAGAAAATTTTTGTGGAGCCCTAAAACTGCTCCGCAACGAAACTCCCGGTTCCGAGGTTCCGGCGTAATTGAATAGTCATTAGCGACATCTTTAAGTAACTTATTTATCTCGGAAAATCGAGTTTGGTGACCGAAGGTGCTCCTTTTTGTTGAAAAAAAATAAATTCGGAATTCTGGAAAAATTAAAAATTCAATATCAGTGTTCTACATGCGTGGACTGAGCGTTTTTAGTCCCGCGCATGCGTGAACTCGACAATCGAGGTCGGACGCGTGCGCGAACTCGACGATTGAGGCTCGACGCATGCGCGAATCCAACGTTTGAGGTCCGACGCATGCGTGAACTCGACGCTTAAGGCCCGGCGCATGCGCGAACTCGAGGTTTGGGGTCCGACGCATGCGCAAACACCAGTTAGACGCTTTTAAACCATTTTATGTGTATTTTTGGCACTCTTGGGAGAGTTTAGCCCAAATAAAATCCAATCTGAGCATTTCTGGGGCTCACTAAAAAATTTCCCTTACGTTTTAAGGGTGTCTAACCATTCTCAAGGTCACCAAACTCAGTTTCCCGCTCTGCTCTATTTTTTTTTCTCGACACAATGTTCATCTACGAGCTGATTTATTTTCACCATTCGTAAACCCTTTGGTCCTCGAACTTTCGAAATTGTAGAGATCACAGTAGGAGAGGTGGGATGAAAAAAA
The DNA here is from genome assembly GCA_949825005.1 of Gasteruption jaculator. NCBI lineage: Eukaryota > Metazoa > Arthropoda > Insecta > Hymenoptera > Gasteruptiidae > Gasteruption > Gasteruption jaculator. The sequence continues at coordinate 1,304,669 of OX463764.1, read as the reverse complement.
AAAAATTTAACGTGGTTAGAATTTCCAAATTTACTAATTTTCTTTGACTTTCTTTGATCAATTTCTTTTGCTCGCATTTTCATTATTTTTACAAATTACTTCATTTTCGAATTGAAAGATTGAAATTCGCTCAAGCATTTATCATTAAATGATCTCTGAAGCGGACCAGGAGGGACACCTTGTGAATTAATAAGCATTTAATTATTTAAAAATAAACAAAAAACATTTGCGTCGAATTGACACGAAATTCTACAGGTTGAGTCTCCTTAAGCGACACGTCAAGTTTTTGGGAGCTTACGGCGACTCAGCCTGTATTTCTTCAAGATTTAAGAAAAAAAAAAGTGAAATTCGTAGCAAAGCAAAGCAAAGGGTTTCGATTGGTACGATAATATGCGATTTGCTGAAAATTATAATTTTATTGAAAATCAAATCGAAGTTCAATAAAGCAAACAAGTGAAAAATAATAATTTCGACATTTGCTCTTATTTATTTATTTACTTTTTTTTTTGTCCGATCTGTAAAATAATTCTTGGGAATACGAAGAATATTTTCCCTGTATAGATTTCAATGTACATTTCGAAATAATTATTACATTTATTATAATAATGAAAAATAATAATATAATTGTCAGTGTAATTATAATTGTTATCGTTGCTTTTGTTATTATTATTATTGTTACTCTTCTTGGTACCATTAATGACGTTTTGTTTTCCATAATAATGCAAGTTACGTTTCTCCCGTTCTCTCTCTCTCTCTCTCTCTCTCTCCCTTTCGTTTTTTTTTCTCGTAATCAGTTTATAATTTTAATCTCGTTTTAATTTGCAAAATAAACCAAATGTACACAAACCAATGAGCTAGCGTTATTATATTAATTAATAAAAGTATTTCTTAATTGTACCGAAGGTGAACGATGGTTTTTTTTTTCTACACTCGTTTCATCCATTTGTTGTTACCCAATTGTTTATACATTTATTTTACGTCGTATTGAATTTTCAATATTTTTTGTTTCACTTCGTACCTTTTTTTTTCACAATTTAGGATCTTACATATTTTTTTTTCGAGCTTCGTTTCCATAACTTGGTATTTTTTGTTTTATTATTTTTATTTATATTTTTATATTTCTTCCCCTTGCAATTTTTTTCCAATAAAAAAATGCCTTTGACGAAGTAAAAATGCGAAGAAAAAAATCGAGTCGTCGTTGGTTTCGTCGTTTTCTACGATTTTTGAAAAAGGTACCGAAAGATTCTTCTTTGAGATCAGGTCGAAAAGACAAGGATTAGCCATCCCAGAAGAAAAAATGTCCAGATGTTACCTTCGTTTGCGTAAGTTTATAAAAACCTACCGTTTTTTCATTTTTTACTATTTTTTTTTCTTTTAAAATTTTTTTTTGGGCTTAAATTTTTGACTGGATTTTTGAAAAGCCAAAATAGAACCGAGTAGAAGAAAAAAGCAAATTCGAGTTTACGGGGAGGAAGCGGGTAACGATAAAATTCCAAAAAAATTGTCGCAGGAAATCTGTTCGACGAAAGCGAGGTCCTCGATTGGATGGTGAAGCAAAAGAATGACGCCACCATCGAAGACATCGACCGAGACACCCTGAACAAGTACATCGAGACCAAAGAGTTCCTTGCCGTCATTTTCTGTAAGAAATCGTCGTTAAAAATTTTTTTTCCGTTGCCCTGAATTTAAATTTTAAAAAAACAATAAAAATTTTCCCTTTCTCGGCAAAAAATGAATTTAGATAAAGAGGAGGACCCGGAAAGCCCGAGAGTTTTGCGTCACCTCGAATTAATCGACGACGAGGCGTCGGAATACGGCATAAAAATCGTGAGCGTGAAGGATCGCTTGATGGCCAAGAAATACGGTTTTCGTAACCCACCCGGTATAACGTATTTCCGAAAAGGGAAGTACATTAATTACGACGGTGACATCGACGACGAGGAGGAGATCCTCGATTGGCTCACGAACCCTGAAAATATGGAGCTCACCGACCACATCGAACGGGTCAATCGCAAAATGTTTCAGAAAATTCGGCAGACTTCGGATTACGTGGCCGTTTTCTTCTGTAAGTGTCTCGAGAGAACGTGGAAATTTCCCCCCGAGTTGTTCTCGAAAGGTGGTAAAATTGGGTGAAAAATGAAAAAAAGGAGGTTCCATTCACAGAAATGGGCGTTCCAATCGTTCTCGGAACGCCCACTGTCGTAACGAAGCGATCCATAGGTTTAAACGGTGGAATGGGAACGCCCACTCTAGCGACGCAACGTCCCATTGGTTTGAAGGGGAGGAGTTAGGTGTGGGAACGCCCACCGATACAACGAAACCTACCATTGGCCAGGAACATAGAAATGGGAACGCCTACTTTTACCGCCTTCGAGAAAACCGAGGGAATCGTGGGTTGGCAATTATCTATATTAAAAATGCATTCGTGTGTCAGATAGCAACGACTGCAAACATTGCGGACGCGTTTTGGCGGAAATTGAGCACATTGACGACGAGGCTGACGGGGCAGGCATCAATTTTGTAAAAATTGACGATAAGAAAATGGCCAAGGAGTTCGGTGTTTTTGCGTTACCCGCCATTTTGTTCTTTAAAATGGGATCGAAGGAACCGGTTATTTATGCAGGTAAGAAGGCGTTTCCTCATCCCCTCCTTTCTCAAGTGGGCGTCTCTAATAACAGAGAGGGGATAGGAACGCCCACCTACCGCGTCTCTCGATAGATGGGCGGTCCTAACCTCTCCCTTTACTCAAACGACGACTTCCTTTTTCTAAAACGACCGTTATTATTCTTCTCAGGGGATTTGTACGACGAGGACCAAATTCTGCAATGGTTAATGACGCAAAAAGATCCATCTGGGGAGGTGATAGAGTCCCTGGACGGCGAAGACCTGCTCAACCAAATTCGAGAATCCGAGTCATTGGCTGTCTACTTTTGTAAGTCCGTTTAAGTGCCCACCTGCTGAACGTCAGCCATATTGTAAAAAGATCAAAATCATGCTAACACAGCCCTGCTTGAGTCCCCCCTCCTCCCTTTCCCTTATTGACTCTAACCTCAAAAAAAAGTGAAATGACCATTACTTTGTCACTAGTCACTCAATAACGTCCCATTTAACAAACGAAACTATGGAAAATTTTGTAAGTGTTAATCGAAACGCATTAACGGCTAACTGACGTGTATAAAAAAAGGGTCTTTTCCTTTTTTCTTTAATACAACTTTGTTCCTTTCAACGTCGGTATTATTTGACTGCGATGCAATTAAAACTAATGCCGTAGGGAACAAAACGCTTTGCGAGATGTGCCAATCAAAAGCGTACCGCAAGCAGATGCGGCACAAACAGGAACACCGGGGAAACGACGCAGTTAACGAGGAAGTTGATGGTACAAACGATCAACCGTTCAATAATCCCTCTTTCCGATTGATGTATATCGATTGATTTTCATTAGACGTTGAAACATTGTGTTCTGTGGTTGTTTATCTTCCAGCAGGTGTGACGACACACACACACACACGTCGCAACACGTCTCAGCATGAACGAAATCTAACGTCCTTTGCAAAACAAGCAAACTGCAGCTTTCACGATAACATTTTGTTGATCAACAACCGCTTCTCTGTTCGCCTCTGATTCTCCAAAATTGTGTCTAGAATCCGCCACTGTTCGGTTACATTTCGATATAAACTTGAACTCGACAGGCTGAAGCCATTTCAGGCACCCTCCTGTAGCTGAAAACAGTCCCATGGTGGTTATTAGTGTTTTTTTGGGGCCCAGAAGTGCTCCACTGTCGCTTTGGAACGCCTACTTGGTCTAAAGGGCGGTCCCGATGACTGAGAGAGGGGATAGCCACGCCTAGTACTTCGCGTGAGTGGACGCTACGGCTGGGAGAGGGGATAGCACCTCCCGGACCTTCGCGCGAGTGGACGCCACGGTCGGGAGAGGGGATAGCACCGCCCAGTGGGAGGTTCGAGCGCCTGGAGGCTTATAATTCGCTGCAGGGCGTGGAGGGAAGGCGTTCCCGTATAAGTGGGCGTTCTAAATCGACCGCCCACGTTCTCGAGAGGACTTTTGAAGTTCTGGAAAAATTTTTTTTATCTTTTGGAACTCTGCCGTCAATTTTTGGGACATGGTTTCAGCTACTTGAGAGGTATTTCCTCGCTTATGTTCAATATTTGTTCGCGCAGAAACGAGCACACTATGCACACGGGATTTTAGCCTTTCGTGAGAAGTACCGTACCCGCTTAATATTAGAAAGAGCCCCTCCGAGAGATTGTCGGCCCACTTCTAGTCTTTGTCACCCTCCTTCTGGTCTTTGTTGCCCCGGCCACAGTGTTGATTTCTAGATCAATCTTAATTATGCATACTCTAATTGATTCAAGTCTTCCACAGACACTGACGAATGCGAACAGTGTATCGGCATCCTGGAGGAGCTCGAAAACATCGACGACGACTGCGACAGGCATGGCATCACGTTCGTTAAGACACAAGTAAGGCTCATAGTCCTCGAATTAGCGTTACTGGTCTGTTTCATCTTCTAAATTTTTTTGTTTTTCGTTTTTTCCTTTCAGGATTATAAAGTGGCCGAGGATTATGGCGTCATGGATTTCCCCGTGCTCGTGTATTTCGAGAATCGGATTCCAAATGTCTTCGATGGTGAGTTGGGCCTCGTGCATGGCGCGTGTGCAGTAGATCTGGCAGGAATTTCAAAATTTCAAATATCGCCGAGTTTCCGATCATATAACTTTGCAATTTTTCAAGGCATGGCTCTGGCATTTTTTATCAGGTGATCTAGCGGAGGAGGAAGAAGTCCTGCAGTGGCTGATCACGCAGAGGACCGAAGACAGGATAGAACTGATAACCCGAGTCATGCTGGAGTCTTTCGTGGAAGACACTCAGTATTTAGCGGTATACTTTTGTAAGATCCTTCAAATTTTATAACCCTTTCGTGGAGACCAGCGACCCCTGCATTATCCCAAGGCCATTCGTTAAACTTTCAGACAAACAAAACTGTCACATCTGCGACGAGCTTCTCGAAGGCCTCGAGAGAGTCGACGACGAATGCGACGTCTTCGGGATCCATATGGTGAAGATCCAAGACCCTCAATTAGCGAAAAGGTACTCCATCAAGACCTTCCCCGCGCTCGTGTACTTCCGGAACGGCAACCCCCTTCTTTTCGAAGGTCAGTAAATGGTTAGACCCAAAATTCAGTGACGGAACGTCTTTCGAACGATCGTTGATGGATGTTGTCCCAAAGGTGACCTTCAAAACGAGGAATCGGTGCTGGAGTGGTTGATCGACGACGATAATCGGGAACTCGCTGACGAGATCGAGTCAGTCAACGACCGGATGCTGGAGAGGCTCCTGGACGAGTCCCCGTTTCTCGCGGTCTTCTTTTGTAAGAGTCTACCCGAAGTCTGTGACGGGTATAATTCCTGAATAAAGACGAGCTCGCGTTTTGTCTGTCCGAGCAGATGACGAAGACTGTCCAGAGTGTGACGAGATCATGGAGGCGCTGGAGAAGATCGACGGCGAGGCTGACCTGTTCGGGATCGATTTCGTGAAAATCGATAGCCCGGAAGCGGCCGAGAAATACGGTATCATCAACGTGCCCTCGTTGGTGTATTTCCGGAAAAAGACTGCGCTGATTTACGATGGTGACCTGACGCAGGAGGACAAAATATTGCAGTGGCTCACGTCCCAGGAAGTCTTCGAGATCAAGAGCGAGATCGAGGAAGTCAATAAGAAAATGCTGGACAAGCTGCTGGATGAGAATGAATTCCTTGCTGTTTTCTTCTGTACGTATGGAGACTTGCTGGACTTGGAAATGTATTTAAACAGCCGCGTATGAGCTCAGCGTTAGCGTAGGGGGGGGGGGGGGGGGGGGCTTCTGCGCGGTAGATTCACTCCTCGCGTAAGATCCGTTCGCGTCCGCGAGCGGAGTCGAAGTGAGGTGGGAGCTTCCCCCACTCCCGCTACTTTCCCTCTCCGCGCCACAGTCCGCACTGTTCCTTCATGCGCGACTCCCTGAAACTGGTCTACCGCGCATTCCAAGCGTGTTCCAGCGTGCGCAGTAGATCCTCGAGTACAGGATTCGATAAAAGGCGCCGATATTTCATCTTTTTGTTTTTTTTTCCTAAATAAAAATTGGTTTTTTTCTTTTCTTCTCTTTTTTTCGATAGATGACGAAGGTAAAGAAAGCGAAGAAGTGAACGAGAAGCTGGAGACCATCGACGGGGAGACGGACAATTTGGATATAACTTTCGTGAAAATGGCCGACACGAGGTACGCTCGAAAATGGGGCGTCACGAAATTGCCGGCCATTGTTTATTTCCGAAAAAGGTTCCCGAGTATTTACAGAGGTAAGCAGATGGCGCGGGTGGTTTCCTTAAGAAACGTGAAACGTTTTATTGAAATATACATTTTCAAAAAAAAATATTTACAGGCAATCTTCATCGAGAACAGGACGTCCTGGAGTGGCTGAGGAAAAACAGGTACCGTCAGCCGGAGTTGAACATATACATGTACATGTTGATAGCCATAACATTGTTGTTCGCGATGTACACTGGATTTTTGTTATCGTGTTTCCGCACGGAGCCCTCGGCGCCGGCACCTCATCCGAAACAAGCGTGAATGGAGGAGAAGTCCCTGAGGAACTTTTTTTGAGAGAAAGACTTGCCTTTCGCTAATGGAAAGGCCAGACGTACCGAGGTTCGTCCGGAACGAACTTTATATATCTGGAGTACGGTGGTGGCAGGGGAGGGGTTGATCTTCAAGGAACAAGTAAAAGGAAAGTGTAACTCAAATAAGCTAAATAAGTATATACTTACTCTTCCGACGATTTCACCAATTCTCTAAACGATCGGAAAAACGAGAGATTCGCATCGAAACGCGCTCCCGAGGGCGCGTATCTTATTCCATGTATATAAAAAAAAGAAAAAATGTCTCACGAGGAAGGCAAAGCGAGGGAAGTATGAGAATTTCGTGGAAAATTTGTAAAAGTGGACGTCGGCGAGGACACTTGGAAAGCGCAAAATGAAGTTGTCAGAGGAAAGAAATTGTCAATAAAGAACAAACCCTTGGACCAACTTCGCCCTTCAATTCATTTTATTTCCCTGGAAATTTTTTTATTTTCAAAAAAAATTAATTTTTCAGAATTTGGTGACAATATTTAAATTTTATTTCCAAAACTTTCCGACGAATTTCAGAAATATTTAGACGAAATTCTGACACTCTGTGAAAAATATTGTAATTTCCTACAAAGAAATCTAAAAAATCCAAATTTTCCTAGGAATTTCTAATAAATCCGTAAAAATTTTCAAAAAAAAATTTCCCCGTCGAATCCTTCTTCAAGACAATTGAAAATCAAGGGTAACGGGTGGGCAAATAATTGCAGGACTCGGAACACCTCGAGTTGAAATAACCGAATGTCGCCTTGTACTTTATTGAGTCAATTAATCGATGATGTTTCTGTCGTAACTTGTATTACAAGGAATGCATCTTAACAAACACACATCAACATAGATACTTATTGTTGTGTCGAGTACGCACTACGACGCAGGTATTTTACAGCCGTCCTTTTCCCGCGCGACCTCATTCCGCCCCGTGCACACCCTCATTCCGCCCCGCATCCTGCCCCTGACGATTCGTGGACACTTAATGGCCCGTCACGACGTCACCCAAGTACAAATATGATCTCCTTTTTCTTTTTTTTTATACAAATCGCAAAAGAACCGAGGCTGAAAGACAATTCCTTAGAGTGTCCGATATCATGGGGGTCAAATAAATTCCAGTCACGCAGCTCATTTTTTTTTTTTTTTTTTTCATCACCCCAGGGTGGCTCGGTACCACCCTAAGTCCATCGCTAACTCATAGTCTTGCCCAGAAACTGGACAAGGACTTGGTTGGAACCTGGGCGAGTGTCGCTCCAGGGTTGCCCCATCCCCGAAAAATGTTGCTCCACTCGGACTCGCTTGGTTGGTGATAAATTCGTTATTTACAATTTTTGTTAATTTTTGAAAAAAAAAAAAAAATTTTTCGTGACTAAGAAAATCATCGAACGATGAAGGAAAAAAAATTTTTCTAAAGGAAACGAGCCATGCGCGAAATCCTCTCGATCGTTATTCCGTTATAAATAAATATATGTATACGCTTTTTATATATCATTTATCTGTTTCATAATATATCTGTCCTAAGCTAATTTTACATGACAATGTTGCATTCAAATCTCGTCCCGCTCCGAGCGCGGGTTCCCGAGACTCCCGCCAGAGCGGGCTCGCAGCCTATTTACAACATCACGTGACCGCCTAGTTACTTTCTAGGTTCGCAGTCTTGCCAACTTGACGCAATGCCGTAAATCCCCAATGAGCCTCTCAACATTTTTATAATCTCCTTCTTCGTTCCTTCTCTCTCTCTCTCTCTCTCTCTCTTTCTCTAAATATCATCCTTCAAAAAACCAATTACTTTTTTTTTTTATTAAACTCTGCCATAGTTTCAGTACCAATCGATGGCCTTTTTATTTTTCAATTTAAGTTTGTTTGTTTTTTTCTATTTTATGAAATTTTTAAATTATGTGTAATACATATATATACATTATAAAAATTAAATTTTTGGATGAAATTTAATTTAATAAGGAAACAAATATTTTTGTTAAATAATTTTTGAATTAATTCGGATATTTCACGGGATTGTTAATAATGAATTATTATTATCCGGTAGAAAAATGTGCCATCAAGTGATACCAATTCAAAACTTCACATTCAATTTCTCAACTTACTCATTCCGATATGGGCAACGTTAACAAAATAACTCTTTACCATTTTTTTTCTTTTTTCGTTATTTTTTCTTTTTTTTATACATTTTCTCTCTAGACCTATTTCCTATTTTTCTATTTTATCGAGGAGAGTGAAATGAACCTGGTGTTGCACAAAGATAGTATTTTTATCATTTTAATTCGACCAAATTTTTTCGTGCAAATTTTCATTTTTCAATTGGATAATATCTTTTGTTTTCTTATTAATTGGAAAAAAATTTATTTACTTCTTTCAACTCACGTTTCAAAATTTACTTACGCCAAAAAATATTTTTTAAAGACTTCCCACTTTATTTTAATACCAAATTTATTTTTTATAAAAAAAAGACTTTATAAATTAAAAATGAATTAATTTTTCCCCCATTCGAAGTTCCCGCCTTTCCCAAATTTCGAAAATAAACACCTCTTCACGATTAACAAAAAAAAAAATAAAAAATTTTCAATTTTTCCATTTAACAAGAAAGCGACGAGAAAGATTTTACCCAAAAGACCGAATAAAGACGAATTTTACTTGAAGTGGTTCTCCATAAAAATGCTATATTTAAACACTCTTAATATACTTTTATAAATATAATTAATTATAATAATTCTTTATCACTAATTATTGTGTACCGTGGATCTTATCGATTAGTATGAAAAATGATATCCTCGAGTTGGATCCTGACTGGCGCGGTTTCGCAATTCCCGGGGTTCCCGCGCGCGCGCGCGCGTATACCAACCCCCCGGACGAAAAGTCCCTAGCGGCAGATCCGAGCGCGCGAAACCGGCGCCGATAGGAGCCGCGCTCGAGATTCGAGTGCTTCGTTTCGTTTATGTGTATGAATGTGTAGATTTTTTTTTTTCCGTAGTGAGTGAATATATCAAGCACGTAAGAGGTCGTTTTTGGACGACTTCGAAAAATGTACGTGTCTTCTCTTTTCCTTTTTTTTTCTTCTTGTTCTAGATATCGAAAATATTTCTTACAGTTCATTGATGATGCGAATCACACCGGCATTCACTTATGATTCTTTTGTTCTTCTCGATTGGTCTATTCCTCAGTCCGACCATCCAATGAAATTCGAAAGAATAACTCGACCGCGCGAAATTTGAATTTCGCGGGTGCGCGCAATTGATTTTTTTCTTCTTCCATAATTCAACGATAATTCAATTTTTTTTTGATCCAATAAATTTTCAACTACTCCTTAAATTCAATTTATAAATAAATAAATTTCAACTTCAATTTCTTATGACGTCACGCGCAATTTAAATGACGTACGACAATCGTTATCGCGAACGAATGACCTCGATACGTGGGGTGAGCTTCGATTATCGAGATATCGATCGACTCGGAGCGATATATCTCGAAGGATCGCTTAGCCTCGATTTATGAGAAGATCGATATCTCGATGCCACGAGGGATCGATATATCGATACTACGATGGATCGATATCTCGATTTTACGATGGATCGATATCTCGATCCACGATGGATCGATATATCGATCAACTCGAAGCGATATATCTCGAAAGATCGATACTCGAGGCGACCGAGCGAAGTCTCGATATGGCTTAACCTCGATTTTTGAGACGATCGATATCTCGATGCTACGAGGGATCGATATATCGATACTACGATGTTTCGATATCTCGATTTTGCGATGGATCGATATCTCGAAGCAACGGTATCCGAGGCTATCGAAATCTAGAGAACTGCTGTCGATCGATATCTCCAGAGTGTATCGACCGATCGATAGGTCGAATGGCAACGATATGCTTTCGTTTGATGAGAAAAGACATGGACGCCGATCGATACATTTTTGCTTCATTGGCAGTCTGTGAGAATATCACCTTTTTTTTTGTTTTTGTTCTTCAGTGTTACGTCAAAAATTTGCGTCTTTGGTATTAATTCAGAAACTTCTGGTTTTTTTTTGGTTTTTTTTACGTTCCCTTTTCCCCGCTCATTTTTGGCTATTTAGTGCATCGACACGGTAAACCACACTATTGCTCCGGGATGTACTAAACCTCCAATTTCACAGTTGACTGTTCGAGTTTCACCATTTAATACAAATAACGCTTCGTTTGATGGACTGACCATATATCGACCAAAAATGCCACTTTGTACGATTGGTCGATTTGGATTTCCCCATTTCGACATATTTGCCGGCATGGCTTTGCCCACTCCGGTGATCATCTCCACTTTGCCTGGAAAAACAAAAAAAAAGGAGAGAGAGATATTAAAAAATTGCGCGATTCGATCTTCACAATTTTTAAATGGACCCTCTCGCCGCCATGGGTCATGCCGGCTCCCTCGGTACGCGTTGGCAACTTACCGGTGGCCAAGTTGAGGAACAAGATATCTTCCTTATCAGTCGACGAGGCGTAAAGGTCGTAGCCGTGAGTAGTCTGCGATGGGTAAAAGGTTATGTCGCTGATGTTCAGGGTGGTTTTCACGTCGAATGAGAATTTCAGACCCGTGGCTGGAAGTCAGAAGGAAAGACAAGATTAAATCAGAGAATTTTTGAGGTTATGTTCGTGATTTACTGCGCAGGCGCGAATTATCTTTGGTGTGGCCTGCGCAGTAGATTCCTAAAGATCGAAATTGGATTTTCAAATACACGAGGTGCAATTTTGTCTGCGCAGTAGATCTCAAATGACAAAAATCCCTCTCTGATGTAGGAATGCAACCACTTTGCACCGCAAGATGGCGCGGTAAGGCAGAAAAATGGCGACTTACGGAGAATCTCTTCGACAACCAAAGTCACTCCGTTGCTGTGCTTATCCAAAGTCACGAGGTGTCTCGAATCCGGTGAAATCATTGGCTCCCCTATGAGGTTAGGTTTGTGCGCCAAGACCGTGTCCGTGAGGTAATCCAACAAAAGCTGACCGGTTGGTTTTCCCGTTACCGGTTCCTCGCACTGGAGTATGACAAAGCCATCTGGAAAAATGCATCAAAATTTTAGCGTTACTACGAAAAAAAATTTTTCCCATGGCGCTTCAATTACAAAAAAAGAAATAAATCCACTTACAAAGTGCTGGGAACTGGATATTCGCTGGCACGCAATTGTAAGGAGCCAAGTCCGCGCTGCGCGTGTATCTCATGTCCGCTAGGTCCAGTTTGTACATTCCCCTTTGATTCGTGTGAGTGACGTAGCCGTACTTGAACATGTGCCCAATGTCCTGGAAGACAAAAGGGCCATTTTATGGCATATGATCGTTTCCTTAGAGCATGCGCATGCGCGTAAGACTGCGTCTCTTCCTGCGCAGTAGATTCTTTAACCAAAATGAACACTTTTCTGATAATTTATGCATGCGCAGTAGATTCCTCGACGAAAATGGACACTTCCCTGATCGTTTACGCATGCGCAGTAGATTCCTCGACCAAAATGGACATTTTCCTGATCATTTACACATGCGCAGTAGATGCTTGGACCCAAATGGACATTTTCCTGATCATTTACGCATGCGCAATGAGTGAAAATGAGCAAAGGCCTTAGAATAAAATAGAAAAATAAACAAATAACCAAACATTTTCGTTCAGTGAGTGATCGAACCTGTCTTTCGGGAATGTAGAGTCCCTTAACGAGGTCGAATTGTCCGTCAATGGGATCGGGGTGAACGGTGTGATGCTTCCTCTTCTGAGCAGCGTCTCGTATCACTTGCACCGTCTTCTTCCCGGTGTTCCTCTCGCTCCTCCAGTTTAATACCCAGACTTGATCGAGCGAGGGCACGTATTGCAATTCCACGGGATACTTGTCAGTCGCGACGACCTGAAAAGCGAGCCACCGGTGTCGTCAGTCTAGGGACGAATTTTTTTTTGTTCGCGAAAAGGAAAAAAGAAAATGCTACCACGCTCCTAAATTTCCCTGGCAATTCACGAAAGACGCCGAAACATAAACATCGCCAAAGCCAGATAGGATTTCCACGAGTGAATGCAGCAAAATTGTGTCGACTATAAACACGCTGTGCAAATAGCTTGCGAGCCAATGCACTTGGACAATTTTCTCCCTGCGTGGCACGTATTGCATAAATCCGTTTAAGCCGACAAATCGCAATGTACGTGGCAACGTGCTCGATTTCACTCCTAATTCACATTTTTGCTTTGATCGACTCCAAAAAAGAAAAGAAAAAAAAACGGGCCAAGTCCAAGTTTTCTCGAAAGGGATCATCCTTTGCTCGAGGTGCGTCTATGGAACCAGAAGGGCCAACGGAAGGGATCGAGACCGACTTTCCCCTTTTTAGCCGTTTCCTTTATTACTACGTAGAATGTGACACTAATGATCCCCTTTATTTAAAGCAACGATCAATTTCGTCCCCCTTTATGCGGAATTTCAACAACTCGTACAAGTTATTCCATTTGCAAGTGAATAGGAGGGTATTGGCTTTTATTCCGTTTCGGGGGTCAGATGATATCGATGGGGATGGCGATGGGAATGAGATAAAAATTGAAATGACGACAGGGGCAATAATTGCCAATAGCGATGCAACGGCAACGACGATAATGACGATAATGATGAAATAAATGACGGCGATGTCGATGATAGCGAGGACAGGAGTGATAACGTCACGTGGTCTAGGTGACAAGGACGAAAATGATAAGGACAATGACCAGGAGAATGAGATACGACGAGGCAGCATTAGTCAGCAGTAATGAGATAACCGGGGTGATAATGACGAATTTGATAATGATCAGCCTCTACGGTGGCAATGATAATGATAATGACGATGACAATGACAATGGCAATGACAATGACAATGCCAATGACAATGACAATGACAATGACAATGACAATGACAATAATGACAATGGCAATGACAATAATGACAGTGACAATAATGACAATGACAATAATGACAATGACAATAATGACAATGGCATTGACAATAACAATGACAATGACAATGACAATAATGACAATGACAATGACAATGATAACAATGACATTGACAATGGCATTGACAATGACAATGACAATAATGACAATGGCAATGACAATAATGACAATGACAATGACAATAATGACAATGACAATGATAATAGTAGTATTAGTAATAGCGAACATTTTAAAATTGATAAGACATTTGCTGAATAGATTCCAAGTGAAGCAGCGAGAAACAATAACTTACATCGACGACAACCATCTGTATCTTGCTGATAACAAGGACGCGGTCTTTTTCCGGTTGACTGACGTAAACGTATCGATTGGCCACATTGATAGCACGTCCCCAGGAACAAAGTGTTCCTTTCTTGCCGCACACGTATTCCTAAAAATGGGGAAAAAGTAGGAATCATTGAAAACCGAATGGGATGCGATACTGGCTGCAAATATTGCAATACAAAAATAGAGCAAGGTGGGATTGATTTTCTCGGGAATTGTTGTGCTTTTCTTTTACTTCCTCTCGATATCTATCTTATTAAATCGCGGCAAAGGAGGAAGGATGTAAAAACATCGCAGATGGTATTTTCCAAGATTCGCAATATTTTTATTGGTGTTATATTAAAGGAAAAAGAAAGCGGCGAAATTTCGATATGTTTTTCTTTATGTTCACTTTTTCTTTTTATTGTACCTGAGTTCCAGGTATGATATCCGTTGATTGAATTTCATGGTACAGTCGACAAGCGGCAGGTTCGTAAATCGAAATTCCCCAGTCGTGAAAAGAAAAGAATCTGCGTTCCTCATTCGCAGCAGCTGAAAAGGACGAGGAAATTTTATTCATAGAAAGGAGGACTTCTTTCCCTAACGTTTATTCCCTCCACTGTCTTGTTGGAAGATACAAAGCTTCTTGCGGTAAAACCAAAAAAATAAATCACCCGAAACTACCACATTTTTCGAAATTTGAATTGAGAATTTGAATTGTTGAAATTTGAATTTGAAAATCAGCCAAAAATTATAAAAAAAGTTTCCACGTATTTGAAAATGTGTTGATTTTTTCATGCGATTTCTCGAAATTATTCAATTACTAATATTTAATATAGATTTCAATTAAAATGAGCAGTTAAACAAGAACGACAGATGCAAAAAGCGAGAGAGAGAGAGAGAGAGAGTTGGTATGTAAAATAATATATCGAATGTTTGATAAACATCATGACAGTATCGTATTTGCTGGAATTTAATATCAGAGCTGGAAAACATGAATATGTAAATTGTTGTTCAATAAATGAAACACTTATGTATACGATCCCTTTCCATTTTCGTCCTAAATTTAATTTCGCCTTTCACAAGAGTATCATTTATTTCAATCAAGAGGACCCTTCATCATTTTTGTTCATTTTATTCATCGTTATGATACAGATTCCTCTTTTATCCATATGCATGTGAAGTGTACTGTTGGGAGCCGAGAGGTTGGCAGTCGCCTCTGATTGGCCGAAGGACCTGATTGGCCGAGGGATCCGATTGGCTCTCGGAATTTAAACCACGCCCACATTTAAGGTCTAACACCCCGTCCCTAATTTGGGGCTCGAGGCTTTTCACCACTTACTTGGCGTTGGCTGCTCTTGCACGACAAGACTGCTGATGTCTCTCGTCAGACCTCCGACACTCGTCGCTTGGCACATATAAGCGCCGGTATCGGCGTACCCGATGTTCCTGATGATCAACCTGGTGCCATTTCCGACGACTTCGTATTTATCCGCCTCGTCGTGCAACGGTTCGTCGTTTTTCAACCATTCCACTCGAGGTAGTGGCTCGCCCACCACGTGGCACCACATCGTGGCCTCTTCCCCGGGTCGTTTCGACTGCAAGCGTGGAGTCACCCTCACTTCCGGTATCGCTGTTTATGAAAAAAATAATTTTTTTTTCGTTAAAAGTCTTATATTTCTCGCGAAAGAATTTTTTAGAAAATTTTTAAGACACTTTTAGCGAAAAATATCCCAAGAATACGAATTTTCCCGGTCTTTCTAACGATTTTTGAACGACAACAAATTTTTTGATTTGATCAATCGCTGTTTTTTACTGGTACTGGTTATTCTGGATTTGAAATTCGCGGGTCTTCGGTCTGGTGGCAAAGGGGCGGGGCCGAGATTCCCCTAGGTGGCGAGCTAAGACCGCGCAGCGTCGGGAGAGTGGGGGACCTCGGCCCCTCCCACTTCGTGGCAGGCGAGTTTTCCTTACTGTGCACAGTTAGAACGTGAGTTTGAACGACGTCTTTGTTCCTCAGAGCGTGGCAGGTATAATTTCCAGCGTGCATAAGTTGCACTCTCGTTAAATACAAACTTCCATCGTTAAACACTCGGATCTGCAACAGTTAATTAAAATGATGGATTGGAGTCGGGAGTGGAATTCTATGAACGCAGTGACCATCAGCGTATCTCCGACGGTAGCGTCTGGTTACTTTTTTTTTCCAGCCACCGCAAAACCGCACCGAAGAACTTAATTGCAGTTCTGCCGCCGTAAATACGTCGATGGGAAACACGAGCAAATATCTCAAGAAATTCTCAAGTTTTACCTCTTGTTCGTTTAAAGCCTCCAAATCGGCATCGTTACGTCGCCACACCAAGGGTGGTGGGGGAGTCCCGGTGACGTCACACTTTATCTCCACGTTATCGCCCACTCGCGCCGATATATGATTGGTCTCCAAAGATTTGTCCAACGAGACCACAGAGACACCTGTTTTTGAGGTCAGAAATTGGGACTTTAGCTTCGCTCATATTTTTTTCTATATACATAAAATCCATATCGGGCTAGAAGCGCCACCTGTCGAGCGCAAACCTCCCTGAAACTCCTTCTTTTCGACCACCAACCACTTCCTGCAAGTTTGAGCAAAATCGGCGGCAAAAAATATCAGCGCCACCTATCGGCACCTAACCTAACTAAAAACTTTAGTCGCCATCCCGGTAAGGTATGGTGTAAATATGGCCCCGATAGGTTCGGTGGTTCGTCGGTGATGGCGCGGTTTACTCACGCGGTATGGATTTTATGTGTAATTATAATAGGGGACGCTTGGGGGCGCTGTCCGTGATCCAATGAGCGCCCTCTGGGGTATACCAACGTACTGTAAAGTTTGCTGAAGGCCATGTAAAACTCGTTGATATTGAGTCGGCCATCTTTGTCAGCGTCGTCGTAACTGATCATGTGACCCAACGAGCAGCCTCTGCTGAGTTGTTCCAAATCCTCGCGTTCCGCTATCTGGGGGAAAAGGATCCCGTTAATTTCATGGCTGGGGCAAAAATAATTGAATAGCACAATTGTTGTTGGTAAAAGGGCGGAAATTCGGTAATTACTTGTTCCAATTCCTCCCGTTCCAGGTTTCCGTTGTTGTTTTGATCGTAGTGAGAAAACATTATGCTAACAAGGTACTCTTTGCTGTGGTTATCTTGTGCCATTAATCTCGCGTGGTTGTAGAGCAGGAGGTTGTCCTAAAAAAAAAATACTTTATTTTTAGAAACCCTCGTCTGTGTGTGCGTGTGTGTGTAATTCGGTCACACACATGCACCGAAGCTAGTAAAAAGAAAAATGATTTTAAAAATTTTTTCGATAATTGCACAAAACGGCCAATAATGGCTACCTTCATGATTTCGTACTCCTGCGCGGAGCAATCCTCCAAATCGTAACTATCCGCGTCGATAAGGTTCTCCCTGGCGTCCTCCTCGCCAATTTTATGGCTGCCATTTCCCTCTGACCTGTTGAGCACAGATGGCGGCGTCGCGTTGCCCACCGGAAGGACCTTCGGAGTTTCGTGGTGGTCATCTGGAAGAAAAATTGCATCGCCCTGAACAAAGCGCCCCCTGACGTTACGGATATTGCTAGAATACGATACCGAATAATTAATTGTCAAAATAATTGGAGACCTCTTCCGATCCTCCGCCATCTTGGAATCGTCAAATTTCAAATCGCAATTTTCCCAGGGCGGCTCGTATTGAATTACTAATAGCGTCATAAATTGTCAATAATGGCGGCATGGTCGTATTTAGAGCGGAAACCATTAGATGCTTTTTAATTATACTTCTCAAATATTCGGGGCATGGCTTTAACGAGTAACGAACTTCATTTTAAGCTCCTACGCTTATTAGTAATTATTTCTAGCGCCCTCTGGTACGCAATTTCCAAGTTTCGGTCATTTTTAGGTTAGGAATGGAACGATATTTTGGGTTACAGTGTTCTATTGGCTAAAACAGCGCCATCTGGGCATGCAATTTTCAAATTTCCATCATTTCTAGGTTAGGAACGAAACGACCTTATCGACCGAGGTTGAAAGCGCCCTCTGTTACGCAATTTCCAAATTACGACCATTTCTAGGTTAGGAAAGGAATGACTTTGTCGACCGAGGTCGTGCGGTAACCTCGACAGCGCCCTCTATGGTGCAATTTTCAAAGTCCCACCATTTCTAGGTTAGGAACGGACCGACTTTATCGACTGAGGCAGTGCCCTCTGTGGTTCCACTTCACAATTCGTCCACTTTGACTGCAGAAAATCACTCGAGACTTTATTTACGATGGGAAATTTACAGAAAGCAGCACAAAGGAGTCTGAGAGTGACGAAAAATGGTGATATCACCATAAGAAAGGAAACTGTTGTTGGAATTTGAATGGCTTCCTTCTTTTCTAGCGATAACTTGTTGTATTTCCACAGTCTACCCTTTCGGAAGCACCTGTTGATATGTACAAGACCAAAGGACCGTGTCGACGGCCGGTTTTACTCGGTTCTCTCTTTTAACTTTCGTCGAACTTTCAGGATTCGTCCCATACTACCTGCGGAAACATTATTACACAGCCCGAGAAGCTCTCCGCCTCGAATGCTGTAATTCTCTCTGTATCCCCTTTCCGTTCCTTTTCTTTCACCCTCCTCGACATCTCGCTCCAAGTGTCCGAAACAAAAACCCTTCAGTTATTTGTACATGTGTGCCATAATAACCCGCCTCGAGTGGGAAAAAACAAGGGAATTCTTACCGGCGACGTAAAAGAAGGGGCTTTTTAGAATTTCCCTCTCCTTTTTTTTGTTTTTAATCCGGGTACGAATGGGGACAAAGGGATGGTTTCGACAATTTGTCCCGTTCCTCGATGAATTTTCGTCGCGGGAGAAGAAAGAATTTCAGGCTGGTATTTTTCAAAAATTCATTTCTCGTGGGATGTATAATAAAACGGAGCGGGGATGGAAATAAAACGAGCCTGTGGGAGAATGTCTTTTGAAAAGACGTAAAACGCAATATTGCAAAAATAAAAAAAAACTTATATACCCCCGGAATGAGAAATATTGTTTTTAAAATTGATCATGAAATAGAGGAGGACGTAGAGCGCGCGCCACTGGTAAAAACGGATATCGGTTGTAATATAAAAAAAAATGTGGTATCTTTATTGTTATTATTACCATTATAGCGATTTTTCGTTGTTCCTGCCAGAAGTTTTTTCGCATTATACTTTTTTTTTTCTGGAATATCAATAACAATATTTTTTTTCATTCAGATTTTTTTATCGCCGTGTGCATCATACCTGGTGCATTTGCACCCGTTCGACAAGAACTACGCGTGTATTGGATGTATATAAAAAAAGAAGAAGATGAAAATCAACAGCCGTTTTTGCAAACGCATGTAAATCCATTGCATCCGGCCGCGTATGGGTAAAGAGCGAAGCAATTCACGGTTAGAAACTTTTCCCCATAGCACGAAAATATTTATTAACAATTCTCATACCTAGAAACTTTTTTCCAGGGTTTATCAATTTTTGGACGAGTCGAAATTGGTAAAAAAAAAGAAATTCCAAACGTAGATTCTTCGTATATGTGTATTTTCGGTCGGCAGCGCCACCTATCGGAATGGGACATAAGTAGAAACCTTAGTCGCCACCTGAATAATGTATGGTGTGAATATGGGTTCGATATGTCCAGTGGTTTGTGAGTGATGATGCGGTTTACTCACGCACGATGGATTTCATATCGAAAGGCACATATATATATGGGTATACATATTTATAAGAATATCGGAGATTTCAGGTAAATTCGATCTCCGTCGTTGCAATGAAATTGCAGGCCATCGAGTCAGCGGAAAATGGTGGAAAAATGCAATAAATGGCGGACTTGAAAATGTCGCGAAAGACAACCGGCATGGCAGAAAATGGATATGAGATTGGATAGCCAAAAAGCGATTATCAATAAGCTCTTGTGTGGTTTCGGTTTAGGTCGTAGAGGGAGACTAACAATGTTAATTTCGTTTCCCGTACGAGCGTGTACACAAGCCATACATCCGTGCGCACGCACACACCATTAACGTGTGTATTCCAAAGTAGGTAAAGGTAAAGTTTGTAGGATATACGTGGATCTTCCAATATGTATCAGCGAAATATCGAACGGACCTATAACACAGTGGAGTTCAGTTTCACGGCTTACCGTGGGAATAGATATAACAAAACGTACGTGTACCCAACTTATATACGCGAAACCGTTTCCTGTATACACACACATACACACACATGTATGTACCCACAAGCGTAACGGTGCTCCAATATTCTATCAGGTAATATCTATACCTGCCTCTGTTATATCTATCCACCGCACAACTATTCCCTTATTCTCCATCTACAAGTTTTCCCCCGTTTTTTCAACTTTCTTGACTTACTAGTTCTCGGCTCTTATCCGCCTTTCTCATAGTTTCGCTTTTTCCCGAAAGTTACTGTAATGGTTTTTTTCCAACGATGTACCAAGGGTCGTATCGGTTCATTGAAAGCTTTATTTTCTGCACGTATCGAACCTCATAAAATTCCGAGCTCGGACCACCTCGAGACACGAACCCGAGACCCAACGAATTCACGATTTGAAGGTGGAACCGATTTGCACCTGGGAGGATTCAACTCGATCCGAAAAAGACGGTCCTTCAATTTTAAAATTCACCATAATGTTAATTCAGCGATTCCCCCACTCGCAGTGTGTGTCCCCGCCCCACGCGACAGCCCATTGGCTCCTCGCTACCCGTCCATGCGCGTTCCTGGCGCGCGGTGGACCGAAGTAGCCTCGAACCCAGAGAGGCTCGGCGCTAGCGAAGGAGTGGGGGAAGCCACTCTCGCAGTCGGAAGCCGACCGCCGGCGGGACAAGTAGTAGCGGAACGCGATTTAGGGGCACGGTGCTGGCGCGAGAGTGGGGGAAGCCACTCCACTGGGTCTTGCTCTTCCGGAGGCGACAAAATAAGTGCATTAAATGCATTCCGATGCACCGAGCAAAGTAGCCTAGGCTATATATGAGTTTAACACCACGACGAAGACTCGACGAATCTTTTCCGCGTGTATGCGTGTTCGTGTGCAATCTTACTGCGCCTGTTGTCGGCTTTTAGTGCACATGCAGTTCTCCGGGTTCACTACTAGCTGTGGTAAAGGGTAATTAATGCGATTTCCCGGAAATTTAATCATCACTTATTAAGCTCTGGCAATATGGCGCTGGTAAAGGGTTAAAAGCACCACTAAAATGGCTATACGCGCGGCATACGTCGCTTTGATACTCGCACGGGAAAAGTTTAAATTGCATTCTGTATGCATTAAGCGACATACTGAGTCTAACGTTCCCGTGTTCGCGCGTGTGCGTGCGAGTGGGCAAAAAAGGGCGTTTTTGCGTCACAAAGGGATCTTGAAAATGGACGTTAATTCAAATAATCCAATTTGTCGGAAGTCATTTTTCAAACCTAGAGTACCGGCCAAGGATTTTTGTTCGCAAAAATAATTTAGAATTTTATTTTCATTTAATAATCAATTATTTAACACTAAAAATAACATTTTATATTTTTCCTTCGGAAATTATTTTTTTGTTTCTCTTTATTTTTTTGTTGTTGATAAATAAAAATTTATTACCGGTCTTTAATTTTTTTCGGGCAATATTCGTTGCTGTTTATTTTACAAAATTAACTAAAAAATGAAAAAAAAAAAAAAAAAAAAAAAAAAAAAAAATCGAGAAAATAAAATGCAAAAAAAATTCCTTCGAGCCGGATTTGAACCAGCGACCTATGGATCCCTGACTCTTCAAGACCAACTACAGTCCACCGCTCTACCAACTGAGCTATCGAAGGTTCTTGATACACGAGTTTGCATTTTCGAGTATTTTCGAGTGCCTTTAATCAGAGCGGTCTCGGCGGATGACCTCATTTCGATTAACTTTCACCCCGTTGACGCTCCACGGCTCGCGAGTGAAAGAAACGTTGCACGCCTCTTGATACACGTGACGTCGCTATCAAGGCTCTCTGACACCGGCGATCGCCATCTTAGATAAGCGATATCTCCTAAACTACGCGATTTAGCGGGACAGAGCAAGAGCACTTTTTTATAGATTTTCTTCTTCTCTACAAAAAAGCTTCTACGACATTTTGCGATAAACCAACAATTTTCGAAGTTACCCCACGGCAAATGTTCGGTTGGTCTCATTTTTTACTTTCACCCTAGAAATCTTCCTAGATTTTCACTACACGCGAAAACGACAAGAGAGCTTTTTCGTAGATAATTTTCCGCTCTACAAAAAAGGTCTTATACAATTTTCACCAAAATCGTCCAGTTTCGGAGATACATAGGGTAAAAGAAAATCATTGAAAGTATTTATTTATTCATTCCTAATTTTTATTCGATACAACAACAGCCTTCGATAGCTCAGTTGGTAGAGCGGTGGACTGTAGTTGGCGCATAATTGACAAGGAAAGTCAGAAATCCATAGGTCGCTGGTTCAAATCCGGCTCGAAGGAATTTTTTTTTAATACCATCCATTTTTTTAATTATAATTCTTACCTCCATGGAACTTTAAAAAACCACAAAAAAATATAGACCCGTTTTCATAGAATTTACTGGATTCGAATTTTGCCGCGTGGGGGTCCTCGACCGGTGGCGCCATCCGACGTCGAGCGTTTGCGTGACCTTGATCCCTGGGATTCCCCTACACGCTTCACCGCGGACTCCACGTTGGAGTATCGTTATTTATGCATGGCCCACGGTTCGAGGGTGTTTTTTTTTTTACTACGGTCGGGTGAGCTTAAAGAGGCCGCACGCCTCGGGGCGAGGAGCCGCCGTGAATGGGGCCATCAAAGATTCACGAACTCTCGGTGGCGCAGCCTCAAAGTCGCCGGATGGAAAAATCCGCGGACCTGGAAAATTGAATGGGGGCTGCATTTTGACTTAGGACTCGCCACGAAAATGCAATTTTCCACTCGGTCGGTTTCCCAACGATGACCGAACAGCATTTTTCAAATTATTTGCCGGTGGTGGTGGTGGTGGTGCATCGCACGGTGGCGAATTGGAAGGACAGTTTTTTTTTTTTCATTAGACAATAAATAAAGCAAAACAGCTTTGTCGGACCGGAGTCGAAACTGGCGCGAAACTAATTCTGCCGAGTCTACACGCAAACAAGCGCCCACCCGTGCGTGTATGTATGTACCTGTCCGTGTACTCGTGTCCGTGTAGAAATAGTGATTGCAGTGAATTTCCGCAACGAACCACGGTTTCTGGTAAACTGCACTAGACCCGGCTATGCGATTTTACGGTTCACCCTTTCCCTGTTCCACGCACACGAGCTTCGACGAGCCTCTCTTATACCATTCGACCGATATCAGAGCCATCGCGTGTATGCATATACGCTCAATTTGTAATGGAAATTGCTGGTGTCCGATGTCTCTCGTGGGTATTACGAGTAAGTAACCCCCCCCCCCCTCATACGCACACTGTCACTGCATTCGTTTCGTTCTTTTCCGCCACGACCGTGTCCGGGAACGATTAGTGACTCCTAAGGACCGTGGCGCCATTACGTGTCCCTCAAGACTCCATTTTGTGAGGATGGTTTTCAAAATGGCGTCGATAACAACACTTTTGGCCACTTTGGGTACTTTTGGTACCAAGAATTTGATAAATTGTGAGGACACTTTGATGGATCACGTGGATTTGGAGGTTAGGGAACCTCAGGAGACTTCGTAGGGGGTTCTTACTCGAGCACGTCCGGAGTAAACAAGGACCTCCAATGGCCGCGAGACCCGATCACGTGGTCCCACAAAATGGAGTCCGGAGTTTCAAGGTCACGGAAGAACAGGGGCTCGGGGGCATCACTCGGGGAACTCTAACCTCAAATACCCAGAAATTGGGTGATCGATCATCGACACCAGCGATTTCTCACAACCGGTTTCGGGTTCAACGGTGACTGCCGATTTTGTTGTACGCATTTGCACGTGTGTAATTAAATACACACATACATACAAGCCCGTATCGAGTAGCTGGTGCACGCGATAACCTCTAAGTGTTATCAAGGATTATTAAAAGAGGTCTTTGGCCAAATGGAGCCGGTGTATGGATGGAATTGTTTGAATGGGATGTTCAACGGGATATTCGAGAACCAACCGCAAAACCGTGGTCGCCATTATGACGTGCAGTCATGGACGAGGTAAACACCTGACGCGTCAATTTGAAGAAGGATTTATCTGGAATTTTTGCAATAATACTCGTGGCCCCGAGTGGGCTCCAGCGAAGGCATAATTGCGTCTTGGAACGGAAACGACATCGGAGCCTCTTGAGTAGATTAACCTCTCATTGTAGATGGCGCTAGGTGAGCATAAGATAACGATCCGCCAACCGGGTGAACTCGTGGCCCAGAGTGGGCTCCAGCGAAGGGATAATTGTCCAAGCTGGGTCTTGGAACGGAAACAACTTCGGAGCCTCCGGAGAAGATTAACCTCCCAATGTAGATGGCGCTGGATGAGCATAAGATAACGATCCGCCAACCGGGTGAACTCGTGGCCAATGTAGATGGCGCTAGGTGAGCATAAGATAACGATCCGCCAGCCGGGTGAACTCGTGGCCAATGTAGATGGCGCTAGGTGAGCATAAGATAACGATCCGCGAACCGGGTGAACTCGGGGTTGGATTTTTTTGCTCCGTCTCTCGCAAGGCCCCAATTATGATGAAAGGAGTCTCGAAAATCCGCCACTGAGGCGTACATTCGACGTTGGCGAGCGGCTCCGATGGGGAAATCGCAGCGAATGTATGTACACAAAGACGGCCAAGTTCCGAATGATGCATAGAAAAGTTTCGAACAAGCGACTCCATTGCATGCACACGCCAGTCTCATCGTACCTGTATCGCAGGGAAGTAGATATTCAGAAGGAAGGATGAAAGGTATGGGGAAAGGGTGGGTATAGAAATGCACATTGTATGGAGCGAAAAAGCAAGACAGTGAGACCGGAATTTTCAACGGGTATTTCTATGCACTTTGTGCAGCTACTAACACAAATGGCCATTTTCCCGTGGTGCTCGGGCTCACGCCAATAATGCGCGTACCGGTGTTGCCGATGGCAAAGTACAAAAAATGTCAGAGTGCCCGGGCCATAGACGACACGTGTTCCACGGACTCCTCGTCGTCTTGTCCTTCAATCTGCATTATTTTCGCTGCAGCTAAAGTCATACGCTCGTTTCATTCCGGCACGCTGGGTATCATACGTGGGATATGGCCGCGCATGGTTACACGCGATGGGGGTTGCGCTCCGGAGCCACCGAGTTAATTTGAATTCATGACACCACGCTGGTCGTATGGCATTCCGACGGAGATGTTTCGCAAATGAACCGTGGCCCCGCCGGGGTATGGCGACTTTTGAAAGCGGTAGCCAGCCCGGAAAGAATCTCCGCCGATTTTAATCATAGGAAATGGTGGACCGGTATGAGCGCCTCCAAAAAAAGTGGGTAAAAATTAAAGTTTCAAAAACGGGGTTGGACAAGTCATTTCTAGGGGTAATTTTTCCCGTAGAATCGAATCCCAAAGTCAAATTGGACGAAATCCTAGCGGAAGTTGGAAAAAAGTAGGTTTTTTGAGGAAAAATCCTATTTCCCGTTGGATTTTGGAAATTTTGACAATGAAAATGGATTCCTCGGAAAAAAATACATCGGATATGGGACTCCCGAAGTTCGAAAAAAAAGTTTCCAAAAGTCGAATTTTTTAAAAAATTGTAAATTATAGGCACTCAAGTTTTTGCGTAAGACCTAAAAAACCTGCGCGTTGTTTTTAATATTAATAACTAAGAGACAATAAATTTGTTTTTAATTTACATAATGTTTTATTATACGCCGATATAATTATTTCCCTCGCTTTAATATTATTATTTCCACACCGGAGCAATTCTTTGCGTCCCGTGCATTCCAAATCCACGCTTTCAATAAACGACTCTCAATAATACCCAGGTGAAAATGTTTTTGTAATACGATAAGCCGGACTAATTACTATCAGCAGGTTACGTTTCACGCTAATTCCGTGTATACAGTTATGCTGAATTTTGTAAATACGTACCACGATGAAGACACCTCATTAATCTGCTGGCTGTTAACGGCGAACCGGTATTACAAGCGGCTCGGTGTAATTCGCAGTGATTGGCGTAAACTTTGCCGTCGCTACCGCATACCGGTCTGTGTCTCCTGGCGCATCTGTGGGCGCAAACGCATAATGCCACGCCGCCATCTGGTGACATTTGACATTCCCTGCCGGCGCCGCAATATTTCTCGAAACAAGGATCTGAAAGGAAATCAAAATCACCATTTCAGTATTTAAATTCAACTCAAAAATAAAGAGAGTGACGAAAAAACAATTTTCGAACCGCTAAAATATTCCTTTTTGTCAAATGTGGGTAGAGAAGGTACCCACTTTACCCTTGGATCTACCGTGCACCCTCTCCCTCGGCTGCAGCTACAGCAGGTACCTACTTTACCCTCGGATCTATCGCGCATCCTCTCCCTTGGCTGTAGCTACAGTAGGAATCTACTTTACCCACGCTAAAATATTCCTTTTTGTAAAATGTAGGTAAAGAAGGTACCTACTTTACCCTTGGATCTACCGCGCACCCTCTCCCTCGGCTGCAGCTACAGCAGGAATCTACTTTACCCACGGATTTACAGCGCACACGAGAAACGATTTTCCGCGCAAGCGGGAATTTCAAATCCACGGTCACTCCTTTTCGTCTAATGTTTTTTTTTCATCCTCTATTTTTTTCGATCGAATGGAAACAAAAGAATTACCGATGGATCTTTTCTTTCTTCTTTTTTTTTTAAATTTTATTCGTTTAACCTACGACTAGTTTACAATGTGTATGTCGGTGTACGTCGTTTTCGTGGCGATGATCTTCGTCATTGGGATTTATTTAGTTCTGTCTGCATACGAATACATTTGAATAATATAATATAATAAATAAATAAATAAATACGGTTTTATTTATTTACACTTTGGAATATGAAGGTGCCGTTGGGAATACAAATTTTCGCTGCTTTTTTAATAACGGTTGTTGTCTGCGTCGTCCTCAATATCCAGTTTTTGCCGAATTTCTAGGATCCCAAATTGACGATTAAATCCGTGAGTTATTTAAATTCAAATATTAATATGCAATATTTTATTTTTTTTACGAATTTAAATGTTCAAAAAATTTTTTAAAATTACTAAAAAAGTACTGCAAAATGTAAAAATAAAAATAAATTCTGTTTCAGTCGATGTCCCCTTGTTTGCAATTTTATAAAGAGAAAAATCTTTATAATTGCAAATTGGAAAATTATAAACTTGCAATTTTAAATGAAATTTCAGATCCCATATTTTTGTATTCCACCAATTTTTGATTCTAAAAAATTTTTTAAATCGAAAAAATAAAATTTCAACCTTTAATCCTAAAATTGGATTTTCAATTTTTCCATAAAATATCAAATTATCTCAAAATTCCCTTAACATCAATTATCTTCATAAAAAATTGGAAAAACCAGTTTTATTTGAATTAAAAATTCTCAAGCCGTCGGTAAAGTAGGTGCTCATTTTATCTCTGGATCTACTGCGCACGCGGTGAAGGATTTATCGCGCACGCGGCAAATTCAAATCCCGCAGTTACTCGTTTCGGACCTTTTCCTTATTTTTTTATTGTTATTATAATTTTTAACCGCACAATGCACTTACTATGATTGGGTAAAGTTTCATGAACGATTACAGGAGCAGATGCAGGACTTGACACTTCATCCAAAGAGTGTTCCATGGAAATCGTTGACGTCTCATCGATTTGTGTCGTGGCATAATCACGGTGACGTCTTGAATGCTGTAACAGAAATAAGGAAAAAGAAGAGAAATTATAAAAGAAAATGAGTACAGTTCTTTCCTTTGTTGAAAGTACATTAATCTTCTTTTGAAAAGACATCGGAATCTGATTTTACCTCTGCAACGACAATTTATCACACTTGCAAAGAAAGGAGGAAGATCCTGTTCCTTTTATTGTCATTTACATTTACTCTGCTTTTGCCTTTCTTTTGGTAGAAAATGAATAAAATCGACGTTAAAGCAGCAAATTTAAAATTCCTTGATCATTAATTATCAACTTAGTAATTTGGTGAGTCTCTATATTTTAAATATTATAAAATATTACAAAAATATAAAATTTAAAAACTCTGAACACAGGATTCCAAAAAAAAATTCCCCAAAATTGGAATTTCAATTTCCCATAAAATCCATAATTTTTAAATTCCTTTCTAATTTAACAGTTTGCCCCATAGAATTTTTGAAATCCAATTTCATTTTTCCAAAAATCATAAAAATTATATTTCAAAGGAAAAAAAAAAATAAAAAAATCCCAAAAACGTTTTATGCAAATTCAAATTTCCATAAAATCCACGATTTTTCAGTGCCCCCTCAATTTAATTTTTAATCCCATAGAATTTCCATTTAAAAAAAATCTCCTTTTTCTCAAAAATTGTAGAAACCGAATCGCAAAATTTCGAAAATTCTCTATTTTTACAAATAATAAATAAAATATCCATGGAAAAATTGTCACCCGTCGCTTTTCCTTTTTCTCTTTTTATTTTGGAAGAGAGGGAACAGGAAACGCCACGGAAATATCGCGTTTGGAATTTTCGAGCTAACGATTTTTCCGCATCCGGAACCTGCTCGTTAACTTTTGACTGTTACTGTTTGACACCGTTCTCGTTCCGGCAGGAACTGAATTCTGGTTTTTTTTTTTTTTTTTTTTTTATTATCAAGTAATATGCCCTGGAACCCATGGGGCAAAAGTGAGTAAATACATAGAACTTATATAATTAAATAATAATGCATAGTTTTTCGATTTTTCGAAATCCGCGAATTCATGGAATTTCGAGCTTTCGAAGCCAAAGCCTGCACGGGTATGCCTTCCGCGAGGGTATTTTTGACTCTGGAGGAGTATTTTTTCCGATGTATTTAGAGAAAAGTAGGAAAATTCCATTTCCTCGAGGAATTTTCCAAAGGCATGTATAGTATTGCTTCTTTCATAGATATGTGCGTCTGCAGAAAAATAGAAAAGCGTTTCAGTTAGAGTGGATTTCCTTCACATGTCGCAGGTTTGTATATCCATGTCCCTTTTTATACCGTCTCTCTCTTGGTTGTCTTTTAGCTCTTCTTTTACGTATTGCTTTTCCACAAGAATACGATATCCCCATTCAATACATAGATACACTCAAATCATTCAAAAGATATTTGATCTTTAGGTGATCCTTTAGATTCAGAATTCCACATTCCATCCATGGAAATCCACCTTTTCACCGGAAATGCCAGAAAATGTGGTAAAACATTGAAAAAAGTATAAATTGAAAAAATTCCCAACACAGGATTTAAAAAAAGCTCCCTTGAATTAAAATTTTTTTTCGAATCGCAATTTCAAATTCGAATGAATTATTTTTCTTTCGAAAGCGCTCATCTCGAGCTTCAAAATGACGTAACGTGGAGGTTTGTACGATTTTTTCCTGCGGAGTTATGAATTTTTAAAGTTCGGTGGCGAATAACTCCGAGTTTCACCGCTACGCGGCTACGTCTCTCCCGCAAGCGGCCAGTCAAGACACTCGGCTCTTCTTCGTTTTTTAAATTTATCATATTTCGAAGGTAAAGAAGATCCGAGACTCTTGACTCGCCACTCGCGGGAGAGACGACGCCGCGTAGCGGTGAAATTCGAAGTTACTCGCCACCGAACTTCAAAAATTCGTAACTCTGCAGGAAAAAATCGCACGAATCTCAGCGCTACGTCATTTTAAAGCTCGAGACGAGTACTTTCGAAAGAAAAATATTCGATTCGAATTTAATATTAAAATTCGAGGAGATTAAATTAAAATATTGGAAGTATTAAAGGTAAAGGAGTTCGAAAGGAAGAAAAATGGGGAAAATGGATGAAAAAAGAAAGGGTCGAGATAAGGCGATGAAATAATGCACCCCGATAGAAATATGCACTCCACGATTGCTATTATAAAGTTCAAGTGTGACTTGGACTTTGTGTGTCGCTTAAACGGACAATCGTTTAAGAGTCGTTGGAACGTTTGTAACGAATGTTACGATCCATTAAATGAACCTGATAGGAATTAATGAAATTTCAATGCTTACTTTTACCCACCCAGAAGATTATCAGGGTGGAGTCGTTCTTTGAAATCTTTATTCCGCCGCTTTTATTTTTTTTTACATCTTTCTTAAACTTATTTAATCCCACCTCTCATAATTTATGAGTCTCCAATTTCGAAAAAAAATTTCAAAATTTTCAATTTTACATAATTTTTGCCCCAGCTTTTTTTTTCTTAATTTTCAGCCCAAATTAGAATTTTTCCAGCACCTCCAAATGTGAACACCCCTTCTCTTGAGGCACGAAAGGTCCTAAAATAGGGAAAGAAAATATTTTTAAAAAATTTGTGAGTATCAAGAAAAATTTCATACATCCACTGGAGGATTTTTGTGCCATTTCTTCGAGTGAGATAAATTCAGCTGAGATAGAAAAGAAGAAGGAAAATGAAAATGAAATTGTGATTTATGTTAAACGTGTTGTTCAGGTGTTGCAGTTTCAGGGGCCTATTAAAAGAGACAGTGATTTAACCGATACATGTTTACAAGGCATTTTTTTTCAAGTGTTATTGTGAAAAAAAATCGCAGAATTTTTATTGGCTCTCCCTTCAACGGGGAAAATGAGATGGTCAGGGGGTTGAAATTTACTGACGTGACATCACTAGTCATAAATATCTTTAGACGTGTTGGCATGGGACTTGAGTACAAAACAGACATGTACAACCATATATATATATGTATATGAAAAGAGAATGAGGAAAGAGAGAAAGAGAGAGAGAGGAAAGAAATAAATGGTAGCATAAGGCTTTAGTTTTTCCTACTTTTTCTTCCCCTCTCTGGTTTAATTTGCGCTTGATTGGATTCCGACGTCCATGCACACCTGCCACGAACCCGGAAGTGTTCTTTTTGTTCCATTTATACTGTAGGAAATTCACCTATAAAGTCTAAAACGAAATTAAATTTATTCCTCAAAGAATGGTATCTTTGACTTTCTTTTTATTTTTTTATTTACCTTTCGTTCAATTAGTTGATGTGAAATTTTGCTTATTTGGGGATTTTTTTAAATTACTGTGGCGTAATTAGCATGAAAGTAGGACGTCAATTCCACGGGAAACCATTTTTTTTAACCTTTACGTGTTTACAAAAAAAGGGGACCGGGGAAATTAATTCTTTTCGCCGGGAAAAAATTTTTACAGAGCGGTCAAATTTTCAGGGTTGAAAGTACGCGAATTTAGCTTTGAAATAGCGCAAACTGGAAATTTCTACGATTTTTTGTTCGAAAGTTATGAATTTTTAAAGTTGAGAATATTCTTTAGTGGCGAGTAGTTCCGAATTTCGCCGCTACGCGGCTGCTTTCCCGCAAGCGGTAGTACGGAAGCGTTTAATTCGGGTTCCAACGCGGGAAATTCAACAAAGAGTTATCAATAGACACTTCTGGGGAAAAAATCATGGAAACACCTGCCCCTAGTTCTGCTACGAATAGTTTTTCGCGAAAAGTCATTCATCCGGACGTTGGGTGCTTCATGCTTAATTGAATTTGTTATGTTAAAGCTTTGATCGTTTCCCTCCGTGCCAATCCTCAGCGACACCGAAACCTTCCACTTCACACAAAGACCACTCATTCCCTTGTCGTGTACGAGCGAGACAGAGCTAGTTCCTAAACGTCTTATTGACATCAGTAGGTTGAAGAACACTTTTCGAAAGGATGCTTCCTCGATCAAAGCTTTAGCCAATCAACGACTACTTCTTCTTTGGATAGATTTTCCACCTCGACTGATCTCACTTACTTCTATTTCACTCTCCCTCTTCTTCCTTTGCATCAAAATTGCCGCTCAGGAGCTTTCATGTATTTTTAGTTATAAAAGTTTGAAGAAACGAACTCGAAATACCGTTAATTGCACGTGAAACCGTCGGCGGCGCTGCTGCGCCACCGCGTGGAGTTCCTACAATTTCTATCGTTTCAAATAATTTTTAGTGGGTTTGTGGGTAGTCGTGGGATTGGATAACGGTTCTTATATTTTTTTTAGTAACAGATGGAATTAAATAATAAATATTTTAGAGGTTAAGGCGTTAAACAAATTTTCGAGGATGGTTCAGAGTCACTTAGGAGTTTTATTCGCAACTTTGAAGGAACTCTGTTGAATTTCGTACGTTGGAACTCAAATTGAACGCTCCTGTACTACCGCTTGCGGGAAAGTAGCCGCGTAGCGGCGAAATGCGGAACCACTCGCCACCAAAAAGTATTCTCAACTTTAAAAATTCATAACTTTCGAACGAAAAATCGTAGAAACGTCCGGTTTGCGCCATTTCAAACCTCGATTCGTGTACTTTCTACCCTGAAATATTTCATTGCTCTGCAAAAATTATTTTCCCGGGGAAAAGAATTAATTTTCTGAAAATTTTAGTATTTCGTCCCGCTCAACGTGTTCCCCTTTTTTTCTCAATATGTAAAGGTAAAAAAAAATGGCTTGACGTCATACTTTTATTTTGCTCGTTCCGAACCAGCAGAGGGGCCACCTACCACAAATACACACGATTTTGGGTCAAAATCTCGGCGGCGTCGTTGCGCCGCCGGACAAAACTCCTCCGATTTCTACCAAATTTCATTCTTTTTCAGTGAATTCATGGATGGTTTCGTGTCCCGATTACGGTACACCCACGTTCATCGCTCACACATGGAATTAAATTCGAAATATCATACCTGCTATCGCATTAAACGGATTCGCGGGAAGTCGGGAGTGATTTGAAAGTATTTCTTTCATTGGATTCCCCCTTTTTTTTCAACCAGCGAGGAGGATCGAGAACCGTACTAGCAGTACGTACATAATACTAGTGTATACTATAGAGCGAGGGTTGATCACCGCACGTATCTACGGCAGCATCCCATTCTCCTCCCTTATTCCACCTCAAGACAGACGTCCGGTCGTTTATTGGAAATCGATAAGAGCTCACTTCAGAAATTACCAGAGTTCCCGACACCATCGTACCTATGAAGCAAACCAAACCTTCCTCTACTTCCTTTCTCGCACGAAAATTATATCTACAACCTACTACGACTCCACTCATGTCGGTCCAGCAAATTGGGAAATTTTATCAACTCACACCTCGACGTTATTAAACGCCTCCTTGCTCTAATAAATATATTTCCCGCACGTTTTTTCGTATCATGAATTTTCCCTCGTGCATGTGCACACACACACACGCGCGAACACAAACACACACATGTGGGCACTCGTGAGAGTTCCTGGTTAAATTATCCAAATAAAAACGAGTAGAATCGATACGCGGGAAAATTGGACGGCGCGGTGCCGTGCGCCGCCAAATATGTTTTCGCTCGTACCTACAAAGGACGACTCGTCTCTGAATTCTTTCATCTTCCATTTCGAGTGCACGGGGAGACTCGGAGCCAGAGTGTTTCGATCTTGCGTTCCAGATTTCAACAATGGAACGGCTTTTAGGACCTATTTTGTCTCTTTACCGGAAATCCCGAGGACGGGAGGCGAAGTAGCGGCAGCGGCACTGGCGATAGTAGGGACGAGATGGGGTCTTCTGATAACACACGAAGAACCACTAGCTTCTCCGTGCACTAAGAACGGGTCGCCCGAGGTTTCGAGGTTATCCTCACTTTACCCATCGTGAAACCGCAGACCCTCGTGCATGGAATAGTTGGCTTAAAAGTAGCTCCGGCTATGTCTAACAATTTTCCTCAATTATCATTTGTCTTAGTTGAAAATTACGTTAAGGGTTATTGCTGATCGGTACGGTGATGCAACGTCACCGCAAGTCTGTCATATTTTGAGTGCGGGATTTCCCATTAGGTTAAGGAACTTTTCTCTTCTCGTTATTGAGCTGCGGTGCTAATTTTAATATTAATGAGTTTTCCAATTGTTGAACTTTTAATTTGCTAAGTTGTTAAATTATTAAATTTGCAAATTATTAAATTGGTAAATTATTAAATTATTAAATTATTAAAATGTTAAATTACTAAATTTGCAAATTATTAAATTGCTAAATTATTAAATTAGCAAATTATTAAATTGTTAAATTATTAAATTTGCAAATTATTAAATTGCTAAATTATTAAATTATTAAATTATTAAATTGTTAAGTTGTTGAATTAGTAAATTTGTAAATTGTTAAAATACTAAATTATGAAATTGCTAAATTATTAAATTTGTAAATTCTTAATTTGTTAAATCATCGAATTGTTAAATATACAAAATAAAAAAGTATAGAAAATATTTGACCAACCAAATTTAAATGTACTAATGTTTAAAAAATTGGAAAATTGACATGTTAGAAAATTTTCAGAATTTCATGTAATTTAATTAATTATTACAGGACAACAGTAAGTGCGTAACTACCGATATTTTTAAATTTAAAAAAAAGATAACAAAAACAGGATAAAACTTAATGGAATGCTTCGATTATAATTCCATATCCAATACGCCTGAGAGAACTTTCTCATGAAACTTTAGTTACTCCCTAGGCTAAACTGTAAGAGATTTCTCTTTGATGTCCTTATACAGAACTAAAACCCATAGCTAGTTAAATTATTGTAATTAATTTCTCCAACTAATGTACCTTCCAACTTTCCGTTGCTTCTATTATCACTTAATTTTCGTTTACCCGCTCCGCGCTGAGTGAAACATCATACGGAAATCTGTCTTCTAAAGTGAAAAGTTCTACCCGTTGGAGGACGGCCAATTTTCACAAATTCGAGGTTAGGAAGCTATCGAACCTGGCGGCGCGACGGCGC
Source organism: Gasteruption jaculator (assembly GCA_949825005.1). NCBI lineage: Eukaryota > Metazoa > Arthropoda > Insecta > Hymenoptera > Gasteruptiidae > Gasteruption > Gasteruption jaculator. The sequence goes on along the minus strand of OX463764.1, from coordinate 1,269,894 downwards.
CGCGAAAAAATTTACCTCGATATTGACGCAAATTCAAATTATTTTTATTCCCAATATTCACTAACACTTTTACAGGAAATTCGCGAATGTAAAATTTACTTAGAAACCATTGACCTTGGCGGCGCAATGGCGCCGCCGTAGATTCTTGGGTACCAAGGCTACAATTTCAGAGTCTTCGAGCCTGTAATAGCGTCGCTTCAAATATAAATTCCCAATTGATCCCCATAAAAATTGGCGGCGCGGTGCGCCGCCATACGTTGAAATCCCGCAATTTTTCGGAAGAATTCACTTTTTTATGTCACGGAAGTGAATTTTTCACGGTCGATTAAAGGTTGTAACTTCCCGGATGGGCTTCAACGCGTGAAAGGAAATTGTTTCATGGGGAAAGTGAACGTTAAAGAGCCGGAAAGGAATTCGAATCCAAATGAAGGTTTCTCAAAGGGGAGAGAAATCACTCAAGGCGGTGCTCCGCGCCGTCGGTGGCACGTGAATCCTTGGGGGGCTTTGAAAATTTCGCGAAGATCTTTGACGAGGCATTTTAATCGAAGAAAAAAAGCTTGGCTCCGGGGGCCCGGCTTCCAAGACGCTAAAAAATAATTAATCGAGGCCCCGGACGAGGCACGGACGCGTTATAAAAGGATCCCATTTATATTCATGCGATTCCCAAGTTATTGTTCCCATTTTGATTTAGGGTATATTGGCAAACACAGCGAGGATAAATAGGATATGCGAATATTTGAATTATTGATCTACATTTCCGGGCTTTCGCGGCGTCCTATTCTATTATACATGTATATCTGTGTCTGTATGTGCGCACCCCGTTCCGCCCCGTCTTCGTTATAGACAGAAATTTATAAACTTCGGTTTCCATGGCGACGGCATTAAGTGCAAAAAAAAAAGAAACGCTTCTGCCAAATGTAAAACACCCACGAGTCGATACAGCGACTTTTACGGGGCACCATAAATTTTTTGTCACCTAGTCAGGTGTCGCCTTAGGATCCGACACAACGTTCGTAAAGCTCGGGCTCATCCTTAGCCGGTGCCTGAATGTTTTTTTTCTTCTTTTTTTATTTGCAGACGCAGATACGCCCTTTCGGGCGATTCTCGTGCCGTGCCTTCACTCATTTCCCGCCGGGTCGTAAAATCCCACTAGCGAAAATCCTCGTAAACCGCGTTACGCGTCGTTACGAAGTGGTTCGATGGCTGAAACGTTCGGTGAAAAATGTCAGAGTCGCGAAATCCCATCGAATTTGCCTCCGGAGCAGCGGAGGGAGAAACGTTTTTTTTTTTTCTAAACGCTTTCGATCCGTTATTTTTCGAAGAGTGCCGGCTCTCCGCGATACCCTTTATCGAAAATTATGACACCTGCGAGCGATAAACCCGCGGAATATCGATCCTCGGCCAGGATGATATCCGCGAACGAATGAAGAGGCAATAGGAGTTACTCTGTATTGGGTTACTCCATCTCGGGAGATGAAAAGAGACTTTTGAGAAGTCGAGAAGAATCGAGCTTTCGTCGGAGAAATGTTTTAAGAGAGAACACGAGTTTCTAAAAGCCCCGATGGGACCGAAAAGTATGGGAAGGTACAGCCTTATCTCGCAAATTGCTCGATATTCGCTGCGAGTTTCCCTACAACTGCGGTATTTTCTTTTTTTTTTAATTTTTTTTTTCTTCGACCCTCATTCGACTTTGTTGCAACCCTAATAGCTCGCTACATTAATGCCTTCGGATTTTCGCCGGAACTAGAGACATTCTCTAAGCGATTCGACGTGTATCCTATGCCATACGAGAACCTGTTGATTTCCAAAGCTGAAAGCCGATACTTACTATGCTCCTATACACTAAGCTCTCGTTTTATTGAAAATTTCAGTCCGACTTTCGAGAAAGACCATTGCAATCTCTTGCAATCAAGCTAAAAGGGTTTTAGCGATATTTCGATATCTTCTTTTCCATCTATTCACCGGTACAAGTATTTCTGACCTTGTTATTCGTTCGTGATAGACTCACTCACTAATTGGTAATTACATTAACGCGAAAAGATCCCGTTTTCAGCGTCAGATTACACGGATATTCGCTAAAAACCGTTTTGGCGGCGTTGCCGCGCCGCCGAGTATTTGTTCCAGAGGGAAGGTCCCATTATTACGAGCTGGGAGACTCAGATTTTTTTTCTACTAGAGTAGTAATTCCGGTGCCTAGAAATCCACCGCGCCGCCTTGCGCCGCCGAGACTGAGAATTTATAGTCAAATACTGAACCCACCGATCCGCTAAAATAGCCTTAATAAATATTCGCAATACAAGTATTTTGGTGCCCTTGAAATCCTTATAAACGCCCAATCGAATTTTACGCGGCGCAAGGCACCACCGAATCTGGTAAGTCATTAACGTAATAATAAATGTAACGTAATAAAAAATTTCGAATTTAAAAATACTTTTATATTTTTTCCAATCCTTATAAAAATACAACCAATCCCTAGGTGGCGCACTGCGCCGCCGAGTCCAATGACCCCGAATCTAACGTGACAATGACGTCATATATTTATATTCTTTCGCTGCTTATGGACAACTCCGCACTTCGTTCGCGGCGCGACCGCGCCACCGACTGAAAAATTTCGAGAATCCGACATTTTCCTTCGCCAATTCCTCGAATATTCGAAAGAATAATGAATTGCTCGTGCAAAAGCATGAAGTAAATATATCAAAAAAGTATTAGGTTAGTGGTAAATTTCGCAGGCCTTAAAGCTCCTTAACAATACCTTCATTACCATCACTCTTTTTGCTTCTTAATTAGCGAAGTGAAAAGTCTAGTCGGTTCCACAAGAAACTGGGCATTAAGTAGTAAAGAGTCAACGTTTACTTTTAACTACCACGGAACTTCCACCAGCAAATCTCTTTTAAATTGTATTTCTGGATGGGATGATGTCTTACCTCGATGAATTTCCCAACATTAAATTTCCATCCATCTATCCTTTCTTACATATTTTATTCAGCCAACGTTGGACTGAAATATATTTCGCCCTATTACACGTGAAAAGACGGGGAGGAGAGAGAGAGAGAGATATTTTTGTACGGGGTTGAACGTACGTCACGGCCTCGCCTATTTAACCCCATTCGGCTATTTTGGGGAAAGATAAAGTTAAGCTTACGGATTTGGCAATTGAATTAGGTGCAATTAGGAGGTTAATGTTTACGCGGAGTGCGCGGTGGTTGGATAGGGGTGGCTTCCGAATGGGGGTTGAAACGTTTAACGAACCTCTTGATTCATGATTTCGCTCTGACGAAGGGGCTCATACAACAATTGAGAGCTCGAAGAGAGCTCGAAGAAATATGTAGGATTTGGGAGCATTTATCCGAACGGAAAATCATCATCCGCGCTCGAGCTTATGGACTTACGCTTCGATAAGAGCAGCTTCGGTTGCAGGGAAGAGGTAAGTCTTTCAATTTTCCTCTGGACATATTTCTTGAGGTGGATCTTATAAAAACGAGTTGCTATTTTTCGATCTTAAACGCGACGAAATCGATTAGTATCATTTTTTAGTAGGGCGCACGCCTCATTTCCTCCGATTCTCACGTTTTCGAAACGTAGGTGGAAAGGCAATCGAGTTATAAACCGGCCATGACAAGCTGGCGGATTATTCCTTTCCGCAAGAGCGAAAATGTGATTGGAAATGACACTTTTACAGGTAGGATACGTTATATAAGTATTTTTCTGTCGTTTATTGATTCATTTCCTCCATTGCGGCGCACTGCGCCTCGTTATCCGGCTGAAAACTGAGAGGAATGTTAGATTAAAGTACATTTAATATATTTTATTTTGTGGATTTTGAATAAACGTTGTGGAACCGGAGATATCTCGAGCGGCGCCGGCGCGCCGCCGAAATTTTGTAGTCGAATCACCCAAATCCCTCGAACCTTTTTATACGCGCTTGCCAAATTCTGGTAATTAATTATAGGAACAATAGTTTGCAACATTGACATGATTTCTAGCGGCGCAGTGCGCCACCGAGGATATTAAACAATTTAATATCGTCAATTATAGGCTCCAATTGATGACAAATTGTTCCTGATTGGGTTTCCATGATATTTTATAGCTCCACAATTTTCGCGTAAATCCTACCGGTGGCGCACTGCGCCACTGTTTGATAAAATGCCTCGTATCTCGTCTCTCAAGTATGAAAATGTATCGATTGATGCTTAGCGCCCTTCCTCACACGGTTACCTACTTTTTCGTCCTCAAACGTTCCGCGGCGCAGCGCGCCGCCATTCGTCATGACCCTCCCAACTTCGTTCGCTCTCATAGAAACCGCAAACTGATCGTTAGAAATTCGTCTAGATTTAGTAACGTTTAGTCTCGAAAAAATCTGATTTATTTTGATTTCGCCTTATCATTAGGGAACATAATTCCTTGTTAGACGGCGTCTCGGGGGGTTTCTTTGCCCTCATTACGTTGATATACGTTGCTCTCATTTGCTGGACTTACACTTCTTATACTTCCTGATATTCCTTTTTTCTTATTCCTCCCCTTTTCATCTAAAACCTTGCGAAGCAATTTACTTATCGTCCTCGCTCTTTTCTCTTCCCTGGTACATCTTATCCCCGACACTTCTTTCTCGGAGTTGCAAGACTTCTCCTCATACCCTCGTCCCTCATGTTCCGGGTTCGAATTTTTCTGCATTTTTTCTGGATTTTCTTTGCACGCTGGATTTATATCTCGAGTGTTTCGTCTCTCGGAAGTCAAGTGTCATTTCTTGGGAAAGTGGTCTCACACCGAGGATCAAAATGACGAAATATTTACCAAATTCGTGGCGTCCCTGTATATGTCAGCGTGTCTTTAGCGTGCGTTAGCGTGTCTTAGCGTGTGTAAGCTTGTATAAGCGCGTGTAAGCGTCTGTGACCGTGCGTGACTGTGTCTTTAGCGTGTGTGAGCGTGTTTTTAGCGTGTCTTTAGCGTGTGAGAGCGTGTTTTTATCGTGTTAGAGCATGTATAAGCGTGTGTAAGCGTGTGTGAGCGTGTTTTTAGCAGGTTTTAATGTGTCTTTAGCGTGTGTGAGCGTGTTTTTAGTGTGAGTGTGTGTGTCCGTAAACCTCGAACCATCGGGTATTAGGACAAATACGTGATGGTATTGATAGAAGTTTGTGGTGGCGAAATTTCATACCGGATGAATACTGATGCATTTAAATCGGTCAACTCCGTTATTGAGATTTACATATCGCGCGATCCTCTACATTTCTCAAACCCTTTTCCCTCCACAGCCCGGCACCGAACGGGAGACAAATATTACCCGTGAATATATTCCCCTACCGAGTTGCGGCGACGCAACGTATCGATGGAAGGCAGGTTCCACTAATATTTAGCAGACTTAAATAAGATTTCGGTCTCCGCTATGGAAATGGACGTTTAAGGCGACTCCACCTGTACATTTGCATTTGTCGATACTGTTCCAACACAACCCGGAGGGAAAATAAAATAAAGAAAGGTATGAATGTAGAAATTGCTATAATTATTTATTTTTAAAAAATGACAAACATAAAAAAGTTGCGATGTTTTTTTCAATATACACTCGACTCTCAAAAAAAAAATATCCTCAATGTAAAATTTGCATGGTGGGGAGTTCGCAGAAAAAGGGGAAGAGAGTGTCACAGCTGACGTCGTCTAAGCCACTTTCTTTCTCGATGACGCCACAATGCTGCAAACCACCTCCGTTGTCCGGTTGTCCACCGAATTTGTTGCTCCATTTGGTGTATCCAGTTTTGTACAGGGAATCCCCAAGTATCGATACCCATTCGCCTTCTTTGTACAGGTCGTGAATCCCCACGTAGGCCTCGTCCGGGTAATTAGCGTTTTTGATTTTCCCAGCTCGAGACAACATGTCCATCAACACCTTAAAGAATCCCAAATTCTTCTCAATTAATTCCGACCGATTGTTATTTTTAATTTTTTTTAATTTTTGCAATTTTCAATTTTAATAAATAATTATTAATCGTTGTTTTGATTTATGAAAATTTGGAAACAGAAAAAGATCAATTACACGTGCCTTGAAATCAATAGAATTTGTTTATTGAAATTAATATCAATTAATTTGTACGAGACCATCAGTCAGTTTTTGAGGAATATCGATTGCCCTCGATATAACAATCTACCAATTAACGTTGTCAATAAATACCCATTCGACGCATCACTTTTTTTTTTAGATAAAACAAAAATTATTTTGTCAATTTGAAAATAATCGACCACGTTGAAGTATCGAGTGGCATTACGACTGCAATCAGAGAGCATTCGATGCAGCAATGGTAGGTTCGCCGATTAATGAATTAATGACTCACACGTGCTTCCGCCAGGGAATTGATGACGGCCAGATGGCCCCCTTCCTCGCTACACGTTTTTCGAGCGTCGTTCCAAGTGGCGGGCTGGGTATGAAGTTTGTGGGATCCCACGCCCGGCGAGAATGTATAATCGTCGCGAACCGGCACTTTTTGCACGCCGAAGTTACAAACACACGACATTCCTTGTATAACTGTGCTCATTACCGGGCTCACTGCGGCTGGCGGTATTCCAGCAGCGCCAGGAAACAACTCGGGGCAATTTCCAGCGGCACAGGAGACGTTGCTGGCTTTTAATTCGGGTCCCACTGGGGTGGGCACCGCAAGGACTGGCCACGGATACGCGCACAAGAGCAATGGCAGTACCCAAAAACGCGACATTTTTGAAATATATCGGCACTTCACGAGGTATCCTTTCGAAGACTCGCCGGAGACTAAGCCCAACTCGGGATGAGCCAAAGGTTCGAGCTTCAGGTCACAAGTACCCCAGACGGGCTCTTAGACGGATAGGAAGGGGCTCCAGACAAAAGTTCCTTTTATGCCGCGCGGCTTCAATAGAAACGCTTAGTTAGGGTCGACCAAAAATATCGTGTCTGGGGGCATCGTGGTTTCCTTGAAATCTGCGTTACAGATGTTACGGAAGATGTTGGAGCCTTTGTAGCTGAAGCTGTAACCTCTCCCTTGGCGAGAGCCTCATTTGGGAGCGTCCAAGGACGTCCTTTGTAATCCCAGGACCCAGGCTTGACGAAATAAAACGGGAAGGGAAAAATAAAAATGTCAATAAACGCGACGGAGTTGGATATTAAGCGCAGGAATTTTTGAAACTTATGTAATCATGTGACTGCGTTGAGGCATTGAGGTACCCTTTTTCTCCCTCGGAGTTTACAGCGGAGCAAAAAAAGGAATGCCCGACTTTACGAGGCGCGACTTATTATTTTACTTTACGACACTTTTTTCCGTCACGCCTTCTCGGTTCTGCAAAGGAGAGCGTTGAAGAATCTTACACGGTATCGTCGATTTTCGTGTACCGGCCTGAAAAAGCCCGAAGAAGTGCAGCGAAATAACGACGAAAGGCGAAACATTAACGGCGAATACAATTTCATTAAAAATATTCGTTAGAACGGAGCCGGATTTCGCGAGGAAGGAAAGACGCGGGTCGAGTTGGGGAACATAATGACGTCGCAGGAACCACGCCGAGAGCACTTGGGAAATATAAATCCAGACGTGCCGATTTTTCGAACCCGAGGTGCCTGGATAAAAGGCGAGTGTCGAATCCGGGGAGAGATGGTAGCTCTTTGAATAACGACTCTCGAGAAAAGTCTCGTGAAACCGCGGAAAAAGTGAGTTTCTCTCGAAACGTGGTAGTATATATGAAAAGAATAAGAAAATTCGCGTATATTTGGATTCCGATAAGGTTTTCCTTCGAATCCGGCGCGTCTCGCTGAGCAGAGTCTCGCTCGGCAGTCGGAGGACTACTGACGGCGCGGCTTCCCCCACTCCGGCTGCTTTACCCTCTCCGCGCGACGGTACTCGGCGCCCCACTGCTTCGTATGCGCGCTCTTGATGCGCAGTAGACTCAACTTCTTTCTGAGTTGCTTAGATCTCAGTGAATTCAGTGAGCCCACGAGGACACTGAGTGATGAGCTCATTTGTGACAATTAAATTAAAAACACTTGACGCGAACCTCGCTTCGACTCGAATTAAAAGTCAACGAAGGCACAGAAGCGCTTAAAAATCGCCCGAAAAGAATGGGAGGGTTCCGTAGCTTTACGAGGCTCGTAGGTTTACGAGGCGCTTGGAAAATAACGAAGACAAGTGCAGCTATGAAAGTCTCGTGCTTCGGCAGCGGCTGAACTGTAGCGTCTTTAGGAAAATTCTTTTCATTGAATTCTGCTACCTTCTGCTTTATTCCACCTCTATTCCTCTACAAGACGGGATTCGATTAGTAAAGCACTGAAGTTGACACGTCGACTTAATGAAGCGTAATTAACTTGAGACCTTCTATTCATCGTCTCCTTCCCGTTACAAGGGAATTCGCTTTTCTTGTTACACAGCTGAATTTGGGAGAAAAGAGGAACAGTGTTGCTGCAAGCAACCTATAGCTACGGCTTCCATCATTAATCTTCCTTTTAACTTCCAAAATGTTACTTAAACGTTCCGCAAAAAAAGAAGCGAATAAACGGACGGGTTTTAAAACCACGCAGGATCTTATGTAGCGTCGTTCCGGTACCTGACTTCGAATCCACGTCTGCTTTTTTCTTTTTTTTTTTAGTGGAAACTATTTTTAATTTGAGGCTTCAGGGGCAGTAACTGGAGAAACCCTCCCTCGATTCTCGTTTTTTTTTTGTAGCTGGAAACTCGAACATTTATTAAAATTCTCATGACACTTGGAAAAAAGGGGAACGAGCGAAGAATGAAGTTTCTCGTCCACTAAGATTCCATTTCTAGTTGGATTGGTATGTAAATGTGTGGGGGCAAAGCGCAGGACAAGCTTTTCTCACGCTTCAGCAAAGATGGAATTTTACTAATTTTCCGTGCAGTTGAATTGTCTCCTCGTATTAAGTTTGTACTTTTGCTAAACCCACCAGTTACCTTCGAAATTAAATTGTTCCTTAATTTAATGCCTTTTAAGGCCTCTTTTTTACGAGCTATCTGCTTTCCCGTATTTATTCCACCGTTTTCCAAATTCATTGTAATCGTACGTAAAATTCTATTCATTTCATTTTTTATTTATTTTTATTCAGCTTTGTCAAATAAAATAAAATAATAGAAATATATATTAATAGTCAGTGTCCTTCAAAATTAATTTTAATCACGTCAAACTACGACTTGGATAAATTAGATCAGCGTTTGGCGGTGTAGGGGAATCGTGACGTCACGCTTCCCCCACTCGCTGCCCCTCCATGCGCGTATCTTATGCGCAATGAACCGAAATCGCCTCAAAGTTAGAAAGTGGGAAGTCATAACGTCGAGAAAGCGATGGAGGGGTGTAATGTGAGTGCAAGAGTGGGGGAGCCTACTCGGAGCTCGTCGAATCAGAGAAGTGCAATTTAAGGGGAGGGAGTACACTACCCTAAAGTGCATATTTCCAGAAATTGAGAAAGAATTCTAAATCCGGCTGATCAACTCTGAGATTTTGTCCCAGTAGTTGGGTAATACCTTTGTTGCAACGAGTGCTAGGACTTACAATACTGCACCATTGTGCAGTTTCTGTTGCTCAGAATGTCAAACGACTGAAGTCCAAGCTACGAACTTTGTACTTACGTCCTTCTGATTCCTAGGAAGCTGTACAATGACATTTCTGTAGTTGGACGCGGAGACATGAATGATATATGCTGAATTCGACTACGGTACGTACGCGTATACATGTACGCGTATATTTATATGTTGCTGCCGTGCATGTATGCAAAACCCCATCCTTTTATGCGATACATCCATACTCACTTGCCACTCCGCTATACCATTGTTGAACGACAACACAAAAGAGTTTTTGTCACGCTATATGAATTAAAAAGTCCTTTTTTATCGTAACCCACCTTTTTTTTTATTCAATATTTTATTCTGAACTAAAAAAAAGAAAAGCGCCTATCCAAAACTTTTATTTATATAAAACGGGAATGGAGTTGCATCTATGCACGGAGAATTCAACATTTAATTCTCACTCTGTGAAACGAGCTTTTATTGAGGAACAAAGAAAAATGAGATACCGGTGTTAAAAAAAGAAGGATTTTTTAAAAAATATTCGTAATTTTTATCCCGTGGATTTTTCCCACTTTTTAGAAACCAGATATAAGCCGGGGATGGGGTGAGCTCCAGTCACCGTCTCTGAATTCTCTCGAAAATTCACAAGCTTTGCATGCAAAATTGGGTAAACTTTTAGGCACGGTTCGCATCACGCGTTGGTTCAATATTTTCTGTAACGACTATTTTTTAAAATACAACTCGACAGAAACACTAGCTGCAGTAGAAATATAACATAAATAGTAGAAGCAACAATAATATTGGCATTAGTGGTAGCAGCAGCAGTAGTTTAATTTAAATCAACGTTCGACGAAGCTTCCCCCTTCGCGCTGGAGTCCCCTGGGTCCGTACTAATGCTCCGTGCGCGCTGCTGCTGCGCGGTGGACCGAAGTAGCCTCAACCTCAGACGATCACGGCGCTAGCGCGGGAGTGGGGGAAGCCACGCTCGCAGTAGGATGCCGACCGCTGACCCGATAAGTAGTGGCAGCAGCCCTTGCAGCGGGACTAGTTGCTATGGAATTAGTATTGGCAGAAATTGTAGAGCAGGAACTGTTGGTATCAATATCGGTATCGGTGTAAAATATCTCTAAGGTTCAGCGAAGCGAGACGAAAAGAGTGTCACGAACGATTATCCTTAATTGGCCCACTGGAGCTTCACGTAGATAGGTAAGGAAAGGAAGAAAGAATGAGTATAAAGTTTTCCGCGGGAAGTTAATGTAATTTCACTTTCTAACTCTCTTCTTCTTCTTCTTCTTCTATCGGTAGTAGTGGAGGAGTAGCAATAGCGGTGGCGGTGGTAGTGGTTCCGTGGTAGTTCCATAGTTTCGTTGCTACCTATACTCCTCTTTTTTTTGCCTTCTTCTTTACTTGAAATTTCGTTCTCTCTTGTGCACACGTTGCATCTTCTCGCGTATATCTCGAGGGTATTGTTACGCCGATAGTCTGAGACAGAAAGGAAGATGAACACAGCAGGTACATACACAGTACATACCCCCCCCCCCCCCCCGCTTCGTCTTTCTTCTTTCCCCGCAGTCGGAGTAACTCGGGAGGATTCACGTGTTCCCATCTTTCTCCATACAATCGAAAATGTGGATTTGTAGACGTAATACCATCGTTTCTAAGACAAACTTTTATTGTAGGTTTCGTGGAGGTCTCTATATTGATATTTCCAGTTAATCGTGAAACCAAACCTAGGAAATTCTGGAAATTCCTTCGAATGTTCACCAGGAACAGGAATTTACTAAATTCGTTATCAAAATAATAATACAAATGCAATAAAAATTATTGTTTCTCGCCGTGAGTCGGTAATTAGTTCTCGGCTAGAGTTTTGGCGCCATCTCTCGGGCCTATTTCGAACCCGACAAAATAAAGTTGGAGACTAAACCAATATTTTCTGTTTTATCGAATAATTCTCGGTATTTATTTGATACACAATCCCTGTGATAATTTCGAGAAGGACAATTCCATCCATATTCTTCGCGACATTATTTATTTGGAGACACTCGCTATTTCTTCTCCACTACCCGTACATGGAAACTATGTACATTTATATTCAATATAAACTGCATTTGATAACTCCCGTATACCGGCGTGCATATATTCCCAGAGCAACCCCAAGAATTTGATCTACTTCTATTTCTCCACCGGTTAAATTTCAACATCGAAACCCGGCTACGCTCATTATTCATCCTAACCGGCATTGCTTCAATAACTTGAACTTCATCCACACGTACAGCGGAAAATAATGGCGTTGGGGGATGCTGGGGATTTGCGTGGCGATTGAATTCGTAAATTTCTATACTGTCACTCTGGGAAATCTCATCTAGGGACTTTATCGTGAGTGCATCGCGTGGTTGTTGACCACGACATTGTCGAGACCTTGACAATCACTCGACCATGGCAATGACGGGACTGTGACAACGATAATGACGTGACCACGACACTTCGTAGTCGAGTTAGATTATAAATGCAACCCTCAGCCATCCTACTGGGGTCTCGGACGCCCCAGGCTAATTCAGCTCCAACTATAACACCATGAATCCGAATATTAACGTCAGTTACGATAACGCTGACATATTTTTCTCGCAAGTTCAGAGGAGGTTTCCAATTTCTCGTTTTTGTAAACATCGTCTGGGGGCATTACGAGGCAATCCCGTGCAGCTAGCGACTGAGAGGAGAGCCTTCCCATTTGCTCGGAGGAAATTGCAAATTATTTTGCCTTTTTAGAATAAATAATTGAGTCGATGAGATTAAGTAGGTTTGACGAAAGTCCTCTTACCTTGTAATGAGAAGCAGTGGAGACAGCAGATGACAGGATCAGGAGTAGTAAAAACGCCGGAGTCGACAAATTTAATTTCTCTATCATCTGAAACAGATTAAGGCAGAGACGGGTCTTAGAAAAACAGCTCGAGACGTGGAAAAGGCTGAATCGCTGCCCACTCGTTTTTCGGAGACTCACGGCCCGGGCCCGCCCTCAATTCCTCAAATTCGCGAATACGTATCATCGCATCAACGGAATTACCGAAAGGGAATTACCAGGGAACGTAAGATTAGGGCGCCGGGATAAAGGGAAGTTGATTTTAAGAGGATAAAGTTAATGGAATCACGCTCGATTGCTGGGCTAATTGGAAAGGTCGTTAGACGATCAGCCCTAATCTCATCTATAACCATACCGAGCGTGCTCCCCCTCGTGTATAAATTAGAAACGATCTTTACATGTAAAGGCAGTTACATATGAAATTCTACAACTGCTATTAACCGCATCTACATTTTCCCACTCGCTCTATCGGTGCCCTTATCACCAGAACCATAAGTCTCAGACCTCGCAGCCTTCTTACTATTAACCTCCCTAATCTTTCCGATACAGAGCCTGGTCGACAAGACACGAACGTATTGTTTCTAGGCGTACGTATACAGCTGAAAAACGTTAAAGTAGCAGCGTGATCGCGATAACGATAACGATAACACTAACTTTAATAATGTTAATGATAGTAATGGTAACGACGACTATTACGAGGCTTTAAAATGTATAGTTATTACAGTCGCTGTGATAAACGTGGGCGAGATTGTGATCTTGTTTCCCGGCAATCGTAACTTCGCTGGTATCGGGCCGCAGCGCCAAGAAGGATGTACGACGATATTGATAACGATAACGACCATCTCAAGGTTCAGGGGATCCCAGATCGAATTTTACATTCCATATTTCTTCCCTCGAATTTGAAAGAAAAATTGAAATTAGTGAAAAAAAATATTCATACACTTTATTTTCATGCTTTGAACAAAAATCTGCGTCAATTGATAAAGAAATAGGAGGTTTACGGAAGAAGGGGCTGCTCCGCGCAACTGTGGGCGGAGCGGGGGGTTGGACTGGGCGGGCTCGAGCGCGCGCATTGGCTGCTTCGCTACCGTCGCGCCAGTAGGAACTCCAGACGCCGCGGAGTGGGCGTTCCCGAGGGCGGGGTCTGACCGAACCGGACGAAAACCTGCTCTTTTCTCGTTCCTCCTCTCCGCGAACAAATTTTAATGCTCTTTTCCAAATTTTCGGCGGACTTATGTCTGATGTATTTTTTCCGAGAAACCCAAATGCGGAATTAAATTTTTTTAAACGAGAAATTTGATTTTTTCCGTGGGATTTCGGGAGAAAAAAATCTTGGAACCGACGAGAAGCGGGTTTCCAAGCATCCAAGATAGTTTTTGCAATTTTAATGCAATACTTGTAAGTAGGTTCGGGGGAAAAAAATGGGCAGGCGACGGCTGGGATAAATAAAGTGAACTGTGTTGATACAAATTGAAGAGAATGAGAGAATTATGTCGGTATTTGTAAAAGGGGCTGTACCTAGCTTGGCCGAGTCGTGTTACAGAAGATAACAAGGATTTTAGAAACGATTGCAATATTATGCAGGATTTGTAATGGGGAGGCTGCTGCTGCTGCCGCCGCCGCTGTTCTAGAACACGTGAGTAATTGCTCCGCAGCTGCAATAAATTGAATCTCTTCTCTTCTCTTTCTTCTTCTCCTACTTTGGCCGCCCCCTGCCACCGTTTCTTTCCTATGTGGACTTTGTGTTATACTTTTGCTTCTATTTGTCTTGGCACACCTCAGATTTTTCTTTCCATCGAACTTTACTTCCCGTGGAAAATAATGGAGGATTTCATCGAGGCAAATTTCGGCGACTATTTTTGCAGCTAATGCGTTGCCTCCGCCTTTGTTTTTTTTCCTTGGGCAAGAAATCGCGCAATATCTGGAATAAGGTTATCGGAAATTTGTGGCCGATGGGGTCCGAGGGGGGGCACGAAGGGTTATAAATTTATAAGTATTTTCTGAAATTATATATTTTCCCCGACACGTGTTAAGGTAGAGTAAAATGGGAAGGTGTAAGTGACAATAAATTTTGTAGGGTATATCGCGTAATCTTTGCGGTCCAGGTACCTCCAAAGAACGTACTTTATTGCAGGGTTAAGTTATAAAAGTAGTGTATATTCTTAAAGCGTGTAAAGTAGGTACCTGCTTTAGGATCTGCTTATATTCCGGGATATAACTCGAGCTTTTCAACTTATTTCAAACACGTATTATCCGAAAATCATCTTTAAATCTTCCGCCATTTTCCGAATATTTTTAGCGGCTAGTGTCGTTTCCGAAAAAAGTCGTATATCAAGAGGAAACGACGTTTTATCCATACTTTGGTCTGGGAAAAGAAATACATTCAACAATCTTCCATTTTAAAATTCATATTCCATTTGATGATTTTTTTAATATTTAGAAACACTATTTATGGCGGTAAGTATCCCAAATTTTGACTTTAAGTTCGATACGAAGTCAATTTTCAATTTATTAATTTTCAAAATTGATGGACTTCGTTAGTTTTTGATCGTCAACCTCAGAAATAATTTTTTTCCAAAATTACGATACTTCAAAATCGAACCATCAGCTTCCCTGGGAATCGATCACCCCGAGTCCTGTTAATTCGCGATAATTTGAAGAAACGTCGAAATACGTACACTTTGTCAAACTTTGGAAAACGTTCGAAAGAAACTTTGCACTCCGGGTTATTTCTTAAAAGAAGAAGTACCATAACCTTCCGTCGTAGCGACGATTTATAAGTCTTTGTTGACTTATCGTCGCTAAGAAATCATCGCAGAGGGTGTCGAGTAGCCATGTTTCGATCGGAAACTAAGTTTTACGGGCTTTATTTCAAGATGTATTGGTTTTATATATATGCCACACTTTCCTGCTCTTTCCAGGTTTACCTTTTAAGACATGTTGTGGTAACGAATCACCTCATAAACAAGTCCTCAAATGAAAGGAACTTCATATATTTTCATAATTTATGATCTCTTCCTTTCCAATTCTTCTTTATTAGAATTTCTTTCCCTTCTTATTTTCTTGGCACGGAGTCTCATGCAAATGGCATGAGGGCTCGATGGCATCATAACGCACTTTGATTGCGATATCATTTGGGATACATCCTCGGGAAGAAACGGCAAAAAATGGAACATCTAGGCGCTCATAAATAAGTCAGTAAAATTAAAATTGTCTTCGGCTTGTCACATTTCCCTGTCCCTCCATCGCTCCGACTCGACTTTTGACTGGATGACTGCCAGATGTTGCTACAGTGCTCTGCATTCATAAGATCTTCATCTTCGCAGCCCGGGCTACTCGTGTTATGAAGACGTTTCGCTTGCGTTTTGTAAAACAAGCAACGAGAAAGAAAGATTAAAGAGGAGGGAAATTGTGTCCCATCAGCAAATTCAACATGTGCTAAAGAAGCTCTCCCGTAAAGGGATACCGTTGCTTCTCGGATTAAACGACGACAATTTTCTGGGTTTGGGAATTTTTTGGCAGCCAAAAATTTGGAATTTTAAATTGCGTTTCCGTTCTGGGGTGATCCCAAGAAATTGCAATTTTCGTGAGAAGAAATAATTGTCCACGAGGTAGTCGAGTGCATCCGTGGTATTAGAAAATAGAGTCACAAAACCACAGAAGGTGCGATAAAAGTTGGTTGTTATCGTAATCTGCAGTTACACGAGATTTATGTGGCGTAAAAGTAAAGAAAAAAAAATACTAGAGCAAAGTATAATCTTTCCATACTAAAAATACCCATAAGAACTCAGAACATGTCCGATAGATTACTGTAAGACCTTGTCATATTTTTACGAGCCTTTAACACTAGAGGTACTTATGAGTACCTATTTTTACCGGAAAAATAACAAAAACCACATATTTTTCGGTTTCAGTATCGATCTATATCCAATTATCGATATAATAGATGCGTAACTTGCGACAGCCGCGGTGCAACTGAGCTCCGAGCTTCCCCCACTCACTTTGAGCGAGTCCAGAGCGCGTAGGTGCCGCGCAAGGCGGGGCAGTGGGGACCCAGAGGTCTGCGGTGGGACGAGGGTGGGGGAAGCTCCCACATCAGTCACTGCCGAGCGCTCGGACGAGCAAGTCGCCTCAAATTGAATCTATTTCGAAGGGGACAAAATAAATCTGGGTGATTAAATCAATATTAAATAATTCTCAGTATTTATTCAGAACATTCATGGTACATTCGAAGATTTTCGCTCCGTTTTTTAAAACCACTAACCTTTAAGCAAGAAACTCGACTACATAACGAACTAGATGAACCTCTATTAATAGGTCCAATCTACGCCAGCATAATTCTCGGTAATCCGCGGTGGATAAAAATCTACTAAAGCTAATGTTAAAGTCTTGTAATCTAACCATTCTTGCCGGTAGAACGGAGCATAAATTGGCTCGATATTTCGAAAGGTACGATCGTAAGAGGAAAATCCCTTTTTCCTTCTTTTCAGCTCGTTTGCCGCCACTGACGCATATATGCGGGGAAAGAGGTCGTGACACTTTCGCTCCACGACGCGTACGTGCGCATATTGGAATTTTTTTTCTGCTGACGTCTTCGTGCAGCTTTTGAAACTTTCTTCCCAACCAATTTTTGACACGAACGCGTCTTTCGAGCGAGGGAGTTAAGCTTGGCTGCAAACCAAAGTCTCAACCGCCTGGAAAGAGCATCTGTTACCTTTTTAATCCGACGAAGTTCGCCGGTGTCACGAAATATTGCAGAAATACGTCAAACGTGTTATGCTCAGGTGTTAAATGATCGATAATTGGATTAAAAACTCTGCATCTCCGTTACAAGGTTACCGATGGGCTCTCGCTCACCTGAGAGAGAATTTGCTGTGGCCATGCATGACATGCATTACCTCCATATATATGTATATACGTATACTTTCTGGAAACTACGGTTAGTTTAGTTACGGTTGGATCCAATTTGAACTCCAGTCAACCGGGTTTGCTGGGCTTGATCGAATGAAAGTTTTGCGAAGGCAGAGGTATCGGTAGTGGTCCTATGAAAAATTAAAATATTCGCGTGGGGTGGCTTTTATGGCGACACCGGCTCCGAGAGGAGATACGGACATTTAAAATCTCTTTGAAAGCCCGAAGATGACTTTTATCAGACCCTCCGCCTCTCTGTCTTGTTTATATCTTCCATATACAATGAGGAATGATAAAGCTTCCACTAAATATTCTCTTCGGAGTGAGAAAAAAGAAGTCAAGAAGCGAAAAACGCTTTGCCGGAAATGTTTAGCAGAGACAGAAATAGGGCGGGAGACATAGGATGATGCTCTATATATGACAAATGACAAACCTTTTTTCTCATACGCGGAACAAAAGGAGTAGGTGTAGTATAAAAAAGCTTTTAAAACCAGCCATTCATTTCAAAGCAACGTCTCGCAAATTTTCGTGACGAGAATCACTGATGTTTAATGGAACAAAAATGCGCCTGTTTGATCGAATAGACCAGAGTACTTTTCCGGCGAGACATTTTCATGTATTCCCTAATGAAGCTTTATAGGATAGGCAATTGCCTGCATCGGAACCGAGTGAAACCATGCTTCAGTCCAATCCAACGAAACGCCTAAAAGATTTAGCGGGATGTCATGTCCGACTGAGCTGTCAAATTCGATTAACCTTTATGGTCTGATGTCACGTGACCTAAAACTAGCTCTAGCCCAAATTTCAGGAATTTTGGTCCATGGGAAGTGGGTGGGTCCTGCACACCATGGGGGACCTAATGAAACGCTAAAAGTTCGTCAAGTGAATTTATGTCCAACCGAGGCATCAGGTGGCGATGATATTTATGGTGGAAAATCACTAGACCTGGAGCTAATTGGGGCCCGGTTTGCAACAATTTTGGCCCGCTAAAATTAAGTGGACCGGCATACCGCGGGGGACCTAACACCAGGAGGATCTTTAATATACTTCGAGCGTCATCGAAGCCTGAATTAATTTGTCATTTCACGCCACCTAGGGTCAATTTTTCCCGCATTTCACGCTCCGCTCCCAGATTTTTGTTTAGTATTCCCATGACTTGTCATATCCATTGATGAATGGCCGGCACGATAGAAGTTAGCGTATTGTAAGGGTAATTTTGCGACGTGTGTAACCCAGACATATGAAACCCGGCTGAATACGCCGGGCGATCGTTATTCCATCTATTGAAGAGAACAGCTAAGATGAGGGAGAATACGTCAAAAGACGGATGACCATTGTTATAGTATCTTTCGTCGTCATATGTCTTCGAAACTAGATCGTTATTTCCTCGCTTCTGTGTACTCTGTGACAAATGACATCCTGAATTACCTTCCCACTCATCTTCCATTTCCGCCTGCTTATAAATGTTGTTTTAATGTACAGCCAGCCTTCAGACGCGATTCGCAAAATCTCCCGAAAATGGCTTATCGAGGTTATAATTGCGAGGATGCGAATTTCTCACTCAGGTCCTCGGGTCCCCACTGGAACAATCCAGTGGGCGTGAGTAAACCGCGTCATCGCCGACGAACCACTGGACCTATCGAGACCAAATTTTCACCCTATGTTATACAATCCACGAGTAAGGTTTCTGGTTATCATAGGTGGCGCTGCAGTCTAACTTCTGTATTTATCGACCGATTTCGCTGAAATTTGGAGGAAACGTTTTTTGCTCGAAACGAAATGATTTTATCTTAGTTCTATCTCGGAATCTCATACCAACTTATTTATCCGAAACTTCGTGATGGCTTGGTTGCGGGCTTAATTAAAATCAATATATTTTATGGGGCATACGACGACGACCAATCGACAATACTTGGGCAGGGAAGTGACTCAACCGTATTCATTCGTACGAAAAAGGAAAATGAGAAAATACGAGGAAAGAGCGAGTGAGAGTGAAGATATTGCAGCTTATTTCCGTAGGTTCTTTCCCCGAATTCGCCGCCACCCTTGAGATAAGGGAGTAGATTGCGAGGAAGCAAATCAAATCTTTGCGAGGAAAATTACCAAACATTCAGGATGGTTCCTTCGGGCTTCTCTTGACAAAATAACAGTTCTATCGTTTCGTTGTGCGTCGAAATGCCGGAGCGAGAAAAGTAACAAGGATTTTATTACCCCGGAACTTTGTAACTTGACCCACTGCGGAATCGCGTTGGATGAAAAGTAACTAACGAAGGCACGACCAAGAGCGAAGCAGGCTGAGCCGGGAGGGTGGAAATGCGGGGCTGGGGTGGTAACCTATGGAATTTCCTTGCTTCGCGCGAGACACAATTCAAATTCTACGTGGATTTAAACTGAGAAGGGTGAATGGGAAGGATGGAAGGAAGACAAGAAGAAAGGTTTTTGGTGTGAGAGACTTTCCAGGTACATGTAAGAACGAGAAAAGGGATTCGAGGAGGAATAGCATGCAGCGGTTGGAATTGTGAAGAGTGGAACAGAGGTTCGTTAGAGTAAAACCAACTGCGACAACATTCCCCAATGCGAAATTATAGTAGATCTTCTTCTTCTTCTTCTTCTTCTTCTTCTGCTCCTATTTCTACCCCAGCAGTGCCTTGGTTTCTGCTTTCTTGAAATTTACATTAGGACTAATTTCCCTCCCCTTGCATTCCCCGCTTTGATTATTCGACCCCCTTTCTCCTACCCCAAGGGGAGAAAAAAAAACATTTTTCTTAATTCGCTACCGCTAATGATTTGAGTACTTGCAAAGTGCCTGGAAAATTGCGAGGACGAATTAATCCAAAGCCAATAAAAAAATATATTTACTTTTTAGAAAAAAATGTGGAAAAAAATATTCAAATTACCGGCCGTACAAATTGAAGAATAAAAAAATTGACCAATTTGACTGAAGTTTATTGATCACTTTCATTACAAGCAATATTGGTCAAGATATGGTTCCAGACTTGATCAAGGACTAGTCCCACAATTTTAATTTCTTTTTTCGCAATTGATAAAATTGCCCAAATCGAAGGAAAAATTCTAGATTCTATAGAATTTGCAAATTTTATTAAAATGCAGAATTTCAGGGGGAAAAATTGAATTGTTTATGCAAATGCAATATATATGCTTGCCCTCGTATTAAAAATTGCACCAAAATTTTTGTATTTGCATAAATCGATCGTTCTTACAATTTTCAATATAAAAGTGTTAAGGCACGACGAGTGAAAGCGCAATACTTCGCGAGATACTCCATGTGAATGCACTTCCCATTCAAATTGAACTATGCATTTTTCCCCACACGGGTAAATCGATTCTTTTCATCATTCCACTTATAAAAGTGTTAAGGTATGGCCGCTAAAAACGTTATTCTTCGCGAAGTGGATATATTTCATATTTTATGTTGGCATTTAATGGCTCGATCTTCATAAAAAAAAACATGATACCATTGCTGGACCAGTTATTGACCGGATAAAAAAAATTATTATAATTAAAAAAATAATTTTTTTTTTAAATCGTTTAACCTTGTATCGATTATCGAAAATATTTATTTTAAATTGTTTTTAAATCAAATAAATTATTTTAAATAAATTTCCAAAATGATATATAAGAACAATTTTTCTTTTCCGGGTTATTTTCGTAAAAGAAAAATATTTTATTTTACACCAAAAATGTAAATTATGAAAATTTAGATTTTTAATGCAATTATAAAATGTTAATTATTGATCACTTTCACTACAAGCAATATTGGTCAAGGTATGGTTCCAGACTTGATCGATGACTGGTCCCACAATTTTATTTCTTTTTTCGCAATTGTTGGCAAAAATATCTCACAATTAATATTGTTAGTTTTGTTAATAAATATTGTCGTGAAAAATGTTGCTCCTCCCTGTGAGGGATTCAACTTTTTCCTTGCTATGAATTTTTTGTATCCTCACTTAGAAAAGAGCTACAGCTTGTCCCAGTTTCTAGAATTACCTTATGTGTATATATCACTAATTCTCTAAAGCCGGCTGTACAGCCCCAAGCATTTTAAATATTTAATGTGAAAATATTGTTATCATATAAACCTTGGAACCTTTCTCAGCGTCCATGAAAAATATATAAATATTCAAAATTTATTTATTCAAATTGTTAAATTTGAAAACCATTAATCCAAGACAAACGCTATTAAAAATATATATTTTTTTAAATTTTAAATGGGAACAACAATTAGCCAAAAATTCCATTTTTCTACAAACTCAATTAAATTAATTAAAATTTTATTAAATTATTAAATTATTTTCACAAAAAATTCATGAATTAAATCGAATAATTTTTTTTTTACCACGAACAAAATTTGATTAATTTCCCCGAATTTTTTTTCACTAGGGAATTTCATTGCCAGGGAATCTGAAAATTGTAGGGATTTTTTTCCAACGCCGACATTTTCTAGTTTCTAATTTTTTTCCAATTTTGCGAAAATAATTTTCGAATTTTGCTTGGCTCTCGTTCAAGCACAATTTTGCAGGACCTCAAAAATTTGATTAAAAAGGGAAGTTCCGGTATCGCGGTATCTTTTCGCGTTATCTCGTTTAATTATGTCGTTACGGCGAGGGGCACCACCGTAACGATTCATGCGCACGGCTTTTGCAGAAACGAGGCAAGTATATTAGGGTTGCGATGATGGTTTTCTCGCATAGCTCCGGGCTACGCCGTGCTTCGCCCCTGCCAGTGTCATTAAATCGCAGTAATTGTTCTCGAATTACGTACGTTGCTGAATAAAGTACTTCCCGTGTCCCTGAAAAATGAAGTATCGAGCCAAAACAACCCCCTTCGCGTCCCCAACAAAGATGGGACTTTACTTTCATAATTATAACGCCCAGGAATTTCGGCGAAATTGCAGGGACCGCGATTAAATGGCCAAAAGGTGACGAAATATGTTCAACATTTGGAACGGGAGACGCTAAGAGCGGATAATTTTAGGAAGGATGAACTACCGGAGATACGGAAGCTCATCGAGGGGGTTACAGCCAAGGACCACGGTAATCAAGAGACAGATTGAGGACATTCGGCACAATTAACTTGCATGCTTTCGGTGTGGAAGCGCTAAAAGCCAAACTCTGTGTGTCTAACTTCGCCGTGGAACTCGAAAGTGACTTTTGGCCTTAGCTGTGATAGCCTGGAAACGAATGGGAGTGCATTAGGCGTCACCCGGCATGATTTAGGTGACCTAACTTTTTTGGGTGACAGAAATCCGAGAATCCGGTGACAGATTTGAGATCCTTGTCGAAAATCACACCGAAAAGTGGTGTCGCATCGCTAGGTTCGGACAACATTTGAATCGGCCAATAGGGTGAAGGAGTGATAAGAGTACTCGCTTCTGATTGGTCGTTCAGTTGAACCTCGATATCTTCTAAACTATTGAATATAGAAAGAAGGTGTAAGAGGTGTTTTTTTTCGAAAATTGCGTAACGTACACGTTTATCGAAGTTTCAACCCGATTGGTGGTGATCGAAATTTCGATTATCGATATCTCGAGAAGTATCGTCGATAGAAAAAAGGCGCCTAATTTGAATTTCGTTGGTTTCGAAAGCGGAACTTTTTTTATGCGTTGCAAGGTTTACTTGAGTGATTATTTTTAAGGTACGGGGAAAGTATTGGCGGAGTAATATCGGTAGTTTTACGGTTTTTTACGCGCCCCAACTTCGATGAACTCAACATTTCCCGATATTTTACACCAACGAATTAAGGGAAACATAACGAGCTTGCGAAACAGCTTGAAAATGGGTTTGACGTGAATCAGTAAAAAAAGTTTCGTTTTTGCAGGGAAACGGTTTATCGGGAAAATAAAAGAGCGAAAACCGGGAGCACTAAACTGAAAAAATTAGTCCAGTCGGGAAACGAATGAGGGGAAGCTGCGTAGTAAAATTCGAATCGAACTCGTTTTGCAACATTTAGTTGAATCGACCCTCGTGAATTGTTCGAAAAAATGATGAATTATTAACAATAACCGTTTCTTTGGATTTCGCGTGGGGAGGGGGCAAGCCTCTTTTCCATGGTAATTCCCGCAGAAGGTTCGAGTTACGGGGAAGTTATGGGAGCGATACAGTAAACTGCAGGGATCTTTTTGTCATATGAGTTTTTATCATCCGAGAGACTTTCGAACGAGTGTATATATATGCGCTAAGTACATACATACACGAATATCCGTAGCGATATTCGTAAAAGTTTTGCTACTCATAAATCGAAGAGAGAAAGAGCGAGTTCCCTTTAAAGTTTTTAAACAACCATCCGGGTTAAAACCACTTGTGCATGTCTCCAATATACGTACGTCTATGCACACACGGCTACTTCACTTTTCTATTTCGCTCTTTATCTCGCTATTTTTTTTTCTCCGGTTACGTATCTCATTCTCATCCCCTTCGATGTTCATTTCCAGTTTATACACTCGCTGTGGAAATGCATCAAGATATGCACGTGGTATCCGATAGCGTCTAACGCAGCGCGGCTCTGCCGGAAAATTTCGCGCGACCTTTCAGCGTTCGCCGTCACGGAAACAAAGTGCGATCGACAAAAGCAAATTCCTCTCGATGACACAGCCAATTATCCCAACAATGTGGCGACAATAGCGACACACCACGACTCTGATCTTTTCTCCTTTTGCCGCTAAATGGAAATAACAGCGATTCATTCGAGTGCGGGGAAGGGAATCCTTTCCCCTTACGCGTTACACCTCTCGGATTCACTGTGCGTGAGTAAACCGCATCATCAAGGACGAATCGCTGGACATATCGAGGCCAAATCCACAGTATATGTCGCTAAGGTGACGAGTAAGGTTTTTAGTTAGGATTCATTCTGATAGGTGGCGCCGGGGGATTATTATCTTCTGTATTTATGGGCCGATTTTGCTCAAACTTGCAGGGAATGATTCTTGGTCGAGAAGAAATGGTTTGGAACTGTTACAAAAAATTTGGTAATTAGAAGTTTGTTACCATAGATGGCGGTGTATACGATTCTGGAAATTGCAGTATTTATTGCTATAATATAATAATAATAAATCGCCACATAAATGCAATTGGTTCGATAACGGGAAATAGATTGAAACAAATGCAGTAGAAGTGATTAAAGCAGAAAATTATTATAGTCGATGACTTTATGGAAGACGGAAATTCATACGGAAATGTAAGTAAGGCGAATAAATCGGTGTCATTACTTAAAACCTAGTGAATTTCACTTCGATCGACCCCATTTGCACTCATTTCGAACAGGATAGTTCCAGTTTGGGACATAAATCTTGCCGGTCCCTGAATCAATAAACATCAGGGGTAATAATCCATGGTCCAGAAATTCCGGAATTCTGGATGAAATGGCTGCTAATTGAAATAAAAAAATAATTGCATTTTTGGCGAAGGTTTTTTTGCCGGTGCAATTTCGGGAATAATTCAAGGCAAACGAGGGAAATACCTTTTCCTTAGAATCCCCTGCCGAAGATCAATGATGCCGTTCGGAGGAAGATTGCAATAACATTTGGTTGAAACTAATGGGTTGGAAAGGACCCGTCGAATTTTAATTATTTCCACCCCAGGAGAGAGAGAAAATTTCCATTCCGATCCGTTTCACTTTAGACTTACTGATTTGCCCCCGGATTTCTCCCAATGCTTACTCTTACTCTCGGAGTCTTTAAATCCACGCTTTCATTTTATTTCAGATATTTCGCAAAGATTTTTATCGCGACCGTGAAGTTTTATATTTTCAAAGAAATTTTATCTTCAATAATAATTTTTGTTCGAAGTGCTGCCATCTACAACTCAAGTGGAGAGTGGCCATTTTCTTGTAACTCGCGGTGCTGCCCCCTACAATTCAAGTGGGGAGCGACCATTTTGTCGTAACTCGTACTCATTCTTCAAAATTTATATAATCTCGTGCTTTCTTTATAGACAAAAACGCATTGTCCGTGAGTAAACCGCGTCATCACTGACGAACGACTGGACCGATTGAGACCATATTCACACCATACGTTGCGGAGATGTCGACTAAGGTTTCTGGATATGGCCCGTCCCGATAGGTGGCGCTGCGACTTAGTAACTTCCATATTTGTGGGCAGATTTTGCTTAAACTTGCGGGAAATGTTTGTGGGTCGGTGCTGCTGCCCTCTACAACTCAAGTGGAGCGCGGCCATATTGTTCCGCTCTCAAAATTGCAATAATATTTTAATTGGTATCACGCGTGGACGGAATAAATATTTTAAAAAAATTGTCGATTCCAAGAACCTGAAAATTTCGCCACGGGACTTGAAATTCCGGCCTCCAGAGGTCGTAACTCCGTCAGCGAGTCCGGGCGGTTGAATTTGGAATGCTCGAAACGTGCTTCTAAATAATTTAAAGGAAGAAACGTGGGAGAAAAACAAAAAAAAATTCATGAATTTAACCGAAAACCTTCGAAACGTACCCGTGTCAAAGAAAAATAGGACAGAAAGGGAACAAAGGGACGAGAGGACTTGTAGATGAAGCAATAACACGCATCTGTTTCCATATAAACATCCCCCTTGTGTGCTTTTTATCTCTTTCTCGTGCGTAAAAAAGGTATATGGATTTTGTAATTCCTAAGAAAATTGAGACGTCGTAAAAAAAAAAAAGAAAAGAGATCGCATATGGTTCGGAAACATATGCATACGTAAATAGGGACTTTTGATTCCCAATACGTGTATGATATAAAACAAAAAAGAGAAGGAAAGAGAAAAAAAGCTCCTTTTCTCTCCAATTTCCCTTTCTTCCCTTTTAACGGCGCACTAAATCCCCAAAAGATAGTAATACTATAGGGTATAAACGAGGTTTGGGAATTGCAGATGAAGTTCGACACACGATTTCCACTCACCGATCTCCCAATGGGACTAAATGGTTTTTGGTACACATGTACATAATGTCTGCCTATATTGGATGGAATGCAAATAGTACGTGTCACCTACTGACCTGACCCTCTTTCTCGCTATTGACTCGGCTTTTACTTTATTCCATCCATGATTTCAACAAAGATACATTTTTTTTCCTGGGTTCGGGGCGGAATGAGGGGACCGGGACGTTACCGCGGATTTTTTTTTCTCCCCCATTTTGCCTCCGGGGAATTGACATTTGACTAATTCGCGCGGTGAGTGACCATTTCCTTGTATTTCTTAGTGCTGCCATCTACAACTCAGGTGGAGGACGGCCATTTTCTTCTGCGTCGTGGTGCTGCCATCTATGGTTCAAGTGGAGAGCTTCTACGTCAGTACTTTATGAAAATCATTTTTGTTTTGTTCCATTTGTGATTTTTACAACAAAAAATTTTATTAAAAAAAAATGGTTGCTCGTATTTTGCCACCGTTAAATAAAATAGCACCCATCCCCTGGTTTCGGGGGCTTGGAACCTAAAGAAAAAAAAAAAAGGGCGGGATATTAATTTTTGAGTAACTTCCCTCCGACGCGACGCTTGGATGTAACCTTCCTCTCCACGCCTTGATTAATTATTGAATATTTATGGGGTGGAGATACTTTGAGTAGCTGGATGTCGGGGTACAATCGAAGATTAGAGGGTTTCGGTGGTAACCGATCTTTCAATTATTCAAATTTCCCGCCCAACCGGCGCGCCTTCATAATTGATGTCGCCGTGCAAGATTTATCGGAGCCAGCCGCGATTAATGGTTTTGTTATTATAGACGTCGAGCCTTATTAGGATATTTCTGCGCAACATGAGTCGTGACTTATTAAAAATTTCCGCTGAAAAATATTCGCCAAAGAAGGAAAGGAGGAAATTTAATGCAGGAGCGCGAAATGTTTGGCCCAACTTCCCTCGAACTTTGGATTGACGAAATAAAATTTAGTTCCTACAATGAACCATAGATGGAGTCAGGAGCCAATTTCAAAATTATTATTTTTTACAATACTACTACTACTACTACTACTACTACTACTACTACTACTACTACTACTACTACTACTAATAATAATAATACTAATAAATGACAGTAATTTAAAAAAAAAGGTAAGAATTCTCCTCTTTTTAAAATAATAAAATTCTAGGAAAATAGATTTCTATCTAATAAATCAAGATTATTTATTTGCCGTTGTGTTTCATATTTCAAACATCAGAGATCCCGATGCCAGTAGATACTGGCTAAGAGGAAGAGACGGCGAATATGAATTCCGCGTACACGTAAGTGGTCCATAAATTTGTCATGAAGTTTCCTACTTCGCTCCCCCTCTCCCCCTCGCCAAACTCCTCAGTTTTATGAAGTGGAAACCTTTCTTATATAGGACAGAGTCTCATATATCTTTATAAAACTTGTCTGCGTTTTTTTTTTCAAATTTTTTCCTCTTAATTTACGAAATCGTAAAGTCCTCGTAAACTTCACGACGTATTTATGCACTATTTTGAACGGCGTTTATTATTGCAGCCTCCTGCCGAAAGGAAACGTAACTAAAAACCTTTCTCGTCACCCGAGTAACGTATGGTGCGAATTTGGGCTCGATAGGTCCAGTGGTTTGTCGGCGATGTTGCGGTTTACTCACGCTACTCGAAAATATCGGTTACGAAGTTTTTTAATTTTTCCAAGAAGTAAGATAAATTCGAGAAAAGCCTTGGAGGCTTGAAAATGGCGTCGGTTGAGTCGTAGGTGGCGCCAGCCGTCCTCGATTTGGTGGGTCCACTAGCGTTGTAGAGGGCGACGCTTCGAATGTTCGTTAAGAAATTGATGTGAGATACTTTTGATGAAAAATATAGAATTACATTGGACGTAAATGAAGAAAAAGATAATTTAACCTGCCTCGATTTTGCACAACATAACTTAACCTCACCCAACTTTATTTCTTCGAGACGAAGAAAACGTTTACACGTAATTCGCATAATAAATCTACTCCCACTCTGATTAGCATATATATGAAGGTACAGCATTTAAAATAGTAGGTTCCAATCTCCCATTTTCTTCTATTTTACGAGGAAAGCATACCAATGATTAACATGCTAATAATGTTCCCTTTGTTGGACAGATATTTCAGCTGCTGCAAAAATAAACCAGGAAATTGAAAATCATTTCAGGAGAATCGTCAAAAAATAAAATCCCTTTCCCATAATAAACTTCACTCTGATTTTTTAATTGCATAATAATTTGCATACCAAATCAGTAGCGCCACCTACCGAATGAAAAACACCCTGGAACCATTTATTTCCGATCAACGAACTATTCCCGCAAGTACGAGCAAAATCCGGCCATAAATGTAGACGATACTAGACTCCAGCGCCACCTATCGAAATGGGCCATAGCTAAAAACCTTGCTCGGTCCCTTAGCTACGTATGCTGTAAATATGAGCTCGATAGGTCCAACGGTTCGTCAGTGATGACGCTGTTTACTCACGCTCAGGAACATAAACTAATTTAAAGGACGCTCCAATATCCAGAAAACCCCGTCTCGGCGTGGAATGCACCGAGAAACGGAAGAATCAATAATAGTATATTGAGGTTTAATGAGAAGACAACACGATGCATTTTTAATGGGATCGTCTTACGTGACCTTTCTCTCCCGATAACTGCGTTTGTAAATTGTTTCGTGATTCCAGAGAAAATTGTCACTTTCTGCACGATTTTCTCCCGACCAGTTTCATTTAGGAGTCGATTGTCTTTAATGAAACGCTCTCTCGATGCTGGCAAGGAAATTTTCCGAGATCCTGCTGCCACCTATGAAGGAGCAGCTCCTATTTCGATCGCTTCGAATTTTCTTCCGCGTCGGAGACCTAACCTCAAAGTACAAAATGGCGAGGGGACTGCACGTTTGGGCCATTTTATGCGGGAACAAATATTGTCAGCAGACAAAATGGCGAAGGAACCCCATGAAAATGGAATTTTGTTCCGCGTCGGAGACCTAACCTCAAAGTACAAAATTGCGAAGGGACCCCATAAAAATATGCCTTATGGGGTAGAGTCCCCATGGCAGGGTAGAAGTAAACGTAGCCAAGATACTCCTGGAAAACCGAACTCCTATTGATTAGCCATTGAAGTT
The DNA here is from genome assembly GCA_949825005.1 of Gasteruption jaculator. Lineage (NCBI taxonomy): Eukaryota > Metazoa > Arthropoda > Insecta > Hymenoptera > Gasteruptiidae > Gasteruption > Gasteruption jaculator. The sequence continues at coordinate 1,240,564 of OX463764.1, read as the reverse complement.
TCAGGAATACGAAAAGTTTTTTTGTAAATGAAACGAGAGAGAATCTAATAGCGGTAATCGAAATACAGACGAAGCTTACTTTTAGCTTTCGAAAGATCTCGCAAACTTCTATACAGAAGGAAGAAATCTAAGGAAGAAAGTTTTATCGATAGTTTGTTCAAGAGTTCAATGTTAAGGAATTTCAAATTATTTTAAGTTTACCGATCACTAGAACGATACTGTTATTCTTGGAAAAATATACCCTTTCTATTGTTATTATTTTTTTATTTTTCTCGAAGGTGTTAAAATTCTTATTAATTATGATGCACCTATAAACTGGGCACTTAGGAACAACAAAATAAAAAAAAAATTTTTTTTTTCAAGAGGAAGCGGCTCCATTTGAGCTGTAGGGGGCAGCAGTAGTATGCTTCCAATTGTGAAAATAAAATATGGAATTTTAATTACACCCAGTCAGTCATTCTTCAAAATTTGTATAACCTCGTGCTTCCTTTATACACAGCAACGCACTGTGCGTGAGTAAACCGCGTCATCACCGACGAACCACTGGACCGATTAAGACCATATTCACACCATACGTTGTGGAGATGTCGACTAAGGTTTTCGGATACGGCCCGTCCCGATAGGTGGCGCTGCGGCCTAGTAACTTCCATATTTGTGGGCAGATTTTGCTCAAACTTGCAGGAAATGTTTGTGGGTCGGAAAGAAAGTGTTTCAGTATGTTTTCATTTCGATAGGTGGCGGTACAGTCACGCGACTTGAGTTGTAGGGGGCAGCAGTAGTACACTTCCAATTATGAGAACAAAAAAATTCCCTGTTCGAAAAATAACGAGAATAGAAAATTCGCGTGTGTTATCAAAGTTTTAGAGATTTACAGAGAAGCTGCAAACCGGTGTACCGACTATTCTTGAATACTTGATGAGCGTGAATTAAATATCCCAATATTTGATTCATTAATGTGATATCTCAAGCGTAACGGTCGCGCAGTCCACCGTGCATAATACATGTGTTAGATGAACAGACTCGGTAATGACTGTGCCATCGCTTGCAGCGACCCCACGCATGGTCGAATTGGCGCGAAAATTTAAATTGGCACCAGATAAAAAAAAAATTCGAGTTCCTACCTTCGCTTCCGAAATTGATAAAATCTCGAGGACTCCGGGATTCCCCATACGTAGGAAACTGTAAGGGAATTTTCGCATAAAAAAGCAGGGCCTTCGTTTTTGTCCTTTCTGTCGTTGGCATGTCTTCGATCGCAATTCAGATGGAGTTTGGAAAAAGGAGAGAATGGTTACCGCATTTCCCGTCTTTCCATTTCCGTCTTCCCTTCTTCGGAACGTGCTAGGAGATGGTCGCTCGTGCGACGATAAAATGTAGTTGGATATGTTGAAGAAGAAGAAGAGTAGGTTTACTGCATATATTGCACTCAGCAGCACGCGATGACGTAATGCATAGGCAAATAGCATGAAATTGTTGAGCACAGAAAAAAAATGCTGGCTTTTCTGTTTTAATATCGCCCGAATAAATGCGATATGGAATTTTAATTACACCCTGCTACTCATTCCTCAAAATTTATATAATCTCGTGCTTTCTTTACACACAGAAACGCATTGTGCGTGAGTAAACCGCGTCATCACTGTCGAACCACTGGACCGATTGGGACCATATTCACACCATACGTTGTGGAGATGTCGACTAAGGTTTTCGGATATGGCCCGTCCCGGTAGCTGGCGTTGCGGCCTAGTAACTCCCATATTTGTGGGCAGATTTTGCTCAAACTTGCGGAAAATGTTTGTGGGCCGGAAAGAAAGAGTGTCAGTGTCTTTTTATTTCGATAGGTGGCGCTAAAGTCACGCGACATTCCGGCTGGGTTTCTTAGGAGGCTGTGGGTCGAAGCGTGGGCGATATGTAGCTCTGTATTGTAGTAAGAAGAGAAACAGGTGGAGAGTGAAAAGGTCTTCATTATTTTCCCTTACAAGTGAGGTTACTTTGGATTCAAGTGGTTGCTGGATTTTCTAATAAAAATGCATTGTTAGCAAAAGCATGAGCCCTTTAAAAATCTCGCCCCCATTTGGACGCTTTAATTAAAACTTGAGATCGATTCTATTCCTTTCTGCCTTTCCAGGAGAAAATAAAAAAGAAATATATGACTTGGGATATAAATACACATCGTTCTAAATCTCAATTCATATCTATCGATTCGTACTTTCGAGAGAAATTTCCATCCTCCATCACGAGAAAGTTCCTTAGCTCGGGAAAAAAAAAATTAGCCGACTCCCAAAAAAATGCTATCCCCGAAGAGAGAAAAAAAATGAAATACTATTATCACTGTACAGCGATTCCCCTATTGAAAGAAGAGGGTTTTATTCTGCCTCGTTGAAAGTTGAAACTCAACGCGAGGGAAACCCTCAGATCTTAAATTAACGCTCGAAGCGCAGTTTCCAATCGATTTGTTTCTTGTCTTTAAAGTTTAAAGTGAGCCGAAGTCGTATCCTTAGTTCACTTGGAAAAGAAAAGGAACAACCATTGTATATAAGAATACTTCGTAGACTGGGCTCTTTTCACTTCGATACTCTCTTTCTCCTCCCTCCCCTTTGCCTCTCAACATCTTTCATTCTTGATGGAGAAATGTTCCGACATAGTTTCGTTTTTAAAGTCAACCAGTTACTGCTTATCCAGTTCCATCAAGCACCAATACGTAGCCTCGTAATAATAGTGGCATTAATTCCTCCTCGGATACCACCCCATCGAAGGTTAAAGGGGGTACCCACCAAACTCCTCCAATTTTCTTCGAATTTTTTTCCAGCAGCTGGAAATATTTTTTTTCCAGTCGAGAATATTTTTTTCCAAAGATTGGAGTCATTCTACAAATTTTAGTATTTTTTTCTTTGCCCCCAGGAATTTTCTAACACCCCAACGCTTACCACTTGCGGGAATACGTCGGGAGAGACCTCCGCCTAGCGGTAACCTCGCGAACTAGAGGCGCCGCAGCGATCGATAACGCGGATCCCTAAGTGCGACTCGGGAGAATGAAAACTTTCTTTCCCCGAGTTATTAATTCTTCGGTAACTTTTATCGAGACCACAATTTTTCTTCTTCTTATTAATCAGAGTTGATTTCAAACACCGGCGACTTTTTCTTTCGTAAATAATTTCGATATCGACGATTCTTCATCAGTCCGTCATTTTACCATACCACGATGGGCTTTTGTTTTCCGCGGCTTTCCATCGGATTCTCTTTCCTTCTCGCGAACAATCAACACTCATTACGGAACCCCGAGAATCTTGAAAATTTCTTCCCCGGGGTAATTGAATGTTCTGGAATTAACAATAATTCAAACACAAACACACACACAAGACAGCGAGCATAATATAACATTCTTGGGTCTACACTCGCAGTGGTTATGTTTGGCATTTAGTCAGCCGTGAGTTTGATGCAAGTGGTAGAACTTTGTCCGCAGTAGTCAGACTTTAACATAAGCTGAAACTCACAAACTTCCCACTAGAATAGCGGATTAGACTAATAATGGATTAGAGAAACAAACGTTTCGCCATGCAGCGCCCCCACCGTTATTATTTATCACTCGCGTCCTCGGTCCGGGTCTAATTGTCACAAAGAAATCTTTGAAATTGGGTCAATGCGTCTTCTGATATATTAAAAGGGCGAGCGTCCCACGAAAGTAGCAGAAAGTTGGTCCATTTTGTCTTTGACGGTCTTAAACTTTAGTCATTAATGGCTAATTTCACTTAAGAGCCTATGTTTCCTAAATTGGTGATTTTCAGATGATCCCACTTCCAACCTATTTTCAACTTTTGCCGCTCTTCCTTAAAATAGTCAAAGTTTCGCGGAGTCTAAAACTTTGAAATGAAGACCTACGAATATATATATTCTAATTAATGATAAAATGACTCTTAGTGGAATTTCGACAAAGCGGGCAATGAATGGAATCTTCCGAGATTTACTTTTAGCACTCGAAGAATTTTCTTGGAGCGTGGAAGTGAGGTTTCGCCCTAAACAACCCGTTCGGACATAAACGGAATCCCTCGGTAACCCACATTTCGAAAAATGCTATTTTAAAAATTCTAAAAACCATAGAAACGAAGAAACAACATTTTTTCTCATTTTTAAAACTAAAGCTGAAGTAAAAAAAATATTCGGAGTCCGTATTTATTGTTAAAGAAAAAAGGAAAATTAATTTGTCAAAAGTAATCCCTTAGGGGATTGTTCCTGAAAACAAGGAAAATCTTACTTGGAGGAATTAAAAGAGTGTGTTATTTAAATTCACAAAAACAGTGGAACAACGAAAAATGGGAAGTGCTAAAAGCTACAATTAAAAGATAAGGAAGGCACAAAGACTACACTTAATGTTGATAAGAACGAAAAGGAGAATTAAAGGAGAGTACTTTCGTTTCATGTCGCCTCCTTTCTTTTCCCTCGTTGTTACCAGAGACAGGTGGCGAAGATATAGAGGGCTGGTTAAACCTTGTCCTTATTATGTCCTGTTTCTTCCACAGCAGTCCTAAGATAGCACAATGTACGTACACATATCCACGCGGAAATGGTTTAGGCGGACGGGGTTGATTTGCATCCGGAATATCCCACCAAAATGGGAAAATGAGGGTAACTGGAAATGTTGTGAGAAGGGAAATGAACTGCTTCCCTTTCCAGCCGGAGTCGATTCGCCTGAAGGGTGCCATGCAAGGAAGGGCCACGAGTTTTCCGACACGAGATCCGTTTCCTACCCCGGAGTGTCCTGTTACGAACGCACAATTCAGAAAATAGCGGTACCTACACCAAGAGCTGACCGTATAAACATTCTTTTCGAGGTTAGAATTTTTTTTTAATAAATGGAACCTTTGCACGAATTTTTCGATATTTTTTTTCTTGAGCTGCGCCCTTCCATCGATTTCTAGATCGTCTGAGGTCTCACTCGCTCGGTTCGAGGCGAGTGAGGACCACCGCGCATACGGTGCGCGCATAGGGTAGCAACGGGGGCAAGGAGGACTGACGCGGAGAGGGAAATTAGCGGGAGTGGGGGAAGCTCCAACGTCAGTACGCCTCGGACCGTCGAACGCCGCGGATCTCCCTTCAGGCAAGCACTTGTGAGAATATTCTTCGGGGAATCCTCCTCTGGCGGCAGCACCGTGAAGCAAAAGGCATTTTCCTCCGTCTACGAATAGACTCGAGACACCATTCTGTAAATTTATGGCGAAGTGAGTGAAGAAAAGGTCGTTCGTGTCGACAGACTGTTATACGAGTCTGAGAAAAAAGACGTAGGTACTTCCCGAGAATCTTAACATACCTTCGCGTCTTCTTCTCACTTATCTTCCTCCCCCGTACCCAAATTTATGCAAACGTTGGAAAAATAATACCTGTCCGTAACTTAATAACTTTCGAAGAAGAATTGAGCAGATAATTCCTGCATTCGCCGTCTCTTGAAAATTCCGTACGCTTTCGAATGTTGCAACAAACAAGGCGGGCTGTTAACTAACAAGTTGCGAGAAGGAATTTGCTTGTGGTTTTCGGCATGCTCTGTGATCAGAAGTACGTGAAAATCGGTCAGCTGCTCCGCTGGTACTATTAGTCTTTCAAACTTGGCGCCGGGAAAGTTACGGCTACGCAAAGGATGTTAATTAGTTTAGTTAACTGTTTTTGGTCACCGTCGTAAGAGCGAAACAGCCACTTTTTCGAGCAGAGTTTTCCCACCATCTAAGAAATTTTTCAGAACGCAAGAATTTTTTTTTACTTCTTCAAATCCAGTCTAATGATTGGACGGAGATAAAAAGGTAGAATACGATCCCGTTCGGGATCGAAGGCGGGACCAATCGCATGCAAATCGGACAACTTGCTAGGGTTGCTACTGGATTACGTCTAGCCGTGAACTTAAGCATTTCTCCTTATCTACATATGGTTATGAACGTGACATTTCTCGCCTCTAGATAGAGACTAAGGCTGCCTCTGGACCCGACGGTTATAGCAGAGAAAACATTCGCTCCTTTCTTGCCTTCCAACATTTTCGTCTCGATGTCTCTGAGCTCCAGAATTTGCAAAAAAGTCTGTGACTCACGTTCGATTTTTTTTTCTCGAAATCACTAGGTTCCTGAATTACTTCTGATTTCCCACTCTCTCGGTCTGAGGCAATTTCAGCTCTGGGGAGTCCAGCGCGCATAAGGGACGCGCACGGAAGGCCAGTGGGGACCCGAAGGCCGCGCTTGGAGAGGGAAATCACCGCGGAGTGGGGGAAGCTTCAGCGCCAGTATTCCGTAGACCGCCGAGCGCTTCACTTCACATTAATCACTCCTCCACAATATCGAACGCTGATTCAGAATGTCCACGCTAGGCGACGCATTCTGGAAGGGGTATTTTTGCAAAAGCTTCACAGGGTGGCCATTTTTGACTCCATACAAGTTGTAATGGAGAAAAAGTATTTGAATTGTCTGCCGAGAGTATTTATTATCAGGCAATTTTTAGTTTTATTAAAAATTCCTATTTGCAATTGGTTTTATCTTGAGAAATAACTTCAAAGGGAAGAATCCTTTTTTATTCTGTTTTATTATTCTGTTTTAGTGAATGAAATCAGTCGCTTCGACAAGTAGGACGAAGGAAACAGTCGATGGAGATGAAATCGATGTCGGAGAGTGGATACAAAAGAAATTGGTTGAAAGTATGAAAGTAGTTGCCTCACTGTTGCTGAAGTAGGGGTCGCAGTTTTACGAGTACAGGTGGACGATTCGAAGGGTTGTGCTGGTCCGTTTACACCAACATAAAACACATTGATTCATACTTAAGGAAACAAACGGTCTCCCAAGTTGTTTCGACGAGACTCAATTTCATCCTTGTATAAAAAAAAACACAACTTTATTAAAAGTAAGCTTTCCCTGCCGAGAAGGAACGTCTAAAAAATTCTCAAAAATCAGGTTTTTACCAAAAAGTCCTTACCTTATCACAAAAATTTCCCACCATCCCCGGGATAAAAAATAACCCCTTTCCCATTTTTCACGAAAAATTATTTGTCGACAAAAAATGGTTTTCGCTAAATTCCTACCAGTCCTTGTATTTTTGCGCTTTATCCCAATTACGCCTGTAAATAATTTCTTTATTTTCTTTGTTACCATTTCGCTTCTCCGCGTCTTTTTAGCGGTTCATAAAGCTTTTTTCGGTGCCAATTATAGCCGGTAGGTGGAACGTAAGATGTTCTCCAGTTTCAGCCAATTAACTTTTGCTGTTTGGTAATTATAAGTTGGAATAAGTACTGCATGTATATATACTGTACGTAAGTATGTTGTCGGTTCGTAGCCGGCTCTTAAGAAAACGTAGTTAAGAGAAACGAATGTATAGGTAGCGAGCTTGCATATATATACGTCTCGAGGAGCCTGGAAGTTTATCCAAGAGTTGTTTGTCACTTTTATTCCTACTTGATGCTACACGAGTATTACAACTATTACAACTTACTCGAACTTCGCGTTCACCGGAACTGTGGGAGGGAGGGGGGGGGGGGGGGCGCTCTAATGATTTCAGTGCTTCTCTGAAAGAACTCGTTGAGCTCGGGAGGGGACTTCAATTCGAAACCGTAAAAATTAGGGGTTCGAGTCCCGGGACGTTCGCAAGATGGCTGACGGCGAAACGGGTCCAAGTGCAGAAGAGACGAGATGGATGGACATTGAAATGAATAAGGGTAAGAAGTTCGTAATGAAAAACGGTGGGAAGACACGGTGCAGCGGAGAAGCGAGTGGCAAAGTGGGAGCCCGGCCACTGGCGCTGCTGCAAAGCTCGAAAAGGAAAGTTAAGTAAATAGGAAAAGGAGCGGTACTGCTACTTAGATGAGGGTCGTTAACGTGGATGTGTACCAGACACCTTTACCAAATGAGAAAGGGATGTGGAAGAAAAGAAAAAAAAAGAAGAAGAATCCTCCTCGTGTACGTTCGTCCCGAGTCGTCTTGCCCCGCGTGCGACTTGCCCCGGTCTCCTGGACGAGACCCTTGAAGGTGTTACCCAGGCTCCGGAAATCCGGTGATATTGTCAGCAAGAATGATGAGGACGTCAAGTAAAAGCGGCATGACCTTAATTATCCGAGCGATTATTATGATTGTTGCGAGTTTAGTTCTCGCATGCCCCGCTGGTAATTCACGAAAACGTTGCATACAAACAGCATAAAACATAACAAATCCCTTCTTAAGTGCAAGCTGCACCATGAGTTACTGTAATGGGGATTCAAAAGCATTTAGCTAATCTTATTATTCTTGTGCAAATTTGCACAGCACACACCCCATGGCGTTGCATCAGAATTTTTTTCTTCCCCTGGGAGGATTATGACACCCCTTTCGGTGATAATACTGCGTTTAAAACACCTGTCGCTTGAAAAAAGGGGTTCAGGGTCAGAGGGAAATTAACCACTTTCTACGTTTTCATTTTTTCGTATTTTTTATTTCGTCAGATTTATTTAGGACACATTTACAAAGGAAAATCCATCGAGGCGTGAGTAAACCGCGTCATCACTGATGAACCACTGAGCCTATTGGGACCAAATTTACTGTATACGTTACCGAGGTACCGGGTAAGGTCTTTAGTTATGACCCATTCCGATAGGTGGCGCTGGAGTCTAGTATGTTCTATATTTCTTGCCGAATTGTGCCCATACTTGCGGGAAATGCTTCTTGGTCGGAAGAAAATTATTTTAGCGTGCTTTTTGCATATCGTAGGTGGCGCTACAGTCACTTTAAGTGAACAGCGTTGATCCTTTGAAAAGTTTTTGGGCATACCGTCGTTGTGAACTTCAAAATTCTAATAGAATGTGCGGCAATTAATTTTAACGGCTTTGTAAAATGGTGATATACGTCTGTATAACATTTTAATTTTTATTTGGATTGGGATTTCGGTGTCCCCGGTGGTACGGATACACGTATGCGGGAACACGGATTGCTTGTGATTCATCGGCGTTTTGTACGATAATGTGTGTAATCATACACACACAGTAGGGGTAGAAAAGAGGGTGGGTCGACGTGGATTTTGTGTGCAATATATGCAAGTAAATGTATGGCCCTTGAATGTGTACGGGCAGGAGTTACTGAGAGCTGGTTTCGTGTAATGAGGGATGTTAATATTATGTCAGTGACGTATGGCTGTATTGGGATTGTGTTTGGTTACGTTCGCAGGGAAGCGATATTTCAAGGAAGAATTATAGTCAGCGATTGGAATATTAATTTGTTTCAGCGTTGGTCCGTTTTTCAAGCGATTCCTAAAATCATTACGGTTAAGAATGACGTTCATTACAAGCCGTTAGGAATTCAATTCCCAATTATTTTCGTCGCGATCTAATTTGCCAATAGGACCTCGATTGTCTTGTTTGCCATAAGAGAATCCGACATTCAATGGCTTGGTGGCAGAAAGGCAGGAGCGAGTCCTGATAAGGAGGAGCAAGGAGGCGCCGGAGTTTTCGAGGGTTTATAATGGCATCAGGCAAATGCTTAGGAATTCGTGGCAGTATATTCGGAAGACGTTTTACACGGTAGAGGTTGGGCAACATTAAATCTTCTCCTTTTAAAGGTAAAATTGGGAGAAGGAGTGCTAGAAGAAGAAGAAAAGTCTACTTACTCTCCCTCTGTCTCTCTTTTCCTCTTAACTCTTTGAGACTCTATGCTAAATCCTTCAGACGTAAATTTAGTCTTCCCCTGGACTAGGAAATCATCGATTTTATAGTGTCGCATTCGTTTAGACATTTCCGATATAGTGGTACAGAAAGAAAAAGGAGCAGACGAGGAAGGAAAACGTACCTCCCTATTGGTTTATCCACTGTAACAAAATACTTTTTCCATTCAGCGGTAAAATTGCACAGCTTGCAGCTTTACGACACATTTTCCTCCTTCCCGTGGATAATAGAGGCGAAATCCAATTTGTTCTTATTTTTATTTTATAATCCAACAACGTATAACAACGCTCCTTAATAATATCAGCTCCCAGATAAATTTATATATAATTAGGGATGGACGGACAGCTTTAGCCGGGACTTGGGAAATTTATTGCTCATCTCACGAGAGACGGGATAAGAAGTTGGTCGATATTCTCGATAGAAAAGGCTATAAACCTAGATTCTGTCAAGTTTTTATTGAATTGTTGCGCAAATTGTTCTTTTGGAATTGACCAACTTCGGAACGAACGAGGAAAAGTCGACCAAGAATCTGGATCCAATCTTTGGGAGGACACTTATCCTGGATCAGTATGTCAAATCTTTCTGATTTTTTGGTGAAAGTCTTTCTCCACCTAGAGCTAGTTATGGTTAAAATTTTAAGAATTTTGGCCCACCGGAAGTACCTTTTCCCGGTGACCCACTAGGGACCCGTTTGAATGCTCCTAGTTTTTGGTGAAGCTTTGCAGCCAACTGAGACTTCGGATTGGCTTCATTTTTACATAGAAATAGTGTCCGACCTAGGCCTAGGTGTGGCTCGAATTGTTACCAATTTGGCCCACCGGAAATATCTTTTCCCAGTGACCCACTAGGGACCCTTTTGCCTGACACCGGGTCTTCATCCGGAGCCAATTGCAGCTGGAATTGTAATAATTGCTGTTGCCAACTGGGAATGTAGTAAATTGAAAGTTGTATTAGAATACATAGAAGCCAGCGTTTTCAAAGAGCCACATTTGCATCCTAAAGTTGACACATTGCTTTGAATTATTTAGAGGACGAGGCAAAAATATTTGATGAACGTTGTCCATATCGGAGACGGACGGGTAGCCAAATATTGGTAATTTGTGATAAGATTAATTAGCTTTTAAATAATTAATGGAATCGATAGCACGTACGAATTAGAGGTAGCTCCGAAAATGGGTAGCAATTTTCGTCGGTGGTAAATTAGCCAAACGACCTTCGAATTGCGGTAATCAAGAACGATGCCAAAATACACGCTCCTATTAGTAGGTACAGCGTGACGCATTTCAATCGCTCATTTGTTCCTTCATCGACAAGTATTTCTCGATTGATATTCATTGAATGTTCAACAAGCTTCGACATTTTCAAACGGTTACCTCGCGTTCTTCTGCGAGAAACACAACAGGGACCAAGGAGCAACGCTCGTACACGACTTTCCCTTTCCGGGCTGGTAATTCTTCAAACATGGATTAAATAATAAGAGAAAGAAAAACACGTTGGCTGCAGCCTTCAATATTTTCTGCTCCAGATTTTCGCCTGAATCATCAAGTTATCTCTCGGCATTTCGAGGGTGCTTGGGAAAGATACTCCTGCGTTCACGGGAACCGTGAAATTTGAGGAACAGGATGAATAGCGAGTGGATATACATTTTTCGCTATTAAACGAGTTGCCATTTTTTTCCCCGTGCATTTTATCTTAATATCCGAATCTGCGGAGTAATTCCACTTGCATTCATACACGGAGGCAGGAGAATCGGAGCGACGGAACGGGGAGGGAAGATCTCGTCGTTTTGCTTCAAGTTACTACCGAGCTCGTTCGCAGAGGCAAGCAATTAGCCGAAGCTTGCCTAAAGCAGTAACAGCAATACTGATAGCATAGATATACAACGGCAATGGCGAATACCGTCTGGAATATTCCGTGTAAAACAGAGAGATAGAATGGCATAAGATGATGAATAACTATCCATCCGCCTGTAACATAACACGGAATTTATACGGCAAAGAACCCTGTAGTCTTCTTCATGATAAATATGGAGTACCGCAGCTTTCGGATATGGACGAAAGAATACAGTCGAATTTTCCATATTTTCCTCGTACAGCGGGGTGCCGTAGGGTTTTAAGGGCTATGGTCTCCGTTAGGCTAAGAAATCGACGAGAGAGAGAGAGAGCGAACCAATGAAGGGTAAGAGGCTTAAAGTGAGACAGAAGATGCCTCTCTTGGCCCAGGCATCGATAATCCTTGCAATCGTGAGTAAACCGCATCATCACTGTCAAACCACTGGACCTATCGAGGTCATATTTATATCACGCGTTACCGAGGTGTTGACTGAAGTTTTTAGTTAAGGCCCGTTCCGATAGGTGGCGCTAGAGCCGAGTATCATCTATATTTGTAGTCCGATTTTGCCGAAACTTGCAGGAAATAGTAAACCCTTTAGCTAGGGTTTCCAAACGGAACGGTTGGTAGTTTCTATTGGAAGGGAATAAGGGACTGGAAATGACAAATGCCCGAGGGAAACAAAAATGATATAAAACTCGAGTTCGTTTCCAAATGAAATGACCGTCGGCTTGTGAAAATTCACGAAAGACGAAGTTTGGCGGCGACTTACTTCGCGAAGTAACCAATCATCCGGAATGGAGCTGCTGGTGGTTGAACCTTTCCCTCTTACTCTGCTTTCCCTCTTTTACCTCCGCTTTCCACGTTGCACTAAGCGCCACCATTGATAAACTGCAGGATTATGCTTTAGAGGGTGAGTGGAGCGAGTTAGTCGGCTACAGGGTACGTTCGGTCGCGTCGTACGACGACAAAGAGAGGGAGAACGAGAAAAGGAGGTTGAGACTGGGATTATTTATTATACACCGGGCGCTTTGGAAAGCATGGAAATACGTATTCCATCGCCATTTTATAGTAACGTGTGTGGTTTTAGAAATCGTCGAATTCTCCCGTTACTGCTCACTCGCTCTTCATTCCCAGATTGTGGTTCTCTGCAGCCCCAGCCCACTCGCCAAATGTTACATTTTTTATTATCACTCCTTTGACTTCCATCAATTCCAAATTAAATCCTTTAATCTCGTAGTTGGAAAAGAGTATTAATGGCGAAATGGCGAAGTCCGTAATATTACCATTACCACGGGAAATCCCACAAACAGGCCGAGGGACGTAGCCGCGTTCCTTCGCATGCCCTTCTGCCCAAAGCAATCGCCGATCCCAAAGGGTCCCGTAAAAATTGTTGGGTACGAGCCCGAGCGAGAGCATCGCAGTCACGGTCCATTGCGAAGACCATAATTTTCCACTCTTTTGCGAGAGAGAGAGAGAGAGAGACAAAAAAAACCGTGATCCTTTACCTTCTGTTTCTTTCATTCGATTTTCTTCCTCTGCTTCGATTCTCTTAAGCTCTTTCCGAGCCGGTCCTCGAGGGACTCTCGAAACCCTGTTTTCTGGTGCGTGGCCATTTCCTTCAAGCAATGAAATAATCCACCACTTTCACGTCTATTTACTCGTTTCGCCATGGTAGCTTTATGTAAATCGTATATCCACCTGTGTACCCAAAAAAGCGATAAATTAACGGTCCAACTGTTTCTTCTTCGATACACTCCCAAATTGAAGTTCAAAGTAATTCACATGAAATGATCACACGCTGTTCTTAAGGTTCCTCCGTGGTTGGTCATTGTGACGTGAACTGAGAAACAATTTTTTTAGGTCCCAAGTGATCTCCAGACATGGACCAAATCAGGCCTTTTGCGCCATCTATTTGTTTCCAGTTACATAAAAATGGAACTACAAAAAAAAATGCTATATCGATTTCCATGACTCTTTTTTAATGGACTCTACTGGCCATGAATCATCACGGTACGTTATCAAGAATCCGAGCAAGAACATAAAACGTTCCATCTTCCAGCTTTCCCCTGTAATAATATCACACGGCGGCTTCTGACGCAATGCGACGCATAGCAACGATACGGCGACCCCCGCATTCCCTCAAGACCTAGAGAGTCTGCTGCGCATAAGCCACGCGCACGGAGGCACAGCGGGGACCCAGAGGACTGCGTAGGGAAGGGAGAGAATACCGGGAGTGGGGGAAGCTTCAATGTCAGTCTTACTTCACACCTCGAACGCGGATGTTTACTTTAATCCTCCCCAAGGGGTAAAATAATAACTGCAGCTCTACATTATTATCATGCAAATTATATTTCAAATATTAAATACTTTATTACGACGTATCAGACATGCAGGGAAAACATATTTCCACGAAGTTAGTAATAGTTGAAGTAAAAAGCATAGTTGTCTATAAACTCCTCCTCGGAAGTGAATCCATAATGAAAGGTGATTAGTTTACGATACGAGCAAAGTTTGTTGGTATAAAGTGATGATCAAACCTGTAAATCGCAAGACGTCAGCATCGTAAACGTAAGAGCTTGCTTGCCTTCCATGGTGTTGGCATTTAACAACTTTGCGTTTGGTTATTTTCATAAGTTCAGAAACTCATAACGAATCCCCGTTAGGAGTTCGGTTGCGTAATGCATCACCTTTGGAATAACTCGTTTCAGGCGAAACGTTCAAAAAGCGTTAGCTGCCGTGTCCTTTAATCTGCGCTGACTCCCTGGCTAAAAACGACGTAAGTGGATATTTTCTTTCCATAATTAAGAAACTAAGTTTAAGCCGTACGTGCTAAGCTCCGCATAATTCACGTGCCTAAGGGGAGCTTCTGTACGCAGACCAAAAGATGATAATTCCCGTCTTATTTTACAGAAACGTGTCGTATGATATTATCACTGGATTACCATTTAAACTTCAGAGTGTCGTTAAAATTTGATAAAAAATGGAGTAATCTGTGGTATTAAAACATGGTAACGTTTCCGCAACGTCGCAGCAACAGGCGTATAATGTAAGTGCCGGGAACGGGATTGTATTTACAGCACAATCGCGGATTTCACGGTAGTCCTGTACGTAAGCATAAAAGATGAAATAAACACACGTGGATGGGACGAGAAACAATATTGAGAAACTTTTCGCAGGATATGAAAACTGTGCCAAGCAACCAAATAGCGTCAAATATGGGCAAGCCGCTGTTACTTTCTTACTTTTACGCGAATATCTAATGTATCGGTACCACAAACGGTCGAGCGCGCGTGGTGCAACCGCATTCGCTTCTTCCTTTTTCCACGCTGCTCTTCGACCACTAAAAGTTTTTCCATTCCCGACACTCCGATACGATACAGAGGCAATGTTATACCGAAACTTGCGGACATTCGGGTTTTCAAAATTTATTAAGAACGTACCGTCGTATTCTCGAATCGAAATCGAGACAAAAAGTCCTTTACCACTTTGCTGTCCGATGCAGCGTTGATTTTTTTATCGATTTTTGAAGATTAGACCGATCAGAGGCTACGCCTTTGCCCGCGAGCGCGCGCCGCGGAGGGGAGAGACCCCAGCGCGCAACAGTGTCGTGGACGCACGGCCTCTGATTGGCCAGTCGTTAAAAATTAATAAAAAATCAACGGTGCATCGGAGAGAAAAATGGTAAAGGACTTTTCGTTTCGATTTAACCTGAAGAATACGGAAAAATTAACTCGGACAGGATCCGCATATATTTTGATATTTAACAGGATTGGAACCTGACTTGAGAAAAATCGACAATTAAAAAATTACTCTATTTCCATCGAAAACAATCGAGAGCATCGCTCTTAATTGGCTCCAGGTTACACAAGTTCCGAAGATCTAATTTAATTCATAGATACATCATTCGGTGAGTAATCCATTGCTACTTAGAACAGCTCACCTCGAAATTTAACTTGGAACATTTAAGACCATTGCAAACACGAGCGCTCCTTTCATACGTCAGCAGTAACTTGGATCAATTCCATCGCACGAATCCAATCGTCTAAGAAATGCCGGGATGGAGTTGAAACCCCGTTGATCTTCCAATCAAAGTAACCTCAATTTCTGGAAGCTCTCCAAACCGAGTTAACGTAACTATTTATGTATACGTTGCAGCCTACATATTAGCGGTAGATAAAATGCAAATAAAATGGAAATTAATATTGATGACACTCATTTGTATATTTAACCATGCGCTCATCAGCGCGAAGCCACATTCAAATTTATGCTACTCATCAAATGCCCAGTCCTCGTTAACTACTTTAAGTTGAATATTAACGGCAAAGTGCTCATGCGGATGTTTATTCACGGGACGTCGTTGACTTTAATCAAGTCACGGACGGAGTATAGGTACTAATTTTTAGTAGAATGGAACTCGGCCCCAGGTGGACCCTCGACGCGAGGAAAGCTCCTGTAATTAAATCGCCAGAACCACGATGGACGGGACATGTGGCCTGAATTGACGAAACTGTAACGGCACGGCGAAATCCAATGGCCAGGGACGTTGAAGAAGGACCATTAGGTGGTCCGAGAGGACAATATTAAAACGGGTTGGCAGGAGGTGGGGCGTTACGACGTAGAATGGACAGACGGAATTAGCTCAGAATAGAAATGGTGGGCGAGATTCTATGAATGCGGCAATGAATCCTCCAACTCCAAACGCCACGGAGTGAGTAAGTAAGTAAGATTTAGTGTCCGGGATACGTGTAGTCTCTATTAAAGTGACAATATGTAAAGAGAGTTATTTCACCCCCCCAGGGGACGACTAACGAATGGTAATGCATCCCCGCTAATGCCTCGCCTGGTTCAAAACCGAATATAAGTCGGACATTAATTTTGAGAATTTTGCGGGCCAGCCGTTGTGGGCTTTCTACGTTACAAAGGCGAGTTTCTGAAACGTGGGAAAGTGTTTGCAATGCGTTTGCATCGTCTGGTGACCCCGAATGCGCTTTGACAATGCCAGACCATAAGATAAGTAGAAAAGCGCATTAGTGTTTCCGCAAAGGCTTAGAAATGCGCCCATAAGAAGTTTCGCTGCTACGATATGAAAAGCAAAACAAATTATCAAGACGGGTGAATGGAAGAATAATGGCCAAACGATCTCCAGGGTTTTGATAATACAGACGGTGAGAGGATTCCGCTAAGAAACAAGTAGTAGCAGAGATGCTGGCGATGGTGGTAGCGCTGGTGGTTAGTAGAACGCGAGAACTCAAGAGTGAAATGGGATATTTAAAGGGCTTTTGTTTGCTCGAGGTACTTTAACATCCGTTGTCTCTTTCTAAAGTTCCCTCCGTCTTACCCAACTTCTTCAGGATATTTTAGTTTTACCTTAGGTAAAACCACACCGACTACTCCTTATATTACCCGTTGAACCACGCGGAACGAAAAAGAGGTTCCACCGTTGGGAATTCCAGAAATTGCGACAGTAAAATTGTTTCTTTCGAGGCGCAACAAAAAAACTCCAGGTTATCTCCTTTCCCCGGGAAATCATATTATTGCAACATTCCGAAAACTCGGCAGAATTTGTAGACTCGTGAATATAATCTACGGATGTCGGAATTTTTGCTTCGCGTTTCCTTTTATCTTCATTAATTTAACAACACTACATTCGACGGAGCAACGGGAAACGCTAGAAATGAAGAATATTTGTAATACCACTTGGGAACGGGTTCAAAGGGAAAACGGATGGTGAAACTTTTACTTCCGAGTGGCTCCGTCTACGGAAATTTCTTCGCGTTTGCGAATACGCGGGGCTTTGCTCATAAAAATAATAATCAGGTCTCGGGTGTTTGTTCAAATGCTGAGTAAACTCATTCCGATGGAGAATAATTGAAGGGAAGTCGAGGAAGGGCGCTCTCGAAATCATGTTCGCGTAATGCGATTTCAGTTCGTACGAATGGTATACGTATGCATGACATGAAAGGTAAGATGATGAGGTGGAATGTGACTGGTGAGGTGGGGAATCAAAACAAGTGGGTGGATCGCACGGTGGCTTTCATCGCACTGAACAAACGAAGCGAAACGGAGAATGCTGGTAACAGCGGTAAATAGCAACTAGGAGTCGAAACTCAGGCCTTTGTTATCTATTCCCTCTCTCGAACGCGGCAGTGTATCGTTCGGCGGTGCAGAGCGTACTGGCGCTGGAGCTTCCCCCACTCTGCGGTATTTTCCCTCTCCAGGCGCAGTCCTCGGGTCCCCACTGCCACTCCGTGCGCGTTCCTCGTGCGCGCGGGACTCTCGATAGTTGGAGCGAGTGGGTTAGGCTTATCCCTTGGAGTTTCCCGAAGAATTTTTTTTCATCCTCGCGTCGCGGGACCCGAGTTCGAATCTCGTTGGATACACGAACCCTTCCGAATAGAAGTGGAGGGAGTATTAAATATT
Source organism: Gasteruption jaculator (assembly GCA_949825005.1). Classification (NCBI taxonomy): domain Eukaryota; kingdom Metazoa; phylum Arthropoda; class Insecta; order Hymenoptera; family Gasteruptiidae; genus Gasteruption; species Gasteruption jaculator. The sequence goes on along the minus strand of OX463764.1, from coordinate 1,222,668 downwards.
GTAATGAGTGAAAAAAATAGGGTTGACAAAATAGATGGCAAGGAAGGCAAAAGATAAAAGGCTGGGCTGCTCGGCGCTGCTCTCCGTGTAGCTTACTTTGCAGGTTTTTCTGCTACTTCACTTTTCTAAGCTGTCAAACAAACTCTGATAGTGAAGTAGAAAAGTTGTTGAGAAGGAGAGTCGCAGTAAAACTTCCGAGATTAAACTTCTATAACGCGAGTCTCGTTCGAGGTGTTGGTGAATAAAACGTACAACAGGGTGACGAGGCTTTTGGATACATGCAAGGTGCCGTATATTGTAAGAAAGTAATACGACAACGAACTTTCAGATATACGCCGATATGAAAATTACATTGTATCTGCGCGGCAGACATTCGAAGTATACAGGTTACTCACACCCCCGCGTTGCCTTGCTTACACAAATACGGATATTTTGTAACAAAGTTATATTGTTCCGCCCATTGCTTCGCTATAGGAACATATTCAAACTTTGCGAACTCAGTTGCTCCATAAACTCGCGAATAATGAGCTTCTTCTTTAACTTTCTTTAAACTGCTTGTAGGGATTTTAGGAGTAATTCACACCCAGGCTGGTTTTCTTATTGAAATCACGACACCGTGCCCGACCTAGGTACCCTTTTTTTTTAGGTCCCACGGTCTCGTCCAAAAATATGGTGACTTCTTGTCATCCCAATCTAGGGACTTTTCTCCAACATCGCCCCAAATCCTCATCAAGACATTCGTATTCCAACGCTTCCCTGGCTATCTTTCTAAAAGATAATGAAATGAAACTCATAATTTACAGCAACTTTATCCAAGATTGCTGTAAGTAAAAGAAAACTCGAGGAAGAAATTATCGCCGGGTTCCATGGAAGTCGAGATAGCTCGAACGCAATAGCGCACAGCAGTCCCGTCAATTTATCAAATTTATGTATGCTAATGTACCATTTTGCAGCAGTGGAGGCTATTTTTTTTATCCGGACTCTGTCCTTTCCTTTTGCTTTTTCCATATGTAAAGTGGTTCCCTCTAGTGTTTTTCCTATTACTACTGTTACTGCCACGGACGAGCTTCGTTTCCTCTAGTGATATATTAAGTTATTCATTATACCGCAGGTGCTACTGGACGCTCGCGTTGCACCCACCTACTCCTTCGATTTTCAATGCATACACATTAAAACATTTCTCTTTTCAATCCAATCACAGACGTTCATTAGACATTCATGGTAGAATAATGTAACAGAAAAGTCTGGCCATCTTGGAACCACCGGTACCAGTCTTAAATTGATAATGTTTTTCTACCAATTAAAATTCCCCAGTTTTTGGCGGGAAATTAGAAACTAGACGGTGGCCAAATTTCCTCTCGACGTAAAAGTAACGTTGCGGAGGAAAATTTGGACATTAAGATTCGCACGTGTTTGCTGAGAAAACAGATTTGGCGGGAAAGTTAGTAATTTAAATGCATGACTTTTCGTCTACCCCGGGAGTCTTCAAAAAAAAAAATTGCGAGGCCAGAAGAAAATTTTCCCACGATCTGTACATACGTCACTAAATTTTCATCAAGTGATCCCGCGAAAATGAATAATTGCAGTCCCGCGGAATTATATCTGCATATTAGTGGCTTAATACACCCCAATGATTAATTACATATCGCGTTAGTAACGGCAAAGGTAGCGCAGTAAGTAGATGATAGGAATAATTATACCGGTGGTAGTGCTAACGCTAACCGTGGCAATAGCACGTGTATTAGTAACGGAACGAGTACCGGTAGCAGTATATGTGGCTACTTGAGCGTGACGAGAGGTCGAGGTTTGAGATTGAAATTCCGAGTTTGCTGGAATTTCGCATGACTCGCCCGAAATTTCATTGGGTGCCGGTTGGCTCATTACACCTTTCTCGAAACGTTTCTGTGGCGTGGCAAACTATGCCTCGAGTGTAAAGTAAAATCCATCCGTGTTGGTAACTGCTATAGTCCCTGCTATAACTACATCCATCGCCACCTAAAGTCGCTACTTGTTGGATTGAGAGAATTGCGCTTCACTGGGGTCAAAGTTATGGATACCAAAGTTACGACCATCCACGAACTTCCACGCTTCTGGTTTATCTTCGATCCGGCCGGCAATTTTATCAATCCTAGGGAGCTTCATTAAAGGCCGTTTACACGGTTCTTCTGGGGAAGAGTTTCCAACATTCTCCTCATTTCAAAGCCATCCCCGGAATCCATTACTGGGTCAACTGGGTCTCGAAATAAAATGGATGGATGAATGCCAGGAATTAATCGATAAAATAGCAAATATTGGCTATTCCGATCATCCACTGGCCTTTAAAATAAGCCCGGTTTGCTGTCAAGGAGTAGACGGTAGCAGGAGCTCGGGCAATGGTCGGCGGTGAACTGACGCTGGAGCTTCCCCCACTCGCGGTACTCTACCCCCTCTCTCCGAGTCCCCACTGACGCTCCATGCGCAGTGGACTGAAATCGAGAAAGAGCAAGAGTGGGGGAAGCTACTCGGAGCTCGCTTGCAGCGTGACTCGCTGAATGTAGTTCCAGAATTGTCAATTTTATCGTGAATTTTAAACATTGAAAAATCGTTGCTGCGGAAGATATGGAATAATTCGGTCCCCTATCGGGCCAAGTGTGAATTGTTGCGTATAAACTGGAAGAAATAGATAAACGTGAACGTCATTTATTTATTAATATAGCGTAAATTAGGATATTGGTAGTGCAGGGTGTTATGGAAATTTGCATGTGTATGGCATTAATGCTTTGTTCGTAGTGACAATGCATGATAATGCAGGAGCATTATGTTTATCTTCAATGCATTTACTACACCGGATAATAATCTGGGAACTGCAGAGCACTGATCATGGTTTCGAATAACAAATGTTTCCAACTTCATGAATAGAATCAGCAATCTGTATCATGTTTTCATAGAAACACCAACTACCAACATTCTATTCAACCACCTATTTTCGTACTCTGTAATCTTTTATCTTCTCCTTTTCCAGACTTTTCCGCCCCTTCTTTTTCCACAAAATAGGTATCGACTAACTGTCTATTGAACTTGATCCACCGTATTAACCTTTAGCCACTCTAGTGGCCCAGATATTGGTCAGACCTTTCCTCCGGTGGTTTCCCGAACTTGTGTATGAATTTTTTCCCCTAAAAACCTATGATTTCTTTTTAATTTCAAAATACGTCATAGTCAGAAGGTGAATAAAATATTTTTAATTTCTTTTTATTCGAAAATCGGAACTCCAATTTTGGAAATAGAGTTGAAAAAATGTTTGAAATGAAATTCTTGAAAATTTTAGAAACTAAAGCAGCAGTCAATTTTTTTCCCCAAGTTTCTTTTCGAAATCGACTATTTTCACACTATTATTAGAAAATGTAACTTCGAAAATCAGACGTTTGGAAAATTACGAACTCAAAATTAAAAATATAACCTCAACTTTTTCGGTCTTTTTTTCGAATTTGTAACACATAAATTACAATAAATTTACATATTAAATTTTAAATCAATTATTAAATAAAATAAGAATTAAAAAAATCCAAAAATTTTAACCAAAAATACCGAACGAAAATTTAACGGAAGTTCAAGAAAAACGAAAAAATGTCTTCCCTGATAGTATCGAACGATTTAAACATTCTGATGCTGGAATTCGTCGTGGACAAAGTTAGTAAAAAAATCTGAAGTTTTTGTTATTATAAAAATTAACGTTAATAATTATTCGAGTAATTATAATAATGACCATAATTTTCGATTGATCGAAAATAATAAATATAAAATCCAATAGTTGTTTGTGCCGAGAAAAACGAAATTCGATGAGGCAATTTTGAAAAAAACCGTGGTGAGGTTTCGGATGTTGGACGACGATTGGATCCATTTGTCGCCACAACGGTTGGACTTTTTGCCGTACAAAGGATCGAACCACGAAACCGAATACTTCTACGGCGGGAAATCGGTAGTTTTTTCACTGCCCGAGCAATGTCTGACAAAGAAAAAGGAAAACATGAACATCGAAATGAACGTTTATAAAGAGATATCGAAATATTTTGAAATGAATTCCTGCGAACTCGTGGGAAATGCCACAATCCAAATTGATCCGTTGTTTAATCATATTATTAGAGAACTGAAGGAACGGCGCGAATACGCGGGGTATTATACGTCCTACCACCCACGCCAACCCGTGTCCAGGTAATTTTCAAAAAGGATATTTTTATCTCACACGAATTTGAAAATTCATAACTTTCGTAAAAATATTAATTTTTTTAAAAAATGTGTCTCAGAGCTATGGTATTTTATGTACAAAAGTTTTTTTGGACTCGGAATCTGGGTTTTCTAATTTGAAAAAATTTTAATTAGTCGGAAATAACTCCGAAACGAAAAATCATTAATTTTAGCAAGAAACGTTATTGAAAATTCGAATTATTCTAATGAAACTACCATTTTTTAATTATTTACTAATTATTAATTTTTTTTCAGGGCCATGAAAGGAAACTACAAAATTCTCGATGAAAATTCTAACGAAACTGATGCAAATATTGATTTATATATTCGACTAAGTTATTTTGGAAAATCCATTATAACCGAAACGGAGGGTTTCGAGGATTTGAAAAAAGTATTTTACGTCCAAGAAGAGACCAACCAAACCAGTCCCTATCAATTTCGAGAACTACCGGTTACAGAAGGGCCTCAAAAATGCGCCGATAATTTTCCCATCGTTCGAAAAATCAAACAAAATGATCTCGTTTGCGAATGTGACAAAGAAATTGACGAAAGCGTAATCCAAGTGCAACGAAAGGAATCCGAAAAGGGGAAGAAAAAAAAATTTCAAAAAAAAGCAGGAAGGGAAGAAACCGAAGATAACGGAGTAAAAAAAACGAGGACTTTCCCAAAAAGGCAGAAAAAAGTAGTTCCAGGAAAAAGGAGAGAATTTCAAGAAGAAAGTGAAGGAGTTATTGACGATGAAAGGTTTAATGAAGAAGTTATGGACAGTTTCCAGGAGGGCGGGAAAAATGGAAAAAGCGGGAAGGGGTTTGCGGATGAAGTTCATGAGATTAAAAGGAAAATAAGGAGAACCGAGGGTTCAAGGAAAATTGAAAACGTTCGGAAATTCGGTGACTCGAAGAGAACTGACGGTTTCAAAAAAATTGACAGAGTTATTGATGGCAAAGTTGATAAGAACGAAGCCAGAGCGAAGAGGCCGAGAGGAGTTTGTACAATTGGACTGCCAGAAAAAGTAATAAGGAGGTGCGAAGACGAGCCGGAGTTTTCAGTAACGACGATACCCTGCGATCCTTGGTTTCCATTTTATTTTAGAGGAATTAATTGCTGTTGCAATAATATCAGCGACAGGTATTGCTACATTGTGTCGGAATAAAAAATAAAAAAAATAGAAAATTCCTTGGCAATGTGGTTATAATTATTTGAAAACATATTTTGTATTTGAACTGCAACGTTATTCGCTTGAACTGCCTGCGCGGAGGTGCAGAGGAAGACTGACGCTGGAGCTTCCCCCACTCCCGGTACTTTCACCCCACGCGCCGGTCCTCTGGGCCCTCGCTCTAACTCCATGCGCGTTCCTTATGCGCGGTGGACTCTCTCGAACCGAAATTGCCTCAATCTCGAGAGAGTGAGAACCCAGAAGTTCGAAATCGAAACTGTAGCTATCAGCCAAAGCTGGATCCTTCTCTCGGTATCCATCCAAAATCCAATTTTGTAAAAAAAAAAAAATCCCTTTTGACGGCACCGATTCCAAAGGGATTCCTTTAAAATAGAATCCAGGAGCGTAAAAAAGGGCTTGAATCCAAGGAGGACATGACAAAAGCTATAAATCTTTTTCATTTCTATCATCGTATCTGTGGTGTTAAAGCTGTTCAAGTCTTTACTATTTCGAGGACCTTGGATTCCCGTCATGCACGAGTTGCCACCTTGAAATTCATAGGTTCTGGTATTCAACTACTGTGACAGAAAGAAGGCGATGAAGAGGAAGGAGGAGGAGAAGGAGTAGAAAGAGGTTATATCCTATCGTATCTTCTCATCTTTGCTTTGAAAGACCCTCTGTTTGAGCTACTATTATATCTGTCTAAGGTCCAACGTGAAAGTGACACAGTCGAAAATGATGGTCGGGATGATAAAAGTCGGGAGGGAACGGAATATTCGGTGACGGCTTTTAAAAATGTTTGCCTTGGAAGTAATAGGTTTAAAAATAAATTACGATGCTCTTGAAAAAAAAAACAAAAAAAAACAAGAGAGGAGAATTAAAAGTTGGATGGATTTTAGAAGCTGGGAGATAAAGTAATATCAGAAATTGCTCTCTAGATGCTGGTTGTATAATACAACATCTCTAACTATGCCGTAGATAGCATTGTATGTGAGTGCTGGGGTGGGAAAGACGCGGGCAGGGAAAGAGACAGGGTGGAGGAGTTGGTAGTAAGGTGAACAAGAGGGTTTGTTTATCGAGAACGAAAGATAGGATAAGAAGACAAAGACAGCCTGATAAATATAGACAATCAAACAGGCAAACCGACCAAGAGAGAGAGAGTGAGAGATAGAGATAGAGAGAGAGAGAGAGAGAGAGAGAGAGAGAAAGAGAGAGAGAGAGTGAGAGAGAAGGGCTGGCAGTGTGAGAAAGATCAAAGTCAACTGATATAGAAGCTCCTCTGCCACTGTTCCATACTATACGACCAAACCGAGGGTAACAATTCTCAGGGGAAACGTTAGCCCTTGCAACAATTCTCACCAACTCATTCTACTTGTGGGATTTTGCTTGCTATGTTCTACAGGAAATTTCCTACTGATTCGTCTCTTATACATGGCCGTGATCTGGTACGACCAGGGATTTATACGTCCCTCTTTGTTTTTACACTCACACATTGGCTCTGGTTTGGACTGTACGCGAATGAAGCTGGAGCGGCAGAAATTTTCAAAACAGGGTCAGAGCCCAAATTTTCTAGTGATATTTTTTTTCTTCAAGAGCAATTTTCTTGCCGAGAAAAATTCTAACTTTTCGTGTGTTCATCCCGAACTCGCTCTGCTCCTGATACCTTGAGATATGTGATGAGAACTGTCGATGCTGCACTCCATAGCAGAACAAGCTATCGTTGAATGCAACGAAGCTACCGGAGCTAATGGGCAATAAACGAGAACCGCCATTAGACGACTGGAGTGCACTGGGTCGGTTGTCTGGTTATCGACTACTACTACTACTACTACTGCTATTACCACTGCTGCCTCTAATATCACTCCTGCTACTACCATTTCCCACTTTCATTTTCATCCCGTAAAATACAGCAGCCATAAATCTTAAAGGGAATCCGTACTCGTACAGATTTCGCTCCAGCAGTATCCTAGATGGCAGCTGCAACGCACAGATGCACCCTAAGAACTTGAGACCCTCGTGACTTGACTCAACCTGATCAAATTTTCCCTTTAAATTACATTTGATATCAAGGGACACGAAATTTCGAGATTCAAAGTTCGAACGGTTTCGCGCGCCCAGGTGGCAGCGCCTCACGCGGGGCCTACTCGAACTACCGCTTCGTCCGGGCACTGAACCTACGTATCCGTGCTTCGAATTCTTTATATTTACTTATGAATTTATTTTCTCGTATTTTTTTTCTTTTTCGGAAAAAGCTTCAATTGAATCAATTCAGTTATTTTTGGTAAAGAAACTCGGGAATATAAAAAAGTTGATTAATAATGTCAGTACCATCTGTTGTATACGTTCAAGTGAATGAATATTCAAGCAGAATTATAGGCATGTCTATTCTGAGCCTTTTTTTTGCCTCACAAATACGCTATGTTTTTTGATACCTCGTGCAAAGCATATCAAAATATGAAAGTAATATTTTACCGGTATTTGCTGGTAAAGGGAAGGTAGGAGGCATGAAATACATACGTAAATATTCATATACATTCGGAGATTTCACGTCATGAAATCATGGAGCGTTTTCCTAAAACGAATGTATTTGTACAAAGGTTACCATGGACATATATAGACACATTATTTATGTAATGAAAATTAATATAATATAAACTCCTCGTGCCGCCGTGTCCTGAATCAATTTCAATGGAAATATTGGATAGCTATTTAATTTAACCACAGAAATGTGCAGGGTATGATTTTGTTTGAGTCATATTTATCTGCCCTTTTTCTATTTATTCAATATCGTGACGTTAAATAATTTGATCGAGCATGACATACAATATTATATTACTCTTTTACATTAAATCACGGTGAATTTAATGGGAGATGACGCTATTTGTACATATAACTGTGGTAATTTAATATCGTCAGATTACACGGACAGGCAGCGTTCGATAATAAATATCTCAACTTCATTTCCCTCGCGGATAAAATTCCGAGTGCAATTGTGAACGTTTTAGCACGACCTGGAATAAGCGGAATTATCGTTTAACCATTGAAACGTCAGGATACTATAATCGCTAGCGCCACCTACCGCATGCAAAGCACGATAAAACAACTTCCTTTCGATCAACAAACATTGCCTGCGAGTTTCAACGAAATCTGCCAATAAATATAAAAGTTAGACTCCAGCGCCATCTTCTAAAACTAAAAACCTTACTCGTCGATTCAATAAGATATGGTGTGAATATGGCTTCAATCGGTCCAGTGGTTCGTCAGCGATAATGCGGTTTACTCACGCACACGTCGATAGACCCTTTGAGGTCACTCGAGGAACGCGCGCGAACGTTATCCGGAGAACGAATGGTCTCGGTAATGACTAAAATGGCGACGGATAAGCAGCAGCCCGGATACCGAATTCTTTACGAATTTCTACAAGGCAGGAATGCTGTAAAAGCTCTCGAATCGATTTGTCCCATTCTCGGTGACAATATTGTATCTAACGATGTGTGCGAATTTCGGTTTAAACGAATTGAAGGAGGAGATTCGAACGTAGCAGCCGTGAACATAGCTGAGCTTCTCCAAGTGTGAGAACGCTGAGGTGGAAGAGTTGCTCAATCGAAAACCAGCTTCTACGTGGAAAGACGTCTGAAGATTTTCGAAGCAATTGCCTCGAAATTGGCGTTCCATGCCAATTAGTTGAAAAACTCTCTTTGCTTACGAGGTAACAAAAAGACTTTGATGTGGAGTATCGAGAGAAGTGGGCGTATTGCGATAATTCCAAAGGCGACTGTATCAACACCGAAGAGCAATATTCATGGTGAAAAATGATGCTCTGCACTCGTCGGGATACAAACGGTGCGTTTTACTGTGAGCTACTTGACCGAAATGAAACTGTCACCGTGGATGGCTTCACTCGACAATTACCCGTTTGAACAAAGAATTGGAGCAAAAGCGGCTATAGACGGACAAAGGCTGTCGACCATGAAAATAACGTGAGACCCCAGCCTGTTCAACGGACAAAGGACGCATTGGTGGAATTTACTACGGACCTTTTACCTTACCTGTCGTAATCACTAGATCGATGCAAAACCATAGAGGAATTAGCGCAGAGAAGGGGAGCCCATAAAAGCTCATGGAAGTAGAAACCCATACCTTACGGAAAGAGGAGCATCCTTCTCTTTCGGCGCATGTGCAATGAAGATACTGTATCAAGTGCTCCCCCCACTACTCGCCTGACTCCCCACTCTTCCAGTTCAAGGCTGTCTCGGTTGCAGAGAGTCGAGCGCGCACGAGGACCGCGCAGCGAGCGACAGTGGGGGCCCGGAGGACTGGAGCGGCGACGGAGTGGGGGAAGCTTCCACTTCACTTCGCCGCGCGCCGTCCTAGAGAAACAATCAAGGCGCTCTCAATAACCCAGCGTTCTTCCGAGAGTGAATGCACACTTTTTGTATATAATTCATGAATTTTTCAACGTGGGTGGCGAGAAACTGTTGTTCACTCACCGCCAATAATAAATGGAATGCGCCGAACGAAATATAGAGCCCCATACCGACACGTTAAAAATATCGCAGGAATCCAATTTAACAGTAAAATTTGATACAAATAGTTGCTGTTATTGCTGCTCCCTTCGTTTGCTTCATTATACGTATTGGATGTAGTGCACGAAAAGCAAACTCGTTTGTCTCTCAACTCGATAATCGATTTCGATCGTATTATGTACATAGCTGACGTACGTACCAGCAGTAGCAATACCATCGCGAGGGGGGGTTACTCGGTGGGGCTTGGAGGAGCAGGAGGCTCAAGTGGAAGGGTATGAAGGGGAGAAGGAGGAAGAGACGGTACAGGCAGCCCGTAGAAGTAGCTATGAGTAGCAGCAGCAATAGCAACAGCAACGGAGGCAGTGTACCCCAGGTGGATTACACATACGTGCGCTTCTGAGGCAAACATTCTGCGCATACTAACCGAACTACTATAAACTACTTTGTCCGTGATAGTAAATCCATCTGTGTCAATGACACACACGGTGCTCCTCCAGATAACTGCGAGTCGTGTCGTCAATAACTCCAACGGCATTAGCGTTTTCGTTTAATCGAATATGAATTATAACATTAATTACCGGCTCACGTAACGAAAATTACCATTTTGGTTGATGGGCAACGCTGGGGCCCTAAGTCTACCACCCTAACTCACACAGACACACACATGCGAGGAGAAGTCTGTTCAGCAAACTCGAGACTGCAATGTTTCTACGTGAAATATACATATCTGGGAAACCCTATTTTCAATTGCACACACACACACATACACACACGTGGCAACAACGTTAAAAACGAGACGGACGTATTCAATATCTGCTCGAGGGATGAAGATCTGCCGTTCCGCCCTTAAGGGTTGGCCTCGCATATGGACGCTTGTCTTTGTACCACTTTTGGGGTTTCATGGTGTTCCACATGACTCTCTCTTTTACTGTTACTACAATTTACGGATGAATGGCGAGGTATGCATTGCGGTCTGCTATCGTTCCGAGCTACCCCATATTCCGTCGTTTTCATCCCCCTGATTTTTTTTGCTGCGAATGAATAAAAAATATGTCAGAGTTTAAGTTTATCATGTTCTTCTGCATGAGTGAGTTGATAGTTCAATCTGAATGGGAGCATTCTGGATGGGAGCGAAGTAAATTGGTTTAGCAAATATGGGAGTTCGTTAATAGGGTCCCTAGGGGGGCTGATAGTAAATAATTTCTTTTTAGTAAAAAAAAATTTCACTGCGTTAGTTTTCGCGGCCATTATCTGGCCAGAATTCTACTAGATTCTAAGTCGAGTCATTAAAGTGTCGTTAAAGTTTTCTCCAAGAAATCAAAAATATTTGTAATGCGAAGTAAATATGCCTAACATTTGACCCCTACTATTTTTTTTTTCGCGAACAATTACCAATTATTTCTTTAGCAATCATTCGCTAAAAAGTGTTTGCAAGGATGTAGAAAGTTTTTATGACTCGTTACATTCGCATACATTTACTAATTGAACGGCAAAACAAATCAATAAAACGTACATGCAGCGGCGCTAACAGGACCATGTAAAAAGGTTCATTTCATTCCGTGAAATGGAACTAATCTAAGAATTTACTCACTTGGTGGCCATCTACTGGTCACTCAATGAAATAGAATCCCTAGAAGGCGTCTATCGCCAAACCCTTTGTAACCAGATTTTCGGGTAGGGTCCCTAGGTTCCCCAGATTCACTAGTTTCCCATGGTGTCGCGCGAAAGTGGCCCATTGGTGGCCATAATTCATCCACAGCCACTAGTTAACGGGAAAAAAAGTTGAAAATCTTAAGCGCCATTGAACCTTCCCCTAAGAGCCCGAAATCCCCCCGGTGGAGTTTCAAAGGAAGTTTTCAAAATCCGTTTTGCAGTGGCAAAAATAAGTTGGTTTACGATGATAAATGGAAACGAGTAACTTTCGACCTCAGGAACAACAGGTTAAACGCGGGCAATATTCGTACAAACTACCTTCGTCTCACCCCCCCTCCATCCTTTCACGAAAACTTTCGACTTGAAACAACCGAACTTCGTAATAAATACGAGGGAAGTTGTGCACGAATAAATTAAGGAAGTTTAGCTTGACAGCGAGAGCTCAGGTTAGATGGGGGTTAGATGAGGAAAAGTAGTGGTGGTATAGTACAAGTCGTTGTAACGGTAGAGCCGGAGCCAGAGGTTGAGTCGGAGGTGGGGGTACCGGTGGTAGGGGTCGGCGCTGGGAGGGGGGTAGTATTATACTCCTTTAGAGCGGTATGTAAACATGCGTCTCTTTATGGTACACTTCTACTACCGTTGCAGTTGCCACTGATGCCTTCCGTGCAACGGAATAGCGATGCTTCACGGTGACGTCACAGCTGGTGTTCATGGCGCTGTCGGTGTAGTCTCGCAAGAAGGCGAACCTTGAGAGGATTAGGCGTTGATTATTTTCGGACCCACCGTGACGGCGACACCTCCATTTTTAGCGACCGACGAAGACGGTTTGGCCGGAAAGCCATTAATGCTCGGAATTGGAGTTCACAATCTTAACGGACTCGGGCGGTGTCAAATGATTGCACGAGGGTCGATTAAGCGAAGAAGAAATATGGTGTACAGGACTTTTCTTGTGTAAATCCATCGAGAGTATAAATGGCAAAGAAAAGCTTGTCGCTCGCTGGGAGTGAGAAAAAAGGCCAAAGAGAAATTTTCAAAGATAAAAAAATAATACCCTTCCCCCCTCGCCTTCCCGCTGCTGCCACCGCTGCTGCCTCCTGCGATGAGAAAGAAGGCTGAGTCGGAGGCCATCGGGAAAAGATTTGATCTTCCATCTATCACTTTCGCTACTTTCTTCCTGCTCTTTTTGTAAAGGAAGATCTATAAAAAACCGGGAGGAAAGGAGCGGTGGAAACTAAAATGGGCGTCGATGTGAGACCATCGATCAATGTCGATGTCTGTCAGCAAAATGCCACCTTTTACCACTTCGCTTATCGCCGCCGAGATTTTTCCAAGCTTTTGATTAGTATAATGAGGAGTTTCGTGAAAGATGAGCTTTTTCAAAATCTGGCAAGATTTGGATCACCTCCTGCGAGGATCAGCGAGGCTTGGCTAAAAATTCCCCGTTTGGAGAATACGTAGTGGGAAGACGTCGAGACTGGAAACAAGGGATATTGAAAACGACAGGTCTTTTATATACCCCGAGACAGCAGTCGGTGGTTATATCGCAGCGCAGTAAGATTAGTTTAGGTGTGATATATTAGCATATTGGGATATTTTTCATGACTATCTGATTCCATATCTAGCAGATGGCTTGTACTGTGCTAGAATTGGATATCGAATAATAAAACCTCCATGCCAAAAAGAGAAAAGAGCGAACTTTCTTCCCGCGAATGCATTTTACATGGGCGTAATAGCATCCATATTATATAAAATACGATGCATTATTCAATTCCACCTTAACATCATCCGAATGCTAGATACCACATGCCTTTTAGTGATTTATCATAAAATTTGTATTGGTCACATTTCCTCAAAAGAGAATATTCCTAGCAGATAACCCTCCCAATTCACTGCCGGTTGAATTTCAAACGGAATTCTATGGGAGGCTATCACAAAAGAGTGTCAGGAAGAGCAACTTTAAAAATATCGTGGTTAAATTTATATTTTTCTAGCAAAATTTGAAGATTTTTAGATTCTGGTGATGTGGCAAGAAAAAAGAAAATGTGAAAATACTAAGCACTTAATTATTCAGCGTCCGGTAGTATAGGGAAATGGCTAAGAAGTGTTTCAACGCCGGAGTTACTCGTTCGACGGCGTAGAGCGTACTGAGGCTGAAGCTTCCCCCACTCCTCTACGCGGCACAGTCCTCCGGGCCCCCACCGCTCCGCCATGCGCGGTCCTCGTGCGCGGTGGGCTCCCTAGAGCAGTAATTGCCTCGGACCGAGAGAGTGGGAAGCTACTCGAGGTTCGCTCGCCCGAATCACTGAAGATTCAATAGAATTGTTCGACGACAATAAAAAAAAGAGGTCTTCCAAAAGTTGTAAGACAAAAAAAAGTGAACGACAATTAAATTTACCCTGAAAATCCCACAAAGGATGAAAGGCATTGTAAAAAAAAATGATGACAAATCGTAACGACTATCCCTTATCCGATGAAAATCATAATACAATAAAGTAGAACAAGCATTGATCGAAGAAATTGGAAATATATCTTTCTGCTTCTCCATTCTTCCGTTCTTATTGCCGCTCATTATATTCCTTTTGCCTATTGTTACTCGTAACACAATTGATGAATTTCTCTTGTCGATTCATCAATAAATGTTATTGCAGCATCGACAGCTACTCGTCGATTTCTGGAGGGTCTGCTCAATATAGGCCACGAGGGGTATCCACTGGCACGAATCTGCGTGGCCACGGTGCAAGGACGAGTCTTCACATTTTGGCCCAGTCCGAGCTCCTATTAACTTACATAACAGAAGAGCCAGAACGATTGTTCGTGATTCCATTCTCTCGTCCGCTGCTTTCTCCCTTCCCGTGTAATAAAAGAAACGTTTAAAATACGATTCAAGTAGATCAGGTCATCCGCAATCGATCCCAGACGCCCCGGATGGGGTGGGATAGGAAAAAAGCGTAATGTTTCGACTCCACTTCGAGGGTGTCTCAAGCGACATGGAGGCGCCTATTGGCTTATCTATGTATACATACACCCTGCGTCGGACAAGAAGAAACGTCTAGTGTGTGTTTAGGTTCAACAACCTGCCAACCGCTAACCCTAAGTTTCGAATGCAGCCTACGGTCTTCTTTTCTTTGTAAACATCGAGCTCTATTCACCCTTTGTGTTTCGCCGTACGGTCGCCGTTTCCTTTAATTCCCCATTTTCCTGGATATTAACGAAACCGATAAGAGGGAAAACCACTAAATAATGGACATTTATATTCAGCCTGGGGCAATCCTCCATTCTCGGTTCCCCGGTCCCGGGACTCCCTCCTCCTGGATCAAAACTTGACATCCAACACTTTTCAAAGTTAGGTCCGGGTCCAGGGTTCGGCGTCCTTTCGAAATTATAGCCAGCCCTCTGGGTAATAAGAGTACTAGAATTAAACCGGTAACCTTATAGCAGACACCATTAATGGTACCGGCAGCGATAGATTCAGTAATAGCTTTAAACATCGAGTGTCAGCTATAAAACTTGATCTGGTTGGTATATTGGGAATTGAGTTGCTATAAAGGAAGCCGAGGTTCGGTTGAATGTATATTCAATACAAAACGTGATTATTCCGCTGCTCTATATAACTCAATCAACGCGTGCAACTGCTAAAATAAATCCGATACTACAGCACTAAGCTCCAAAAACAGGCTTGGTATTGAATAACGCTGTTCAATTTCTCTCATCATGAGCTTTCGCACGTTTAGCTTCAGCCAGAGGCTACAACTCGCCAGGCCCCGGATCGGTCTAATGAGCACCAGCCAAAGTGTGCAGGGGCTTTCATTTACCCTTTTCTGGTTTCTGGTTGAAACCCTGGGACCCGGTAGGACCCAGGGTTTTGCCAGGGTTTTGCTAGTGTTTTGCTGGTTGAATCCCTGGGACTTGGTGGGACCCAAACACCACTTGACCAGGATCATACCCCTAATTCCGCTGATTCCCCAACTCTCGCTTGCACCCCCTCTTCTGGGAGACAAAGGACTAACGATATTTTTGCTCCGGGATTATGATGACGTCGCTTCGTTTAACGCTGATGGAGAATGAGCGCTATCTGGAGGAAGCCACTGCAGGTCATGATTCCCCAAGTACTAAAACCCCCAAGTCCTTGGTCCTTTGGCACGGGTGGGTTGAAGAACGTAAAATTTATGGCGGCCATACAAGATGGTAAGTGCAATGTGTATTATATACTACGGTCTCTGGTGGAATATGTGCAGGAGAAACTCCAACACGCTTCTCCAGCTCGTGGTCTCTCGCTCCCTCTGTCTCTTACCTTGATTACGGGAGCGTGTTACAGATTACAATTTCTCTATAAACCACCCCTATCGGTTCATGCTCCAGTTAAATGTTGAACCCACGGATTTCCGATACTTTGACCGTTAGAGAAAGAGAAAGGGAAGGAGAGGGCTGCTACAAAGCCCTTGTCATCCTGCAGCTGAGTATATTGAGGAACAATCAACCTCCTAACGGTATGCACACACACACACCCGCACACGTCTTCTCGCAGCTTGTTTGCAGTCACCCCTTTTTAATCATGAAAGCATATTTGCGAAAGCTTATCCCGTGGCTGCTCTCGTTCCCCAAGATGGCGAAAATAACTTAACTTTGAAGAGCATTTTGATGAAAGAAATACCGGGGGTAGTCAATTTAAACGGTGACGTCGCTGGCAAAAAAGAGGAGCCATTTGTCATCGATTTTGCGGAGGATATAAAGACAGAGTGACGCGAGACTTTCGTGGAGTCTGCCGGCTGTTACGTGGACGTACGTGTGTATAAAGTTTAATAATGGGCAGGCATTTTGATGGTTATGAACCATCGTTATGTCCTCACACACGATACCCGGGTTGTATGCGGGTTCCGTGGACGAACGTGCGGGGTGGAACGGTGCTACCACTGTCGAGGGATGCACTGGAAGCTGTCCGGAGCTGAGTTATGCCGACTAACGAAATTCCAACCCCTGCTCTCTCTCTTCTCGTATTTTACATCGATACGTATCCTCTATTATTGTCCGACTCCGATAAAAGTGTACTCCAGGGCACCCATTCGAGGTGCATACACAAGAAATCTTAGATTTTAGTCGATCGCGATCGATAGATCAGTCGGTAACTGGAGGAGGATTACTGCGCCTTTTCCCCTTAAATCTGGTACATTTATATTTTTTTTTTGCGAAATGAAATAGTTTAATTTTTATCCCTCCTTAAGAATTCGTTCGGGAAAGAAATTCTCAATGGTGTCATAAAATAAAACTATGTACGTTTGTGCCACTTTCTGTGTTAAGTTAACTCCTTAAAGTTCTATGTTTTTCCTTTTTTTTTATCCTCTATAGTTTCTTGATCCACTTTATGACGACCCCAGTGGGTAAGGAACGAGCGCGTTCACTCGTTTAATTGTTTCTTTTCTCGATAAAACTGAGCCAGTGCGGGAACTTACAAAAGTAGAAGAAGGCATTATTGTGAAAAAAGGATAGATCTTAGTTCTGTGAAGTGAAAAGTAAAGGAGCTGTTTTTTTGCTCCCGTTCCTTTCGCCTCGAAATGTAAAAAACTGGTGAAATTTCATTTTACCAGAGAAATTTTGCAAGAAACTCTACCCAAACTGCGGCCGAAGCGTGCTCCTTTAACTTCCTGCTGCTTTCATTTCTAAAAATAGTATCCCTTCCGATGGAAAAAAAAATTTTCCACTTGAAAAATTCGAATTTTCTTGGAACAGCCGAAGGTTGAAATCGTAAAAGCCAAAGTAAAACGTGGGATCGCAATTTTTCGATGAAATTGATGTAAATAAAAAGAAAAATAAAAAAAGAAATTTATATGAAAGACATACATTCCACTATGGCACGAATAAGGGAAAGTTCAAAAATACCGCGGTTAAATTAATATTTTTCCGGCAAAATTTAAGATTTTTAGATTCTGGTGATGTGGCAAGAAAAAAAATTAGACAATACCAAGCACTTAATTATTCAGCGTCCGGCAGCGTAAGGAAGTAGCTAAGAAGTGTTTCGACTTCGGAGTTACTCGTTCGACGGCGTAGAGCGTACTGAGGCTGAAGCTTCCCCCACTCTACGCGGCAGAGTCCTCCGGGCCCCCACCGCTCCGCCATGCGCGGTCCTCGTGCGCGGTGGACTCCCTAGAGCTAAAATTGCCTCAGATCGAGAGAGTGGGAAGCTACATGAGGCTCGCTCGCCTCAATCACTGAAGATTTAACAGAATTGTTGGACGACAATAAAAAAAAGAAGTCTTCCAAAAATTTTCAGACAAAAAAAGTGAACGAAAATTAAATTTAGCCTGAAAATGTCACAAAGGAGGAAAGGCATTGTAAAAAAAATGATGACAAATCGTAACATATACTCCTTATCCGATGAAAATCATAATACAATAAAGTAGAACAAGCATTGCTCGAAGAAATTGGAAAGTGCTGAATGCGAAACGAACGAACTGTATTTTTTTCTCGTATTATTTAATTAATTATGTTTTAATTAATTCCTTCTTTTTTAATTAATTTCCGGATAATACCTGCCCTTTGATATTAACTTCATACAAAACACATGCGAATTTGTAACAGGGGTTGGTACTGTTGCCTGTCACTTGGATTTGCTGGCGGAGCCATGAATAAATAAATCGGATTAAAACATTTCCTAAATATGTGTTGCTTCGTATTTCGTGTTTGTTTCCTCACACATTATTGGATTATAATTACTTGGAGTATAACGAACCCTGTTTTTGAAATTTGAGTTTTTAGGCCATTTTGGAGATGGCCAAGACCCGGAATCCCGGTTTCTGCGAAAATCTCCACTCCACCGTGCCAGATGAATTTATTTTCCCCGAATTTGTATATACAGTGAACTCCAAACAAAAGCATTGTTTTCCTTCCCATTGTTCTCATACCTTTCGATAGTCATAACTTGGTTCTATAATTCCACTTGAGCTTTATTCCCATGCACTGGCGCTGGAAATATTACCTGTTACTCCGGCTGCGATCTTCTCGTTATTACTATCGCGTTAACGATTAAAAATCGCCCGGAGACTGTTATTCCGCACAAAAGTTCATCCATAAATAAGACGTCGTTACACGAAACGCGGGAAAGATGAGTCCGCGTTTGTATGAAAACGAGGGAAAATCCGATCCCCGAGTGAAATAACGTCCAATAGCGCTGGAGCTCCGAGGAATCAATTGATTTCCTTTCTCCTCGTCGGTGACTTCGAACACCAGGAGTTCTTGTAATTTTTCTCCCTCGACACAGTAACACAATGTCGAAGAGCAAAGTAATTATTACAGCGCTTGTTATTTTTTTTTTAATTTTCCCCTTATTTTTCTGGCACGAAAATTTAAAAAAAAAGTTGCTTGTATTATGAAAGCATTGCAAATGTTTTCCCCAACTAAAAATTTCTGCGTGACCTCATAAAGTTGATGATGACGTTAGTGCATTTAGCACCTAGATTTTATTTCCGTTGCATAACCCAACTGGCTCTCTTTTCCCTCTTGCATCCACTTCTTCCTTTTTAACAACAGTTTTGTGTCGTGTTACCTCCTTCTCGTGTTGCCTTTGCATATTTTTGTGCTCGCGTTATTTTTTTGCCAATGCGACAACGATAACTTCAGTTTACAAGGATACTAGGAAGCTTTTTTTGCGGATAAGGAAGGGAAAAAATTGAGAGAACAAGTTTCGTCTTTTAGGAGTTGGGTGGTTCTAAGGAGAGGAGGGCTGATGAAGGTGGTAGTGGTTAGGAGTAAGAAGAGTGGATTAGAGAAGATCTTCTCCAGCGCTAAGGGGATCACTTTTCCGATTAATGAGCCAAGAATCTTCTTTTCTCATTCTTCCGCCTCCTTTTTCCCACATTTTCCTCGCTCTAGTCCATTTATGTGATAATTCATTTCCAGCCCGGCTTGTAATTAGACTTTTGCCAACATTCGAACCGATTATTGATGATTTATTGGATGCCTCGTGTCTTTCTTCGTTGAGATAAATTCTTACATCCCCGAAAAATTACGTCCCAGCTTCCCGAGTCCTTGCATTCGACGGTCACAGCGAATTTCGTATTTGACGAAAAATTTTTCGGAAGCATTTTCAATTTTTGCCAAAAAGTTGTCGCCGGTAGAATAATTAATTTTCGAGATTTTTGGATTAATTAAAAACGTAGGAACAGAATCAGTATTTTTGTTTCTCATTTGTTTTCACCGGAAAGCTTTAATATGAAAAAAAAAATTTTGTGGATTCAAATATAGGATCGGGTATAAACTTGAAATATTGAAATAACGTGCTAACGATCGCTTATACGGTTATGCAAGCTGTTGTGGCAGATATTGAAGTTTCTTCAGCTACTGTCTTTTGCAGTAAGTGCAAAAGCTGTTGTTGTTACCCGCTAAAGTGCATATATACGAGCAGACCCAGCCAACCAGGATTTTTCATCGGAAAAGCTCAGCGGAAGGCAAGCAAAGAACAGTGGGGTCGTAAAAATCTTAGTGGCAAAACCTTATCTTCAACCTTGTAGCTACCCCGAACCGGTAACACTGAATTTGATTTTTTTTCTCCTGCATTTTCCCTGTTAAGAAAAATAGCGTATATTCTGTGAAAAAAAATTATATCTTCTCAATATCGATAAATTTTCCTGTTTTCTAATTAAGCAAAAAATTTCGAGACCTCGGTTTGAAGTAGATTTAGGCCTAGAGCATCCAGCGCGCACGCGGAACGCGCAGGAAGAACGATTGGGGCCGTGCGGACTGTGGTGGAAGGGTGAGAGTACCTAGAGTGGGGGAAGCTTCAACGTCATTCTGCCGCCGACCACTGATCCAGACGCTTCGAGCATTTCCCTCCCAGCTGGATTTGTAGACTGCGCCTTCTAGCGGTACTTAAAGGAACTACAATTTCTCTCAGGGCAAAAGTTTTCCACCAGAAGAGGGAGCCTCGACATCAAGATTCCCCTACAGCGCCGAAGACTCTGTTAAGAAATTGAAGCATGAAACTAAGAACTATTCCCGAAAGAATATCTTACATCTCGAGAAGCAAAATATTGTCTTATCTGACCGAGATCTTAAAAGAGTAGCTTCTTTCCCTGAACTGCTTTCAGCGAAGTTAGGAGATAACGTTTGATGAGTTTGTTAATATTCTCTTGTACAGTTCCTGTAACACAGTGAAAGGGGAGAAAAGGGAGATTGACGAAAAAGTAAATTAGAGGGAAGTCAGTCAGAACCTACCCTGATTCTGCATTAAAGCCATTGGATTCTCGAAGAATCAGTGGTAGAGGGAAAAAGTGTATTTGCTTTCGTAAAGCCTCAAATTAAGATTTCAGATGTAATGGAATAAAAGGAGGAGCGTGGAAATAATAATGGCGGAGGTGGGATAAAAAGCAATTCCTTGCACATAAATTTTCAGACGATTGTTTCAATTTCTGCTTCGACTGTGTATCATAAATATTTGATCTGGATTACGTCACTTGAGAATATTAGTATCGGGTTTTGATGATATTTTATGGTGGAAGGTTGATAAGGCTATTATTATTGGAGGGTTGCATGGTTGGCAGCATTCTTCGTTATTAGCATCCTTGGGGGCTGATGGTTATATCCCAGAATATTATATGTGTGCGATGTTTGCGCGAGGGTGCAGCGAATGAGAGAGTTTATTCAATATCATCATCAAACTGAACGCGTGCATGATTCAAAGCTTCCGTTATAAAAAATGTACCGCTCGTTCCTTCCACGTCATTTGTTCCTCCACAATCTGCCACTCCCTGACTTTCAATTTCGCGCACAGCATGTGACGTATGCGCGCCAGAGACTCGAGGAGTGAGCGATCGAGCCTGAGGCGTCCCGAAAGAGCACCACTGGCGCGGAGGGGAAGTGGTGGAGGAGTGGGAGTGCGCGGTAGATCTCCCCGCTGCCATTACTCGCTAAGGATCGATGCGCGGTAGATCTCCCCCACTGCTTAGGCATCTCACCAGTGGTTCTCCATCGAAATCCCTCCGTGATTTTTTTTTCTCAACCAAATCTCAATCCTCTCGCCTCCAATAACGCGTCAGACTCATTGAGGGGATTATAAGCCTAAAGCGGCTTTGGCCCACACTGTTATCGGTTGAATCTCGGGGCTGGGGGTTAATTGGAGAGACACATCCCCGAAAAGTGGTTATCTGTAATTTCTATATTTCCGTGCAAGCAACAAGTGATAAAATGTGGGGTATTTAATAGCCGAAAAGTCTTAGGAGAAAAGCCAAGTGCGGTTTGAGTAGAAGAGGAGGAATACGATGACAATGACGTCGAATAAGTAAGGGTGTTTCGTTTTACGGAATATCTCGCCAAGTGAGTATGTAGAGAAGCCATTCGAGGGTGGCACGTTCCCAAGTCTTCGCGTTCTTCGTTATTAGCCTATAAAGGTAAGACGATAAAGACGGAGATGATGGAGTCACTGTCGTAAGAAGGAAGGAAGGAAGGAAGTTTTGAGTTAAAGAAGGGAACAGAGGCAAAGGGGAAGGTTAGTTCCCGCACGTAACAGCCCATAGATACACACGACACGTTCCGGTGGTACACCTTTTTCAGAGACACCGCTGTGTACGCTAAGATTTTCCGTCTTCGGGTATCACATACGAGGCAAATGTATTTCGGAGAGAGACATTAGCTCCGGATACAGTTTCCATCGAAGCTGTACGTGAATTCGTTCGCGTAAAGTCCCAAAAAGTGTATTATATTAAAAAAAAAGTGTAATTTTTTTTTTTGAAAACAAACGACGTCGAATGTTAATAATATCGCTTCGCTGTATAATTAACGCCGCGATATTTTAACGAAGCTCCAGCTGGACGTTCCACTTGTAACTGCATGTTCCGCTGCAGTTCCATTAACTGAGCTCTTGTTTTCGCTGAAAGCCATTGTAGAGCGCGTTTTTTTCAGAAACGAAATAGGAGTTTGCAGTTTGATGATATGAAATAAAAAAAATTCAATGTATTATTCTTCGGCATTAACCTACATTGCACGCTGGCCGGGGAATTGGATCATCCCCCTCTTTGTTCAACAAGTGTACATTTATTGAGATCGTAAAGTTCGTACCTGCACCGAACCCTTTGCTTTGACATCATTGAAGCGCCGGTTTCAGAGATGCTCGAATCTCTCCTTACATCTCGTTCCTTCAGAGAAATCATTTGAAAAGACGTCGTATTTTTTTTTACCTCCTTTCGCGTTTCTTTTCCTTACGGAGAGCTAATTAACGCATCTCCCATTGAATTTTCAGCGACTCGATTGAGAACCACTGGCGCGAGAAGTCGTGGGGGTGCCACCTATCAAACGCAAAGCGCACTGAAACATTTTACCGTCGACCAACCAACGTTTCCCGCAAGTATGAACGAGATCGGGCTATAAATGTATAACGTACCGAGCTTCAGCGCCACCTATCGGAATGGGCCGTAACCGAAAACCTTACTCGTCACCTTGACAACACATGGTATGAATATGGCCTCGGTACGTCTCGTGGTTTGTGAGCGATGATGCTGTTTACTCACGCACAATGGATGTTTTATGTAAAATAGTGACGTTGAGTCCACATTTTTCTGGTTCTTGATCGTTTGCCATAATTTGACGGATCATCGGAGAGTCTCCTCGGTAATTTGTCGGAACGTTTTGTCGTTCAAGGAAAGCACGAAGGTTTTAAAGGAACTAAGAAAGAGAGAGAGAGAGTGTGTGTATGTAACATTCATTGCTTCTGTTACAGGGAAAAGTAATAAGGGGATAAGAGAGAAACAAAGTTAAGGTACATTAGTTGCGTTTCTCGGGAAAGAAATGAGGTAAGGAAAAAGGTGAAGAAGAAAAAAGGAGTTAGATACCTTACTACTTCCATATAGACCTTACCTCAGACTCGCTTTTAGAGTGTGTGTACCGTGCGGAAAATGCGACGGGACTTTCGTTATTTCCGGGTCACAAACCGCAGCACTGACATTTTTACGACTTTTAGGACTGTTTCTACATTTTCCTCTCTGCCATTTGGAGAACCTCTCATTCGACTGTTGAGTTTGCACGCTTCAAATGTCTGTCTAAGAATCAGCGAAGCCACGAAGAAGTGACGTCATGTCCGTAGTGAGGGGGTTGCGTTTGTGTTCGTCATTATCGAAAGAAAGTTGATATTTATTTTTTTTTGTTGGTCCGAAGAATGACTTGAGCGTAAAATTGAGAGCAGCGAGCGCGGACTTAGTCGATTTCCTTTTCAGGAGAGTCTTCATAATTGAATATCATATCTGCGCGGAGAAGTGAGAGTAGGCGTGTGTAACGATAGCTGAGCCAAGCCAGCGAAGTTTTAATGGTACGAGGAGATGTAGTTATTTGATTTGAATACAGCGCCGCTGGATGCCGGGGCGGAAGTAGGCCAGCGATTGAAATCTGAGAAAAAGCAGCGGAGATGATACGTCCATTGTACGCTCATAGCGAGGTTCATTCATTTTTTGTTGTAACCTTCGAGAAAGGACGGATCCGAATTTTTTTACCCGCCGTCCACAAAATGTTTCGCGAGCAGCCAGTGTATATCGTCGACGTTCCTGGCCATCTTCCAAACAACAAAACTAGGAACGGAAGAGATAAAGAGAGAGAGAGAGAGGGAGAGAGACGAGCGGCTCCTCTTTGGAGAAGAAGACTGTACTTGTCGGGGAAGGGAGACGCTTTTTTCTCATGTTGCGGCTGCTTTTTTCCCGTGTCACTGAACAAACGGTCGTAGGAGGACGCGGTAGGCAAAAGTTATTTTCTGAGGATATCTTCAAGCGTAAGTAATACAAGTGACGAAAGCAAAAAACGCCGTCTTTACTCTATTTTGCTTTACCCTGCTCGCCCTGAGCGAAGGATCACTTAATGAAACGCTTTCATCAAAATAAAATTGGACCCTTCCACAATTCGCATCGGAAAGGCGCAAAAAAAAACTTGCTTACTCGAAACTTACTATTAGACAACATGCCAGGGATGGGATGAAAAAAAAAAATACGGAAGAATCTCTTTCCTCTTCTGCGGAGTATTCTATAGAAAACTTGGAAATTTCTCAGACCAGAGTAATGTATTGCAGTTTGCGAAGTGCACACGGCTTCCTACCACACACACACGCGCGCGCGCGCGCACGCACGCATGTATACCCACACAGCGAGAGAGGGTGGAAAGTGGTTCAGCAAAAGGGGGTGGTCGGGCGGTTGGATGGAAGTGAAGTTGGTCGCACGTTAAAAGCCAGAGAGACCTTTATCTACTTCTACCCGACGAAGAGAAGAGTACGACGGTTCTTTCTCGTGAATAAATCACAGGGGATAAGGATAAGGCGCCAGGTTTCAAGATTCCTAAGACTCGAGGTGTGAGAAATAGAATTTTTTCGCTCGCGCTCCCCTCAAGGAATATGTCATCTGTTTCCTGATTTACAAAGCAAGAATTAACATCTCGATCTGAAATTCACGTACCTTCGATGTCGACGCGAAGACGCTCGTTGTGGAAAACATCTGTAACAGAAGAAGAAGAGGGAACCGTTAAAAGGAATTGCATCCGCAGAAAAATTCTCGTCGTTAGTGGCTTCCAGATCGTCTGACTTCCCCCTCTCTCGGTTCGAGCTCTGGAGAGTCGAGCGCGCACGAGGAACGCGCATGGGGGCCCGGAGGACTATCGCGCGGAGAGGGAAACTCTCGGGAGTGGGGGAAGCCTCGACGTCAGACTGCCCTAGACCGCCGAGCGGTGAACTAATCGATATATGTATTAAGTATGCACTCATTCGGTGAAAATTGGATGGAGAAGGTTCAGCCAAATGGTAGAAATATAATCCCCGTGATATTCTCGGTATTATGCAATCATAATCTTCATATTATCTTCTGCCTTTGTTAAGAATCTCGCAGCATTTGTTCGTCGATAATATTGCAGCTCCGCAGGATATTGTACGCGAACGAAGAGAGCGATAAAGTTAAAGTAAAAAGAGGAAGAGAGAAGGAGCGAAGCGGTGCACACACGCTCGTTCAATTTAGTCTCTAATTAAACGCTAACGCATCCGTGATGTTAGTCTCATTACGAGAACAAGCCAAGGTTTCAAAGTGGCTTTAGGCGAGAAAAGATCAGTCGTGTTACAAAATCGCACTACTAAATTCCGGTTAAAAGCTTCGTATGTTTAATGAAACGTATGCCACGGTGTGTGGCGTACGAACCCCCCGTCGTTATGATCAGAATTATAATTTTGTCTGTTTATTCTCGATCCTTATAAGAATTAGAATCCGAGCGCACAAACTCCTTCCCGTTTAATAACCTGGAAGAACGGCCGAACTTTCCCGGGTAATGTTAACTCCGTTTTTCGCTTGTAGCTACTTCCGAAGGAAAGAGGAATTCAAACAAAACTGTAACAACCCGGAATCCTCGGGTTGTGATATTTTTTGCAGGATAAACAAGCACGGGGGAGGAGATAAGTTTCAATGGGAGTGAGCTACTGGTGTATAAAGTAGAAGGGGGGCTTGGAACGTGACTTGCGCGGTGGATCTTCGTTCCCACTACGCTCTAGGCTGCGCGGTGGATCTCTACCCCCACTGGACGCCGCGTTGCGCGGTAGATCGCCATCCCCACCACGTTCTACGCTGCGCGGTGGATCTCTACCCGCACTACGCTCAGTGCTGCGCGGTAGATCACCATCGCCAGTACACTTTGGGCGCCTGGATCGATTTTATTGCATCGAGGAGGTACTCGAATGCAACAAAAATATTTATAATATAAAAAAATTCATAGAAATTCCGTGGAAGGAGATAGGAAATAAAAATTGGAACGAGCGTGAAGCAAATAAATGCCTCCGTGGGCATCAACAAGCAGTTTGTAATATACGGACGCAAATGCAATTGTGATCAATCCACGTTTATTTGTTCAGCAAGTCGTCGACGAGTAACCAATTTGTATTGTTGTCCGTTAAATAAAGTATATGAAGGTGACAAGTAGGAATTAAATGAAATTGTAAAAGCAGAGTAGAAAAGGAGCCGTGGTGGAGTAGGTATACGCGTAGAATCACTGAGAAAGTTGAGTTACCAACAGTACTACCAACCATTAAATGATATAAATGTAGAAGGAAGCTATTGTAACCCTCCGCGACAAGTAATTACGTCGAGTAATTATTCGTCTGAGGATGGGAAGGATAGCTGGTATGTATATAGAGTTCAACTATGCCGTTGCATCCAACAGAACACCGCGACAATGTTTCAGGTTTGCGAGGAAAAGTGAGATGAGAAAGAGAGAAGCGGCAGGCGAAAATGGAAGGGGGATAGATGGAAGTGCAGTTTTTGTTTTATTACATTTCAACTAGTAGTGGTAGTTTCCGAAAGTGCTTTTCCTCACACTCGCTACTATTACGGTTACTTATATTACAACTGCTACCGCCACCGTCGCCGCTGCCGCTACTATTACTATAACCGGCTGAGTTTGAATTTTGTCCTGAAAAGTTATACTACGATGTTAAATAAAGTAATTGCACCAACCACCTCTTTAATTCCTGTTACTGTAACTTAATTGTGTTTATGTGATTTAACCCAGGAGAGAGAAAAAAAAGGGCTGGAAAATTATACGTGGAAACATGCAACGTCGACATGGTCAATTACTGGCTTTAATTCAATTGCAAAGCTCAAAGAAAAATGAATCGCGGTACGTGCAAAAAAGAATACTACGGTTACTATAAAAATTGCTAACTTCGGTTCCTTTTAACTCAGCACTTTAATAAAAAATATAATCGATAAATTGATTCTTTTCATGTTGCTTGTAAATTTTGTCTGGTTCTGGATGAGAACCACTGGCGGGGAAGGTAGAGGGGATGCGCAATAGATCGTTTCCCAAAAATGGAGTTAAAATTAAAGTTTCAAAATCGGGGTGGGACAAGTCATTTTTAGGGGTAATTTTTCCTGTACAATCGATTCCCAAGGTCACATTGGACGAAATCCTAGCGGAAGTTGGAAAAAAGTAGGTTTTTTGAGGAAAAATCCTATTTCCTGTGGGATTTTGAAAATTTTGACAATGAAAATGGATTCCTCGGAAAAAAATACACCGGATATGGGTTTCCCGAAGTTCCAAAAAAAATTTTCCAAAAGTCGAATTTTTCGGGTATGCCTACCCCTTCCCCCAAAAATGGGCTAAAAATAAAAATTTCAAAAATAGGGTTGGACTAGTCATTTCTAGGGGTAATTTTTCCCGTAGAATCGATTCCCAAGGTCAAATGGGACGAAATCCCAGCGGAAGTTGGAAAAAAGTAGGTTTTTTGAGGAAAAATCCTATTTTCCGTTGGATTTTGGAAATTTTGACAATGAAAATGGATTCCTCGGAAAAAAACACATCGGATATGGGTTTCCCGAAATTTAAAAAAAAAGTTTCCAAAAGTCGAATTTTTTGGGCATACCTACCCCTTCCCCCAAAAATGGGCAAAAAATTAAAGTTTAAAAAATGGGGTTGGACAAGTCATTTCTAGGGGTAATTTTTCCCGTAGAATCGATTGCAAAGGTCACAAAACTCTGGACAGTCGTCGTATAAGGAAATGACAATTAAAAAATCGAGCGTTACTTATTTTTTTTTTTAAATTCTAGCAGCTTAAATGAACGGCATAAAATTCATAAACTGCATTTTGCTGAATATGATGGAATCACAATTTGTATTACTTCCATTTCGAAAGGACCAGTTAAAAGCCTGTGCATCCGATCAGCCGAAACGCGAAATCCGAGTATTTGTCTCAATGATGTATTTTGTATTTACACTAAAAAAAAACATAAAATGGATATAAAAAGACTCCGGTCGAATGGAAATGCAAAAATGGCTTTCAAAAGCTGGCATTTAAAGTAGAGAGATGAAAATAGGCTTTTTTTTTCAATTTTCAATGGACTCAATTTTAAAAATACATATCGCGTTTCTAATCTCTCGAATATTTATTTATTTATTTAATTAATTTACGGAATTTCGAGAAATCATGTTTTTTTTTCTTCCCGATTCGTGGGACAATTCTCGAATTCGACAGCACTTTTTAATTTGATCATTCGAATAGTGGAACTTAACAAAAAGGTGTGGAAAAGCTGGCGGATCGATTAACGATAGCATGTAATACAAAGAGAGAACAATTCATTTATCTGGATTTAATTGACACGGTGTACTGCAGTAGATCTTTATTTCGCGTGTATGTATGTATGGGTACAGCAGCTGGTTTCAATGTAAAAATATCGTTTATGGCAGTAACTCGTAAAAAATATATACATTCCCGCGTTACTGACAAGGGATCGAGAGAAAGAGAAATATGAAAAGAGTTAAAGGCATGTAACCGTGTGTCTATGTGTGGCATTATATGAAACCCGACGCGCAGCAATTTATTCAATTTCGACAAATCAATTTAATGGAAATAGACGCGATGGTGGTTGGTATGTAACCGCAACTCTTTCCTACGAAAAAAAAAATATATATACAGAAAGAGGAGGCCAAGGGAAGCCTAAAATTTAGCTGCCGGGCCATCGTCGGCGGTGGCATCACGCGATTTAATTCGTTGACTGGTATCGATTGGAGTTCACGACGGTCAAACATGAAAAAATAACGGTTGATATCGAGTAAAACTCGTACCGGGCTAGATTATAGTTGGCTTTGTAGTAACGGTCCTTTTTCGAGATTTCCCGGGAGCGAAAACGTTCAACAAGCTCTCTTTCGAACGTGTAGCTCGAAATGCGTGGGATGCTACGGCCACGTCAAAATTCGTTCGCACATCGAACCGCCGCAATCGAAATCCCTGCCATTTATTACATTTTTTGTCAGTTACTTTATCTGCAAACTGGTATATGTAAGCTTTTTTTGTACTTATAGATACGCAATGAACATGTAGCGCCACCTATCGAGTGCAGAACACGCTAAAATAATTTATTTTCGACCACCCAACGTTTCCTGCAAGTATGAATAAAATCGGCCTGTAAATATAGAAGTTAGCCTCCAGCGCCATCTGTGAGAACTAAAACCCTTAGTCGCCACCTCAAGAATATGCGGTGTGAATTTGGCTTCAATAGGTGTAGTGGTTTATTAGCGATGATGCGGTTTACTCACGCACGTTAGATTTCCGAAATTTCTAATTTTCCATTGTATTCCAAGTTCCCGGAATCATCGTTATTCGAGTAATTAAGGCTCTGATCACTGCGCTAGGGTGAAGTCCAAATATTCTGTAAACTATGCTGTAATTGGATCCGTGTATACCTAGTGTCTACGATGCCATGACGAACCAGTTCTGGGGAGGAGCTGGGAAGTCGATGGTATCACGTGTCCGGGTCTACGTCATCGGTAGGATCCGAAATTCCCCGCAAATGCCGAAATAGTTGAGCCTTTTCTCGGTCGTGATCCCAATCAAGGTCACATCAAGGTCACTAATCTTTCCAGTCAAGGTCGTACCACTTTTCGTCTCCTTGACCTCAATTCCTGGACAAATTAATCCATTTTCAATTTTTCCAATTTTCAAAAATTTCCAATTTCGTGGCTTCGACCTAATTTTGGATCCACAAAAAAATTTGAAAGTTTTGTTGCTCGTCGCCTTTGAAGTAAATTTGAAATCGAATAAATGTATTTCATTCGAGTGATACATCATCTCGAAGCTCCTGAAACGCTCCATCATACACTGCATCACTCTTCTGGAATTTCTTGATCTTGGAAAAGAGTGTGGAAAATTGGGTAACTCGTCGCCATGACGTCACAACTGGAACCGAGGCTTCAAGGTCACCGGGATATTGCCAAAAACGTGAGAAAATGGTGGTTGCAATTATGGCTTGCAAACTATGGGAGACCTCGCAGGAAGTAGTGGGGGTACCACCACCACTCGTGAACGCTAATGAAGCGTCCTTGGCTCCGGAATCGCGGAGTTACTACTCGAATCGGACGGAGGACCTGGTTTACTGCAAACAAGAGAGTCAAAGTCGCTATCGGAGCACTTACTCACTGCCAAGATACAACTCGGCTGAGGAGAGTAGACAACTACAGACAAATTTACATACTTTATTTTATTTCCCCGCGCCTCTGCTTAGTTTTATCAAAGTTACGTTTTCGTTGATACATCTTTATGAGGAGCAGACAACAAAGAGGAAAGAGGGACCGGCGAAGACGGGAGAAATGGCACCGGTAGTAACAGCAGTAGCAGTAGCAGTAGCAGTAGCAGTAGTAGTAGTAGTAGTAGTAGTAGTAGTAGTAGTAGTAGTAGTAGTAGTAGTAGTAGTAGTAGTAGTAGTTTCAGTACTGTAATTGTATTAGTAGTGGTACTACAGCAGGTATCGCAGTATAGCATCACTGGTAATCCGCAGTTTATATCTTCTCACCCTGGAAATGCTGCAGCGTAAGGTAGAGAAACACCGTAAAGCTCGGTCTACTTTTGTGTACGTATATAGTTATATTTCTCCATACAACGATATATAGTTTTTACGTGTCTCTCTCTCCCTCGGGGTCCATGCACGTGCATCCGTCTCAACAATATTTGTCATCGGAAAGGTGGAGGCTAGTCGTATTTACTCAACCGTTGGCGGCAGTAGGTCGCTTTAATTGCTGCAGCTGTTATACATATGTATATTTCAAAGCAGCGACCGACGTAAAAAGAAGACTCTCCCCGTGTACGTCTCTATCCATCCACGTATTCGAACGCTGGAAAGGTAACAAAAAATGCGGGAGCATTGTTATACTCCAATTTCAGTCGTCCCCCCGTTGTGTCTTATTGTAACGAAAAAAAAAACAATCCGGAATAAAAATTCTCCGGAGGAAATTTATGAACGTCAGCTGAACCCCGGATCCGGTTTCCTTTTTTCCTTCGCCTTCACTTGCGGAAGTAATTGCGTTTCTAAGAGATAGTTCTCGCCCCGATTGAATTATACCTCGCCCATACACAGATTTCCGAATTACTGCACGGACTGAATTCAATCTGTACAGTAATTACAAGCTAGTAAATTATTGCCAAGTGTGTCTAGACGAGAGACCGGAGTTCAGATTAGATGGAGAAGTACGTGTATAAATATATATATATATATATATACATCATCCGGTCAAGAGTTGAGAATTGAAGTAAGCAAGCACTTCACACGCTCAAGAGGGACTTTGTCGATAAGCCCCTATACCGTTGGACCATATAAGCCACCTTCAGCGCTAATATGGTGGTTTTACGTGATTGTCGTTTGTTGTCCACACGAGTTTTCAACTTGCACTCCAGCTGGAGAGCCTTTTTAAAACACGCTGGCAACACAAGAGCTTGTTGTTTCGTCCCGTGCAAAGAGAAACCTTCGGCCAATAACGCGAGGGTAGCTTTAACCCCGAAGGACTTATTCCAACCTTGAGTTTCGAGTCTTGTGAGGGTCAACAGTGTGTGACCGGAAAAGGCTGAAGCAGCGTCGGACCTCGAATTTCAATTTTAAAATAATCGTTTTTGGGTATCCAATATTTTTACTACCCCAGGAGTCCAGCAAAATCCTAACCCAGTCTCTCGGTTCGAGGCAGTATCTGCTCCAGGGAGTCGAGCGCGCACGAGGAACGCGCAGGGAGCGACGGTGGGGGCCTAGCGGACTGCGAGGGAAGGGTGAGAATACCGGGAGTGGGGGAAGCTCGAGCATCAGTCCGCCGCTGACCGCGGACCGAGACGGTTCGAGCGTTTCTCTTCTAGTTGGATTTCGAGCGTTGTGCTCGCTAGCCCTCTGGCTGTGTTTGAAGGAACTACGCATTTTTCTTAGGGCAAACACAAGAGGATATATATAGTAACTATTTTTTCACTGTTTCGATAACGAAAATCCCGAACCCTCGCGAGTGAAAATTCGCGAATCCCAGCAATCGTCGGTAAATCAAGCTACAGGTATTATCGGCCCCGTCTTGAGTGAAATAATCGCGTGTTAAACTGCGACGATATCACTTAGTATCAGAGTTGAAGTGAGATTTTGGAGAATAGTATTAGGAGGAGCGGCGTATCCCTAAAGCTTCTACCAATCTACTGCTACTCACCCCCATTATTCAAGCTCAAGCCCGAGCTACAAGTTTACACACACAGTTTTCCCCTGCGACCTATCTTAACTCACGTCCATGCTCGTTTTCTCACTATCTGAGTGATACAAATTGCTTTTATATATGTTTGGGTTCATCTTGAAAGAAAGGGGTTTTCTTTTTGTCATCACGTCCACGATAAATCGACGGGACCCTCGTCCATATACGTGCGACTTCGACGGATTATGTATAACATTTTGCGTGCCATTTATCCCCAAGTTTTTTATCACGGGAACTTTAGAGTCTAATAAGACATTAAATCACTTTAATGCGTGAAAAAGGAAGGACGCTTCTGTGAAGAGTGGGAAAGCTAAGAAGATAAAAGAATTGTAAGGAAAAAGAAAAAGAGATGTTTGAAGATGATGGGAAGGAAGGTAGCCTAAGATGCTTGGGGTATAAGCTACTATTACTCTGGCTGAGCGTTGATGTATTACCTCTCATAGAAACTGAGTACCTTTCCTACAACCCGACCTACATTATCTGAAATATCCCCGTTCTTCGTCTACCATGAAGGTGACGAGTTTAGTCCTCATGGGTATCGTACAAAGTCTGGATAAATTTTACTGTGACGATAAACCACGAAAGTAGTACAATTTTGGCAGATAAGCCAACCCACATTTTGTATTTCTTTATAATGAAACCAACAGATTCCCTAGATCCGAGGTCTGGTAAGTTTTAGGGTTCCAAGTTGTCGCGAGGTTATGTTCGAGCACGAAATGGCGCCTGGACTTACACAAACTGGCGCGGGAGGTGGATAAAATGGCTACCAATTTTTGTACGTCACAGCTCAAGACTTTCCAAGGTCACCGGAAGAGGGAAAAAACGAAAATGGCGGAAAACATTTGAGAAAAAAAAATAAAATGAATCGAAACAAAATGGACTGTGAAATGCTGAGGTAATTTATAGGTTATGTTGAAATTGCTAATAAATATTCTAATGTTGGTAATTAGTTTTCAACAAAATGGCACATCCCGATGGTCCTGGAAATTTCATTCCTTTCGGCACAAAAGGTAGCATCGTAAAAGGCGCACATAAATGTACAAATATACAATGTCTTATTATTTCGTAACAGGTTTCATATACATGTTAAAAGAAAGAAGCAACTGCGTGCACTTTTCCTCTCCGCTCTTCTCTTTGCAACAAACGAAGCCATAAAACATAAGTGCAGGATTGCATATTACACATTCTACTTCATGTAAACATTTAATAATATGTGTACGCATACTTCCTACAGAGAAATGCAGGCACAAATGGAAGAAACAAAATTCAGCATTTTTTGAAATATTGTGTTTAGCGACGTTTAAACAAATATTGGAGTTTCAACAATTTCCAAACTTTTATCGTCCCTTTGTAGGAGCAACTTTTTCTTTAATAATTATTTTTATAAAATTTTTAGAATTTTTTTTCTCTCAACTGAGCTGTTATTGCATTTCCTAAAATACTTTGAATTCTTTTATTGAACCTCTACTCCGCAAACATAACCTATAAATTTGATAATTAAATTCCGATAACTTTAATAATATTTTTAATACAATTTTAATACTAGATTTCAAATAAAACTTCATTTTAGTCAAAATTGGCCCAAAGTGTCCATTTATTAATTTTTATGGCATGCGATTATTAAAAAAAAATTTTTTTTTAGTTTGCTAATTGTTTATTTAATTCAAGATTAATGTTTAACCAAGTGTGAATTTAGTCCACGCATTTTCTAATGTATCAGTTGTCGAAGTAATGCGTGAAAGTGGTAAAACCGTGAAAGAAGTTGGGCGTGATCGGCCATTTTCTGCCACAAAACAAAATGGAAGCAATTACAAATGGAAAGTGAGAAGTGATTTTAACGACCGCCATGATTTCTTGCGAACTGCATGCTTACCACAACGATCGTAAACTTTTATAATCCCCATTCGATTTATTTCTTTAGAAATTATTATACCATATTTATATTATTCCCTTGGTTCAGTTACAATACCTGTAAAACAATGTATGGTGTGATACTAAAATGGGAAAGCAAGTGCAAGTGGATTGCCCGGTACCGTTTTATATGAGCTCTGCGAAGTTAAATGAAAATCATAAATTGGCAAATTAAAAACTTTCCCTTTTTTTAATATACATTTTTTTTCAAGAATTTTTTTGTTTCCAGTAATAATTAACAATCCCCCATTTGTTAGTAATTTATTGCTCTCTGGAAAATTATCTTTTACTACTGGAAATAAATTGATGCATTGGAAATTATATATTAGGTCCCATAAAATGTAGGTAAAGTAGGTTACTTTCTTACCAACTGGACCTATTTTACAAAAATAATTTTATTTCGACTGAAATAATAATTATAATAATAGTAACACACCTCTGATTGGTTACAAACCTTCCAAAAAATCAGAAAAAAATTATTATCCATTTCAAAAATTATTTTTTGACATTTTAATAAAAAGAAGGTATTTAAGGAAGTGTATTTTATTTGTATTTTCAAAAATGGTAGAAAAATATTCTCAGAACCTAGTTTTCTGTCATATAATCCCCCAAAAATTTGAAATCGATACAAAATGGCGTCGAATCTTCATCGAAACGTCCTCCAATGACGGCATTTGTAGGTTATGTCTGCAGTAACGGTCGAAAAAAATGGCGCCCAAGCTCCGCGAACATAAACACCACAGCTACAGTCGATACAAGCGTCGAGTGAGCGAGCTAAATGGAATTTCTGATTCTAAATAATCCATCCGGTTGAAATTTCTTCCCTTGTAATCTTAAGCTGATGAATAATGCAATAAAAGCTTAAGGATAATTCCAAACTTTCTTTTTTTTTTATGGGAGACGGCTTTATCTTCTTAACTTTTCTCTTATCTATGGATTCAAAAGACTTTCAGATGAAAAGTCTCGAGCAGGATTCTGCTCGTCCTTGCCTTCTCCTTTTTTTTTGATGAATTTGTAAAATTTCTTTTGAAACCAATCTGAAAACGCTAAAAACTTGTTAAAAGTTGACGTGAAAGATGAATGGCAACGGCAACGGGACCTGATGAATTCTGAGAAACATTCATCATCTTTTCTCTCAGACTGACTATTCATATATATGTGTAATGTTCAGGAAATTAATCGTCAGGGGGCGTGACAACCTTTCTTTTATTATGACAATAAGGAATCTCGGGATTTATTATGTCAAGAAAGTGTCATTCCACTTCATGTCGTCGGAGTCGATGAAAAATTTCGCGAGAATCTTTCCGCCACCGTGGGAAAATGTAATCACACTTTTTTTTTCTTTGATTTCCCAATTTTTTTTTCTTTCTTCCCGTTACGTCGCTGGGATTTTCAATTTTTCTTTTTTTTTATCGAAATTCGATTTCCAATCGGGAATTTCGACTCGAAAAATTTGTCATTTTTCTTTTTATTTTTTTTTTTAAAATCGAAATTCGATTTCCAACCCAAATTGGAAATTTCGAGTCGAAAAGCCTGAAAATATTGCCACGTAATTCCTTCGTCCTACAAACCTTAACCAAACTTTAGAAACCTATTGGATGTTTGTCAAACGTGATAATTTGCTTGAAGCAAACACAGAGAACGTACCGGGGCAGGCTGTGAATGTGCCAGCCATCTTCTGCAAACTGTTTGGCAATATCTGCCTGATGTAATATTGAACTTCGTTCGTTGTTGAATAAATTACAAAAATGTAAGTTCGTTTCCACAAAAAACTTTCGCCTGGTTTCGTGGGGGCAAAAAAAATTTGAAAAGTTTAAAAAAAAATGACAATTAATTTATCGAGTAATTAATTTATTTATTATCGAATTATTGGAAATTGTTACACGACATTAAATTACTGGGAATTTTTTTTATTCAATAATCATTTAATTTATCGTCGAATCATTAAAAAATACCTATAATTAATTTTTTTGTTGAAAAATTGCCATCGAATTTGAATCGAAAAATAATTGAATTTCCAAAAAGTTGGTTGATTAAAAAATCATCAATAAGAAATGTTTTTTTTCTACAACGAGTACACGATTTTAATGCCGAATATCATATTCCCTACGTTTAATATTTCTACCCAGCGTACAAATTTGCCAGTAACGTGAATATAAAAAGGTAACTGATAACGGAAGATTGATGATTCCGTTCGACCCATCGACGAACCTCCCGAATTTTCCGTCTACGATGATTAATGGCATTTTATGCGGTCAGATTTTTTTTACCCTGTATTCACTACTCCCTTGCTACCCCTTTGGTGTAGTCGAAGCTTGTTGGTATTTAAGTCACCTTGTATGATGTCACTCAATTGACACTTTTATCATTATCAGCTTCATAAACACCGTCACTATTTTTTTTTTTTTTTGAGCAAAAGAATTATATTTATTCTGTGTTTTTTTTATTTTTTTAATCCCCATTCTTTGATACAAAAATACTTTTTTGATTATTTTGAATTTTTTATCTTATCAATTCCTGAGATAAAAAAAAATTTTTTTTTCAACCTTTCCTGTCGAATGTTATTAAAAAATAAAAATTTTATTAACCAATTTGTGGTATGAGAAAGAAAAAAAATAATATTCCCAATTTTTAAACGGGTAAAAATGGTAAAAAAAATATAGAGATATTTTTTTTTATATGTGATAATTTTTTTTTAGAATGTTTTTAACCCATACATACATAATTTGCATCAATATGTATTTTTTTAAATTAGGTGTGTGGTAAATTTTCCCAAAAACAAGCTCCATTTCCTCTGAAACCATTTAAAATCGAACCTAACCTCACTTAGACGCCATTTTCTTCGACTCTAGCCGCCATTTTGTTACGTTTCGACCATGAAGTTGCCACGGCAACCGCTAGATGGCTCTACCCGTGCAACATCGTCAAATTCGGAAATTTCAAACACGAATTTCCCAATTTTTTAAAAATATTTTCAATTGGTTGAAAAGTTTGTTTATGAAAATTTATAATTTGCAACCTACATTTGGTCGCGACTCAGTTGTTTGTCAACGCGTTACTGTAATTAGCTGCATTCGAAATAAAATCGTGTACGCGTGTATAGAAACACACACACACCCACCCACACTTGCAACACACACACCTGCAACACACGATATTAAATATCTAATTAACTGGTTAATTAATTCTCTCAATTTTCTCCAGGAAATGCAATACGAATTTATCAATCGCAAATGCACACAAATTATAATACATATGTATTTGACTTCTCTTTAAATATGTAACGTATGACGTGGGCGATTTAATTAATTACATACATTATTATTAACAAGTATTTACACGGGGGGTCCGATGATAAAATTCACTTTATACACCAGGTCTCGCCGATTTCGATGACCCACTTGTGGCGAATGATTAATAACAACGGTGAAGTCAATGGACGATTGTTTAAAAAATCGGGATATTGTTCTAATCTCTTTAATTAATCGAAATATATATATATATTAATTTTTTTTTGTGCCTTCGGGGAAACCGACAAAATTATAAATTCAGCCACTAATGGAATGGTTAATTTGCTGCATCGCTTGCATGGCGACAATTAAACAAATTCCGGAGATTGTATTTCATTACCGGCCAATTAGTTAATAAGGTCGATAAGAAAATGAAAAAATTAAATTCTCTCATTCCCCCCCCCCCCCCTCCCCCCTTTCTTTCTTTGTCCTCCACCGTCACCGGGCTAATTAGTGATGGGACACTAATTACCGACGAAGTAGCCGGCGATATTTTATAATTTTGGAATTTATTTTTCCGTGAGCAAATTTACAAAAAAAATATGGAACCTCCGATTTTTCATCGCGAAGGAAATATCTCATAACCTCGTATTCCCTCTTCCAATACCCGTGATTTTTAAAATGACGTACACACACAGACCGTTCGCGTTTACGATCGGCCGCAGTTTCTGCGGAATTCGAGCCATAAAAATTCAACTTCGGCTACGCGTTGTAACCGTGCAGGTTCCAAGTGTTATTCCCTATTTTTTCAGCCTCATTCTTTTATGACACCCAATAAAAGCTGTATTATTGGAGATTGGCGGTAAAAGCGATGATTTAACAAAGGGTATTACGAGACCCAGCAAACTTGGGAGATGAGTCCGAAATTCTACTTTGTCTCCCTAGGAGGCGCCAAACCCCCATTCGAGGGATCCTTGCGTTTTTAATTCCCACAAGTGGACTCGTAAGCGCCAAAAAGAACCTTCACTTGGGGAAGTTTTCTCCAAAGAAAGTGATCCCAACCTCGAACACCTGACACCTAACCTCAAATTTCTAATTTTCACACGTAAAATCCATCGTGCGTGAGTAAACCGCGTCATCACTGACGTACCACTGGACCTATTGAGGCCATATTTTTACCGTATATTGTTGTGGTCCCGAGTGAGGTTTTTAGTCGGGATAGATGGCGCTGGAGTCTAACTTCTACATTTATGGACCGATTTCGTTCGTATTCGCAGGAAACGTTTTTTGATCGAACAGAAAATGATTTAAAGTGCTTTGCGCTTCGTAGGTGGCGTTGCAGTCGAGTTTCAAGTAAATCGAGATAATTATCCTGTTCCTCCGATCTACTATTCCCAATCAGGAGGGGAGTTAAGAGGAGACAATAATTCCTGGCGTCCCTTTTCTTACTCCTTACGGAGCCATTTTAGGTTTCATTCATGGCATGTAATTCTCCCTGCTAGTCCATTATTCTCTGCCAGGAAATTTAAGAGAGGGACCCTAATTCCTCCTAGTCCTGCTTCCTTCTCCTAACAATGTCGGTTGAGCTTCATTCCCCTTTCAAATTCCTTCTCCCTACTCCCTTTTATCCATTATTCACAGGGAGGAGAGTTAAGGGCGGGGGTGGCCACATTCCTTCTACCCCTAATTTTCTTAACTTTTGCAACTCCAACGTTCGACTCTTTTCACTTTGTGTTTTCGTAAAAAGGCCCTTTTGTCGACCCCAAACTTTCCTTTTGAACAGAAACTCTACTCGGTCTTTGATCCTTCCAAAAACAGTGGGGCGTATCCGCCCCACCTACTGATTTCAAACAGAAAAATTTATAGTTTCTCTAAAAAAACTTGGCCCTAACTTTAAATCTCCATTTTTTATACACGAAATCCATTGCGCGTGAGTAAACCGCGTCATCACTGGCGAACCACTGGGCCTATCGAGGCCATATTGACACCATACGTTGTCCAGGTGGCGAGTAAGGTTTCTTGTCGAGCCCCGTTTCGATAGGTGGCGCTACAGTCGCGTTTTAAGTAATCCCGTTAATTAATGACGTTATATCGATGTCTCCGGTACACGGGGATAAAAAGGGAAAGAGCTGGCGGACGGTTTTACTCGTATCACGTGCCACGAACAGGAATTAGATGTTATAGTATTGGTACAAACGTTTGGTCAAGTGCGGCCAGAAGCCAATATTCCGCATGCATAATGTAACACTTGCGCAAAGTAAAGGCAGCACGGGAGGGCTTCTGGCTACTCGGCGTGCATGTCAATGTTGCATATATGTATATATGCAGCAGTAATATTTGAAAAACTTTTTAAATTCCTATTATCAAACTTATGCTGCCGCTTTCATCGCTAGGGCCGCTGATATACGTCACGAAATTTTGAATGAAAAAAAAAATGCAATTCGATGGAAAAACGAGAGAATGCAAATGCAACAATTCACTTTTCCCAGAAAATGGAAATTTGGGAGAAGGATCCGTCGTATTGTTACGTCTCGGGCAGGTTTACCCCCATGACACGACCTATGGCCACCTCGGAAGCCCAGTAAAATCCTACACTGACATTGTTGCACTTTTGCATAAAAAATAGAAATCACTTTTGAAAGTGGTTGCATTTTCTAAATTCGAGAAGGGGAGGTGGTAGGGGTAAAATAATTGCAGCGACTTGGAAATTTTCGCTAATTAAATCACTTACATTGTAGACACGTCACACTTGCATCCCATCAAATACCTATTCCCTTTTATTACCCATTCGTAAGTTACCCCGTGATATCCTGGGATCTCTCGCTCAGTAAGTGCACCTAAAATATCCTGATACCATTTTCCGAGATTTTACTTTTTGCCACTCCAGGTACCCGGGCTCTAGAGCTTCGAATCCTTCAGTTTGACGATTGTGCGTGAGTAAACCGCGTCGTCACTGACGAACCACTGGACCCATTGAAGCCATATTTTTACCATATATTCTAGAGGTGCTGAGTAAGGTTTCTAAGTAGGATAGGTGGCGCTGCAGTCTAACTTCTATATTCATGGACCGATTTCGTCCAAACTTGGAGGATGTGTTTGTTGGTCCACAATAAATCGTTTTAGCGCGGTTTCCCTTTTTTTCGAAATGTATTTTGAAAAAAAAAATTGACTGAGCGTAAAAATTGACGAAACAAATTATCGAAAAAACGAGAAAATGGGGATGAGACGGACAATGAAGAGGGTGAGACATCCAATTCCTATAAATCTATTGTTCGCGTCTACTTTCTCGTCAAAGCTCATTAGAGAGAGGAATATCGAAGGACGAGGATGGTTGGCGAAGCTTTCACGTGTCTTTTAGTAACATTTGCTAACCTTCTATTAATTTAGCAGCTTCGGAGAAACTTATCACAAGTTTCATTATTGAATTAAAAGCCTTCTGCAGAATTTTCTTTCCCGTTCTCCCCGAGTCTTCTCAATGAGATTTCAAAAACTTCTCCGTAAGATGTATATACCTCTAAGTTCAATTAAGTGAAGAACACTTAATCAAGATTACTTTTATCAGTACCCACTTCAATCAAACTTTAATCTCAATATTTCCACTTTTAGCCCATTTTTAATTATTCTTTAATTTCTCGTGTTCGTGCCAGACAACTTGTATAATTTCACAATCGAGAGCTCGCTCGAGGCTTTTAACGGAAGGAAAATATTCTCCCTCGGAATATTTCTTCCGAGTCACGTGGAACGCCAATTTTTTTTAATTTAATTTACAAAAAAATTCGAACAATTTTTTTTCCCCAAAAAGAAAATTCTAAAAATTCGTGAAAACCAAATATCGCTCGGAAAAAAATTTTCGAGACAAAAAGGGAGGAAAGGACCGAAGCCTGGCACCGGAAGGTACAGAAAACATCCGCGAAGTGTCTGTTCCAATTACGTCAACATCTTTAATCGCTAATCGAGGCACAACAAAGGACCCCAAGCGTGTGCGAATGATTGCGTCTAAGCGTGCACTTTCTTCGGGTGCACCTTGGAGGTCGGATTGAGAAAACACTCTCTCGTTTACTTAGAATCACCGAAGTGCAGAATCACTGCACTTGCATTAGTCGTGTACACACCAGCCTCCTTCTCCCTGGAAGGCTCCACCACTTCCGAGAGGCCGAAAAGTCTTTATATACACACCTCGGGCTCCGCGAGGACTTCAGAAAACACGAGCGTGCGAATTTTCGCCTATTGACTATCCGCGGTACGCGTCGGCCAGTGCGATATTACACGGTACATCTAAAATTATTGACACCAGTGACAATTTGTGTTCCAGATACGTCCTACAAATTTTCAAGTAAGTGGGAATTTTTTTTGAAGATATACAATTTTTTGTTTTCGAAAATTATCATTATTATCGTAAAATAATAATAATAACAGCAATAACAATAATAATAATAATAATAACAATAAGCCTACATGGTTTTTAAATAAAAAAAAAATTAATCACCATTTAAAAGTTCAAGGGTTGAATCATGGGGCACCATAAAGAAAAATTATCTGTTGCCAGAATTTTCCATTTTTTTTCCGTCGAAAAAATCGGGATTTTTTAGAAAATATACAATTCATTTTTTTTTCGAAAGTTATCGTTAGTATCATAAAATAATAATAATAATAACCGCAATAACAGTAACAATAACAATAATAATAACAATAAGCCTACATGATTTTTAAATAAAAAAAAATTATTCACCAGTTAAAAGTTCAAGGGTTGAATCATGGGACACCATAAAGAAAAATTATGTGTTGCCAGAATTTTCCATTTTTTTCCGTCCAAAACTATGGCCGGATTAATTTAAACAAATAACGTAAAAATTGCAACACACACGCGCACACACACCTGCATATATACATAAATATAATAAAAAAAATAAATAAATAAAAATGTTTCCGATAGAAATTTATAAACGCAACAGTTACACGTGAAACTGAAACATGATTTTTAAATTATTAGCTGCAACGGATTTTTACAATAGCAATTAAGTGAATTGTTGTGATAAATAGCAACGGAAAAACGGTGGTCGTAAAAATACTCCACTTCTTTCTCGCTTTTACTCTTGCACCGGAACAGGCACGAGTGAATGAAGGCTCTAAAATTACAGGTGGTCATAAATCCACAATAATAGTTGAATTTAGAAAGTAACAGCTCCGTTGTTAGACAACCCGTGGATCTTAATCTGAAAATTACAGGAAATCTATTCATTTTTATTCCGGAAGCAATTTTTTAAATAAAAAAAATTGATGTAGGAAAAAAAATGGAAAATTGAATTAAAGAAAAATTTTGTAAGAACGGGGTGCACCTTTCAACGCCACGTCCCTGGATTTACCCCAGAGCGGGAGCGAAAGAGCGCGGAGTGGGGCGCCGGCGACCAACCACCGGGGCTCCTGGCGCCCCACTTCGTGCGTCTCCAGCCCCGTACCAAGGAACTTCAGCGCCCCTTTGAAATATTTTTTTTTTATTGACAAAAATAAAAGACCCCGGCGAGATTATATTTTACGATTCAGTAAAATGCCATTCATTTAATTATTTAGCACGTTTCTGCTGAAAAAAAAATGAAACGTGGTATGGCACCGCTGGCAGATATTATTCATGATATGTAGGTTAGCAAATAAATAAATGATACAGAACGAAGAGGGCCGGAAATGATTGTGCTTTACTGCTCTGAATCGTTGTATTCGTTAAAGCAGGAATTGAAAAAAAAAGGCGAGCCGTGTAAATAACGTAGTTTTTCAACGAGAGATTTTATTTTTCTCACTCCGACGGAGTAACGACGTAATGAGGACGGAAAGGTTAAAAGAAGAATTTAGTACTTCGCGTTTACGATCCTCATAAATAAAAGGGCTTATATACCCTGCCTCCAAAAGCCCCCGAGGTTTTGCTTCACCGACTTTAACTTTTTGTTGGAAAAATGAGAAGGACGGAGCGATACAAATGTCACTAATTGTGTCGTTTAACAAAATTTCACTAATTTTCATTTCCCTTTTTTTTACGTCCTACTTGGAAATTAAACAGTAGGTAATTTCATTCGTGTTGATAATGCAGGCAAGGGGCAGGCAAAGAAATGAAAAGAGCTGCGTTTTATTACCCGGCATTGTGCCTTTCACAATGTTACGTATTTAATGTACAATTTTTTTTCTTCCCGCTACGTCCCTGAAAAGTAGCCGAAGTGGGGTCAAAGGAGGGGTGGCCAAGCACCGAGAGCAAATCCGAAGCGTCCTCGGCGCCCCACTCCGTTCGATGCCAGGGGTGTAGCAAGAACCTTTGTCCCCCCCTTTCCATATTTAAATTCCCAAAAGGGCGCTAAAAATTGAAAAACTCAATTTTTACAACAAATTATTTTAACACCAAAGAAGAAAAAAAGTTTTTTCTTTTCAAAACGAAATTAATTAACATGATTTCTATAATATTATTTTAAATAAGTTCTATTATACCCTCCGTTTAAGCCGTGACCCTTCGCAATAAATGTGTGATGCATCCTAACGTAGACCCACGCAGCGTGAATGGACAGTTCTATGAACTCGGCTTGTTGATAAATCGGATTTTAATAAATAATTATTTTTGCAACGCCT
Organism: Gasteruption jaculator; assembly: GCA_949825005.1. Taxonomy (NCBI): domain Eukaryota; kingdom Metazoa; phylum Arthropoda; class Insecta; order Hymenoptera; family Gasteruptiidae; genus Gasteruption; species Gasteruption jaculator. Next base: position 1,178,389 of record OX463764.1, on the reverse strand, counting down.
AATTGTGAATGAAGAAACAATTTCACGTTATCGCACGAACATTAGATCAGAGGTGTTACATGATTCGATCTGCATGAATAGACGTATAACTAACCTACCGCATCTCGTCTATTATACAGAGAAGGGTCACGCTTGAACCTCATTAGACACGGTTAAGGTACTTGTGTGTCTACAGCCGGTTTGTTTGTGTACGTATATGTATATCTGTATGGGTAATTGATATACAGCGCGAGCAAAGCCCTTCGAGAGCTGAGAACCAGAAGGGATTACGTCGAGTGCCGATGTATTGCATTTTGCAACCTCGTAATGACTTTGCGATACCGGTAGTCCTTCGAGGGCGCGGCTGGGTACCATAGAGGCGTATTTTTCGTTGACAGGTATCCCAAGTATGCTGTTATTCCGCTCGTCGTGCTGGCAGGAGTCTTACCATTATCGATACCGGTAATAATATCGATAGTAACAGTAACGATATACTCCGTCTCGTGTATACTGAAACTACTATTATGTCTCATCTACGGAACAAATTGCTTCAACAAGTACGGGGAAGAGACCGTGGAGGGCCTGTTAATGTGAAACGGTAGAGACTTTGTATACAGGATGTGCCACGAATCGCGTCTTTCTCGGTACCCTCGTATTCCTTAGCAAAATTCGAGACGAAAAGTCCTTTGCCATTTTCTTTTCCGACGCACTGTTAATTTTTTATGATTATTTTAAAATCGACCAATCGCGTTGTATTCCTCAGCAAAATTCGAAACGAAAAGTCCTTTACCATTTTTTTCTCCGACGCACAGTTGATTTTCTACGAATTTTCAAAGATCGACCAATCAGCGACCGCGCGCTTATCAACGAGCCCGCGGAGTGGTCGAGCCTACAGCGGCCGCTGATTGGCCAGACTTTAAGAATTTATGTAAAATCACCGGAGCATCGTAGAGAAAAATGGTAAAGGACTTTTCGGCTCCATTTGCGCCCAGGAATCGGTGTGATTTTTTATCACGTCATTGGAAGTGGTTCTCCCCCACCACGGCGCAGTTTCAAGGACGTATCTCGAGAAAAATGCACCCTTTTCTTAAACTCTTTGTAAATTACCAGAAGTCGTTTCTCGTGACGGATTATTTCCGCAGTCCGAGTTGCAGCGAAAATGTTTTCTTAGTAAACTCGTTAGCGGACAAAAGACTCGAGATAAAAAGGGTACAGATATGTCTATCGTGGATATTAGCAGCGGTTTAATAACACCAATGCAACGAAAGTAACAATTCATCCGATACGCTTTCTAATAAGTTTCACATATTAATCGAATTTCCATTGAAACGTGATCTGGCAGTTCTTTCTGCACATTTATGACAAGGAATTCTGAATGATTAAGTAGCTTTGCGAAAGTGAGAATTCCGAGCAATTAAACGATGATTATGTGTGTAAATTTGCGGGAATGGTGTAGCTTATCTTCAGACGGAACTTAACGATCCGGATACCTTTGCAGCCTGCATCTTGGTGATATATCGATACTCGTAGTAGAATTTCATTGCAGTCTAGGCTACATCGGGGAAAAGCTCGTTCAAATTGAACCACCGAAGGAACTTTTAAAATTCTTACAAAATTTCTGGAAAATCGTCCAATGTTTACATACACAAGACCCATTGTGCGTGAACAAACCGCATCATCACTGACAAACCACTGGACTTATCGAAGCTAAATTTACACCATATATTGTCGAGGCGGTGACTAAGGTTTTTAGGTGTGATAGATGGCGCTGCAATCTAACTTCCATATTTATGGACCGATTTCGTTCAAACTTGGAGGATGTGTTTGTTCGTCCAAAATACATTGTTTCAGGGTGGTTTACTTTTGGTAGGTGGCGCTACAGACCCAATTACGAAATTACAGTCGATACTATGAAAAAATTATTCACTACCGGGGCGAAAAGTTTCTAAATAAAAGGCGTACCAATTTGATAGACTGTGAAAAAAGGTTCATCAGCATCTGAAAAGAGTCCCGGCCTTAAAAAACACCCCTGGAGGTTAATTCAGCTAACCACGTGAACCAACGTTCACGTAGAGTTCGTTCGAAGTTCGCTAAAATCAATTAGGTCATACGTTCATGTTCATTTTTTGCAAGAATTACCGAGGCAATAAAACTCTACTAGAGTTCACTGAAGTAACTTTACGTGTCTGGTCTCTACTTCACACTGGTTCCTTATTTATTCAATCCTTTGCAATTTTTTCCTAATCAAGATCCTCGTCATTACGATCCTCTGGTTCTTTCAAGTACGAGACTAATGTTCCGTGCATAATTGAAATTGTATGTCAGACTATTTACTAATCTTATGCACCTAATATACATATAGTATACGTACACCGACTTTCTAAAAATTAATACCGGCCACAATTTTACCATATAAAAATTATCCATCTAATGGGTAATTCTTTTTATTATCATTATCGAGATGCAAAATTACTATATCCAATTTTTTTTTATTTTATGGACTCATATTAAATGCACTATTTTTATTTATTATAACACGTCGACGATTTATTATACATTATTATTTTTTTTTACCTTTTACTTCTTTCAAATTAAGGAAATAATTAAGGACTAAATTCTGATAATAAAAAACTACAAAATCAAATTTTTTATTAAAAAATTAGGAATTAAAAAAAAATAAAAATCCAGTTACTCATAATTTTGAATTTACGATTATTGAGTAACTTGATTCGGGGTCGGAGTCTTGCAAAAACTGCGCGTGATTTTCTTCTCCTGTAACATTCATTATTTGGTGGCGCGAAATGGAACGAGAAGAAAAATCGGATTCCAGTGGATGTCAAAAGATTGTAAGATTGTATAATTCTCGAGAGAGGACTCGCTAATAAATCGTTGGAAACGTCTCTACTGTTGGATCATCAAAGTCCCTACAAGGGAGATACATGTGTGGGGAATAAAAGCGTAAAAGTTATTATCGAATTAGCTACCGGGGAAGAAGTAATAAATCATAGATGGCTATGTTGCGAAAGGTGTAATGAAAGAAAAAGAGAAAGGAACCCTGTTGTAAAATTCAGCTTCTAATGACAATAAACACCTGTATCGTAAAACTTGTATACGTAAATATATATTCATGGACACACGCGTACGAATAAAGTAGCAAGAGCAATACAAGATTAGACAGGTATCACGCACGCACACATGCTCGGACAGAGGAACTTACCATAAATTAAATTATCGATATATTTTTATGAGAGTTGGCGGAATTTAATGACCGAAGATTGCCTGTAATTAAATGGGCTCGTAAAAATAGATTTTTTGTTTAAAATTACTCGCGAAAATACAATATCGAATTTTTTGGGAATACCTTGGCCATTTTGTATTTAATTTTGCCCAGGTCCAATATTAACACATTGGAATTCCTAAATCATCTTACTTTCTTCCCCGATTCGCCTCAACCACAACATCCTTTCGCGTGACACTAACCCATTGATAAGACACGGTAACAAAGTGCAAGGAAATGTGTATGTATGAAACCTCGTTTTATATAAATAACGCCCGAAGAGAAGAGAATAGGATATGAAAAATATCCTTTGCTTTATGAGTGCGATCACGCGAATCTATAATTATCTATTAACGAAACGGGAGAAAAATATATTTTTGCGTGAAAATAGACCTTGGAGGTTAATTCACTCCATTGTCGTTTCTAAGTAATAACATACAACGTCGAAGTAATTCTTCAATTTCGATTAAAAATGTTGTCCTCGTTAGCGGGCTTTGAAGAAATCCCCCACTCCAGTTCTACTGCGCCTGCGGAACGCGCATGGACGCACAGTGGGGGCCCGGAGAACTGGTGCGGCGGCGGAGTGGGGGAAGCTTCAGCGTCAGTATGCCTCCAACCGTCGAACGTTGAGCTACGGCACCAATCAAGGTATCGCTTTACATCGCGACTCCTCTGCATCGGCGTAGGCCAATCAACCCCTACTGTTTTAAAAGAAAGCCTCGATTTTGCTTCTCTTACCTCTCGCCATAGACAGGAAATTCGACTGCGCTTCCGAGAAGGCTGACAATGCTAGCAAATCTTACGAAGCTTACTCCACACTTTCTTGAAAATCTAATAATACGTCTAGTCTACCTTTGTTTGCGATGTTCTCGGGGTTTCGAGGTGGTTCGTGTACATAAAATAACACGACTAATAACAGAACACAAAAACGTATACGACGCAGTCACGTACACGTATAGCTTATATTATTAATAAAGTTTCTAAAATACAAATAGGATCCTTCCTCGTAGCACGTACAATATGAGGTAATAGGATTTCCAGCAGACGCTGGTAGCAAAAGCAGGGATCCGGGTTACCAACGGCTTTCATGCAATGTTGCTTCTCGCCCAGGACCTTCTCCTCATTTTTTTCTTTGATTACGGAATGGAAACTTATAATTATCCTCCTTTTGTGTCCCCGCACTTGGAGATTCCGCTGAAAATCCTCCGTGAAATGTTTTCTGTATGCAAACTACCAGAAATCGCGCCGGTCGAGGCTTTTCTACTCTCGCTGACTTTTCGGGGGATTCCCACTTCGCCATCAATCTTGCAGTCACTAAGCTGCGTTCATAAATCGAACCCCGAGACAAGCGATTGTTTGCCGCTCTGCGGATTAGCCTTTTTGCGTTTCACCAAACCTAACGATTTTTTGATAGCCCCGTGCCATTTGCTGTCCCCTGCCGGGTTCCATTTCTGGCCACCTCTCGCGTCCGGAAATTTTACCAGCGTGATGCCACACATCCCCCGGTTTAATCGGACGCTTCTCCATTAAATGCACATTAGGTTAAACTCGCCGTTCACTTTCACCGTGTATCGTTTCATGCTACACATCACATACACCTTCACCTTTGCCGTGACCTACGGTCATACACGAGGTCAGACCGCTGCCCGCTCCACGGGATCGATACGCATCTTCTTTGTGTGCTGCACATATTACGCTTTTTCGTACCGGGCCTCTGTCGCGATAAACCAGCCACCAAAGACGTTTTATTAAAAAGGAGGATGAGGGAAAGCCCCTATTCTGGTGGATTCTCATAAGTGACGCCCGTAGATCTCGAGCAAACTGTGGAGCAACCTGGATTGGAGGCCGTGGTGCGGCGCCGGGGTCCCGCCATTGTGCCATTGCCCGAGAAATGGCGCCCGGGGTCTACGAAATGGCGCTCACCGGGTACTAACCTCGGTTTCCTTGATTCCAGCCGGACATGTACTCGGGCACGGTGACGCAATTTCGAGAGTCGCTGACCACCAGGAGGGACAAGGTAGCCACGACGACGTTGATAGCCACCGTGGATTCAGTCCCGGAATCGATAAATCCACCGATACAAGGCATCCAGCAAAAGTGGATCTGGCGGAATATCATCGGGATCGCGGTGCTGCATATTTTAGCATTTCATTCGCTGGCAGCAAGAGCGCACACTGCCACCCTCTGGACGTGGATTTTCAGTGAGTATGAGTCCGATGGAAATTCTACCTGTCGAATTAATCGAATGTCGTTTTCTGTTGTGTTCCTCCGCGACTCGACTGATCGGTATGCAAAATTATGGACACGGATTTCAATCGAGTGGCTGCGACTCGAATTATAAATCGTACCCCCACCGATAGACCTCGTGGCGTCCCCTGCGAAGGACCTCGCCTCGACGCGACCCCCATCTTCGAGATTTTAGGTCACGGGGAAGCTTGGAACGTCACTTTCAGGGACACTACCGCCACTCTGTGGTCGCGATTGGTACTATCGCGACGATACTTTTGCTCTTGGAGGTCAAATCTTGTCGCGTCGCGATTCGAATTTAAATTTCCCGCGCGAATGGGAAATCGATGGCGGAGTATCTCAACCGCGGGAAATTCAAAAACCGCTCGAAGAACGTGTTTGAAAAATTAATGGCTATTAAATGGGAAAGTTGGTTGGACAGTGGTAATTTCCATGTCATATTAAATGGAACATTTACGGCGTTTCAACTTATGTCTAACGTAATTACCGCTCAAATAGGGAGTTACAATGTTAATCTTCTCCGCTGCCTCATACCGGTTTAACTTTCAATAACTTTAGCGCAGTACACTAATAGTTGCTGCTGAAATTGGCTCGTATAACGTACACACGCAACAAGAGCGGTTGCCGTTTTATGTTCTATAATCGTTACAAACTATCCCTTTTTTACCTTAATATAAACCAACGTGTCCTAATAAAAATTCACGGTTATGATTTCTAACTTTTACAATTACATTAGTCCGGCAATATTTCGGGATATATTAGAAAACTTCCGTGGCCTTTAATTTAACCGTTTTAACGCGCAAGAAAAGTTCGTCTCTCGAATTTTTCTCGACTTATCCGCAAAAGGACCGAACCGATGTCTCGGTGCCCGGATACCGTTGTAAACAGTTGCATAAAAATTTTTACGACGCGTTTTTTTTTATAGAGAATTTCAAGCTCTATAAAAAAGAAAACTTTAGGGGCCATTTTCCCGTAAATCATAAATTGAACGAGTCACGTAGAAATTCGGTAACCTCCGGTCACAAAATGCTCATTCTTCGCACGTAAAATCGTGGATTCGAAAACCCGGGGGGTTGAGGTTAAGGAATTTTCGGTGAATGATAAATATAGAAAATGGAGATACCGGAACGCATTTCCCCTTCGACATGTTAAAACTTGTGCACAAAAAAAAGAAAAAACAAGAAAGAAATGGTTGCTGCAGCTGTACTTTTCTCAGTGGAGCACTTTGCTAGAAGACATTCCTCATTTTCCTAAAACGCTCGTCCCAATGCATACCACGAATGTATTCCCCGGTACTGCCTACGTATCTACAACCGCACGTAGTTCCCATGTGGCATCACATGGCAACATTACTGGGAATTTACAAGTTTTTTTTTCTACGCTGCAAATTAAAATGCCCTTCGTGTACCGCATTTCACCTCGGGAAGTAGACATTATTTAATCAAAATAAATCAACTTTCTAAAATATTTCGCCCAAAGTTCACGAAAAATAGTGGTGGGTCCTATTTACATTCAATTATTCAAGGAAAAGTCACTTTTATAGAATTGCATGACACTAAATTGCCCGTTTCGTGCATTTTTGGGCCTCTCGTAGACACTCGTAGGCCTCACCACGCGTGAGATGCGCGGTAGATCGTATTAGCCCCGCCCCATTGCGCGTTAGATCGAATTAGCCCCGCCTCCGCTGCGCAGTAGATCTTATTAGCCCCGCCCCGCTGCGCGGTAGATAGAATTAGCCCCGCCTCCGCTGCGCAGTAGATCGAATCCAAGGCATATCCGACGCGCAATGGATTCACCGAGTCCAAATCAAAGCTTTTTGCGATTTTTCACCCGAAAACTGTTGCAAAGCGAAAACAAATATGACACGGATTCTTAGTACGACGGGTAACACTCGAGGGAGAGCAAGAGAAAGAAATGACGGTGATTGTTGAGAAGCATCGCAACATTCGTTGGATAAATATGAAAGATAATGAGGCATCTGGCAGCTGCAAAGTTCAAAGGGAAAAGAAGAGCAAGATGGAAAACAGTGTCACCGTTAGGAAATGGAGTTTCAGGATGATCGAGGTCATGTACGAAGTGTGAGAATGCCGTCACCTTCTGTGCACGTCATTCCTTCAGTTTCAACGACAACGGGGAAATTCTTAGACTGTATTTAATAACCTATCGCGCATACACGTGCACAAGTACACACGCGTGTGCTCGTACCTACACAGAGACACAAATTTCGTTACTTCGTAAGAAAAGTGCCTACTAGGTCTTGTGTTCCAGCTACATTATCGCGACGATCGCGTACTAAAGAGCTCCTCAGAAGTCGTTCCATCAAAATTGATGATCTTATTTGTGACATCGATACAGCATATACTTGTCCGCCTTATCGCACACACGAGGCACTTCAAAAGGCTCCCCTTTGTAGACGGAAACTTAATTAAATAACAAAAGCTCCGCGTCCCGAATGATACATCATTTCGTTATCGTCAATAACATTCGACCCAGATACTCCTCGCAAACAAAATACCGAAAACCTCGGATACCGACAATAATCCGGCAACCGTATTGATCCGTCAAACGCTGCACGTCTACGGACACCTCACGATCGAATATTACCGCTGCTGTTTGTTAATACCGTTTTAGGTACAGCGTATGGACATATGGCGGGTCTAGGAATTACAGCTGGCGCACATCGTCTTTGGGCACACAAGAGTTACTCGGCAAAGCTCCCCCTAAGGATATTCCTGGCGTACCTATACTGCATGGCCGGACAGGTAGGTAATTCCAACCCAATTCCTCTCTGACTATCACTCACAAGGATCTCACGTTTCCAATTCGACAAAAGGCACCAAGATTTTCGGGACAAATGAAATTCCTTGCGTTTGCAAACGGACCAACGCAAACATCGTTTTAATGCTCCTGTTGAGGTTGGTTGCTCGGTTGGTCGGATGGTCATGACGTTAATGCTGATGTTATCTCGCCTCCGATGCTGCAATCGATGGTGGTATTGAAACTGAAGCAGATTCTAACGACGATTGTGGTTATTCCACTGATGCTAATTCTAGTAATCGCGATCGGAACGTTTCTGACATTGATACTAACGCGGAAGATTATGTCTACCCTGGAGCTTACGCCGGGGAGCTCAAGCTCGTCGTATCCCGATCCCGATCCTAATCCTAATCCCGATTTCGCTGATCACGATGATAACGGTGCCAATGGCGGTGGCTGAAAACCTCGCTGATAAAGATTCCGATGCATTTCGTGGAATGACATCACCGGTGGCGTCCTTCGACGGCAAATCGGTCACATGACGCTAATTTGGCTCCCGCCGGGGATGAAAAATTCAAGTGCAGCAAATGAAACTGCGCGTGGGTAAATGCTCTCGAGGACTAATTTCGAGCACTGCTCAGCGGACTCCATTGAAATTTGCATTGGCCTCCCCCGGGTACCGCGACAAATTGTGGAACAACTTTCCGCTCCTATTTAGCGACGGAAAGTAGAAGAAGCAATTAAAAGAAAATCGATAACCGTGTCACTCGCATTCGCTGCGTGCGGGGTTGACCTTCTGCCGTTTTAGCCGGCCAAGACTGACAGCCCGAAACGTCGGACTCTCCGTTTTCGCCTCACGAGGAAGTCGATTTTTTTTTCTCGAAAAAGAGAAGGGTGAGGGAGTATCTTATAAAACGGAAGCTTCGCCTTAAAAGAAGCTGTAACCTTCTCTCCGTTCTCCTGCCGAAACGGGAAACGACAAATCGCTGACTCGTGATTGGGTAATCCGATGTTTAGTAGAATTCAATAATGATTTTTTCTAGGGAGGAAGAAAAGGCGAAGAGATTACAATCGTAAATTTTCTCGCATCCACCATTTTTCGCCTGCATCAGTGGAAAACTATTTTATAACCTCATTTAAGAAATTCACGTCAAAAGAATACCATTTTTTATTCTTCATTTTCTCTCGACTCGTTATCATGGCTGTTGGTAAGCGTCGTATCTAATATCACGAAGAAAACGAAGGGTAGGAAGGAAGGGTTACTCTCTCGCAATTTCTTTTATCAGAATTCCTCCTAATTAGTTCTCTCATACCAGTAAAGAAAGACTGAGTCAAAAGAACTTTTCTCTCTCCCTTTTAGAGAGATAGACTAGTAAAGTTCAATTATCTCGTTGGAAGAAGTTTATGAGTCGGAAGATCTTTCATATTCCTCAAGAATAATCACCCAACCAACTATTCTTTATCGCTATTTCGCCTTTTTTTTCTTATTCCGACGGTTCTCGTCTTTGTTATTGAGTCCACAGTGTTTCCTTCGGACGTAAATAGATTCCGAAGAGGTTTATCAATTTTACGCACGGAGTTAGGGATAATCCGTTTAACGAAGGCAAGGTTAGTGCGCCTCCAATTGATTTCTGCCGATTATGACGGAGGCCTGATATAATTGAGGAGTCGAGAGGGGCGCGATGAGGGTGACGTTGATGAGGGAAAAGATGAAGCGAAATCCGTGATTAAGTATCCCAGTCAGATTCCGCAAATGCTTGAAACGATCTGATTTCTCGTGGCCTCGTTAACTCTTTGAAGGGACTGTACCGAAAAAAAGAGAGTATTCCAGTCAGGGAGAAAATGCGAATAGTAAAACACTCGAGCACCGTTCGACGGTCGAAGGAATACTGACGGTCAAGCTTCCCCCACTCCTTTTATTCTTCCCCCACTGTTGCTCCATGCGCGTTCCTCATGCGCGCTGGACTCTCCGGAACCGAAGTAGTCCGACCGTGGCAGTACTCCTTTAATTATTTTCAGTAGACACTTTTTATGAGACGCAAAAGTGATGATCAAAGAACTCTGCAGTAATTCGCATTAATCTTGCGAGCGTCCGCGGGAAAATAATTCAACGATGCCGTTATTGTTTATGCCGCGGTTAGAGAGAGGAATAAAAAAGCTCGGGGTTTTAATGCATGACCCATCCTAAAATTTTTTTCTTGCTTGTGGCAGCAACAAAAGTAAGCAGCAATGAATGTACGAGAAGCAGCCGCGTCATCCCTTTTATATTTTTCCTCGTATTCATGCAGCTCTGAAAGGAGGAGCACCATGTTTCTTTTATTTAGGAGAAGAAAAATTGCTGCATTTAATATTCCAATGCTGTGAAATGTTTCGTTTTATCGTAATAACAACGTCTCTGCATGAACCTGCCTTCTTAATGTATCTCTATTCCGGTGGTAACTTAAAGAAATGAGAAATTCCACGTTCGTTTTTGATGAAGTCGTGTTTCCAGCGACTCGATGAGAGCTGCGTTGGAAAAGAACCGAGCGGGGGGTTGAACTTGGAGACAATGTAACTCAATCGATATTTGTTTTCCCACGGTTTGTCCGAATTGCATAGTGGGACACCGCAATTTCCAAGCCCATACTTGCGGTCCGACCCGACTCTCCCTGCAGAAACCTATTTCGATATACACAATGCCTATAACACCTCTTAACGTCGCCATTGTGTGTAACGTTCCACTCCGGGAGAGTAGCTTCTGCCGATAAGTTTTCGGCCACTCTTCGCCTTTTATTTTCTCTCGATGTCCCTCCAGTCGACGCGGAGTCGCTAAATGCAACTAAGCATTTGGTAACTGATTGTAGCGAGCCACTTTACCCCACTTCGGGGGTTATAGAATTTTCGTATATTTCCTAGCCCTTAAAGGGTGTCAACGAGGCTCTCGGAATTTGGGGACGGGGTGGTTCTCACCCCTATAAAAAACGACACGTCTTTCGTTGAAAGTCGCTTCGGGAAGACACGTGAGAAATGGGCAAATTTATTCTTGTTACGGGAGACACCGTCATCCCTCGCTGTGACCTTGCTCCACAGCTGTCCTTAACTACGTCCCATAAAAAGGAATGGTTTGGCAATGCTAGGGGAATTTTAATTAATGGAAAGGGGAACATCTAGTGTGGCTACACTCGAAATAGAAAAAAGTCGTTCCGTTTCGGTGTCTTTTTTTGCGTTGAATGGTTTTTGGTGTCTCCAAAGGAGCACTTTAACTACTTCTCGCATTAAACGGTTCCATATCCACATACGCCCGCGGGAGTAAACAGAGGTGCTTTAAATGAACTGAAACCGTGCTCTCGCGTTTTGGTATTAAAATTTACAGCCGCAGAAAGAAGCGCAAACTAAATGCGTCAATATTAAGCGAACAAACGAAGGAGAAGCGTAAATGACAAAGATTCTCCCAACATGTACATGTTTGATAAATTACGGCAGAGTTAACATTCTGACTTGTAGGGAAACCTATTAATTCATGGGTTGAAGCTTCCGATAAAATGTAAAAGCATGTGCCATGGATGTCTCTGTGTGTCTACACTTTGCATATATAAATGCATATATCCAAGGAATATTTGAATTTTCCTACCAGCCAGTGTGTATATATTACATTTTATCCGGCGTGTGTACGTACACAACGTATGTATAACCAGTAGCCTATCTCCACTTTCGTCGGTGGTACAAATGTGTCGAGTGAAAAAGAAAGACGAGGGTTTTCATTCGTTCAAATAACCATGCAGAGGTTACGTAAAAGGGGATATGTGTGTCAAGGGGGTTTGAAACTCGCACTTCCTGGCTGGCTTTATATATCTCTCAGAAGCAATTGGACCAGCGCATCCTTCTTTTTCCGAACTTTTATTACTTTTTTCTCTCCGCACGTTATTAGCAGCGAATGCTCAGGTACACTTCTCCCTTATTAAAAAAGAGGTCTTATTTTTTATCCATTCCCGAACACCGAGCTCTTGACTCCAGGAAAGGCATAAAACGGAAACTGGGCAGATCCTTGCCGGTATTTTCGAACTGTGGTTTCTAAATTTTTCGAGTGTGAGCCCGCACTTGTCTCGGAAACACGACGTAAATTTGTCCCATTCGTTGACAAACGCTCCTACTTTCAGACTTCGCCCTACAAATGGATTCGCGACCACAGGACCCATCACAGGTTCACGGAGACCTCGGCGGATCCGCATGACGCCAATCGAGGATTCTTCTTTTCCCACGTGGGCTGGCTAATGATGAAAAGGCACCCCGCCGTCATCGAATATGGGCGGAAAGTAGACATGAGCGATATCGAGGCTGATCCCGTTTTGCGCTTCTTCAACAAGTAAGTTCAAAGTGGCAGGAGCGACGTTCCAACTTTCCACCCTATCGAGGACCTCCTTCCATCCGGAGTCCGTCATTTCGTATTCCATTTCGAACCAAGTTTGGAAAGTTTGATATAATTTATCGAACCAGATTTTTTTACACCCATGGATATACTCCCCATGCGAATACAAAAGCAGTTCTATAAAGAGAATATTATTCTTCCATTGACTTTCACGTTCCTACGAATCCGTCGTCCAATATCACGAGAAAAATTTTTGTTCGCAGGTATTTTACACCTATCATGTTATTCGCCGCTTTCATCTTCCCAGCAGTGGTACCAGTGTACCTTTGGAATGACACATGGGACGTCGGCATTCGTTCTGTGATCGTACGTTACGTGTGGTCGCTGAATGCCACCTTCCTTGTCAATAGTTTTGCACATATGTGGGGCAACAGACCGTACAACAGGTATACATCATTTGTTGAATTTTAAGATACGGTTGGAACCATATAACGCACTTGTACCCGTACGTGTACGACACATGTTACAAATTTTACTGCACCGGATTACCAGATTCATGTACCGCATTTGCATACATACGTGCCGTATTTATTACACCCGCGCAGCTATTCCAGAACCCCTATGTGCGCGGTCTACGGTCGACGGTATAATGAGGTTGGAGCTTCCCCCACTCCCGGTCGACTGGGTCCCGGCGGCTCTACCATGCGCGTTCCTCGTGCGCGCTCGACCCTCTAGGACTGAAATGACCTCGAACCGAGAGAGTGGGGGAAACTACTTGAAGCTCGCAAATGGTGATTTTACGATTTTCGAGAGAACTTTAACCTCCATCTCTACGCGAAGACGGGGACGAATTTCAAGGCGAATGAAAAAGAGGAACAAGCTGGCAAGTAAGAGTTCATTAAAAACAAAGTTTTTTTGCAAATTGCAGGGAAGTGAAGCCGACGGAAAATGCAACGGTTTCGTTCTTCACGTTGGGAGAGGGCTGGCATAATTACCATCACAGTTTCCCATGGGATTACAAAGCTTCCGAGCTCGGGGCCTACGGTTTGAACCCAACAACGGCGTTTATCGAAGCCATGGCGAAATTGGGGCTGGCTTATGATTTGAAGACACCGAGCGATGACCTTGTTGCAAAAGTGAGCCTCAAGAAAGGCGACGGCACGAGCAGCCGTTGGGGAAAGGCTCACCACCAGGCTGGGAATTGAATGTCACTCTTTTTGCGGAGATTTCGAAAGGGACTGGAGAGTGAGCGTGTCCAGAAGAACCCTTTTTTGACTCCCTCTTTTTTTATACTTATTAGTTATGGCACAAGAATTATATTTAAACCCAGTTTCCCTTTCTGTAAATAATCTGACGAGCGAGTCAGCGGCAGCGGTAACAAGAGCTTTAAAAATACCCGAGAAGATCGATATCCAAAGGAACGTGAACTCCCTCGGGAAATTGTCCGATAACTTATACCTTGATATTAATAAATGAAAGGCAACCTGTAATTACAACAAATGGATTTGCTTTAACTTTGAGCCTGCACACAACGGGAGGAAAAGTTTCGTTGTTTCGCATTTTAGTTTGTAATTACATTTGATTAAATAAAATTATATCGAAGGTCTTCAACATGGCAATAAATTGATGCTGTTACAGTTATACTACGATGGATATGCGTGTCTGCATCATGCGAGCAGGAAGTTACTAATAGATGGGAGAAATGAAATAAACGAAATTGCTGGCAGGCTATGAATTTTCCAATAATATTGCGATATGAAAATACCGAGCTAATCGATTTTTCATTAAAGTCGTATTTATCACGAAAATACATATTGACATTCCTAATTTAGTAATGCGAATTTGAACACCTTCATTAAATTAAGCAATCACGTTTCAATTTCATCCGAAATTAGCGCTGTTACACGGAAGGGGGGGTATCGGTATTTTTACCCCCCCATTTAAGAGCCTGCTTTTCATAAATTTCAATTACGATTTTTATGGAGTGTACGTTTTTATCGCTTCCAGTTGGAAACTGTCAAGGTGGTTCTTTTGTTACAATCAACTACAAAAGTATAGATTCCACGCCATATAAAATTGCCTCGTTATTTTATGGTTAGAAATTTTTGACTGAGAGTGTACAAAGTTTAGCGACGGACTGTAAACACCAACTTTTTACACAAATTGTAACTTTTTAACTAAATTAACGATATTCATGATTTTTTTTTTATAATATCTACCACAGTTTTTCAGTTGTTCTTTTTTGCAAATTTGGATTCATTCAATACCGCTAATTTTCCAACGACGCAGCCAGAGGTCACTCGACGAAAGTTTCGATCTCAATTTCGAGACCTCTCGTTTTAATATCACGTCACTCTTTCAGTGAGAGGTCGTATAACGAATTGTCAGTACTAAAATTACAGTTCAAAAGCGTCCATTTGCGTTCCAATATGCTTCAATGGAGTGAAACAGTGGACTTTAGTTAATAGCGTGAACGTTGAACTCATCAACTTCCCCCATCCCCTTCGGAACGGCGTAATAGCGATCGGAGAGGAGCGACCACCCCACCGAGAGGTCAGGCACGGAAAGTAGTGACTATTAAAGTATAGCGTACCTTTCCCACTTCTTATTCTATTATACCATCCGACTCGGGAGTAGGAGACGTGCTTCCACTTCTTCTTCTTCTTCTCTTGAGTGGTTCCACCACTCGTGCCTCTCTAACGGCGAGGGAACTACTCTGCAGCGACTACTTTCTTCCGCTGTATCTGACCTCTCGGCGCAGGATGCAGGAAATGGTTATCCCCAATCGGAAACGGAGAGCAGAATTTTGAACAACCGATGTTTGACTTTCCCCCACCCTCTCTTGGATTCGACATCACCGGGGACACCTTGCGGCGACACTGGTAAGTTAAATGTAAATTAAGGAATTAACTGATGACCCGGAAACTGCCCAAACTGTTCGAGAAAAAATTGAAGACAATGAAGAGTCCGTCTCCAAGTTATTATGTCCCACCTTTCCCAGTTCGTAACTAAGTTAGTCTTAAAAACACCAAAGGCCGAGACCTTGCCCGAACCCACACTCGCACTATGCGCTTGTAAAAAGAGAAGAATTATGGAAAAGTTCATCAGCGAAGTTTTAATAAGGAACTCGGAGGAAAAATAAAAAAATTGGAAGAGATTTTTCCATTTTACTTTCTTCGTCTTCCACTGTCTTCCCCATTTTCAACTTTCTACCTTTCTTTTTTGCCGCGCCACTTTTAGGAAAAGTGGTGCTTTAATCCGCTTTGGAGGGGAAAGCGTGGAATCTCGATTTTACTTTCGTGAGATTCAATAACGAAATCTTCAACGCTCGCGGCGTTATCCACGCCTCATTTGCCACGTGTGGTGAGAGAGACAGAGAGAAGGAGACATGGGGAAACTAAAGGGGGGGAAAAAGATCGAAAAATGTAACGACCGTGCCAGTAAAATCCCATCTTATGTGGCTCTTTGCTCAAGCTTTGGCAACGAAAATGGCAGCGAAGACCAACTGATCCTCCATAAAGAGATGAAAGGGAGGGTAAGGAACGAGGAAAGGGAATCTTGGTAGGAAATGACATCATGAATTTAAAGTCTCCGAGACCTATAAGAGCCCGACCGTCTCCTCTTCCACTCCTCTCGTCTCCGAAAGCCGTAATTCGAGAGAAAATTTAAGAAGTTATACGTAGTTATAAACGGTTATGTTACCCCGTGGCCTTGCGCGTGGCTCCGCTTTGTTTCCTTCCACTATTCGGGAACGATCCTAAAAATCCTCTTCATTTCCATTCTATAAGTTCCGACCCCTCGTGATTTCCGACAACGACTGCTGTCAGATTTCCTCCGAATACATCTTTCTAAGCGGAAAAAAAATAATCATAAAAAGAGGGAATCACCAGAGCAAAGAGATCCCGTTGACTAAATTAAGCTTAAGTTTTGAACGCCAGGACCGCCGGTGCCTTTAAACGATCTCCTCGGAGATCAGACGAAAAAGAAAAAAAAACTTATGCCTCCCAGACTTACTCTAAAGCCAATCTGAATTGAGTATCTCGGAACTGAATATAAAGAGCCAGGACAGTTTTTCTCGCTCGTAATTTTCTTCTTTTTTAGCCGAGGGCACTCCTAAACCCTCGGAAAATTTGAAAATCTGACCCTAGGGCGTAGATGGTTTCCGACCAAGGTCACACCGTTACCCGGATTCGTAGAAAAAGCGAATGTAATTGACCGGATGTTCGGCCTACGCCAATGTGGACGTAGTTCGACGTTCGGCGGTCGAAGGAATACTGACGCTGAAGCTTCCCCCACTCCCTCTACGCCGGGCACCCACTGTACCTCCATGCGCGTTCCCTGTGCGCGCTAGACTCTCTATGACCGAGTGACCGTTTGACCAACGTTGAACAGTATCCGATCGGCTCCACTCTGGGGATTCAACTGAAGAAGTTACTGTGTCTTTTGAGTCAGCTAAAACCATGGCTTGCACCGTTGCAAATGCAAATATCAATAAAACGTAACGATGTACATAATACTGTCGAGGAAATGCTCGGTACATTTGGGACTATATCCCGGGAGTTGGGAACTTTACTTTCAGAATGTTACGTTACAAGTAAATTCAATATAAATGTGTGGCATTATACTAAAGATCGTTTTGTAGCGCCATACAACTGCTGCGAACACATTCTGGAGTATAATGACTACGTAACATTACCTTCCCGTTAACGTGAGTTATCTTTATGTTATGTTGACATTAGACCTAAGCACAGTCGCTCGTTTTCGATACGGACATTGGCAACTTTAACGCCACGCGTAATGACGATATTGCTGCCTTATGCCGACAATTCGCTATCATCACAAATTATCCTCCGCGCGAAAATTATTTACTTTCCCCTCGCGGATAAATTTCGCGGCCAGAAATTTCTGATGGACCATAAACAAAAAGTTTGGGAAGCGGGAATATGTTTACTGCTACTCAGTCCCCATGTGTGGACGTTCCATTTTAATTACAACAACTTTGTTGAACGTTGATCCTCGTTTGAACATAATAAATAAAGCTTACAACCCGAAACGCAAGTGAATAACGAACACAACTAACTCGGGCGCCATTAGCTCGTCGTCTACTGATGATCATGAATCTTCTTGCAAGTATCTGACTGTTATCACAGTCATATAATGGCCCGGAATTTATTTGTGCTGTAATGCAGCCCGGGACGAATTTATGGTGGCCTAGTGGTGACGTCCGAGCTTTATTAGCGCAGCATAATACCGGCGTGCTTCAAATTCGCAGTTGGGCATTTAATCACCGGTTCAAAAAGGCTGATCGGCGGCAGCAGCTTCGAAAATCTCACCCAGGGAAGTCTGCCAGAGACTTGCTTACACGAGATTGACAGTTAATTCATCAGCAGGCGTTACCGTTCCCATTAAACTCTGGATCCCGTGCACTTTACAAGTCATAAAATGGTTGCCATCGATGCGAAAAGCGATTCGCGTAATAAGAGTTTGGAATTCACGGTAGTTACATGAGGCACTTTGGCTGGAAGCCAGGTGTTATTGAATGCAATAACGCTTTGCCCCATACAACGTCCCGTTCTTGTTGTCTACAGCCATGCCGTTATCAACGATGAACTTTAGGCCCCCTTGCGATACATACACTGCAGCGTTTATTTAATGATTCTTTTATCGCTGTCAAGCTGTGAAAACTCCTGTTTGCTCGTATCCCCATTATTTCGCTGGAACAATTGTACGTAGCACGCGTTTAATATGATTCAAACTGCAACGAAGCTCTGCTTTGAGAATGTGGGTCGTGGTTCGAATCTTTCTCACCCATTCCAGAACCATTACGGTAACGTGAATAGAGAGGGTAACATTTTGTTCACAATCAGTACGTTGCCATAAATGGTTTCAATCGAATTCGTAGGAATGGGCGGCAGGAAAGAACGATGTGCAGCGGAGTAAGACATAAAGGGAATGAAGAAGGAAGTCGTAACAGTAAAGGCCGGCGCAGAAGTAAGTACGCGATAAAAAAATATTATCGGAATAAGTGCGGTAGGGGAGCGAAAGAAAGAGACCAGGGACTGGTCCGCTGACAAGTTTACCCGTGAGATTGGACACACACAGGATGGGAAATCTGTGGCGTGATTCCATGAAAAAAATGAACCCACATATGAAAGTGACAGAGGAATCCGTAATTCTAAGTCTTTCCCATTTTTCTGAATATATGTGTTCCCGTAAATTGAAATTATCGCTCGGAGGTGTCAAAGAATACTGACGTTGGAGCTTCCCCCACTCCCTCTTGGTGCTAACTCTCCGGGCCCCCACCGTTCCTCCATGCGCGTTCCTTATGAGCAGTGAATTTTCCAGGAGGGGAAGCGTGGTATTTACTGTAGAGTGGGGGTTACAGGTGGAATCGAGGGCGAGCGCCTCTAGCGGGGACACCGGTGAGACAATAAGTTGGAATCTTCGACTTTTAATATCTCGGGAAGTATGAAAGATAGAGAAAAAATGTTTTAGCAAAAAATGTTCAATTTTGCACAAGCTACTTGTTCCAGTATTTCGTGAAAAATATGAAGCCTACGCTTTTCATATGTAACCCGTGAGGGGTTCGAAGTAGATCAAAATTTTTTCTTGTTCTTTGAGAGGTCAATTTTTTTATCAGAGGTTATGAGTTTCCAGGCAGTACCTACATTTCAACAACGCCATGCTATATTTCATGAGAAAACAAGGAAAGTAGGAAGCAGGGGACGCGTAGGTACTATACTGTGGAAGATTGACTATAGCTATAGGGCTCTCCTGCAGTTTTCCTACCCCGTCTAAAGCTTCGATAAACGCAAAATCCGCAAATAGCACGGCCGGCTAGATACTGTACACATACTAGAGCTAAAAGCTTTACACGCCATTTGGTTCAAGCCATTGTTGCCTTTACCTGCCAATGCTTGGCTCGTTTGTGTTATTTTGTAGTGAGTTACATTTTCACCCTTTTCTCCTTTTTCCCATTTTCTGTTACAACAAAGCGAGCGAGTCACGACCAACCTGACTGTCCACCTGAACTCACCGTCGTGTAAAAAACGAAGGGGCTGCCACCGGAGCTGCCTTTATCTTAAAATCACCAACATTTAACAACACGAGCACGGTGTTGCCCGTACGGTGCCCTCCGTGTGCCCGCGGTGTGTTCTTGTATTCGCAACGCATCTCAGCAACAGGATTCTTACATCAAAAAGTAGCAAAATAGTGTTACAGAAAATAATGGAAAAAGCAGCGAGGGAAAGGAAAGATTGTTTGGCCGATGAAAAAAAATTACGATTCCACACACGTGCGCCTCCTCTCCTATAACTCCGTAAATCGGAAAAATTCTCTCATTTTTCTTCTTCTCTTAATTCGCACATGTCTGCCAACTTTTCACTTCTCTTTCCCCATATTTATTTCATGAGATGCGGGAAAGATGAAAAAGATTGTTCCTTTTCCCTAACCAGCCATCCTTTCCATACCCCCTCTCGCCCCTTGCACCTATATAGCAAGTTGAATTTATCGCACTTAAGTATGCAGAACAGACGCATCTTCAACCAACAACTTTATCTTCCTTCGGGAATTTACTGTATTTTCCAATACCTCTAATCTGACAAGTTCGCGTAGTAGCCGAACTGTTCGAAACTATGTGACGATGAAAGTACGAGGCTTTTTCTTAAGCTACTTTTTCTTTGAGGTATTAAGGGGATGTAAAAGTTCGAGGAGAGTCAAGGTTTTAGCTCGTGTCGTTGTAGAAACTTAAATAAGTGCGCGAAATTGGAAGCTGTCACAAAAAGATGCTCGCCGAACGAAGGCATGGCAGGAACAGGGGAGTCGAGTTACTAAAACACAATTCTCAACCTTCTACGTTTTGTCGATAGCGTTGGTAGTAATTAAAAGCGCGTGGGTATAATGCCTTCATTCACGAAAATTGAAAAAAAAAATTTTTTGTATCGCTTCAGTGTATTTATTCCCCCATGAATTACATTCGAAACTATTTCAAATAATATTTCATGTCAATTTTTCTAAATTAATGTTAAATATTTATTTATGGCGTAAAGCGACACTTCTATTAATGTCGTACCTCGGCGTCCGATGGTCTGAGGAACAATGTCGCTGAAGCTTCCCCCACTCCCACTTCGCACCAGTACTCCTAGCCCCCACTCTTGCTCCCTGCGCGGTCCGCGTGCACAACGGACTTTCTAGGACTGAAACTGCCTCAACTCGAGAGAGTGGGAGATCTCGCTTGCGTCAACTTGCGACTGTTTATCGCTACACCAAGACTCGAACTAGAAACTATTACTTTCTCGTATCGAAGGGATACTCTAGGTTATTCAATGACTTTGATAGTGACACCACCTGTACGTGATCGGCTTCGAGCAAAGTTACAGTTACGAAAAGTTTTCTCAAAGGCCGGGATTTCTGATGGGTCGCAGCGATTTCTCGTTATCTGCCGCAAGAGGGCGTCACCGGGGATGCTCGTAACCGTTCATTAAGCAAATTGAATTAGTCGACGTCTACTTGAAATATTAATGAGAGTAATTCCGATGTTATTTGGGAAAATCCGGCGGGGGAAGGGGCTCAACAAAAGACCGATGTAATCGCAAACCCCTAATGGTTAATCCTATGTACATTCGCAGCGAAAATGGAGGACATTAAAAGAATGACGTAGGATATACTTACGGGAGGAAAAATTCCACTCTCAGCTCAACTGCGATTTTATTATTCATGACTGAAGAATTTCACTAATTAGCAAACTAATTAATTCCCGCGTGTTCCCTCTAATATATGAATTCTCGTTATACCTATAAATGAAAGTTTCCTTTTGCAACCAAAAAGGTATCCCAACAAAAAATTAATAGGAACAGGATAAAAAATGAACACATCACAATTTATACAGTGGATGTTACATTTTCCCCCATTTCTTTATGAAGGAAATTTCAAATTTCCCTATGATGCTGCCTATCGTCCGTTCTCTCTCGATCCCTCTCTGCTTCCTTCTCTCCCTTTTTTGCCATATTAAAAAAATAGAAGTTTAATTAAAGTGAACTCATCACCCCAAGCCTGTTTTGCATGGTGAAGTTCGTTTCTAAAGGTTCGTCTGTAATTGGAGGACGTAAATATGACAAGAGAGAGAGAGAGGGAACGACAAAAAGTCGAGGACAATAACGGCAGTAATCGCGGAAAGATTGGGCTCCTAATTATTTGAAAACAGGAAAACATATTTTCTTTTTGCCGGAGGACAGAGACTTATTCGAAATTTCCATACCGTTTAACCCCGAGATCCATCTCCGCGGGTCTCGAAAATTCGTATGAGCGATCGTCGATAAAGTCACGCTCTAAACGGCGCATCAAAATAAAGAGAGAGGATCGTTTTACAAGGCGGGGGTGAAAATTAAAAAGGATGAGAATTGGAAGTAGTTACGGATGCGATTATCCATCGATGTCGCCTCTAACAGGTAAATGCGGATCGAAAAAAAAAAGAAAAGGAAAAGTAGTGGGGAAGAATAATGGCAAAAGTGTGTCTATATATCTATAGAGGGCGTAAGTAATTTTATGACGATAAAATGCTCCTCGGGAGGGTTGAAAGTGATGTTTTATGCATCACTGGGTATCGAAAATGGTGATCAAATGCTCGTCAAGAAGTCAGGCTTACTCCTTGTTCTTCGCCACACAACCGAGGAAGACACTCTCATATTTTATTTCTTTTTTCGCTATTGGAGCGTATATTGGCCACGTGGAATTCATGTAAAAATACGGATTTTTCCTTCGATAACGAAGTTATTTGGGTAATAAAGTTTTCCTTTTGTTTAAAAAATTACTCAAGGTTTTTTTTTTGCGGAAGATTGGATTTTGAATTCAGAATTTTGTCAGCGAAGACTTACCCAACGATGACTTTCGCGCTTGCACGTAACTCGAGTTTCAAAGAAGGATACAAATTTCCAGCTTACCTTCGCGATGGGATTTTCCCTTGGAACCTGCGAACAAAAAAGGAGAATGAAGTTAATACTTGAAAAAAAAAGCGGCGAAAAAAGGAACGGCGGACGAGGACAAAATGTTGGAATAATAGAAGTGACGTCAAAGTAGGTGGGAGGGAAACGAGGAAGGAAGGAAGGCGAAAAAGAAATATCGATGAGAGAACTTCAGGAGATTTCCCACGTAATCTTAACAAATTAGAAGTACCATCTTCTCCCCGAACTTCTTATGCTAGATCACACCTACAGTACTATTGCTCCAAGGATCTTAATTACCGACTCCATTTGCTCGCTCCTGAGCTTTGGTCTTTTAATGATTCTTTAAAAAAAAAAGAAGCTTGCCTGAAAACGCTCTTAAAACTCCCTTTTTGGAGTCTACATACGTTCCTTAATCTACGTAAGTACAGTACTTATTTTTTAACTCGAGTACGAAGAGTCCTAGACGTTTTCTGCTGGTTGCAAACTTAATGTAATTGACGTAAGATAAGGAGATTTAGAATTATGAGGCTCGAGAGCCATTTTTCAACTCGAAGTCCTGATCATTTCTATCGTCCAACTTTATTTTTCCCTTTTAAAAGTAGGCCTTATTCGGTCCGAGACGTTTGTGACGAGGAGCTTGCTCCACTCTGACTCCTTGGACGGTCCAGCGCGCACAAAGACCGCGCACGAGCGAGCGGTGGGGGAAGCTTCACCGTCAGTATGCCTCGGACCGCCGAGCGGTCACTTACGCCAACGAATAACCCTGGCGTCGAAAGGGGCACTCTACAGTACGGTCATCTTTTTCATTTCCAACAATACATTCGTATTTTGTTGCAACCAATATTTAAATTCTGATTTCTAAACGATATTTTTTCATAAATAAATTCTTGGAATTTATTTGACAGAATTATTACGATAAGGGAAATATCGTAGGTTCGATTTCCAGCATGGGGCTCTAAAATCCATAAATAAAATGTGATTTTGATTTAGAAATAGGGATTATAAATTCGTATAAAAATGTCTCTGGTCAAACAAATCTTTTGGGACAAGTGAATTATTCAGTAGCGCATTATTTTATAAAATGGTGGGAGAGTTATAGACAGTAGTAAAGAGAAAATCGATGTAAGTGCAGAAGGGGCTGGAGAAATGGCGGAGGAGGAAGACGACGGAGGAAGAAGAGAATGAGTTAAATTGTCTCAACTTTCCCATGAGGAAAGAATAAGTGGACATTTCTTGAATACAACGATATACTGATGGTAAAAAGGGAAGAGAAGGATGAAAAAAGAGAAGGAAACTTTTTGGAGGGATATAGCAAAACGTACTACGTACCATAAACATAATTTATAGTACATTCAACTGCTTTTGTATTTCCCGTCTTGCCTACTATACATACTACTATTTTTCTCAAGACACGTTCAAATGAAACGAAGAAAAATGGTATTGAATTTATAAAATCTATGTGTGTATGTGTGTGTGTGTGTGCATGTTCGTGGGTAGTGCTGCCGGAATAAATATGGGACGGGGCGCGAGAAGGCGCCCAGCTCGGTTTCTTTGAAGTCCAGCTGGGAGTTCCTTCCTCGTCATTACAGGAAAAGTAGTCAAACGTGTCGATAACCGCTGCAGCTTCCTTGTAAATTCTGCCAAGGTTCGACTGTCCCTAACAAATTTACTGAAAGATTAACAAAATACCAATAAAATTACAGAAGCTGTCAGAGGCGATACTGAACGAACCATTAGAAGTTCCTTAAAGAGCCAAGAAGTCACTAAAGGTTAATGATAATACAAAAAGGTTAACCCTAATAATTAATTCAATGCAGATCCTTTTGAAGTCGCTTCCAAGATATTCCCTTACTCGTATGCGCCCTCTCTCGCTCTGTTCCATTTCTCATTATTAACTAATAGAATTCGAACGGATATGTGAATGCAATGAGTATACATTTTTCATGTCAATCATTTATTCATACCAGACGGAGCTCTCTCGAGAGACTAACGCGCATAATTGAAGATACATTAACGGGGACAATTTCCTTCCCGTGTCCTTATATGTGTGTGTACACGCAGTTCCGATCCGTATTACCGGTTCTTTTGTGTATAATATTAATGTCTTTTCTTTATACGCCAGTGTTGATCTACTTAAAGCGCGACTGTAGTGCCACCTACCAGGGGCAAATGATACTAAAACCGTTTCCTTTCCACCAACAAACATTTTCTGCGAATATGAGCAAAATCGGTCCATAAATATAGATGACATTAGACTCCAGCGCCACCTATCGGAATGGGCTATATCTAAAAACCTTACCCGCATTCTTAGTAAGCTAAGGTGTAAGTATGACCTTGAGAGGTCAAGTGGTTTGTCAGCGATGAAGCGGTTTACTCACGAATAATGGATTTTACATACAAAAAATATCGTTTTATCGCAGACACTGGAATCGGAGTCACTAAGAAGTCATTTTTTTTTTATGAAAAATAAATAATCAAGCAATTTCTACAAAAGTTGCTCTTCGTTGTATCGCCGTGAATGTACAAATTAAAGCTTTTTAAAGAAGACCATTCTGACGCTTAAAGTTCTACTTTCTCTTGTTCCCCAAACTATTACCACTAATAGTATATGCAGAGTAAAGGCAAATGGAGGGTTCCGAAGGGGTGAGAAAAAGGGAGGTACGTTATTCATACCGGTACCCAGTGGAATTCTAATTAGCAAAATTTAATATTTAATATTCCAGCCGTTAATATAACCGAGCATGCTATAACAGTAGTGGAAAGGCTGCCTTCAATATTTGCCTAACAAATATGGCGGTATATTACGACGTGTCTTGTAAAACGTTTGGGTCTCGTATTCCGATTTCTTTTTTTGGAGCTTCTTTTTTTTTTTACATCCAGGAGCGCATCAAAAGAATCTTCATTTATATTCGCCCGCGGTTCCGGCGAAATCTCGATCCCACGGAAACAAACAGACTCGCGCAACCTAACCTAGAAAAAAAGCGGCGAACTTCGAACGTGGGTAAGTGGGAAGTGGTTTTTATCGACCGAGTGATTTAGTCGTTGCAGCGGGGGCCATAAATAACCGTGCCGGTGCCGCGAGAGGACCTCAAAGTATCGTAACGTCCCTTCACCATTCATTTAACTTCACAGTTTAGGACGCTTAGACGTTAAGTTGGAGCTTACGTTGGTTAACGGTCTTTGGAAGACTGGGGATAACCTTAACTCATGGGTTGGACCTCTAACAAGTATCCGCAGGAAGCTTAAAGGTGCTACTTAATCCCCTCCTTCGCTCTCCAAACCTTTGTCCGGCATCACGACGTGGCTTAGCAACATTGCAAACTTATACAGTTTCTTGAACTTCGGCTCTGTAATACAACGACGTGGATTTCCGAGTTATTTCGAGCCTCAAGTGCCCCGGAAGCTCCATCCGGGACCGAGAAAAGGCAGTTTTTGTATCGGATGCTCAATATTCGGATTGTTTTGGATACCCAGGCTAGGAGCAACTGAAACATTTTCTAGATTTTTAGAAAAACACGATTTTCCAATTTCGAAATCGACTAAATTTCAAAAGAATAATTTCCATGCTTGAAATTCATATATAATTGAAATATTTCATTACAAAAGTAGCGGAAATTGACGAAGAATCGATCAGGAGTTCGTCGAACCCGGTTGCAAATTAAATCATAGGTACTACCGTTGATTATTTCTACCGGTCCTTCGATAGAATTCTCAATTATTTGATATTTTCGTTGGAAATCAATTATGCCAAAGTTCCACGTATGCGCTTCCTAATTATATTTAACACGAAACTGACACCAGCATTTTGCCATCAATAGTTAATTCTTTATCCACTGGAGGTTCTTCACCTTTCGACCCCGGCCGCGTATTTTTATACCTACCCTACCGGCTAAAATACGGCAGTTCCCAAAACTTCTCCCATCGTCAATTATCAATTTAACTAAATTGCAAATAAATCCCATTCGCGAAGATGGCGCTTCGAGTCTCGCTATTCCCCTCCACAAAAGCTAGCTCCATACCAGAAAGAAAGTAACCACGAGGCCCATTGTTGAAAGGTGCCATTATTAATAGAATTACGTGTAAGCAGAGTGTGTTCAAAATTTGGCCTTTCTTCTTCTCTTTTTGAAGCTTTCCTTCCTTTCTTGTTACACAGTAAATGTTTCGGAGAGGAACAGAGATGTTTCGTGTAACGCGGGAGGAAGAAATATCACAAACCCTCTCTCATCCTTTTTTGCTCTTCTACCCCTTTTATTTTCCAACTATGCTATGCTTAGCTTTTGCATTTAAAGCGCTTTACGCATTCACCGAGCGCTCCACCACTTTACGATGTGAATGTAAACCCACCATTCAGCGACTACTCGTAATTGTTTTCCCAGTGTTTTGTTCTCGATTTCTCCTCTCTTCACCGTTTCTCCTCCATCGTCTTTCTCTCTCGCTCTCTTTTTCTCCGGGTCTAAAGGAAAGCTTTACTGCCGCTTACTTTACTCTCTTTTCCGTTGCTTTTTAGTGGGTCAAATATAATGTGTGCATGTATTCAAATACAGATTATAGTATCGTTTACAAGCGGGTCCTTTCTCCCCGAAGCTGCAGGACCTACGACATTGCTGCTGAAATTAATATTAAAACGTCGCACCTAACCTCAGTTTCCTGGTTTAACTGAAAACGGATCTGCATAAATTATTCTAGTGACCAAAGTAGTGCCCCTCCATCGTTTTCTGGATCGTCTGGTTTCCCAGTCCCTCGGTTTGATACAGTCCAGCGCGCAGGAGTCACGCGCATGGAGGAATAGTGGGGGCCGGAGGACCGCGAGTGGGGGAAGCTCCAGCGTCAGTCTTCCTCCGCACCTCCGCGAAGGCGGTCGGAGCTAATGGCCACTTCCAGAGATAGAAAAGTTGCAGTTTACGGATAAAAAATATTCCAACGATTATTATTATTATATTATTATATAATTATGCGTTTCTATAATTGTAAGGTGCTTTTCGCGAACGACAGTAATTTATTAGGAAGAGCCCTTTTGGAAAAAAAATTGCGACTGAAGTTAATGGAAACTGGGTTCTTATATTTTTCATGAATTTTGTTAGAGTGAAACTGGAGGACCAATGTTTCATTGAAATTGCCGCTGACAAAGCAACGGCAACACGCTTACACGTGACACACGTACGAGACAACAATAGCACACTCTCTGGCAAAGAAAAAGACACGTCGACGTGGGAGAATGAATCCTAGCATTATTCGTATTTCCAAGAGGATTCCATGTCGATTTGTACTTAGTTTCGAGAACTAGGATTTACATGTCGTAAGCTTGTTCAATTTGGTAAACACCAAAAGATATGTACATCGGTACCTATTCCTGCACCCATTCCTCTACTTTCCTTCAGTTCACCTTACGTTCTACGAAAGCCACAAGGTATTTGTATCGGAACCGGCGGCTTCAACATTTCCATTTGGCTTCGTTTCAATGGAACGCATTATCCGAGACCGTCATATGCCTATACATCTACGTACCTACTCGGCATACATAGTTATACACACACGTGCAGGTGTTCCAATAATGGGGTGAGCCGTTATTCGAACCTGCTTTTGTAAATTTGCACATCATTCGCTTACTTCGTAAATTTCATTTGATTCGAGTATATCACGTATCGATACTACACTATAATTTATCATCGGTTGTTATAAACATTAACGCTGTCGTTCCTTCCCATTACACAAATCGCAGTCTTACAGGTCCCCATGCCGGGGTTTCTTTATGCCGTGTTCCGATCGGTGATTTTACGACCCAGTGTGTGGTATAAACGTCACGTGTTATGTTAAATTAACTGCCAGTGGTATAACGCGGTACAGAGAATTGCATATTCTCTTGCATATACATACACACATCGTGCGCTTGTGTGCGGGGTAGTTGAATGAAAGATGGTGTAACTTTGTTACCCATTTCATGTTCCACGTTATTACAAATTTATACGCAATCCGTATCAATATCATGTATGTAAATTGACTGCAAATTAGGACAATTCCAGATTCAAATGAATTTGAACTGCACTAACTATACAGAGGCGGTTTGCATTCCGTGGAAATTGCGGAACGAATTATTTGTTATCAATTCCGGTCGAGATATACCATCACCGAATGACAAAATATTTTTCTCCGTCGTTGAGATAAGGCTCACCTCAAGGACAAGGCTGACTAAGGACGAGGCTGACCAAAGACAAGGCTGACCAAGGACATGGATTACCAAGGACAAAGCTGACCAAGGACAATGCTAACCCCAAGGACAAAGCTGACCAAGGACAATGCTAACCCCAAGGACAAGGCTGACCAAGGACGAGGCTGACCAAGGACGAGGCTGACCAAGGACAAGGCTGACCCCAAGGACAAAGCTGACCAAGGACAATGCTAACTCCAAGGACAAGGCAGACCAAGGACGAGGCTGACCCCAAGGACAAAGCTGACCAAGGACACGGATTACCAAGGACAAAGCTGGCCAAGGACAATGCTAACCCCAAGGACAAGGCTGACCCAGGACGAGGTTAACCAAGGACATGGATTGCCAAGGACAAGGCTGACCAAGGACGAGGCTGACCAAAGACGAGGCTGACCAAGGACATGGATTGCCAAGGACAAGGTTGACCAAGGACATTATTGACTACAGCTGGCACTGTAATGATCGTGTTAATGGCGACGTCGATAAAAAGATTTCCAAAAATGATAGTGAAGTGCATAAATGACTCGCCCAACGATAGGGAGACGTAAGCCTGGCGAGCAAAGTGAGGGTGAATATTTCAGATCATGGACAAATTGAACGATTAAAGGATGGATTCTTCGACATGACGATGAGACGAGGAAGCGTCATTTAAATTTTATCGGCACCATCTCGAGACAATTTGCCTTATCTAAATTGCATTTCCCAGCTCGTATCAAATAGGGTTAGACTCCACTCCCCCGTCTCTTTCTCGTGCTTTCTCTATTTAAATATATATACACGTATATATGCGTATGTATGTATGAGGCTGTTGGTGGATCTTAAAACGTTACGCCCTTATGGGGATCAGCTTTGTAATCCTCCAACGTGTCTGCCAACATATTTGTTCTCCTTTCTCATCCACTCATCTCATTAAACCTACGTTTGTAGGTTCAAACTCCGTTGTCTCATGAAAAGGCATCAGCCTTTAAACCTTCCTCCTCCAGCTCTCCTATCTTTTGCTTTTGCTTTTGCCCCTCCTCCTCCTCCCATTCCTCTTCTCCATCTACCTCCTATTCTAATCCTAATTTATGAGATCAAGTTTAGGAGCATTTCAAGAACAATTCCGATGTAGATCCTTACTTTGCTGATTTGTACTATACGTAGGTATCCTTGCACGTGTATGTGAATTTCCTTTGAGCCTTGATTTGGTCCAAATCGCATGACCTCTTGAACCTTATTTAAAAGAGATGCGATTACGGATTCCCAAAGATTTCCTCTTTTTCTCGAGAATAACGAAGTGTCCGCAGGGTGGTCATCACTCGTCGTCGGTGACTTTCCGTTCAGGCCACGCTGATCGTGATAAACGCGATAGCGTATACCATCGCGACCCACGTGGCGCGAATACGGGGTCAAGTAAATTTTGACGTGACGCTGAACCCGTTAAAAACTTTCTTTTTCGTAACTCTCCTACTATTACCGTTGTAAGTGCCCTCGGTTAACTAATTTCATACCGGTCTCGCTGTACCCTTTTTTGCCTTCATTTTTCCATACCACAGTGGCTAAATAAAATCTGTGTAAAATGTAAAAGTAGAATGCGATAGGGAAGAAGAGAAGTAGATAGCCGTAATCCAATTTCAGCAAATGCGAAGAGGAACCAACCCCTCTTTTGTAGACAATTTGTTCCATTCTCCTTTCTTCCTTGCCGCCAATTTTTCTCTCCCTTTTTTCTCCTCTTCCCATCTAATTATAACTTCACCCTCTTTCCGAATTTTTTAAATAAAAAAATCTTTCGACAAAATCATCCCTCGATTCTCGTGCCACAAATTGGGAAATATCGTGGCACTTTCAACTTTTCGGTCCGAGAAGAAAAAAAATGAAATAAAGCATCAAAAAAAAAACGACGAATCGCTTCCAAATAAGTTTTGGCCTATTTGTCTTCGTGAATGCGAGCGAGGAAAATGGAAGTTACAGAAAATATGTGATCCCGACATTGCTGTTGTCCATTTCGATGGAAATATTACCGAAGTAGAATGAGCAAGAGTAGGAGAAACAGAAGAAACACAGTAAAACTTCCAACGTCGATCGACGGCTCCCTTTTTCGAATCAACGAAGCGAAACCACTGTGGCAATGGGGAAACTTCCCCTGACACCTTTGGAAATATCTCATTTTCAAATCCACTTGCTCCTTTCCTCGAATCAGTATCATTTTAGAGAGGAAGGAGCACAGGAGGGAAGAAACGTTCGGAAAAATATTGAAAGCTTCGGGAGGAATTTTAATAGGAGTGCCATTTTTGATCCCCAATAAAAAAAACCGTTCTGCCAGGAATGCTCGCTCGGTCGGTAAGGAAGCGACCGACATTTTACCCCAAGAAATTTGGATGCGTCGCTGAAGTCGGGTAACGTAAAAGGATTAGGAGGAAAAAAAAGAGTGTCGGCAAAAACGTTCGGCAGAAAGACAAATTCTCATCACAGCTCGGTGCTCTTAAACACAGTGTATCCCCAATTCGGTGATAATTCGTTTACGGGCGACATCTGCCACCCTTGCGAACGTCAAATAGGATTAAGAATGACACGAAGCGGAAAGAAAAGCCCACGCTCTTCCCATCCAACACAACTTTACAAACTCTCGCTTGCTTCCTTCCTTCCTTCCTTCCTTCCTTATTCCTTCCTCAGCATATTCAAACTACGTAAGCTTTTACTAAAATCTCATGGATTTGTAACAAAATGGAAGAAAAATCTTAACGGCAGCGGGGATATTCGGACTCAACAATCATGTGACAAAAATTCGTTGCGGTATATCGAATGGCTTGCGAGACCGTGTTACAAAATAATTATGTAAAAAAATTATGGATAGCGTTTCCCCAAAAATATTAGTCAACATTTTTAAAAGAGGGTCCAAGGAAAATAATGGTCAATTTTTATTCCGATATAAATGAATATTGACCAGGATGTTGACGGATTACGATCCAACCTTTCGAGGCTTCAGGAACACGGTTATCAGCGCGCCGCTGACTTTTATTTACACAATTGTATTTCCACTTCTCGCGATCTCTCTCGAGATCTTCGCACTTAGAAACTACTTCTTATTTGTTCCCTAAGCCACTACTTCCAACTTTTGTCCTTAATCCCTTATATTTCCGAAACCGTTGGGCAACAGCGAAAAGTGGAGCACGTAGAAAGAAGCTTCCGTGGCACGAATCGCATCCGAATGTGTTATCGTTTCGGAATTGGGGCACATTATGGCCAATAGCGATTTATCATCCGTTAATGATATTGTATCTCATAATTTGGTACATTCCTAGTAATGAATCCGCTCATTACCCGAACGGCAGACGTAGCGTGAAGAGAAATGCTGAAAGAGGCAAAAATGGAATAAATTATTCCGGCGAACGTTAGAAAGTTGTAGTGGTGCGTTGAAACTGACGTTATCTCATACCCCCGAATCCCTTTCGATCACCATACGACTCTCCCTCGTTTCTCGCAGTAGTGGTAACCCTATAATATTCTTGTCGCGTCAGTTAGGGAAGTAAGCCTGAATTAAAATGCGCCGCCGCGCACCCCCTTGACGCGAACTTTCGAACTTCGTGACTCGTTTTGTGTGGCTTTGCTATGGGGATCTTTTATCTTTTTGTCTCTTTCTCTCTCTGTCCCTCCTTTCCACCATTTTTCATACTCCGCGTACTTTTTTCATTGAAACTTTCACAAGAAAATATCCATTTTTCGTTCCCCTAGTTCTATTGTATTGTCATTTTTCTTAAAACATACAATCACCGATCGACCTTATGGCTAAGCCAACATTGATGGGAATAAAAATAATATTTATTATCGAACTCATAGTATATTCATCGACTTCTTTAGAATTCTTTGAGAATTTAATGATACTTTTATCGCTCTCGTACTTCAGCGCTCGGCTGCGCGAGAAATACTGATGTTCGAGCTTCCCCCACTCCCGGTCCCAGGTCCCCACTGTTCCGACCTGCGCGTTCCTCATGCGCGATGGACTCTAGCGCTTCAAGGCGATTTTACTGCAAGACTGGGGGAAGTTATGGGACATATATAAGGACACGTAGTCCTAAGTTTGAAAAACCATCGTGGCGCAAGGAGGTGACGTACCCCCATAACAGCCGGACCTGCAGCGGAAGTTACTGGTGCACCAACAGGAGCAACAACGGTAAAGTGGAAAACGGGAAACGCTGGTATTTAAAATCAATGAGGAGTTAAACTATAAATTTCGTATAGGACTGTTGCGTCGTCAGCACTCACTTTGCATTGTTATGTAGCTTTGCTAATTACTGCTATCAATCATAAACTTTCCTACGTTCCACCATACAACGGGGTAACCCAGGATCGTACTCACGGTTCCACCCTTCTCCTGCTACTCGTGTACGTGTGGATCCTATCGTGCATTAGTAACCATGAAGCGCGCACACACGCGGTTGCATAAGTGCATGTCCCGTGCATGCATGTTGTCATTGTTGTTGCCTATTTGGCCGGGTTCAGTTATTAGTCCGGAACTTTCCACTGGACCACGTTTGTTATTACATACTACTATTCTCTCACTATCTGCAACAACACTCCAATTTCTTGCTTCAAGTAACATTTCGCATACAAACGGTCGCCATCATTTTCTGCAACACCCCAATTCAAAATATTGACGAATTCAGAGCAACGAGGTTAGGTCATAAATTATGCACCAATTTCTCGAGCTTATCACTAACTACAGATTTTCTGCCAAAACAGCGTTTCTCCCTCGTTACCACTTTCCGAGGTTTCTCCACTTAAATTTCGCGCCGCGATCGCTCGCTAACCCCGCCGCTTGAGGCGCTGCGGTCCACTTCTGACTTCGAACGCTCCTACCTCCCATTCCGTTGGGTTTAGACGAAAAATGCAAGAGGGGAAAAAGTTTTAGAATGCCAAAATCCATCAGAAAATCTTGTCAAACCCAAAATTGGAACCGACTCGAGAAATAAATACCTTCAAATTGAAAACAAAATGCGTTTGTTCGCTGCAGTACCATTTTATTCGAGTGACCTGGAAACCTTTCACAAGGAAATACTACTTGGCCCTTTTTTGCGTGTACGTTGTGGCATTAAAACATTTTAATTTTAAATTTTCCCGTTAAAAGTCAGCAAACATTTACGTTTGCTAACACAAATCCCTCCAAAGTCGTTCCACTCTTTTCTCTGGTAAATAAATTGTACTGAAATCCCGTGACGTTTGTACGCGAAAATTAGGAGGCGGCTGCTATTGCTCCAGAGTTTGGTGATTAAAGCGGTGACGGGATACCGAGGAAACATTTTTCTGCCGCTTCCCTTTCCGGAAGCAAAATCATTTGCTTTTTTAAATTCGATCCGCCTCCGCTGGAAAATAAGCTCAAGTTGTCAAGTTTTTCATCCCCTGGAAATTGTTGTCTCCGGATCCTTAAAATTCTAGAAGGGGAGTCCCCTGTGTTTCGAGGCAGCGTCTAATTGGGTGATTTATTACCCCGTACCCGAAACGGTGGTTGGACAAAGATTTTATTTCGCGAAAAATATCGAACGGGGGGTGGGGGATTTTATTTGCTTCCAAACTTTCGCCTTCATTAGACGAAGAAGATCTTTCACCTTCTATCGTATTCCCTTGATTAATCGCCCGTTCCCGGATTATTCGATCATTAAACTTCACCAGAGGGTGAGGGCTTTCCGGGGGTTTTAATTAAATTTTAACGTATCGATTGAAAGAATGTGTTTTTTTTTACGTTTTTTCTTCAAACGCGGAAATTTTATGCAGTTTCCATTTCGTCGGTAAATTTTGTAGGTAAACAAGTGGATGCAGGAAATTGCAAAAAAAAATTGGAATTACGATCCTTACTTTTGAAATTAGGTTGGAAAAAAAAATAAAATAAATTGTTCTACTTAGAGAAAAAAAGTGTTTTTGAAAATTATAGTTCGCAGTGAGCCCGTAAGGTGGCACACATTTCACGTAAACGTTTCGGTATTATTTAATGGTAATTTTTATAAAACATTTCTGAAAAGCTACTGTGTACATGTTTCTCATTAGTTACGATTCAATTTCGCAGTTTTAAGGTAAACCAGTTTAGAATTACACGTAACGAGATGTATGCGAATAAAAAGGAACAGACCCTTCCGCCGGGATACTATTATATCCAAAGCCTTCTGTTTTATATCACGTAGGAATTTAATAATGTCGGACAATATTATACTCTTCCTCTCTTCAGCCCATTTTATTCCCTTTCCAATGCTCTCCCGTGGTCCAACGAATTCATTTCAGTTACTTGGCGCCGGTTGCTCTAAATCAAATTCTAACATAATAACATACCATTGTGCAGCTCTTTGTACCCAATAGCCAGTTTATGAGTGCCTTGTATCTCTCACCTTCTTTCAATTCTTTCAGGGCCTTCTTGATTTACTACCCCCTTCCTCGAAAAATAGGGTAAAAATTAAAGTTTCAAAAATGGGGTTGGACAAGTCATTTTTAGTGGTAATTTTTCCCGTAGAATCGATTCCCAAGGTCAAATTGGACAAAATCCCAGCGGAAGTTGGAAAAAAGTAGGTTTTTTGAGGAAAAATCCTATTTCCCGTTGGATTTTGGAAATTTTGACAATGAAAATGGATTCCTCGGAAAAAAATACATCGGATATGGGTCTCCCGATGTTCCGAAAAAAAGTTTCCAAAAGTCGACTTTTTTGGGCATGCCTACCCCTTCCCCCAAAAATGGGGTAAAAATTAAAGTTTCAAAAACGGGGTTGGACAAGTCATTTCTAGGGGTAATTTTTCCCGTAGAATCGATTCCCAAGGTCAAATTGGACAAAATCCCAGCGGAAGTTGGAAAAAAAGTAGGTTTTTTGAAGAAAAATCCTATTTCCCGTTGGATTTTGGAAATTTTGACAATGAAAATGGATTCCTCGGAAAAAAATACATCGGATATGGGTCTCCCGGAAGCTAAAAAAAATTTCCAAAAGTCGAATTGTAGCTTGTTATTTTTTGTAAATCTACAGCAACGTGAAGAATAGGGTGTACCATTTTTTTGCGTTCCTTCCGTTCCTGTTTGAAAGACAGATTGTTAGGAGACGAGAAAAAAAGGTCGTGATTCGACTCAGAGGTGGGAAAATCCCAACGTTCGTAAATCAGTCCCGGGTGTAACTCAATGCAGTTCTTTTTCGGAATGTTCCGAGCGACGTGTCTCTAATTGTTCGAAACTCGCGAAACGAGAACGCCTAGTAAGGTTCGAGTGTAGTCTAATAGTAGTTGTAACAGTAGGCGTAGTAGTAGCGATGGTACTTCTAGTAGTTGTGGTAGTGATAGTCACGCCAGTGGTAGTGGCAGCAGCGGCAGCAGTCGATAGTCAAAGAGCGAAGAGGGAAAAAAAGAAGAAAGAATAGGATATTGCTTGGAATAAAAAGAACGAAAGCTGAAAAGAATAGGAAAAAAAAAGCGAGACTCCGACTACCAAGGTACGATCATTTTGTTCCAACTAACAAACAAACGAATGAAAACGAAACGGGAAGACGTTTCTTTTTTTTCCCGTTAAAGCAGTCGAAACCGGATCGACTTGTTTGCGGCATTCGATAGCGCCGAATTTCGAGTTCGAATTTAATTGCAAAATCAATCGTCTTGCGTCCGGGGTAAAATGTTAGTCGATAGCTCGTAA
The DNA here is from genome assembly GCA_949825005.1 of Gasteruption jaculator. NCBI lineage: Eukaryota > Metazoa > Arthropoda > Insecta > Hymenoptera > Gasteruptiidae > Gasteruption > Gasteruption jaculator. The sequence continues at coordinate 1,142,009 of OX463764.1, read as the reverse complement.
ATAAATATTTAATATTATTGAAAAAATAGGGATCGCGAGAAATGTAGCTTTTTAATGAAAAAAGTTCGGAAATTCCCAAGAAATTAAAAAATGAGGAGTAGATACTGTCCTAGAGAGGCTAGCGCGCACCAGGAACGCGCAGGGCGGAACGGCGGGGGCCTAGAGGACTGCGGCGTGGAGGGAGAAAATCGAGGGAGTGGGGGAAGCGTCCACTTCATAACTCCCTCGACCGTCGACCGCTACACTGACCACTTACGCCTCGTCCAAGCGGTTAACAAATTCCAGAATCACGACTTTTATTATATTTTAACATAATTATTGACAATTTTATTAATTCCACATTGTAGCTTGTACCACCGGGAGCGCTGCTATCGATTTCTATTTTTCACCACTTGTATTTTTTCATCACGCGAATTTTTTCAAGAACCACAACCAATAAAAACAAATTCCAAAAAAATCCTTTCAAGCAGAATTTCATATTGGATTGACGGGGGACCCTTTTTCACCATTTTGAGCTTTCGTCCCTGGTCGGAAGGGAAGTTGCTGTATCATCGTGTCTATGCTCGATATTTTCTTTTCGAATAAATAAAGTTTGTGAAGGGAGCAATTATATTGTCAATGTACCCTTCGACTGGAGCATAAAATATAAAGAGGGTCCTTTTGAAAGTGACTCTCTCGTCTTTTATTCCCTGTGTTATTCCCCCTCGGTTCCATTTAGCAGTCGAGGTATGCGTCATCCCTATTATGTCATCTCGTTTCAATTTCTGAAGGGTTTTCGACGTAGCCTTTAGGGTTAAACTCCATAATTGCACCACTGCTTCGCATATCCATCTCGACTTAAATGCCCTGAATATGCAATAGCTCGCGCGATACTGCCTTGATGTCATGCTAACTTCAACCAATTCCGCTTGGAAACTGCCAAACTCGAGTACGAATTTTTGGCGTGCCATTGAATCCGTGTCCAGACTTGTCCCAGACTTTCGCGCCACATTTTCTCGTTAGAACCGCGACAAATTTTTTAAAATGCAATTTCGCCATCCCCCTTTTTTTTCTACCTCGAGGGCTTAAAGGCTAAATTCACCATTAGGGAGCGTTTTTGTTTAAGGGGATTACGTTAGGGACGTGTTGCTGTTTCGTGCTGAAGTGTGAAAAGAAAATACATGAAAGGAGGTTTTCAAAAGCGGCGTGGAAAGGAAAGAAGGAGGAACGTTCAAGAGAGACACGGACTTTCACAAAAAGGGGTTTGTTCTGCACGTGATCGTGGAAGGAAGAGGAAGAGGAAGAGGAAGAGGAAGAAGAAGCAGTAGCAAAGCATCGCATCATCCCAATCGAAACCTCGTAGGAACAAAAACGTCTGCCTCCGAAAGATAAAAAGGCAAAGGCTTCTGTGTGTCTCAACATCTGCCGCAGACATGATGGACATTTTCGTTCGCTTGAGGTCGCTTAAACAGTTTCAACGGCACAAAAAAAGGAAGAAAAAAGAAAAAAAAACCAAATGACCCCGAACCCGGAAAAAAAGTTGGTCGGGGCGGTTCGAATTTAGGATCGTTCGGTCTCTCGTCGATTAATCGATGCTGGCCGATACGATTAATTGCGCCATAAACGTCTTTTTACCCGAGTTCGATCCCAGCCCGATACTCGGAAAATATCGATGCTCGAATTTCCCGTGAGCGATTGCCCCCAAATCCTGGTGGTCGACTTATCCGGAGTCGATCGATCGATCGCCGGTAAGAGGTTCGATAAATCGGCGTGCAAGCAGCGGGCGATTTATCGGTAGGAAAGACCATTTGCCGTGTAGGCTAATGAAACGCAAGCGATTTTGGGATTTTAATAAAAACGAGATGTTCCCTCGGGTTGTCTAGTGTTCGTCTGCCTATTCATCCGCGTTTCCGAGCCGTGTCTCCCAATCTCGCCACCCTTTCGCTGGTTTAGATACGATTCAACGAACGTCACGTTGACACGATGAACGCGAGGATGAGTCGCGAGCGCTTGCACGGCTTGTTACGTTTGCACACAAACATACCCGAGAACGAAAAGCGTAGGTAGCCTGTACCCACGGTCCAGGTATAGCTAGAGCGTAAACGCGAGGGAGCGAGCAAGTGAGAGTTAGTGTGCTGCCGTTGTTGGTACGAATTAAATAACGACTTCGTACCCTCAAAGGGAATACGAATATTCCAGTAAACCGTACCGTACATAACAAACCTTCCTATCTACCTTTCAGTTACCAGACGCAACTGTAGTTGTATTTATATGACGTTACATAAGAAGCAGAAGGGCGTAGGATTCATTACCTGCGATACGAGGGTTGCGTCCCTCTGAACCTCACTGGCCACCTCCGCTATCCTCTCGTATGTTTACGTTTACCCCAAGCAACATCTACTGTTACTCTTACAACTACCGCCCCCTATACTGAAGTTTCCGTTCTCCTGTAATGAAGCTAAATTTCATATAACCTTATGGCACTAACTTATCCGAAAATCCTGCTTAGGTAAAGTACGGTTCCGTTCATCCACTCACTCGAGATTTATGAGATTATTTGTTATTCACGATTTTTGAAATAATTTTCGGAAATATGGATGATCTTTGGTGTGGCTGTGATCTTTGAAAATCGATATCTTTGCAATATCGAGTCGGGACGAGTCGTATGAGATCGTTCAGAGTCGTGTCGAGTCGTATGGACTCGTGGGGCACTCGCGTCGGGTCGTGTAGAGTCGTGGCGCGTTCGTGTAGCGTCGTGTCGAGTCGCGTCGAGTCGTGTCGAGTCGTGAGGAGTCGTGGGACACCCGTGTCGGGTCGTGGAGAGTCGTAGAGCGCTCGTATCGAGTCGTGTCGAGTCGCGTCGAGTCGTATAAAGTCGTGTAGTCTCGTGTAGAGTCGGGTAGAGTCGGTCGAAATCGTGTCGAGACACCTTCCCTCGACTGGAGCCGATTTTTCTCGAGCGAGAACACCATTTTTGACCGGACGTGCTTTACACTATTGATTGACAAAAAAATCAATAGGAATTGGCGAACCAATTAACCATTGCTCCAGCAGAGAGTTTAAAGGATCCACAATGGCTTAAAAATAGGTTTAGAAATAAACGAGAAAAATGCGTTTTAAGGCACACGTATATACAAATACTAATTAGGTCACGTTTTAATAAAGAAGCTGTTTGTATTTACATAGCGTGAGATTCATTTGAAGAGAGTACTCGGCTCGTTTGTTTTTTCAAACGACACTAAGCAGCGTCCCGATGTACGTGTGAGAAGCGAGTACACCCTAACGTTGAGCCCCGGACGGATTTTTAAGTGAAACAAAAACATTCGTGTACATACAAACAAGTACAATATTGTTGTCTTTAATGCCACTCTCTCTCTCTCTCTCTCTCTCTTTCTCTCTCTTGCCTCCGCTCCTTCCGCGTCGCTTCCATTTTAATGCTTCAAGGAATGTAAAAAATTGCTCCATTTATTGCACGGGATTACTCCACTCTCCACGGGGTTACGCTGAAAATATCGTTTGACCCGAAACGAGTGCCTTTTACGTCCGGTTTAATATCGACGTTTAACCCTGCAAGGGCACACATGGGTCGTCAGCGTCCCCGGGATGGCCCGCGTGTTTACGAGCCTACGGGATTACGCGTGGTAGGTTAACACCTACTTTTTTTTTTTGGCCACCGGAAGTGTTCAAGCGTGGGGTTGACGGTATAATTCTCGGAAGAGGCAGGTGTGAATGACAAATTTGGCCGTAATGGACAATTTGTTATTCTGGAAGAAGCCAAAGTGGTACCAGGGGACGGGAGCCAAGTAGTGTCTTTCGATTAGGGTCATCGACACTTATCGGACTTCTCCCTCGGCGTTGGCTACCAGTTATTGGTATCGATTCCGACGGGGGTTAAAAAGGGTTCGCATGTGTGCGAGTATGTGTTTCGTCCGTCCTGGGCTGACTCACCGCGAGAGTGTGCGTGCACCTCGTCGGGGATTCGATAATTTCTCGATTTTTTTCGAGATCGATCTGCGAAAAGAAATCCAAATCACCGTGGAAATTTGCAAATGGCACCCGCCCACGTTCGGTACCGAAACGACACACTCGACAGGCGAAGGCATTTCTCGCCCTTTCCGTCGTTATTGTATTACACTTTTATTTCTCCGAAGAGCAAATGGGGTGAGAAAAACAAGGTGTCTTTTTTTTTCTCACGCCATTATTCTTTCTATTATTGTACGGCAAACTGTCAGAAGTCATGTGTGTGTGTGTGTGTGTGTGTGATGTACGTACACACACGTACGTATCCACGGCAATGGTAATCACGTGTCTTTCGATTTAAAGTTAGCTCTACACGCATACCCGAGCATCGATTTTGCGTTATTTTTAAAACAAGAGATAGTCGGCTTACGTTATCATTATTTAAATCAATTTTGCACCAGTGTTCGGAAAATTCAACATCCTTTTTTTTTTCACTAAATAATAATCGTTCATCCCAAAATGACTCTGCTGAGATCTGATAGCCCATTCGCAACGGCCATCAATAAGTCTCTAATCGCATTTGGCGGAACTCGCCTCTGGAGCGAGCGCTCGCACGGTCTGGCGAAAAATGGGTTCAACGTCGGGAGCGATATCGGAAGGCGGGATAATTTTTGGAGGGCGAGAACCGCCGCGGGAGTGAAAAAAATGCTCGGATGAATCCATCAGGAAGCAGAAGCAATGAAAAACAATTTTTTTTTCCCGACATTTTCGAATGTAATTCAGTGCCAGCGCCACCTATCGGGATGGTACGTAGCTATAAACCTCACTCTGGACCTTGACAACGTATGCCGCGAATACGGCCTCGACGGGTCCAGCGGTTTGTCGCCCATGATGCGGTTTATTCGCGCGCAATGGCTTTGACGCGTAAAGAGGACGATTAGAAATTCATAATAGCGAGAAATCGTTATAAATTAATTTTTCAGGATCGAGATACGGGCAATAAGGAATAAATATCCTTATTAGCTGATGACGCGATAACAGCCTGACGAAATAGGGGCGCTTTCTGGGATGAGCCGAGGCAGCCGAGAAGTTGGAAACCTGTTTCACCCAAATTAAGGGATTCCCACCTGTAGGAACATCTATGACCCACTTATGGATTACGGTATTGATTACTGGATCAAGACTGGAGGGGCCGTCTAGCGGAATTAGGGAATACTTAGTATGTAATTTAGGGTTAACTCGAAGAAGATAATTCATTCACTCGTACACTCGCTGCAAAGCTGCGAGGATCAGTTTTGGAGGCGGTGTTCCCCCAAAATAGTCGGCACAATCGTTCCGAATTATCCGAGGCACTTATTTTGTCCCGGATTTGTCAGAGATAATTTTTATATTCGAAATCCCGCTTTTTTTAAAATAATTTTGATGTTAGGAATCTGTAATTTTACCCTATCAAAGATTTTGGTCCACCCATTTTTATTATTCCTGGCAACGGCTAGACTCCAGCTCCACCTACCGGAGTGAGACTTAACTAAAAACTTTACTCGTCATACCGGCAACGTATGCTGTGAAAATGGCCTCGATTGGTCCAGTCGTTTGTCAGTTATGGTGCGGTTTACTCACGCACAATGGGTTTCACGGATAAAGAATAGGTAAAAAAAAAGATAATAACGTGGAACAGGGTGTCAACGAAAAAAAAAGTACTATCGATAAACCGAGTGTACCTAGACGTGTATATCTGGTCCATCCCCGACTAGAATATGGTCAGACTGGTCACATCAGTAAACCGCTGGTACATTGAGGCGGATATCGGCGGTCTAAAGCATCATGCCTCGTCATTGGTCAAACGCGATAGACCGGCAATAGTTATCTCCTACATCGTGTCTCTAAACTCTGCCTAGTTATCATTGACATTTCAGCCAAACTGTAAAATCACCGCGTCACTCTGAATATTCGCATACGTCCCCTATACGCGGATCATCGACTTTCAGCTGCGGTAGTTGATACGCCACCGAACGCTTCCCACATTTTCATCATTGTGTCTGTTTCTGTTCCAACACCTCTTGGCAGGAATTTCATTATAAGATCCGATTATCCCGCTAAAAAAGTATCGGTTCGCGTCAAACTCAACGTTGCCAATAACATTTTATGGAATTCGACGTCTAGGGTCTTTTCTATCCGTTTCTCCTCTGACCTAAATCCAAGGGATTCCCAGATACAAGGGGATACCCACGCGGAACTTCACACTAGCGCCTCTGGTGGCAATTCTCACCAGGCGGATATTTAAAATTGAAATATCTTGGAAATTATAAAAAATAGGAAAATGGTTGTTCGATAAAAAAAATATTTAGAATTAAATTGAGCATTTTTTTTGGTTAAAAATAAAATCACAATTTTTTTTGTAATTTTAGAATGACAAAAAAATTCCAAATTAATAAATATCACAAATTTTCTATTGCAAAATTGTTTTTCCCCAGTTCCTCTTTAAATCCACCCGCCGTTTTTCTAGGACCCAATCAAACAAACGCGGAACCTAACGCTAGCGCCTCTGGAGGTAACCCTCCCGAACTAATTGGCGGGAAATTTGAATTTCAAATATCTCGTAAACTACAAGACATGGAAATTTCGTTATTGAACAAATTATATTCGGATTTCCACGGAGTATCTTTCCCAGTTGATGAAATCGCGGGTAATAACAACAACAATGACCGCGCCGGCAACAATAGCAATAATAATCTGGACTCATCGCGTCTCCCCGCGACCCCGAATCCGCGATATTCGCATTCACGGTATTAAATACAATTAATATTTTACAAGCAGCATCACGCGTAACAACACTTGCAATAAATGTCCAATGAATTTCAGCCGAGGCATTAGAGCGGGCGCTTTACGTTTTACCCCACCCGTGCAACATTCTGCCGTAAATTAGTCCGGGAATCATGTATACGCGCGTATAGATGGGGACGAGCAGAGGCGTTAGGAAATTTTTACTCAAATTAGTTTCGCACAATAAAATCTGCCAACAATGCGCTTAGCGCGAACACCCCATAACCCCCTCCCCCCTTCCCCCTCGCACCGCAATTCCTAGATAACAATTAATTAACCGTGTTAACTTTAATGAAGCGGCTTCAATTATCGTTCCTATCATTAAATACACATCGTCGGTATCACCCGATAAACCATTTGCCCCCCCCCCCCCCTCTTTCTGCCATTTCCCGTAACACGTTTCGCGCCTTCGGCCTCCTTTTGGCTCATTCGCGCGTGCCATTATTTTTTAATATTTTTCTTCCACGTCAGCTGACCTTAATTAAAACGGAATCGTATCATTTGTTCCGTTAATTAACGGTCCCCGGTACCGGCGATTCGTTTTCAACCCCCCACCCCCCCTTCCCGGGGGTTAATTAAATTCAGATAAATCCAAATAAAATTACCGTTTCGCGTACACGCGCTTTATCCAAATTCCAGAGGAGGGGGGGTGGCTTTGGCGATGTTACGACCGGTCACGACATTTTCAAGGTCATTAACGGTTACCATTCCCGGGAGCGGCATTAACCGCCGTTGCGGTGCCGATGCCTCGGGTGACGTCACGTCGACACTCGATTCGACCGCAATCACGGCAAGGAAGGGTCCGAAACTTGACGTTAACCACCTTTAACCCCCCCACCCTCCCCATAACTCGGTAAAATCGATAGGTTAACCCCGCGTACGGGTGTGTTTACATTCGAAAACGACACCATGGAGACACGGGACGAAATAAACAAACGCTTACCGCAAACTCCTACTCCTACTCCTACCCTTACTCCTACCGGTGTGCTCCTCCTCGTGCCGCTGCTCACCCGGTTCGGGCGACCCCGGTTAATTCTAGGGGGGTTTTCACAAGCAACCGATTCGTCACAAAATTGTCGTCACCACAAAAACGAAAAAATTCTTCAGGAGCAACTGCACTTTTTTCCCGGCATCGACGCACTCGGAACTCGCAAAGAAACCAACAGTTTATTTTTCTTTTCCTTTTTTTTTTGGTTAATCAATTTTGCCAAATTTTGCGAAAACAAAAAACCCGTTACGGCCGATCACGTGAGAAAATGGTAACACGGACACTCGACGAGGACGATAAGAGCGCGTGGGGCGAAACACATACCTTGGACCTTCGATAGTCGAGGCTGAACTGAAGTGTTTTAGGGGTTGGTAGACACACCAACCCCTCTTTTACTGATACTAATGCATTGGCGCAGATGCCAATCGCGCAAGCGTGCACTCCCTCGCTTCCCGTACCTTCTCTTTTCAATTTTTTCTTTCTTTTTATTTTTGCTTTTTCGAATTTTCGGTTCCCGGGAAATAAACCCCTTTTTGGGGCCCCCAAATTTGGCAAGAATTCGGTGACGAATCGAAAGGCGAGAAAAATTTCGCAAACACGGAAAGGTCCTTCATCCTTTTTTGACCCCCCCCCCCCCTCGGTATTTTAAATATAGGTACGGGCAATCCGGACTCTAATTGTGTTTCCAATAAAACGAACCTTATCTCAAGTGTATCGACAAAAAGTACGAGAGAAACTGCGGTTTAACGATTTCACGAGTCTATTGTTATCGTTATCGCAATCGCTGCCTGATCGAACCTCTGCTCCCCCCCCCCCCTTGTTACCATTAATGGCGTGTTTCGTTCCTTTTTCCACCTCGAGAGTATGATCCGGTCCATAAAAATAATTAGAATTCAAGGACCTTTTTATTAAGGAGTCGGAGCCGTTGTGGAAAAGGAGCTTATTAAGTGCCACTTCCGGTAGGGAACTCCGCACTGCCCCGGACTCGAGGCCACTCGCGAAAAAAAAAAAAAAAAATCGTCAACGAATGTGTCTCCGACTCCGCCAATAACGAGTTAATTGCGGGACCAAAAACACACTTCACGCCCACTTCCGGGTGCCGATTGTTATTGACCGATATCGTGAGATAGCGGACGGACGAGTGGTCTGGTGGAGAAGCACTCGTGCAACGCACCCGATCAGCGTCAGCGTCATACCACGGGTCTTCGTGACACCGGGTCGGTCCGCGTTTACGTGCACAAAGGGTGTCTCGAAATCGCTCAGGAAATCGAGGCTTGGCGATTTTTGATCGCTACTCGTCCGTTTGCGGAAATGGGATGGTCTTGGGATCGTCAGGCGACGAGGGATCCCAAAAAAAGAGGGTTCGTGACCTTGAAATGTTGTATCCTGGAAGGACAAAGACTGTTGCTAAGGTTTTGCCCGTGTTTTGCCCTTGAACTCCACAAATGGGTCAGGGGTCAAGTTATGACTCGGATTGCGACCACCGAGTGTCAGGTATTGAATCGTAAAGTACATTTAGGACATCCTGTATTAAATCTATAGCTAAAACCCGAATGGCGTGATAAGGGGAGAGAGAAGAGGCGAGAGTGGAAGCGGGAGGGGGAGGCAGAGAGAGAGATTTAATCCTGTCATACTTCGGTAATTTCATAAATCCGCTAAAATATCATTAAAATATCATTAAACCTATATTTTTCGTCGAGTTTCCATCGGAGCGACTAATAACGTTACGCGAAGTCCCCCACTTCGCTTCCCCCACCACTCCCACTCGAACTCCCACTCGGCGCCTCGCTCTCCCCTTCACTCACCGTCTCGGCCAATGGTTCACGCGGGAGTCGCTCCCCTCCGGGTTCTCTCTCCCTCCTCCTGCCTGCCCCTCCTCTCTTGCCCCCACCTTCGCGCTCTTACGGGCTCTCCCCTAACTTCTTACCGTTGCGCTCACTCTTTTTTTTTATTACATTCGGGTTGCTTTGTGGTTACGTGTGACGTCAGCATTGTAATGACTGACGAATCAATTCTTTCTTTTCCTCCCCTCCCACCGCTTCTACCTTCTTTGAAAAAAAAAAAAAATTTGTCCTTTCGAGAGGGCGGCAAAGCGAATACCCACTCCACGTCAATCCCTTCATCAACGTGGGGAGATTCGCCATCCAGTATTTGGTCTCAATCGAGAGCATATTAGCGCACACGTAGAGCCCGCTGTTATTGACATTCGCCACCCTTGTTCCATCATATCGTTTTACGAACACTACATCAATTAATGGAATGGAAGTTCTTCTATTTTCAAAAGCGCTGATTGCTTCCAACCGACGCCACGGGGATGGAGAAGAATACGGACGCGATTGATTTCGAAAACGTCCCGATTTTGAGAGTCCTCTTTTTTTTGTATTTTTATTTTTTTTTATTTGCCCCAAGGAAACCGGATTACGGGGTCGAGGGCGCAAATCAAATCGAAGGGGCTCCATAAAAGAGGGATTTTTTTTTTACCAATTTGGCACCCTCGTTTTTGGAAAATCTCAGCGTGGCGTCCACCACCCACCCGGGGCTTGGCACTTTTTCTATTCGATCGGCCTCCACCCTTCCCCGAAGTGAAAAAAAAAAGAAATTGTTGAGGCTAAAATTCTATGACCTTTTCCTATACGTTGCCACGTATGTGTGCGTTACTTTCCCACTGAATCCTTGATAGTATAAATTTACCACCCCTCGACTCCGCCACTACGTGACTCAAATCTTCCATGTTTCCTGCTTTCACGGGTGTTTCGTCTCTCCCTCGTAGTGTACGGTGACGTGATAAATAAAACAGTTCCGGTTGTCGACCTATTCGAATTGCATGAAACAAAGGGAAAGCTAAGATTTTGATTTATCTGCTTTTTGGAACCCGTGGAGATTCCGTTTAATCGTTTTTTGGATTTTTTTTTTCGATTTGTTTTCAAATTTTGAAGAATTTTTATTTAAATTTGTCAAATGTGTGACAAACAGATTGAAACAAATTTTAAACAACAAGTTTTTAACCCCAATATGATTTAAAGATACACGAAAGTCCATATGACCCCTGGCGCCTCTGACGGCAGCGTCTGGGAACTAGAAAGTGAGGTTATGTACCGGCCGAGAACTTCAAAAAATCATATCTCCGTTATTTTTGAACCGATCGAAAATCTGTTTGAAGAATTCGCTTTTTGAGTAAATAGAGTTTTCGATAAAAATTGTTTTAAAAATTTATGGGTCGAAATTCTTTTAGTAACAATTTTTAAACAATATGGGATGATTTTGTTTGCACGTTCTCGATTTTGGTTGAGAGAATAATGGCGCAAATTCGAATTAGCTGCTACTAATTAATACGTCAAGGTTTTAATGAGGAAGCTTTGTTCTAATTTAAGCTTACAAGCTATTGCAGAAAGTTTGGCAAAGGAAACGTTAGATTCTCTTTCGTCTTAGTATCGACGCTAGTTCCTACGTGACACGAGAATTATTTATGTTATCTGCGCAGTTAATTGATTTCATTCAGTCTCAAGACCCATCCGGAAACTTGTAAGTAAAATTACAAAATTTAAAAATCTACGTGGGAGTTTTTTATACAAATAGTTTTCAAATTTTTAACTAGATTAGCTTGTTCGGAAATCGAAAATTCGAGTAGTAAGTAAACAGTTTCAAGATTTTAAGAGTTATATCTACCCTTTTTCGAAAAAATAAAACCAACTGTCGGTAAATACGAGCCCTGCAATTTATCTGATGGTAATGCAGATTTCCGTCGATTTCTACCTTATCGACGAATGGTAATTCCAATTTTTCTAGAAGGTTTTTCAAGAGAAGTTAATTGTTAGTATCATTATCAGTAATAAGTTGTTACGGCAAAGGTCTGTTTTACCGACACTCAGCACGGTAGGGTTTTTGTTACCCTGCTTCGATGAAACAGGAACCTTTATTTGCATGTTTAGGTATTAACCACCGCTGCTCTTGTTACAACAGACGTCTGCCTTATCGACACACGTTACGGAAAGGATCTTGTTACCCTGTTTCGATAAATCAGGAGCCTTATTTTGCATACCTAGGTAATACCTACCGTTGCACTTGTAGGAAAAGTATTTTATGTTACCCTTTTACGAACTTTTTCTGAAAACAATAACTGGTTAATTTTTAATATAAAATTCTCCAGGATATTTATTTTTTATTTTAGAATTTCTTTTATTTTTCTTCAATCTTATATTATGAGCAACAGGACTCGCGCTTTTTTTTGCAACTGAGATACAAAATTCACGAAATTTCTTTTAAAAAAAAATTTCCAAAATTCTAAAAAAAATTCTAATCTACAATTCCAATTGTTCCGATTTCCTCGGCGCGTCCTTCAACTCGACAAATACGTATCGTTCACCGACACTCGTTACACAAGGCTGAGACAACTGTGAACGACTCTTACCTTGGCCACAATTAGCGAGAGAAAAGACTCAACAAAAAAAAAGTAGAATAATCATATTTATTATCATTCTTATCGAACCCTGGTTTTTTCCCTGACCGAGCGAAGTTTCGAATTTTCGGGCGAACGCAAAAAAAAAATAAAAAATTGAAAATCGCCCGACTCGAAAATCGTCATTTCTCTCGATGGAAAAAAACAATATCGATCCGCCAGATCGATCAGCTGTCACTGAACAATCGTCCAAAATAATTACCTCCAATTTCACCTACGAAAAATCGTTTTTTGGGAATTTGAAATACCTCCTGGTAAGAATTTTTCAAAAATTATGAAATAAATGATTAAAAAAATGAATAAAAGTAAATAATTATATTTTTTTGCCGCAGGAGACAAAAGTAATATTCTTCTATTGCAAAAAGATGAACGTCGATATGGAAATATTTTCAAGGTGACGCTCGGCATCAGATCCTTCGATTTTCCGCGAACTTCCATGAACCATTACGCCTATGCGCTGAATTTGAATTGAATTCCACGTAAACGTATCGACTAATCGCTTATTCTGGCTTTTCCCATTGACGACAGTCGCGATCATGGCCGAGGCGAAAAATGCCCTGAAAGGAACTGCTGCCGAAGAGTATGATCCTTTTGCTAATCGACCACAGCAGGCCTTAAACACGTCAGTACTTTCATGCTCTTTTTATTTTTTCTTATCGATTGGAAGATAGGATCTCTCGAAAAGTGACTCATTTCGCTCGAAAATTCGTGAATTTCGAATTAATAAAAAATTTATAAAAGACGAAAAAATCAAAATTTTGGAATTCTAGGGTTTAAATTAAATGGGAAATTCTATTAAAAAAAAATTCCCCAAAAATGATAATTTGAAATCCTTCCAAATTTGAATACAATAATTTCTAGCAAATTAAATTAATAAATAAAAAAAACATTCTTTTTTATAGAAAATTTTCGTGTAAATTTTATTATAGAATTTTTTATAAAAGCAAATGGGGTTTTTATATTTATCGAAAATCACCAGAAAAATTAAATCCCCTCCATTTTCGTAGATTTTTCTATAAAATCATTAATTACAATTTTACAGAATTTTTATTTAACGTCAGAGACACACGTAATTTCAAAATTCGTAACTTCAGGTAGCAATCTTTCAAGCTCTCGAAATTGGCAGGGATTAAAGCAGGGATTATGAGCTTCAAGATAAGCTGCCCGAGATACTGCGTTGATTTTATCATTAGGGATCATAAATTTATTAATTATAATCCAACAAAATAATATATTTGTCGAGAAAACAGAGACTCTTGGGAATCCAGAAATTTCGGGCAATTTTATTTCTTTCTTTGAAAACTTGCAAAAAGCATTTGTTGAATAAAAAAAAATTATTGTTTATTTTAGTTTTTATTTTTTTTTCTTTTATGTTTCTTTTATTTTTATTTTTATTTTATTTTTGTTTTTATTTATTTTTGTCCGTAAATTTCAAAATTGCTTTTTCTTCCAGAGACTTTGCTGTTTTCATGCATTTGTTGAAAGCAGCGATCGGCAGCGGCATCCTTTTTCTGCCACACGCGTTTAGTAAAACCGGCTATGTCGCATCCATAGCCTCCAGTGTCGTCGCGGGTCTTATCAGTACGCACACAGCCGTTATCACCGTAAGCAAAGCGCCCGTGTTTTACAAATAAACCATTTTTCCGTCTGACTCCGTTTTCTTTTGAATTTTTTGTTATTCATTTTTTTTCCCACCCGTTTCAGGTCCAATGCGCTCAAATTCTGTGCAGACGCGCACAAGTTCCGAAACTCAACTTCGCAGAAACTGCAAAACTCTCCTTCGAGACTGGCCCGGAAAATTTTCGAAAATACGCTCCGGCGTTTTACATCGCGGTCAACGCCTTCGTTTGCTTCGTCCAGTACCAAACTACCGTAATTTACGCCCTCTATGTCGCCACGTCTTTCCAGCAAGTAAATATCGACCCTTTGGAAAAAAATTGCTCCCCCTGATTCGACGCCACTGGGTCGACACCGCGCGTGGGGACGTAGCGCGAGCTCCGATTGTCCGGCCGACGCGCGCTACCCCCTCCACTCGCCCGTCGCTCTCTCCCGTTCGCGCACCAGCCGGGGAATCCCCGCCCGCCAAAGGCGTAGCATCGGAGGGACCGAAAATTTCCAACTTTTCGATTTTTTCGCAGGTTATCGAGCATTTCTCGGGCTACGGCATGGACGTGAGAGTCTATTTGCTGCTGTTTTACCCAGTTTACTGCGCGTTGGCTTTAGTCCCGAACTTGAAGTACATGGTGCCCGTGTCGGTTTCGGGGGCCATCTTTTTGGGTTTGGGCTTGGTGATCACCCTGTTTTACCTGTTCCACGACTTCCCGAGTCCCGGGAGGCTGGAAACATTCACGGATATCTCGGCGGTGCCCATGTTTTGCAGTATTTTCTTCTTCGCGTTGCACAACATGCCCGTGCTACTGCCCCTGGAAAATACCATGAAGAATCCGAGCCACATGACGGTCATATTGACCATATCGATGTTGTTGAACATTGTCATTTACATCGTATTTGGCTTCTTCGGGTACAACAAATATCCCGAGGCCTGCGACACCATCATTAAGAACTTGCCGCTCGATGAGGTGTAAGTAATCATAAGTATGTGTGTGTGTGTGCGTTGTTGCAGATGCAGGTCAACACGTGACACCAACGTGTCACTCAGAATTGTACGAAATCTCGATCTTACGAAAGTACAAGCTAATCATTTATCTCCGGTAATCGTCACCGTGGCTATAATTGATAGCGCAGATAAAGCTCCGATATGTCGCTCTTCGTAATACAAACTTCTGGGCATAGATTAGATTATTTTTACCATGAATCGTAATTTTTTTTTCTTATCACGGATCTGGGTCATGTGCCGAGTTTTGGGAAACGTAGTTTGCGGGAAAAAAAAAAATAAGAATCCAGGACTGTTCCGGTACCATTTCCACCCTCGCTCTCGTACACCACTAGCGCCTCTGGTGTATTTATTTGACAAAACTATGGATAAATCTTCAGAGAGACTCGAAAACGGTCACCGAAGCGTTTGAAATTCGCGCCACAGACACTAGCGCCTCTGGCGGTGGGGTTCCGAGTCTCTACTACCAAAGGGGAATCCCCGCGATAATTGAACGATTCCTAACGAACGACTAACGCCTCTAGCGGCAAATTTAAGTCGGTGGAAAAATTTTTTTCCCAATTTCACGACTTTTTGTGACGTTTCTGGAAGATTTGCGGTATTTTGACGCACGTGTTGCAATTTTTCTGTCCCTAGCGGACACCGATGTCTTCGGTCAGAGCCTTTTAGAGGCATTTTATATAAACTTGGGGGAAAAAAAAATCTTGAGGTAAATGCCTCGATTGACTTCAAGGCAAAATCCTTCGGAATCCTTATAAAAAGAATCATGGCGCTCGTTGTCGGTAAATACCTGAACTCAGGTTGGAGAGTTATGCGGAAATGAATTGGAACGTGTCGTGTCCCACACAAACACGTCATCGAGTGACCGATGCGCGTTCGTGAGATTTTTCGAATTTCCAATTTATGGAGTTTCAATTGCTCCCGTCGGTTTCCTCGGAAAGGCACTTTTTCTTGGATCCCGCTGAATTTCAGAACCCGAGCGAAGTTTCTCTTAAAATCTTAGACAGTGAAAGCGGATTGTAATGTGCAATAGAGCTCGTGTCACGGAATAATTAGTAACACTTTTACCATCAACCGGGATAATTATAACAATGGTCCGGTTAAGCAACAATTCCAATGGCCACATTTTTTCCCTTCTTCTTCGAGTCTTTGTCGTTGGTCCGTTAAATCGGACAATTGATCGGTGGTGAAAATTTGGATGCTTCAAGGAAATTAATAATGCGGCAAATTATCAATAAAAAAATTAATAATTAATAAATTGGTAATAAAATAACGAATAAATTAATTGTAAAATAATTGAAAATTCCTAAATCGATGATTGAATAATTAATAATCAATTGATTTTGTAACCGAACGACTAATAATCGATTGATCGATAATTCGATAATTAAAAATAAATAAATGAATAATGAAAATGCAAATCAGTCGAAGGTTCGCCGAGTCACGTGCGATGCAGCAATTCTTTATGACCCGCGTTACGTAAAAGTCGATGTCGACGAATACCGACGTGTCCTCGCCACGCATACAGGCACTGCGTGTGTTTTTGTCCGAGCGGACCTTAGTCAAATATTTCGTGAAAAGGAACGAACCCATGCGCGGGGAAACGAGAGTCGACCGAAACGTTCTTACAAAACGGGTCATCGGAGCAGGACAAGTTTTCTTACTCTCTTTCGGTAATCGTGCCGGCAACGAAAAAAAAAAAAATAAATAAATAAAAATAAACAAACAAAAAAAAAATCGCAAAAAAATTGGAAACTGCGTCGCAAAAGTATCGGGCTCGACCGAGTCTCGCCAAACTGGTATAATTTACTCAAATTACGTCTGTTATTATGTCAATATTCAACGGTCGCGGGAACGATTATGACAATTTACGGAAAATTAGGGGTTCGCTGAATTTTATTTTTTTTTCTTTTTCTTCGGAGCAACAAAAATACGTCGAAGCAGGAAACTGTCCTTCCGGTTACGAAACCGTGCAAGAAAAAAAATTTGAAAAAAAAAATACGGACGAAAAAAAAAAGAGAAAAAATCGATCAAATCTGACTTTGGACAATTTTAAAATGTCATGCGACAATTAGAGAAGTTCGCACTTTTCCCGCGTTATCTTAATTCCCCGTGAGATTCGGAGCCGTCAAAAGTCCAAAAAGACGTTCCTTATCTAATCCGCGAGGAATGTGGAGCACCTGAACCACCGAGATTTTATCGGTTTTGGGAATTTTGCCTTTCGTCGCTTCCGAATAAGCGCGATGGCATATCCTCGAGCTTGAATTTTTCGACAAGTCGAGCATCGGAGCAGGTTTCAACATTTACATTGTTTATTATCGCCTGGACGGTAAAAAATTATTGCTGAAATACCCTCCCCCCCTCCCCTCTTTTTTGCAGACCTGCCCAGCTGGTGAAGGTAGCGGTGTCCTTATCAGTGATGTTCACCTACGGGTTGCAGTATTTCGTACCGATCGCGATCCTTTGGCCCATAATTAACCGGAGGATCAACAAAAACCGAGACGAAGAGAGGAGAAATTACAAATACGAAGCGATGTTTCGGATTGGAGGAGTCACTATTTCCAGTAAGGATTGTATTTCTTTCAAATGAATTTGAATTTCCCGCCGGGTACCCACACATGTAGCGCCTCTGGTGGTGGATGCTGAGGTCACGCGACGCCAGCGCCCCTGGGGATGCGGGATTTTCAAAGCCTCGGACCTTCCACTCCGAGTTTGATTAGATACCAAAGCGTCTAGTGACTTTTTCGAGACACCAGCGCCTCTGGTGGGAGTTGCCGAGACGCTAACGCCTTTGAGCGGAGTTTTCGAAGCCTCTAGTGACTTATTTCGAGACACCAGCGCCTCTGGTGGAAATTTTTCTTAGACACTAGCGCCTTTAAGCGGGATTTTCAAAGCAACAAAATTGATACGTCATTTTTTTTCTACGCGAGGCCCCGCCAATTTTTTTTTGGAATTAGATCCACAATTTGTAAAAAAAAAACGAATTCTGAAAGTAAATTTTTGGTTTTCAGCCCTCTTAGCGATAGCGATCCCCCAAATGATACCCCTGCTGGGCTTGTTTTCAGCACTAAGTATGACAACAGTGATGCTCCTTTTCCCAATTTCCATAGAGCTCGCCACGAAATGGAACGACCCCGGTTATTACTTCATGTTGACTAAGAATATCATTATTTTCATCGTTTGGCTTCTTGCTTTGGTTAGTATTTCAATTTTCTACGCATTTACCAGTTACCTCCTAGGCTTTAGTGGGAATCCCTTGCGTGACTAACGCTCCCAGTGTACGCTAGCGCCTCTGGCGGACGATTTAAAATCCCCAGTGCCCTTGGCGCGAAATTTGAATGCCACTAGCGCCTCTGGCGGACGAATTTAAACCCCCAGTGCCGTCGGCGCGAAATTTAAATGCCACTAGCGCCTCTAGAGGACGAATTGAAATCCCCAGTGCCCTCGGCGCGAGATTGGAATGCCACTGGCGCCTCTGGCGGACGAATTTAAATCCCAAGTGCCCTCGGCGCGAAATTTGAATGCCACTAGCGCCTCTGGCGGACAATTTTAAATCCCTAGTACTCTCGGCGCGAGTTTTGAACGACACTAATGCCTCTTCAGCGCATTTTCATCAACTTCCTCGTGCCAACAGACTTTTTTACAGAAAATTAACATTTTTCGAGACAATAACATTTTTTTTTCTCCTACTCGTGCGCCTCTCGCGGTCGTTCCCAGCACCAATGCCTCTGGTGGAAGCTTCCAGTCCTCCGGTGAAAGTTACGTCCAGAGCGATTGGATACCCGAGAGAAAATTTCCTATCACGGATTTCTTCATGAATATTCGCAACTAAATATAAATTCTTATCTAACCTTTCTTCTTTTTTTTTTCAAATAAGATGTAATCGTCTTTAATTAAATATTTTTTTTTTTTTTGATCGCGACTCTTCGTTCGCGAACTTCGACGGGTAAAGTACTGAACCGACGAGACGAGTTTACCGACCACTCGGTGCACCTTCGGATTTGCTGGGAAAAAACCAGCTTAACAAGTGGCACGAGAATGTCTGCACGTTTAGCAGATTGCGCTAGATATGGCCTTACCTGTGCCACTAAGCCAATATGGTTCGGTTTCCCACGAGGTGTCTCGACTCTTCCAGGATGACACCTTTACGATAATTCATTCCCTCCTTTTTCATTTTCCACAGGTTTTCGGTGTTGCCGGCAGCATCCGTGAAATAATACAGTATTACAGCGGAGAGCACGTCGAGTCCGAGGGCTGTTGAGTCACGACTCCCACAAATTTCTGTAATTTCGATCAATGAATAAATTATCCTATTTTTTTTGTTTTTTTTTACGTCATTGATACCCAATTTAATTTTACCCGTTACGTAATTGTTTTTTTTTAATTCCTCTTAATTGCCTCTCAATCGAAGAAATAAAAATTTCCAAGAAGGTGGGAGACGCGTCTCCCGCTGCGGCGCGAGGCGAGATCCTATCGGCGGAGGAATCTCAAAAGTTGATTATTGAAAAGTTGCGAGATGCTTTTCCCGTGATTGCATCCTCGCGCATTTATTATAATGCCTCGCAGCGAGATCGTTAATACAATGGAGAGAGAAAAAAAAAAGATAGAATTTCTTGGAAGGCAGTTTTTTCCCGAGAAAGATGCACTTCACGCGGAAAATACAAAATAAAATACAGAAAGTTAGAATCGCAAGGTTCCAGGCCCGAAAACTAATTCGAGAGCAAGGAATCGCGAGTCTCGAGGTAGGCGGTTCGCCTTAGGCCCGAGAGATGGCGCCAGCGACGCGCGGCAGAACCGTGGCCTTGAACAAACGGGTCCCGGGTTCGAGACCCGGCGGAGCGAGCGTGGCTTTGGCGGTTCCGCGAATTGTTATTTATCGAATCGTGTTTTCCCTCGAGTGTTTTCCGATCCCGTTGAAAAGTCCGGGTCTTATCGTCGATGCCAATAGCGGAAAATCAATAATGCGATTGAATAGGATCGACGGGAGAGGGGCAAGAGCTCGTGTCAATAATATTTACCCACCAAGGACAACCGCGATACGACGATCGGCGACCGGAGAAACCGCTATGTTAAAAATCCCTGGCACACGTAACCCGAAGGTGCATGAAACGAGGCTCCTGGGTAATAAATAAATACCTTACGTTGACGCGCGGAAAAATTAGTGGAATTTTTTTTGTTTAATTTTATGGAAGGTGGGTATCAAAATTGTCGACACTCGGCACTCGAGGGACCCAAATTTGCGTTGAAAAAAAAATAAATAAATAAATAATAAAAAGGTTAAATCTCGGATTGAAAAATTGGTAATCAAAAAGCAATAAAATCGAAATTAATTGAGACCTCATCGAGAGGCAGGTGATGTATCGAGACTGTATGTAAATTTCATCGGTCGGTGGAATGTTATAAAAAAAAAATCGTGGAGGGGAGGGGGTGGGGGGAGAGAAGGAAAATGAGGGCTGAAGAAAGAGGGACAGAGAGAGACGAAGAGAACGAAGTAGAGTGAAAGGGAGGAGGTGCAGGTAAAGGTATCGACTCGGCTCACCTGTACAAACGAAGACAAGTCGTCGAATTTTTATCTCGGTTGTTATGTAGTTTTTATGTTCTTTTTATCAGTTGTTCTCGCTTCTTATATTTACACACAAAAGAGCAAACGTTTATTTTGGTAATTGTGAGATTAAAAATAAGAATGATTCTGGACGGACAAAAATCGTTTCTCGGGAGTACCACCGACGAATTTCCAAGATTCGAGGCCCTGGAGATTCGAATTTCGGCATTTTGGGCCTTACGATACGAAATTCGAAAATTTGAAGAATTTCGAAGCTTTCTTGTATTAAAAAAAAGCTCGGTTCTGTTGGTTTGAAATTTTGGGCCTTACAATTTTCAATTTCGCCCATTTGGGCCCTAAGGTACAGAATTTTGCAATTCTTGAAATTCTCGAACCATCTTGGAAAGTTTCAACCCTTAAAATTTCGGGTGAAAGCCAATTTTTGGGCATTAAAATTTCAAATATTGCCACTTTGGGCCCTACAATTTTGAATGTCGGCACTTCGGGCCCTAAAACACAGATTTTACAATTTCGAAACCATATTTGAAATATTGGGTTATTTTTATTCTCTCAATCTACCCTTTTTGGGCCCGAATTTGCGTTGGATTCCAAATTTTGCAACTTCAGGCCCAAAAGTGCCCCGAATACGCACTTTTTCGAAATTTTCAAATAATCCCGCACAAAAATTTGAAGAAGCCCAAATTTTGAAACCAAAAATTCCAAATATTGGGAATCAAGGCCCAAAACGTCACCCTACGACGATTTCGAATTTGTCCTCCAGCCGGACGCTTCGAATTTGCATTTTTGCGCAAAATTACCAAAAAATGTGAAACCGTGGGATCACGAGACTCGGGATTTCTTATCGAGTACGGAAAAAAAAAAATAATTGGGAGCAAAATGTTCCACTAAAAATATCAACAAATCAGTTTCCACTTCATCTTTGTCATTAGGGTGATGGTTATCGCGATGTTATCGGCATGTTCAGCGTCATTACCGTTAGCCTTATCGTTATCATCGGGGCGATCGTGGGCGCTATCATCGTCAGATAAAACGAAAAGAGTGAGCCATGACGATAGAAGCCAACGCCATCGGCAGGGGACGAGGAGGCTCGGAGGGGATCCGATCGCCCCACCTGGCACCTTTTTGCTAAATGATGACTGAAAACTGGTAGCAACTGACATCCATAGGTATCGGTATATATTCTTGCAAAGCGGTAAAGCGATATAGCCAGTTTTCATCCTTTAACTGCCGCGTAACGTAATCGCGACATTATCAATAACAACAAGGCGCGATAAGGACTCGAGTGCCCTCACATTGTCAATTTTCCGCTCCAACATTTTGGATCTTTTTTCTTTTTATTTATTTTTTATTTATTTTGTTCAACATTTTCTCTTTATCGTACGTTGTCAGTTATTTTATAAACAATAGTGCGAGTGATGCCACGAAACAGGGGGGCCCAAAACTCAATTTCACGATTCAACTCGAACCGCAATTGAATGGTTTGGTGACACGCTGATTGACAAGCCCGAGTGACATCGGTCCCCTTCGGTTATTTATTTTGACCGGAAATTCAAAAACATTTCGAGTTTGGCGTCGCCAGGAAGGAGAAAACAATTGATTGTAAGTATTTTTTTTTAGTGGGATAAGGCCCAAATTGTTTCGGGTCTTACCCTCATCTTTTTTTATTCGATAAACCGTTATTGGATTCTTGGGTCTTATTTTATTTACCAAAATCGCGGTTCATAAATCGCGATTCCATTTTGGGCCTTATTTTACTCGTTGGAATTCGATTTTGGGTCTTGCCATTTTTTTCGCTACGATTGGGGTCCATAAATTAGGATTCGATTTTGGGCTTTGCTATTTAATTTCGCCGCGATTGGGGCCCATAAATTGGGATTCGATTTTGGTCCTTGCCATTTAATTTCCGTAGGAATGCCATCCACAAATAGCAATTCAATTTTTGGGCCTTGTTATTCAATTTTCTACGTTTGAAGTCCCCAAATTGTCATTCGATTTTGGGCCTTATTTTACAAATTGATTCGGACCCAAATTATTCCATTCATTGTTTACCATCCAATTTCACCGATCGACAACAAACATTGAGGAGTCACCTGTTAGGTCCCAATCTATTCGGGGTCCCCAACCTTTGGGGCCTCAAGATTCGTATCTATCCCGCCCCAAGGCCCAAACGGGTCGCTGACTCGGAGATTCTAAGTCCGAGTGGAAACTGACCCGGCGTTCGTTCCAAACCTGAACTTGAAATTGAAATCGAAGGTTTGGGGCCTCATTTCACGGAGGCATGAAAAAAAAAGAAAAAGAATAACATTGGAAGGAAACAATGAATGTGAACGGTAATGCCCCAAGGAAAAGAGCGGCCCTATTTTCCTCGATGTTACCTGCTGCCTTACTGATACCATTAAAATTGCGGACTGCATTCCCGCTGCATCCGTCTGCGGTTGTGTCATTAAGCGGCAAACGTAACGCAGCCTCGCGTGGTAAAAGTACTTCGCAAGAGTGATTGTTTATCGAGCGCATGGGACGCGTACAATGCACTCCAATCGTGGCTGCCTTTAATGCATTTGTGCGCGCGCGCCCATGTTTGTTTCGCGGCTGATATTCACTTTCACCTTGCTTTGCTCCAGAAGGATCGCTTTCATTTTATCAATCGTTTGTTCCTTCTCCGCCCACCCCCACCCCCCTCTCCCCCCTCCCCTTCTTTCACGGGCCCGTTACGGACCCAATTTTTTTTTCGTTCGTCGTCGTTCGTGGGGACTCGTGATCGCGTCGAGATTACACGTAACGCGGGAGACAGTGTCGTGGTTCCACCGTGTAATGCCCGAAATGCAAGAATCGCCATCGTAAGGCCCAACAAAATCGTGGGATCGGCAATTGGATCCTCGAAAATCGATTTGTCGGTCGGCGTTCGATCGAAATTCTTGAAATTTTCGCTGGTCCGAAATCGGTGCCGCAAATATTTGAGTTTTCAGGATCCAAAATTCGAAGTTCGGGGCTTAAGGCCCAATATTCTTGAAATTTGTTATCGAATCGGAACTTTGAAAATCAATTTTCCTGCAAATTTATGATTGAATCTTTCAAATTTTTACTGGTCAGAAGCGATATCAAAATTTTTGATTTCTATAAGGCCCAAAATTTCTTACCATGTCGTATTTCAAATTCGGAATCGTGTGGGTAAAAAAAATGAGGAAATTAATTTAGTAGTTTTTCAATTTGTGGCGAAAGGGGTCGATTAAAAATACATTTGGGGCCCCAGATCCCTACCATTGGTCCCGTAAGGCCCAAAATCGTCCCTCACTGAAACGCATAGATTTGATAATTCCAAAAAATATCGCACAAAGGGGAAAATTCGAAATTTAAAATATTTGGCTTCAAAAATCTTTGGGTCCAGTATGAGTCCCAAAATTCTCGGCAGGAGTGTGGGGGGGGGGGGGGTTCTGTTCAACACGCGACGTTCGAAGGTGAAACTAATTAGCTGAAAGCGAAGAACGCAAAAAAAAAATAATAATAAGGCAAAAGATAACTCGTTTTACAATAACATTGCCGTCGTTTGTTCGAAAAGCAGACGGAAGAAGTAGGAAAAATTCATTATTGTCACAATATACGCACACTTACCTCATTGCGCGTCACCTTTGTGAGTTACGTATTGGAAAATTTATGAAATTCCTCTCGCCATCTCATTGATAACGACTTCTTGTCATTATCTCTCGAAGATCTTATCTAATAAAGCTTTGCTCTCTCTCTCTCTCTCTCTCTCTCTCTCTTTCTGCAGCTATTGAGGAAACGCGCAACAAAGCTCATTAAACGCTTATCGAAAGAGTCAATTGACGAATTGACAAATGTCTGAGGTAATATTTTCCATAATTTCATACCCACGTTTTTTCTTTTTTTTGTATTTATCGAGTCAATGAGTCTTTTATTTTTTTTCGAGTGCTCCAATATCTTTTTCGTACCCGATGTGTCGCAATTCGTGTTTCCTCCGAAGATAAATATTGATATCAATATTTATCAGCCCAATTGTCAATATTTCTTATTTTCTGTTTCCCAAAAATCGAAGGTTCGGGTGTTCAAGGGACGTTTTACGGAATTAATTGGGTCAGTGGGAACAAATTTTGTAATTAATTTTAATGAAACGTTACAAATAAATTTTTTTTTTCTGATAAGAATTTTTTTTACAAGGTATTTTCAAGTCCCAATTTAATTGCAGGTGTGCCATCATGGGTCAGAAGGAAAAGAAGGATTTGGAAGCGGCGGCGGGAAATCCAATGAAGGAATTCAGCAGCAGGTAATTTTTTTTTCGAATTTTCTTGCTTGGAGGAAGTTTAGCAACGAGTAGCTTTTGTTTTAAATGAATATAAATGCATAAATATATAAAAATACACGATTTTTCTATAAAAAATCCATTCCGCGTGAGTAAACCGCGCCATCCCTGACCACCCACTGGGCCCATTGGGGCCATATTCACGCCACATGTTACTAAGGTACCGAGTAAGGTTTGTAGTCAAGTCCCGTCCCGATAGGTTGCGCTACATATTTATTATTGATTTTTCAAATTTTTTTCTCATGATTCTGTTTGGTATACATTTTTTGGAATTTTGTGGAAAGAATTTTTGGAATGATAAGTAATTTTTTTGGAAGCGAAAGAAAAAAATTTTGTTGCCCTCCCTCGTCTCAAAAGTTTTGTGATAAATTTATGAATTTCATAATTTGGCGATAAACGAAATAAGGACATCTCCAAATATGGCACAGAAATGTTTCTCCTTTTCACTGATTTTCCTTCTCGCATACATTAACCTTGGGTTCGATTTTCTCGCACAGAGGCTGGATGCTCGTCGATTGTGGAGGAATTGAATTAAGGAAAGATGCATAAGGATAAACTGTAGAACGCAAATTCGCTGATTTAATTGATACTTTATTTATTTTTTTTTGAAGTTTCATGATTTTTTTTTTCAGTACAAAAATTGCCCCTCCGACCGTCAATGAAAAGGACGAGTTGTACGATCCTTTTGACCACCGGGACAAGACTAACGCTAATTCGTGAGTATTTGTTTTTTTTATTGAAAAATTTATCGGGAAAAAACATTTAAAAAATATTTTTTTTCTAATAAAAGTTACGAATGTTTTAGAGATTTTCCTGAAGAAACTAATTTTGTCTGACAGAAATTATGAATTTTCTAAACCTTTTCCTGGAGATTCGAATTTTCTGAAAATTTTCCTGGAGAAACAAATTTTTTTGAAAGGGACTGAATTTTCTGAAAATTTTCCAGAGGAAACAAATTTTCTACAAATGTTTAAAATAGAATGGTATCAAAAATCCCTGAAAATCGAATTGTTCGATGTCCTTTGACTCACAACTTTGCACTTAAAATTCTCCCAGCGTCCAACATCGTCCTTCGCTTGAGACACCCTTTCCAGGCGATCGCTAACTCGCGGGTCCTTCCTTTTTCCGGCTCTTTAATACCATTTCAAGCATGTTCTAAGGTTATGCCTAGAAGAAAACCAAATCACGCCGGAGACTGTTTTGATTCAAGGATTTGATCGATACTTTAGTTCCGCATAATTATTTATACGGATATTCCCTCGAGTCTGACTCCGATCGTTGGAAATCACGTATTCAGCTTACGTCGGATTTATTTGTTGCTTCACGTTCGAGTGAATTTTCCTTTGCAAATAAAAAACATACGATATATATGAATATAAATGCATAAATATATAAAAATACACGATTTTTATATAAAAAATCCATTCCGCGTGTGTAAACCGCACCACCACTGGCAACCCACTGGGCCGACTGGGGCCATATTTACACCACATGTTACCAAGGTACCGAGTAAAGTTTCTAGCCAAGTCCCAACCCGATAGGTGGCGTCACATATTTATTATCGATTTTTAAAATTTTTTTCTCATGATTTTGTTTTCTATGAATTTTTTTCAATGCGGGAACAGTGTTTTGTGTAAAGGAGATGGATGATTTCCATCTATTGCCCGTCAAATGTTGGTCCATTGTAGGCAATTGGCTAGAACCCCGGGAACGATAAATTTCCTCGCTAGAGGAGCGATAAATAAATCGAAGGAATTAATTCCAATCGCATCCAGAAGCGTTAAGTACCAGCGCACCTTGAATCTTAATAGAATCTCGGTAATAACGGTAACCGGTGTCGGCGAAGCCAAGACACGACGGTCTTAGTCATGGAAATAAATGACTCACGTTCTTATTTATTCACTTATTATTGTTTTTATTCCTTCTTTTTTACAATTACTTCTTATGTCATTTGTAAATGCCAATCGTTCGCGTCCAATATCGCTCCATTTCAATTTTCAGCGACCTGGGGTCCCTGGCGCACATGGTCAAGTCCTCGCTGGGCACTGGGATCTTGGCGATGCCCATCGCCATCAAAAACGGGGGCCTCATATTCGGTGGCATAGGCACGATCATCATAGGAATGGTGTGCGCCCACTGTGTGCACATTCTGGTGCGGTCCTCGCACATCCTGTGCCAAAAAACCAAAACGCCGAAAATGACCTACGCCGAAACGGCCTATGCGGCCCTCCAATGTGGCCCGAAGAGGCTCCAAGGGTTCGCGTCGACCGGCAAAGTCGTCGTGAACGTAGCGCTTTGCGCCACTTACATAGGTGGCGGCTGCGTCTACATCGTCTTTATCGCCACCACTATAAATCAGGTACCTACTTTTTTTTTCTCGCTCTGAATTTAAAAGGAACAGGAGAAACTGATTCAAATTTCCCGCTATTTTTATTCCCCTAGACGATTTTCCCCCAGAGTCTCTTGACCACTCCCGGGAGAGCCGGAGGCTCGGGAGTCGCGAGTGGTCGGAGCGGTTACGGGCAGTCCAGGGAGTGGGGACTCCCCCACGCTGCGTCCGCCACTCCCTGGCGCTCTATTGGCGCTCGCCCCACTCTCCCCCTCCAGTCTCCGAAGAGAAGGGGGCGAACTCAGCGGGAAATTCAAATCGATTGCTCACTATCTTACAGAAAACTCGACTGAATTACAATTTATTTCGTAGATCGCCGGCTCTTACGACGTGAACATACCGATAAGGACGTGCGCCCTCGCGTTGACTCCTCTCCTGCTCATTTTGGGCCAAATCAGGAACCTGAAAGTCCTCATTCCGTTGTCGGCCATCGCGAATCTCAGTATCATGGTCGGGTTTGCGATAACCTTGTACTACATTTTTAGCGACATCCATCCGAGCAGCGACCTGAAGCTGTTCCCGTCGATCGGCTCGTTACCGAAATTCCTCGCCACCGTGATTTTCGCCATCGAGGGAATCGGCGTGGTAAGGCCCGTTTCCATATTTATTGTGCCCATCCTCGCTCGATCTGACAAAAATAAATGATTCGCGTCTTCCTCCTGGCACTTCGCGGAATTGGCCTGCCAGGAAAATTAACATACGAGCGAGTTGAATTTTCGCATGACGCAAATGTCGATTCTTAGTCATAAAACACGAACACGCGTCGCACCGTGAACCGATCATTAAAATAGATAAATGGTGTTTGCGATTATGCATGGAAACTAGGGGCCCTGACAGAGAGTGGAAAAATTTATTGTTTTTTTTTTTTCTAAACAACCCAACCGCATAACTTATTCATTTCGTCGTCGTTGCAACGCTTGGATTTTTTTTTCCTCGCTGCCATTAAAAATAGATAAATATTGAAATGCTTGTAATTTACGTTCAGGCTGTTGATAAAAATGCACACAATTCGTCAGCCAGTGTCTGTCGCTGAGAAAAAATGCAAATAGCAAAAGCAAAGAAATATTACTGTGGCGCAATGTGACAAACTTGGATTTATTTTCATTTTTGGGCTTTTTGGGCACACACTAATTTTCGAAAATTGTAAAATACAAATTATTTGGAAGGTGGGCCTAGGGAGTTCCTAGGGACTCCAAGCGGTCGCCCAACCAAGGGCACCCGAAATATTACCTAGCCTTGGGACGTTTCGATGCAATCGCATTTAAAATACTATCAATTTACAAAGGCCTTGCTCTAGGGTTATTAATTATTATTCAGGCCTTGTAATTAAAATAGAGATAATGTCCCCAGTCTATGAATAACCAACTGGTGATATTTTTGCCCAAGACCTCCCTAGATCCGATAATAAGAGTGATAAGAGTCAGATCCTCCAATATCTGAACACACTTGCAGTCTGGGAACCCCGGGGACCCCCTTGAAACTCAAAGTCCCTAGAAAGTTACTAAAAGATTCATCCATTGCTCTTTCAAGGTCATGCCAGTGGAGAACAGTATGCGCAACCCCCACCACTTCCTTGGCTGCCCTAGTGTCCTGAACGTAACCATGAGTATCGTGGTGGCGCTGTACACGGTGATGGGTGTGTTCGGATATTTACGTTACGGGAACGACACTGCCGCTAGCGTGACTCTGAACCTACCAGTCGACAGCGCGTGAGTGGACTTAAAAATTTTTTTAGTTTGCTGGGGATATTTCCTGATGAGAAATTCCCTAGATGGACAAGAGTCCAGATTGCAATTTCCCAGAAAAAAAAATTATTTTCCGTTACAGGTTAGGACAAACGGTGAAACTGTTGATAGCCTTAGCTATTTTCTTCACATACGGGCTCCAGTTGTTCGTGCCACTCGAGATCATCTGGAATTACTTGAAACCCAGCGTCAGCTACAAGTTCGCCATTGCCGGGGAAACCGTGATGCGCATCATAGTGGTTCTGTTGACGGGTAAGTTCTAAAATGCGCCACGTCCCGGTACAATCGATATCCCAGCGATAAATCGATATCTCGATCGCCATCTCCAGATCGATAGCCCATCTGGTATCGATGGATGGCGATCTGACCGCGTGTCGGTAAATCGATAACCGATTGTATCGACCGACGGGTCGAGTGAGTCTCGATAAATTGCCAACAAAATTTAGTAGAAAAATCCATTTTGAATTTAATGCCTGTTTATTTTTTATTTTTTCAGTTTTGGTAGCGTATCTCATTCCAAATTTGGATCCATTTATATCGCTAGTGGGGGCCGTGTTCTTTTCCATCCTGGGGATAAGCATACCCGCCATTGTCGAGACCATCTCGTGCTGGGAGGGCCACCTAGGGAGATTCAAATGGAGGTTATGGAAGAACGGGATCATGCTGCTCTTCTCCATGATCGCGCTGCTAACCGGGTCCTACGTTTCGATACTCGACATTATCGAATCCGACACCAAGTAGACGCGCTTCGATTAAGTATGTTCCGACATTCAAAGTATTAACGAGTAAAGGGGACTCCCGTCGGTAACGGCGAGACCTACGTGAGCAGTCCCAGGATATGAGAGCGTACGAAGGATGAACCATGTCTTACCGTTACCGGCAGAGCAGAGAAATGGGGATCGATGTTTTCAGGAAAGAGATACACTTTTTTCTAGCGGTCGATGTTTTTTGATAATTTTACACTCCTTAAGGTAGCGTCCACAACGTTTAGGGGCCATTGAAGCGATCAGAGAAATGGTGTTTCCTCGATTCGACAGTTTCTGTGATGAGCAGAAGACGCTGTAAACAATATTCCTAGCGTAGGCACAAAGAGTTTTACTTTAAGCGGACATTTCTTAAGGACAAAACGTGATGTTTCCGATGGAGTTGATGGATTCGACAATTTTTTTCGTTATCAGTAACTGAAAGTACAAAAAAATTATCATGCGAATGATAAACATGGTAATCGACGAAGACACTAAAATTAAGTTGGAATCCACAAGAAATGATGACTTTCGTGTCTCGCAATTGTTGCAAATAAGCGAAACAATGTATTAATTTTAAGGACAGCTGTTGTAATTATTAACCTTTTTTTTTAAAGGAATTTTCGTTACGCCCAAGTTTGATTGATTATCGATTGTAAATATTTATCGTCATTATCATTGTAATTACTACTCTCTTCATACGTTCGTTTTGTTAATTAAGACTTCTAGTCTTCTAATTTAATAAATTATCAAGTGACCATTAATGATAGACAAAAAAAAATATTATTAAATAATAAAACGCAAAAATAAGAAAATACTGTTTCTAATTATTATTATTATTATTATTATTACTATTATTATGATTTATTATTATTATTATTATTATTATTATTATTATTATTATTATTACCATACAAGTACCTTCTTGGAATTGAAAAAAAAATTCATTTTTAGCCTCAACAACAAGAAATCAGCAAAGTTATCAGTACGAAAAAGACTCCAAAGACTAAAGGTAGACATAGGATGTACGAAACAAGGTTGATCGCTTGATAAATCTTTAGGAAAAGTATTAGAACCTTGACATCCACCTTTTTCGTCTAAAAAAAAATTGTCATGTGTTAAAATTGTCGTTGACCGACCTTTGATGGAAAGAAAAAAAAAGAGAAATATTTGAGGTAAATAAGTAAAATAAAAATGAAACGAACCTCTTCGAACCACAAGAGTGGGAAGTATCCCTCAGAAACATTGGCCAACGCTTCAATGGGGTACCTCGAAAGTTTCATGTTCAACTGAAGCTTCTTGGAGCCCACGAGTGGCACTCCACTGATGGGCTCGAAAACACCGAATGTTTTGTAGGAGTCATTTGGGCCCAACCCTGTGGCATATTTCAATAATTCAGGATCGGCGTGAAAAAAATGGGGTTCCGACATCACAAGTGGAAGTTCCTGGAAATTATTTATGGCATAAATTAATTATCAGAAATTATTCGAATTATCCCGGTTCGCTAATCCTTGATTTCTACAAACCTGACACTTGGTGACATCTATTAGGCCTTTGGGCAAACACGCAAGTTCTTCTTTCTCAGTTCGAGGGCAATAACATTCAATTTGGTCCCTGTCCCAAATTTTCGTGGTCGCTTCGTACCTATTCCCTGACACACCATGTACCACTTCGTGGCGAACGTATTCGATAAACATTTTTATAGAAAACAAAAAAATGAAATTTAAATTATCGCGCTGCGATAATTCTCCCACGCGCCACCAGAGGCGGTAGTGTGTACTTCCACCCTAGACATTTCGAAGTTACTAAAAATCATTTACTAGAAACTCCACCTTTTCAGATACAAAATAATATTTATTTGATTTTTATCGAAACATAAGAAAATAAAATCAGTTTAATTTTGAAAAATTGTCCATTCTTCGAATTTACCTGCAAATGTCTGGTGCAAAAATGAAGAGCCTTTTCTTGAACCGATTTAGTGGCGACCACGTGAACGAATCGGATCCATTGACGCTGTTACATTCCTCGGAATGCCAAAAATCTAATACATGTTGGCCCTTAAATGACGTTATTTCGCCCAGCAAATTTTTACTTTTAATTCCACGGTTGACCTTGAAAGGTCCTTGAACAGTTCCGTTCAACTAAACAATTTATAAAAAAAAAAACATTCTCACCAAATACCGAGTCAAATGTATAAGACTTTCCATTCAGGCTGCGTGGGTCGACGGTAGCATGCATTTCTACATTTCTAAGAAGGGACACGGCTTGAACGGAAAGTATAGTGCCACTCAAAGTGATGGTATACTTGCCTTGTTAAAAAAACTGAATTTATAAACACCTTCCACTTCGGTTTTTTCTAACCCAGACGGAGGCGAAGCCTTTAGAGAAAAACATATTGTGGCCAAGTCCTTATGTTTCTTTTTGTCGCATTTCAATCGGAGCCCGTCGAACAATATGTCTTTGACAGTCCCGTGACTGAATACGTAAGGTGCTGGGAATAATTTTTGTATACTGTTGCCATACTGGTCCAGCAATTTTGGCATTTGGGTCACCAACTGTCGCCATTTTGTGCGAAAGAAAACAAAAATTAAACCCCCCGTGACTAAATACAAAAAGAATTATCAGAGACCCTCCCAAAAAAATGTCATTTCTTACAGTTGTTACTGCTCCTACATATCCCGCATTCAAAATAGTCACTTCGTCAGTTTCGTGCCCCTTCGATTCCATTTGATTAAATTTGTAATGTCTGATTTGAGTGAATTCTATTTCATCCTTTTCTTCGTCGATATTTAAAATCTGCTTCAGTATCTGCAAACTTAAAAAGTGCCCATTATTTATCTTGAGTGGAATTTACGATAAGAATTTTTCGAAATTCGCGCGCTAGACGAGACCAAGACGGCAGCGCCTCTGGCGAGCTCTCCCCAAGGCGGGGTCGCCATTTTTAACCCACGTACTCGTAAACGTAGGGCCCTCGTTCCACGAAATGCGGGGAGTCCCCTCGCAAAACTTCGTCAGCATTGGTAACTTCGAAAAGAAATACCCGAAACGTGATTGAAATATTTTTCCATATCTCGAATTCCAAGGTCCCTTCTCTAATTTCCATATCCTGGAAAAAATAATTTATTTCAATAATTGATTCATAAGAAGAAAAAAAAATTTTAATATCCCCGAAAAAAGTGATTATCGGAAAAAATGATTTTGAAGCAGTTTATACTTTGTGTAACATTTGCTCGATGACGTCATAATGTGGTTGTCTGTAAATTAAAAAAATACCACCGATGATCAACACAATGTTCAGGATATATGCTCCTACGTCGTTGAATTTCATCTTCGTCTTGCAAAAATTACTTAATTTTGTATATTTATAAAGATTTCTGTCGTTCGATTTTAATTTTCGCGCCAGGAAATCGTTGCAATCAGCGCCTCTGGTGGTATCAGTGACGTATACGCTGGAGTTTCAAGTCCAGTTTCCACGTGTTGACTGAACCAGTTTCGTAAAAGGGAAACAGTGGAAAGATTCGTTATTTATACACGAGCATTAAATATTCAGATTGCGTGTCGAGATATTTATTTTATTCACAAATTAAATGAATTAAAAAATCATATTACATTATTCTCCAGCCCCTTTATATTATTTCAATCACGCCATGAACGCTCTTTATTATTTTTATTTGTTGCATTCTGCTGGTAAAGAAATTTTCTTCTGCGACGATTGCACTGATAAAAAAGGGAACCACTCAGTCCATTATGCCGCTGCAGATACGAGGGATACCTACCTTACCTACAAAGGGTACACTTGCAATCTAATTTATCGATTACCGACTCAAAGGAACAACGGAGCAAGAAACGAGACTCGGATGACGTCACGCGAGCGATGACAGCCTATAACCACACTGCGCGTGCGCGCACCTTACTTCGCCATCGTCCGTCTTATTGTGGAATGGATTTCACAGTCGCTGAAAATTCTTTCATAAGTGTTGCCAGTAAACTTTCAAGTTCCTTTTCAATTACACGGTCCTTTGAAATACTTCAACTCCGACTATTTTGAAAAGACTCTACTAATTTTTTTTCTTTTTCAACAATATATCGTCGTTTTGGGGAACGTTAGTGAGATGGATGAGGAATAGATTGATTGATTTTGTACATTCGTGCATGTACGTACGTTCTATTGACCCCCGAGGTACCCAAGCAACACTCGAGGGGTCAGACTCGCCAAGAATTTCATGGGTTGTAGTCTCGGATGACGTCAGAATTAGTAACTGATTTAAAACCATTTTTAGCAAATTCAAGTTTTTCGATATTCTTGGATTTTGAATCAGGACTCTAATTTCGATATCGTTTGATGCCATGAAATAAATTTGGAAATATATTCCTCCTGTGGCTTTCTCCACAACTTCCATTCGGTCCCGAACGGGAGGAAAATTTGTAAGAGGCATTAGGTGAAAATCTCTCTTCAAGAACGAAGTATCTAAGAAACCTCGTGAGATTTGAAAGTTATCATTTATAACAATTCTAATAATTCTAATAATTTACCTCGTAAGCACTCGAGCCAGTCAAAGTGTTAATAAAGAGATTCGGAGGGTGTCGGATCACATGAATTCTTATAAAAAAATATTTCTTAATTTAACCCCTTAGAGGTCACACGTTCTAAAAATAACGGTACCGGTCACACGGGGTCAAAATGATCCCAGCCGTGTTTAAACAATTGCCGCGTTGCCAATATCATTCCGAACGACTCATAAAAATTCAGGACATTGGTTTGAACCTTTTACAATGAGAATATCATGGCAACAAATTTTTATAAAATTTTCAAAATGGCGAAAAAAAAATCAGTAATGCGTAAAAACCATTTTTTACTAAAAAAAATCATAACTCTGGCAATTTTCAAGATTTTTTCATAAAATTTTGGGGTGATACTCTTGAGATATCATAGCTTATGGAAAAAAATAGCTCCATAGTGGGCGTTTCAAGAAAGATATTTTTGCCGAACCCAGTCTCATCTTACAAAGGCAACCCCAAAGCACCATTAGACGGGAGGCCAGAGCAATAGGGCGCCAATAACTTATAGTAATTAAACCCTCAAGTTGCGCTTGGGGTCATTTTGACCCCGAATGACCTCTAAGGGTTAATCATTATTATCGAATATTCATTTTCAATAATTAACAGAATAATCGAATTGAATGCCAAAAAAAAATTCGAAAAAATTGCACATTAAAAAAGAACCATATTTTATTAAAAAATCGAACACGAGAAAATCATAAATCCAACTATATTCAGTTACATGAGAAATCCTATAATTTGGATACAAAATTACAAATATTATGAATAACACTAATTAGAGTTGGAAACATTCATGAATAAATAAAGGGGAGGAAGTTTCTGACCCGAAGAGCTATGCTCATGAATTCTTGAAATATTGTACAGTCTGATACCGAGTAAACTTTGTAATGAAAAACAGAGACCAAAGTTGATACAATAATTCATGAAAATTCAATTTGTTTGACTGGCAGATCGGGTAAGATGGTACCCAGCAACCAGTAAAATATGGTTAATGTGGTAACGAGCAACAGTTACAACTGGTTCTTCGGAATAGACTCTTTGTTGAACATCCAGCAGCATTTTCTGCCGTTGTCGTTGTTCCATCGCACGCGTAAGAGCCGTGGAGGCAAAGATTTCCTGCAACTCCACCGATTGGAGGAGAAGGACGATGGGGATCGTAATGGGAACGCAAATGAGATTTCCGAAATATGCAAACTGGAGTATTTGCTGGCGGTTTGGTTCGTGACTTACGCGGTCTTTCAGAAGTACCTGCACGTAAGGCCTTGGTTCCACGTGTCAAATTACCCCTAGAAATGATTTTTTTACCCCATTTTGAGGGGAAGGCCGGAAATTCGTGTAAAAAAAGAATTTCTCAATGAAAATAAATAAATTTGCAATTTATAATTGGAATTCAATTTATCGAAAAATTAGATTCCTTTTTTTGGGGGGGCTTTAAGGTACAACTTCGAAACCGAGGTTTCGGGTTACTCAAAAGGAACCGAGTAAATTGGGCAGCTTGGAACTGCTTATTCGCCTGTGCCATTGTATCCCTGGAAGCTTTTCGCGAAAACTTGAAAATCACCGACGAAAATTCCGTGACGCATCTCTATCTTCTTTTCCAAACGTTTTTCATTCACAACGCGGTCATCGAAACGGTGTCCCACTGGGGCCTAACTTGTGGCCTCACTCGCTACCTTTTTGCAGTTTGCCTGGTTAACCCCTGGAGGTACTTGATTGCAATTTTAAAAAAATACTGTTCACGAAGGTAGCTTTAAAAAAAAGAATATTAAAATTCTTTTGGGTCAGGTGGAACGAGGAGACCACCAGGAACCTATTATTTTGGCAGGCTTGGAGTTCCATTTTCCTCTACTCTTGCCAAATTATAGCGTCCTTGCGCCCAAAACAAAAGTTACTACCGACTTTGTTGTTCTTCTGCCACTTCGTTAATTCGTAAGACTGCATTTTTCAGTTTATTCACTAGCGCCTCTACGGTCGATTTTTGTAACGCAAAAATTATGTTTCAATGTTCTTTCTTTTTAATCCACAGGATATATTTCCACGTTTTTTACGTCCCCGAGAAATTCCGGGACGTCGTGTCCTTTGAGATCAAGGGGCCTTTCGAGCTGGGCCTGAAAATATGGTACATTTTGGAATGCCTCAATTCGGTGAGACGATATTTTTGCAAATTTTAGAATATTTTTGAAAATATTGCATCATTTGTTTTAAAAAAATGGAATTTAAGTGGGGCACAAAGCCTCATTTTTTTGTTTTCAACCAAAAATCGTCACCTTGTTGAATTTTTAATTTTTTATTGTTATCAAATTGTTTCAGACTTGGATGAAATTGATCTTCAGGGGCATGAGTTCCAGTGATTTCAATCTCGAGGATTCCTACATTTTCCCCCCTTTGTCCCAAGAGGCGATTGAGCTGACGAATATTTATAAACGACACTTGGTGTAATTATTTAATATGTTTTTAAGAACTTTTTAAGAAAAAAAAAGTTGTGAGTCAAAATTTATTAAATACCAAATTTTATTAATTTTTTATTTTATTAATTTATTTATTAATTGCTAAAAATTATTTTATATTAATATTAAATTCAAGGGCATTTTTTTCAGGCCACCACGAGAGAGACCGGAAAGAAAAGCTGAATTATGGCAAACGATGCTTTGTAAGTGTCTGCCAATTTTATTTTTGCAATAACAATTTTTTTTCGTATTCTGGAAAGCGAATATTAAAAAATTCGAAGAAATAGATTTCCAAGCATTTTTTTTTCCAAGGTCCCAGAAAAGTAGAAAATTTATTCTAATTATTTAACGAGAGAATCACTGCTAATTATTTATTTTCCGAAAACAGGTGCTTTGGCAATTAAAAGAAAAGTCAAGAGATTGCGCAAAAAAGCAGCAGAGGCTAATAACAATGACAAAAGTCAGCCCTAGTGCCAAATATCAAGTTCCTAGGAGAAGGTAAGAAGAGGACTGGTGCTGCCACCTACGAAATGGCTCCTTCCGCTATAACCTTATAAAAGGTCCTTTTCGAATCGACGAATTTTTTCGCCCTCACATTCTGAAAATTATTTTGCAACAATGTTTTCCATCTAAAGTGCATCTCCTGATGAAAAAAAAAAAAATTTTGTGGA
This sequence comes from Gasteruption jaculator, assembly GCA_949825005.1. Lineage (NCBI taxonomy): Eukaryota > Metazoa > Arthropoda > Insecta > Hymenoptera > Gasteruptiidae > Gasteruption > Gasteruption jaculator. The sequence continues at coordinate 1,104,756 of OX463764.1, read as the reverse complement.
GCCAAATCAGCAGTGCTTATTGATGATAATATTAATTGTTATTGATTATAATATTCAGGAATGGTATCGTATAAAATAAATAAATTGCAAATTTCGAGAAACAAAATTATTTATATTTTATGGGAATTATTTTATTGAATACCAGGCTGGTGCATAATTAACGACGACTTCTGTGCATCAGGTTGGGTAAAATAAGCGTCATTAATTATGCACCACCTAAAGTAATTTTCAAATAAAAATTATTTAACTTTTTTTTTCTTATTTTCCCTTCCTGGGGTCGGGGGAGGACAAAGAAAGAATGACGAAGAAAGTGAAAGAATCGTTCTCTATTGTTATTATTTCCCTTTTTTGCAAAAATCAAGTTGTTTATTCATCACATCATCATTAATTTCCTTTTTTTCATAGAATTAATTTAAATATACACATTTACTCATAAAATCACTCATACACATTCACTCCCTTCGCTTTTATTTTTTGTTTCTTTGTTTTATAATGCAGTAGAAAGTTGATTACAATTTTTTAAAATTTGTTTCTTGCCTTATCAGTGTCCCTTTCACACCCACCCACACTTTTTTTCTTTTTTCATTGTAATTTTAATATAAGACTGGGAGACATTTCTTTTTTTTTTCGTTCCTTTTACAAACAAGAATCAAATGAACAATAACAATACATATGTTTTTTTTTGGTTTATAAATCTCTACATTTCTCTCTTCTCATTTTTTTTTCTTCCTTTTTTTCTTCATCCTCTTCAAAGACAATTATTAATGTTTCGTGATGGCAGTTAGCTATAGAATGCAAATATAGAACATACTTTAGGCAAACATACAATTATGAGCGATTTTGGCGACCTCTGTTTCAAAAATTACCTCCCATCCCCCCAAAAAATAATAATAATAATAAAAGTTGGGTTTTAATAGAAAATATAACAATCACAAATAAAAAAAAATATTTTTAATTCAGGAGAAGAGATTTTTTGAAACCTCAATTTGGGATTTTTTTAATTTTTAGGAGCAGGGATTTTTTAATCTTGTTTATAAATAATAAAAGTTAAAAAATAAGAGACTTTATGTTAATTAATCTCTTTTCGAGCTCTCGCTCGTTCGCGCGTTCGCCTCCACTTGAGTTGTAGAGGGCGGGACTGTCGTTTCGAGATGGCCTTAATTTACACACTCCGAGGAGGCGTTCTCAAAGTGAACACTTTGCACGGGACTTTCGTTTAGGTACTCGGAGGCCTTTGATTGCGAGAAAGTGAGTAAATATTAATAATAATCGAGCCGTCATGCGGTAACTTAAGCGTCGACTCGTTCCCCGTAGGATGAAAATAATAATTATCCCTTGGAATTCATGGTAGAAAGGATCGTGAAATTAGGAACCTGGGATTTTTTGACATTTTTCGAATTTTTCAGGTATCTTGGATTTTATTTTTTTTTGGTTTCCAAAAAGCCTCGTTTAAATTTTTGAAAAATGGAAAAAAAAATATTTTTTAATTTGTATTTGTGACGAACTATAATTTTTAAAAAATTTTTAATACGAATAATTAATTTTTTTGTAATATTGAAAATAATCGTTTCGATTTTCACGGAAAAAAAAACTATTTTTCGGCTTTTCTGGGATAATTTTTGAAACAGAATATCATTTTTTTCGGATTCTCTTCGTTTTTCTCCCCGATACCTATCAGTAATGAATACTTTTGTATACGTACTATATTGCGCGCAATATTGTTGAGCAACAAAACTAGATATCAGCATTTTGTAATTTTTTTTTACATCTAAGCAGCATGTACTTCTGTCTTTCCTCGACGACTTTTCGTTAAACTGTTTACTCTTATATTTTTTATATATATATATTTTTTTCCTTTCTTTATACGTAATATAGATTTACATAATTCATTTATTTACTTCCACTATGCACCCACTCATTCTCTCCTCAATAATGAGACTAACAAAGCAACGAAAAAAAAAGTCGAATAGGCTAAAATTTACGGATTTTTGCAAGCTCTTTGCCGGAATTAATTCCAAATCGTTTGCGGTCCCATTAAATCCCGGGATTTTTGAAATTTCCGACCAGGAATTTTTTGAATTCCTGTTCCTAGGGATTTCTCAAATTTCGGATCAGGGATTTTTTTAATTCCTGTTCCTAGGGATTTTTAAATTTCGGAGCAGTAATTTTTTAAAATCCGATTATCTACGATTTTTTTAATTTAACAACCGCTATTTTTTTGAAATCCCATTCCTGGGAATTTTTGAATTTCGAATCAGGAGCACCCAAATCCATAAATTTGATCGTCGCCATTTAAAAAAAAAATTGAAAAATGGAAATTCTCTTTCGTTTCTCCCCGCAGTAACGTTTTTTTCTCCACTGACGCGTTGCCTAGTTAGTACCAAGTGTGGTGCTGTCATCTATCGGTTTCTCCACTGTCACAAAAACAAAAAAAAACATTTTCCTTTTCCTTAATTTTCGCGTCAACTTAATTTTGGAACTTCGTGGGGGCCGGTAATAATTTAATAAATACTAATAGGCAACCCGTCAGACTGCGACGTATTCGCAGACTCGTCCTGTATAATTTGAAAAAAACCATCCCTCGCTACTGAAAAACGAAACCGAGAGAACCGATAATCAATAATAAATAAATTAAATAATATCGATAATAAATAAATTAAATAATATCAATAATAAATAAATTAAAATATCAATAATAAATAAATTAACAAAAAAAGTAGAATAAATTAATTTAACATAATACGTAAATTTAATACACGACCCATGTTTACTCAACCTTAATGAATAATTATAATTACAACAGAGTTACTTGATCTGTCATTTATCTTTCGGCGGTTGTTCATTCAGATATGTTGTAAGACATACAGACTGCAAAGAGTAAAATCATAGTTCCTCTCCTCTCGCGTTATCACCTCGCGCGATAACGCCCACCCAGAGAGCAAATGGCAACGGTATATTTTATTTATTTATTTATTTATTTTTTTTGGACATTCGGTTTCGTTGCCATTTACCGTTACAATTAATACACATCCCGCACGCGTTCTCCAACTCACACTGTATATTTCTTCGCTTAACCGGTAATTCTTTAGAATAATTGATAATTCAATTTGCAATAATCATTACACTCTAAAATTCGTGCTGGAATTTGCAAAACCCCATTTTCCCACGCGAGTATTTTTTTTTCGTCCCAAAAAAAAATACAATTTCACCAAAAATTGGGTCCAGATTTTTTTGGCGATTAACAAAAAAAATCCCTAATTGTCGTTCGATGATTCCAAATTTGTTCGTTTTGGGTCAATATCGAGAAAAATTTAAATAATTGAGGAAAAAACAAGAATTTTGGAAATTCCAGCCACTTTTTCTTTTTTTTTTATAAATTCAGTATATGCATGTTTTACTTGAAAATGTATATTTTCGAACCAGACAAAAAGTCGTTCTAATTTTACGGAGTACGAATTCTACTTTTTTCCCCATATAATCCCTATACTTGTGTTAGTTTAAAATTTACTGAATTTTTCCTTACAATGAAAACCCTTTAGTTTTTGTTTCTTTTTGTCTGGACGCCTCGTTACGTCATAGCCTGGCAATAAAATAATATCTTTTTTTTTAAATTCTCATTCGCGTCTCATTCCTATGGTACACCATAATTATTATTACCGAATAAATTTCATTTGTGTCGTATTTATTTTTCCTTCTTACATTATTTACCAGTTAACGCAACGGGTTTTTATGTTATTTAGTGGTGGAACTATTTTCTTTTTTTTTCCGGTAGTTTAATAATAATCTTAAGGTTCCCACGAAGCTTGCACTCGCTTTTCATGAAATCCTGTACTTTTTGGTTTCTTTAGAATAATTTAATTCGCAATTAGAAAATCAAAGGGAAGCTTGTCCTCTTTCACCCGGCGCTCGTGCTTCGCGGCGCAGCGGCTGAGTAGTTCCGCTCTAGTTCCGCCAGAGGGATGCCCCTTTCTCGCAAGCGCCGATGCACGAGTCGCGGAGGGGGCTCAAAAAATCAGTTTCGGGGCCTCTAAGGGTACAAAACGAATTCCCAAAGAATTTCCGTGGAAAATTTCATTGAAAATCTGAGAAAACTAATTCGTTGGCTAATGAACGTTCCCTAGAAAGGACCAAAAGTTTATCAAAAAAATCTACTTTACGAGGAAGACTCGGAATAATTGGAGCACTCTTGAAATATTCTTAATTAGTAAATACCAAATGAAATATGTCGAAGAATTAGTTAATTAACCATTTACATACTGATTAAATTATGTGAAATATATAGTTTATTTCATTACGTTAGTTTAGTATTTTGAATTAGAATTTCGTGCGTTTCTCGATCCGGCTAATTTTTTCCGGGAGTTTCGAGAACCCTCGTTTTTTTTGTTTTTTTTTTTAAAATTCCACGAGTTTCGATTATTATCAATATTTTAGAATAAATTTCTATCGAACAGTTTTTATGATAACGCGGGTTTTTTCTCTTTCCGCGCGATTTCCAATCAAACTAGAAAATTTCTTCGCATCTTTCAGGGCAATTTTTTCGAAAAACATGGAAATCCTCGAAAATCCCGTAAAAGTATTCTCCTGGAAGGTACTTCAGCTTCTCTTATATTTTTTTCCCCTCTTAGTCGCGTTAAAGTGTTTGTTCTCCCCAACGTGAAAAATTCGTACACGTACAGGCATTTTTTTTTGCCATGACTCGTTTTCCCGCTCTTTCTTTTTTACATAATTAATTCTTTGGAATATACATGTGTGTACCGTGTACATATCGTGAATGAGCAATAAAAGTTGTTGAGTCTGCTGCTAAATACTCTCGAAATTATCTTATACCTGTATTTTTTAGGCCATTACAGGCCCAAAAAAATTATTTGTTTATCAATTTTTTTGTTAATAATAATCATAATAATATATTTGTTCTTTATTATTTATTAAGTATATATATATATATATTATATTTATATATATATTATATTTATACGCTATATAGGGATCGATGCAGATTTAGAATTTCATTTGGACGAAGGACTCCTTATCGTCTTTCGTTATTTTTTCTTTTTTTTTGTTATTTTGTATTATAGTTATAGTTTGTTGTATTACTCTCATGTGGTAATAATTTTCTTGTAGTGAAAATATGGCCCCTTTGTTACAGGCTCGATGTAATAACGTGTATCTTTTTTTTTATTTCCACCAAATTTACACGAGAAACGAAAAATAATGAATGGAGAAATGACGAACAAGACGTTTGTGACACCACCATGAAATTGCGACAACCGATTTTTCGAAAAAAAAAAAAAATCTGTCGGATTTATTCCAGAGTCTGCAACTGGCGAATTGCACTGTTCCCTATCTGAACGCCTTCCTTTTGTTCCGCGCATTCGTTCCTATTTTTGTTTTCTATTACTGAGTAATTTTGGAAAAATTAAAAATCTAGTCATTGGTACTCCTAGTAACTTTGATATTACGAAGAGGTTGCGAGCCTTTCTAAAAATTTTCCCCCGAAATACAAATTTTCCAATCAAATAAGTTCCTTAAACGACAACTTTTGTCCTTCCGGAGCCACCGCGCACGTACAACCCGTGGTTTCCCGTGCGCAGTAGATCCGGAAAAGTAGGAATCTTTTTTATCACGTTCGTAGACGACTTCCACTTGTAGCTGAAATTAAGCGATTTTTGTTCACCCCCTCTTCCATAAAATCGGGCAGTACTTTCACGGGTGGACGTAAACGAGTATTTTGTTGTTATTAAAAAAATAAACTTACTGTGAATTATAATTTTATGCTACGTGGGGCGAAAAATAAACCTTATGAATTTATTCACAATGTGAAAATATGGAAATGAGTCACGTCCCTAAAAACTATTTTTTTTTCCTTAACTGATTACCCACCAGAAGCTATTCAATTTTGAAAATCCTAATTTGGCAGTTATCCCACTCTGGAGCAGCGAAATGTCTTTGACTCCTTTCATTTGAAACTTCGAAGTACGTCAGGAACAGGGGTGGCTCAGAAACTCACCGTTCGACGGTGTGGGAGCGTCTGACGTTGGAGCTTCCCCCACTCGCGCAACTTTCCCTCTCCGTGCCGCAGTCCTCGCGGCTCCCCACTCCTCAACCATGCGCACAGGGTTCTCCAGAGCTGATAGAGTGGGGGAAGCTACTCGGAGCTCACTTGTACCATAGTCTAACTTCGTCGAGGACTGTCTTAGACTCTAAACAGGAATTTCAAATTTTCAATGAAAGGATACAACACTCGGGCTGCTCTCAAATTGGACGAAACATGAAAACGCAAAGACGAATCGACTAAAAAAAAAATAATAAATGTATCTTTCCAAAAGTAAAACCCATCCCGATGAGTATCAGAAATATATTTCGCTTATTTAAATTGGAAGATTCGAAATGGATGATTAATTATCTTCAGTCTTACGTCGACTAGAAGTTAAACACAATAGATAGAGTTACTTTCTCTCTGGTGTATTATAAAGAGAGAGAGATTAACGCACACACATACACGTATTTGGTTATCCTTTCCTTCTTCTTTCTCGTGGAGACAAATGTATACCAATTTTTCTCCACTAAAAATATGTTTCGTTTAAAATTGAGAGGATCGTCAATTTTTATAAACAATGCTCGTTTCCAATGCCCGTTTTAGTGGACAGCAAAAGCTGGTATAATTTTGTCTCCGGGCTAAGTCGTCGGGCATTTTTGAAAAATTAGTGCCTATTGTTGTCTCTTTAATAAAGTATATAGTATTAATAAGAATAGCCTTTATCGTTATTTGTCGGTGTAAATCGCGTGTGTATACATATTATACGAAATCCCTCGGTGAAAAATTGTATTTTTGCTGCTTGGTAGAGTTACGCTTCTTGACTTTTCAAAGACTCGTCACAATGTGTGGTTTGGCAGTGGTTGACGCGATTTCGGATAACCGTACATCAATCGGCAGACGATCGTCATAAAGGGTTGGTGCTTGCAATATTATACCAGCCGTGCCAACTACAACGGCTAGTGTAAATATCCATAGGAATAATCTGTCCAACACCATCGCTACATACTTCCAATCTTCTTTCACCTTGATATCAGAAAAATCATTTTTACTTCCACATAAACAAACCAATAAATAAAAATACATGAAGACAAAAGGATGGTCACGAGATAGAGACTCAGAAAAAATACAATCGGGATCAATTGATGGATTAAAAAAAAAGGGGGGACGTACCCTAGTGGAGTCCTCTTCCCGTTTCGTGTGATCCGCGATAAACCGTATACCTTCGATGGCCTTGTATAGTTCCGGGCAATGGTGCCAATGGTTGAGTGTCTTGCAAAGAGCGTCGACACTCTCTTCGGTTGGAAGCTGCGACGCAGGAGCTCCGGCTGCCGGGGACCCGTGGATCCTGCACGCGCTGCCCAAATTCACAACTGCTGCCGTGGCTGCCGCCTCCAGCTCTCTAAAGGGACACCAGCAAACGTTGGATTAAAGAACCCTAGGGTGTTTTAATCGATCCATTGGACGGATAACAAATGGAGCAGTACACAACGTTTGTTAGCAGCCAAAGTACATCAATTGCGGGGAAATAATCTCGGACATTGATAGATACACTTGTTGAAGGATCTTACCGAGGATTTAACTCGTCATGCGAGTCTATGCTGGGGAAGAGAACAGAGGATTCGACGAGTTCCGAAGCCGACGCCTCAGCGTATAATGACGGATCACGTAACTCCAATCCATTACACGTCCGGACCATAACACGATGGTGTTGCCCATGATGGCCAGTTAAACTTCGCTTGTCTATCTGGTATTGCGGCCTGAATTATACAACACATATGGATCACACAAAGGTAAGTCTTCATGCATCGAGATTTTTTTTCCTCAGCGAGAGCCATGACTCAAAATAATGAATTCTTTTTCTTTTTTAATTCCAGCCAAAGTGAAGGCCTCATGCATTTGACTATCTTGTGTCGTTTAATACCAGTCCTCGACTGATACATTTATGCGCAAGAATGCAGTGGATCTTCAAAATGAAGGGTTCGCTAATTTTAAATGCACCGCCGGTACCGCGATGAAGAAGAGCTTAAGAAGTGGCGTTGGCGAAGAATGGGGAAGGAAATTTTGTATGTCAGTCATACTTTACCTGCGCATTACCAGTAATCTTGGTAAGACGTGAATGAATACCCGGCGAACCCAGGGTGCCATTACGTGTGTTTGCGGCGAGCGGAAGTGCACGTTGAGTACAACCACTGTCACACAAATGCTGCAAATGAACGTTCGCATGGTATTAGTCGTAATCCAAAACCGCATATATTTAGTATTATCGTGCTTTCTTTATGCCTCAACGGAACCTTACCTAAATGTATCAAGAATCATCGTGAAGAGGACGAATTTTCCAAGCAGTGGTACAACCAATGACGTCGGTGGAATGATCTCGGCCAACAGCAAGAAGAACACAGTCAGTGACAGTAAAATGGAAATGGACAGACTGACCTGTTTCGGGTAAGAAATGCCATATCATAGCCATTTTAAACCATTATTAGGGAATAGTGTAAAATCGTAGGGACACTCTGGTGACGATTGGGGCAACCAACTTTCCAGAAGTTTTAGCTAATCCTTGATCCATAATTTTATTTTCATCTGTTTCTACAAATACGAAGGGTTTATTTCGTGAGTTAGGGTATTATCAGATTCTGGTTCCCTTTCTCCATTAATTCCCCTAAACTAGTTTGGCTCAGCTCGAAGCTTTGCCATATGGACGGACACACTCCGAAGGACTACATTATTAGGGTAGGTCTCCAAGGCTAACTTTTGCGGGGAGTAAAAAATATTATTTTCGAAACCATCCCTTCTGCGTGCAAAGCGTCTGCTCCTGGAATCGATAAATCGCGGTAGGAAATTTGCATCGTAAAGAAAAATGTGATACCCCAAGCAAATTTATATCCACACATGGCATATGAGAGTCTAACAACTTGGAAAGCCCCTGTTAGGTGGCAAACCTCGCGGGAGTTCCGGAGATTGAAAGGTCGGGAAAAAAATATATACAAAATGCGGATCGGACGGTCCAAAAGGAAGACCAGTGCAGAAAAAAAGGCTGTGGTGGACTGCGTCAGAGACTGCGCCATTCTGAGGATCCATCGAGGAAGGATAACGTGCTATACCGGGACATTAAAAGTCAGCGGTTCAAGTGCCTATTGTTTTCCAACTTGTGCCGCATTGATTACATTGACTCGAACGGCGACGGCATTCTCGTGATGCAGGTATAGATTTTGCGATGGCTTTTCTTTTTTTGCCAAGCCAAGTGCCGGCTTATATACCTGCAGATACTTAAGGGACTCCGCAGCCACCTATTGGTGACCGAGGCGACCACGAGATACGTGACACGTCACGACCTTCCCAAAAGCACAATCGAACGGGCTGGTTCTTCTATAGATTCGAACTTGTCCATGTAAGTGCCATTACTTTGAAATACAATATATCGGAACCTTGAAACTCTGAGGGCACTTTTCGCGGGTCGAGTTGCACCCTAGAGATCTTACGAGTCGACGTTCAGAAATTCGGGCTACTTTCTTTGTCTCTAACAAGAGGAATCAGCGGTGGAGGAGCGTCAAGTGCTACGGGATGGCCGACTCTTGGGTCCCGGGTTCGAATCTCATCGAAATTAAAGTTCCTCCGAAATAATGCCAACAACCGATGAATAAACGGGAAAAAGCAACGCCAGGGAATGTCGTACAAAGAACGACCGTGGCTCTGAAAAATGGGTGCGCTTTACGGGAATGTGTCCTGTGCTATATATATATGTATTAAAAATAGAGACATTAAATGTTGAAAGGCGTGTGAATCCAACGTACCTTTTCTCCACTGTCGCTCGGCAAGTAAAATACCAACACTGTGAGAAAAGATATACCCATACATGGAATTATAAGATTTACGGTATAGAATAACGTCTTTCGCCTCATGGTGATATTGAAGGTGATGTCGAGGTATGGTTCGTCGCAGCACGTATAAAACTTTTCATTCCTGTTTTATAATGTTGTAAATCTTAGTATTGTCAGATACGGTGATATTTCGTTTCATAAAAACTTTTTTCTTTCTTTTTTTTCGGAAGTTATTATACAAACTCCATCATAATGCAATAACTGACTGCTAATTTACCTTACGGCTGGAACTTCAAGAATATCCCATTCGACGGATGTATAAAACTCGGAGAGGTCAACCCCAATATCCACAACGTTGCTGCCACGAATTTCATCAATGTGCCGGAGATCCACCTGGATATTAATTACAATAATTAGACTACTCGTTACCACGCTGCAACACAATGACCTCGCATCGTTTCGATGGCGTTCATATTTTATGTATACGCATGAATTATTCGACAGATATCTCGCTTTTTGTTGCCGGTAATACAAGACATCAATCTTAAATCAGTTGCCGCTTTGACCTTAGGGTGTATCCTTTTTTTTACTAAGATGATTCAGTATCCGGGGGATTGGATATTTCATATTCAGCAGAATCATTCCAAATAAGATAGACTCGGTATTTTTCTTTGAGGTCCCGATATCAATAAAATAAAACATGTATCAGAAAAGAGGGCAAAAACTTTATAAGAATTTCCCGGGCTGAACGGAATACAGATCGGATGATCCGCCCTCTAGGATACCTTTAATAAATTCTTAATAGAATATGCGCGCATTCGAATAATCGCGAACCGAGTAAACAACTTTTTTTTCTGGGATAAATATTATAAGGGATTTGCCTTTAAAAAAATTCTTTACCGACCGACGGTAAACCAGATTTTGCTCCTAACCGTCTCCGGGATCTCTGATTAATTTTGAAATTTATTCAGTTCCAAGACGCGATCTCAGATTGCGGAGGCCAGATTTTTCCAGCGTGAAGACAAATCGCATTCAACAAACCTGAAAGCCATCATAAGTCCAGGAACCAAACTTCATAACACATGTTTGCTCGTCGAATGGGAAATACTCGACGTCAATTTCACAGGAAGACTTGTAAATAGCCGGTGGTTTCCACTCGACCCTTCCAGTATAATTTAAAGTTGCCTTTGTCGCTAAAGTTACTTCGAAATTACCATCGGCACTGCAAATAGTGATTCGCTATATATATATATACACACACACATACACACGCGCACACTTTTATCCACCCACACAATGTCGTATTACGTATGCAGATACACGTGAATTATTCTTACATCCCATATGCGAATATTGCCTTCCAACCAAAAGTTATTCTAACCAACTTACTTGTTATATAAAACTATATCAGGTCTCCATATATGATCGGATGGAACGTGGAGCATTTCAACTCCGCCGTACTCCTTCGGATCCCATTTGAGTTTATAATCGTACCATGACTAAAACAAATTGTTATATTGAGCGAGCGCACGAATAACGGCGAGTTTGTGTATTGAATAATTACTCGGCCGCCGCGAAATAAATATTCCAGCGAAACGGGACCCGTCTATTCGCGGCCGTCGGTAAAGCAGATTTTGCTCTAAGGGACGTTCCAATGCAAATATTAATCTTCCACGAGCTCTTTGGACGCTATATTCACGGAATTGTCAATGTACATTTTAGAAAGCCCCAGTCCCCCATTAACGATATTCGAGAGCATTGTACTGTTGCAGAAACCCACTCCGATTGAAGTAGAATAAAAGAGTGGAATTTTAACTCGAGAGCGAATGCAAATCAGTTTTTCCCACCGGAAAAATGCTCCATAATTCATAATTCTAAGTGGAAACAAAGGAAGAAACGAGGACTTTGATTCCTTTCAACGTTTAACCATCAACAAATACGTGCCTGCATAACTGCCTACACGCGTGTGTGGATACTTCCGGCTGGATTTTACCTTCTACCCCGTGAATCCTTTACGACTTAGTTTTACTGTCTTTATACAGGGCGAACAAAGGAACGGGGGAAAGAACATTTTTTTTTTCTTTATGGCCACCCCCTTCCGCTTTTATTGCCCCCGGCCTTTCCCTGTTTTCAAAATCAATTCTCTTTTATTTTTTCGTCCTTACCTGTTCCACCCAAAGATTCGTCGTCATAATCTGGTTCTTGAGATTCTGCAAAATTGTTCGACCAAATATTGGCATTTTTAGATACACGATTTGGGCAAATACAAGAAAAATAGAATTTTTCAAAAATTCACTCACCACATCGATCAGTTGCGACAGCTTGAGTTTAATTTTCACCGTGAGTGCATCGGTGACGTTCACGACGGGACGCACTAGCTTGTTGTAGTTCGACAAAAGGTCGTCGTAGAGTCGCTTCGCGTCTGGATTTCCGGAACATCCTGACGGATAAGACACGATATGAATTTTCGAGCCGCCCCAAAAAGGGCTCAACGCTAAGTCCGATTTAATTCGGGGTATAACAGGCAGAGGGCGTGTTCCCGATAAAAACCACTCGCTTTTTCCATTTCCATCGACTTTTTGATTCTTTTATACCTGATATGAGCACCAAGACAATCCACATGATCCCAACCAGGCTCTTCATCCTGTCATTGTGACGTCACGTGCGCCTCATTTTTCCTCGTTCAATCTCACGTCTTTTCGATTCCTCTTCCTCTACTTTTTCCTTTTTTCTCTTTCGCACGTTCCTCTCCCCTTTTTCCTTTCCTCCTCTTCCTCCTCCTCTGCCTTAACGCTAAAATGCTAAAAACTGGAACACAGGAGTAAATCACAAAATTTGGTTAATTACCCGGCCAGTGAAGCCTCACTCCTCCAGAAAAAAAAAATAATCTTCGGAAGCTTGAAAGTTTGTAAAACCTAATAAAAAATTCAGGGTTCGATCGGTGAAGCCTCAAAGTTTCTACTTCCCACGCCTAACCTCAATTTCGTCACGTCAACGTCGAAAATTGGACGTTTAAGAAAAAAAAAGAAGCAGCGACTGCACGAACTAGTTTCTAAGTTCCATGCAACTCGTGAATGAAAATGAATCTGGAAAATAATGCATAAAGCAATCCCCCCCCCCCCCCCAAAAAAAACGACGCGTGAGGAGAATCACCCTGTATATATTCCACGTCCCCCTGCGATTTCGTGGTATGCAACCAGACACGCACAGGTTGAACGAAGAACCGCAGGGTCTACAGGGTGATACAAAACTGGTCTCGAACCTCCCGTTTCGAAAAATCTGGAATCTCCAAAAATTAATTTGCGAAAGGTATCGGGTCTTCCGGATTTTTCGAACCCAGTGGCGTCGAAAATCGTTCCTACGCCACTTTTTTTCCCTCTTGAATTACAATCCGTGCTCGTCCCGTGAAATTTTGGCCGGCAACCCGACGTACGCGTCGCGTAAAGCGACTCACCCTGTAGAAATTCGCGTTCAACGGGTACCACGAGGAACTCCACGCGTCTGCGAGCGGCTCAAGTGCGCGTAATTAGTAATCCGTCGGTTTCGATCGAAACTCGTCAGGATGTTGGCCGTTAATTCCATTGTTCGGTGACTCGCTGGCTCCGGTTTTTGCGCCACGACCAATTTTCAAACTAAAATCTCCCACACGCGGCGTGTGCCTCCCCCCAAAACCTCCCCATAAAAATTCGTCGCTTACCGCCAATTTTCCGTGTCGATAAAATTCGAGTCCGATGACGAAAGAAAAAAAAAAAAATATATTTTCCTCTCGCGGGCTATATTTTTTTTATCCAGCGGAATCTAATTAAAGCCACCGAGTGGTTTAACCGAAACACCGGAATTCGAATTATTTGCAGAGAAAATTTTTGCTTGTTGGTGTTCGGGAGTTTCATCCCCTGCCCACTTCGCAAAGTCCCCGAGCTGGGGTTGTGAAATGGCAGAAAAAAAAAAGTTTCACGAAACTCAGGAAATTCGTTTATTTGTTATTTCCATTTATTTGCCATTCGGTCGCACAATCAAGTCCGTGGCGATTAGAGCCAAAGGGGTTTTGCACTCGGCGGGGTCCAAATGTACTTTTTAATGGAACTTTTATGTACACACAAATTGGTCTTGACGATAAATTTGATAAAAAGGAGAAAAAAAATTGATGTTCCCATTCAATTTTAATCCATGCACGCGGTCGTTGCAAGCCTCAAGTGGCTGCAAACATTAAATTTCTCCCGAGATTATTTTCTATTACTAGGATAAAGTTACCAACTATAAATTCTCATGCCTTCGAGTATACAGCATATATATATATATGCATATGTAAATATCCTTTGTTTACACTCTAACAATTTTTATTACAAATCTATTTGAGGTGAGATCGATAACGTTCGGTTGCTTATTCCATCCCATGCTATTCAGAAGGAGCCTCGATAAGGGATGCAAGCATAGCTCCCTCCTCTGCCTTCCACATTCTCTCACACCCCTTAAGGATATTCAATTATCTACGAATAAGAAGCCTTCCCCCGTCTGATGCCTCTTCTATCGAATCTTTTTCAAGGAATTGAATTTTCCCACCGTCACTTTTCGCCCAGGTTCCCCCATTTTCAGCCGCCATGTACTTCCAGATGCGAATTTCTTGACATTCGAGAAAAAATCCGTTTAAAAATTAAGTACTGAATTAAAAAAGTTGGGAAACGCCTTATCCAGGATTCGAACCCTGGTCCTCGACTTTCGATCGCCGCGATGGCGCACGAAACTAAACGAAAGTATATAAATTGGTAATGCCTCGATTTTGGAGCCTCCAGAAAAGAATTTTTTTTCGACCTATAATAAAAATTCCATTGGAAAATTAAATCCAAAGTTGAAAGACTGGAATTAATCTAAAAAAAAAATATAAAGGTTGGGAAACGCCTTATCCAGGATTCGAACCCTGGTCCTCGACTTTCGATCGCCGCGGTGGCGCACGGAACTGAATTGGTAATGGCTCCGTCTTCGAGTGTGACCAAAAAAAAAAAAGCGATGGAAATTGGTTAAGACTGATATTCGTTGAAAGGGGGAAGAAGAGAAAGAAGTCTCCTTGAGGGTTGAAGCAAAAGTGATGGCGGAAGAGAGCTGGAACGAAAGGTGCATAGTGGTCGTTTCTCGTGCAAAGTAGGTCGCATCCCTCGGCTCAATATCGCCGAATACTCTTTTGTAACCACCCTAAATTGGGTTAGGGGCGAGGTCTCTTTTCTCTTCTCGTATGGATGTTTATGTATATACCTTGGAATTATTTAATACTCATACCGGCTAGACTGTTTTTCACTTAAGTGGTCAGCCCGGACAATTTTTATCAATTTTCGGCCAATTGACCGTAAACAAAATGGCGCTCGACCGTGCCAAATTCTCCGGGGATAAATACGAGACGGTCGGGAGATAGCTCATGTCAGCGAGGTGGTAACAAACGACTTATTTTTAACCATCGCGAGTTCAGCTCCACGGGGGATGAAAAATAAGGGAGGAATTTTAGATCCATCGCCAGCCCCGGCGTTGCCGAAATTCTTCCCGTGTCCAATTAGGTTAGGGCTGGCTGGAAAAGTTAATGGAGTCACATAACGCGCCTGGGGTGGGCGAGCGTGGGCCATTTGGAATTCCTATCGGGCCGATCGTCATAAGCGCGATGAAAGGGAGCGTAAGAACAATAAGACAAAGAGGCAGATACGATGTAATGATCAGCATAAATTCACGTCGGTCGTGAAAGTTCAAGTACATACGCAGAGAATCGTCCTTTGAATTCCAGGACAGTGTTCCGACAAATACTATACCGAGAAGAAGGCGAATCGTGAGACGTGATATCTATCTCTAAAGCCCGATATTGGAACCTTCCCGTGGCCCTATTTTCCAATTCAAACATTTCTCGCATCTTCTATCGCGACAGCCTTCGATAGCACACACACACACGGAGTCCATATTTAGTCTTCCAGGGTTGGTGTATTTGTGGCACACCTATGGGACAACGCACAATCGTCGATATCCGTGCTAAAAATGCTCCAGTCTAAACAATTCTACGTCGTATAACGGTACGTTCTTAACGAGGGCACAAAGTAGCCGAGTATCGCACGTGTTGGATTTGTCGCCCCAGCGAACCGAGGGCGACTTATCAGACTAACGAGTGCTTAAATTTGTATTTAGACACGCTAAATGTATTTTAGACACGCTAAATGTATTTTAGACACGCTAACTGTATTTTA
Source organism: Gasteruption jaculator (assembly GCA_949825005.1). NCBI lineage: Eukaryota > Metazoa > Arthropoda > Insecta > Hymenoptera > Gasteruptiidae > Gasteruption > Gasteruption jaculator. The sequence continues at coordinate 1,088,686 of OX463764.1, read as the reverse complement.
GACACGCTAAATGTATTTTAGACACACTAAATATATTTTTGCACACGCTAACTGTATTTTAGACACGCTAAGTGTATTTTAAACACGCTAAATATATTTTTGCATACGTTAACTGTATTTTAGACCCGTTAAATGCATTTTAGACGCGCTAAATATATTTTTGCACGCGCTAACTGTATTTTTTCACACGCTAACTGAATTTTACATACCAGGTGGGTGCCGTAATCTGGTATTTTCGCAGGATCTCGCGAAAAATAAATTACACCAGATCTGGAGAACATCCGGAAACGGACAAAGGAACGTAATATAAATCTTTCAGCGTTTTAATCTTCTATATAGCTTTCCCATGTTTCATATATTCAAATGAAATAAGTGATGTAAGTCGTGCACATTTCGCAAATTACGTTTGTCTCGCATCCGTTGAGCGGGTTTCCAGCGTTAAACGTACTAACGATGGTACTGGAGAAGACGGGAAACGTTCGAACAGAAGTCCTTTGAAGTTATTTCTCGCAAATTTCCCTGAGATGCTCCAAATGGATGCCGAAAGTTCCCCCGAGCGAAGCCGAGCTACAATTTTCTCAATGAAATTACAGTTTTTTTCTGAAACGAATTATTAAGTTCCCTCAATTTTTTTTTCCTTTTTTGGAAAATTCGCGATTTCTTTTATGGACCAAAGACGAGTGTTTCTCTTAAAATTGTCTTATTCAAAAGTATTTTATCTTTGCTAACGAGTGCTTAAATTTCAATTTGGACACGCTAAATGTATTTTGGACACGCTACATATATATTTGCACACGCTAACCGTATTTTTCCACACGCTAACGGAGTGTCCAATTTATTCCCCAATAATTACACATTTTTTTTCGATAAAATTTCCAGCGACGTCGACGAGACAATGGGGAAGACAAAATTTTTCAAAAGTTTCTCGCGGTGAATAAACGATGATAAAGTCGACAATGAATCGCACCGAGACCCACGGCACACGTCTTGAGTACATAAAAGTTGCCGCGCTATAATCCCCGTGGCGTATTTTCGTACCAGCATGGAATTTGCGTTTTAGTGTTTTTTATTAGTTATTCCTTCGGAAGGGTTTTATATGCCGGCCGAATTTTACGACAGCGGATCATATTTTGATGTCGTTAAATCGGGCAACGTGATGGATTGGCCTGTAATAAAAAAGGGGCGGCCACGGAGGAGCGAAAGAAGGAATGATATATCGATGGTTTAAAGACACTCATGCATATTTGCTCCACGTTATGTAACATTTTTCCCGCCTTCTCCGTCATGTTCCCCCTTCAGGTACTAAAGCTTTCAACTTTTCCTGAGTGACATACAGATTTTCGCTGTTGAAAAAAAAAAATACATCCGATAAGGGTCTCCCGAAGTTAAAAAAAAAAGAAATTTTCCAAAGTCGAAAATTTTGGGCGTGTCCTTAAATTTAAATAGGCTTTGGAAGGGATAAAGAAAAATTGTGGGGATCCCCTTTGTAGCGGTAGGTCCCTTAGGGCCCGCCAGAGGCGCTGCCGCAGCGAGACCGAGGCGCGAAATTTGAATGTCGACAAATTTCGCGAGGTTCGAAAGGTTCCTGGTTCACGTGGAAGCTGGCCAATATTTCCCGACGTACGCTTTAATATTAAAGTGCACCCGAAAGAACGTTATTTGTGTAGTTCTGCATCGGTGAGCCGGGAAGTTTTTCTGAATTTCAAGTGTGGAGTGCCATAAAGAGTGTTATCAGCACACAATCGTATATGTATGAAGGAGAAATAAAGAGAAAGGAGGGAGAATGCGAGGTGTGCGGGAGAAATTGTAGCAAATGCAATTCCTTGACGGTTCTCTCTCGCAGAGTGCTTTGTACACAGTAATAAGAGAAAAGCGTGTTTGTGCTTTCAACTTCTGTTTTATACATCCTTCCTATACTAATACCACGTAGGGGATAAACTAAAGTAGATGTCATACATGTACAGAAAGCTTAAGACGATTGGTTTCTTCTTGACAACATTGCAGCACATCCACGTAATTAAAATGAGCCCGAAAGGGGGAACTCGTGGTGCCCCTTCTTTTTCTCATAATTTTATGGATATTTGATTTTCATATTTTCTAATTCAATTAATTTTTTTTTTTCGATTCAATTATTTTTTTTATTCAACGGGTTTCGAATCGTACTTTTAAATTCACATTAAAATTATTTTTTACATAAAACTTACAATTTATTTTCCGCAATATTATTAAAAATATTATCAACAGTCGCCGATAATATTTAAATCAATAATTAATTACGATAAATAATATTTTTCTCAGCTACAAAATTTTTCAAAATAAAATTTTTTTATCTTTTAATAACGAAGATTTAATCACGAATGTGTATATGATTTTTTAAATTAATAAATAGGAATTTTTGGTTCCCGCAATGGATCGTCATCCGATTGTTTATTAATAATTGTAATCCTCGTTGATCGTATTATATTATTCCACGTATTTGTTAATAAATAAAAAAATAATATTATTTCATTCCTAATTTCACAAGGTTTCGATTTATAATATATATAATATATATAATGTATTTAATATGATCGTTGGCGATAATAATATATTGATACGTTATTAGTAGCGCTTAATTCTGGTAATTAATGACACAAATAATTAATGCCACGGATAAAATTGAATTTTTAAATGACTTCGTGCGATTAAACATTTAGGTCGCGATCGAATGCAAACAAATGTTTAGCCCCGAATTAAAATAATAATTAATCCGTGTGTATAATTTATACTTTGGTCTTTTAATTAATTTCAATGCAATTGAATCCAATTCAAATTTTCATTTTAATAACATTTTTTTGAAAAAATTGTTATTTATTTCAGAAACAAATTTGTTCCCAACAAAATTTATAAATAATTGGAAAAATTTGGTTTGTTATACAAAGCTGAAAAAAAAAATAATTTGTGTTTCAGGATTTTTTTTAGTCAAAATTGTGTATTTTTGTAATAATGTAAAGAATATATAAATTCTATGAATTAATTTGCAATTTATTTTTTAATAATCATTCGCGTTTAAATTACGAACGACGAAAATCGAATTTAAATTCTGGCGGGAATTCCGGCCGAGCTGTGACGTCACGCACGTGGTAGGCTCGCGCGGTACATAGACGCGTTTCGCCGTGGCCAACGCGTCCTCGATGCGTAGTTCGCAGGCGGCCGGTAGGTTCCACTGAGCTCTTTCCCTGCTCGCAAGTGAAGCGTTACGCCCGATACTACAAGTAGAGCCGGCAGTGCATGGTAGAATTTGTCATTCAGTGGGGTCTTAACTGATCCACTTAGCAAGTGATGATTGTTGGAAATGATCTAATGATTAATCTCCACTCCTGGTGGCTTGTATCGCAACGGCTTAACCAGAGAAACCTCTGATGCTAAAACTAAATGACGATTTTTCTTATTATTGTTCACTGGAAAACATAAATTTTGAGAAAAATTTATTTAGCAATAATTGGGAGGATCCATGTAATTTGTGTAAATATTGATGGATAAAGAAAATTTCTTGTTGTTTGCCAATGGCAAATTTGTGTTAGCTGTAAACAACATTTATTATGCAACATATTAAATTCGTCGCAAATGTTTAATGTGTGTTTTGACGCATGATAAAATTTATAAACAGTTTATGGTAAATTTAATGCAAGGAAAATTGTTATTTAAGGCTTTGTAAAAATTGTATAAAAAATAGAATGTTGTTTAAAAATTGAAATAAATTAAAATTAAATAAAATTATATTTAAAATTAATTAATCTATATTTTACATGGGAAATTTTCCTTTTTTTTCAATTCTCCAAAATTGTCTGAAACAGTTAGAAAAAAATTTCAATTTTTCTGAAAAGTTTATAACAAATCAAAATCTTTTCACGAAAAATTACAGTTTGTAAAAAAAAAACAATTACCGTTGCCGCAATAAATAAATTACTTGAAGGTAAAAATTCTTATATAAAATATATGTATTCTGTAGATTATATTAAATAGAGCTATTTTTTCTTCAAAATAATTATACCACGCCTGTGGTGAAAAATAACAATTCCCTACCAATTTTCCTCTTGTTCTTTTCCATCGATTGTATTTTAATGATACCGTAAAAATTTTTTTTTCTTTTTTTTCGAAAATGTGCGACTCATATCGTGCACCCGAGTTTATTTTGACCATCATAGTTGAGATAAGAGTGTCGTTAGTTTATCGCTTCATACGATGTATAAAACAGCTTAGGCGAATGATGGCAATCGCAGCAGCAATAGCAATGGCAAAAGTCAAGGGGCGGAGAGGCAAAGAGGGTGGAAGAGAAAGGATCGTTAAAGGGGTATACAGAGAGAGAGAGAGATAGAGACAGAGAGGGTTCGAAAAGCGAAAGGAGGGTTGATGGAAGAGGAATATCGAGGAAGAAAGGGTGGAGAATGCATCTACTATAACCTCTCGAGCTATCGTCAGTCCAAGCTGATAATCCAACTTCCGCTACTCTCGACTTCCGTCAACGATAAGATGATGATACTTGTATGGGTACGAAGGCTCTGTAATCGAGGTGAGGAGTTTCAAAGTCTAATGGCTCGTCTCGCAACTTGGACAACGTCGATTTTTCTCACACCAAGAGTGACAAGCAGTTGACTGCCCCGGGAGGAAGAAAGGAGGGCGATTTAGCTTTCAAGCGGCAGACCATCCTTTTGTCAGCCCCAGCTTTTTTTCCTCGAAATTTGATAGTCGAGTTCACGAAAAAAGGGGGAAGAAAGTGTGGACAGACTTTACGGACGTCGATGACAATTTGTCCTTCGGGACTGGTCCAGACGTTGACGAAGAAAATGAACAATAATTGCGAATAAAAAAAAATTTTTTTTTATGGTTCCAAAAAAAAGAAATATCACGTTTCGATAAATTTCTAGGGAGTTAATCGACAAAGGAAATTCTGGTAACATCGGAAAGACAGATAGGTGGAAAAATTCACCGAGTGACGGGAAAACATCCGGACCTTTCATGAATTACCAACTTGGCCAGTTGGAAAATTCCTGTGGCTATCTGACTGCACCACTGTATAAATATATGTATGTGTGTGGGTGTATGTACGTAGCCCCTTTTTTGCTTTAATATAAGTACGCTTCATGCGGACTGGGAAAATAATCGCTTGTCGTATGCAGAAAACGTGAAGAAAGGGGAATAAAAAGAAATATGCGTTAACGTCTAGATTTTAGTGAATTTAAAGAGGAAGAATTATTTAAACTGAGAAATTTTACGATTGTACCATTTCCATGAAACGCCGGAAGGAATTTCTGGTACCCCGGGTTCGATTTATCCTTGGTACGCACTGGGCCTAGGGGAATTATGGCCCCGCCCACTTTGAAACGCGGGAACGTTTGAATAGAAAATTCGATTTATGCAATTCTAGTTATTTTTTCGTCTTGGAATAATTTTTTTGTGTAACTAGGATATGAATTAACAAAAAAAGGTTAATAATTTCTAGACACTTTATATGCTAAAAATTGTTGACTAAACGAATTAGCTTCATTTGAATATAAATTGCACTATTCACTCCAGTTCGTGGTAAATAAAATAAAAAGCGAATTTTGTAAATAAAAAAAATTTGCAAACTAAAAAAAAAGGAAATCTAACAACATAACTGCGACTAGGGCCTTACCCGGCCAACCGCTTTGTCTGTAAATGCTCAAAACAAAGGAAACAAAACACATGAACTGTAAAAAAAGAGGTTGATGTGCATAAAAATAACAACAATTCATCGTTTTCTTCTGCTCCTCGTTACAGGAGACAGAATATGAATCGGAATTTATGAGAATGGATTAGTTCCTCGTTACCGTGCCGAAAGGATTCAAAAGCGACCTTAACAAGAAGCGCGTGTGTGTTTAATACGTGCACATATACGTACACGGATGACAAATAAAAGGCGCACGGTGGGAGGGCGCTCGCAATAAATAATAGACCGTGGAAGGAAGAGGGATACGCGTACAGCTTTGTAATCCTGCACGTATCATGTCACGTACGCGCGTGTGGGTGTGCATCGCGCGTCCGTGCGCTCACCTACGCGGGATCGTATTTGCTCGCGCGTGTGTTGGTGGACATCTAACTGGCATATGAGGTATAAATGAGAATCTACGCCTCTGTTTAAAGTTTTACAACAATACCGATCTCTTTTCTATAAAATCGTCCCCTTTTTTTTGGCGCGCACGCGCTTGACTCGGCGCGTAGGCATCGTTTACGGCTGCTTTTGTTATATCGTTAAACTATTGCCTGGCAAAGTGCATGTGCACAGACACACACACACATATAATTTTTATATATATATATATACACACAGAGCTGCATAATTAATATTTATGTGCAAATATGAACAATGGTATTTTAATGCCGGACGAGTGGACCATAAATGTCGGGGGCATTGTTTTTGTTATATTTATTACCGCTTTTCTCGACCCTTTCCACCCCCTCCCCCCTCCCCGAGTGAAAAGAGACCATTCACGAGCATTTTACCGTACAGATCTCGGAAAATGTAGTATTTTCCTTTTTCTTGCTCCGGTCTCCGATACGTTCCTTCCGTGCGAGTCATTCCTTTCAGTAACTCCTCCGATTCATTCCTGCCCCCCCCCCCCCCCCACCCGCCCCCTACTCTCTTTCCAACGATTCATTCTTCCGATTCACTCCACTCATTCATTCCGTTCCTCCGGCTCGTTTGTTCGTTTTCACCGTTATCTCCCTCCCGCCGGGACTTATTTGTTTACTTATTTGCCATTTACCGCCGTACACTTATTTTATTTGTCCATTTATTTGCCATTAACCGGCGTCGCCCTATTCATTCACGGCAATTGCTCGGTTCGTTCGTCCCACCATTGTTGCTTCGCCATTCTCCGTTTTTCCAATTCGTTCGAATTCGTCTCCGTTGTTTGACAAGTGCCATTTTCGGTACCCGCAGGTGGATTGGAAATTAATTTTGATTGTTGATCGGGATTGTAAAATTTTTCTGAGGTCAGGGGACTCCCTTCTTTGAAAAAAAAAATTTTTTTTAAATTAGGAAGTGCCATTTTTGGTACTTGGAGATGGATTGGAAATTAATTTTGATTGTTGATCGGGATTGTAAAATTTTTTTTAAGGTCAGGGGACTTCCTTCTTTGAAAAAAAAATTTTAAAAATATTAAGAAGTGCCATTTTTCGTACTTGGAGATTGATTGGAAATTAATTTCCATTGTTGATCGGGATTGTAAAATTTTTCTGAGGTCAGGAGACTTCCTTCTTTGAAAAAAAAATTTTTTTAAATTAAGAATTGCCATTTTTGGTACTTGGAGATAAACTGGAAAATAATTTTGATCGTTGATCGAGCTTATGAAAATTCAGTGGAGATATTCAACTTTAAAATTTTATCTATTTTGCTGAAAAAAAAAATTAAAATGATCAATCCACTAAATGTCGAATTCTTAAAATCAGAAAAATCGGCACCCACGAAAAAAAATGAATCCCTTTAATTTTATTAAATATTCAATATTCAAAATTGAATATCCAAAAATATAAAAACAAATAATATAAATATTAAAAAGCCGGAACCGGATTTTCATTTTCGAAAAAATTCCTGCCCCAACCAAAAGAAAAAAAAAATTGGAGGTTATCGTCTACCTCGAATATATTAAGCCAATAATTATTTATTTAACGACAGACATCAACACGTTTATTTCCCGTTACGCGTCTAATCCTAAAACGAATCTGCATGAAAATAACGCACAACCCGGTTTTTGTTTGTTCCCGCTCCAGAGACGTAATCCAATTTACGTGAACTCGTATTAATTCCTACGATATCGTTGTTAATCACCATGATACTGTCACAGCCTCCGAAATGCGAGGAGAAAGGTGATTCCAGGCCAGAAATACACGCTCGTCGGCAAACAAACGTAGGATTTATGCAAATTACGGCAACGCTAATAATTTCCTGCTATGAACTCGCGCGGCGAAAGGGGGCGCCACCTTTTCGTCGGCAACATCTGTAGGAGGAGAAGCTGCACGATTTCACATCCATCTTAAATTACCCCGCAATTGCCTTATTTCGTATTGAAGCGCCCATAGATGGCGCTGGTCACGTGAGAAAAAACAAAAATTTTTTTTTTTCGAAAATCGTAGAAATTAAAAATTTTAGGGGAAATCGATGGGGTTCCAAATTTCGATTTTTTTTTTGGAACATGGTCCCCTAGAGCGAATTATTATTTTTTTTTTTTGGATGCCCACCAGGTATGCAACCGGTCTTACAGCCTCGGAAATCGGTCTCAAATGGCGTTGAGCGGCATTTAATTTTTGGAAAGCGGCCTAATTTTCGTTTTTTTTTTTTTTTTTTCGTTATTATTATTTTTCCTCGCTTCGTCTCTTTTGAAAAGTAACGACCGGCATGACTGGACTGACGAACCTGCAGCTGACCTGAATTTGCATACTGCCGCGGTATAAAAGGGGTAAACGGGTGCGACGACAAAAGCACGCCGTTACCACTTGTGTTTTAGGCCTATCAAAAAAAAAAGAAAAAAAAAAGAAATTAATAGCGATAAAAAAAATTATAAAATTTTTCTGAGGTCAGTGGACTTCCTTCTTTCAAAAAAAAAAAAAAAATTGGAAAAAAAAATTTAAGAAGTGCCATTTTTGGTACCCACAGATGGATTGGAAAATTATAAAATTAGCAGCGAGAAAATAGAATTTTCGAAAATAAAAACAAGAAAAATCGAATAATTAATTATTTTTCCAGGAAAGAGTGAAAATTATCGGAAGAAGTGAAATTCTATTGGGGCAAAAGGGAAGCACTTAATTGACAGAATTTCTTTATTCCTGCCGGTGCATAATAATTGGGACAGGACCCATTAGGCAAATTAGTTAATTACGGTGAACTCGCTCCGTGCAAATACTTGCAAACGTTTCATCCTAACTGAAGTGTGGAAGGAGGACTCTCCTACCCACTGGACCGCTGCTGTACACAGGTATGTGCACACATATAAACACTAATGATGCTGATAATTGCTATAACAGCAACCGAAGATGCGGTTTATGTAAATTTTCGAATTCATTTCGAATAGAGATTCATTTTAATCGTTTTCACCGGCCACTCGATGGCGTTTCGGGATGATCCTGAAATTTCTTTTATGGATTCGTTACTTTTCCGACGCGGAATTTTCTTCTTGGCCTCTTTTTTTGTTAAGATAATTGTAGTTTTAGCGTAGAATTAAAGAGAGAGTGTCCGTTTCGTTTGCATAAAAAGGAAAGCAAAGCTCTAGCACCGTAGCAGTCGTTCTACTGCATTGCTGCAGCAATGTATTAATTTGCTTCTCATAACAAATGATCATTTCCTGCATTCGGGTGCACATTTTTTTTTTTTTTCATGCAACTTTCTCGTGTCGTGCTTTTGATTTGGTTCCTCGATTCATTCCATCGATTTATTTTTTTACATTTTGGTTATTTTTTTTGAAATTCATTCATTCATTCATTCATTCATTCATCCATCCATTTATTCATTCATTCATTCATTCATTCAATCATTCATTGATTGATTCAACCATTTCTTCAATTATTCCTCAATTGGTAGATTTATTCATTCATTTATCCATCTGATTTTTTATTCAATTATTTCTCAATTGGTGCATTCATTCATTCATTCATTCATTCATTCGTTCATTCATTCATTCATTCATTCCACCTCCCCCCAATTTATTTTTTCATACTCTCTCTCTCTCTCTTGAATAAAGTGAAACCCCATATACCCCTCAGTCGCTTCCTTCAATTTTGAAATCCACAATAAACACCCCTATTCTGGTAAACCCTCGAATTGAAACCCCCTCCCCCTCAAACAAAAAAATTCATAGGGAATAGTTTTATTGTAACAGAAGGGAAGGAACGGAGTGAAAAAAAAAATGGAACAATACTGAACGCGTTTGTGAAATCATCCGAACGTGTAGTAAGATCCGTCCTGATAGACACGTACGTGTGTACACCTACTGATGCAAAAGAATCGAGATAAGAATATCGAAAAATCACATTGAGCAAAATCAGAGAGAGACAGACTTACTTACACATACTCACACACATACACACACTCGCACTCACACACACCTACTTAGCTTATCGACGGGACTTTCACTTGGAAAAACTTAAAAGATGTATGGAGAAAGAAAAAGGAGGCAAGCAGCAACAGCAAAGGGGGAAAAAAAAGGAGAGAAGAAGAAAAGGTAAGGAAAGGTGAGAGAACTGACGAAGGTAAATAGGGCAAGAGGTAAGAGGGTTGGCAGCTTCTCGATTCCACGGGGCTTTACTCTCCTCCGCAAAGTAGTCTCAAGAGTATCCGTGCAAGTGTGTGCGGCTGTACGTGTGGCGTGTGTATACAGAGTAGCTCTCGAGAACCCACAGACCCCCTTTTTTCGTTTTTGCAGTAATATATGTGTACGTTTTGCTGCATTAAAAAAAAAAGGGACATACGTACACGCGCATCTTTTGTTGACGTGCACGACATTTACGGCGTCACTGTGTTGCACATTTTGTTCTTTGTGTTGCAGTCGGTGCTTGTCGTTTATAGCGAGGGTTTATTTCGTGCGAGAAATTGACGCTAAGTAACGGTCTCGCTCCGCAAACGTCACGACCTATGGCGGATAACTTCCGGAGAGAAACCCAATCAGGAGTTAGCGCTCCCTCGTCAAAGTTATGGTCATGGCCGACCTCGGATCCATTGAAAACCAGCCCCAACTATTGTAACCTCGAATTAGGAGGAATGGGTTCGGTCGATAGGGGGGGGGGGGGGTTATGGTAAAGCTGGAGCGAAATTGGGAACCCCAACTCCATTAGTTCCCTTAGGGCCCGTCAGAGGCGCTGTTGGCGAATTCTAAAGCGCGAAATTTGAATTTTGGCTCGTAATTTCTTAGAATTTGAAGATAATGATTGACTTTTTCTTGAAATATTAGTACTAAAAAGTGCCAGATTTCAATAATTATAATAATAATTAGAATTTCAATAATTATAAACTCTTTCGTTTCGATATTTTTGAAAAGAGTGACGGTTACAAGGTTACCAGCGTCGGAAAAAATTCAGTTTCAACGCGAAAGGGGCTGGAAAAAAATTGGGGATCTCCCTGTGTCGCGTTTGGTCTCTCAGGGACCGTCAGAGGCGCTGTCAGCGAGACCGAGGCGCGAAATTTGAACGTCCAACGGTCGTTTCTTAGAATTTGAAGACGATAATTGACTTTTTCTTGAAACATTCGCAATCAAAACGTAACGAGGCGGCGGAGATTTTTTTCGGGACACGTGGCTCGAACGAAGGGCACGGGTAGTGCAGCGAGAAAACGAATAAATAACCGGAAAATACATACAGGGCGTATCGTATATCGTCGCAAAGGTGGGCTATCGATTTGGCCATCGGTCATCCCTTCTTCAATTTGGCATGAGCCGGTTCATTTTCCCTTTACCCGCGAAACGAACATCTGGCAAATAGGTATTTCGTGGACAATACACGAAAACGCGGTGCACGGGAGGTACAAAAGGTGGAAAGAGTGATTTAGCGACCCACGCGTCGCCCGTGTGTGCACGTACGTACATGTAAACGCGCCCACACATGCGGGAAAAGTCATCCGAAGGTAATCGTCAGTGAAATTGCGATGATAGGACGTAGAAGAAGAATTCCACGCTACGTGGCTATTATATGAACGGAAAGAATGTTTCTATCAAAAGTTTCATCGACGGCCGGAGAGAGAAGATAAATAAATAAATAAATAAATATATATATATATATCCAAAGGAAGGGAAAACAAACGCACACACGAGTAACGTGTCAATGTATGGCGTCAAATCCTTTCCCGGACGGCAATATCACTGCTATGTCGCTCCGGTATAATTTTTAGATGCAATATCATGTAAATTCAGTACTGGTTTAAATTTCAAAGCCGTGAAAATTCTGCTCCATGTACACTCTTCTATACATATACTATACCTGGGCTTTGCATATGGGCAAGTACGTGTGGGTGTCTGTGTGTGTCTGTATATGTGTCTGTGTGTATGCGTGTGTGTGGGTCTGTGCATCTGTGTGTGTGTGTGTGTGTGTGTGTGTGTGTAGGTGTCTGAGTCTGTGTGTGTGTGTGTGTACGGTAACTAACTCCAACCCCATTCTCTCAATGCAAACAAAGAGTTTGGTACTGCACATGCAGGGATATAATTTATCCGCAGTAACTCATTTTAATGTTGGTTCTGGTTATTATTTTCAAATCCAATCAAAATTCCACCAAAGTGTAACATACTCCGTTCGGTTGATCGATTTATTCGAGTGACTATTATTGCTTTCGAGTAACGTCTGAATACACAAACACACACACACACACACACACGTACACTCGCACATACACGGTCAAACATGGACTGTCAGAAAAGGGGTTACACGAAGCTGTTTAGTTGAATGACAATATTGTTATCGAAGCTAATAAATTTCCTCGGATACCTCAAACTTTACTTTGATTTTCTCTCCCCCCAAAAAAAATAAGAAAAGAGAAAGTGGAGAGAAAATAAAATTGACTCTCCAATTTTTCGATTTTGGTATTCAAAGGACCCAAAAAATTCTAAAAAGTGACTGGGACCGATTGGAAATTAATTTTGCGAAAAATGTACCCTCCAATTTTTCGTTTTTGGTATTCATGGAACCCAAAAACATTCCAAGCCGTCACTGGGATTGATCGGAGAATTAATTCTGTAAAAAATATCCATACAAATTTCCAATTTTTGGTTTTTTGGTATTTGAAGGACCCAAAATAAAAATTCGAAAACTCTGCGAATTTATTGCAAATCAATTTTGGTCGTCGATCGAGCTTACAAATTTTTTTGACCAACCCTTGCCGAGCTTTGTAGCCGGTGCATCGGTGAATTTGCATTTATTTGAATATTTAATTTTGCAAAATAATTATTTCGCGTAATAAAAAATTGTCAATCCACCAAACAAAAAAAAAATCAACATCCACGGAGGAAGGTAAGTGATTTTTTACATTTTTTTCTCAAACAAAATAAAATACCGGTTTTTAATAAAATACCCCAAAATAAAAATACGAGACCTGGTGTCTAAAATATCAAAGGCCGAAATAGGTCCACAATTACCTTCGATCGCCTCTCGCAAATCACCCAGGAAATAATAACAACAATTATTCTCCTGCTCTTCCTTTTTCTTAGCAACTCCTCGCTCTCGGGGAGGATACGCGTGCACTCGATGTACGGTCACATTTGACGGTTTACAAGTGCAAAATAAATGTATCTGATCAATAAATCCCGGCGAATGCAAGATTCAACAGGATTACTAACCGTATTGCTTTCACGTTTTATTCTTACTCCTCCTCTAAATACATCGTGACACTTTAACCTTTGAGAGTTCAACTTTGCAGTCAGACTTTTACATCGAAATGAACAATTATTCATTTCCCGGTGCCGTGCTTTTTTATTTATCGCCACGTCACGGCGCGGTTGCAAAAAGGTTCGCCCGATTGTTCCGGCAAGAAGTAGGTGGCCCCAAATAGTCGAGTCTATTTTTTTTTCTTTTTCTTTCCGAGGCCGCAAACGAACGTCCCCCTGAAATATGCGATTTCGCGCGACCCCTGTCGTGGTCGACGAAAAACCCTAGCGAAACCCTTAAACTGAAAAAAATAAATAAATAAATAAATAAAATTCGGAATCTCGGGAACCCCCCCCCCCCCCAAAAAAATAAATAATTTCGTTCTCGGGGACCGGGGGGTTCGGAAAAAAAAAATCGCCCCCTCGAAACGGCTTTTAATTTTCATCGGCCACCCCCCGAGCGGCTCGATCCTCGAACTTGACGTCGACAACGAAGGGTTTCGGCGGCCGTTTAGCGAGCCCTTTGACGAAAGGGTGCATAAACCACTCGGTTACGGCTGTATAAAAGGGCGGACTTTAACGCAAGAAGAGATAAGAGCCTCGACAGTCATAAAACGCAATTACGATTCATTGTCAAAGTGGTATTCGCTGGAACTCCTTCTCCAGGATTACGGAGATTTTCCTTCCAGTCGCTGGGATCCCGGTGATGTTCAATTTCCTAGAATTTGAATTACACGTTTCCTAACGAGTCAATTGGGTCCTTGCCCAAAAGTGGGCGCTTTTAATCGAATTTGTACCATCCCCCGACCAAAGGGGACCTTTACTCCCCTCCCCCCCTCCCCCCTCCATTAATAAAAACAAAAAAAAAACAAATTAAAAATTCGGCATCAATTTAATACCGCGCCCCCTCGTGAAAACTGGCGGAACCGGAGGAACCTCTGCCCTTCGTCCTCCAGGACCTTATTTTCTCAACCCCCCCTCCCCCCCGGGCGATCAAATGGGGCGTAACCGAAATTACCGCCGGTATAGGAATCGCTTCTTTTTTTTTTCTTTTCTTTTCGATTCCACCGCGATCGACGGCGCATTACGGAAGCGCGTCACGCGTGCACCCGGGAGCCAAAGGGGCGCGAGCCGAGTGCCGGCGGAACCTATACGCGAGTCGTTCCGTGAAATCCATCCCGAGCGAGGATCAAAGGGACGCGAGTCCTCGACCCGACACACTCCAGTTACGTAATTCCGAGATCTCCCTTCTAATACGTACGTACACACACACACGTTCTTCGCGGTTGTGCGGACGTTAACGCACACACCGGAACGCTCCCGTGACGTCTCAGGGCTGTGCTTCCACATGGAGCATCCCGGAATTAGGGGTCCCTCTCATGAATTTTCAAGGCGCGATACGTTATTCGGCGCTCGCGGCCCTCGGGGAGCTCTCGCGAACTTATGAGATCAACGAATACATAAATAAATAAATCAAGAAACGAGAGGAGGCATTAGTTCCTCGAAGGGGCGAAGATCGAGAGCTTTACGACCCCCCGGTCACGTGCCCGGCGGCCTCTCGCGTTGATTTATGGACGTCGATACCCGAGAACCTCAATTATCGGCGGGATCGGCAACGTATTTGGCGGATACGCGGTAACCGGAAGCGAAAGCCCCCGAACGTGCCACGCGCTTTCACGCTCGACCGTGGCTCGTGGGGCCCCCAAAGTCCGAGGTGCTCGAGTTTCCACCGCCTTTCGCGGGGGTAAGTGGCTTCTTGGCGTGCGGGAAAATTCGCGAAACCGGAAATACATCATTTTCTTTGTTGTTTCCCGGAATGGCACCGATCAAGGAAAAAGGCAGATTTTTGGTCACTTGGCCGGGTGCCATTTCACGGGCCTCGAGTATTTTGTAACAACAACGCCCATGGGAAGTAAATAAACGTTTTTACGTTAAACACATACACACATTTCCGTGTATGTGTGTGTGTGTGACCACTGAGGCGCTGTAACTCAAAACAGGCGAACCAAAACATTGAAATAATTGGTGCTGCGGGGGTCCAGGTGTCCCGGGCCCAGAAGCTCACCCCGGGATTTCGCTGGAAGGCGAATTCGGCAAAAAAAAAATTGAAAATTGCCCAAAAGGGTAAACAAGTGCCGCAAAGCGGGTGTTTACTTACGCGACAAGGTGTTAAACCCCGGAAACCGGTGTAAACACGGGCGACGATTGCGTGTGGAGGGAAAAAACGTCGCCGAAGAAGTCGTAAATCCGGCGATGGGTTGAAACTAGCACCGTTTTTTTTTCTCTCGTTCGTACGAGCTCGACGATGTTGTGCCTCGCGAAGGCTTGCGGGCGCGCAGCACCACGCGCGGTGTTAACTTCCTAACACTACACTGACTGCGGGTACCGAGTTAGAAGCTTGCCGTGAAGAGACGGACCAGAACTCGACGCGAACTGGACGCGTGTTTCACGTGTGTGTGAGTGAGTGTGTGCGTGTGTGCGTGTGTGCGAGTAGGTGTACAACAACGGGCACACAAAGAGACTTCTTGCTTTTACCGATAACGCGAATTTTATACTACGTGTGTATACGCACGCACACGCATGGACACGTAGCGTGTATGGTGTAAATAAATATACGTTCGCGCACACATACGCACACACGGGTGGGGACAAATGTCACACATACACCCGCGTATCGGAGGTACACAGGTGTATGTGGCGAGGCAATGCGTGGACGTACGAGCACATTCCCGTGGAAATGTTGGGTTTACGTGTGTGTGAGTCTGAGTGAGTGTGATTGTGTGTATGTGTGTGTGTAAGTATGCGTTTATTGGTTTAAAGGGAACAGCGTGTACGCGGAGTAAATGGTAAAAAGCGGAGACAGGAAAATGAACGCACTGGGAGTCGTCGTGGAGGCACGATGGCAACGAGGAGGAGGACGACGACGATGTCCTGCAGAAGGTTGATTTAACACCACATCAACGACACCGCCCTCGCACGGATCAAGTTCAGGTTTCGGGCGGCGGCAGCCAACGCGCCGTCGTGAAAATCACCGGCCGACTACGCAAACTCCAATCGGAGATAACAGAGTCTTTGGACGTATTCTCAGCAACGAGTCCTTTTACCCTCGACAATGCTACTACCAGTGGCTTCTATCCAGTGGTTTTGTCCACTCAAAATAACTTTGTTTCCCTTCCTACTGGCAGAGGGTGCCTTGTACTTGTAATCACGCGTTATCGCTGCTGTTCAATTCTCTCTCTCTCTCTTTCTCTTTCTCTTTCTCTTTCAATCTCTCTCTCTCTCTCTTTCTGTCTCTCTCTGTCGCCGACGATCCGATACTAACGATAAGGAACTTTCAATTTGCACCCTTTATGCTCGCGTCGCGCGTCATTATTGGAATCCGTAATGGGCAAAAATTACAAGAAATGCGTGGAGTCCAGTGGTGGGGGTAGCGCAGGTCGACCGGCAAAGGAGGACCGAAGGGGAGGGCCTCCGGGACTCGAACCCTTGCTCAGGGTGTTTCTTGATGGGTTTCAAGTTGCTCGTAATGGATTAATCTTTTTTTTTGGTTTCTTTTAATGAATTGTTGCGATTTTTTGAAAATTTTTTAATGAATTGTTATTGCAATTTTCTGAAAATCGATTCTGCAGTTGTTTTATTTGGTTCAAAAAAGTTTCCAAATTTGGACAATCGAAAAATGAAAATAATGAATTAATGTTCGAATTTAAAAAAATCAGAAATAAAGTTTCGCCAAAATGAAATTTTCGAATGAATTATTTGACGAAAGGGGGAAATACAATTTTATTTAAATGAAAATTCTTTTATTCTTGCTTCTTCGGCAACTTTCGGAAAATAAAAAAATTAATGGTAAATTCGGTTACGATTATTTTAAAATTGTATTTTTAACAAAGGGTGTCCTCATCTTTGGGAGTAAATAATTTATTTTTAGATTAAATAATAAGTTTAAATATATTTTTTTCTGGTAAGTTGGAAAATTTCAAGCAAGAGCCACGATGTCGAAATTCAACTAGGGAGTTACCTAGGGGATTTCTAATTCTAGGGGGTTTCTACGACTCCCAAGAGACCACGAGTGGAAATTTTAGTTTAATAATAAAGTTTTTAGGAAATTCGGAATTTTTATTTTCGGTGTCCTGAGGAAGCTCGAGTTTCTCTAGGATCTAGTATTTTTTTAACTTCTAGGGAATAATTTTTAACGTTAATTAGATATTTATTTTCATTTCGAATTCTAGGAGGTTTCTTTTACCCCCCAAGAGACCACGCGTGGATTTTTTTTATTCCATAATGGTTTTAGGAAACAGGGAATTTTTATTTTTGGTGTCTTGCGGAAACTCGAGTCTCTCTAGGACCTACTATTTTTTTGAATTCTAGGGAATAATTTTTGACGTTAATCCAAGGCTCCAAAAATAATAAACAATTTGCCAGCGATTATCGGGAAACTCGAGTCCAGGTGGAAATCGGCCGATAATCGACGGACGAAATCGAAGGTATTAAATTCCCGCGATGTGTCGCGCATTTAAATGGGACGAGAGGTGTCCCTTCGAGGGAGAGAGAGAGAGAGGGAGCACTCCCCTTTTGCCTCCAACGAATGTTATAAAAAGAAAATCGTCGGGAAACCGAAGATTTATTGAGAGAATTCTAAAAAAAAAAATCTGTCGTTGGATGAAACGTTTATGGAAAAGATGACAGGTGAGAGCAGGTGAAATGTAGGGCAATTTCTGCGGTGTCGGGACAAACGAAGGTTTAACAATGTAAGATCCTAGGGGGCGTAAAAACTAACGTAAAAGTTGGCAGAGAAGAGGAAAATAACGAATGGAAATAAAGAATGTGAAGCCGGAGAAAAGAGGAAACGGAGATTTTTGTTGCCACACCGTTACTGCGCCACCACTACGTCGTAAAGCAAGGCTCGTTCGATACCCAGGCACCGGTACCTTTCGACAATGCGAATTTAATTAAAGTCCCCCGAAGAAAAAGGACGTGAAGTTTTCCCGTTGAAAAATTCAAGCAAGAGCCACGGATTCGAAATTTAAGCAGGGAGTTAGCTAGGGGATTTCTAATTCTAGGGGGATTCGTTGACCCCCAAGAGACCACGAGTGGAATTTTTTTTTAAATAATAAAGTTTCTAGGAAATGGGCAATTTTTGAATTCCTTTTGTTTAGGTAAGTTGGACAATTTCCCTAGGGTCTAGTAATTTTATTTTTGGAAATTAGGAATTTCTATTGAAACTTAAGATTTTTTTTTATCGATGCTTTGAATTTGCGTTTATCAAAAATAAAATGAAATTTGATGCCTTTCGAAACGAAGTCGAAGCCGGAGCCGAAGCGTGCATCGGAGCCGTCTCTACGGAAACGCAGCGATGGATCAAACTCTGGCACGCACGCATGCACACGGCGAATCGTTACAACGGTATCGGCGATGGGGGCTTTTGTTTCAATTTGCCGCACACTCTTGGTGAAGTTGATATTTGTCACCGGGTGACCGTTTATCGAGTCCAACGAAAATGCCATTATGCAAAATCTAGAGCGTGCCGGTAGTTTATCGGCTCTCGACGAATGCATCGACGCTTTGACCGTTCATTTGTGCTCGTTAAAAAAACCGTCGGACGTCAGGTAATACGAGGGCACGCGTTTCTTTCGATCGGAGCCTCATTAAACCTTCCCTCCCCCCTGCCCCTCCCCCTTCGGTCGCAATTTCCTCATTGAGTGCCGTCTTAATTTGCCAATAACAGTCCTCCAGCTCGAGTATGTGACGTTTCCACTTTTTTCCTCTTTTTTTTGTTGTTGAAACTCCGATATCGAATCGGCGAGAAACCGATTTTGACGAACCGGGTTTGCAACAGTTGGGGGATAAGTGCCAGTCTTTTGGCCACTAGGGGGCCTCTGTGACTCGACGTTCTTCGTTTTCCAATTTTTTTTTTCTTCTTTTTCTTTTTTGCAGCAGCAACGCGATAACGCTACTGACGGGGATCAAGCGGGAGATTCGCGTATTCGGCACCACCGAGAAATTAGCGAACGAAGTCGGCAGAAGTAGGGAACTGGAGGAGTATTACGAGAATTGGTCCGCCAATTTGAGCGCCAAGGAGACGGATTTGAGACACTTGAAGGATTGTTACGGGGATATTCGCGAGGCTCACGAGAAGGAGGTTCTACGTTTATCCGATCTCCTACGGGATATCCAAGTACGTGTAGGAAATTTTAAAATACCAGCTGAGCCCGACGAGGTTGTTTTTTGGTATGCCCGAAAAATTCGATTTTTGGAAAATTTTTTTTTAAACCTCGGGAGACCCATATCCGATGTATTTTTTTCCGAGGAATCCATTTTCATTGTCCAAATTTCGAAAATCCAACGGGAAACATGATTTTTCCTCAAAAAACCTACTTTTTTCCAACTTCCGCTGCGATTTGGTCCAATTTGACCTTGGGAATCGATTCTACGGGAAAAATTACCCCTAGAAATGACTTGTCCAATCCCATTTTTAAAACTTGAATTTTTACCCCATTTTTTGGGGAAGGGGAAGGTATGCCCAAAAAATTCGATTTTTGGAAAATTTTTTTTTAAACCTCGGGAGACCCATATCCGATGTATTTTTTCCCGAGGAATCCATTTTCATTGTCAAAATTTCCAAAATCCAACGGGAAATGGGATTTTTCCCCAAAAAACCTACTTTTTTCCAACTTTCGCTGGGATTTGGTCCAATTTGACCTTGGGAATCGATTCTACGGGAAAAATTACCCCTAGAAATGACTTGTCCAACCCCATTTTTGAAACTTTAATTTTTACCCAATTTTTTGGGGGGAAAGGGGAAGATATGCCCAAAAAATTCAGTCATTATTTATTTTGAATATTTGTAAAAACAGCAATTTTTATATTATTTCGCCACCCACTGTCTGGACGACATAAGCTTTTTATCAGTTCGTGCGTGAATGAACTCGTAGCGTCACACGATTCAGAAGCTCCGGGTTCGAATTCCGATGCGGGGCTTTATTTCGCTGTAAGGAATTTTTACTTAAACAACTTCACTGTGAGACCGAGGGTCGCGCGATATGAACACTTTGGATCCACTTGTGGTCCGACAATTGCTGAAATTTCGTCGTCCCCCACAGAAACGGAGGGAGGCTCTGGAGCTGGAATTGCCCATAAAAAAGAATTACATCGACAAGTGGGAAAAATCACGTTGCGAGCAGAACTCAATTCGTTGTGAAATGGAGTTAAAGGAATTGAAGGATGTTTTAATGAAATTCCAAACATACGAGAAAAATGAATTATCCGTTCACTCGCAATTACAGAAATTTCTGCACGACGAGCAAATGGTATGATGTAAAATGGTTACCCCCGATGATGAACCTTTCGCATTTCGCTTCACGCTTTTTCTATCAATTCCGTTCGCTCATAAATTGCGATATAACGAAGAACAGAATAAGCGGCACGAGCACGCGGATTAATTGCCACGACTGCACGGGGCAGATAATTGCATGGAACGTTCCTTCGTTTTCCTTGAGAAAATTAGCCGGACTGCGACTGACCTATTGGAACGTTGGATCGTTGCACCGCGGATGCGGGTGAAAAATAAAAGGGGAAAAATCCGAAAGGAAATGGAAAATGCAATTACTCCCCTTGCGTGGTTACGCGTGGATATATATTTTTACCTTCCTCCACTGAACGCATTTTCTTTGCTTTTATACCCACACGAATATAGCATAAAGAGAAGCAAATAATGCGCTGGAAAGAGCGTCGTTCTCAAGAGATGGAGATTTATAAAAAGGAGATTGAACGACTTACGGATAAAATACGCAGCGCGGGAGCCGCGCTGAGCGCGGTAAAAAAAGAGGTAAGGTTGCACGGTTGAATTATACGTGAGTCGGTTCGTTTGATAATTAAATGAATATTTTTTTTTTGCGCGGCCCAAGTTTCGAGAAAAGAAGGAATTCATCAATTCGTACCTCGCGGAAAAGCAGGCTTTGCTGTTGCAAAGGCAAGCCCATGAATTTGCAACGAAGTGTGCCATTAAAATTCAGTCCTGGTGGAGAGGAGTCATGGTTCGGCGGAAATTGGGACCTTACCGTCACGACGAGAAAAAGAAGAAACGACCAGTTAAAGGTCATTCGAAATAGGTGCGTGAATTTTTTATTCTCCTCGTCTCCTACCCATCAATAAATTGGTTTTCCATTTTTAGATTCATTTGAAAACCGCAGCGGAAGGACGGGAGCGGATTTTCATTGACGTAGATTCAAATTTCCCGCCGGGAACTCGCAAGTCTGCCCTCTGGCGGAGACCCGTCGCTTTCGCTCATCCTTTGTGCGCGTCAGCAGCGTCATCTGATGGTATCGGGAACAAACTACTCACCGTTTGATGGTAAAAGGAAGAAAACCTCGCCCGAAAACGTATTTATTCGACGGGAACTGTCTTATCGACAGACGGACATCCTCCGACCGTCGATGAAACAGGCTACCGACGAGCTTCGGTGGCTCAAATTCGACGTTGAGTGCCGCCATCTCTGTAAAACTGGTGGAAACGCGAAAGGTTAGCCGGAACACAAAGTGGAATATATCAGTGCCTATAAAACCCAGATTCTATTTACATACTAATTCAACACACCTGTGTATTTCCTCACCTTCTTTCACCTTTTATTTCTCTTTCTCTGTTTTTCTCCTTCCTTCCTTCCCCGCTTCCATGACTTATACGAGAAACTTTTTATTCATCGTTTTCAATGAATGAAAAGAACCCCTTTCAACAACTAACGTGTCACTGTCAAATACGAAAACTTATTACGTGGGCAAACTTCGATATTTATTGCTATTTCGAGCGGCGTCATTTTCCGGAATAAAAATAGCTCCTGCAACTGTTCACTTTTTTCACGTTAATCGCTCGTACGAGCTCCGATCGAATTCAAAGATCCCTGATGGATTGTTAATAAATCCAAAATGGCTCTGGATGTACTTCCGGTTGTTAATTCCTCTCTCGGAATTGGGACCCATAATTATTCTCTCCACGGAAGGCTGTTTAGTTACTTGGCGACGACCTGAATTAATCCAGTGGCGAGGGAACCCCATGATAAATATTAAAGTGTAATTGAATCAGTTCCGATGGTAGCCATGATGTTCCATAAAGTTTTGTCCTTCCCCTTCCTATTCACTTACCGTCGTATATGTCGTATCCTTGTACGTGCAGGATGAAGGTTGCTGCACACGCTCGTTTATTCTATCTTTTTCCTTGCCTCTCTCTCTTTCTCCCGCTCGTTGCTTCTCACTTGCTCGATTTGTCCTACTAACCCAGTTATCGAATTCTACGCTGCTGGCATTCGAGAGTCGAGACTACTTGGCGAAAGCGAGCATACATGCATGACACTGACTTCTATTCCTTTTTTTATTACCACATTTACATTCTAATCTCACTAATTGTTACTAAAGTATCGTAATTAAATAACAGTTTCGTTTGAAACGAGGGGAAGGCTGAGCCGAGCCGACTGATACAATAGTGAATGCAAATAACTCCGCCGGTATTAACGATTCAGGGGTTACGTGACATTTATACGATATGAAGTTTAAATGGCTCTGCCAATTATTCATCTGGACAATGATCCGGAGTGGCAATAGTTTGAGGTTACAAACCGAGGCGTTGGACGACGAGTCAATGAAAATGTTTGGTAAGTTGAGCGAGCTTATTGCTACTTTTTGTAGCCAACGATGGAGCAGCTGCGTTGAGACATTTGACTCCCAAGGAGGAACTCGCGAGGGCCCAGGAACAGCACGGGAAACGTTAGGCGGCCGAATTCTCGGGCAGTTAATTATTACCATTAACCTGGATTCCAAATCCACTATATGTGGATCACGGGGTTCTCACGACCACCGGAGGTTATGAATAATCAAGATCGGCTGGATCTAGATAAAGTATGAGGATGCTTCGCACGCGGAGACGGCGTTAGGGAGCCATTCAATTAAGGGCTACAGCGGAAAATGGAAATCTTTATTGGAGGATTCCAGGTGACACTCAGTCGGGAACCTCTTGCAACCAGGACCGGCCGGATGAGAGGGTCCGTTCGTCCTTGCCGAGCTGAAAAACGGGTATTCCGCTGCTAAATTCGATATTTAATAAATGCATAGGTACAAATGGATAACGTGGATAATTGTGCCAATCGCAGGAAAACGTTAAAACAATTGGGGATCGTTAACGTTCCCGTTGCGCTCCAATTCCTACCATACATCCGTACTCAGAGAAGCACAACATATTACCCATACGTGAGTTGCAACTGTGTATGTACATCGGGCTAACCATGACATAATCCCCTTGCATCATCAATAGATACGTTTCCATGTACATACACCATCCCACAAACGACGTTCAAAAGAGTTGACATCACGCGTTCGTCTTCCTGCCTTTTTTCCGATAAACGACACGTGACGTTTTTATCGTTCTACCAACATTCTTTTTACGATAATTTTTCTCTTCACGCTCGTCATCGCATTATTGGAACCCGAGGGAACGGCGCAGGTGACCCGAGCACCGGAATCGCATTACATATTTTGGCGGCCCGTTACGGGGCGGAGATTAGTGGCTGCGTGATATCTGTCCTACCCGAGCGGAGTGGTGCCATCTCTTATCGCATGGTGGTGTACGCGTTACGGACGCGACCTTACTCGCCTCGCCGTAACCCATTTAGGGGATCTCGGCGGAAAGGGAGCCTGGAATATTACAAATCTGGCAAAATCCTCCCAAGCTTCACACGGATTTCCCGACGTTGGGAGGAAAAGAAAAAAGAGAACCTCGGCATTCGCGTGAAAGAAGCGTTAGAGTACACAACCGACGATGTAACACTCAAGCCATAGAATGCAAGGAAGGTCAGGTATTAATAGAACATCCCGGACCAACCGCCATACCTATCATCACACTATCTGCGCCTTACATAATAGGTGCGTTTAGAATCCGAGGGATCTTTATTCCAGCATAGCGTTCCGGCTGATGCTCGTGTGTATGTGGGACATGCACACGAACTTGGTGCGAACGATTCCGGTGAAAACGCTTCACGACACAGACTGTGAAAGTACCGTAAGTCACGTTTTCTCCCACTTGCTTGAAACCCGCTCTGTTCCACTGCCCTCAAACTCGCCAAAGATCTTGTGAAATTCGTTATCGGATGTATTTCGTTTTCTACTTGCAACACGAAATTCTCCCGGCGGACGGGGGCCGTACGTGGCGATGGCCTAACGATGCGAATAACGGCGGTGGATTCGAAATACGCTTCTAACCTTAATCGCGACAATACCAGCCAAGTCCGTGAAATAATGGTCGAGATATTGACCACGGACCGAAACGCCGAGGGAAATGTTAAAGGATAATTTATAAATAACAGCACAGGGTAAAAGTATTTAAGGATGCAATTACTTGGTGTGCGGCGCTCAAATACAAGAAGTTCCAGTTGCTGCCGCTGCATACGGGTTGGAATAACACTGACTCAAACAACCACTCGTTCGTTTTGCATAGAGGAAACGTGGCTTCATTAAAACTTTGTTACCAACGTTGTGCTATAGATAACCGCAGTAACGTAATGGTGTTAAGTTCACGTATGTACACGTTCATGAATATCGATTTGCATCTGTACACGTCTCGCGCGTTGGGGACTCTGCGACGTGATTACTCGCACGTGGAAATGCAGGCAAACACACCACCCGGCTTTGGCGTTAAAACGGGCATAAGTTGTTTCCCTCTTTCTCGAACTCCTCTCGTCCCTCTCTTTCACTCCACCGGAGAGAAATTAAATTGTGAAATTCCTTTCTCTCCTGCAGCTCTTATAGCAACGACTTTCCTTTGTGTGTTTGTACGCGTTATGAGAGAATATTTCGCCACATTACGTTTCACGTTTCTGATTTCCTTCCAAACTTTGATCTCTCCACTCGTGGCAGTTGCGTGACTAGGCAACGATACTCGGAGACGCGGCCGAACTATATCCGGCCAGGAGTAGGTCAAAACTAGGTCTCGATCGCGTTGGCACCTCGTCGTTCGGGCAAGGCCCCCGGCCTGGGAGAAGGTCATTGGCGAATTCCTTTTATCGAAGGAAAGGAAATTTGGAGAATCTCATAACCGCGTTGGGTTACACGGTACCGCATGTAGAAACCCGATGGAAGACGGTCGAAAGAAACGGCAGCGACAAATACACGAGTCGTGGTTAAGTCGTTCCTCGACTCGCTGCTTTCCAGGTAGACCGGGACGAGATTGTAACGGTACAACACTCGATCGCAGTGTATACGATGGGATGGAATGGCTTAAGCAGACGGTTCAGTGACCGACCGACCGACCGACTACATCCACCAATCGCTCAAGGATACATTCTATAAATGCACATTATTAGGATTATTGCTGTTATTGTTATTACCGGTATGGCTATTTACCCTTTTTGCCAAGCTCATAAATGTTACATCGCTACGCTGGTCTTGATATTTCGCCATTGTATTACTCAAGACCGGTACGATCCCATCTGGAAGCGAATACACTGCCATCTGTGATTCAAGCAGCCTGGGACGTTGTTGCATTTGTTGTTTTTTTTTAGCTAGAGATGGAAAGTCCGCTGCCGATGCGTCAGGAGACGAATTGTATCCGGAGGAAACTCGCGTTCTCGGGATTCGAACCCGTGGCTCTCTCGGGTTGATGTTGCGATACCGGCGTTATCGTGTCACAAAAAATGGCACCGTGTCGCCATTTTAATACGCCAGGAGACTTGGAGATTAAATTGAAATCCGAGACACCGGAGCGTCTTAGGAAAAACTTGGCAAGAAGTTTCCCGAGGACTTTTCCCCGGTTGCTCAATGGAGGGATCAAGTTACAGCCAACCTGCTGCCATCTATTGCTTTTTGGCCACGACATCGAATCACGAGATAACGAAGTTCGCCGTCCGGGAGGAAATCGGCAGTTACGTTGGAGGTTCCGGTGCTGAAATGATTGAAAGATTCGTCATTCGAATTTTGTGTCTGTCTTCCGTCAAGTGACAATTGTCACTTGAGTGCCGTTTCATCCCATGGCATCCACGGTGATCGGTTGCAAGGGGAGCCACGGGGAAAGGAAAAAGTAACGTTTGAGGTTAAGCATATGCAGCCGGAACGCGCGGTGCAATTATCCAAATGAAAGTTTCTATTACGAAGAAAGGTTTGAATTCAGGTCCTCCAATTTTCGCGACGTCCAATTACAATAACGTGAGAAATAGCAGAAGCCGGTGCGGGATCTTCGCAATTTGATCAGCGAGAGCAAAGTTTTATCATATTGACCCAGAATCGGTGGACATTTCGGGAAGGCTTTCAGATAAGTTTTGCGAATGTTGTGCTTTGTGCCAGAGCGAAGATTGAATACACAAGAGGCTGGGGCTTTCGTGGAGGACGCGAGAAAAAGCGATGGAAGAAGGAAAGGGCCACTAATTGGCAGAAGCGCGAAGATCCAAGAACGAAGCAAGCATCGAGAGTCTCTTAATTACAGAAATTCACTTTCGAGGACTGTTGAAGAAGAGGAAGAAGAAGAAGAAGAAACACTTTCTAGATACAACTTCATACATATCGTTATGCATGTACGTGAATGCGTGAGCGAGTGGGTACGTATGCGTTGCTTCGAGAATGTGTGTTTCCTATTGGGGGGAAGTTACCTATGAAGAAGACTGTATTTTCTCAAGGTAGGATAGGTAATTGATATCACAGGTTGATATCAAGTGACGTACCGCTTGGGAAAAAGGTATGTTGCTACTAGGAAGGCAGAAGATCATGTCTCTATGAGTCTATAGGTAAGTAAGGTACTCTCGCGTGCTTGTGTAGTCACGGTAGTGGTGGTACGAAGTAGTATTTACAATAGTGGTAGTCGGTTATGGTGGCGTGTGGTGGAAGTATTGGAGGCAGTAGTGGTGTAGTGGTAGTGTAGTAAAGTACGAAGGGTGGTTGACGTAAAGGGAGAGAGAAAGAGAGAGAGAGAGAGAGAGTGAGAGGGTAGAGAGGAGTAGGTTCGAGGGTTGCCCGGAGGGTACGGGGAATGGACGCGATTGCCATGGCAACCATGGCTGGGTTTCAGGGCCCCTGCCAATGGTTTGGGTAATGTTCCGCACCTTGGAATGGATTTCTCGCGCTTGGATACCAAACGGGGTTATCCCCCCACGTTAAACACGATACACAGGTACGTTTCAATGGAAGTATATGCATTTTAATAGTTGTCTTTCCCCGTTTGTCGCTCCCAGCTTCTATTTTCTTATCCATTGACTTCCCGCTGGATACGAGCACGCATTGTCCACACACGAGGAGATCCTATCGCGCGAATATCCACTCCACGCGAATCGGAAGAGCGTAACCCTGAGGTACGAGGACATGCGTCCCTTTGATTCCAATTTCTTTCGATTCAAACGAGGGACTGAGGACGGATAATGGAGGAAGGACTCCGGGCACGCCGGGGACTCTACCCATAATTAATCGTGGAGCTCATTATTGCCGACGAAATTTTTCGAAGGTCCCCGCGTGGGTCACAAACGGGTCCATCCTCCGATTGCGGATCCACGTCCTTTCTCTTACGTGCTTTGAAGTAATTCCAATTCCACCGTTATACACTTTGAAGATTACCCAAGCCAAGCCAATCCAATTCCGGATAGAGAGATTGGCTGATTTTAACACACTCCGATAGCACCGCTGCCTATTAACAACTCGTAAGTAGTTTACCGTACTTTAAGTATCCAACGGAAGCTACGTGTAAGTCAATGTGAATTGCAAGTTGTTAATGTAAGCGGAGTTGTATCTCGCCGTAAATAAAAGTAAAATATGACTCCGGTATATCTTTCCGTAACACACACATGGAAACCTGATACAAAGGACGATAAAAATCGAGGTAAAATGATGACCAGTGGGAGGTAAACCTCGAGGAGAACTCAATTTCACGGGCAGATTGATGGCAAAAGGCAGCGTTGATTCTTGTAAACCAACGGAGTATCATCCGATCGTCTTGTCTTGACCCTTTCCTTTAACAACACGGTATAGGGATGAGTGGCTCTGTAGCCGATATCCTTCCAAATCGCTGTGTATGAAAGACGAGAGCATTCGTCGTACCGTAATCGTACAAACCAAATGAAAAGACGAGACTCGAAAGAAGAAGCAGCAGCGACGACGACGACGACGGCGGCGGCGGCGGCATAACGAGAAGAAAAGGAACAACTTTCCGGATGATTCATCGATTACCGATACTTTCGGACGCGGGTTGTATTCACCGAAACTGCTGCTGCGGTATCGGATGAAATAAGGGATCGCCTCGTTATGAAATACAGGATTATGCGTGTTAACCAATTGCGTATTTGTTCGGTTAATTGATTTGATGCAGCCGGAGTTGGATGGGCCGCGCGGTATTTAAAAACCGTGCCGGTCGATCGGGACGATTATGGGGAACCTAACCTTTTTTTCCTGCGCCGAAAGGTGTAGGTATAAATGTATTGACCGAAGAATCTTAGCTCAGTTATAAAAGGAGACCCTTTTCTTCTTATATCGCCCCTCATACAAAGACACTCGCATTCGTATACAAACACCATGAAACGCAAAAAGAGAGAATCGTATATAAAGCGATTGCGAGCGAGGGAACGTGAGATTTTACTCACCTGGGAACAAGATCCGTGTTATGTATCAGAAATCTTGACCCGCGTGGGTGATAAAATATTGGAAAAGTAATAATACAAGTCGAGACTTTATACAACAATCGAGAATTCTTTGGACCTAGCGCGAGTTCCCGATTTTCAATAAACTTTATCAATCAAGATGGAGGGAGGATTTTTTTTATTGGAAATCCGCCAACCGACGATCGATGGCGTGAGCGTGTATAGGTCATGCGAATTAGGATTTATGGTTGCGCGCGAAAGTGATAATTTTGGAGGTTAGGGAGTTCCAGGTATTGTCGCTAAATGGAGGGAGGAGACTGGAGGAGGGTCAGATCCAATTGCTTAGAGAGTGGGGGTAAGCCTGACCCTAGGTTCCAAATCCCATTCGTCTAAAGCAACCTTGACACCGTCTGGCGCAAGTATTGCGAAAGCCTGGAGCAAGCATTTCTTCGACAAATTTTATCAGCCTCCTGTAATCCCCCCCAAGGGTGGAATCGTTAGGGTTACGTAAAATCTGGCGAAGGTTTATTGGTCGTAGCGAAAGTCTCGAGCGGGCCGACTCTGATCTCCAGAGACGACCGCGGCAAGTATTGGCAAGTATTGGCAAGTATTTGCGAAATGAACACTTCCATTCGTGGTCAGAATTAACAGAGAATTGCACTGATTTTTTTTCTCGGGTCCACAAAGTCGCCCTTGGCGTCATTAATGACCAAAAGTGGTGGGAAAAAAAACACTTTGACGACGACGAAATTCGTTTCTTCGGGAAGATGCGAGAGGAAGAAATAGAAAAAGTTGTAGGCAGCCTCCGGATTTCTTTGGCTACGACATCGCGCAAATCGAGGTCAGGCAAAGGTTAACTCGACTGAAAATAGCTGGCGATAACTTCCTCGATGTTGTGTAGTTTCTTCGCACGCTAAGTAAACAAATATCCATGACTCGCGCGATATATCGCTACGTCACCAAACACCATAATTCCTCGGCGAATAAAGAATGCTTATCTTCTACATTTATATCTGCAATTGTGAAGTTTATTTATCGACTTAAGTACTCCTGCATCGGGGTCGACCGTCGCATTGTACAAAACAAACTCGGTTGGACTGCGAGCGCTCAATCGTGGCCCGATACATCGAAGTCCCAGGCCTCGTAAAACACGGTTATCTTTTATGCCCACTTTTGGTCCAGGCGGACTCAATTTATTCGCAACGTGGCCCTGGGAACCTCGTCCTGGCCACGGAAGCCCCAAGGACGACGATCGCTCTCGGCCCGAGCCGCTGATTTCGAGTTTCGCTCTAACCTCCGATTGCGTACCGTCCATTTGCGCTACGTGTCCCGTCCAGCGAATTTTAGCGTCACCAAAAACTCTGGGCCATAGTCGTAAATCCCAAATCAGTGACGCTCGATTCGGTTGCCAGCCGCACCACGGTTTTTAATTGGCCAGATTATGGCAGGAATCGCATTAGAGTAATTAAGAAATCCATGTCGCATAAATTACAATACCGGTACGCGTTGATACGTAGGTGGAATGATATCAGCCTCTCGGGCTTTCATGGTGCGTGTAAAGCGTCCCACGTTGCTGTATAATATTATTATACATTCATATTGACAAGACTCGAGTGTATATTCATAAGTGTATGTATATTCATCAGAAGTATACCCGTGTGTGTGTGTGTGTGCACGTGTATGGATCGGAGCGTGCATGTGTGCCATACTCTCCGAATCGTCCGCCTCATGGCTCCACCGGTTGGTACTGACCTACCCCTGCCGAGTCCTTGACGCCTTTCCGTGAGGCATGACGGTATTTCATCACTCAAATCGCACATTTAAACCCATTCTCTCCCTCGTCGTCCTTTCATCCAACCCAGGACCTCGTCCTTCCTGCTCCTCGAATGCCCCTCGAACGACCACCGCGGGCCAACCCTGGAAAGTGGTGGAAAACGTCGCACGATGGATTTTACCATGCCACGCAGGGTAACGGGTTGGGTCCAATTTCGTCGACGAAAGCTGGTGCAACGTTTGCTCACCGTGCCCTTGAATCCACGGACGCTGGGAGCTGCAACGGGTTCCGCTGTCGCCCATTAGCACCTCGGAAGTGCGAATCGAGGAAATTTCCTTCGGTTTGTTAAACCGTATTTTTCGTGTCGGAGCAACGTCTACCAGAAGAATCAAATAAAGTTCGGACAAGTTTCGTCTTCCTTTCGAAGTTGTGCCAATGTCCAACAAGTGTCAAGAGGAACGGAGACGGAGGACAAGAGCGAGAGAGCGCGATAAATATGTATAGTGCATCAAACTGCTGCAAATACAAGAGCAAAGCGGTATAACGAGTGACCATGTTCATAGATACTATAGTTTCTTGAAACTGGTCGTCATCGTTAACGTACCATCCACGAGAAAAAGTGGAGCAACGGTACGTGAAACTCAGCGTTTCTTGTCTACGCAATTATAAACTTGAAAGATTTAACCTTCACTTGAAACGGAAGAACTTGTTTCCCGTTGCAGTCTTTTTTATGCTCTAAAAATCTAGCTACTTGCCTTTTTAACGCTCCACAGTCCAATCAATACCCTCGTGCTGAGCATAATCCGATGTAACTTCATTGACTTCCACGACAAATGCTTACGGTCTCGGAGAACGAGCAGCCACGCGCTCTATTGAAAATTTCTAATCGAAGAAAAAAAAAACAAAATTGTCCGGGTAAAGGAGGTACGAAGCCTCGAGTACCCGGATTCGAACCTGGGTCCACAAGAAGGAAAGTCGTCCCTCGAGACTTTCACAGCGACCATTAAACCTTCGCCAGATTTTACGTAACCCCAACGATTCCACCCTTGGGAGGGATTACAGGAGGCAGATAAAATTTGTCGAAGAAATGCTTGCTCCAGGCTTTCGCAATACTTGCGCCAGACGGTGTCAAGGTTGCCTCAGACGAATGGGAGTTGGAAGCTAGGGTCAGGCTTACCCCCACTTTCTAAACAATTAGATCTGACCCTCCCCCAGTCTCCTCCCTCCATTTGACGACAATACCTGGAACTCCCTAACCTCCAAAATTATCACTTTCGCGCATAACCGTAAATTCTAATTCGCATGACCTATACATGCTCGCGCCATCGATTGCGACTATAAACAATGCAGATCCAGAAACAAGAAAGAATGGGATACCTTTGATTTGCTAACAAGTGGATATTATAAGAAAGTAGCTTACTCGTATACTTACGCACGTTTAACGTGTACACAGTTAGCGGAGAGTACATTCATACATATCGAAGCAACGTTGCGTGTAGTATAGAAAGAGAGAGAAAAAGAGAAGGACATGGCTGTACACTGTTGCCATGTCATCGAAGTTAACAGGCAGATAGCACACACAAGGCGAAAGAGGAGAGTCAGAGCCAAGCCAGTCGAGCAACCAACCAGCCAGTGAGGTTTTTCTTGCGCTGGAACTGTACGTGGATACAAAGAAGTTGGAAGAGTATAACAGCTATTACTTTTACAGTCGCTCGTATTTATCATCTGCGCCCATTCTTCTTCAAATTCTCTCCTCCGTTATCGCCGTGTAAACAAACGAAAGTATCGGATGAAGGATTTTTTTCCCCGATTTTGGAGTCCATAGAATTTTTTTTTCAAGAATTTTTTCGTTAGCCTAGGGAAAAAATTCCCGAGACTCAAATTCGACATTTCGGAACGAAGAAAGCTGCGTCCAATCGATCCCACTTCAATAAACGCATCCGAGAAATGAGTCCGATGGCAAAAGGAACTAGCAGAGTGTTTCACACGTGGGTGTAGAAAATAACCTACGGTCAAGAGCCTCGAGAAATTCGGTATCGCCTCTTCGCTAAGACGGCAACGCTCCTCTTGTTCTCGAAGTAGTTTTGTCTGCCTTCACTCGACTTCTTTCTCTTTCCCTTACGGTACAAATCATATCTACTCTGCTACTACGGAGAACAAAGTAACAAACAAGTTTTCGGGTGAACGTGCCCGCTTCGAAGGAGCGGGATTGCTCAGTAGCTTAAGGGGTTGAATAAAAACTCTAGTAACTTTCTTTTTATATTTATCTCATTATATACTACACGTTCCGGTAATGGCCCGAAACTAGCATTGCCAAATACAACCTAAACAGTATTTTCAGTGTCCAGTCGCAGATGGCGTTGATATCGTCCTCGATGAGTCCATTTTCATACGGTCCTTCCATCGACTTGGACAAGCTAATACTCGGACACGCTAATACTCGGACACGCTTATTCTCGGACACGCTAATTCTCGGACACGCTAATACTCGGACACGTTAATGCTTGGACACACTAATACTTGGACACGCTAATACTCGGACACGCTAATACTCCGACACGCTAATACTTGCTCACTAAGAGCACACGCTTACTCTGGCTGGCTCGATACTAACCTATGCAACCGGGTGATTACTTTTCGGGACCAAAACACAATAAAATCGGTCATCACTTATTTGGACACGCTTACGCAAGGCCACCCATACACCAACGTGTACTATGGCAATACAATTACTTACTGTCAGACCCTCGTTCGTTAGCGGCAGGTCATGTTAGAACCTACCCATCACTAACACCAAGACACGCTTAGGTACACGACGTAGTACATGGTATTCGTACAAAACGGTGCATTAATAATGCAATACCTGGCGTTTGCACAATTTTGCGAGATTTACAAGGAAGATTCGATGTATACAATGTTCTCTGCTATTGACAGAGATAATGGATACGACACAGCGGTGTACCCCGGGTATTGTTTAAGAAGCCGTTAGGGAAACGAAACTTATCAAAGCTTATCGATAATTGTGTCACAGCGATTGACCGGAGTAATTTATAGTCCTCCCTTTGACGGTTCGCGTAACCGTAGAAACTTTTGAATTTCTTCCTTCTTCGCATCAATGCCGTTACTGTTTCGGAAGAGATTAACGAAACAAAGCCGAAGTAGAGTAACGCCGATGCAAAGAAAAACTCGAGGTAATCCAAGGACAAGGAAATCCTAATGATATCAACTATACGAGAAGTGTTTTATCAAAGAGCGCGAGTGGTAGAGAAGAAAGGAGGAGTGGAAAAGGGGGGGGGGGGGGGGGACAGATAGGTCGTCGAAGTCGGGCGAATTCCGCGTCGAGTAGGTTCCGATAAATTACCACTGCCGCGCGTCAGAAAGTTTCCGGGCACAGCGGGGTGTATGTATGCAAGGATGGAAAGAGAACGGGGAGTAGTTAGAGAATGAAGGAAAACGATGAAGAGACACACGGAGAGAGAAGGAGCAGAGGAAGGAGGGAGAGAAAGAGAGAGAGAGAGAGAGAGCGACAGAGAAGAGGGAAGGAGGCAAACAGTCACTATAGACTGTAAGGTAGGGGCAGAAAAACGACTGTAGGCAAGAGAGGGGAGGCGAGGAGAGCGCTATCGCCGAGGCAACTCGACTCGACCGACCGTCGCGTCGGCCTCGATCAGCCGCTGAGCGCTCAGTTCGTGTCGGACCTTCGTCGACGGTAGTTGATATTTAAGCGCCGTGTGAGTGTTTAACAAAAAATTGGGCATATATAGTTATACATCTACGTGTATATATATATAAACGTATAAGGAGATATACATACGTGTTGTTTTGTCCCGCCCGTCCTCTCTTTCTGTCTCTTCGATACGTCAACGCGGTTGCAAACAAAACAAGAGGCAGCGTTTCGACAAAAGGCTCGATTCGCTCCGTTTCGGGTAAACATACAAGTGCACAACGCCAACTGGAGTTACTCATCAACTGGATTTAGTTTCTACGCCCTTGTGATTCCGAGTTAAAGAAGTTTCTTAATAATCACGACCACCACGACTCCGACGACAACGATTACATTGTGCTGCATGTGTGCATCGTCACCTGTACGGGTGGGTTTCTAGTGAAAAGTAGGTTAGGCCCCCAAGTCGTGTGTGTCCTTGTGTCTGTCTTACACACACACACACACACACTTTCTTGCACTCGACTCTTTAACTCGACCCGAGCGACTGACGCGCACTTTTAAGATCTTTTACGTAACGCGCAGAAGAAGAAAAAGTGTGTGAGTGTGTGCTGCCCGTATATATATATATATGTGTGTGTCTGTGAAGTCCCCCAAACCGAAGTGGTGCCGAGGATCCGCAAGTGAAGGAATATAAAATAGCAAACAACGAGGAAGCGGGTCCATCCGATTGCTAGGATACTCGAAGATGCGCTGCCCTTGAGTTTAGGGCCGCAGGGTCGCCGGGTCGGAGGAAAAACGTCGGACTGACGTGTGGCCATTGCGAGTTTAGCGCAATTCCGCTAACGCGAGTGGGGAGAAGCTACTAGTGATGACGAGGCGGTGAATTCACCTCCACGGAGACCACCATTGCCGCCGCCACCGCCACCGCCGCCAGTGTTTTTGTGGATATTACCGTGATCGCTGGAGAAAAAGTGAGCCAAGTGGGATAAAGGTGTTGGTAAGAAGATAATGAAGTGATCAATCGATAAAATGTATGATCGAGTGCAGTGCCCGTGGAAGTAAGTGCGCGAGTGCCGTGACAAATATACGCGATGTATATTTGATTCGATCTCGCTCTTTGTCTCATACTCTCATACTCCCTTGGATTAACATTGGATTATATATACGTCTAATCGTCTAAGAGCCAGGCTGAGTTGTGCGCTCGCCCGACGGAACGTGACCTCGTGGACTGCTATTTAGGTGAGTCCTGCCACACTTTGCACCCATTGAGACGGAAACTAACGCGTGTTCAGCACAGTCGGAGATTTAATGGGCTTTTAATGCGGAGGATAATTGGAGCTTGACGGCAGCCGGGGACTGCACTCGTCGAGGAATGTGCTTACCTGTGTGTGTGTGTTTGCGTACACGCCGGGTAGAGCGATTGACGAGGCCAGAACGGCAAATGCCAGCGATTCTGTATCGAAAAACTCTGACGAGGGGAAAAAATCACTCGACGTGAGATTCGAGTGACCCGATGCGAGTCATAGAACTCGGCTCCTGCCGATGCATCGTGGAACGAAGGATTTGATAGCGGCTGCGGTCGCAGGTAACCGAATAGTTGGGGTCTGAGCAATCCCGGAAGGCTTTGAGGCGAAAGACAAAAGCGGCACCGAAAGTAGCGAAGCGATTCCATTGCATAACACAGAGGCTCCTCGTGCACCCAAATGCAGGCTCGGCGTAAGCCGTTGTTACCGCAGCTAATAGCCTCACGTAGATGAATCTCGATGCCTCTCGATTATGGGCTCGAGCTCCGAAGCGATTTTGTGAAAGGACAAAATTTGTTGTACTCGAATTCACGAAAGATCGAACACCTCCGAGTGTCCCACAATTGTCCCAATCGAGACTCCGCCGACGCGGAAGGAAGAAATGTCCCGAAAAGTATAAGAACGCACACGCTGGCCTCGGAATTCCAATTTTGTGGCCCCCCACCTTCGAATGAGCGAAATCGGGCAGGTTACAAGCACTTCCAACACTTCTAAAAGTCGGCCTTTAATCGTACGTAACGTCCTAAGCGGCTCCGAACGGTCTCGTAAAAGAGAAAAATCTACTCCTTTCTCGTCGAGAGCGCGGAAGTGTTAATCTTTTCGAAAAATTGCGTTTTAATGGTTGTCTTCGCGTAATTGGATCGAATTGGTTCGGAAGCGTAGGAAAAAGAGAGAGAGATAAATTCCCATGAGAGTATTGGCAGGCTTTTAACGCAGCTCCCGGGGAATGGACAACGTGTAGGATTGACAAAAGGGAAAGTGGCTGTTAAATAAGTACTAATTAGTACCAATTACCGTTATTGCAACCGGACACAGAGACGAGATGGTCTAATGCGATGAAATCTAACACCGAGTCCCATTTTGTCCTTTTGAGCGCATACGCTAGATCTCAAAACTCGCGACGAACCGCTCGCTCTTTGTTCTTTCCACTGCAATCAGCAATTCGTGACTTATTTGAGGCCCGGTGGGCCGGAGGCCTGGATAAGTTATCGCTGATCAATTTTTGAACAACACACACTTCGATCACTAATACACCCTTTCCCGCCGGAAGCCAGGAAGCCATCGCTCGATTTGGAACGATCAATGCTTTTTCATGCTCGTCATTTCGAAACGAAAGAAAAAAAAAGATACGCGCCAGTCAAAGGGCCAAATAACCGTTTTTCAAAAAATACCGAAGTTTTGGGAATCAAAGGGATGAATGACGGGGTTGTATCGATGAAACTACTTTTCGCCGGGAAAATCTTCATCAATTCCGGGTCTTCAATTACCAACGAAAGGCTGCCATCGAATACGCGTTGAATTATTAATACAATGCAGAGCATTTTTCAATTTCGCATTTGGTTCTTTATAAATTTAACAATAGTCAATTGGACTTCGATTCACGCACGCACACACGCGCCGCGTACGTGTGAATGTGTCCGCACAGGGGCAACGTTTGTTTGCCATTTTACCAGACGAGGGAAAATTGAAACAGCGGAGGAAACGTCTACCCCTGGCAATTCCAAGTGCGCGAAAGACCCCACGGTTTCGGTGTTTTGGTGCTTTATCTGAAAATAAACTTATGAGCTCCTGACACGAACGAAAATCGACGACGTGCCATGCATATCTTCATATCCAATTCAAAAGTTAAGTCGAGCCGTATTTCGCGTGATGTATGTACGCGTATATAAATATACCCATGAGCCATGAAATGTATATTGGAGGAGAAAAAGGTAAATAGAGCAGATGCTCTCTTACCTTTAGCAGCGAAGTCGTGGGTGGTATAAGAACGAGATGATGCTCAAACAAACAAACACGAGGAAAAAAGTGGCGACGGATATGAACCAGATACACTTTGTTATCGACTTACCACTTTCTCGTTCCTCGATCAATCGCTCCTGCGTTGGCCCGCGGGCAAAATTTGAGGCTCCGCCGGTCAGGACCGAGCCTCGAGTTTGAATTTCCTCGGAGGCGAAGCGACAGAAGAAATTTTAGCGAAACGTTTCCTACACGTTGCGAAAAAAAAAAAAAATACCGAGATCGTTAATTGCCACATAAAATTGAAAGCCGATTGCAACTGCGAAATTTTGTCGTTCCTTTCTTTCCCGACTAGCGTAATTTCCGTTACGTCATACCGCCCCGCTGCTAACTACGCTAATCAGTTTGCCCCGGTTACCAAATAACCGCGCTCGGAGTTAGTGCATCGCGCGGTAGCCGGACTCCACAAACTCCCGATAGAGGTCTTTTGCAACCACATTTTTCTCCCGCCCGGGAAACTCATTGTAACTTGTTTTAAACGGTTACAAGATACTTTGGAGTTCAGATTGACTTCGTGCAGCTTTAAAAGCTCCCTTTTTACCTCCAACTAGTTTTAATGGATGCGATATTTCAAAGTCTCTCTAAATTACTTTTTAAATTATTAAAAAAGTGTATAATAGCAGCGGCGGCAATACTTTTATTATACAGAAAATATTGGAAAAAAAGTGCCGTTGGAGGCTCGAGTGGGGGACGCAAAAAAAAAAAAATAAAAAAATATGAAAACGAGCCCGTCGGTATGTAGCGTATCTGTTTCGGTCGCCCTCTCTCGTGATATTCCTATAAAACGATTGGCCGGCAACGTAATTAATTCTGAAACTCGTCTCCTGGCACCGGGAATTAACGTAACCTTTTTCCCTTTGACGTTAGCTACCATTGCGTTTTCGACGAACCTAGCGCAGTGCCAACGGTAGCTTACGTGTGCTCCGCCGTCTACATTGAAAAGCAGGAGGAAAGAGGAGTATAACGTTTTCGACGAAGCGTGGCTGGTTTACTCGTTCGCTCCTGTTACTACGTACTTCTGTGTTGCCGCTACTTGGTATAGTTATTGCTCGTTCCCTATGCAACGGGTTTCGCCATTAATCAAAACGTATTCTCGCAAAATGGTATCACACGTCGCGCTAGCGTTGCTCGGTTTCAACGTATCCCAACGTTTTTCGCTGTTACGTCACTCGAGGAAACGTGGAGGGGCAACCGTGACTCCAATTGGTGGAGATCGGCCGGATAATACCCCAGCCAATGGTGAAATCATCGATAGTTAACGCTAGGCCCCGTCAGAGGGCGCTGTCAGTGACGAAGTGACACTCGGCGGATCCTCGATAGTCGCTCACGTGACTCTGTTCGAAAACAGCAAACCCTATCGCCGTCGGAGCGACAGGGGTGCCTCTTGATTCATATTGGGGGCGCTGACTGTCAGAGCCTGGCTCCTAAATTTTTTCCCTTCATCCACTCGCTTTCTAATATTCGCCCGAAAATTGTAAGAATTCCACGAAACCTCGCAATAGTTTCCTGGCACTTTCGAGTGCGCCGGGGTAAAGCAATTACCACTTTAGTGGCTCCAACTCTCCGCTAATCGTCCGTCCTCCTTTCGGTGGAAACTAAACTTTGTTGGCCTGCTTTCCCCCCGAACAAACAAAATGAGGGATTTGATGATGACGTTGATGATCCTGATCATCATAACCCCGGACAATTGTCCCGGAAAATGGTCGTGCTCTGATTAGAAATTGTATAACCAGGCGACGATACATTTCAGCCAACCGACTGGTGGAATTTGAATTAGCGTGTAAACGAGCGAGAGAGAGAGAGAGAGAGGGAGGAAAGGTTTATAATTATTTATTCCCCAAAACGTTAACTATTTGTTACCAAATAATTAATCGCCAAGAGGTTGGAGAGAGAGAGAGAGAGAGAGAGGATGGAAGAGGTACAGCATAGCCGTTCCACTAACCTCATTTGCTCGCATGTACGTACACGCGTTCGCTGGCTGTGTTGGACGTTCATGGCGTGTTTCGTCGTTCCTCCCAAGCATTCGTGTGTGCACGAGGAAACTGGAAAGAGAGAGAGAGAGAGACCCCTAACCGCAAACTCCCGATGTAATATGCTGTTGCCAACCTGATGCCGAGGCTGGTGATTTATTAACGACTGTCCGACGATCGTACGCTGGGAAATTATTATTTCGGTTATATCAATTTCGCGCGAAGTTTAATTGTGCCATCGCAAAAGAAAAATAAACCCCCAGCCCCGAGTTTTAATCACACCCGAGTTCGTTGGATTTCACGGACTCGACGCGAGAGGGTCCAATCGGGGCACGGATTTTCCACCTTCCAGGGTCTCGGCTCGGCCATGCCCGGGTACTGGCCCGCGGC
Organism: Gasteruption jaculator; assembly: GCA_949825005.1. Classification (NCBI taxonomy): domain Eukaryota; kingdom Metazoa; phylum Arthropoda; class Insecta; order Hymenoptera; family Gasteruptiidae; genus Gasteruption; species Gasteruption jaculator. The sequence continues at coordinate 1,048,639 of OX463764.1, read as the reverse complement.
TCATTGGCTCAGCCGCGTTATTGGCCCACCGGAAATTCCTAGGCCGCTACGTGGAATGAAGAGAACCCAAATGATCTGGAAGCCTCTGGTTGGCGCGTCTCTTTGTTTCCTCGTCGCTTCTCTCTAGACGTTACCTTGACTTTTTTCAGCCGGGCTGTCCTTAAGCTGCGCTACACGTGAGAACGAGAGCCATGGTAGACGCGGAGCACGTTGCTGATCGTCTTTTGTATCCTTCGGGTGATGATCGTTTAATCTTTCACTCGTGAATAACATCGCGTTCGAGTCGAAGTCATTCTCGCTTCATCAATCATCACCCTGATGTATTACTCAGCGTTCATTGAATCCTTATCTCTTTATCGTACGCGGAGATAACGCTTTTCCGGGATGGAATTCGCAACGGTGTTGGTCTTGCCCTCCTTCCTGGGCGCTCGGATTTTGGAATACAACATCCCACTTCCGTCTCAGAAATTCGAAGTCGGAGCGCCCTCTCTCTCTCTCTCTCTCTCGCCATTCGCGAGAGAAGTAATACGATGCGGCAATTGGAAATAAAAGATTGGAAAAATTGGGGAGAGCTACCAGACATAATTTAGCTACCAAAGGAAAATATGGTTGAAAGGCAGACCTGCCAGGGCTCTATGGTGAAATGAAACTCAGGGGGAAAAAAGGAGAAGAATCGTCGGTGGTTTTACACGACTTTACTGCCTGCGAGCGATAAAACTTACCAGGTCGATGCACGGACGTAGAAGAGAAAGAGAAAAAAGCAAGAAAACTGAGCTATAGTATATCGAACGTACGTTGAAAGCACAAATGCCGGAGGCCCTTTTCCAAATCCGTCGCTGCAAACGTCTCGACTCTCAGATGGAACCAACGAATGAGTCGAGAGCAAATCGAGAAGCGAAAGGAACGTATGGGAATATGGAGGAAGAATAACATGTGCAGGCTTTGTGCTGCTGCTGCTGCTGCTGCTGCTGCAGTTGCAGTTGCATTTGCTGCAACTGCTGCTTTAGACAAACGTATACGTGTCCTTCGATATAATAGCGCAATATCAATGTCACACCAAACTATAGTCTCTGCTTTATATAAACATTGTCGTTATCTCGAAGAACGAGTCGACTTTGTCGACACTCCGGTTCTTTCAAACGTTCTCATGAGCAAGATCGTTACGCGAACGTTATGGCGAACGGTCTTGAGTGGAATTGTCCTCGTGCACGGGCTGAACCCGTGACCCGAGTATCACCGAGGCCCTTTGGATTGAATTTTTAACACGTTCAACCCGCCGCATTTTTTGAGCCATTTAAAAAGCATTGGCCTGTGAACCACCGGTGGTTCACGCCGGGTTGAACGCGTTAAACCAAGACTCCATGGCGATTGTTTTGGTGCTGCAGGAATAACTCGACGTTTAGTGACTTTTGAAGGTTCCCCGGGTTTAATTGATTTGATCTATCCAGTGACGTCATTTATCACGTGATTAGTTACACCAAGTACCTCTCTTTCACCGCAATTACCGAAGTTACGTCAAAGTGGGACAAAATATGCGAGTTCGTCGGTGGTTGTATGTATAAAAAATAAGGATCGCATCGTAAATCTGAGTACCGGAGGTTTACAATAGGGGAAAAGTGGTCGTAGTCGTCTCTGTAGCGACGTCGGTCGGTAGTAAAAGACGGGGTTTCGTTCCAACTTTTACGTCAGAGGTATACAGTCAAAAGGAAGTTTTTGGCCAACCATTATGATAATTCGTCTAGTGCCGGAGTAAGCCGTAAGAGATGAAAAATATACGTGGGTATAACACCACGGGAGATGGATCGTGTAAGGAGGCAGGCCAGAGGGAGAAGACTAGAAAAATATTTTCCATTTTACTTTCTTCGATCGTCAAGAACCCTCGATAAATTCTTTCTCTTCGAAAGCCATTCAACTGCACTTTTACATTCAATGGAAACTGATATATACGTTTATAAGTGCTCGGCAAAGTCAATTTCAATGAGAAACTGAAATAGAGAATTAAGAGCGATTCTCGTTGAGCGAGGGACGTGATTGCGCGCGCAGTTGCACGAGGTACCGCGGGAGGGCGCTGTCGGTGATCCACCGGCGCGAAATTCAAACGCTTCTCCCCCAAATTACCAAAACAGAGGCCGGGGATCGTTTCAAACAACGCAGTCACAATTGGTTCCTATACAGGCCACGAGAGGCGCTGTTGATAACCGAGCGAAGCAAATTTGCAGCTTTTTTCCTGGATTCCACGATTTTGAGACCACCCTCGAACCACTAAAAAAAAATTTCCATTTGGACGTACCGTTATTTCAACAGTTCCCGTAAACACCAAAACTCCTTACGTACTCCAGCTGCGTCAAACAGAATTTTCCGGAGACGTCTGAGGCAAAAGGACTAGCCAAAGTATCGGATATAAAAAAGGAATCCGGCGTGAATTCTACACTTAAGGTGAACGTACTGCTTTAACCATCATAGGTCGTTTCCTTCTTTCAACTTCTTTCTTGTCCTTTGCACGATGAGACTCGGCACGTATTTCCAAGCAGTTACGACACGTAGCGTCGGAATCGTTGGGAAAGATGGAAAGGAGGAGTAAAAGAGATGGTGGCAATACAGTGAGAATATAGAGGAAGGACGAGAAGAAGGAAAGGGAGAGGCGAGAGGAGAAGGATCATCTTTTCTCCTCGTATCTCGATTTTAGCGCAATGGCGAAACAAAATGGATAGCGAAGGAGACCCACGACTATCGAGAGGCGGAGGTATCAGAGGCAGCAGAGATTTATTGGCTCAGACGTTAGCCCACTAAAGACAGCATAATATGACGTATAAACAAATGAATTCTTGTATAGTCAGAAAGAATGCATGTTTTGCCAGCAATGACTGCACAAATGATTGATGGTCCGATGTATTTGCCTCGAGTTTGGGATTTCGATGAAAGCGATTGTGGATTCCTCCTCCGATGGCGTGGCCGGAGCCGGAGCCGGAGCAAGCTATTATTAAAAAAATGCTTGGACGAAATGAATTCCCACCGGGGTTGTAGCGTCCTGGCATTCTCGCGACTGTCCCCTAAAAATGGCATGGCGGTGTTCCTAAATTTCACGGCACACGCTGGTAAATATATTACACGGTGGAACGTTTCAGCGGCAAACATTGGTTAAAAGACCTCAGGAGGAATTTATAACGGCTCGGTAATGGCTCTAGCAGTCTGGCTCGATAAACTCGGTCACAGGCAAGCTTTAGATTAAACAGCAATACGTCACTCCACTCCTTGTTACACTTTATAGTGATTTCCACCATATCGCAAAGACAGCGATTAATCAGATCGGGCCTGGGGGTTAACGGAACACACCGTGAGCCATTCGAGCCAATACAGCTTAGGCGGGCATAAATTAGCTGCTCCTTTTTTTAGCACCGTCAACACTCGTTGTATCCTCCCGAAATTTCTCTCGCTGGCGATTTTCCATTATACCGCGCTCCTCCTGCATAATTGAAACACACGCAACGCTATTTTAAAGATTTTTTTTATAAATAGTTGGAAATCGATGCGACTGTACGCTAACTGGTCTTTAATAAAACGCTGGTGTGAAAATAGCAGTCCTGCTGGTCCCCGAAGTAAGCTCTTCCATGGAGGTTAGGTTACCGATTCTCGAATTTTAGTGAAACTGCGCTTTTTTTAAATAAAAAACCTTCGTCAACAAATTAAGAATTCCACGTAATTACGGATACTGCGTGTGTGTGAGAGTAGATCCGGGGGATTTTGTGTTTATGTATTTTATATATGGAATGTATCCCTACACTTTTAGATTTCGAGTTGGAGGAAAAAGAAAGAGAGGGATGAAGTTGGCCTGGAAATAACTCAGAGCAGCAGTTTGGGTCGTGTTAGGGTGGAAGCAAGGTTTTCGAGGGTCGACGGATCCTTTATTACGGTCTCCCTCTCTCTCTCGCTCGCTCTCTCACTCTGTCCTTCGTTCCTCGTCCTTTTATTTTCTTAATACCTAACTTAAACTTTCTTCCCCACCTCCCTTCCCTTCTCAGACCGCTATAAAGTATACAAAGTATAACCCCGAGTTTGTTATACGTATAGAAAATGATGGGATTGATGGATTATATCGTCTTTTCAATACGCTAATAACTAGGATTTACCCTCGAGTAGCGTCATTACCCTGCCGAGCAGGTATAATTTCATGACTTCCACGGCTCCGATTGTAAAAAAGTTCTAAGCAAAGTGTACCACGGAGTAATGGCCGCTTTTTTCGCGCACCAGTTGCATGCTCTAAAAAGTATTCGTTGGCACAGTAATTTCTACCGCGCGGAAAGAAAATATCGGACGTTTCGCTGTTTACGGTAATAATTAATTCGTGAGTGCGTGAGTAAACCGCCTCATCACTGACAAAACACTGGACGTATCGGGGTCATATTCACAGGATACATTATTTAGGTAACGAGTAAGGTTCCTAGTTGGGTGTCATTCCGATAGGTTGCGCTGCGGTCTAACCCTAGCCCTATACTCATGACAGCCCAATTCACGTATTTCATTAATTATCTCAAAGATGGGAAGATACACCGGGACGCGTTGACGTGAAAAAGATCGATTCTAATAATATAAAATATCTTCTTCAGCAGTATTTCTTTCTTATTTTCTTTTCTATACAAGCAAATTGAAGTTATTTTCAAGGAAAAATCATGGCCGTAGTGCGAAGCGAGTTTGCGTGCATGGAACGAGAACAGTTCGATATACGTATACGTACACACACAAACACACACACATACACATACACACGTTACCCCGATATGTACGGTATAAAGTCTAGTCAAATAGTCACGTTAAAGACTGTATCGCCGAGTGGCTTTGCAAGAGTCCGAGGAGAAAGTTAGTTTTATTTTTCTTCCTCCTCGCTTTTTCGCTCCTCTCCTTATTTGTTTAATCGCACGTGGAAGGGTCACTGCATTGTCATGAGGCTCTTGCTTCACTCGGAGCTTCGAATCGATTTCAATTTGGGCTACCGGGGGAACGAAGGAAAGCCCTCGCGGGGAGAAAGCCCTTCGGGGGTGAAAGCCAAAACCGAGGAGGTGAGGTCACAGGGTGGACGTGGATTAACGAGCATTTCCAAAATCGATTTGCTTTGGCCCCGATCGAAAGGCGTCCGATCGAGAGTCAGTCGCCGGTCGCACGACTACTAACGGAGGTCCATAAATAAAGGGGCAAGGGTAATAAGGCCGAAGAATGTAAGGCGGGGACGTGGAAGCGCGTGAAGAGCTGGTGGATGTGTAACGGTTAACGGACGGGTCTGAGCCGAGAGCCGAGAGCCGTGAGGGTGGAAGCAAGGCAAAACGGAAAATGGGAAGAGGAGAGAAGACATCGAAGTTTGCTTGCTACCAGTGTATTGCTATTGCTGCCGTTTCTGCTGCTTGCTTGGATAGTTGGTTGCTTGGTTGGTTATGTCTGGCCTCCTCTCCCGTTGCCGTGACGACCCATACCACCCGCCATCGCGGTATGGTGTGGCATAGCATAGCATAGCATAGCTCAGCGCAGCACAGCGCAGCATAACCTGGCACAGCATTGCAGCGCATCGCACGGTACAGCGTAGTCACAGTCACGGCCTGCTCTCTCAAGGACCTTTTCCTCTGTCTCTCTTGTTACGCGTTTTCCCTTGTCCCTCCCGGCTCTTTAATTTCTTTAGGAAAAGTGAGAAAGAATCAGTCTTTCCGTAGCTATATCTTTATGCATTTCTTGTTGTTTCATTTGAGCAGCAGTCTTCCTACTTTTTCCCCTTGTTCTCGTATATCTTCCCTTTATCTTCATCTCCTGACTTGTCGTGCACGTATAGATACTTGCGTCTCGTGCCAAGGACTGTTGTTTAGACTGTTGTTTCCGAGTTTCTCTTATTAGTTTGACTCTTGCTCGCCGCTGTTCCGCTGCCGTTCCACCATTATCGTCCGCGTTTGAAGAAATAAAAAAAAAAGATTTCCTTTGTCGTTCCCAGACGCGGATATGTAGTTTTTTTTTCTAATTGTACCATTGTCCTACACGAGTTTCCCGTGACAAATTGGGCAGAGGTCGAGGTTATCGCGCTTTTATCGCCAACCGCAACCACTCTCGATAAAGATCGGCCGCGTTCGTTCACGCTCGGCTCGAATATGGCGTCGGGCGTCACCGAGAGCGCCCTCTAACGGTGCCTCGGGGATTCGCAGCGTCTCCAAACGTATCTCGGGGCTTAAACAAATAAACCATTCGTCGTAGTTCGACTATAAATGCAGCAAATTATTTGACAGCGTCGTTTTAGCATCGGCAGTTTTGCCGTAAACTGTTGTGAATCGACTAAACCGGGAGAAATGGTCTGAAGATGAAAGAGAATGTGGGTAGGATAGAAACAGCCAACAAAGTTGTTCGCTTAGGAAGCTTTGTGGCGCGTAATTATCCTGAGAAACGGGACAGACCATTCTCTTGATCTCTGTAATAGTATCTCCAGTGATACTACACGTAAACTATGTAAGACAAAGACGCTGCATAAGGTAAACTCGTTCCGGAGTGCAGTGGAACGAGTCGCCGGCGAATACCTGTACCGTGTTTTATTTCTCCACTATGTCTCCGTCTGTGAGTCAATGACGGAATTAAACGTCATCGGAAGTATAACCTAAGCCTCGAACGGATATTCGAGATTTCTGGAAAAACCAGAGAGTAAAGCTCGCTCCCTTACCAACCATTTCATCCTGTACGCGCTCGTTGGAGAGGCTCCTCATCCTTCAATCATGCAAATACCGTTTATACGTGATTCGAATTCCTCCTGTGCAGAGATGTGACGTAAAAATGAAGTTTGTATATTTCTAGCGCTGAATTACAGGTTCTCCGTGGCGAAACGCTTTCCGAATTACGTAGCTAAGCGGTGGCAACTGAAAAACAAACGAAAATTAGCGATAACGAAAAGTCAGGTCCAAGCGTGCATGAAAGTTCCATGCATTGACCTCGAAGCTCTAATTAGCTCTATACTAACACAGTCGGGACCTAATTAGTTCCATAGAAATCTTGAATGGGGCCAACTATTTTTAACGAAGTTAGAACCTCATTAGCTCCACTAAGGCAGATATTAGGCATCAACTGTTAGTAGGGATCTTACTAATGTAGCTGAGCTTCAATAACACAAATTAGCTCTGGCGAGGCATTGACTAGACTCTAATTGGATTACTACCAATGGGAGGATGGGGAGAATAAATTACGCCGTATTAGCAATTGGCTGTATTAGCAGTAGTCGCATTAGTCGAGATTCTGTGCGTACCGTTGAGGTCCAATTGGACCCGCACAAACACGGAACGGGGTGGGCAAAAATTAGTTAACGACTGAAATTCGTTTGCGTCTGAATTAGCAAACCTTGAGGTTACGGGTCGATTCAGAGCTCGGCAAGTTTCGTTTGAATCGACTTCTGCTGTAAAAGTTCGTCAAGTTCGTGTACCATTTTCTTCGCAAGAAAAAGGAGGGCACGCAGTGTGTTCCAACGAGATAACCTCTTGCGAAGTATTGCCCTGCAATGTTCGTCATTCCCTCAGAAGCTCCACTCCTTCACCCCGTCACCTCGTTTACGCGGTTATAACCTTTTGTTTTGATAACGCGCTTCTCTTAATCATCCTATCGAGGAATTTTTCAACCACCGTGGGTTCCTCGAGAAGCGCGAGACTCGGGCACCTAGGCCACCTGCCTGGCGGCCCGAGCAACGAGGGGCAAATATAGATGTCGAACAATTGGAATGATCGTAACCCATCGATGACGGCACGGAACAGTATCTAATCAACGAATTCGATATAGCCTTTTAACGTCTATGTAATCGGACGCTGGGTGTTATCGATTGCTTATCACGTTTTATACCGCGCGTACCGATAACAGCTTCTGCACGTGCATGTGTAGAGACTCACGTATGCAGACATACGCGTATCTGAGTTTGGGTCTATTTGCCGTATACCCATAATAGGTTCCATCACAGTTAAAGATATAACGATGCAGATGCTTTCACGTGTAATCTCATTGTATCTGGATGAACGTTATATCTCTGATTGAATATGTCAGAGATGCCAAATAGATAATCGCTGATCACAGAAAGTGTATCGTTACAATTCCCAATATTACGCGAATAGTTTGTCAAACGAATGAACTTCAACGCTTTGCCGATAAAGGACATTTGCGGTTGGTCTATCAATTCCCCTGAATCTGTGTATCCAATCGAATACACACGTCCACCATATGTAATTAAGGAACTGATCTGCCTCAAGCCGTTCCACCCGAAGCCCTTGCGCGTGAAAGTTTAATATTTAGCGAAGCGACGTATCCCATCCGCGCTAAAAAGGGGTAGTCCCATGGATTTTTTCGGCCGGAAGTTGAATCCGAACGGCTGCAATTGCAAATGGAAATCGAACCCACGGCCTTTGCTCGAGGCGCCTCGACCGGTGCTGGATCAATGCTGCAAGAAACCTTTTATGCTAATTAATTAGTTTTATAGGTATTGAGTGTAAGAGAGGAGCTCTCGGTAATAAACGAGATAAGAAGTGCACGTACACGAGTAAGATTCTTGCCGGGCAAATATCTCAAGTGTCGGACAACCTTAAAGTCTGCTTGGTGCCAAAATGGAGAATTGGAAAAATTGCTCGGAACAAAAAAGAGTGGAAAGAAGCCGGGACGTTTCGCTCGCACGAACGAAGCGTCTGGAAAGAAACGAGAGAAATAGGGGAAAAAAGAACACCCTCGAGCCACTCTTCTGCCTTTTTTTTGGCCTCGCAGCAAAAACCCGTGCATCGGTAAGGGAATTCGCAGACAAGGTTTCTATACGTACGAAAATCTCAATTTACGGCGATAAATAAAGCTGTCATATACATCTTTATTGACACAAGTCTTTCGGGGGATGAAGGGGGTTGGCGAAAAGGGGGTGGCGTTGAGAAGCGATTATTATTACGCACAGACATTTGCGGCTCAACGCGAGGGATCGGACTCCGAACGGAGCCTTTAAACAACGACAGGTCGTCGAACACCACCTCCGTGTGTACCCGGTGTATATAGATACCGGAGGTGTGTGTGGCCACTATATTTGTGTACGCGCGTACGTACATGTGTTCCCACCATGCACTCGCCTCCTTAACGGTATTTAATCCGAAGATCGCTCGTGTGTTCGCTTTCTAAAGAGAAAGTTTAAGGCTATTGCTTATTATTCACTCTCGATGGTAAAATCTCGCAGCCTTAAACTCGTGCGTTGCTTTTCATGGAATGTACGTGCTCCTGCCGAGGGCTACTCAAAATGGCCACTTCCGCCATTTTGTCGTTAGACCCGAAAGCGCGCGCATCTTCAATGGCGGCCCACATAACCTCACTTTTCTCTCTCTTTCTCTCGCTCTCCTCCACTTCGACTTCGTTTCTTCGCGTATCGCAAACTCCAACGGCTAACCATTAATGGCTTTGACGCGATGAAGGTTTAATTGAAAGAAGGGAAACACAAAACGGCCAGGTTCCGCGGAGAGAGACCATGAGGGTAATTAAATTCCGGTATCGTTTATTTCCTTCAATACTTTTTATTGTTGTTCTCGGTACACGCTTTTTCGAGGTCCAAAGGTCGACCGTGTATATGAGTTGTAAAGCTTCTCTTTCTTTCCTTCTGCAGTTTTGTTTCTCGTCTTATACGCCCGAGCCTTGTACGCTTCGACCCATGTAGAACGAACACGTGTATGCAGTTCTCGACGGGCTGCACTTCCGCGCGGATCGAACAAAACATGGGAACCGTGGACTGGGCAACTGCATAGTCTCAAGGAAGCAAATTATGACAATTTCCCTGGGAGCCACTGGACGGGACTTGACTCCACTGAGGCTCGATCGAGGTCGTGACACAAGGAGCCGCCATGGGGCGATAGCGTGGGTCGGCGTTGGTGACGTCAGTTTCTCCGATATTTTGTATCGAATGCAGATAATTATGACGTACGCCGAGTTTTTTTTTTTGCAGCGATGATACGTTTTCAAGTAAAGCTATTTGGCCAAATGCCTTATTAATTTTCATCGATCCCGCTGACGGTAATAATAGCGGTAATGGTAACAGAAGAGGCGGGTATATGCATCAAGCATATGGTAACAACTAGCCTACGTTAACTCGACACTGTGACAAGTGCTCTCCTGACGTTCCTGCAGCCACGCGGGATTGGTTGTTACTGTCATATACATACGCTCGTATGTACGTCCTTAATGAAAATTTACTTTGACGTATAGCGTTGCCAGTAGCTCGTAAAAGCGGCAATATAACACATAACCGTGTACGCAAAAAGAATCCTCCTCTCGCTTCATTTCGTAAAAATTATCGACAGATGAAATTCATTAGCGTGCCCGTCAATCACAATTGCCCGCTCACACTTAGCATCAGCGGCGTTCGAAATTCGCGCAATATCGTGAACCGTTGGACGAGATATTGGATCGCCACTCTGACGATCTCGCGAAGGTTTATGCGCCAGCGACAGCGCCCCCTTACGGCCCTTAGCGGTAATTAGCCTTGCGCCAACCGGTAGTCCAGTGAAAAGCGGCACGTTAATGCCATTGAATGCTACCTTATTATTTGTGATAAGCCGAAGTGGGTTGTTGGAACGGATGATATTTGCAACCGATTAAATTTCCAATGGGCTCCGTCGTCCACTTTGAAAGAATGAACGGGAAAAATTGGTAGAGGAAAACGAAAATATAATATGTATGTATTAAAAAGCCCGAGCGCTGGTATAAAGGATGATCTCATGAGGTTGAACGTCGAGCGAAACTATCGAGTGAGTCTCTCTCTCTCTCTCTCTCTCTCTCTTTCTACCGTTATCGCATTTTCCTATCCGCCGCCAGACGCTTGAAGCAGCGAAGCCGTGGAAAATGTGCAATGTATATAGCAGTAGTATGCACACAACGGCATAAAAGTTATGCAGATCCCTTCAATGACGTCACAAATCTTCTACATCTCACGAAGCTTTATAGGAAAAATAATATTCTATCGAGTATAAGATGGAAAATGTGTTTTCTCTGTCACCTTTGTTCTCTCCTCTTCTCTTCCGCTATGTCGGCTTATTTGTAGCCCGCGCACGCCGGCAAACTCATTTGTTTCGGTCGAAAGGCGCATCAACTGATCTTAAAGCAGGTTTCGGAACTTTTCGAAGCAGTTCGGGCGGTTTCGGATCACTTCGGACGTTGCTCGGTCGTTCTCGGGCCGCTTCGGACACCGTTCGGGCAAGTTCGTGCTCCTTCGGAGGTTGTTCGGTCGTTCTCGGGGCGCTTCGGACACCGTTCGGGCAAGTTCGTGCTTCTTTGGAGGTTGTTCGGTCGTTCTCGGAGCGCTTCGGACACCGTTCGGGCAAGTTCGTGCCGCTTCGGAGGTTGTTCGGTCGTTTCCGTAGAAATTCGGCCTGATCGGATTATCTCGCACGTTTCTTCGGATTGTCGCGAACGCCCCTATCATTTTCACGGATATTTTGTGACACTAATGGGCTCCGAAAGTCGGAGAAGGTTCTCCGTGCTTTCTTTCACAATAACCAGTCGGGCAAGAAAGAAAAAGCAGCATTAATTAAGTTGAAGAAATTGACTTACGAAGAACTTTCTTCTCCTTTCCAAACACGAAGCAACGTAGGAAATACGAAAAAGTTGAATTTCTCCTCTTTTGAAATGAAAATAAAGGATAAATGAAGTAACATAATTTTCAACAATTCATTTATAATTTAATTGACTTTCTACATTTCTTATCGTACTTAATGTTTGTGATAAACTCATAAAACGAAGTAAAAGAGAAAGATGGAATTAAAGTATAGCGCAGAGAGCAAAAAAAAAGGAATCCAACTACCGCGGGTGTGAGAGAGATGGTTTATTCAGGAAAAGTTTGCTTTAAGAAGGTTCGTGTTTCGCTGGTTACGGTGCTCTCGAAACTTTATGATAGAGACGCTGGGCTCTTTTTCTCTTTTCCTCTCGTTGAACTGCTGCTTATGCTGCTTCGGTTCTCTTAGAATCCGTCGCTTTCGCCGTTGTGAAGATCAGAGTCTGCTATCGCGTGACCGGTTGCTTGCTTGGCCGCTGTTTAAAGTCCCTCAACACTCTCTCGGCACATACATTCGCCTCTCTCGGTGTGCGTCTAAACGTATACACGCGTACGTCGACGACGAGACGAAATATATAGACCTGGCATTCCTTATACCTGACTGCAACAGCTACTAAACTTTAGACTAACTGTGGATCAATTTGTTGACTGATACTCGTGTATTTTATACAAATTGCATTTCGAGTGCCTTCTCGCTGTCATAGATCTCTTTATTCGTATCTCCAACCTGCAATCGCGAGTATTTTAATGGCCACTCATCCTTTATGCGACTGCCAACACCGTTGGACGTAGATAAAAGCAGACAGAGGGAGCCACTCGCGTTCCACTTCGTGTGTATCTTCGTGCAACTCCGTCCAACTTCGTGTGACATCGTGGGAAAAAATTGCGGGAGCTTCGGATATTGTTTTTAAAACCGTAGGAGCGGAAACGGAACGGTGAGAAAATTTTTCGCGGAGCGAAACCGGCAGGATCGTGTTAACCAAAACAGTTTGGGACGAGCGCATATACGCGCAAATGGTTACAAGGTATCTGGATATTTACGAAGGAGGAAAAACGAAATAAAGTAAATTTAATAAAAAGCGGGAGATAGATGGTTTCGTTTGTCTTTTTGGTATCATATGATAGCGTAAGTAGCACCGGAGCACGTTTTCCCTCGTCCTTTATAAGCCACCGCGTGCCGACAGCCTGCGGGTAGACGGTATTGTTTGCGCTTACACTACTTAGCAACTTCACTCCACTTTGTACCTTCAACACTAAATAAGAGCGTCTAGTATATGCAGCAAATTAAACTTTGCAGTTTGTACGTACAAGTAGAGAGATCAAAACTCGATTCTGCCGTGAAACTGTGTTTAATAGATTCACGTTATTTTCCTAAGGCCACGCTCGCGTTCGGTAACACAACATTGACAGCATTCAGCGCTCGGAAGAGACGTCGCAGTTGTAAAGTTACTTCTACGTTTACTCAATCACCGCATGTGTACGCGGTAGCGGTACAATGGCTTTTTCTTCCGACCCGGAAGACGATAGTTGAGTCTTCCGTTTACATACTAACCACACTTCCGTTGCACGATTTCTCCCTTCGCGCGTGAATGTGACTTCCATAATTTTTATACGATAGCTCTGAAAATGTTTGCCACGAGACGACTCGTCAGGGACCAGAAGTACTTACTTCGCAAATGGACGCAAAATGCGTTAATCCTTCGAGGGCCACATTTTTTTTAGAGACCGTTCGACTTTTTGCGTCCCGGATTAAACTTCCGCAGCCTTCGGCGGTCTGAGCGATAATGACGTTGGGGCTTCCCCCACTCACGATTGTTTTCCCCCTCCTCGCCGGTCCTCTGAGCCCCTACTCTTCCCCCATGCGCGACTCTCATGCGCGATAGACTCTCTAGAGCTGAAATTGTCTCGAACCGAGAGAGAGAGAGAGAGTAGGAAATCGGACGCTCTAGAAAGCGATTGCTCAAGATGCAAAGCCCAGTTACGGAAAATGCATTTAGAAGAAATCGTGGCACGTGCATTTCGCGGGGTTCCCGTAATTGTAGTGGCTCCCATTCCACTTTGAGCTGCGAGTCCCGTCGCCGAACTCATTAATAAAGCAAAAACCGTTAATGATGTACAAGAGGCAACGGCCTGTCTCGCGATTGTCCTCGAACCGTTGTTAATCCCAAGTAAGCGCAACTTTGAATTGAAAACTTGCGTCAAAGGAGTTTTCGAACGCGATGACGAATATTTCCGTTGCTGCCACATGTTCACGAAGACACTAACCGTAATTTGTGACAAACCATTGGAGTCTAATGTCGATTAATTACAAAGTGCTCATAAAAGTGTCCAATTAGAATATTTAAATGAGTAACAACAGCGGCAGGGACAGCAGTGGCGGCGTACCGGTAGTCGCAGTGGAAACAACCTATATCGCACTAATTGATCATCATAAATTCGGATTTGTAAATGGATCATGACGAATGCCCTCGCGTTGAATTCTCATCTCCTCGTTCCACTTTGCCTCGCAACACCAGCGAAATCCAAATACTATATTCAGCGCTGCAACGACCGAACGTGTTTGTACAAAGAGAGCGAGAGAGACAGAACGCGAGGTATACGCTGTAGTGGAATGAGCAGGTGGAACAGGAACATTCGCTAAATTCGGAGTTTAATAACGTTAACAGGGAATTACGACATTAATGCAAGGACCGGTAATATCACAACCACCAGAGAGGTCGTGCTCGTTTCCTGGCGAAATTCTCAGCGACCAACACTTCTCTCTCTTTTCGTCCCTCTCCTGCTCTTTCATTTACTGGTTTACCGGCGGCTCTCTCTTTCTCGCAAACTGCCTGGCTTATTATTCCTTCTCTCTCTCTTCGTTTCACGTCCACACACGCACTCGGCGTCCCCGTACCACCATGGCATCATCATCGCGACACGCTGAAATATCTCTGCTGCGTTAAAGTGACGTTACGCTACATTATTCAACTTGGACACTATAGAGAGAAAGAGCGATTTGCCTTCACCAGTCGCTCGCTTACTCATATTGTCCTCGTCGATACTGCCATAAAAATCATTTGCACGTGACACTGCCGAGATATATGGGGACTCGCGATCCTTCGACCGCGTTCGTACGCTGAAGAAACAGAAGTCAAGGCGTGTTCTTACATTTTTAGCCTTTGACCCACTCTGCAAATTTATTTTGTACTTTTTCTTTTCGATCCGATCTCAATCTCTGCGATGGGAGAGATTTTATGAGATCGTCCGCTCGGACATGTCTTTTTTCGAAGGTCAAGTTTCGATCAAATGGTCAATTTCGAGAAAATCCAAAAATTAAAGCACCCCAAAAATTCAGAAACACGCGATGGCTAATATAAAAAAACACGAACCCTTTTTCTGCGAACGAAATTAATCAATACTTTGATAAATTTAATGTAACTAAATTACGCGTTAATGTCACAAATGAAATAGCTGAAATTGAATTTTTCACGGCAAATGAAATTAAAATCGCAATGGTTATTAAATTATTGTATAAATAGTATATAACCGAACTTTTGATTTATGACCTTTGTCACGAGTAAACCAGTTACCATGCAATTTTAACTGAAATTTTGTAACGGGTAAAAGTTATCAACTGTTCTTAGCGTTTTTAGTTGGCCATTGCGATGAAATACCAATAATGACGTTTCTTCCTCTATCGGTCCCTGGTAAAAAATACTTGTTCGTCACCAACACATTTTTGATCGAATCGAGGCCCGTGTGTGGTAAAAGCAGCTTGGCTCGGATTCGAACCCGGTTCTCTGCGTGAGCTTGTCCCACTTTTCACCAACTTCTTGGCTGGAGTCTGGCAGCGTCTCGAGTATTAGCCACTAGCGTGTCGTGTATTGGAAGCTTTTCTATTATTAGCATTGGTCCACCGCATTTTTCTCTCTCACAATCATTTCGGCCGAGTCGAGAGCCTTTTTTCGTCGCTCCACTTTTCTTAACGGTACCTAACCGCAGTGCTGCTATGCCTTAAACGACCCGTATACAAGAAGATGCATGCCATCGCAGCGTCGGGTGCACTGCCTGCCTGGAACTCGACGATTTCGGGTGGTTCGACCTGAAAACACTCAATGAATATTTATCGGGCCACTCTAAAATAAGTTCGGTCCGAGAGTAGGGAGCGGATTTGAAAGTTTCACGTGTATGTGCACGTACGACGAGTATATATTTATATACATATACATATAATGGTTAGAAACGAAGCGGTTAGCTACTTACGCTTATACTTTAGGGTCAACGCATTGCCAAGGTGGCGGCCATGTGGCACTGTGGGGCGCATGGCAGCGCGCTTGCGTGCAAATGACTTACAAACGCGTGCTACCTACTTGCTTTCCTACCACCCCCTTACCCCTCCACCGCCGCTCCGTCCCTCCTTCCTCGGCACTGTTTTGCCGTTGTGTGTTCATCGGCTGTGTGCGTGTTACACTTGCATGTCGCGCAGATACATTATTGCTACTTCTGCCTCGCTCGTGCAATGGCTATGTAACATTACTGTAGGATTGACGAGACCACGCATATTCCAAATACACATGTGCACTCTGGATACGTATGGGGAACCGAGGATACGCTTAAATACAGCATGTTGCTTGCTTGCCAATCAGATTTTTCCTCGGTCTCTTCCTTCTGCAATTTCTTTTCATCGGAACACGAATACATAAATTGAAATATTCGCTTGTCGAAATATTCATTTTGTCTGCTTCATGAATTATTTACCGCTTTATGTAATTGGCTATTGGACTTCTTTGTGGGAAAGCTGTAAATAAACGGCCGGGTGTATGCAAGATAGATTTATTTCCAGACTTATTACATATTTAGAGCTGAAAGTTCAGAGGGTTCTTGTTTATACCTTTTCACCTTTAACAAGTGGCAATTATTTCTCGTAATAAGTCACTCTCCCTTTACCCCTATACCTTTCACGGTCCTCGGTGCGGAGGCGAAGTATGGCGGATATCTGGGACGTGGTTCGAGGGACGCGAGGGCTCAGTCCAGACTCTTGCCCACGGTGTCGGAATCGAGGTTTCGGGTTGCCGATAACGATCGATCGACCGAAGAAGTCGTCTCGCCGATAACGGAGTCCCCCTTGATCGGGGTCTTCGCTTGCGTCGGCGCGTAAGTAGTAGCGTGTCGTTAGCGAGTCACTAAACGTTAGCGTGTCCCTCACTGGAGTGAGCCATTACTCGCGCTTTGGGTCAGATTAAACACTCTCAGATTAGCCCCGGGGTTGGTCAATTATTTTGCGAAGCCGTCTGACGGATCACCCCGTTCCGCCCCGGAACAATACACGAGGTTCGAATCCTGAAATACCTTATGAATTAAATTAACACGTCAAGTAGTCTTGTGCAGTGGGTACACAATACTTTATGTCAAATCATTGTGCTATCGTATTACAATGGAGGGTTACGTTGAAGCCGTGAATGCATTTCTACCGTATGCTATATGCTTCTCTTCCCTTCATATCTACCACTCTCGGTAGTAAGTCTCTCATTCTCCCTCACATGCCATCTCTCTCTCTCTCTCTCTCTCGTACACTCCTGCCGCCTTTCTCTCGATCTCTCTCGCTCCTCATGGCTTTGCCATGGCGTAGCGTTAAGGTCATCGACTTTGTAATCACGTACAAGCAACTCACTTGTAGTTACGGCACACCACGTGCTTTTCACCCTTAACTTTCCTCCATTTTTCTCCTTATTAATAAGATTCACCCTCTTTTCAGTCCACCGGAGTCACGAAAAACATGTGGCGACATTGGTTGTGATAATAAACCGTGGACTTTCCTACCGCGTATTTCAAACGAGACGCGACCCTCGCGGGTCCGTGCGCAGACGAGTGACGAGTCCTCGAGATCTACGGCGCATGGTCTCGATCCGGCGGGAACGTTCGAACGGGCAATCGGAAGTCGGGGAAAAAAAGCGGCGGAAGAAAAGTCCTGCAATAATTACGCTCGAAATTTTTTGCCACTGTTTCGAGTAAAACGTATTACAGGAAATTACGTGTAGCAAAAAGGAAACCCGCCTTTTTTTCCCTTGCGCGTGAGGGAAAAGCGGACCAAGTAACTGCATGGCAAACGTCCAAGATTCTCTCGAGCGGTACACTTTAATTTGTTAATGTATGTCTTCATTGGATATTTCCTGCTTGCTATTCCGTGATTCAATTTAATTAGAGTGTATCAAGGGAAAGGGAACAATTTTATATATTCCTGCAACGGGGATATAAAAATTCGGAGCTTAAGTGTCTTTCACACTCGAACGAGCTCAACAATGGCGGTCCTTTTTCCTCGGCATCGTGAATTTCGGATTCTCAGGCGCGTTCAGAGAGAACTACTTGTTACCAATTTGATTCCTGTTATTTTTAGTGTTCATTTAAGAGCCAGCACATCTCTGCCAAAATGTCCAACTCGTTTCTATTCAGACTCGAAATCTTTCGATCTCCTCTCTCCTCTCATTCTTCCCGCGGAACATCTGTCCGCTCCGAAAGCGCATCGCGCTCAATGGTAAAATCCGACACTCTTCGCACGTAAATTTTTCTGGGAAGGAACAACCCAAGAGTCGTTTTCGAAAATCTTCCCACCGTGTGGTCATTTGTCTTTCGGCCCCGAAATCCGTGAAAAATTGAAGGCGAACGCGGGTGACGCGTTGCTCGTCCTTGCATTCCGATTGTCGTGTAATTATACGACGGCATACATCCATGTGTGCGTGCCGTGAGTGCGCCTTCGAGTCTCGCACAGGTACTGGCTCGTGATACGGCGTCTATATTTATCCATTGTTTGAGATGAGCAACAACCACCGGCAAACATGCACCGGCTTTCTTGCGATAGTAACGCAACTCACCAGGAAGGAAAATTCGCTCGACGGAGAAACGGCCAACCATTGAAACTCTTGCGCAAGGTGCCACCGGCAATCGCACGCGCTTCTACGACGCTTGACCCAATTCGGACCCAACACGGACGCAACGAATCGTTGCACTGAATCAGTCGAGTCGAATTTAGCGCGGTCGCGCTCTCTGGAATGCACTTGAGCGTTTTATCCCCGCAGCGGATTCCGCCCGGAGCTGGGGCCCGAGCGAATCAACCGAAGCCTTGCGTGAAGCGCGCATAGTTGGAGGACACGTACTGGAGGAAGCTTTCTCCATCCGGACCGAGTTTACACAATCAATTACGACACACTCGAATGGGTGAAGTGGAAGCCCGAGAAGATAACGAACAAAGATTGAAAAGTTGACACGACGCTTGGAGAGGCTTTCACGCGAAAGTACACCGAAATTCGCTTGAACCTATAAACGTGACGGCGCCGGAAGGATTAACGACCCTTCGCGCTCGGATGGCGGAGTAACGAGGAATCGGGATGTTGCGAGCACCGGAGCGAGACGCAAACTTCTTTTTGAGCAAAGCGAGGTGTCGTCATTAATATCATTTCTCACGACCACCTCTCTCTCTCTTTCTCTCTCTCTCTCGACTTATACATTCATCTTTAATCCCAACCGGTTCTTTCAATCCAACTTTCTTCCGGCGAACTTTCTTGATGAATACGTTCCCCGGGGAATCCGTACCGTGTCAAGGATTTCCAACTTCGAGCGACGGACGCTTCGGTACAAAATTCTAATTTTCGAAGGTCAACTCGGAAGATTCAATTCCACGAAGGTTTTCATCTTTTCGTGCTCTCTCGTTGCTTGGCAAAGACTATCAACGCTTCGCCGGTACACAGAGTCGTTGGACGACTTTAGTCGTCGATAGCATTCACAGGGTTAACCGGTCCTCCGAGGTGGCATAGGTCGTCTTATGACGAATACAACATCGTGGAATTCCTCCAAACGAGAATCAGCTTGTAGGTTAGCTCCTCGGCTGCTCACAATAAGTACACCATTGATGCCGTACTACGCCTCTGTGCAGATAACGGGAGAGTGTATTATAGTATCGTGTATAATTGGAAGTTCAAGCACGCAATAAATTACGAAATGGATGGTGACGATTAAACCAAACGACGTATGTTAGATAACGCTCTGGGCTTTATGTTCTTCGACATATTTTCGTCCTTCGCGTTTATTTCCGTAAACTCGATCGTCGATTTATCGAAGCGCGACGATACCACCTCCCCTCTTTCCCCTCCGGATGCATTTCCTGAACGGAGAGAAGACTATTTAGATTCTTATCCTCCCGAGAACTATCAGAAATCGATCGACCGAAGATGGAGCACTCGCTCGCAGTCCCTTCGACGTTGCTCGAATTTGGTCGACGATGACTGGCGGAATCTATTCGCTATGCGAAGAATTGCGGGGCTAATAGGAATTAATGTGCAGCGCGAGACGCTCGGAGGGGAATCCCACATGTGCGGGGTCTGCGCGAGTGTCGAGTAGTAGGCACACGTTGAGATTAAGCGGATAGGTAGTAGGTTGCTTGCTGGTTGGTACGTTCGTTCGTTCGTTCCTTGGTTCGTCGGTTGGTTCGAATAGTACTATCGATCCTCGGTATCATGGACATGCCTCGTCAGACAACATCGCATGCTTGCGGTGCACGTGTCTCTCCTCGCTTTACCTATATATCGCCTCGACGTATGCACAATGCGCCGTAGGTATACGCACGCACACTCGGGACCTGTACGTGAATGCAAGGGAGGTAGGCGCGTGTAGAGAAATGTGCGAACGCACGCATGCAACGATCGAGGAGAGCTCACGGTGGATTCCAGCGGCTCCGTTACGACAATTTTTGATGTCGCTACCGATAAGTTTCGTTGAGAGCCATTCTGCGCGCGGTGTTTATCTGGACTTGACGGAAGCCGCTATCGCTCACTTGTCGAAAAAAGTGTCGGTTGGCTAACAAGGGGTCCTAAAGGTCTCGTTAAGGCTCAGCGACGACGCTCTATAGCTTTATTGATCCGACGAGGAGCGTATTGGAGCAACACGTGCGTTTTTTCATTAAGTAGCATCGCGGTGTTAGCACTGGATGTTGAGAATATTTCAAAATTTTATCTTTCTTGGCTTTTTCCGATGCTTTTCAAACCTCGTAAGTTTTATCAGATAATTTGGAAGTCCTTCATCAACTCCGCGAGGAACCGCTTGTAGCGTATATTGGCGTTAGCGTGTCTTAGCGTGTCTTAGCGTGTCTTAGCGTGTCTAGCGTGTTTTTAGCGTGTCTTAGCGTGTTTTGAAGCTAGTGGCCGGACACGTTAGCGCGTGGAGTCGGTGCGAAGTGGTCATAACTCCGGATAGATTGAGCGGAGGCAGGAGAAACATCGATATCGATGTGATACTTGATTTCGACGATAGATAGCAGCAGTTCAAATGGTAATTGTCGTGGCCACCTATTGAGAGATATACAATTCAAGGCCACGGTGATTTGGCAATCTGCAAAGGCTTATGTTTCATTAAATATCTGATCCGACCCTTGTTCTGAAATTTCAAATTTCCCCATTTTTGGAGGAACGCCAACGTATGTAAATAATTCCACATCTTTTGTGAAGCGTCGATAAAGAGTTACAGAATTCCGCCACAGATATGCTCGCCGTACCTAACCTAAGGCAACCTAACCTATAGCGTCGAGACCGGATGAACCTGTTGGTAACTCTTGGAAGTTCCACACCGACAGTTTCCGGAATTCTAATGGCTCGACAGAACTTACGAGGGCTACGTTCCGAACCATAAACTGTTTGTGTGTGTGTGTATATTTACTCGGATCTGCCGTAAAGAAAACTGCGTGTATGCGTTATGCGGTGCCTACCTATGCCAATGCCGGGTCCCCCTCCAAGTGCGAGAAGATAGTGTCGGAAAGGAGGAAGAAGTCGAGAGAAGGAACAACAAATTGTTTGAATCGGGTAGTTCCTTTTTTTCCCACGCGTGCATGCACGGAGAAAGAGAAGCGGGCTTGATTCGTGTGTGCTATATAGGGTCAGCAACGACGAATCGTTCGTTTACGAGCGCCTACAACGAAGAGGTGTGGGGTGTTGTTGGAATAATGGATGGTGCTTGTTGATAATCCGTCTACGTCCCTACGTGCGATCGATGACGAGGCGCGTACAGAAAGAGTGAAAGTGTGTATGTGCGCTCCGTATGTGTACTACACTCGTGCAGGGGAAAGAGAAATAGTGAAAGAGGACAGAACGGAGGAAGAGGGAGAATAATCTCGGCGCGATTCAACATCGTTTCTCTGATCGCCATAATAAAAATGAAACGATGATAAACGAGGATTAAATTAATGCTATGCTCATTCTAAAACACCAATTAACTTGATTCTTGTACCGTGTATGCGTCACCGGCACCGTCGAAGGTTCAAAACGTCAACGCCTTTGGCCCCAAACTCGATAAAAGCGTCCCTCCGACCGGGCCCCGGCCGTAATCGCGTTGGACCTGGTCGGCCATCGCGGTCAACCTAACCTAAGTCGGCCGGACGAGCGCTGCGGTCACTTGGACACGGTTTTACGCGGAGCCGCTGGATGGCGCTGTCTCGGACGACTTTCAGTCGAAGAAAAAAAAATATTTTCAATTCGTTCCATTGCTCGGGCCCGGCCTATATTTTATTGCGTAAAACAATTCGATAGCGGAGGGAATATTTCTCGGAGCGGCACTCAAGGGTCTCCCTTTTCTCTCGTCGACGATAACGACATAAAGAGAAAAAGAGGAGGAGAAGGGAAGCTTCGAAACAAGCGAGGAAAGGAAAGAGGAAACAAACGGTAAAAAGGGGATGATGGTGGTTCGACGAACCTTCTACACATTTTTCCCCTTGTATCTGCAGTCTCTCGATCCTTTCGTGCATCTCCGGAGATGTATCAAGACGTGGAAATGAAAAACGAGTTCGATTTATTTAAAAGCCATCGAAAAATACGTAACTTATTCGTCCATTGCATCCGCGGGGGTTCGATCGATGGATTTTTCGAAATCCGCGAGACTCGATGATGAAATTTATTCGAACCGATGACGCCGTTAAAAATCCCGTGGAATGAATGGAAATCAAACGGAAGGGGGTCGGAGAAAAAGGGGAATTGAAATTTCTCTTAATTTCACAAGCCATCGATTCTTTTTCCATCGACGATGGAGTTATGTTTGTGTAACACAAATACGACGGCGTGTTTCCTTTTTCCTTTAGAACCGGAAACCAGTTCTCTGCGAGACGTTTTGTCGCTGCACTCGATATCTCATTTGTAGCGCTCCCGGTAGATTCCACCGTTTTATTTTTAGAACTTTCGAAACATGCTTACTCATGCACTCGCGATTCTCTTTCTTCGTAAGTATTTTTCTTCCAAGTTATGCAGCAATAAATTGATTTCTTCCGCTTTCCCGAAAACGTCAAAATCCAATTTTCGTTGATTTTTGTTTGGAAGGTTAAAGGTGCAATCGTCTTTAAACTCCGCGAGGAACCGTTTGTAGCGTATATTGACGTTAGCGTGCCTTAGCGTGTCTTAGCGTGTCTTTAGCGTGTCTTTAGCGTGTCTTAGCGTGTTTTGAAGCTAGTGGCCGGTCACTTTAGCGCGCGGAGTCGGTGCGAAGTGGTCGTAACTCCGGATAGATTGAGCAGAGGCAGGAGAAACATCGATATCGATGTGGTACTTGATTCCGACGATAGATAGCAGCAGTTTAAATGGTAATTGTCGTGGCCACCTATCGAGAGATATGTAATTCAAGGCCACGGTGATTTGGCAATTTCGAATAAAAGCCATATAGAGAATTTTGATTAAAAACCTGTTTGGAGGTTTACCTTGTAACGTGTGCAACCCTGACCAACCAATTTCTGCGGTTAGTTCGAAAGTATACGTAAGGTGTAATCGCTGTTATGTGTTTAAATGTACATAAGTAAAAGCGTTAAGCGTAGGCAAGTTTTGTTTTGCGATGCAATCTGCATAAACGCGAGTGAGTGTGTGTGTGCGCGCAAATATACGTGCATGTAACCTTGGAAGTGGAAAATGTGATATGACGAAACCAAACATTTTATCATAGCAATATGATTATCGCGAATAATGGTGTCGATAACATATTTATCAGTGTAAATATTCACGTCGAATTGTTATACATTTCCACAAGTACACGTAATGTGATAATTCATGGCAATTAAGCAGATAGTTTGACTCATTAACGAATTCACACACCCGTACCTACTATTCGCTAAACCTTACGGATGTAAAGGAGCGAATTATGTGTATGCACACGGCATCCATAAATTGCATATGAGTTCTTACTGCTGCTCCCTGTCTCTCTTTCGTACGATCAGCTTATATGTAACTATCATGTAAATATATGCGGCCTTGACATCACATAGACTTCCATTGGATCATATTAACTCAACGTATCTCTGATCCGTGCGGCAATATGTTTTGAGGGATAGGAAAGACAGACGGAGAGAGAGAGAGAGAGGGGGCGAGAGAAGAGCTGGATGAAACGAGGAGCTTTAGCTATGCACCAGCTTCCATGCAATTTCGGGAATCAGGATGTAGGGAACATTTGGTTCTCCTTTGAATCCTCGCAGCAAATTAGTCTTGTCATTTTCGCTGATTTGCGAGTTTACAAGTCGTACGTTGAACCTGTGTGCGATATAAATAATTCGGCAGCACTATTGATTTCCAATTTGTATCGAGAGGGCGTCTGCAATCGCGCAGTTTGAGATAAACCACGAGAGGTCTCTGCAGCAGCGCCTCTTCGAAAATTCCCAAAAATTGAGATTCGCGAAAGAAGCTGCGAAAAATCTCCAAAAATTTCGACAGGTTACGTAACCACTTCGGTCAGCGTTGGGTCGATTCGAATTAGGCGGGGACTCGCAGCCCCGCGCCATAGATCGCCAATCGCCTTAACTCCTGGCGTCGCTCCCTCCAATCACGCCCTCCGCTGCGCAGTAGATCTCTGGTAAGCGAATTTTCGCCTGGCTTTAATTACAAAGCAAATATTATTCTGCGCAGTCACTTCTCGACGAGAAAGAAGTGTTTTCTTGTTAAACTGGCGACGGTCAATAACAAGTTTGGTAAGGATTAAAGTGAAATGAGAAA
The DNA here is from genome assembly GCA_949825005.1 of Gasteruption jaculator. Lineage (NCBI taxonomy): Eukaryota > Metazoa > Arthropoda > Insecta > Hymenoptera > Gasteruptiidae > Gasteruption > Gasteruption jaculator. The sequence goes on along the minus strand of OX463764.1, from coordinate 1,024,096 downwards.
GATTGCAGCAGACAACGCTGACTTGTTGACCTCGACGGCTCCTCGATTTATCGGTCAAAGATAATAGTTCCCTATTATCTCTTGTTACTTTGTCGTAGCTGCGAGAAAGAGAGGAACACAACTTGTCCCCGAATGTGGGTCGTTCATTGTTCCCTTTCTATCGAGTCATTTCTCTTCATCTTTCTGACGTACGAACTTAAGTACATAAGCTCGTACATACTTCGAAATATCTGCGTAGAAATACACGCGTAGCCCGTGTATACGGATTTCGCCCGCACACACACACACGCACACACACAAACCCACACGCGCGCGCAATACTAATTTTACGTCCCGCGTATTTTTAGACCCTCAGATTTTTATTGGCTCAAGTCCAACTGTGAAATTACTTATTTTCGCTGTGTTTATCTTTACTTGCCTCGCTAATGGATCATTCTTCCCGTCCCTTTTTGGTCATTTACCATGAAATCGCGTGTCTAGATTAATATTGTACCCATACATGTATTTAAGTATTATCAATTTTACAATCTCTCGCCATTGTAGGCCTCACGTTTTCACTTTCGCACGATTTGCCCGAACCGAGGCTCGTCCCAGTTGACGATAACTCCCATAGGCCCCGTCAGAGGGCGCTGTCCGTGCCAAGCAAGTTCTCCTCGGCCTTGAGATAATCGCTCCGGGTACAGTTCCAACTAAACCGTGTCCCATTTTCGACTTTTCGGAGCATCCTTTTACGAGTATCGCTCTCTTCGTCCCTTTCACTACCGTTTCGTTTTCTTATCGATATTAAGAGACTGCCGGCTGACCGTCAGACGGACTGTAGCGCCCAGACCGTGGCGGATCGAATGAGTAAAGTATTCTCGGCCCGACTTTATGATTTGTTGTTACGAGCGGGTTCAGCTGAGTTCCGTTTGCCTTCTGCCTCCTCTGCAACTGCTATACGTGCCTTCCACATCTACACCAATTCTCTTTTATCTCCTTCTTTTTTTTTCTTATTTCGCCTTCATCGCGGCGACTCACGGAACCTTGGCTATTTTATACTCGGTTGTCGTCTTCGTGTTCGCACACGGGTGTATAAACACTCTCGCACATGGACCAAAGGAGAGCCCGACGTCTATTGATATTGCTACAGCGAGTCAACGTCTACGAACTTTACGACTTACCTAACTCATACCTACGCACCTCGTCCTGCGTCATTCTTTTCGAATTTCGTCGAGGCACAAAGGACGCTCTTTTTATGGAACCCATTCTTCATTTTCCATCTACCTGTATGGTGGCGACAAAAAAAAAATGGGACCTTGGGGTCGGACCATCGTGGGTCACTTTCTGCATCCTCGTACGAAAGTCCTACGAGGTTGCGCAATTTTCTTCGGGTGTTCCAACGAGTCTCGCACGGGAAAGGCAGAGTTGTTGGACATTGGCTTCCATGGCTGGCCCGTAACTACTTTGAAACTGTTTTGGGGGAAGGGGTGTAGGTATGCCCAAAAAATTCGACTTTTGGAAACTCTCTTTTTTTTTGACTGACCGGGAAGAGAGGAAAGGGTGAGGAGGCACCAGGACGAAGGTTGCTCTTATTCTTTCCTCGTGATAACAGCGTCTCCTTTAAATCGCTCGGGCTTCACGAGAAAAGTTGACCGTGCCGACACCGTTTCCCCATGAAACTGGGACAGGTTTACGACGGTTATTTACGATCGAGGTTACAAGAAAGGCAAGGCAAGGGCTAGCAACGTTCTCTTTCCCTTTCTCTGCCCATTGGCGTCCGATCCTTCGACCGGATCCGCTCCGGTCCATTACAATTTTCGGGAAATCCATCCCCCAGGACTATCTCTCGAGGCTACGACCACCCTGAATGAGGCACCACCACCACCACCACCACCGCGTTGATCGTTGCTCGGGTATCGCGCGTAACATGCAAATCCGGCAGCACGTGGTGCAGTTGATAAGTACCTTCGCTTTTGCCGGCATTACCATGGAATCTATTGAGTTTGCCATATCTCTGCTGCGTGTCTCTCTGTCCGTCGTTACATCTGCAGCTATATGTAAGCATACCACAGGACGGAACGCCGATGTGGCAACGCGACCGCACTCTGCCGTTGTAATTACACGCTGCGCCTAACAGGTATTCCACCCGCGGTATTTATGCAAACTAAATCATTCGGGATTGACACTGGGCTGCTGATCGTTCCGCGCGCTGAAACACACGGACAACAAGAATCCGTACTCACCGATGCCGTTGCATTATCGGTCCTGGACCGCGATCACCCACTTATTGGTCGCCAGGTACTCGAACCCGGGATTTACGGTTTCATTTGTCCGACTGCGCTCTTCCTTCGGCCGAATTCAATCGCCGAAATTCACGATCTACGAAAAGAAGGAGGAAAGCTGTTATATATCCGAGGAACATCTTGTAACTGCATCGGCTTCGCTGTGGGAGCGAGAGCGGGAGGACGAGGAAAGCTGACGTTGGCTCGCCGCCAGAGATGCGAATTCAATGGATCCCTCGGATTCTTAATATTGTTTGTTGTATCCGCCGTTACGCTGCGACAAATTGGAAATATCTGCGTGGATACAAAGTTGGACGCCCCCCAACGGCAAAGCCCGGTACTGATCTTAGGCTACGATGGATCGAAATCCGAGGCCCAAAATTTTGAAATTAACGCGGATGCATTTCGCTAGGGTTTGGAGAGTACCTTGGAAATAATGCGAAGCGGGTGCAAGCACGGGGGGGGGGGGGGGGGGGGGTGGAACAAAAGGCTAAACTGCCAGTTTTTTTGGCAGATTCAAGCAACGAACAGTGTGAAAACAAATATTATCGACGATTTGGAGCCAGTGGCGGTGGGAAATTCTGCACATGAAAGCGACAGATTGTGGATACCATGTAAATACAAATGCCAATAGGAGTACATGTGTGTGTACGTGTACGCACACATACACGCGAGCCTCGTTTGAGAAATTTTACTGGACGTCATTCATACGAGACTTTTGCTCCCTTCATATTTCGCTCAGCACTTCCCTCCCTGGTTCTGACCCTGGTTTGGTGTATGTACTTTTGTCACGCTTACGAGAGTGTAGCGTTGCGTTAGTGTGGGTGTGAAAGAAAAGCTCATTAGCAGCCACAAATGTGTTGAGAGAAAAATTCCTCAAACTCAAAAACCCACTTTTAGAATTGAAAGAAATTCAAAAGAATGGTGAAACACGGGGTTTCAAATTTTCCCCCGTGTCCCGTATTCGATGCACGAAACGCGAAGCTGTATCTGAATTCAGCAAAGAATGGGAGCCAATAAATAAATAATAATAGCGTTCGTATAATTTTGAAATAAAACGACAACTATTCAATCATGGAATTCATCGCATTCGTGTTTATTTGATGAGACACGCTGATGGTATTTCAAGAGAAATCATTATTTGCCATCCGTCCCACGGTCCCTCGTTATTTCGAATACACGGAGAGAGTCAGAGGGAGAAGAAAGATGAATCGATTCATTGAATAGAACGTATAATGATTTCCCTCTATTTTCTCGCTATTTTCCTCTTTTCCAGTGGCGGCGTACGTATATAACTGAGATTCAGATTTGTTGTAAGGAATAAAGCTATCGTGCTATCATATACTTGGACGCAAAGTAAAGTGCCGTTGAGGAGAAAGCGACCTACTTGCAGGTCGAGTAATTATAAGCCTTGAAACGAGTAAACGATTCCTTCTGCATGTACCAATCCGGTAACTCGACTAACTTGCAAAGTAACCATGTACAGACTTAGCGGGAATTGTGACACCGGTAGATTTTTAGGGTCCACAGAAGTTAGCATTTAATTTTGAAAATTTTTGCATTTTCGAATTTTTAAAAATAGCAAACGGTACCAAGCGCCATCTATCGTACCCAAAAACCCGACTCGGTTCCTCGATAACGCATGGCCTAAATATGGCTTCGATAGGTCCAGTAGTTTGCCAGCAATGAAGCGGTTTACTCACGCACAATGAGTGCTATGGAGAGCAACAGTGGAGTCCAGGACGAGAATAGTCATCGATAGGCCTTACAAATGCAAAAAAGCTCGGGTCAGCTCGTTGAAAAAAATCCTGGTTGACACCATCCTCGGGTGCTTGAAGAACAAGAACAATAACAACAACAGCAAGAACAATAAATAGTTGAAAGAACTCCGGTCGATTCGATACAAATGAAATAGATTTCTGCGAACAATTATCTTATGACTTTCAACCTTCGCAGCGTAAAAAGGTTGTAGGGTCATACGTGGGATTTGTGGGGAGTATAACAAGTAGGTTTTGTACGGAGTTGTGGAAGGTACACACGATACTATCGTAGTCGTGAGAGGCAGAGAGACGGAACAAGTGAGCGAGGGAATGCGAAAGCGAGAGGGAGATACAGATAGTCTGGTAACATAGGTTGGATACACACGAAACGCCCGTTGGGATTGTTGGGCGTTGGGGCTGCTGCATTGATCGGGAAAGCTCATCGTCCGAGGGTGGTTCGAATAGGTATTCTACAGACATACGCGCATTACCCCTTAGGCTTCGACTTTACAGGAGGATGCCACGGTCGATTCTAGTGTCGACCATGAACGCGCCGCTCATCGTCATGGATACGTCGATTGCTTTCACCTCGTTCAACACTGCACACAGCCAACACAAGATGCAGTCACAGCAGCAACAGTAGCAACTGCAACGTAAACACAAGATTGTTTGTACTTGGGACAGTTTATCGATGATTACGGTCTCCACTCTCAGCGATGATATGTTCATTTGCGATCGCGCCACTGATAGCGCGAAGGCTTACCAACACTTTCCGCCAAACTGGCGCGAACCTGACGCGAAGCTGTCGAGCAATTTCGGGCGGACCGGGGTTCGAACCGGCAATTTCCACGCGTATCTTGGGAATCGAACCCGGGACCTCGAGTTTCCGCGGTTCCCGCGACCACCGCTAGGTGCGCCAATGGTGATCGGCGCCAGACCGCAACGGACGAATCCGAATACGAGGAGGTAGTAATCCATTTATGGCCGATCGGAGTGAATAAATAAATATATTCTCTAAATTTGATAAAAGGCAGTCACTCATTTTCCCGACCGTTATCGCGCGAATTGACGAGGCAGGTAGCGAGGAAAAAAATATTATTTTAAACGCCGCGGGTTTCGCTTTACAGCGTCGGGATTACGCTTAATTGTGTTTAGTCCAAACGAGATTTAATTACATTCGTACGAAGCGATACGACTGCACGAGCTGAAACGTAGCAATAAAATATTTGGATATTGATATCAAGCAAATTCAGGTGAATCAATAGAAACTCACGTGGATAACATTACGCGGCGAGGCAAAATACAGTGGCTCGATGAATGAACGATTGTCAACTGTATCGACAGTGGCGCTCACCGTGTCCAGGCACGACCGAGCTAATCGGATTACGTTTCTCGAACGTGCAGCCCAAGGTCCGTAAATGCGAGAATCAGGGGTCCCGGGTTCGAATCCCGGTTCACGTCTGACCGTCGCATTCCCGGATACCCATGACGTCATTGCTCGAGACGCTCGCGAGTACTGCGAATCTCTGGCTTCGTAAAGGTGCATTATATCGGCGGGTGCAATTAATCAAGTCGTTCTCTCCGACGGCCGAGAATCCCGTTAACTAATACTTTAATCCCTGGCGCGATAAAGCCCGCGGAAAAAAGATCTTCTCTTTATTGTTCCTTTCCATGTCACATCTCGAGTATGAGAAAATCATATTGACGAGGTAGAAATTGCAAAACGGTTTGTGTATGTAACGTCGAGAAATCTCCGTATAAGATCAACCAAACAACAGCTTACACTCGGCTGAACTTGATTTACCCGCAGCTCTCTCGCTTCGTTCTCTTAAAGCGGATGGAATCGTATATATACGGACATACTTTTATGTACTTTGAAGACTTAACTTTACTTCCATTCTTTCGTAATTTGTTTTCGAGCTTTTCATTTCTCCGTTTTTTTTTGTTTTTTTTTTCGAAGCCATTACTATTTTTATGCGTTTGATTTAAATTATTTTCACTCGGTTGCCGATACCTTTTTACACGGCTGCTGATATTTATTCCCCGAAGCCTTATTCTCTTTGATACCGATCGCGTTTGTCGAACAACCGAAGGGCTACTTTCGAAATCACTCTAATGGTTTCACGTTCAATCAAATATCCCATCGACTACGGGGCACCTCGCGTCTCCCGAGCGCGAAAGTTAGTACCTCATAAAGACAAGAAATTTCATTTTTATCAAGCTCCACGTAATCGGATTTGCGCTGAAATATGACGAATTTCGAATCACGGCGTGTTTCGCCAATCACTCGCTGGACGTAATTTATAGTGTAATTTTATTATTCCGTTAGGTAAAAGCTTCCCCTTTACGAGACTTTTGCACTACGTTGGAATTATAAATGGCTTATTATTTCTTATCCGAGTCGGTATATACTTGGTGACTACTACGATAGTAGCATTACCGCTAGTGGTAGTAGTAGTAGTATTGCTACATCAGCCGTTTCCGAGAGTTGCACAACGAAAAAGAGGAGTAAAGGAGTGCCGTGTACACAAGGAAAGAGGGGGAGCGAGAAAGACGGAAGAGAGAGAGAGGGGAAAGATATAAAGAGAACCAAGAATATAGGAATCGCGTGTTTGTGAACCATTAAACATCCCTCTTAACATAAACCACGTTATTCTGTGCTACGTATTAGCAACAGTCCTTTGACTTATCGCTTATCGTTTTCCATTTTTTTTTGTCCGGGCCGAGCATCGGGTTACCGTTTTTCCAGTCCCAGCCCGGATACGAAATTTGGAAGTCATAGAATTACGTTGGAATCGCAAACGCTCACTTGCCTGCGCAGAAGCTACTGCGCATGGTCCTCGACCGAGCCTCAATTGTTGTTTTTCAAAATGGAATCGCGTTGTCTCACTTTACTCGCTTCCATTTCCACAAATTTCCAAGTATGGCGTTGACTTGATGATCACAAATACAGCAGCACGGTTAAATGTGTCCCGTGTTGCACGGCACATTTGAAAAGATCATGGAATAACGAGGCATTTATAGCGGAGCGATGCAATGCAGCGTACGGGAGCACGAGGAGCGTGTATGACCTTTGCTGCTATCGTAGCCACGAATCAACGTTGACATAAACACCGACACTGAAACCGCCAGAGTGTATTGTGCAACCATGTTGCATCTAATGGCAAGGTTGTGTGTTGTTCTCGTTAGGTCACAACCATCATTACGCATACATACACGTGCCTGGAACACGACGTGTTTGCTTTACTTCGCGTACGACCTTGCTTGGAAACTTTTATACCGCTAATACTCATAAACGAAGCATCAGTTTCTGTTGCACACGCTGTATTTATTATTCACCGGGTTGACGGCGTTAAATGGAACTGATTTTCAATGAGATTAGAAGGAGGTGGTCGTTATCGTGTCGAAAACGTTTCCTCGAATGCGCAATTAGTGCCGCACGTTTCCCAACTGACCGATGGCTCCGAAAACGTCCACTTGCCTGCGCAGAAGCATCTGCGCACCCCAACTCCTTCGCTGCTCGTTACGCGGGGGTGGGGGAGGGGGCGCTACCTTAGCGATAAGTTTCACGCCGATTCGGAGTAGGAACCTAACCTCACTCTTGTGTTTTTTTGTTGCAGGTACGTTGCGCAACACCCACTCTGCCGTGACTAATAAACTTCGCCATTAAGGGGCCAGGTAATTAACAGAAAATGTAACCTATAACTTAGTTTCTATTCGAAGCGCAGTTCAATTCAGTTAATGAGCAGCGTCTTACAGACTAAGTTGAATAATATAAGTATTCTAATATTGGCGGAAGTTAACGAAGTCATTTTAGTTGGAAATAGAATAGAGGTATAGTTCGAGTTTGGTAGAATGGTTACGGACGATGTCGTGGGCATCAATAATTCGCATATCCTTTCTTCGTGAGTTCATGTGGAATATGGCAAGGCTGTACGAGAAAGAACGAGAGAGAGGGGGGGGGGGGGAGAAAAGGAAGTCTGTTAAAGGTTAGAATATGGTTGAACAGAGAAGAGAGAAAAGAGGGAATGGGTAATATTTACGTGAGTGTGCACGAGAGGCATGAAACATTGATCGTCGAGAGAATCTCCTTCTCGACGATGGGGAAAATGGGTTCTCGCTAAGCTTCTCTCTCTCTCTCTTCGGGTCACGGCCATGGTTTACGATATAATTTCCCTCTTCTTCATATAGCCAACGTTCAAATAAGAATGAACTCCTTTTTTATCGAAAAATACCTGTCGATAATTTCTTCGGATGGAAGGGCCAAACTTTATTCAATATTCCACTCCAATTTGTTTCGTTCTTCGAAACTTAACCTCAATTATCTCCCCAGTAAAGAAATTCGTGCTCGCGACATTTTAATGGAGTCGAACGTCGTGGGTCAAACGACGTTTGATCGTCAAAGCCGGTACCTTTGATCGACACGAATCGATTTCCCGATTGTGTGAAATCGTTTCCTGCGCGTCGAGAGCGAGGAACAAAAAAGGTGGGCGCGTCGCGTAAATGAATAAACAATAAATCCTTCGGGCTCTTACCGATGCACGGCAACGTCATCTATTGTCCATCTGACTCGCATACAGGTCGGCCACACTCCGGGTCGCAATCGAATTACTCTTTACGTCACATTATCAGGTACATCACGCTCGGTTAGGGCGTAATCGAATGAGGTCCGCTATCGGGTTTGGTGGTTCTTACATTTTTCAGCATCGATTGAATTATTTAGAAATCCCCACACGTCACCGGACTAGCCTTTCACTCGTCCAATTTTCCCTTATGAAGTAAACAAACGCCCACGCGCTTATCTTCCCCCGTGGAGTTATGTATTTCGACATATTCCACGTAACCAATTTGAACTCCGAGATCCGGTCGACCCTAAACCCACTTTTTTTTTTTTCGAGTCCATGGATGTTATTCAATTCTTCGGTTGTCAGCAATAAAATGTGGGCGGCGCTGGTACGAAACAACACGAGGTGTTGTGAGTATGCTCTGCGTGCATGCGGCGGTGGTGTCTCCTCGCGAGCGCATCAACAAGTCAATGGGATAGGGACGGTAGAGTGAGACAGCGCGAGAGAGCGTCGGTATATATAAGTATGCCAGAAAGAGAGGAGACGGATGAACAAACGAGCGAAGGAAGGAGCGAGATAGAAGCTGAATAGTGAATGAGATTATTTGCATATCCCCACGTCTATAAAGGCTTGAAGAATATATATCCATAGCTATGATTCTCCGTCATCTTAGCTCCCAGACAACTCTCTCCGTCTCGTTCTCTTCCTCTCTATGTTCTCCTTGTGTTTCATGACTATTCCTCACTCTAACATCTCTCATACATCCACCACGAGAGAGATTGAAATGTCAAGACAACTGTTTCTTATTACCTCATTGAATATATTCGCATTCATGTATTCCATAACCATATTATATTCCTTTTATTAAGACTATCGGGTTTTAATGGTCGCAGTAATTACATTCGTATCAGCCTGATGTTCCAAGTTTCGTCATAGAAACATATTTAGGCGCGACATTGAAATTGCCTCGATTAGCCTCTGCTCGGACTTTCGAATGTTGCGACACCATCGTTAGCTCGCCCATGGTACCTACGAACCCAGAAAATGTTTGATGGGACGCGTAGAGCAGGCCCTCCGGTTTGACAGTGGCGAGGAGTGGGGACACTGACCGCTTTCCCCACCCTCGAGTCACCGTTGACTCGGTTACGAAGAACGGGAGCCCCCCCCACTCCTCCAATTATCTTGCGGGGACAGTGGGAGACTCCCCAATTGACACGTAGGGACAGTGGGAGATTCCCCAATTGACTCGGCGGGACAGTGGGGGACTCCACAGTTTTCGGGAGGCCCCCACTCTTCCTCCTACCGTAAGTTCAGCAACCGGAGCGATCGTGGATTCGCGAAGCTCCGATCTAACCGATACGAGAAGACCAATTGTTTCAGGAGATTGTGTCTTGCCATTTCTTGAACGTTCTCGACTTACCGACCTTAAAATAAGGTTCGCCTTAAATCCGAGAAAACAACAGTCGGCTTTATCTCGGAATGAAACGATCTATTGTTTGGAACTACGTCTTGACGAGGTCATTTCCCAGGATAACGTTGAATTCTCGTTATACATCGTACGCGTGTTAATGATTCAACAGGTGTTATACGATAAAACGAGCGTTTGGATCCGTTGAAATGACTCTTTCATTTTGCTCGAGGTTTGAGGAGGGGCTGCTGGGTATTTCATACGCAAACACTGCCGTATTATTACAGCCGCTATAAATATATTAATAGCTACAACAATAGCTGGAGGTAGACATTTACAGATCTACGCTAATTACACCCGCACGGGGATCGCGATAAAAAGTGCCCGGCTCCGAATGCGAAATGTGTGCGGCTGTCACTTCGTTCGCTCCCAATACGTATTTCCACCATTCGCGCTATCGGCTCTCGTAAATCTATCAGTCCATGATTATATGATACTAATGGGAGCATTACCAGAAAGCATTAGTATCCACTCGATTGTTGTCTTATGCATATAGTTGTTTCCCATTTACGTTGATCGTGAGTTTACCGTGGATATCAGACCACAAGATATAATCCCATTAGCATACCATATCCTCGTTGCATGCCCCTCCTGCGCTGGAAAGGCAAAGGTATAGAGAGAGCACAGAGGGATCCAAAGGTACAATATGAAACCATCTCCATTTATCAATTATTATCACCAGCTTAAACGTTACTTTAAGCTTTGATTATTCACGATTGTTCGGGAATGTATGCGTATTTATATATACACACATATATGTAGACGTGTTCCAATTGAATAAATCAGAGCTCGATTGTTTCATCTGCAATCATGCACCCGGTAAGCGCTTGTCAAGGCTGATCGCTGATAAATAGTGTCCGTTACATTGATATTCGGAAGTAATGCAACAAAGTGAAAGTTTATTATAGCCGGCGTGCAAAAGTATAAGTCGACGACGGTCTCCCGTATGTGATTTAAAGTGGCGATGGCAGACAAAGTCATTATTCTTGTCGTAGATGGTAATTACTCGGAGGGTTTATAAAGAGAACGTAAAGAGATGGCGCGGGGAATGATACCCGTATGGCTCGTTATGCTATCCGAGCACTCCTGTGTACTTTGCTATCTACTGCCTGGTTACAGGTTACATCGCTGTCAAACTCGGCGGAATTATAGTCCCTTTATATACACAGTTGGGATACGTATATAAACATATCCATACCGTGTATACGTGTACACGTAACCCCGTGCACTGTGTAGCGTCGCACTGCTGTCGTTACAGGCTTATGCGTAAAGTCCCTTTAAGATTCACGGCGGCATTAACCTCCGAGCACAATAATGGTCACTCGACGTCACTCAGTATATCCGACCAAAGTACTTAAGTGATACCAGTTTAAACCTACTTTAAATGCACCTGCCTCTCGTTGCTTTTCGTTCGAACTATCTGATGCTGGGGGTCAAAATGAAACCGACAAAGGAGCTGCTTGCTTTCCGAGCGTAATCTGGCGCACGGGATCGATTGCGAACGTCTATTTCACGGAAATCCGGACCGGATTTAATAGGAGGCATCTCTGTTCCTCTTCTCCTTTTGCGCAAAAAAAAAAGAAAGTCGTCCTTTGACTGGGACCTGCTTAGCTCTCGATTCAATGGATCCTACGGTAGTTTCGCTAAAGTGCAGTTTCTCCACAACGTAAACTCGCTCCGTGTAACAAATAGCTGTGACGCAAACGTAACGGATCTTGAGTCTCCTATCACCACTTAGAGCATCCGCGGGTTCCCCAAGAGTCTCTGCCTCTCTCCGCTTTGATTCTCACTTCGGTCGGACAGCCGTTATACACCGCAAGATTTCAACACCTTTTTTCTACACGATTCCAACGTAAACTCCTTCGAGCTCAAGGAGGTGACCGCAAACAAAGTGTAACAGTTAATGGATTTTCTTTAACCCGTTCCTTAAGCACCCAGGGGAGAAAAAACGTTACATTTAATTAAACGAATGTTGCTTTTACTTTTGCCTTGCAACGTTGGTTTTCGCGTTTGATGAGGACACGAAAGAGAAAACTGAAAAAGAAAGTTTAATATGTGTGCACAAGGGGAATGTGCTGCTGTCACATTCCTTCGCTTAATTGTCATGAAGCGTGGAAATTTGACGAGCCGGTCACGTAAGCCACACTCAGCAGCGTCGCGAAATAAATCATAACGGAAATCGGAGGAGAAATCACTTTTTCTTCACACTCTGTATTTTTTCTTTCTTCGAATTTATGCCAAGAAGGGTCTTGCCTCTCGAAAAGAAACGCCCACTCGCTTGCGCGGATGCTACTGCGCATACTCGATCGACGCAGAGTGCCGCTGCGCGGGTAGACTCGCGGTGGTGGGGGTAAGCGACGATTCAGTCAACGTTGACTCGCTCGCGCGGACGTATCTCTCCGACCACAAGGCTGTTACCCCGTGGAATATGAACCTCACCTCTTTGGGTAATGTTACTTAGACATTCGTGCGCTTAATTATCGCAAAGCGTAGAAATTCGACAAGCTGGTCACGTAGACGGAATGGACGCGTTGCGAAGGAGTCGTAACGTTGCTCACAAGCGAAAGAGAAATCGCCTCTTTTTCCTCCTTCCTTTTTCTTCTTAACTATATCACGGGGAACGGCCTTGCCTCGGTCATAATATCTTTCCAGCAGGAAGATATTCATGGCGTCACCCTGGAACCCCACGTATAGATCCAGTTTAGTCGTACGTTAAAGCTCAGGCCATACCTCAGCGAATCTCGTTTGGAGTCGGCAAAGGAGGCGAAGGACGTTGAAAATGACGCACTGAATACGAAATTGACGTGAAACAAGGGTCGTCCCTAACGCTCGGTGACGTAGCACGGGAAAAAAATGGAATTAAAATTAATGAAAGTACCTCCAGGTTGGCACGGGTTTGATGTCCCTTCGAAGCGCGTCGCTGCATTGCACTCCCTGGGTTTTTGAACTTGAATGAACTTGCGTAATAATCAAAAGAAATCGTAATTAAAACTGCACAGAGCGAAAATGAGAGAGAAAAAAATCAGTTCATCGCCCGATACACTGTACCATGAATTTTCTACGTACACACAACCTGTGTTTCGGTACGAGGGAGAGTCGGATCGATGGGTCGGTGCCTCACTTTCACAATCAGCAAGTTGCACTCTCGCTGCAAGGTTCGTTCTCTCGCTCTTTCTGCAGCTCACTCGCACTTTAGTGAATACAATTCTGCATCGAGTGCGCCGAGTGCGTTCACCCTGACTGTGTAGTCGTTTAGATGTCCCTTTGGAGCGAGAAACACACAGGCATACACACATGGCACGGAATAAGGGAGGTCCTCGGCCCGTTTTCACTAACTTCCACATTCCCTCTTCCTCGTTCACGCTGGAATCGTTTACTACGGAGCGTTTTAGACTAGCTGCTAAGCTCCGTGGAAGCGCTTTACACGATAAAAAGTTATTTGGCTCCATGCTTTTCCGAACCATCGGCCTTTCGCCAGACCTTTTCGCAGGCTTCAAATCATCTCACTGTGATTATCCTTTCTAACATTTGCAGTGCTTTCGACCAAAACTAATAAGCTTCGCAACCGCAACTGCGAGACACTTGCACCCGGTCGCTCATTTTTTTATTCACACTCCGGCGCTCGCTCAGTGAAAAAATGATCATCGTCTACTCCCTGGCTGGCGACTATTTAACCATGCACCGACTCATGGCGTCACTTGCGCCCAAATTGGGAGGTTCCAGGTCCCACAGGCTGTCCCACGTTTCCAGAAAATGCTGGAGCCCACGTTTGACCAGAATTTCTTGGATTCTGGAGGAAGTAACACGGCTATCGATTCTTATAGGGATGACTGGAATCCATGGGACGGGAAACCCTTGACCTCTGACCTTTTGTGTCCTTTTCCTTGCGTTGGGAGTTACTTCAACCGCAACTAATAAGATTTATATCAGAATCTTTGAAACACTGGCATCCTATCTTCGGGTTTCCCTGCGCGTTAACAAACATTGGCTGGAGCAAAATCACTTTTCTGTATTATTTATTTCGAAGGATGGCCAAAGAAAAAAAATTCCGTCGCCTCCCGAGCTGCGCGTGACACATTACGCGTGTCTTAAAATATCGTTCGATAACGTCAGGATTTGATTAAACGCTGAAACAGCCGCGGAGTTATGGGCTTCTAATGCAAAGGCGAGCCATCAAATGATGTTTATTGATTCGAGTCGAATCCGACGACGTTTTTTCTTCTATAAATAAAGGCGGCATTAGCGAGAATCCGAAAAACCGGTTCGCGCGCTGCAATGATCGCTGTGGCAGCGCTTATGTGTAAAATCTGTTACTCGATTTGCTGTTAAAACAGTCTCCAGGACGAGAATTTCATTTGAAATGCGCTCGCTGTTGATGTGAACGAGTTTGCAGCGATCGTTTAAAAGCCATTGCAGCTTGTAAAATAATTCCCGGATGAATCCTTGACCCGAATAAGAAAAGCTGAAGCAAAAGGTAAAGGCAGCGAGTATACACGCAGTAAATTTTCGTGGAAAAGCTCAAAGACCATGAGATCTAAATCGCTTTTGAGCTTTTACGAAGAATTTACGTGGACGTTAGCTATAAGTATGTACAGTTAAAGAAGCGAAAGAGCAGTGGAGCTATGGAGGCTATGGTAACCCCCTTGGGTACGTTAATAATTTGTGGGAGCTCCGCGTACTTGTATTTCGATGAAAAATATGATCCCGGAAAGTAGATAGCTAGAGTCACGGCAACTTTCCACATACACGTTTCGAGTACATTCCGTATAAATATAAATATAAATATAAATATAGATATAAATATAAATATAAATACAGGATGACTATTACGACGCGGATATTTCTCACTGCTTAGTGACTGGATGGCTCTAACAGGAAGAACGCAGTCATGATTCAGCGAGGGACCGTTTGGGCGATGATTCCTAGAAACCTGCTGACGCATTGACAAATTTATGGGCCGTTATTCCAGTGTTTCTTACAAGTTTGCCGACCGTCACGGAATTCCTGTGATTTGGGAGAAAGCGAGTTTGGGGCTGACGGTATTCGAATTACGCGCTGTCGCGTCACAGTGAGCGCCCCCACTCGAGGCCTACGGGTACTAAGCGGCTGAGTTCGGTAATTCCGTCGGATTTTAATGTTCGACCGTCACGGAATTCGTGTGACTTGGGAGAAAGAGAATTTGGGGCTGACGGTATTCGAATTTCGCGCTGCCGCGTCACAGTGAGCGCCCCCACTCGAGGCCTACGGGTACTAAGCGGCTAAGTTCGGTAATTCCGTCGGATTTTGTTGGCGAATAATATTGTGTCGTCATTATCGCTCATTATTAATTTGACCCCGGGTATCGCGGAACATTTTATTGAGAGCCGATACCAAAACGGATCGGACGCATA
Source organism: Gasteruption jaculator (assembly GCA_949825005.1). Classification (NCBI taxonomy): domain Eukaryota; kingdom Metazoa; phylum Arthropoda; class Insecta; order Hymenoptera; family Gasteruptiidae; genus Gasteruption; species Gasteruption jaculator. The sequence goes on along the minus strand of OX463764.1, from coordinate 1,008,652 downwards.
CCCGCGCGGCAGCTGCAAGTATTCTCTGTGCAATTTAAATCCGCGTGCGTGTATTCTCTTAGCCATAAAAAAATGCCGGGTTTTTTTCACAGAAAAAGAACAGAGGGAAATGTAAATTCCAATGAAATTCATGTTGTTATATCCATTGCTCTCCAACATCGCTCGCCGAATTTTAGAACGTGACTGCGGATGATCATTTTTGATTTAAATTTCAATACCGCCGCGAATGGACGCCGATATATTTCCTTGAAATTAAACCCGCGCCCGGCCGAGTGGGTCCATCGAGCAACAATATTCTCTCTCACCGATTCACTTCCGCTGGAACCCAACAAATTATCGGCATTCCAATGAAAATCAACCGAGTCGTCATTCAAGGAATCATCGCAATCGCTCTGTGCTACCACACACACACACACGGCCAACAAACGGGTCACGCAACGACGACAGTGGGCAACGACTTAATACCGTTACCCCTATCGCAAGATCCGCTTCCGGCGGCTTCCTCCTTCTCTCGTGCATGCTCTCGAGTTCATTACCCATCAGGATCAACGGGCTTCTCCCTCATACCTTTAAATCTACAGTTAGGCACCTACCTGTCGACGGCTACGCTACTATTAGGGCTCCGGTGTACGAAAACTCCCCGATGCGCTTCTTCTTCGAGCGTTTGCCGGTGGACAATCGCAACCCAGGCCATCGTGGGATGACAATTGGCGGTAACCCGAAACTATTGGGTTTCCTTCATGCGAGGACACTACACCCGATGGTACGGACTCCTAATAGTTGCGCGACGTATTGCTGAATGACTTTGTTTGCAAAATAATGGGAATCGATAAATCGATATCCGATTATTGAATCCTTTATGCGGGAGAAAATTAGCGAGAAGTTCGATGATCCGCAGTGTATAAGCTCGCGCGAGCGAGAAGACAGGGGATTAATCTCCCTATTAGCAGTTGCTCGTCTCAATTGCTACTCTCCTCTTCCTCGCATCCTCTCTCTCTATCTCTCTCTTCCCCTTTTTCTCCATCTCTTAGCTTCATCCTTTGACCCAACCGTGCCAACTACCTTCGCTACTACCTTACCGGAAGCCGAACAATTTATCTCAACGTCGGTGTCCAGCATCTTGTCTGGATTCACGTGCACGAGTGTAAGAATCGGTATCCGGTGAGAATCGGTTCCGGTGTGACATCTGAACATGGGAACCCCTGAAGAGTCGTGCCTGCCATGATTTAGAATAATACCTTACACTTACTAATCCTCTTACCACTCACGCACACACACACATATACTGGAAAATAATTATACATCGTTAGCGAAATGACAACATGTCAATATAAATCAGCGCTTACCTTAATCGCCTGTAATTTTCTTGTCAATTTGCTCTCGTAAGATTTAATCACCATACGACGGTAACCCGAGTATAGTAAGTATACAAAAGCCAGTGGCACGATCGATTAGCGTAGTAACTCTCGACAAACCTGCAGACAGCGGAAGAATAGGAATGAGAGTGGAGAGAAAGAGAGAGAGAAAGACAGAGAGAGACGGAAAGCACCCGAGTGTCTCGCGCGGACACAACGGCGCGTCACGGACAGCGGCCTCTGGCGGGGCCTACTGGAACCAACCACTATCGCGACCCAGCGTGATTTCGTTGTTTCACTTGGGCGCTCACACGCGTGATTGTTGTTCCGGGTTGGTGTTAAAAATTTGTCACGTATTTCTCCGGAGAATGTGCCCGACAACAATTCGAGTAGAAAACACAGTTGGTATTAATTTGAAATGTCCGATGTGGATCCAAAGCGGTCGTGGAAGGAAATGGGTCATTTCGCTGTCGTTTGTATTCACGATTTAGTTACAGGGTTTAAGTATGTGTAATAGTTTGCCAACAGTACGCGCAGCTAAAATTGTTTTGCTCTAACTCGCCGTTTCTTTATGTGCGCGAGTGAGAGTCTGAGTCTTTCTCTTCCAGAAATATAACCTCTTTGTGGCCAAACCCGATAGGAATGAAAGTAAGAGAGGGAAAGAGAGAATCTTTATGCATTTGAATTGTAGAAAAGCACGACGCTCGCATTCTCTTTCCTGTACGTACGGCGCGCATAGACACACACACACATACACGCGCGCGCGCGCGCGCGAGGACCTACGTATTCATACATATCTTTCAAGAGCAACGATTTTTCGATTGTAAAATGTATGAGATGCCTCTACAATACGAATAAAAGTACCTATCTCAAAAAATGTACTTTGTAATATCGCGTGGGTTGTTTTGCGTTACATTTCTCGAGGTGCACGCTATAAAATTATGAAAATCGCACGATTTATTGCGTTGCAATTTGCACAACCTCGGAGAACATTTGAATTTCCCTAATTCATGCGTCTTGGACGTCTCGATATTTCTCGGAGGGAGCCAGGAGCACTTTGGAGTTCGTCTCCAAAGCTGGGATATTTTGTTGTTCCTACTTAAAGCGCGACTCCGGCGCCACTCATCGGAATTAAATGTAACTAATTGAACACATACACATTTCGCTCTGAAATTTGACTTTTGGAACCGATCTACGGAAAAAGTTACCCCCAGAAATGACTTGTCCAACCTCGAAACTTTCATTTTTACCCCATTCTTGGGGGAGGGGATTTTCGACTTTTGGAAAGTTTTTTTTGAAACTTCGGTCCAAATCCGGCCCCAATAGGTCCAGTGGTTCGCCAGTGAAGATGCGGTTTACTCACGCACAGGAGATTTTCTTCGATTTTTCGATCATCCAGATACGTTTTACCCCGACTGTGGCCGTGTTCCTTAAATGTAGCGTGACCTGGAAGCACTGAATGCGCGACATTTATATTTGTTACCCAGAAAGCATTACCGCGAGGCGATAAAAAATGTACCCGTATGACACAAAGTTTGCTCTTCATCTTCCGTTGTACGAATCAGTGGCAAATACACCAACGTACGTGTATATATACGTACACACGACTTTGATTTTCCTGTGCCATGTCTCTCGAGGCTTAGCAAAGTCTGCTGCTCCGAACGCGACTGGATAATTAGTCACGGTAATTGGTTTCTGGAGCGATAGTTCACAAACAGCGTCAGCTTCACACAAGTAGGGAAAAGTCGAAACTTAAACTCTCGCGAGAGCTTTCGAGTTAAACTTGATTTGTATGGCGCCTGAATGACGATGATGATGATTAAAATACTGTAATTCCCACAAACGGACCGGAAGCGAGACAATTGCGAGCGATAGAATTTCACGAAACGGTCGTTCCTTCCGTCCGACGTATTTGCGGACCAACGCGAGCAACAAAGTACGTTAATAGACAATATTTTCGTGAGTTATTGTAGCATGAATATCACGAGACTTTGTAAGACCATCGCATAGTTTGACTTGGCGGTTTGTGCTTTTCTTTCAACTTCCGTGCGCGCCTCTCTCTATTGAATTAAAGGGTTGCGAAGTTACTTTACCCAAGCAGACAAGCATGCAAGAGCGTAAGGTAATAATGCGATCCACAGCAGTTTCGCTACGGTATTGTCGGCCTGTAACTCCGCCAGCAGCAGCAGCAGCAGCAGCAGCAGTAGTTACCGTGGTGGTATTGGATATTGTGGTGGATCCCTGCAAGCGTGTAAGTGCATATCGCGGATTGTGTAGTTGCACGAGTGTAGGAACGACGACGGGGACTCCCATCTTCGTGCGTCCAACCTTTTCCCCTTTTCATTCTTCCTCTTGCACATGCACACACACACACACACACATTGCAACTTTACTGAAATCCCACGATATTGTGTCCTCTCTCTCCACCGGCTTCGTCGTCTCATTTATCCCTCTCTTTCTTTCCTCTTTTCATCCGAGGATTCAGGATGGCAGGCGGAGCTGCAGGTCTTGTCGCACACATTGTCAACTGCAGCGCTATTTCGTACGTAAGAAGCCCTCGTTTTGTGCAAGGACCGCAAACACAAAAATAAATTATGTTCCGAATTGACACCTGGGGTCCATCGATACGTCATCGAAGTGCCATCTATGGGGAAGTCAGGAGCCGAGCCATCGACGGGTCAACGAATCGTCAGAAAATGGCTGCGTCATCAAACTGGGGTTTCATCGAGTCCCCGAGACGGGCCAGGGTCCTCGGAAGGGTACCCTACCCGCGGACATGACATCACATAACCCAGGAACTTCGATTGTCCGACAATTTTGGGCCTCATGAGATGAAGCGCTAAGCGATAGGGTCCGAGACGAATGTGTCAGGTGCAGAAACGACCTTTGACACATAGATGGCGCGCCAAAGGGAGAAGGGTCGTTCACGGGGTGACTGAAACCTCGTCGAACCAGTTACGAAGGGAAAGGGATTGCAGTGTGTATAGGTCTAACACAATAAACACACACACACGCATGGATGAGCACCGTTGTGTGCGAAGCCAGATACATTGACATACACGGCAGAGCCTCTCATATTACGATCCGTAGGATCATCCGTGGATTTTCGTAGAATAGAAGCTTTACGACGTGCTTCAAGTCACACCGGGACGGCTATGAGAGATGCTACAAAGTGGAAGAAGGAGAGAAGGAGTTGAAATCTTCGTCCTAAATTCGCTTTGGTTGAAATTACCGTCAAAAGTGGTGGTGCCAAGTGACGTCACGTGATAGCATCGGGTGGCGAGTGTCCCCGCAGTTGATACCATCGCGAGCAGGTTTTTTCCTCGTGAAAGCAACCTTTGCAGTCGCCACAGAGGTAATTAGGTACCGCAAATTAAAAAGAAGCCGGTGCAGGGTTCCGAAAATTTCGTGAGAACCTCTGTCGGAACGTCCGCTAGGAGGTTCAACGTCCTCGTCCTTAACGGGCGTCATCCTCAAAGACGTTGGTTTTCGTGCACGACGCAGTCACCCGCGGATCCTTATCGGACGTTCACGAAGGACGAGAGAAATGAAGCCAATGAATGAAAAAGCGTTCACGTTGAACCGTAGAAGGCAATGTTTTGGCGTGCACCTACTTGATCTTTGTTTCCTTCGCGCAGATAAGAAGGAGGTGGTGCCTCGTAAAACGTATATATATATATGACGCTCAAAGCAATTTACCGCGCGAATAAATCATTCTTATTTTTATTGGGAGAGATCCTGCCGTGCATCTACTCCACTTTCATCCGCGAAAACAAGCACGCGAATTTTATTGCCGGGCTCTGCGTTTCAGACAGCCCGAGATTTTAATGAAGGTCGTCAAAGTCAAAAATATAGAACGCGCAAGGAAAAATGTGGAGTCTTGTGGCAGACGCATACGTATAAACGGACGTTTCCGCCTTCGAGATGTTACTGCACAGTAGCACGCGAGGAGAAAGCGAAAGGGAATAACATAGAATGCCGTGACTGACGCGTTACCGTTGCACGAGTACGCTGAAGAAGGAGGAGCGCTGGGATATGCGATGTTAAGTATTATACTCTACGTTGATTCCTTCTTTTTCAGGGTACAGTGGACCCGGTAAGTATAAACGCTTGTTTTGCGTAACGGAGTGTTATGGCAGTAACCGAATCCGAGAATTATCGAAATTACAAGCGAGGAAAAAAATTGTGGTTAATATCCGGGGACTCCCATAGGCACAAAGTACTCGAAAAAAAAATTTGGGCACCGAAAAATTGAGTTACAGTGGTTCCAATGCTCGGGGAGAGACCTTCGCGCATGTGCGAGTTCCGTACGGCGCGAGTGGGGAGTACCGCGTGACCCGACGAGACCCGAACGCCGCCGGAGTCTTACGGTTTCTTCAGCTGGGGCGGGCCAGAGCACGTTGGCTTCTCTTTTCCGCCGGAATAAATTTTATTTGCGTGACAAAAGAGTATGACAGGGCGGTGCATGATAAGCGACGGAATCGTCGAGATACGAACCGTAAAAAAAATGAGAGCAGGGAAATGATTGATACTGCAACGTGCGCTCAGACCTTACAACTGGCGAACCTCAAGATTCTTATTGTACACAACACGCTACCGAATACGAGGCGGGCTGTTTGCTGAAATTCTTGTGCGTTTCCAGACGATTCCACGAATACACGCGGGCAAAAAGATTCGTCTTTTTGCGCGACTCGAGATAAAGTCACTTCGCGCCGGGTCGGGCTGTGTGTGTGTGTGTGTGTGGGAATAAGTGGGGAATTAAAATTGCAACATCGTGGCCGGAATAGAATTACAAATAAATGATAAGAAGCCGCGAAGATAAGCGAGTATTAAAATAGTGAAATTAGTATTCCGTTCATGTAAAAACTTAGTAACTAGCTAGTTAAATATATCGAAGTGGGTAAAAGACCACCCGGCACTCTGTCATCGTCGTTCTAATTAATCTCCTTCCCTCTTCAAAGTTACGTTCAAGGCTCTCTACTCGCTCGTCAGTTGTGTCGGAGTCTCAAGCTGCTTGCAAACTACTTTAAGACGAAGCATAATGCAAACGTACTACGACAATTTCATAGTACCTACCTACCGCTCCTCGTCGGTTTTTATCCTTCCCTTTTACCACCGCACCTGTGAATGAGATTGACAGTGAGATTCAGGCTGAACTTGGGAGTGACGTCGTGTTACCAGAAATTTCAAGTCGACGCCATGAAGGCCTCGGGCTTTTTCGCCGCTCGTAGGCTCTGGCGGGTCTCTAAGTTACGCTTCGTCCGCTCCGATCATCGGATACGTCACGCGTTAAGGTTAGGGGAATTCATTCAGCAAAATGGGGAACCAAAGACCCGAAACCTCTAGTGTCTTGTTGGGACCGCCCAAAAATGGATCCATTAGGAACCGGACGCCTAAAAACTGCAGAAACCTTTAAGGACATTAATGGCTTCCACGCGGACACGAGTCAAGGTTGATCAAAAGCCAATAATTGTCCGAGCGTTGATGAATGAATGGGCACACAAGGCAAGAGGCTATCGAAGAATGCGGCAGGAATGAAACTGGTTAGCTAAATTCCCGATTTGTTGAAAGCTCTCCGCAACAAAAGAGCAAACGGAATGCCGAACGACTGGGAGGAAACAGTGGCAAGAAGTGCGTGCTGCAAAGGTACGTACGTACTTATCCCGGCGAGAGAGCCGTCGTGAAAAGAAATATCACTGTACAGCCGTGCAGTTATTTCTCACGGAAGCAACGGTAAAGCGCCGGAGTATTACGGATACTTCAACAATCTTATTTCTCCCGGCGTCCTCGTCTGGCCCTCGTCCCACCGAATAGGAGCACAACCGTCGACCTGGCGTTTATGCGCAGGATCTCGGAAAAGAACAATATTTGTTTCCTCTGATGCTCTTCTTCACCCGTCGGCAGACTGTCGCCGCCGTACCACTCTCATTTTCTCCACTGGCAGCAGCTTCCTTTCTCCGGAGACTCGCTACTCCATGCGAATGAATAATTAACGCTACACAGCGAGATCGATTTAACCCCACTGGCGCCAGACCTCGGCAAACTCTTTCCAGCTTTCGTCACTTTCCATTCATCCGCACACTTTGAGCTACCAGAGACTCGCTATCGGGCGTCATCCCCGTGGATTGGGATTTAATATCCTTTGAGTTCCCACTCATGCAGTAATCAACCATAGCCACTGTCTGCTCTCGACGCTCCAGGCTGGCGTGAAGCTCAACGAGGACCCTCGCTGGTCGGATAATGGGTCAATATTGGGATTCACAACCGCGTCGAATCCTTCGGCAGCGAGAAACATGTGGGCCAGCAAATCGGGTCGTTGACGGGGTCGATGGTGCGCTAATTGCGAATGTCGCGCTCGCCCGGTTCCGGTTGGCACTCTCGACTCATGCCGATCCGAGATTCCTTACGTGCGTGACCTCATGAGCGACACCTGGATGATCCAGTATCCGATTGCGATGCATTCATATTTCCGCCAAGGCCATCGTCGCTTTTATGGTGCCATCGGCAAGAGGGAACGGAGCGACAGGATCTGGCTCCTCCGGCCGGTGGCAGCGAGACAATCGATGCTCGATAATGCGACGAGGATCAAAGTATTTGTATTTTCTCGATGAAGAGATTCGTAACCTTCTTGAGAAGACAAGGTTACTGCATTCTATACAACAGCTTCACACGTATACCTGTCTAATCCCTGCGCTGTATGGCACGAGGTGCTATGTTGTATGTTGTCCAATACACGGATACCTGCGGACGATCATGCCTCTCGCTGCACATGCACGAGACACCGAAGGAGGACGAAAGAGACTCTGAATTCAGAACCGGTTTGTTTCTCCTTCGGCTTTAAACTTTAAGTAATTTCGTTAGCAACTCTGTCCAACTTGGCACATAATATAAACTTCGCTGTGAAATGACTGTATCGATTTTTATTGTCACGTTGGAGTCGTCATTCCTTCGGCGTATCGCAGCCGATTCGCGGTAATTCGCTATAAGTCGTGTCCCGACGCGTTTTCATGGAATCCCGCCGTATGGTGTAAATAAATAAAAATTCACGGAATCGGCCCGAAAAGGGTTCCTTGCCACATACATTCAATTCGCAAAAGTGCTTTTTCCTCCCATTTCCGTAAAGCGGATTTTCAGCGAGATTTGTCGGTTCAATTTCCGTACACTATGTTTTCATTTGCTAAACCGCCCCGTTCCCTCCGTTCCCTCGCGCTTGTCATTGTTAAACCACGTGTTTCCAACATGTCGCTACCATACATACGGGATTAGGTTGTATAGCTGATATATAAACTCTATTCCCCATCAAAAATTTGCGGTTTCCCTTTACGCAATGACGTACGTGAAAATTAGGATTTTATGGAGTTCAATTCAGTGCACGTGGAACAAAAGTTCCAGCCACTGCCGCCTGAAGTGTCTCGTAGGGTTTTATGAAGATGGATTTTTACATGCATCGGATACCATTTGTAGATAATCTGTCGCGATTGTCGGATTCCAACCTCTGTTTTTTTACGTACATGCGCGGTAGATAAAAAAATCCGTCCGAGAAGCTGCGCAGTAGATCTTGGTACAGTAAATCAATTTTCTATGGAATCGTGAGCAAAGTTAGAGAAGTTACGATCCCGCAAACTGCGTTACCTGCAGTTAGAATTTTACGTATGCGCGGTAGATCAAAAAATCCGTCCGAGAAGCTGCGCAGTAGATCTTGGTACAGTAAATCAACTTTTTATCGAATCGCGAGCAAAGTTAGAGAAGTTACGATGCAGGAAACTGTGTTCCCTGCAGTCAGAATTTTACGTATGCGCGGTAGATCAATAAATCCGTCCGAGAAGCTGCGCAGTAGATCTTGGTAGAGTTAATCAATTTTTTATCGAATCGTGAGCAAAGTTAGAGAAGTTACGAACCCGAAAACTGCGTTACTTGCAGTCAGAATTTTACGTGTGCGCGGTAGATCTCAAAATACGTCCCAAAAAGTTGCGCAGTCGATCGCTCGACGTTGGAGAACGTCGCGCGCTAGATTTTAACATTCAGACAGCGCATGAGAAGGTGAATTTCAAGGTAGGGAAAATAAATGATCGTTTGCCGATGTGAAATATGCGATAGATCGAAAAATACCTTGCTAAAGGTTGTGCAGTAGGTCGGCGAATATTTTAATAATCCCTAGTCGTCTGAAAATTGGGTTAGAGCAGGTAATACTTGTATGAATTGTGTATAAAGCCTCATGAATCCATTTCAAATTATAATGAAGGTAGTTTTGATCGTTTGCTTCGCGTGGAATGATGGAGGCACATAAAATTCTCTTGGATTTCTCTATTTTTTTTTAATAGCCCGCTACCATTTATATTCAATTTTTCAAAGCGACGAAATTATACGGTTGTTGGAGCAAAGAATATTCAATAATTCAGGAAATTGGTAAGCTACTTCACGTCGAGTACTAGTTGGCTCCATTTATAGCCACACTCTGGGGATATCCACTTCTTCCCTTTTACAACGATCGATGTCAAGTTAACCCGTCTTTCTCTTTTCTCCTTTCCAATCAAACTTTCTCTTTGAATTGGTGCACGAAATTTTCAAATAGTTGTAAAATAAAAAAAAAGGGGGGGGGGGGGGGAAAGAACCAGAGAGATCACCGATAGGAGAGAAGTAGAGGCAGAAGTAGACGAAGTTTTTAAAGTTTATCCTAATGATGAGTCTTGTGTCAAACTGTTAACTTTAGTTACTTGGCGAACTTTTTTATGTGGAATCCATGCAAAGATTGCAATTCATTACAACTTGCACTTGAATAATTTACGTCCGGGCGCCGAAGAATTCAGGGGAAGAAATTAAAAGCCGAACAACTGTTTAATGAAAAAGTACGGAAAGCAGTTAGGGGAATAAAAGTATTTATTCCTCCCTTAACATTATTCCATATTAAAAGTTTGCCTGTTCGCTCGCAACGTTTTCACAGCGGATTCAAAAGAAACAATTTGCAAACTTGAAATTTCTATCCCAAAGCTCTGCCGGTTTAGTTGCCATTAAAGCGTTACGAACTTTGGCAACATTTCCGCAGCATCTCCCTTTTATTTCCAAATAAAGTAATGAAACTTTGTGGTAATGTGATAATAAAAAGATTCACAATAGTACGCTCGGTAATTATTCTGGCAGTGAGCTGCGCCGCTGATGAGTTGCACGAGCAACTTCAAAGGACAAATTTATTATGACGATCAACTTTAATACAAAGTAGTCACATCCTATAATGAGTTCCGATTGTCGTCTTTCCCATGCTGACAGCTTAGCTGCTTGTAAAAGCAGCTATTGTGATCGTTACCTCGACTGGAATATCGACGTAGAGGAGGAACGAGTTAACAATTCTTTCTCTCTCTCTCTCTCCCTCTCTCTTTTTTCCTCCGACATTTATTCCCTCTTTTGCAGCCTGTAGGAAAGGAATTTATCGACCGAGGATCTTAAAGAACTTTAGCCTAAAGAGGGAAACGCCATACTTCTGAAATATTAACCTCCTTTCACGATTCTTTCAGGGCTCCGCGTCTTATTCAATTGATTTTGACACAATAGCGCTTCTTTCCATTTCACCTTTGTACCCTCAAGGTTGTTATCGTCAGATTGATTTGATTTTATTGAAAAGGAATAGCTTTGTTTACGCAGAATTTCGAATCTCGCGCCGTTGGATCACGGACAGCGCCCCCCACCGTGTCCTACGACAAACAGAGGGATTTAAACTTGATTAAAACCTTCCTCCTGTCGGATCTTGAAATGTTGATTAGTTATCGAGAAGGTTATAATAAATTCGACTGGCTCCGGTTAGACTCCAGCGCCCTCTATCGGAACGAATAATAATTAAAAACCTTACTCGGCATTTGATTAACGTATGGTATCAATATGGCAACGATAGGTTCAATGGTTTGTTAGCGATGACGCGGTTTACTCACGCGAAACGGATTTTATGCAGAAAAAATGAAGAAACACCTGAAATTTTTCTTCCGCTTTAACAGAAATCACAGTCAGTGCCACCTAGCGATCAATTCATCGAAAATCATCCCTAAAACAGAGGCATCCGATGAATATTTTATCCAAGAACGAAACGTCGATAGACGTCATTAACTTTGCTACGTAACAGAGATTTAATTGAAGATGTAAATTACGCAAATATGATGTAACGGAATGAGTTCCAAGGTTTAAGGTTTGAGCAGAAGAAGGAGAAGAAGCAGAAGAAGAAGAACGGTGTAAGGAAATTACGAGCGTATAAAGCAAGGTCGTCGTCGTCGTATGTCGTAAAGTGGATCAAAAGACATGAGACGTGGGTCAGGTCGTCGGCAAAACATTCACCAATCTCACTCCGTTTCTAGACATTCCGGACTCCTTCCCTTTTTCTTCCACTCTTTTTTTTTTATGACGCAACTCTAAACTTTACGATCAAGCAGCACTTCGAAGTTGATCGCTAAGAAATTCCGTGATCGGAAAACGCGATGATTCGAGAATGAGGCTGAGGCATTAATTGCTTCATTTCCCAGCCCCTCGTCGTGGAAAGAGAGAGCACCTTGCTCCTCCTCGCCGTGTGGTAGCGCTTTCGCCGTGGCCCCAATCACGGATCACGTCTAAAACGGTTTGGTAACAACAGTTTCTTTTAAATCTCCGAAACATGTGCGGAGTTTGTATTCTTTCACGCCTCCCGCAACGAGAGACTCGCGCATATTTTTAGTCATATACATATACCCCGAGCACAGTCATTGCTTGACGCAGCATAAATAACTGATGACGTCAATAAGAATCGGTTAAACACTTCCACGAAGAAATACGTGAGTAACCGAGCGAGGATCAATGACATGAGTTTCTTTTTCACTTCGACGCAAAAAAGATCACAAATCGAACGTTACTGCTGCTGCTGCTACTACTTAAATCTTCGCGCGTGCGCCGTAGATCCGAAAATAGTTGCGCAATAGCCCCAGTGACTCGTCGATCGCTCGTAACCGAACAGAAATAATCTCACGCTCATTTTCTTGTCCATTCATTCCACCGCGAGGATACGACAATGGTTTAATTTTATCGATGTGCAGTGGATCGTAAAATGAAGTCTATTTTATGCGCGGTAGATCCCCCATCCCCTTCCCCGGCCACTCCAGAGATCCATGCGCGGCAGATCGTTACATCGGATGCGTAGTAGATCGTAAAACGAATTCTATTTTGTGCGCGGTAGATCCCCCCTCCCCTTCCACAATCACTCCAGAGATCCATGCGCGGGAGATCGGGATATCGGATGCGCAGTGAACGGAGGGAGCGAAAATTCGATGGTCGAAAAAAAAATCAGAAGTGTTAATTGATTAATTTTTGTTTGTTTTGTTGTGGAAAAGGGCTAAATTATCCTATCATTCGTTTTATTGAAGGTCTCCCGATAGAAACGTGAGACGGAGGATGGGGAGAGCAGGAGGGTATGGGGTGAAAACCCACGAAATTACTGGGTTGGCCCTCGCCGTGCCGATATTGCTCTGCAATTTAATTTCAATGCCGGAGGCAGCTGCTTTATAAAAGGACGTATTTACGCCTCTCCTCCCTTTCCTTCTTTTATTAACCTGCAACAGTATGTTAAGCTGTATGCCATAAAAAATTCGAACGTGTTATAAAAGGGATTGAATTCAAATACTACAAATCACAATATTTACACCTGTCCCGCTCCATTCTTTTGCAATTCGTGTCATCAATATTGATCTATTAGGGACATACCGTGTTCCGTTAAATACTACGGCACGTATATCTTCTTGATGCATCACGCTTTTGTTTTTGAGCGGCAAAAAAAGCACAACCCAGTTCCACAGAAACCGAATTTTCCCAAAAACTTGTGCATTTTATCGTCGAATATTTCATTATTATTATAATAACTGTCATGAAAACATTCCCGATCTTGTGACTCTGCGATTAAAAATTCACGTATGCGCAGTAGATCCCAAATACCTTCCGAAAAAGTTGCGCAATAGATCTTGCTACAGTAAATTAATTTTTTATCAATTTGTGAATAAAGTTAGAGAGCCTAAAATGTAGGAAACTACGTTATCCGTCGTTGCAATTTTACGTATGCGCAGTAGATCCCGAAATATGTTCCAAAAGGATGCGCAGTAGCTCACTGGACGTTCAAGCAGCTTTTCTTTAATTTCAAAAAGAATTTGGATAAGCAACGTTGTTGGAAATCGCAATAGCAGCCCTTACAAACTTTCTAAAAATTTTGATAAACGCCTGGACCTCGATTTTGAGGAAATCTACCCCCTGGGATAAACTAAATCGTTCTGTAAAATGATTTCGCTTCGGTAACGGTCTCGCAGACCTTCGAAAAAATTCTATTGTGCTGCAAAGAGGGTTTCGGAATTAATTTGAACCATTATTTGGTTATTGTAAAGGGATTTGCAGCGGAATCAAGATGAAATAAAAACAGGAATCGCTTAATTGTCTATATCGAGTATCATATCGAAAACCGTAACGGTGGAAAAACGAAGAGAGTAGAGATACTCATACGATAGATTTATAACGGCACTAATACCGACGCAGACGGGGATGGGGTGTATGGATCTCCGTGTGTGCGACTTCATACATGTACACACAACCCCGGCAAAGGCTGGTTAATTAACGTGCCGTTGAAACTCACCCACTGTGTTGCTTCGGTTACTCCGATAAAGTTTATACGAACCCCTACTAGTCTTTTACTCCATTGGGAATAACGCACACCTTTTCCATCGTCACTTCATCTTTATCTACTTCACATTTTTTACCTCTGGTATTAAAATACCGAGGCTTCCCTAACCTCGAAAAAAAAGAAGAAAAAAAAGAAATGGCGTGGAAGGAAGATCATAAAATCACAGTCCATTTGGGCATTATCTCCAGGAAAAACTGAAATTTATACCCGCCAGCGAAGTATCTCCAGCGACCTCAATTAAATGAAGGAAATCAAGTTACGGAGCAATAGGTAGTCATGTCGTTCAGTCGTTTTACTGTCAACGACAACCTCAGCGTATTTAAATAAGAGTGGATTGGCAGTTTTAGTCATTGAATCGTACCTCGTTACTGTTACTCTCCTCCGCCATCGATTAAAAAAAAAGTACCCTTGGCACAAAGCCACATCTTCTATCAATTAATGTCATTGTAGCTTCCTCGACAATTAGAACCAAGAGCGCCCCCGCTGGAACGATGGGAGATGAAAAATAACGATACCCTGGGACAAATCTATCGCTAGCAATAGTTGCCCAACACTTTTGAGTCGCGGAGACTCCCCCCACTCTCCAACGAGTCCAATTGGAACGCTCCGGAGAGGTTATGTCCGACCGACGGAGGCTTCTGATTGGCTACCCCCACCCCGAACTCCCCCTACGCGGTAAAAAGTACTCGGGGATGCGTGAAAAAATTTGTAAGGACAGGGAATTTCTTGGTCCAAGGCTTGGCATGCGAATGAAATAGGAAATTTTGATTATGTGGAGAAAAATAAATAAAGTAACTTGCAAAGTGAGGACTCCTTTTCATAACGAAGGCTCTATTCGTTGTGTTATGCTTCCTACGATGCAACGTGTGGATATTATAACAAGGCCAAGCTTGCTTTTATTACTTTGCTATACTACCCTATCTGGACCAGGCAACACGGTAGGGCGATAATACATTTACGGGCTGCACGTTAAAGCAGCCCGAGGCTTTAGTAACTTTCTTATGTAAAACTCTGTCCTGTTTGCATGAACCTTACCATAAACTGGATCATCCGTTTATCATCTTTGACGATCCACGGCATCTACCTACGAGCTTGGCGTTACTGAATATTCAAAATTTTTGACTATAACAATTTTTTTAAAGCCACGTTTTTATTACCTCGCTCCTCTCTCTTCCCTAAATAGCTGACGAATATTGGAGGATATTAGCTTCTAACGGTTAGGAATGATAGAGTGTCGGAGGTGGGGGTAGCGCGCCGACCGTGACGTCACGCCTACGCGTACGCGCGGTAGATCTCGGAACGAAGCCTCAAAGCTGCGTAGTAGATCTCGATTGATCGTAAAAGCTGCGCAGTAGATCTCGGCGGAGCTTAAAAGCTATGCAGTAGATCCCGACGGAGCTTAAAAGCTGCGCAGTAGATCATGGAACGTCTGGAGCCGTATTTCGTGGTTCGGAAACGAAAAATAAACAGAAATTGCGCTTTTTGGGAAAGAAAAAATAAAGACCTTTGCGGAACTAAATGACAAACAACGTAAATTTACTCTTTTCCAGTTGTTTGCATTGGTGCAGTAATCCGGAATCCTCACAGATGCATAAAAATAGTATCTCCTGTGCGTAGGAGGTATAGATCGTCAGGGAAATCAGTAAAGGGTAGAGAAAAGAGGAGAAATGGTATGAAAACCCACGGCTCGAAGCGAAAAATAGGGATAGAGACGATAATGTATATATATACACACAGGTATCTATATAATATACGTGCATACATATATATGTTGGTTGTGTGTGAGTTCGTGTTGAGAGTAGAGCCGGGGTTCTGAATCGGTATGCGAGCCGCGTGTCTGATTAAACGTCGATATGCGCTTTGCTCCCCTGCCCCCACGTTACGTACGAGAACGGCCGACACAGCTCGACATGTACACAAAGACAGAACCGTGCAAAATTATATGTGTCTACTGACATACAGCTTTAGGAAAGAGGGTTGCTTGCTTCTTTGTGTATGTGTCTGTGCATGTATATACCTGAGGCAAAAGAGGGGAAGAAAAAAGGGAAAAAGAGCCACAGGAGAGAAAACTGTAGCCGGTAGTCTTGCACAGAGGAAAAGTTTATATTGGATTTCATATTTAATGCAATACATCCTTCCCAACTGCCATGAGATAAATTATTAATATCAGATTGCCTTGTGCCTTAATCCGTCGAAAGAAGCTGTTTCGGATACTATTGAATACTATTTACGGCAGAATTTTTTATCCCGATGAATTGGAGATCGACGATCGAAAAATCAGAGGACTTGGATTCGGGTCCCGGTCCAACAAGGAGAGGCCACAGTCGGTCACCATCGGATCCACTCGACAATTTAAAGCGACATTCTGTGACCAAAAAAAGGACATGCTTGCGCGAGGGTTTGTCCGAATAGGCCTTGTATCGGGAGAAAAAAATTTTCAAAGAGTTGGACCTTCCCAGATTGGGCAACCATTTGTGTCCCCCCGATTAAATTTTGATGGATTGTCTCTCCGACGAGACGAAGTGACTTCGGGATGGAGCAACGGAGCGTGCGCCCAGAAAAAGTGTTAAAAAGTAGGTGTTGGAGTGTTGACGGAGATGTTAATAGCTTCATTGAATTCTAAAGAGGACAATGATAGATGATGGACGATCCGACGATGGCACTTGATTGTTTGGCTAAATACTAAGGAGTAATAAAGGGTCGATCCGTACTTGGATAGAAGGTACAAGTGTGCTAAGCATAGCAGGAGGGACACGTTATTAATAGGCCCGTAAACACAGCTCCTCTCTTCATAATAAGCGTACTACCACCACTACGGTTACTTAACACCAGCGCCACCGAGTATCGGATGTACGTACAAGGGAAGATCCTTCACGAGGAAGCAACCCAAGCAACGTCAGCATTACCGTTATATTGCTGCTGCTTCTAAGGCTTCGAATGCTGCTACGCCCGCTATTACAGTCACTCGATTTGCGGTCGCAAGATGCCGCTGCAGCTACTGCAGGTATGCTACCGTGCTGCCTCTGGTGTTGCTTCGAGGTACGGCTTTTGCAATTTTTCAACTGCGCCCGCAGCTACAGTTTTCCAGTCAAATTGCGCTAATATACTATGAACGTCACGGCTACGCTGGTGCAACTATTACCACTACCAATACCGCTACCACTTCCACGTACCATCACTACTGTCAAAGTAACATTCCTGGGATGTTTCACTCTCGGCACATAATACCGCTATATTTTGCACGTGCGAGTGAAACTTTATTCAACGTATTCACCTCTTCCTTTGAGGAAGTAAACGCTTGGTAAAATCAAAGGGGGTGACATATACGAGACTTTTATGAGTTATAACAAAAGACTTTGTTACAAGCTTTGCAAAATTTTTCTTTTAAGACGCCTTTTATAATAGTGTCTCATCACGAATGCACTTTACTCGATTCTACGATTTTCTACTGCGCCGCCGAGCCTACGCTAAAGGTTAGGTTGCTGCTCCGAGAGTTATTATTTCGTAATAACTCATATTGCAAATACGTAACGTGTCCTAACCCACTATTGCACCGAAACTGTGCACCCCCACTGCTTTATATTCGAGGCAACTTCGGTTTTAGACAGTCCACTGCGCACCAGGAACGCGCATGGGAGAGCAGTGGGAGTCCGGGGGAGAGGGAAAATTCCGCGAGTGGGGGAAGCTTCAACGTCAGTGTACCTTAGACCTCCGAACGGTAATGTGCTTCCGAGGGTGTTTTAAATACATTGAAGAGTCCACGAGCGATTTTTTTTTGCACCTACAGCGATTTCCACTGTAGAAATCTGTCGTTCGTGGTTCACACTTTATGAATACAAGGTATTATTACAAATACCAGCCGAATTTTTGTCCGCGGCGTTGGGTATAAGTCCTCTTAGTTTTAAGTACCTTGTGACCTAATTTCGGGCAGAATGTAACTACCGCTCGATCGTGACGTCTGGAAATACTGTCTTCCGCAACCAGCAGAGAGTATAGACTACCACGCTTGTACGTAGCGGTGAGTGAGACGATCATCAAGCACCCAAAGTAAATTGCTCCTAGGCGAATAGACACTATTACAGTATATATCCTTCTTCAGACAGGAGAGTATATGGAAACAAGAGAGTAAACATTTTCATCTCCCTATTATTCTTTGATGCGTTTACTAGATTAAACCCATGTTAATCTGATTAAAGAGCTTCACTTCCAGGCTTGTTTCGGGTTGTTATGAGAGTTACATTCAATTTTACTAATAACCTAGGCACATATTTCGGGTATCCCTGCCCCCAGGTCAGTGGACCCGCGAGCAGGTAACGATTTCAACGCTTAACCTTTCCAGCTTAATTTCGGAATTGGTGTCTCACTGGCTAATCATGGTACCCCATGGATTTTTTTCCGTTTTGAACAATTTTTTCCTATAACGAACTGTTAACGAGTAACGAAGGGTGGTCGTGTTAACCGACTCGCCCTGTATAGCGAGATAACTAATTCTCTTAATAAAATAAATGCTGGAAGTAGCTTTTAAAATTCAATGGTACTGTTTCTATGGTTGCGGATTTAATGCAGCTATAAAACAACGTGTAGCATTCAAAGTGACACCACCTTCCACTCTCTCTCCGTGAAATTTCCGTAATTCGCGTTGCATATACATGGAGAGAGAGAAAAAAACAACACGGGTGCACATTGCTACAAAGAATCGGCTATAATGCGCGGATTATAAATGCAATATTTAAAGTTATAAAATTCGCCGATAATAAAGAATCGGGAACGTATGAATTCCACCATTTATTCAATACTTTATCAACGATTGCGTTATATGTTAATTATAATAAAATGTTGCATGGGTTAAATAACGGGGATTATTGATTATTCTTTCTACCGGTTCTGCCCAGGTGGGAGGAGGATTCGTAACAATGGATTCATAATTAATTTCCTTTTGAAAAAATCTTTATTTTTTGGAAACAATTTTCCATCTCCTTTTTCCAACTTTTTCGTCTTTTGCAATTAATCAAAAAAGCGTAAACTCGGTCACTGTGACAAACAGCTTGAGATCACTCCACTACACGTGCTTCGCTGAAATGTTTTCCCTCCTTTATCACTTGCGGCGAGGAAAAATAATAAACTCGCTGAAAGTAACCAACGGATTCCAGTCCCAGATAGCACTCGAGCAATTTGTGACAAAATAGCGTCCTTTCTTCGAGTGTCCTCCGAAGGAAAGATGTCCACGGCTTTGTGAAGGAATTCCAAAGTTAACATAAACAACGCCGCCACGGCCACAAGTCGTTCAGCTGACGAGAGAATTTCTTCTTCGCGTATTTCCAGCTGTTATTACCAGCAGCAACTTGAAACTCTTGCTAAAGTTGGCTAAACATTATTCAGCGTCGAATTTCCGACGCTTTGTCCAACGTTAAACCATTTTTTAAATATACACACGCGCAACTTAACGGCTTGAAGCCCATTCCACCTTCCTTTCCGTAACGGTGAGACGTAAAAGCAACTTTAAGATTGTCCAACGAAACTTCCCTCTGATGTTTGCTACCCTCTTGCTCTAATTTTATTTGAATATTCCTCTCGCTCGTTTTTATATTCTCCTACGATCTGCTACGAAGTTTCCGATATCTGGGGAGAAACTTTGCCCAAAACCTCTGTGTTATAACAAAGGAATATATTAGAGTTTCGATTCTTCCGACTTTTGACCTGCTCCAAAGTTCCCTCGTAGAGTCGGGTATCCTAAGAGGTGTCATATCGTCTACCCATAAAGATCCCCGAGAAAACTTTATTCTCGCAATCTCTCCTTTAGTACAATTCATTTACTGCCAGTTTCTTTCACGAGATTTTATTTGTTCCAGAATGCAGAGACAACGTCGAAGTCGTCTGGAGGTGGAGGTTGCGCTGATGCGCCCTATAAGTACAGCCGGCTAATAGCTTTGTAGCTAAAGCCCTTCACAGAAACCTGCAGACTCCACACAGGTAAGTTGCGATCTACTCCAAATGAGAAACACTCATTATCGCGCCGTCCTTTAATTATTCGCAAGATGAATCGCACAAGTTTATCGTTAATTTACCCAGGCGTCAATAGAACACACGCTACCCAACTTGTCCAATCGACTTGTCCAATCCCACTTTTGAAACTTTAAGTTTTACCCCATTTTTGAGGGAAGGGGTAGGTATGCCCAAAAAATTCGAATCCCTCTCCATATGTTTGTTGCGCCAGTACGCTTCTTTATTGTTATTCCAGCAAATTTCTCATAAAGCTCAGAAAAAACGAGTTTCAGCAGATTTCAAATTAGTATACTTTAACATAAAACATTAGGAACCTATCGGCCGGTAGAAAATTGCCTGTAAATTGTAGTAAGAGAAGACTCCGACGATCGTAACTTCGAAGACTGCTTTCATTTACCGCCTCTGGCGTCTGTAGGATACTGCAAAGATCCGAGGAGAGAGAGAGAGAGAAAGAGAGAGTAAGAGGCCAACGAGTTATGAAGGGACAAGGAGAAAGATAGAGACTTTGAATTTATTAAAGCTGATACTCCACCTCGCGGTCTATAGCCTCTAGCTAATACCGTGAGTTGCTTCTGATATACTCACATATTCCATGCAACCGAAACTTACCTTATACTTTCTTTCCACGACACAAAAATTCCCCTCGAGGGGTTTTTGTATCGTGGCGGGTTTCGTATTATGACAGAATCCAATAAAATATATTTTTCATTGCGCAAATATACCCGGTATCAATCTCCTCGCGGGCTAAGGATGAAAGCGTGGCGCGTTAATTGTCGAAAAAGCAGAGTTTACGCGTCTTTTCTCTCGGTGAAATCATGCAAAAGATCGCACGGTTGTATGTAATTGAAAAGCTGATTCGTAGTTTGTAAGAGAATTGCGGAACGAAGGGAGACAGAGAGGAATCGATAACGATGAGTTGTCCAACATCAGTTCGTGTTTCAAGCATGCAGGTTTATATAGGAATAGCCGTCCATTGGATGGTGTACATCACGCGCGTTGATGGGCTTAGCAGGCTTATCGATGATGCATTTGGAACGATGCGGACATCGGGAACTCCGGTGCCTTCTGTCTATGAGAACGACACAGACGCACATGTACCGTTTCATAGTTCATCGATACTCGAATCAATACCGGAGATGTGTGGATGGAGAGAGGCTGCAGAGAATGAGGAGCGTATGTAGCCTAACTATCCACTGCTATCTCTCTATTAGTCCAACCTATACGCCACCATTCTGTCTCCGTTTCCATTCCTCTCCTTGTCGTCGATATAATTGGCATACGTGAGTCTTACCGGCCTCCCTTCGCCAACAAACCCCATTAATCGTCGAATATTTCAGTCCCAACAATCGCTATTCGCCCAAGAACGTCCTGCACCCATCGATCCCTCGAAGGCCCTCTGTTGGACGAATTTCGAAAATCTTGCGGGGTTTGGAGTCTTCGGTTATGTTCATTCGAACGGTAATTGCGTTTAAATGCAGTTGCCGAGTCGTTATTGTAATCCGCCGTAATCTCCGCAATCCTTTAAAAGCCCCGGCAGCTTCGTCTCGGCGTCTACAGTCGATATGACGCTTTCGTTGGTATTCACCATATTTGTTGGATTCCTTTTCCGCGGAACGTTATTTCGGCTTTACAAGCGGGAACGGGATTAAAGATTCGCCATAATTCTTCCTGGTCTGAGTTACGTTCCTTTAATGGCAGCGTCCGGATTTTTTACGTAATCCATCACAATCTTGGCAATCCTTTCATATCCTTCTCCGCTTTTTCTCGGAATCTCGAGACGATGCGATGCTCCAGCCGGTGTTTACAATATTTCCTGGCTTGCTTTCGACTCTGAATGTTATTTCCGTCGATGAAGTTGAGCGCGAGAAACCCCGATCGTCGCGCGGATTGTTTACCAATTACGTCCTCGAATTCACAATACCACGACGATACAAACCTCGTTGGATTTCTCGAGCCTGAATTTCGATCCTCGTCCGATTCCCAGTTCCATTGAATGTCGCGGAACAACCTTGACTTTAAAATTACGAGACAGAGAGAGAGAGAGAGAGAACTTTCCTCAATTAGATTAGATGCGATTTGAAGCGCGAATGCCAACGAGAGGTTAACAGTTAACATGGAGTTATCCCGACGAGCCACAGTGGCCGAGAATATATGCGCACGCATATACATGTATGATCTCTCCTCCCCCCTCTCCCACTTTTCACTTTTAGCTCCGTAGTGAAATTGGCAAGCGAGATGGGGGGACGGGAGACAAAGACAGAGACTCGGGAGTTGATGCATGGATGTGTGTATATTCGCGCTACACGAATCGCAGTGGTGGGGGAGCGATGCGGGTAAGTGTGGGATGCACGTGTTTCAGCTTATAGTGCACAGTGTAGATATTTCCATTTCCCTTCTTACCGTTGTCAGACCTTCTCTTCTTACGTACAGAACCGGTTTGGTTTCCTCCTCGTCGTTTACCACCGCGTTATGCATTTTTGCCTGATTTTCAAATGATGCTGATTGCCGA
Source organism: Gasteruption jaculator (assembly GCA_949825005.1). NCBI lineage: Eukaryota > Metazoa > Arthropoda > Insecta > Hymenoptera > Gasteruptiidae > Gasteruption > Gasteruption jaculator. The sequence continues at coordinate 986,115 of OX463764.1, read as the reverse complement.
TAATAAAATTATTAAATCACCTGCTTATTAAATTGTTTCTCTTTTTTTTTTTTCGACTCGTGAGTCAGGTTACAATGTCTCCGACGATCCCTACCTTCCGCGTGACGACGGAAGCGGACGTCCACGGCGCTGCGGTAGCCATACCCCATCCACCTCGACTTCGCGATGGAGTCGTACTCGCTCAGGAGGGACTGGGTTCGATTCTCGCAATCGGTCCAGGCGGGAACTTTGTTTTTCACGGATTCTAACTGGCCGGGGAATTACTGCGGCGCTATCAATGCCAACTTTAAATTAAAAAGTTTCATCCGGCGCGTCGTTGCATTCGTTATCGTGTGCCGACGATGTTTGGAATCGCAAGAAATTGGATTGATCTCCCGTCGCAATTCTCGTGGAAGAATGCAAAGACCGATGGCACACGAAAATCTATTTTCGGGTTCTAACCTAGCAGTTGTATGCGTAATGAGAGGCTGCGAGTATACGTTTAAGTAGGGAATTCTAAATAGGATTTCTAGTAATCTCGTGGTACGGACAGGCTGTAATTGAATGCAACTGTTGTTAGCCGTACGTGATGCTTAATCAGCCGAAAAATTCATTAGCATTACGATCGGTTGAACGTCGAGCCTCATCCAAAGCTCTCTTCCTCTTTCTCTCTCGCTCCCTCTCTCCCTTGATGAGGGTTTGCTTGTAATCAATATCAAACCATCCACTGTTGTTTGTTGCCTCGATTCCACTGTATATTGAGCAACATTTTCGACCATACGATTACCAGTTGCTCTCTTTCTTGCATTTTTTTTTCCACGATCGTATGATAATCGATCATCGTTCGTGGATTTTGCCTGTCGTGGCGGACTCTCGTGGAACTCCTCAGATTGGCGGTGGTTTCCGTTGGAAATCGAACGGGGTTAATTAGGGAAAGGCCTTGCAAAGAATTCGGAAGGAAAAAATGGAACCAGAGAGGGTGGGAAATATTGGAAGAAGTGAAAGGAATTGATGCCCGTATGAAAGTATATATATAATGAATTTCCGCGAGTTACTTTTCTGCCAGAAAACCTATCTAAAATGTCGGGCATAAAAGAGGAAGTAAATGTATCGCTGTAACACCAACCAAGCGTCGCCATCATAGCTTTCAGTACATATACAATATGTATAGGGACGCGAGTGTGAGTGCAGGTGGTTTTGTAGCACTTTGGAAACATATGAAAAGTTTTGCTTTTCATGAAACCACATCACTACTACTTACACCTGACGTGTGTATACACATAGAGGCACTATTTATTGTTCAACTACATAAGTTTTCATAGCTTTTCTTTCTTTACTTTATTCCTGCCATTACTTCGTTCCTTTTTCCTGCCGGATAGTTTCTGCAACTGTGCAAGCTTTGGGGGTTCGGTTTACGCTGCAAACATGTATCTCGCAACTCTTACCGAAATTTCATGGCGTCGAAAGGAGAGAGGAAAGAATTGCCAGTGTTGCGTTTCGGGCTCCACTCGATATGGCAGCTGTGGATCAAACGGAGGTGGAAGTTTCTTAACCGTGGGTTTAATTCCGCCTTTTGATATCGCAAGTGGAGTCAGCCAACGTCGTATCGAAGGCGCAACAAAATGGTAGCGCGAGTAAAGTCACTCAAAATGGCGTCGAGACATCCCACCGTCACGGTACTTTTTGGAGCCCTTCGATTTCCATTTCTTTTCCTTTCCGCGCGATGAGTGACTGTGGAACGGCAAATATTGGAGCTTGCCGGTGAAATTTCATGTTAATATTCTTTGAGGAAGGGATCTTCAAGAGGAATATAAAATCCCCAATAGTAAAGTTAGCGATCTCTTCCATAGCGATCAGCATTATTTGCAAGGAACGTTGTTTAATCCTTCAGAGCTCTCGACAAACAGAAAGTAGATAAGTTCGCTGCAGACAAGGTCCTCTATCCTAACGAGGAATGGGAAAACAGTAGGGTACGTTAGTAGGTGGTATATCTCCTCCCGCACGTTTTACGAATTCACATCAAAGACCGTACGTTTCGCGATCTTCATTCTCCCATCCTTCGCTTGCAAATGAGAAAGAAGAGGATGGCGTCGAAAATAATTGTCGTATATTCCATTTGTTTTCAACTCGTTTTGTTTGCGATCCAATTTTTTTTTTTTTTTTCGTGTTCCTTTCCAAGTAAGACAAGACAAATTATCGTCCTACTTTGCTCTAAAATCCTCCACGTTTGAGAAAAAGAGTAACAGGTGTAAGGAAATTTAATGAGATAACAGCGAAGAGAAAAGAGATATCATCTTTATTATCTGCAACGAGTTAAAAAGCTCCGCTATTGTTTGAAAAACCTCCTTGCTTTACAACCTTCAGTAGTACTTATTCACAGTCGTTACGATGAAAGATTTATACCGGAGTGAACATTGTTAATCCAATCGTCCTTTTATAAATGGCACTCTAACGCCACGGGTTTCACTTTACGCTTCCTTTTTCCCTCACCTTCGTTTAAATCAACACCAGGAACAAGATTTAGTGAATTTTTTCTAGCCATTTCTCGTCGCGATGTTCCTTCGTACCGTTGCGCATAAGGGACGCGCATGGACGAAGAGTGGGGGCCCGGAGGACTAGTGCGGAGTCGCGAGTGGGGGAAGCTTGAACGCCAGTATCGCTCGCACCGCGGAACGCTGCGGAAGTTTAATCCAACACTTTCCGCGTTTCCAGGACCCCGATATTTGCGCCTGTGACTGGAAAACTCGGGGTGTTTGGGTCTCTTAGACCCCAGAGCCTTACTGTAGTATTTTTCTGGTTCGAAAAATCCTCGGCTTTTAAGTAAACTCTGCCACAAACGAGATTTCTTTTTTTTTTCCGAGGTACAGAGGAGCGAAAGAAAAAGCTGCTGTAATTGATGGAAAGGTTAACCATTGCTGGCAATTTCATTACGAGCCACAAGCAAACGTCTGGCGCACTTATAGTTGTATCATGAAGTAAAAAGGAGGTAGAAATCTAAATATTTGGAGCCGCGTTTAAATATTAAACTCGGCTCGTTCTGAAATGCTGTAGCAGCAGTAAGCAAAACGTTAAGAAAGACGGAGGAAAAAAAGGGAACCGTAAAGAGAAAAGAAAAAGTGCTTCTCTTGTTTCCTTTACGAGAGAATCCTCCAGCGAGAAGAATTCTTCGCCCGTACGCTGAGTTTTAATCAACAGCCTTACCAGTCGTTACTAATTTCAAGAATATTCGCTTTGACGCTCTTTACCCGCCGCTCTTATCGTAATTTGCTCCCTTTCTAAACAAGTTTGCCCGGACTTTGCCGTAGCTGTAAAACGGTGAACCTTATTCTTCAATTTTCTTGCCTGCCTGAAAAAATTTCCTCCTCTCGCGGAACGTGGCTCATATCGGCGTAGATTTATGGGCCTACGAAGAACCTCAAATCGTGCAGAATCCCCCGAGATTATCGCGCATAGATTAGATGCGATTACGTTGTTCACAGCATCCGAAAGCAAATACTACACAGCGAACTCTATCGTGCCAATGGGAATTCTAATCGTAAACAAGGAATTCAAACAGTTTAGGGAATATGCAATCAAACTACGCCGGAAATACCCAGCCTTATTTACCAAGTTCCTCGCTGTAGTTTACTTGCTTCACTTTCAACTCGGTCTGGGGTCGAAAAACTCTTTCCACAAGTGAACGCCTGATTCGATTAGTCTGTTACCCTCAACGAGGGATGTTTCCGTTTGAATTATACGCGGATGGGCCAAATTCTTGGGCTCCAAGGCGATACAGCCTCTGCTAGGGATTCGCTGATGGACTTCCGAGGTGGCGTAGGTTCCGGAGCCACTGTCCTGTCCGTTGACCTGCCGAAACCCATCGCGGTGGTATTGACTTCGTGGTGGCGTCTGCGTTTGACAGTGGTGCCACTTTAATTAACCAGCCTCGGACCTGACGAAAGGAGAAAAATGTCCAAGAGCCATTACCTCTTGCTCGGGGTGACATCCTCGCGTGACCGAGTGTCCGAGAAGAATGCAATCATAGGACTAATGGCCGGCAGCCGCTAGGAAATTCGTTCCAAAGCTGCAGTCGAATGATCCCGCTTATAAAGTTCGTGGAGAAACTTCTTGTTGTTCGATAATGGAGCAGAAGGAGCAGAAGAGGACCTGTAGCGAAGAGGAGAGCTACGGAGGAATAGCAAGGAAGGTTCTTTCGTGCGCTGTGTGTTGGTAAGAGAGGAGGGATGGTTAGTTAATTGAACTACTGTACTACATGCACTCTGCACACGAAATCCTTTTCTCTCTCTCTCCGTGGCAGCAAGTTACTTACTTACTTACTTACTGCAACTATCGAAGTCGGTCAGAGAATCCCGATGATTTCTGTTTCCTTTTACTGCGAGAAACAAAGATTGCATTGTTCGTAATTGCTCTTTGACTTTGCTGCGCTTTGGTATGCTTTGTAGCCACCGCACCCCGAAAAACTGTTAGCGAGGATTTGGGGGACACAAGAATTGGCCGTATGGCGCACGGAGCCACCGGCTTCTCGCAGTTTGCCGACAGCATATTGAAGAGTGGCTCAATTCGAGAGGAAGTGGATCGGAATTCCCAGAGATACCGATACGATAATAGTCGCCTAATTAGCAATAGGCGCGATGGAGGAGAACAATTTGACGACTGGAAAGGAATCCAGCTCCGTCTTGATTAACTCCCTCAGGATCAATGTCGTAGGTCCTGAATTCCTGGGAAAATCGGTTCAGGATTGCTTCCCATCATCCCGATTTATTTTTATCCTTCTGGATTTAGTCAAAATTTATGTTTATTTATTGTCATCTAAATATTGGATGCATCCTATATTTTTCATCGTCTCCCTTCAGTTACGTCGGAAGCTGATCAGCCTGGAAAGCCTCGTACCTTGGAAACTGAACTCTTTATTTCTTTTTTATTCGTGTTTCTTTAAAAGCATCCCGAAAAGCCTCGGAATCCTGAATTTCAGTTGAATCGGTCGAGTATTTTCCAAAATAGAAGATACTGGGTCTCGCTGACGCTCAGCTTGGAAGCCATACGCGCTGAACTTGAATCTCCGATATCTCGACGACCGAGACTCGCACTTTAAATCGGTTTGAGGCAGGGCTCTAACTTTGGCTCCGCTTTAATCTCCCGTAATTTGGTCGAAATCTGTGAGCCTTTCAGGGCAATGGAGCTTGCTAATTAAAATCGCTTTGCCGCGGAAGTCGAAAGAAGTTATTCCGCGAGCGCTCTATTATGAAGCGCCGAGCGAAGAGAGACGGAAGAGGCAATAAACCCTCGGGATTTAGCCACCTCTGAAATTTCATTAAATAAAACAACATTTTCATGGATATTCAATACTATGAATAAATTATTTATTTTTTATTTTATCGCCGAGTATGAATGGTCCAACTTTATGAGCGAGTTTATCCGCGGAAGAAAGGAAGAGGAAGCGAGACAGTGGGAGTCTTGATAAAAGATGAGAAGGCTATAAAGTTTCCTTCGTTCAGACTCTCAACTACTTGCTTCTTCCATAGAGAAAAGTTTGTTGGAGGGTAGTCACGGGGGAATGAACGCCCGAATCTTGAGCATTCACAATGAGTTCCTCCTCTCTCGATGTTCTCCTTACCTCTTCTTATTTTTTTTTTGCTCCGCCGAACCTCCACTCTTTTCTCTTCTCTCTCTCAAGTCCTCGCTAGGAAGCATTAAGAGAAGCACCTTAACGAAATTGCCTGGCTTTCGCCAAGGATCACCCGAGCATCTACATGTCGAGCGCGCGGTGGAGACCGAGCAAAGTCGACCTGGAGAATGAAAAATCATTTCCTCTGTAATCACATCTTGCCTTAAGGGCTACGTATGCCACAGTTAGGTTAGAAAATCAACAAGAAGGTGACCCAGAGGGAGCCTCGACGCCGTCCAAGACTGGTAACTAGCTCGAGACATCTCCTTGACCTTGAGCAACCTGCGCTCAATTTCAATGGGTCTTCCCCAAAAACGCCATTTTTTTTTCTAGACGATGCGGGTAAAATCCCTAGAACCAGGGTAATACCCCAGATTTCGTGGTCCCTCATCTCGCGAGTCCATGACGTCAATCAGGTGGGTCCCAATACCGTTACCCAGTCGCTTGGGATTCCCGTAGCGTGAAGTGTCGCGCGCTTGGGATTCCTTCCCGCGTCACTTCTGGCTCGTGCACTTTTGAATTCAAAAGAGAGATTCGCGAAAGTGGACTTTTATAAGAAACGCGAGGCAACACGTTTCATATAACGACTATAGACGTGTATGTATCCGGCAACTCGACGCTGGCAATATCCGGTGTAGCTCACCCGTTCCCAGCTTCGCCGCCTTTTCCTTTTTGCACCTTCTTCTCGAAAAAAGGAAAGCCAAGGAGCGGGCGGAGGTAAAGCGTACTTGTATACCGAGAAACTACGACGTCTGTCGCTTCCAGCAACATATTACGGGTTTATCTTGTGCGCCAACATTGAGAAATACGTTTCGGTATACTTTGAACTCAATTTTGATAATTCGATATAACGCCCGGCTTCTTTTTATTGGAAAATATGGGTTTGTCTGAGACGAAGGACGCATGCCAATGGAGGTGCTGGGAAATTCGTTCCGGCGGAAATCAGGAAGGTAATTATAGAATTTTCGCGGATGTGAGTAATCGCGTAAACGTGTAACGCGACACGTTTATGAATAGCACGGATCTGAATGCACCTCCTGGGTGAAGGTCAGCATTAAAAGCCGTGTAGGAGTGTCAAAGACAAACGGAAGGGATGAGGTAAGCTCAGAAAGCACTAAACAACATCAGCCTCAGCGCTGGTATTGTGCATCGAATGCAATATGATTCCCACCTCGCGCGACTCACACACACACATATATAGGCCACACTCATGGAATATGCATGATATGCTAATGCTCCTTGCTCCTAATCTAATTATACCGTTCCGGGCGAGCGGCCATTCCTCGGGTACTCAACATTTCAAACTCTTAAAGCGCCACACACCAGAAACACCCGTCAAATGTCCACCCTGCTCCTGCGCTCTTCGGCTCCCGTCCCTTGACCGCGCGTGGATTGTGCACTTGCCGATGCACTTTTAAGCCCAAATCCTGTTACGCGCGCGTTCGACCTGTCAGCTGATGCACTCGCCACCTTTCCGTCGAGTTGCACATGCAGGGACTAATGGCGAAGCAGTGGTACGACCAGTTCTGGGCGCATTCGGTTGCATTTTAGGACCGGGTCTGTGCAGCAGCACTGTTTGGGCAGAAAAAAATTCTTCATTTCGAAGACTGTGAAGCCGATCCTTGGGAGATTTGGCACCGAAAGGAAATGGCAGGTAGCAAAGCCCAAAACCCGAATGTTGAAACGTCAGCCTTTGGAGTTTGACGCTTCCAAGCTGTGCTCCGGCGAGATCCGAGGGCCGATAGCGCACGGTGTTTTGAAATCGACGTGGCCAATCTGGTGCTCCACGACTTCTCGTGGCGCTATTTGTGAAACAAAGCCACCGAACCCGGAAAGGAGACCCCGGGGAATTGGCGTATCATGATTTTCCCTCTCGAACCGAAAGTTTCCTTCTCGCTGCAATAAGTTGTTCGCTTCATCGGGAGTGAAAGCACAAAAATGGGACCCGGTGTAAAAACGGGGATTGAAATTCCTCGCGAAGGAGTTTGAGGGTTGATTCTTTGCAGTAAAGGTCGACGCGCTTGCATGGGGTCCTCTGCTTCCTATTACTTTTCTCATCTTCTGCCGGTTCTTTGACCTTCCCTGGCCTCGTCGCCTCGTAATTTCCAGTATCGGGTCCATTTCAGCCGGATTCTGATCGGTGACCGACGGAATTCGATCACCGGCAGACCCCGAAGGATTGGCTTTGTCGTCAAAAGAAAGCATTTTAATTAACGCAACTCCAGACAATGATCGTTAATCCTCGTGCGCGCTCTGGCTCCTTAAAGAGACGCAAATTGATTTCATTAGCGATTCCATAACGGTGTTTTGATAAGAAAATTGATTGAATTATTAAAACGTCAAGATGATCAATTTCACGAAACGGAACAAAGAGAGGGAGGGTGGGAACGTCTGATGGAAATGTATGTAATGACACATTGGATCCCCTTTTTCACTCGGTGCGACCAAGCGTGTGATCAATACGTCCCTATAGGAGTTTGTGGGTCAGAGAATTCCGGAGAGGGTAGAAAGTAAGTAGGAAGAGAAGGAACGTGTTTAGAAGGGACGATACTTACACGAGGGAGAAGGAGCCCGATAAGATCTACACATTTACACAGACGTACTTGCACACAAAACCCTGCAGAAGGGACACGGAGATTAATGTCGGAACCCGAGGAACGAAAGGATCGCAATAGGAAAGAATAAGGCGAAACCATATATGCCATACGTGGTCGCTACGTGAAAGTAATACGTTTGTGTCTTGCCTTATCGAGGAGGCTACCTTTAGATAGTTTCAAGCATGAATTCTTCATTGATTCAATCCGAAACTTAAATCTCACGCTAACTTAGGCACGCTCGTTCGCCTGCGAAAGCCGTGTTTTCCAAGGACACGCCGTGGCAGAAATTTTGATAGATCCGTTCATCGCCGTGATCGGTGTCCTAGCCTTGGGTGACGAGGAACGAGTCGGAAGAACCGGTTGCAGAGGTTCGGCGTAATTGTACCATTGAAAGTGGATAAAAAGAGTCCGTTTCCGATGAAGGCAAGCGTATCCAGCGAGACATTTAAGAGCAGGATTTTCTGTTATGGCTACGGTATAGGTCAGGGTATTCATCGATCGAGGTCGATCGATTTTACCGCGTGTCAGGTTCACTTGGCATTGATAATAGTCGCCTCGCTAATTAATTCACCGCGTAACGTAATTACTCGTAGCCCACGACGTGCGGATTAACGTGTAGACACATATATAAAATATTGACTAAGCTTACCGCGTAACTGATTTAAACATGGGACAATAATACTAAAATTATTATCAGCGTAATACAACATGACAGGATTCACTATTCACGGCGATTCCTCATTACCTTTTTATTCGCATCATCATTTGCCTTCGCTGGAAATTACAGCTCTGTATCTGGAAAAGTTCTTTTGTTTAGTATTAATTGCTTGTATTATATATGAAACAAAGGGACGTGTGTCGGTGGTGTATAACTCCCGAATGATTAGCCGTGGCTCCACGAGTTTCGAATTATTATTTGTGCTATTGTCCCGGTCACGTGCTCTCGAATGTATGAATTTTTGTGGCGAAACTCGAGCAACGACGAATTTTCAAAAATTCCTCACCCACGCTCTAGTTCGAAATACTAGTTAATTAACTACGCAATTTTCTTGGCCCCTGCTGCGAACATTAATGACAAAAAATACAGGCTCTAGCCGCAAAGAGTATACGGAGATCTACTGCGCAGCTTTTGGAAGGTGATTTTTCAATCTACTGCGCAGCCAAGCAATGAAAATTACCCTAACGCTCTATCGACTGTCACATCGTTCAATCCCAACTACTTTTCGTTCGAAGAGAGCCTAAGAAAAAATTCGAGGATTTACTGCGCAGTCCTTAGAAGGCTATTTTTCGATCTACTGCGCAGCGACGCAATGAAAATTACCCTAACGCTCCATCTACTGTCGCATCGATCAATCCCAACTACTTTTCGTTCGATCAGAGCCTAAGAAAAAATTCGAGGATTTACTGCGCAGTCCTTAAAAGGCTATTTTTCGATCTACCGCGCATCCCTCGTCGTAAGAGCGACGGTTGAACCGTAGAAGAGTCCGTCTCTTCCCAAACGAACGTTTCAAGAAGAACTGTATAAAATAATTATCGCGGCGATGATAGCCCCACCGCTTTACATAATTCCCCGACAGTTGATATTATTAGCATAGTTTCAAGGCGATTTACTAACCTCAATCGAGGTCATCTGAGCATCGTACTAAGAGATACAGGTCGATAGGTCGACAAACGATAATGCGCCGGAGAACAGTGGTAGAGAGCGAGTGAGAACACGAGATAGTATATACAACGTATTCTCGTTGTTCCGGGCTTATTTGCACAAGCGCGTTAGCGTGAGGCACTTTATGTCGGAGCTTTACCGTTTCGCGAGCCCATAGGGCACAACAACAATAGAACTATCCGATAAACCAACCGTTGAATTTATCGTGGCTGTACCATCCGCAAGCTGTAGGACACATCCAATCGTTATTACTATATTATCGATATTTCACTTATTAACAACTACGGGACGATAACCGGAGAGATTAAGAATAGCACCTACATCGACGTCGGCCATATTTTATCAATCCATGAGGCAACGACGTTTATATCTCCTTCGCGCTAATTCTAACCCAATTTCAGTCGCTTATAACGAAATTATGATCTAACGCCCAGCTTTCATGAGAAATGTGAACTCAAAATGCATCCGGTGCGCAATTACAACGCGATTGCAGCTTTCGATGTTCTATCGCGAGCCAGAAAATACAGGACGATCTACTGCGCAGCTTTTTGTGAGCCACTGGTCGATCTACTGCGCATCCAAGCAAAGAAAATTGTCGATAACGAGGGAATCTGCCCGCCAACTTTCTTTTGCTCGATAACCGCGGGTTCAGTGATCTACCGCGCAGCTTTCCGAGACGCGCCACTCGATCCAGCGTGCATTCATCGAATTAAAGCGGGTTATTATGTCGCAGCCGCTCGCTGGAATTCAGTTTGCGCATTGAATTGGAAACCCATTGAGATCCCATTGAACGTTTCGCATTAACATCCAGCCATTCAGTTTTTAATTAAGGCTGCAATTTTGCGTGTCAGTTATGCTGTCATATTTATGAATTTCTCGTGGCATCGAAAAACCGTGGAAAGTTTTCAATGGCATTTGCCACAAAGTTTAACTTTTCACGCTTGATTTATTGCAACGAGCGTGTTCTAAATACTTTACCATCGTTTTTCTCTTTTCACTATACTCTCATTATTGATCAACTGGAACCCAGTAGAGTAGACGAAGCGCCTCATTTAACGGATGAAAAACTATTTGAAAAGGACAAAAGTTGCTTATTCGCCGCATGAGTGATCACGCTTTTCCAAATTAATAAACTCACTTTATAAACACCGCAAACGTCAAACATTTATTTTCATTCGAAAAATAACACCGACCCGGGCAACAGCGAATACGAGGATACGAGAATTGTAGCATTTAGGAGTACATTGATCGGTTGATTATCATCATTATCTACGTTTTTCATCACAAAAGGACATAAAGGGGCACCCATTTAAACAGCTGGTATAGTCAGCAGGTTCATAATAGGTATCCTGATTTCGAGGACGCCCATCGCCTGGCAAGTTGAGAAGGGTCTAAAACTCGCTCGGCTATAGTACTTCTCTCTCTCTCTCTCTCTCTCTCTCTTTCGGGAATTAAACGACCATTAAAGACTCCTTCTTTAAGAATCCACTCTCTTCTCGGCTTCAACGAGGCTTAATTACTTTTCGATTTGTAGGTTTCACTCGATCGAATTTCTCCTAATCGTCAGTTTACTATTTCCACTTTACAACTTTCGCACCAACTTTAAGTGTGATTCGTCTTTTCAGAGAATTCAACAATTTATCTTATTTTTCGCCTTCTTCTTCAATCCATTCTCGAGCAGCGTCTTATTTGCAAACGAACAACCAGTCAACGGATGAACAATTAATCCACGATCGTCAATTAGTAAATTGGATTTAACACAAAACCATAAATTCAGATTTCTGATTTTTCTCCGTTGATTGCGTAATTATCCACGGGATCAAGGCACTCATCGATCTCTGCGCACCTCCGTCGAGGTCTATTGCACATCCAGAAAACGAGAAACTCAGTTAATCCGATACCACGCTACAATCACTTGTTCTGATTCACTTTCTAATCCATTACTAGCCAATAACCCATCCGACGTTCCACTGCGCCGCTTTTTTCCGATCTACTGCGCAGCTTCGTGATAAAATGATGTTTTCTCCCTCCTGGTTTAATTTTTACAATCTTTCATTCGTCCAAATACGAGTGTATTCGGGATGAAACTATATTTTTGTTATCTTCCGCGCAGCTTCCTTTTGGGATCTATTGCGCAGCGATAAAAAATACAGTGCAACGATCGCATTAATAATCGTAAGCACCAACCACCGTTGGATCATCTCTTTTTAACCGATCACAAGTTAATAAACGGCTCGAGCATCTACTGTGCAGCTTTTTCGGTCATTTCCTTGGATCTACTGCACAGTTATATAACCCAGTACCTCACAAATATGATAATGCTGTTTCGTAACAGTCTCTGGGACTCTATAATCCAATAATACATTCAGGATGAAAACATCCATTGATCTCCGGCGCAGGTTTCTCTTTGGATCTACTACGCACCCACAAAATGGGAAATTGAATCACAATCTATCGTATTTCCAACAATAACCGCCCCATCTACTTTTCTGTAGATCCAAGGAACGGCTTACGAATCAATAAACAATCCGATGATCTACTGCGCAGCCTCTCTCTCTCATTTTCCGATCTACTGCACATCTGCCAACATTTGAACCGTGGCAAAGTCTCTCGGTGAATGGATGTTTCACGAAACTTTCACGCGGTGCTGGGTAAATCTCGGCGTCGGCTCAGTCGAGCATGAGTCGCGGAAAGCCGTCGATTGATTGCCGCAGGAACTTCAACTTCACCCTACTTAGGAGGAACTTCAATGAAAATTTCAGCGGCCCATCATGGAACCAAATTTCACTCCATTCTAACTGATTTTAATCATAGAAGTTTATGGCACGAGGGACGTCTGGAATACAAAGTAAAAAATAGAATCGCAAAATGCTTGTTTACCCGAACCCTTGGAGTATGTGTGTGTGTGAGTGAGGAGTGTAACCAGGCCGTTTTGCGTGGGCATGTATAGCTATAGGGATGATAAACGGCTTGGGGTTCCGTTTAATCCCTGCATTCCCTCGTATACTTCGCACAAAAGCCATCGTTAGTGACTTCGTCCCTCGCCTAAACTTGTTCGAAACGTTCCCTCTCACTATTTCTATCTCCAGCCGTTACACGGCCTCGCTCGTTCTCTCGGCTCCTCTTTCTCGTTACCTCTAAGTCTAACTCTAGCCTCACTCACGAATAACGTATTGTTCCAATTAATTATATGACGAAGCGAATTATGAAGCCACGAATTTACGACATTAAAATTCATCGCCTTTACGATAATTAGCTCCTTCTGGAAGCTCGCGTGACGTGACGCGCGGTTTTACAGTTTCACCGTCGGAACGAGACCGAGGCAGACCCGGGTGCTCGTGCAATAAGCAAAATCGACTCCGTAGAGGGAAAGCGCAGAGCGAATTGATTGAATTCATCGGGTTTGAAAGAAACCAAAAATAAATTGGATAAGGAAAAAGTGAATGAAATAAGGAAACGCTGGAAATACTTTGTTTCCTTAAAGGAAAATTTCTGTAATTGCAATCGATTAGGCGGATTCACTGAGAAAACGTAACGGAGGAGGGTAAAAAGGGAGATCTGTTTTAATAACAATTTCCTTGTTTTAACGGAGCTGCGAGACTAAAAGATAGGAAAGAAGATGAGAAGAGCCGGGGGTAGAAGATTTAGTCTAATGGCACTTTTAGCTTCCTGGTAGTTTCTTCCTCCCTTTCTTAAACTTTTTACAATGCGTATTAAATATAAACTTCAGAAACAAGAGTACCGGCAGCAAAAAATCCCTGCCAGCAAAGTGTTTCCTGTACGACTTCCCTGATTCTTGGATGCAATTCAAATTCTGTTGCTCTCGAGAGCGGTAGGTCTTAATTATGACCACTTCTTCCAGCCTTTCCCAATACTCGCTCCGGCTGACTCACTTTCTAAAGAGTCGCGTGGGGCTTGGAATGCTCTCGAGGATCTTCCGCGCAGATTTCTCGCCGGAATTTGGCGATCTACCGCGCAGGCACGTGGATCTCTAATTTTCCGAGCAACTGCGACTCACGAAACACGACAAAAGCGGGAGAATTCCGTCCTCGAAGCTCAGAATCTGTCTCATCGATACGTAACAAGTGAAATACCTACTGCGCAGATCTACTGCGCAACTGCACGAGCTCGTTAAACCCCACAAAGGCGAATAAAGTGATTATTAGGATTCGAACGTTGGCGGACGATACGATGATGGATCGAAACACGAAACATCATTAAGTTGTTGATTCATCATTTTCAGTATATCTTTGCTCTGATAATAATTCGCAGCCAAACGGACGCATTCCGAGATCTACCACGTAAACATGTTGACGCACTTCTCGATCCACTGCGCGCCTACGCGTTCTTCTTGGTCCTCGCGAGTATCTTCTCGGAAAGTGACTCCAAATGATGAAAATCTTGACTAATTATTGCCCAACGTTGAAGTAGCTCGTCATCCCGTGGTACCGGTAGAGCTTTTGAAGCTCGGATCCGGTAGCTTTCGGTTGGTCCTCACTTCGGGTGCATCAGAATCGTGTAGAGGCATTCCCCTGCCCGCTTCGTTGATCATACCGATCCGGAGCAGCTGGAATCTCATCCGAATATTTATAGCCCGTGGATGCCTGGAATATTTGCCTTGTGGGCTTCGGAATACATCGAACGGCAAGTGTTTGTTGCTTCCCCTCGAACTCGCGTCTTCGTACGTGATTCACCGAAACAATCGGTCGCTGCTATTACACGCTAGTGGCGCTGCAATTTTTCTCGGCGTCACATACTAAGCGGCATTTAATTACGGCGTCAAAGAATCCTCCTAACGCGAGCAGAGCAAAAGAAAAAGAAGGAGATCGGTTAAGAACCTCGTTAGTTACGTAAACTGGACACTCTGCTAGGCTACTCGAGAGCTCCAATTTAACCTTACACGAAGCCCCATTTGGTATCCAGTTATCCTGGATATCGTCTAGACAAGCTACGGATTAAGAAGTTTTATTTCAACATTGCGGTTGCCGGCATTTTAATAGTTTTCAGTTTCACTGCCCATCTTTCAGCTTTTAGCTCCCAAAACCTGACAGGTTTCAAAGCTCGTGACGATTTCCTCCAACTTTTACGAATTCCACCGCCAGGAGCTTCCCAACTGGTTGGGGACTTGGAAACGTAGGGGGGGGGGGGGGGGGTAGAGTAGGGGTAGGGACTCACCCCTCCATTTTCAATTGCTCAATCTGTTCTTCCGTATCTTCCACGTTCTACTGCTTCGATTTCGATGCACTTTAGCCTATAAACGTATTACCCCTACTTACCATTGTTTGGCGACTCGAGATAGGCCAGGAGGCAAGGGTGGGGGAGAAGGAAGGAGTAGAAACGGCCTCCCCGCCAATGTTGTTTGCTACACTCGTGTCTTCTCTCTGTACTTGAAGAGCAATCAATTTGTGAGAAGAGCATGGATTTCTCAAGTTTCTACGGACTCTCGTGCCAATTCCCTCTAACTCGAGTATTTTCTCAAGGCCAAGCTTTCTCGTATCTCCGTGATTTCTCCGGGGAGTGGGAGCGCGAAGGTTGCGCGAACTTTTCCTTTATTTCAAATCAATTTTCCATGAATACATCGGGGGAAATTTAATTGACCGGCGGAAACTCGAAAAAATTGCCTACGCAACCTTTTATTTTCTCTCCGTCGACCGAGATTATACCCGCAAATGCGTTTTTCGCTGAACGCAATAATATTTTAAAGCGGATATTACATGGAAAGGATTTTTTTTTTCACCGTAGTTGCCATAAACCATTGAACAAAAGATGGGAAAGGAAAAAAAGGGGGAAAACAGGAGGGTTCCTCGCGTTGTTCAGTGAGTCTAGAAGGGTGCACGATATTGATTCCTGCCTACTCGTCTCTTACACTCTCCTTCTTCCTACGGCTTCTCTCCATGTTAGACGTTTACAGCTTTCCGATATCCACGCTATCGTCTTCTCCTTTATTTACATCAGTTACCAAGTTCTTTAGTGTTCCAATGAACCTACTGATTGCCACGACATCGATCGCTAATCACCAGCCTCTTTCTCGCTCATAGGATGGGGCAGAATGAGGTGGGGTAGAACGATCCTCATTCGCTGGGATGAGAATCAGGGGTAGGATGGGGCAGGATGGGGCAGGATGGGGCAGGATGGGGCAGGATGGGGGCAGGATGGGGTAGGTTGGGGCAGGATGGGGACATCCATCCCCATCTACTGGGATCAATGGTTATGGCCCATTGGGACGAATCCCGAGACCACCAAATCCAATCCATGGAGTTTCGACATTTTTTTCCAAATTTACTTGTAAAGAATAAGCAGATAAACCCGACGTTTAAGTCAGCAAGCCACTGGATAATACCACCGGAACCGCCACTGCGCTTTAATCCCATTTAGATAGCTTGCTTTCGCACCAACCTTTTTAGATGTTGTACAGGGTGTTTGTGGGTGTGGGGCTCGAAGGTAAACGTACACTTACATACATATACATGCACGTAAGCCGAGGATGAAGATACGGGCATGGAAGAAGGTCTCGGCAACTCAGCCAGCCGCGAGGCAATGTTCAGAAACCATCCACAATTCATCCCCCTTCTTTCTTCCTTACTTACTTACTTTAACCCTCTCTCTTTCCCCCCCAGACTTTATCCATTCTTCCTTTGTACGTATGCTTTAAATCAGTCTAACGTACACATGCTTTTTAAACTCCCCTTTATTAAAAAAAAAAAAAGGAGCTCTTTCAACTCCATTAAGAGGGACTTCCGATCCAACGCAAACTGCCGTAACCGATCGTGATCGAATCCAACGTCCGAATACCTAATTAGACGGAACGTGATTTAAGGCTCGCTCTCACGGGCCAAATCGGCCAGTGTCGGAGTTCCCTGTACTTACGATAGTCGGAGCAATGGCCCACCGAAACCCGCAACTCCCACTGGGCAATTAAGTAATCCCGGGAGTCACTATTTCTGTCCGCGGTTCGATAAAAGTGGCGATAAACATCTCCGCCATCGCGAAAGGGCCGGATTTGGATATTGAAATGCCGAATGCTCGTACTCGAACGAGGAAGTCCGTTATACAACACTGGAAGATCCTCCAACAACCACTTTGAAGAAAAAGGGTTCCGGCGGATCCACTCGGGCGCTCGGTGTAAGGTCGAGTTCAGGCTCCGAGGGATCGAGCCAGTGTGCAGGCTGGCGAATCTGTATCCGATTTTCGTGCTTAAAAAAATCACTGGCAGATGAATAAACGTCCGTCAGAATTGGACGAGCGTTTTGAGCGAAGCATAATGCCACTCGAATGAACACACGGTACGCCATAAACGTCGATTCGGACGTTTTCTCCTCTCGGAGCTCGTAACACGGGTTGACGGCCGATCGATGTATGCACGCAAGTACCGCTATACGTATTCCGTTCATTTAATTTCCTGCCGTACTCGCGGCGATCGTGCAACAGAAAGAGTAAGATAGCGCGAGAGAGACACCCACACATTTTATAACAGGCTCTCAAAGAGAGCCAACTTGCACTCGACGGTTTGTTTCCACTAGAATAATTTAGATCCAAGGCCAGCGGACAGATACAATGCTTCACCCACTTACCTAATGTATTCTCTATCTTGATTCCAACGACACTGTTTTGTCTCCGTCGCTCGGGGAATTAGAGGATTAGCGGCATCGGCTCCGCTTCTGCACCCGATTGTGACCCTTACCCCTGGACAGCGGCGCTGGAATTTATGACAGGTTACCCGATACAGAGCCAGCCCTTGTCAGCTCGAGCCAAGCTCGGGGCGTGAATTGATCACTTCCTCGGAACGCTCGGCTCCCGAAGATCCAACGTGAAGTGAAATATACCGATGAAATTGCGCCGTTACTTATTCAAGCGCTGGATCATGACTTGAAATGACGATTTGTGTCGCTCTAAGAATATAATCTTAATTTAAAATTCTATTTCGGTGTTGAGGCAAGTGTCGTAGAGATAGATGGCTCCCTTTTTGGATGAAGCATAATTTATGTAGTTCAGCAGGGACAAAGGAGATGAAGAGAACGCGAAGCTAGAGCGAGAGAAGGATGCTACCGCTGGTAGTCGACCTCGTTCAAGTAGGAGGAAGTTTCTCAGTGAGAATATTACTTGGCCGTTTGGAGGCGCGTGGCTTACAGTGTTCATCTCTCGCACGGTCATTAAGACGATAATGGTCAGCAATTAGCCGGCGTTGAATTCACCCCCGACAAATCCACCAGCACCTACCGGCAATACGGGCGAATTGAATACTCTTAAAATTCTACAATACAGCCCACCATTATCGCGAATTATTTATGATACATTCACAAATCCCGCTGTAATTTCATTACCATGCATAGTTCATTGTACAAATGGTACAGTTACGAGACGTTAAACTGATGAACCTGCAGCAGATTGAAATCAAAGATCAATCTACCGGCGGGTATTTAATACCACCATGTATCTCGAGCTCCTGGGAGTAATGTGATTACGTGGAAGGTTAAATCGATAGCGCCAAAGCCGCTCCGCTATGAAGAAGGGTCAGCATTTGCTGACTGGCTATCCGAGGAACTTTCCTCGCTTATAAGACGCTTTAACGGACCTGATAATCGAATCTGGAGTTATTTGTTACCGCGAATGGATTAAAATAAATGAAAAAGAAGGAAGTATATGGTATCACCCCCCGACGAGGGTGCCGACGCTAAAGTAAAGCTGCGATGATTTAGCGAAGCTGTAGCCGGATTGGAGGCAGTTTTATAGGATCATCTTTCAATGGGTCTCAAAGCAAGGCGTTCTGTTTATCGACGGGTCATTAGCACGATTGAAACCTGTTACCCAATGCACGCGCTCTCGTGGTGGATTCAAAGGGCTTTTAAAAGCTGCCTGCTTTTTACCCGCCCGCTTTGCCAATGCGCTATTTGTCTTAATGAACATTTTCGGTCTGGTCTAGCCCCTGAATGCAGCTTTACGTTTGAATCAGAGCGTGAAGTGACTGTTCCTGCCTTTGCTAATAGTTTTAAGCGCGCAATAGACTATCCGGTTCCTCGAGCCCACGACCCACCCATTGCACAAAATAGGCATTTCGATGACACACGATCGATTAATTCCATACGTGATTTTCGTGTTCGCAGACTAGCAGTTGGCGTGACATGGATGTGAGCTTCACGAACGTCTTGGAGGGGGCTCGCCAGTACTTCCAAGGACTACCTGTACCTAGTACGGCAGGTACAACAGCCTCGACAGAAAACATCTCGACTTCGTCCACCTCCTCCAACTATGGAGCCACTTCGACATCGGTGGCCACGGCCAACAGCAATCGCTACACCGACACCAGGCCGGAGGAGAGCAGCTCCAACTCCTACTGGAACCCGCCAG
Source organism: Gasteruption jaculator (assembly GCA_949825005.1). NCBI lineage: Eukaryota > Metazoa > Arthropoda > Insecta > Hymenoptera > Gasteruptiidae > Gasteruption > Gasteruption jaculator. The sequence goes on along the minus strand of OX463764.1, from coordinate 966,866 downwards.
GACCCAATGAGCTGCGACCGGTCGAGCCCTACCCTCCCCAACCCACGAGAGTCGAGGTGCCGGACACCAGGCCTCACGACAGAGCCGCGGCGGAAACGGAATACTCATCACCTGCCGCTAACGTAACGTTGACGGAGATGCAGCCGTCGAAGAGCCAAAATGCCGAAAGACCGTGCTCGCCTCAGCTGCATCAGATGCAGCCACCGAAACCACATTCCCCCGCTCCTGTGTATCAGCAGCTCAACAGCGTTTCGAGGATACCCTATTCCGCCAGCGAAGTGCTCAACACCCATTCGAGCTATCAACCCGCCGAGAGACCGGCAGCCTCGGCCCCGGTGGTTCAAAGGACCCAATATTACCCACGTTACCATCACCCGGATATCACGAAAAGCACTCCGGTGCCGTTCACTCAGAGTACGGCTTACCAACAGCCCGCTAATACGTCTACCGTGCCGTCGCCGTCGCTGAGACCCACTTCGAGCGAGCAGGTGAGCCAAACGACGCATTGCCCGGAGCGGCGAGTGCCCAACACGAGCTATGCGAGTCCGCAAAACGCGAGAGGATACGGATCATCGTCGACAGCCTCGACGCCGAACTACGGAGGACAACGTTCGGTTCTACATCCGGCGGACGGAGGCAGCAACGCGTTGAACTCTTCATCAACTGCACCCTCGTCGGTCAGTCCGCGCCAAAATCACATTCCGCCGGCGCCAAATCCTCCGGCTCACATTCCATCACCACACTTACCTTCCGGCAGTTCGACGACGGGTCATAGCGTCTCGCCTCGGACCCACGCGGTGAATCCAAATCCGTATTCAAGATCCGTCTTCCCTCATGCATCCAATTCAGTAGCTGGTGCACAACAAATGCTACCGCCACCGCCTGGAAATAATTACCATGAGGCAGCCAGCCGTCAAGCGACACCTTCTCCTCAAAGGCAATCGCCACACGTATCCCTTCATCCGTCTCCTCATCATACAACCTCACCCCATAGCGCTAATTTTCAACCGCATTCTCCGACGTATCCACCGCCTCCACTTCCAACTAGATCCACGCCGCATTCATATAATCTTCCAACGTCTCAGTACCAAACCGTAGCAAATTATCCCAATTCCTATCATCCAACATCCGTCCCGCCTCAACATTCGTATCATTCCTATCAGAAAACGGCACATCCCGCCCAAACCTCCTATTACTCACAGCCACGATCTCAACAGTACGTTCAACCACCAATGAATGCTCCACCGATATCTTCGGTGAATAGTAATAACACTTCGTCTTATCAACAGATAAGACCCGTAACTTATAATGGTGCTGATAAGAGAAGTCCTATGGAAGCAGTCGCTTCTTATGGTTCCTATAGACCACAAAGTATGCCGAGAAGCGGTAACACGCACAACTTACCACCCATTGCTGCTTTGTCATCGTATCACTCGAACCGTGGATCAAGGGAGACGCTGAGCAAGTCTCAGACGGTCCCACGGGCGAGGACTCACCATAGTCCAGTCGGCAGCAAACCCATCCCTGCGAGTTCCATGGTGGCTCCACCTCGTGTTCCCGATTACCCATCGGTAATCCATTCGAACTCCATTAATGGCCGACCGACGTCAACGCTACCGAACTCGACTTACGGGAGATACGCGAGTCAGAGTTATCCCTATGCCACAACGATAGCGCCCAGCCACGGCAGCAATTCGACGACAACGGTGACATCTATCGGCGTCCCAGTGCGGTCGTCTCTGCCACCGGTGTACACCACTTACTCGTCTTCCGAAGCCACCAATCGGACGGGTCCCTATCAGCTGCCGAGGGAGGGCGAGAATTTTGGGTACAAGGATTACCCTTACTCGACAACAACCGCCACCACGAACCCTGCTTTGACGAATGGCGTCTCTATTCGAAAGCGAGAGTCTCCCTTGGATTTATCCGTCAAGACTGTGAAGACTCCGGCAGATTCTACGGCTCAAGATGATCTCGACGCGGCTGACAAGCACGTCAGCAGTTCTTCCCGAAGTAGAACGATGCTACCACCACCCACGCAGCAGCCAGCCATGCCCGTGAATTACCCAAACTTCGATGCCAGGAGCACCAACGGTATCAGAAGTTCCACGTCATCGAGTATAAGAGTTTCGACACCGCAGACCGTGTGTGCACCAAAGGTGGACTTTCTGCCGGATTTCAACTCCGGACCACTGAGGCACCACCCGGGATCTTCAACCAACGAGGGCTCGCACGGGACTTCCTCGTCATCGTCCTCTGGGTCCATGCAGCAGATCTACACACCACCGCAGCATGCAAACAACATGCCCCTGCCGCACATGGGTGTCTTCAAGAAGAAGGTCTCCATGATGTCAGGTTACGACGAGAAAAGTGCAGCGCCGTCCTACGACAACTCCGGCAAGTCCCCGCGCTATCCCACAGTGGAATCGTCAAGGACTCCCTCTACACTGCCTGTACAAGACTATCCGCCGTCCGATCCGACCAAGTATTACTTGGACAATTCCAGTAAGTTTTCGCAACCATCTAATCGTGTTCCAACCAAGCGACCAGCCGAGCCAATCTACGGCGCTGGCGGGCCCAGCAAGCAACCCAAAGTCGACACTTGGAGGATAGCCATCGATAAGCAGATCCAGCAGAGACTCGCCACCGCGAAAGCGCAACACGAGCAGCAGAAGCGACAAGAAATGAACTTACCTGTTGTGTTGCCCAACGGTACTTTGGTGTCATCCAATGCTCGTTACGAGCCCAGATCAGACAACGCGCATCAAAGCCCATCGAGATATCAAGTACCGCCTTACTGTGATAAGAGAAGTTATCCAGATTCGAAGGTGCACACGGTGCCGCCGAAACCAACGAATGTACATACGTCAGCATTGCCTTCCATGAGTCAGGTCCCTCACAATAACTACCGTCAAAGATTGCCCTTCACGGGTCAACCCAACGAGCCACCGAGTAACACCGGAGCGGATAAACGGGTTCTTAGCTTATTGCGCAACAGTTTGGAGAACAAACAACAACGGGAAGAACAGCTCCACGGACAACAACCCATTCTTGTCAACCATAGTCAACAAAGTTTCCAAAATAAAGTGAGTTGCAATTTCCTAGCGAGTTGTGTTCGCGGGCTCGGACACGAACCTAATGGACCTTTTTTTTTGGATTTGTAGGTTGTGGCTCCCGTGGAGCCCAAGACTAACATCGGCAGACACAACTTGTCCCCGTTCACGGCAGCTAGCTTGCTCGAACGAAACAGCAATACTCCGCCGCACTACAAATTCCACGTGCCCAAGGCCGTGGATTCGATAACCCAGGACCTGCCTCGAAGCATGTACGGTTCCAAGGTGAACTCGTCAGCTACTCTACCGGGTAAGGAGGCGCTCCTGGGTCCCCGAGGTGTGGACAATCAAATCCATCGCGACAAGGACGATGGCCTAGCAGCTATTCTGGCGGCTAAGATCAGGACGAAGGCTGAGCTCAAGCAGGTTTGTGAGACTACAGTGGCAGGCTTGACCCTGAGACAATTAAAGGACCGAGGAAGATCATGATGTCATTTTGTCGTTTCAGGTGGGGACCGGCTTCCTCTCGAAACCACCGACGATAGCGCCTCAACATCCTGTCTCCGGGACTCCCAAAGGTAAGATATTCGATCTTCTTAGCCTCGTTCGATGTCGTTACAGCAAAGCTAATTGGTGATCCTTGTGATTAAAGATCTGGATGCGGCGTCCACATCGACTCCTCAATCCGGCTCGTCAGCTGGAAGTCCACCGAAATTAACCCGTGAGAAAATAGCATGTTTACCACCTAGACGGCGCTTATTTTCACGAACTGATGAAGAGAATATGCCAATTTCTGCTACAGTGCCGCCGGGCCCTGGAACCGGAACAGCCGCTGCCTCGGTAGCGTCAACAATGAGATCCAGCGGATTTCGTAGCTCGTCGGAAACCTCCGTGTTTGATTTCCGGGATAGTGACTCGGAAGGTGAAATGCCAGTATTAGAGAGACAGACGCTGGAGGAGATGAGACGAGATAGAAAGCAATTGTCGAAAGTGCAACCGCCGGTGCCGCTGAACGACGCCGTGATGGCGTCGACGGTGGATCTGGTTAAGATCGAATTAAAAGAGAACGACAAAGTCAACGAAATCGATCCGTTCTGGTCAGCCACGTGTGACAAGTTCATGGAACAGTTGCGCTCGGGCGACGTCCTGAAGAAACGCGGTAGGAAGAAAAAGACTGATCCCGTTCCCTCCAAAAACGACGAAGAATTGATTCCTATAAAGCCCGAAGATATTAAGAAGGAGATTCCGGAGGCGGAGAACAAAGACGACAGCGAGACAAAGGCGGAGGAAGTCACTCCGGCGAAAATTGATATTAAGATTGAACAAATTGAGAAAAATTCTGGCGACGATTCCGACGAAGTACCTTTAATCAAACGAAGCGTTAAAAAGAAATCCGTTAAAAAGGAGGAGAGTGACGCCGAGGATGAAATAATATGCAGGAAGAGGAGAATCCGTCGTGGCAGCAGGATCAAATTGGATTCCTCGAGCGGCAGCGACTCGTCGAGCGAGGAAAGCGATGCGAGCACCGAATTCGGCCACGGGTCGACCGTGGCCGATCGATTGCGGGCCAGGAAGAGGAACACCAATGCGTTGAACGAGGGCATGAAGTTGCGATCGCGGGACATGACGACGCCTCAGAAAGGGAAACCGGAAGGAAAGTCTTCGAAATCGTCGCAAAAGGGAAAACCGAAACCACTCTTTGGCGATGGCAGCGATTTCAGGCCGGGGTGGGAGGAGGAAGTGTACGTTTACAAGAAATCCCTGCGGATGCCAACGAGATTGATAACCGTGTCCAAGCCTTCCCGCTTCCACAGGCTTTCCACGTCCCTGCCGGACCTGGATCCAGGCTCACCCGCGCTGTCCGTGTCCATGGACAGTTCGGATGTTTGCTTGAGCCGCAAGAGACTGGACAGCGATGCCGATTCCAATTACAGCTTCAGCACCGCGGGTCTCGGCAGCAGCAAGATCGACGACGAAGAGGCCACCTCGTCGACGACGATATCGTGTCCCTCGAAGTCCACGCGGCAGTCCGCCAAGTCCGAGCACTCGATAGTCGACTTTTTGGCGCAGAAAGTTGGAACGAGCAAGAAGGATTCGAAGAAGAAGCAGAAGGAGAAGGTGGACAAAGTTGGCGCGAAGATCCCGCAAAAGGGCAACAACGAACCCGAGCTTCTGCCCACGCCTAGTTTAGCGTCTCTGGTGACGGAGAATCTGACGAAAACGAGGGGCAAGACGCCGGTGAAGAGTAACAAGTCTTTGAAACCCATAAAAGTAACGGATTCGTTCCTTCTCGGTTATTTCCGCAAGGAAACCGTGAACAATTTCCGAGACACGTTCAAGAACAATCACGTGCTACCGAATGAGTTCTCCACGGTTGTGCTAAAAAGTCGGACGCGGACGGAGACGAGAGTGTTAAAGAAGCAGGCCACCATCAGGGAGGTCTTTGGCGAGGATCGACCGGCTTCAGCGCCACCCATTCAGAACCACGGCGATACGTCGCAAGACGATGACTCGCAAACCGAGACTAAAGACTCCGCCACGAAAAATCGCACGTTGAAGCAGAAGGTCGTGTCGAGATTGAGGAACGCCGGGATTTTGAGAAGTCACAAGGCCATTTTGAACTCGAAGCGTCACTTGATCATAGCGAAGAGGAGAAAAGATTTACTCAAAACCCTGACCGAGAAGAAATTCAAAAGGATCAAGAAGGAGGAGGACGACGACGACGAGGAAGATGACGCTCAGGAAGAGAACAATGATGCCCAGGATAACGAGGATAACCAAGAGGAAGATAACAACGACGAGACACCGCACAAGAGGAAATTAAAGCTCAGAACCGGCAGGCGGAAATTCCGATCTGGATTTGATTACATTCGTAAGAAGAAGAAACCGCTGAAGAAGGATGAAGGCTTGCCCAAGGAGAAGAAAAGGGTAAGGGAGATTTTAGCATTTATCTGGTACCGTCAGACCCCGGGTCTTGAAGAAGTTAATCAACAACGCGAATTTCTTTTAGAATGTCCTTTCGAGGCCGAGTCCAGAATGCGTGGCCGACATCCAATCGGAAATCAGAACCTGGGTCATCAAGAAAGGCGTTGGCGAGACGATCCTGCATCGAGCAGCCAGGCTGGGTTACACGGTAAGCGAGGCTATCATGGCAGAGACCTTACGGCTGAGCCTCGCCAACCAAAAAACAAAAAGTGACGGCAAATGTTTGCTCTTGTTTTAGGACGTCACCGCGTATTGTCTGGAGAAGCTGAACAGCGCCCCCAGTCCCAAAGACAACGCCGGCTACACGCCACTGCACGAAGCCTGCTCCAGAGGACACTTAGAGATCGCCAAGCTCCTTCTAGCCTATGGGGCCAACGCCAGCGAAAGCGCCAATGGCGGAATAAGGTGTGTTTCAAGCCTCCTAACGCGCTCGTGGCTCCCTCTCGTCTTTGCCCCGGTCAACACTTTGCAATTCTTTGTTCCAGGCCACTCCACGAGGCGGCAGAGAATGGTGCTACCGAGCTTGTCCGGTTGTTACTCTCTTACGGTGCTGACCCATTGTTAGCCACTTACTCCGGACAAACCCCGCTGATGTTGGCCGTTGACACGGACGCCTACTCCATCCTGGAGCAACATCTGGACGACATCCAGGGCAGGAGTACGATCCCTTGGAGCTTCGCTGGGCCTTCTTCGATTTTCGGTGAGTGTTCATCCTCCAGACGTTGTTGACCCACGAACTGGACCGAACCCGGACCCTTCGGATCTGGACAATTTGGTACCGGATCTTGACGAGAATCGTTCTGGCCCGTTTCAGATTCCGAAGATACAGGATACAATCCATTGGACGACCCACCACTGGACAGTCCCGAGAGCGAGCTGGAGGAGGTGGACATGGAGGTGAGCGACGTAAGTTTGCCGGTTTTATTCTCCTTGACGAACGAGCCGGATAAGTGGGTGCTGTTGCAAGATCTCATGGCGGCGTTGAAAGTGAAAAGTCGCGACGCCTTGTTGCGCCAAGTTAACCCAAAAGCACCGACCGGTCCACCGGCGATAGCGCACCGCGATGTCATGAAGGAGTTGAAGTTACCGGATTTCTTGGAACAATCGAGATGCTGTCACTTGCTGAGTGCCGGCGAGAAAGTGAACGTACGCGGATCGAAAGTCACGTTAATTAAGTATAACGACAAAGTGAGGTCGTTATTAAACGTCGAGAGGGTTGTTATAAGTTTGAGGTGACACGAATTTCAATTGGAGAGACAATTAGTGACGGCTCTTCAAGAAAAACCATCGACTTCGATACCTGTTGTTTCTAAAGCGAAAGATATTGGTCACAAGACGTCCAACAAACGTAGTAGTAATAAAAGCAAAAAGGCGAAAAACCAGAATCGGTTGGACTGAGGGACGGGAGGACACGAGACGATCGGTTTTGACTGGACGCAATATCAGTTGTGCAATTTGTAAGACAGATCGGTTTTTATGAATTTTAAAAATAGGAAGAAGAAAAAAAGCGACCTGTGAGAAAAACAAATGATAAAAATTACAAGCAAAATATTTATTCAAAGTGTATCTATATGTGATGATATTTTATTAAAAGCAAGTGAAGAGGAAGACAAAAAAGAAAAAAAACGCCTAGTGGCTGATTAAATACGAATTTTAATCTAAATATGCTTTTTAGAAGAAATAAAAATACTGCCGCTATGACAATAGTGTATACGACAAAACGAATGACGGCTCGATCGAGGTAAACGTGTGGTTTTGTTGGATAACGGAGGGAATCCCCTGGAACGGGCTTGGAGTGTTGAAGTACAGCGCCATCTACACACTACATTACGCAATAACGGGTACAGGTGGTTTTGTATCGAAGCTCCCGCTGAGATGTAGATGGCGACACGGGCTTGTTCCCTGGCCGTGATCTATTCCACTTAGGGTAACGCGAGCGAAAGTGGCGGGAAGTTTAAAAAGTAGCTCAAAAGTTAAAAGAAAATAAAGTGTTATACGAGCCAAGTGCTTGGGAATGTATTTTAAAAGAAAAGTATACTTCAATTGTTTCGTTTAGGTATTGAAAATTAAAGGAAATTCAATGGAATCGTTACCCCCTTATCATTTTTGTACTTCTAAGTTAGGGAATTTTCTCGTTGCGTTAGGACTCCACATTTCTTTATCGAAGTTTTTTTTTTTTTTACTTTAGGAGACACAAATTGGGAAAAATGGAGTTCGCAAAAGTTTTGTAGGACTTTCGTGGAGCGACCGATCAAGTAGGAGCATTTAATTACGAATTCTATGGGAAGTGCAATTGTTCGATGTTTCTTTTATTTTTTTTTCTTTCTTACGAAACGTTTCAACAAAATACTCTTTTCGTTGCGTTAGGCAAAACTTTCGAGTGATTAGGGAATTTTCTTTTCTCTCGAGAGGAACGTGGTTTCGCGTGAAATTCAAGGCAATATCGCGGAAACGAGACTCGTGCAATAAATCGTTAGCTTTTTGGGGTCAGGAGGGGACTCGAGCATCGGCAAAATGGCGGCCTCGGTTCGCGAGATGGCGGCGCGACAGTGTACAGAAAAACATAACCTCAACTCCGGAAGAGAATACGCGCCATCTTCGGGAACCGGTCGTTCCTCGCTTCGAGGGATCGAACGGTACACTTGTAGTTACAAATTTTTCTACAAATTCGAAGATTTGCGAATGATAATAAAATTCCGTTTCCAGATGAGAGAATGTCTTTACTTTGTTTCCGTACTTAAATGTAGTAAAGGGTGTAAGAAGGAGCAAAAAGAAAGCCTCTCGTTAGCTTTGTATTGGTTATTATTATTATTATTATTATTATTATTATTATTATTATTATTATTATTATTACTGTTACGATTATTATTATTATTATTATTTTAAAGGAGAAGAAAGAGATATAAAAAAATATGCGCTCTAGAAACGAAAGGATTTCAATCGTTATAATCAGTCTCAGGGAAACTTATTATGTATATTCTCGAAATGCGTTTATATTGTATTGCAACGTCACGGATATCAAATGGCAAAGTGAATTAATACAAAAAAAGGAAACAAATAAACTAAAGACGGTCGGACTTTTTTTTCTCGGTGTCGCATCACTTTCGTTTATTTCCGTTTTGCGAATATTACGATAAATTTAATTGCATAAAGCGAATGCAATTTTTATTTCACGTCACCTCTTGATTTTCGGACGAGGTGACATCGAGGAATTTCATCATTTTTTTTTCCACGTAAATTTGGATTCGGTTTTCCAAGCGAGAGCATTTTTTATTATCGTTGTTGTTGTTGTTGTTGTTGTTATTGTTGTTACTGTTCCGGTGCCGTGTGGCTTATCAATAATAATAATAGTAATAATAATAATTATAATAATAATAATAATAATTATAATAATGTTAATTTTATGGGGAAAAATCATAATAATAATAATGACAATAAAACAACTACATTTTCTCGTGACATCCTTCGACAGTTTCAGTAACGCCACCGCTAGAAGCGGTGGCGTCCCGCGGTTGATTTCGAAAATCAGCGTCTAGGGATTTAATTATTAAAAAAAAATAGTAAAAATAATGTATAAAAATACGCGGGAATCCGACTTGCCATGCGAATATTTTATTTCAAAAACGAACGAAAAAAGAGGGTAATAATTATTTCTATGAAAATGATGGTTTTCTGGAATTACGTGGAAAAGAATTTGAGGAACTCAGTTGGTTTGGCAACGTGAAAGCAAAGTTCTCGGTTTCTGCAAATAAATGAACGTGTATGGGAGAGAACAATGGAAAAAGTGGCGAAAAAAGTTTGTACGCTAGGCGAACTCGCAAATGGGAGCCGCAGTAATAACAAATATGGCAAACAAACACTTTTAAAAGTATTGCGTAAAGGGGGAAGGCAAATGAAGAAAGAAAAAAATGCAAAAAAATAAATAAATAAGAAGGAATTTAATTTTTAAGTAGGTCGGCATAGGTATTTGTTAACAATAAAAAAAAGTTAGGGTACGTTTGGAAAAATCGATTTTCAAGACAAATCCAAAAAGAAACTGAAGTAAATAAATAATTAAAAAAAAGAAAACCAACTACGTAAATTCAAAGATCTTTGAAAGCAACAAATAGTCATAAATATATGCAACACAAATAACAAAAGGTATCGACAAACCAGAAAAGCGAACAATGTAAACAGTGAATTTATATACATATATATACTATATGTGTGTATATATGCACTGGAAAAATTAAATATAAATATGTCTGTAAATATTTTCACGTTACATTAATAATAAAAATAGTAATAATAATGATGAAGTAATATTAACGAAATAATAATAGTGAATATTAATACATAGAAGAAAAAACATTAACATGGATAATGATAATGAGGAATATACATATATCTAATTTGAATGAATTAAAAAAAAAAGCAAACAAACTATCCGCTTCTTTTTTATTGTACGATATATAAATAGTTAGTTGGTTACGTTATAACAATATCGATGTACATTTCTTTCTTAGTCGTAACGTTCCTCCTTGTATTTATAAAATATACATAATATACATAATATACATTATTATTATTATTATATTACACGAAATGCAAAATAAAATGAAATACCACAAAAAATAAACTTCTAAATGTGTTAAAATAATAATAACGAAGGTGAGAAAAAAAACACTACTGCTTTACATGAAAGAATTAAATGAAATAAACGACAACGGATGTGAACAAAAGAAAAATTAATGATGAAAAAAAAACTATATATATATATATGATAAATAAATATATATATATATTTTAATTCTGTTCTATGTTCGAAAAAAAAGAAGGAAAAAAAGATACAAATTAGAATTTCTCTGTGATTCATAACGATGGAATAATAAAACGATAAAAACAAGACTGCGTTTACCTTTTCTTTTTTGTGTTTATTTTCTTCTCGAATTTTCTTCTTAAAAATAAATTTTTTACAATATCATCAATTACCTTTTCCTGAGAAAATTAATTCTTTCGCAGTTTGTTCGAATTTTAGCGGAAAACAAATTCCTGGTGGCTGCCTCTGTCGTTGAAACAAGGCACTTCATGGAAGCCGTATTTTCAATGGCTCCCTCTGCTGTTGATTATAAATAGAATTACCGATAATTGCCAACGGGTGATAAAAGAAAATTGAAGAGCTCCACCTTATCAACCTGTGGTAAAATAGAATTCCGTCGATAAGAAAGGACGCTAGAGTGAAAATAATTGAAAATCTATATTTTTCTGTTACTTTGGAGAAAGAATTGTTGATTCCTGTAAATTTTCAACAGACCAATATCGAATTTTCAAAAGTTCTTGTCCGATGAAAGGCATTATTCGATGATTTCGTGGCGTTACCGGTATTACAGATTCCTAACTTTAAAGTAACATCATCCGATGGCGAGTGTATTTTGTATTTTTCGTCGGTAAAGAGGGTTTCTATCAATACTCTACACAAACGACTGATGGAAATGCAGAAATCTGCAACTAATGGCTGGAAAAAATTGCTGGAATACAATAAATATTTTTTTTTGAATGCTTAGTCTTAGAAAAAAAAATTACAATATTTTTGTATACGATGGCGATAAAGGGGAAGGTAAAAAAATATGCAACACGTAACGAAAATCTTCAATATTTGATCGCCACAGTCTTATTAATTGTTTACAATGAATTTGATACAATAATAATTTTTATTCTTTCTACAAGGGTTCCTTAAACGACGTTACTATGACTGAAATTTATAACTTATGTTATATATTTATAATAGTTTACATATATAATATATAGGAATTTGTTTTAGGTACAGAGCCTGCGTGTAGAAAATCTAGGGAAGTAATAACTTAAGTGACTACAATTGTACAGAATTATGGAATTAAATACAAAATTTATCGACAGAGAATTTCCATTTTTTATCGAAATACCTGAAATTAAGTAACCAAACGTGTATCTGGAGGACTGTAGGTAACATTGTACCCAGTGAATGAACGCTCAACTTATCTATTGGAGGTAATTATTTCTGTAGGAATCTGTAATACCGGTAACCAAACTTCTGCTTCAAAGTTTTGAGGTTATACGACAAGAAAAGTATTTTTAATTATTAAAATCTGTTACCACCCCCTTCTTTTCACTGGTTTTCAACCCTTAAAATCTCAATTCATATCCAAATGTTATTTAATTTCGTAATATCAATTTTTCAGGGTTCCGATTTTTTCCCACACTTCAGTTGTAGGTGGCAGCACTGTGTACACTTACTGTAAGTTTATATTCGCTATATTTTCTTTTCTCGTTCATTCACTGGGTGAATTTCAAAACGCGTATATCATTTTTCATCGAAATTTTTTCCACTTGAAATCCGGGGTGGTCTTAGGAAAATTTTAAATTGAGTTGAATCAGATTTTGAGTCGATCCACCGACGCTGTTAGACCCGTTTATATACAATAGTTTTTGCAACAATGAAAGTAAAATCCTTGACCAGTTAGAAAACCAGTTTGAGATTCCGTATCTCAACTTTTCCTGGCCAGGCAATTTCTTTTCCCTTTTTACTGAAACTTTTCTGTTGCATGAGCACAAGCTCACGTGCAGAAAATCGGGCTACTCTCATGTGATGGTTGCGTGATGACGCTTTAAATAAAAAAAAAATTATGAAAAATCCTTCGAAAGTCCAACCATTAAAAAAATCCAAACCAAGACATACAAATCTCACTTTAAAGTCATCTCGTCAATCATACAAAAGGAAAGACTCCCCTGCACCGGTTTTGCAAAAATTTGCAAATTTGCCCAGGACAGGATGCGGTTCATTATTTACATGTCCCATCGAACAAATAGCGATCGGGGTGATAGAAAACTCGTCAATCTTTGGAAGTCGATGATGGTGGAGACTCGCGACTGTTGTCGCTACTGAAGTTAGCCAACGTCATGCCATTAGCCATGTCAAGATTAGTGGAAGATCCTGTGGGTGAATTGCTATTGCTTCTCGCTCCACTCAGTTGGGACGATCCGTTGTTGGCGCCATTATCGGTCGGTATCAGTCCCTCTTTCATCCGCTTCTTCTGCTTCATGCGTCGATTTTGAAACCAGATTTTCACCTGAGTCTCGTTCAGCTGCAGAGCGGAAGCTATCTCGATCCTCCTTGCACGCGTCAGGTACTTGTTGAAGTGGAACTCCTTCTCCAGCTCCGTCAACTGCTTGTTCGTGAAATTCGTACGACCCGTATTGTTGAAACCACCCGAAATCCCGCTCAGCGAACCGCTCATGGAATTCAGAGTCACCGGAGACACGTAGACCGAAGACCCTCCAGGTGGCGTCACCGCGGATCCGCTGAACTCTCCAGGGGGTGGCTTTGCGGCTGTAACAGAAATTTCGAGGAATTTTAGCGCGATTTGCAATCACTTATTGACACTTAATCCCGCCCCCGAAGCTTCGGCGTTAGTTTCGACGTTCAAACTGGGCATGAGGTGCCTTTGGGATTTCGTTTAACGCCCGTAACTTCCGAACCGACTGACCGATTTTTATGAACAAAAGTGGGTTCGAAAGCTCTTAGGTATTGCCAGTGACGGGTTGTATTGGAATTCCCGAAAACTAAAATCATCGCTAATTTAGCGAGGTCGTCAAATTTCGCTAATGGGGTTTGATGTATGGGCCCGTAACTTTGGAACGGCTGGACCGATTTTCGCGAATAAAATGGCGTTGGAATTGTCGTAGTATTCGCCAGGGCCTCGAATTATCAAAATTACGAAATTTCAAAAAATCGATCACTTGTGATTTTTTTTCTTCGTATTATCATTGTTTCGGCTTTTGAAATCGTTGCGTCACCGAAAGACTCGAGTGTCGAAATTTCCCTGATTCTTAAACGTCCAATATAATCGGATTTGACCCTTTCCTTTGACAGCCGTCCTATGTCCAACACAGCTGGTCAGTTTTAGGGCTGGAATGGAAACCGATAGGGGGGGTTGTTTAATTTCCCTTCCCTGTGATACATTAGTCCAAGCAATATATTCGCAAATTATGTGCTTAGCGCTCGACGAAAGGGGAGCAAAGGATTTCCGGAGATTGTCTTTTCAATTTTAAGTCACTGGTGCTTAAAGGATTCGTTTTCGTTAGATCAACTCGACTGTGTATTTTTTTTGGAAGAAAGGAACAGAATACGGTGTCGCACATTAGGAAAATGACTTGACTGTTTTACACTGCAACAGCCACGATGCAATCAATTTAATGGAAGTAGGTTCCGGGTACTTTGCCTTGATGGAAGCCAAGCTTCTAGGGGATTTCCTTTGACGCGTGGAATCCAGTGACGAAATTTCCACGGGGATTTTCTCCAAACAAAATCCAGTGGGTTTCCGATTTTCGGGTAACGTTTGTGGATTTTCAAAATCGTAAATTGGTTCAATGCCAATTTTGCTCTCGCTGGAATAGAGAAAATATTAGAAGTGTTCCAGCAAAAAGTCACCAAACGATCCAAGGGGTTTTAACATCCGGCTTCAGTCTCCTCCGGGATTTATCTGGACGCGATGATATCACCGGAGCTAAAGCTCAAATAAATTCCGGGTTTTCGCACCAGATGCTAAATTGACGAATGGCTCGTCCTGGAACGTTTCATTCCCATTCGTGGTTTCAACTTTTCCGAGTTGTTCAATTTAGCCGGAAATGGAGCTGGTTCTTTAATGAAATTGGGCTCCTGAAATTTGTGGCTAAATTGTATCGGTGAAAATAAAGGTCAAAGTGACAGTAACGGTGGTAAGCAGTAGTCTGACGATACTGACATTGACGGTGATGACATCAGGGAAGACAAAAACAAAGACAAGGTCGGTAACGTCGAGTGCCACGACAACAAGGTTCGTGATTGCACTTCATTAATTAATAATAGTAACGGTATTGACGGTACAAAAATAAACAATATCAAAAACAACAGCAACAAAAAATTCAGAAACTGTAAAAAAGGCAATATCGTGGAAAATAGCAACAATAAATAATAGCAGCAACAATTTTGTGATACCAAAATATATTTTTATATTTTTGTAAATGATTTATTTTCGAAAGTTGAGTCAATTAATTTCGAAATAAATTGTTGTTTTCTTTTTCTTTCTTTCGGCCTCAATGTAAATCCCTTTCCTACCTATGCAACGAAAGAAACATTTTCACGTAAGTATAAATAGTTTTATTATCTAACACATCTAGAAAGTGCATTTCAGTTGCTTATCTACACATGTAATCTAATGGACTTGTAATTTCTATTATAACAAGACTTCGCTTCGCTGGGGATGTTAAGCAGTTCGAAAAATTAATAATTCAACACTTATACAAATTAAGAAAAATATATTACGCTCACATGTACAACGAAATTTTCGAGGTAGCCCCTGGATTTGGAATTTATGGGAACACAGGAAGTCGATTAAATTGCCCCTGAAGTATTTTTCCTTCCAAGAAAAAAAAAATGTAAATCTATATTTTTTTTCTAATAAAAATAATTAAACAGTAACCCTTTTTAATTTTGTTTTAAATAAAATTGAAACGATGTTTTTTAAGGCGTTAAAAATTATTCCTGTTAAAAAATATTATGTTTCCAATTTTTTATGGAACTTAAATCTGCTGAGAAATTGTTCCAGGTTTTCGACAAAATTATAATTAATTATTTGATGTGCAATTTCGAAACTCTTCGCTTACACGCGCAAAGTAATATTGAGGAATGGCTAATAAATGAAATTTATAATTAAGGAGCGTTAAAAAAACCATAATCGATTAAACGGGAAGCGATACTTGCAAAAAACCCACACACACACATACACACATGCATTCGCACACCTCTGCACTTTGAAATACCCTATAAACACTTTATCGTTGGCTCATTCATGCATATCGAGATTAAACGTCTGACAACGTTTCCAAAGAGACAAATCTCGACAGTTCAAGGAAGTGTTCAATCGTCTGGAATAGATATTGCGGTAAGTATTCTATTACGGCAGTTGTGTTGCAGTTATTTATCGGAAACAGGTGTTATTGTAAATTGATAAACCCATTTGCACGTGTTTTACATCCAAATTACCGAGTCGCTGCAATTTGTCGACGATTGTTAGATTTTAGCGTCGTTCCGATTTTATCCCACGCTCATTCGTCGCGTAACAAATTTATTTTACAAGAAAAACCCGATATCCATTTTGATTTTAATCCAATATTTATCTTTCAATATTTCCCGTCTTCGAATTTCCCGCCAGACAGCGCCATCTAGCGGATCAGCGTGGAGTTAATCGTCTGGTTCGAGTTATCGTCCATAGGAGGCGCTGTTTGTCATGAAAATTTCCGTTATCGTACTTCGCCATTTGCAAATTTTCCTTAAAATGGCTGCAAACAAAATGGCAGGACCCAGGCTCCACTTGAGTTATAGAGGGCAGCACCTCCGAGAGCGCGAACTTCTTCCGTACTTGGTTTCCCCATTTTTTTGGTTAATAATCAAATTCAAATTGTCGCGTAAAATCACGAAATGTTGACTCTCGCGTACGAAGTGGGGTAGAAAATGCCACTAATTATCCGTTTCAACCTCTACTGCCTATTATATTGTCGCAAAGAATATTAACAGCGGAAAAATACGAGTACACAGTTCTCCGCGGGTTCACGCAACCCGACGGGAATTACGTAGCGAATTTCATATTCAGCCTACACTTACCACTTCCTACAGCTATAGAGCTGGACGTCACTTAGATTTTTGTCTTCAAAGAAACCAGAGCAGTTGTATTGATTCTCCTTCTTTTTGTTGATTCTATTAAAAAGTGGTCTTCCTTCTTTTTTTTTTCCCTCGCATTTCCCGGGATGGCGTCGAACCGTATAATCATACTCGGAGTGGGAAATCCGATCCGTTCAAATACAGCTGAATTGTCCTTTTTTTTTTAATTTTACGATCGAGTGATTGTTCAAGAGCAAAAATTTCTAAGTTATATATTTTTTTTATTTTCGAAAATGAACAAAATTATAAATTTAGAAATTCCGGAATTTGTTATACAATTTTCCAACATTTATTTCGAATAAACATTATTTTGTTTAATAATAAGAGGATTGGCGAAATTTCTAAAATAATAATTTGTCATTAATCGAGTCAAAATTTTCAAAATAATAATTTCAGTCTTATAAACAATAATATTTCGAAAAATCCAGTGGAAATAAGGGAAGAAGCTTAATTTTCAAGGGCCGTCGAGGGTTTAAGGGCACCTTTTAGGTAACACAATACGAAAGCACCTCGTCCCCACTGTATACTTTCTTCCCTTCTTGCGTTACATCATCTGCGAGCCTCCTGGCTTTTAGCCTTTGAATAATATTTGAATTGCATAATGTTTCTTCAATAGGGGTGTTTAGTAGACAATACAATGCGATCATCTTATACATGTCGAACGGATTAACTTCCCTTTATGCCTTTCCCGAAATATCTTCACCCTGCTTTTCATTGATACAGACACGAATCCCAATACAGATGTAACACTAATACATTCGTCCTCCATTTTTTTTTCTTCAAAAATGCCTCTACCATGTGGACCCAAATGTGGACCCAAATGTGGACCCAAACGTGGACCCAAATGTGGACCCATTTTTGAGAAAATATCAGAACCCACCGATTTGTGCGATAATTTAACGAATCACTCGGTCCCTTGTGGCCTTTCCTAATGCGCGGAAGAGTATCGCGACTTTTAATGACCGTCGTAAACTCGTTACTCTTGGCCTTAATGGCACCAATATTATTGCCATACATTTCACTCTTACGTGCGCCTGCGAGTTAATGCAGCCGCGCCACGCACCTTTTCCAGGAGCACCTCGCGCACAATTCTTCTCGAGTTACATTCGTAGAAACTTAACGAGGGCCCGTAATCTCACTCTCACTTAACATATAGATTGTTCAGTTGGTATCGAGTTCGTGTACGAAATAAATTAACTTTCCGCTAAAACCTTTCGAATCTCGCGCTCCTCCGTCACTGACAGCGCCCTCTGACGCTCGGAGTCGGAGTCCGTGACGTAACGGACACTCGGACCGCGAACACACGTCACGTCCCAGGGTCGCCACTTCAAGGGGAGCCTAATTGGTCCACTTGCATTGAATTAAATAATTAATAAAAATTAATTGGGGCCCGGCCTATTCGGTTCCTCGCGTTCTTGATTTTCTTTTTTATGGTGGGTAACAACTTAATCACGAAAAAGGTATAAAAAGGAGTTAGTTAAGCTTCTCGGACACAAAAAGAAAGAAAACTGAAAATCGTGAAATGAGTGGTTGTAATTAAGGTAAACTTTACGATGCCATATAATTCATAACTCCCATGCTCGTACCGTTACCACGGTTTACGGCATATTTCGTGATATTTATGAATAGGAGTATTACGAGGCACCGAGATTACTCTTATATGGCCCCTAATATGTTTTCATTACGTTAATTTCAACGTGAGAGCCATAGTTTATTATACATCGCGTCGTATATCAAGCGACCTTTCGTGTGTATCCTTTTTTTTTCCTCCTTCCCTTGACTTCCTTCAACGTAATATTTTAGGAACGTTAGATGCTATCCCCGGCCACCGAATCCTTGGTCAGGACTCGCTCGGGTACTCCTTTGGGTCAGAAATCGGGCTCCCACGCGCTACCAAAGTTCGTACACCCTCTGCAGGTCGAGCCCCAGAGACTATCACGGTCTTTTAGGCCGACTTAAAATATGCATATTGCTATCGACGCCCTGACCGACCGCCACAGGGACGGAATTATCTCCCATCGCGTGGATTTACCCTCCAGGCGTTGCTCCAGATCCCGCGGAACCCGGACTTCCAGAGGATCGTGGCCCGGACTCGCAAAAAAATCCCACTGACGACGCTGGCCCGGTCGGTTCCAGCGTCAGAGAGGTCAGAAACTGGACCCGGGATCGACGTCATCGTGGATTTTGTGAAGTAAATGTTGGTGAGGGGTTCCAAGCAGCCAGAAGTCGCCCCTGAACTTGGGAAACACAACAAGGAGAAGGTGGGCAGGCGAGCAACTGCGGCTAGGCATGTTGCGAGGGCCGCGTGAGTGAGCGGCCGATATCTCGTAAGGGGATCAGAGGATCGTTCGCGTGTTGGAAACACGCCACCCGCCAAAGCTGAACCCCCGAGATACCCGCAGGTTCCCGCAACCCCCTGTCCACGTGTCTCGCTCACGGTGATTTTCATTTCCGCGGCACTTCACCGGGTATAGTCTTAACTTGGTGGTGCACCACCACAAGCGTAGGATCCGGCTACGTGTGTACACTCTCCTGCGGTGCACGCACTCCATTCTAATGACTATTCTAACGTACAACAAAATACCGAGCACTTGCAAATATCCTTATCGAAGTGGACGTAACAGGAGTTCGATAATCTACCAGGAATTCTGTCACAGGTGACCGAAATTTACTCGGGACTTTCCTGGAGAGGCACTTAACGAGTTCGGTTCGACGGCATGGAGGAATTTCCACTTTAGTGGAAAGTGTCACCGGAGCCCATCATTTGTCGGACCAAATTATTCCGCTGGAAGAGTTCTTTGTTGGGAGCAGCATCCATGTTTTGGACCATTTCTGCAGCGCCTAGATCGAAAAGTAAAAAAAGAAGGGGTGCTATTCGGAATAATTGTTGGATATTCAGAGCCTAGGCAACTCTTGGAACAACGTGGGGAATTTTGTAGAGCGTCCGCAAAATGGAAGGGCACCCGAAGTAAATAAAGACACTCGGGGCAGCGTCCGCAAATTGGAAGAGCTCCCGAAGTAGATAAAGACACTCGGGGCAGCGTTCGCAAAATGGAAGAGCTTCTGAACTAATTAAAGACACTTGGGGCAGCGTCCGCAAAATGTAAGAGCTCCCGAAGTAAATAAGGACACTCGGGGCAGCGTCCGCAAAATGGAAGAGCTTCGTAACTAAATAACGACACTTGGGGCAGCGTCCGCCAAACGGAAGAGCTCCGGAGGCGTCTTGGAAAAATTCAAACAGCGACGGGGGGAAATTCTAAATTGAAATTCAGCAAACCGGGAACAAAATGGCAGATTTGAATCCTCTCTTAGTGGACCAAGGGAAATAATCGTTACCTCGATGAAATCGAATTCAGCAATAATTCCAATACAATAAAAATACAGACTCCTCCAGAACTTATCGACCTTTTCCGCAGCCGTGGAAAAAGGCATTGCTAATCTCGCTACGGAGCAAAAAGAAATCGAGTTTAGTATGATAGATCGATGTGTCCAGTTGACAGTATTGCCGCTGGAAGGAAGCCATGCGAGGGGTGGGCGAAGAAAGGAACCCCCTTTTGCATCAATAGTATATACAGCATCCCTTTTTAAGGGTAACAAATACATCCCTTCGGAACCACCGAATGTAGGACCTTCTCTCTCTCTCTCTCTCACTCTCTCTATTATGAAACCTAACCAACCAAAGGACCTAAAATTCTCGTCAGCCCCTTTGGCTCCGCCCATGGTGTTTGGGTTATGGTCCAACTCGACGCTGATCCATATTCAGACTTTTATCCCTGGGTTAGCGGATACGGTAGCGTTTTGCGCCATTGTTATGATTGTTAATCTAGAGGCATTACATTAGTATACAGTCGAGATTACAGGATTTATGTAACGTCAGAGCCCGAGTGGGTTTGCACATTCCTGGCCTGGTTGGCAAGTAGGTGGATGGCTTGTAAAAATGGAGACGTCGTATCAGCGGATTTTCACGCAGTGTGTGGCGGACGTTTCGTGTGTGAGCGGAATTTTTGCAGCGGGCAACAAGTTGTCAAATGCTAATCTGGGCGCAGGCAGTGTACGTTGCTACCGATCTGCGAAAATAAAGGGAGGGTTAATAAAAAGAATGCAAGAAGAAAGTGATGGAAGCACGTAGGGGTGAAATCTGAAGGGTCGCTAGCTCTAGTTAAGGTTCATGCTGCTGGTTTGCATGTCTCGGTGCAATGACTGTCGTGATCTCACCCTCGAGCGACCCTCGACTGGTCTTATTAATTCGACTATAATGAGCTATTAAGTGAAATGTGGGTAATCCTGACAAACCTCGTCCGAGTAACGCTAATTTCGACTTTTGCAGAGACACCGAGGATTTCGGGGAAGAAATTAGACGCGAGCCGGAACTTCCCCGGGAACTGACTTTCATTTTTGGACCACGTTGAAGGGGAAGGTTATGTCCGAAAATTCGACTTTTGGAAATTTTCTTTTCGAACTTCGGGAGACCCATATCCGATGTATTTTTCTCCGAGGAATCCATTTTCATTGTCAAAATTTCCAAAATCCAACGGGAAATGCGATTTTTCCTCAAAAAACATACTTTTTTCCAACTTCCGCTGGAATTTCGTCCAATTTGACCTTGGGAATCGATTCTACGGGAAAAATTACCCCTAGAAATGACTTGTCCAACCCCGTTTTCGAAACTTTAATTTTTACCCCATTTTTGGGGGGAAAACTTTTTGGAAAAATTTTGCCGTCGATTGTCATTTACTGCAGCTCCGGTGGAATTTCATGTTCGCGTTATCAATCTTCGCCGAATTCTTGCCGTGTCTTTTTCGATTAGACGCTCACCGATTAATCGCCGATAACGCGTTACAAATGTCAAAATATCCCGTTTTGTGTGGCATTTTATCAACGCGGATTAAATAACTGTAGATTTCCCGCCGACAAGGACGCACAAAAATCCCCGGATTTCAAATTGTCGTTTTAAGGAAACACGAACAAACAAACAAAAAAATAGAATTTGCGAAATTTTCGTCTACAATCTTTGCCGAAGTACAGCCCCAGTCTGGAATTTGGACCGAGGAGGAAAGTCATTCTCCAAAATTTGTTCGAAAAATAAAAATAAATACGAAAGAAAAAAATAAAATATACCGATTTTTAATCCTCCAAGGGGTCGTTGTTTGCAAAGAATGACAAATTATTTGCGGGGCCAATTATACAGTAATTCAACTAGCTGAGTTATCGTATGCAAATGCTGTGTCCATCTCGAAGATTGCAGCGTTTGCATTCGGTAGATAAGAGGCACTTGTCACGTTTGATTTATGGTCGCGAAGCAACGGAATTCGGGTTACATACTATTTTCTTGCCTCCTTCCTTTTTTCGATACATGTGTTCAACACATATACCTCAACTTTGCAATGAAAGTGAATTGAGATGTTCACCTTTGGGTGTTGGCAAAGGTACCCATGCCATTACCGGAACCTCGATCTTATCTCATTTTTTCCTCCCCCTGCTCAAATGTGTCTCCCTTGTGAGTGTATTTCAATGATTTGCTTGCCACGTTCTCAATTTGACGTCCCCAGAAATCGTCATTATTCAAATTAGGATTACGTAACACTCGATAGCCTCCAATTTCTTAGTTTGGAAGGAGCACCGTCACGACTGCCGTCGGGTTGTATCCTTCCTTGTCAGTCTTAATTTTGGAGGTTAAATTACTTAATGAGGCAAAACAGTGTCACCAGTCAATTAACGAAACTCGGCAATCTGATCTCCCTTCCAAGAATACATGGCACCCAAAACATGACGTGTTATGGGTTCGGTTGATTTTTGGGCAATTCAGAATTTTTCGAAATTTTCCAATTCACAAAATTCCCAAAAATTGCCTCTCCCTTTCCTGGGAATTTTTTTTCTTCCAAAGAAAAAAAATATAAATTGCTCCAAAAATCTATTTTTAATTTCCCGAATTTTTTATATTCCACCAGAAAGTAGCGTTTAAAAAAAATTTTCAAAATACCTCCAAACCCCAAACAAAAGGTCACCACCTACCGGCAGGTTTCGGAACGTTCCTCTTGACCTGCATCCACTTGTACGTAGGAACCTGAGCTTGTTGCGGCTGAGCGTGATGATGCTGATGATGATGCTGCGCCGGATGCAACGCCGCGTGCCCGCCGGCCTGGAGGGAATGGTACGCGGAGGCCGTGGTTCCCGCACCCTGCGAGTCCGAACTCTCCTCCTTGTAATGCGAGGCCGTGGGATGGCCCGGGTACTCGGAGGCCCTCAGAGACGTCGTTTGGCCGTAATGCAGATGCTCGTCGCCGGGGATCTGGTGGAGATAATTCGAGGTCCCACCGATGGAGATCTGGTACTCGGTGGCGTCGGGATGGTGGTGATGGTGGTGGTGATGGTGTTGATGGTGGTGACTAGATTGCTGGGACTGGTGGTGATGCTGATGGAGCTGCTCGGGTCTGATGGCCTGGTGCAGGCCCGGGTCCTCCCGGTAGGCCCCTTGGACGTGGTAGGGCCCCTGGTCCTGACAGGCCGCGTGCGGGAACGCGTTGGTGGCGTAGTCCAGGTTCGTGTAGCTCAGGCCGTTCTCCGACGAGATGATGGCGTCGTCGTGAAGGACCGCACCCGTCGGCGAGTAGAAGCTCTGCGGGGACGCGCTGGACGAGGTCCCGGACTCCGCCGGAAGGAAGGACTCCGCGGACGAGGCCGCCGAGTAGGGGGCCACCGCCGGTTGCGGGTAGTAGTGACTAGGCGAGGCCAGATCCGAGCCCAGATGGGCTCCCTGGGTGGGCCCTTGTGACGCAAAACCGTAGTTCGAGTAGGAATCAGGCTTGCCGTAGGTCCCGTACATGCCCATGTCCATCATCATCATCCTCGCGGTGACGGTAGTGGCTGGGGACTGTCGCGAGGCGGCTCTGGTCAGTGACACGCTATCATGGCTCGGCACAAACACCCGCTCGAAGCGATAATTACTCGGGCAAATAAGCGACACAATGAGGTAATCACTCGCGTGGTCGATCCGAACGACACCGATTTCAGGACTTCACTGCCAGCGCGGTCGGACTGTGACTGCTGCACATTCAGGTGAGACTGACCTGCAGGGGTCTGGCGCCGCGGCTCTCCCGGGCTCGTACGAGTGTTGGTTGGTGTCCCCCTGTCGGATTATGGAGCTTCCAACGAGTCCGTGTTCATAGGTCGGACCTATACGTTCTCGAGGGCGTGGTTTGGCCACCACGTGGGCTCGCGGAGGGTGGAGCCACCCAATGGGGATACGGCTCATGCTCGGAGTCCTGTCGTCCTTGTGATGGATCATCCGCAGGATTTTATTTTCCTTTGCTTTTTATCTACCGGGTTGCAGTTGACACTTATCGCGGAAGGTACTCATAACATCCACCTTCAGCCACTATTTGCAGCCTTTCGCTACGTCCTTTTTTCTTCCATTAACCGCTCCTTCGCTGGGTCTCCGTTTCCTCCTCGTTCCTTTTCTCTCGAATTTTTAGTTTAACGGATGCGTGTCTCACCTGCCCCCTTTTCAGTCACTTCGCTTGATTCTGGTAATTTTCCTAGGGTTTTTCCAGGGTTTTGCTGGAAAGATCAATTTCTAGGCTTGAAAATTAATATTGTTTTTCCAATTTTCTTTCTGTTTGGAAAAAATAAATTTTTATTCTTTCAAGAATCGGGTTAAAAATCGTTATAATTTGGGGTGGAAATATTTTAGAAAATTGAAAACTCCCCTTTCTGAAAGAAAAACTCACACTCTTCGATTTTCAAAAATGGTCGATCCGGAAAATTGATTTCCCAAACGAGGGATTTTTCAAAACCAGTCAAAATTCCCCCAAATAATCCAAATTCGAAGGCTGCGATAAAAAAAAATTGATGGATCCTCGTCCCTCCACGAAATCGACTTGCATTCGTTTGTAAATCATCCCCGTGATTCGCTGTATCTCTTATTACACGTGTAATTGAAATTCGACTACAGCCTCCTCTCCTTCGGGGATGAAATTTGATCCATCGTTTGGGAAGCTTATGAAACAATTTGTGCCGTCCTAACCGTTGAAGGAATTCATCATCTTCTTGTCATCGAGCTCTCGTCTCGACAATGCAACATCTTCTGGGGAGCCCGATCGTTGCTAATAAAATCATCCCTTATTTTTCTACCCCCCTCCCTCCCAACCCCCTCGCTCCATTTTTTCAGCCCAAGGATAGTAGCCGAGACCGTTTGTGAATTGAAAGCTCGTGTTATTCGGTTTTCAAAAATCGATATCAATTTTATTATTCATAAATACGTCGGAGAGAAATTTCGCCTGGGATTCGTCGTACCTTCGTATTCATTTATTTTGAGATACACGTTTGTAGGTTTATCAAAAGACAGTTGATGTTTTAGCCATCACGAAAAGTGTGCAGCTCTTACGACAAGATATCGACCAGATGAAGTGAAGAACGCGCGAGTTGTAAGGTCTGTCTGTTCCATACGAGTTCAGTGACAGGATGACACATTCCATCGTAAGAGAAGTTTTGGACCGTGGAGTGTGTGTGTGTGTGTGTGTCTGTGGGTGCATACGCGTGTGTCTATATCAGTTTGAGAACGAGAGGGAACGGAAGGGGAGAAGCAGCTTAGAGGTATCTAAAACGCCACCTGGGGCCACCCGCGACAACCAGGCG
Source organism: Gasteruption jaculator (assembly GCA_949825005.1). Lineage (NCBI taxonomy): Eukaryota > Metazoa > Arthropoda > Insecta > Hymenoptera > Gasteruptiidae > Gasteruption > Gasteruption jaculator. Next base: position 941,480 of record OX463764.1, on the reverse strand, counting down.
AGTGTTACTCGTGAATCCGGCTTTGGGATCTCGACGAAACCAAAAAACTTTCCATTAGTTTCTTCGTTTTATTTTTCTTTCATTGGATCACGTGATCGCACGGTAATAAAAAACGCTCTAACATTCGTCGACATTCGGAAGTCTTCGGGAGTCTTCGGGGCTCCTCGAGCAACTTCGGAGACGATCGTAGCTATTCGAGCGCCTTCGGAGAGCTTCGTCGAACTTCGGAGACATTCGCGAGTTACTCGGGAGCTTCCGGAGCTCCTCGGCGATCTTCGGAGACATTCGTAGTCGTTCGGGAGTCTTCGGGACTCCTCGAGCAATTTCGGAGACGTTCGTAATTATTCGAGCGCCTTCGGAGCGCTTCGTCGAACTTCGGAGACATTCGCAAGTTACTCGGGAGCTTCCGGAGCTCCTCGACGATCTTCTGAGACATTCACAGGCGTTCGGGTGTCTCCGGAGCTCCTCGGAGCAGCTAATATGCACTCTTCGTAGATTTTCAGAATTTCTCATGGATTTTTGAAAATCCAGGAATATCTTAGAAAATAAATTTGAAAAAAAATGGTAGTAGACTATTTTTTGTGAAATAATTTTGCGAAAAAATCTCAACTAACATGAGTTGTAGGAGAGTGGCAACAATTTTTTTTTGCTTAGATCGTTCCTTGTACATTGATGCAACGATAATTTCGTGTATCGAGTTGTCACCTTGCACCGTCGACAAAAATGCAGCGCAATAAATGTTCGTTATCACGGACGATAACCAACCTTTAATCTGAGTTTTTACAAAACGCAAAAGCCAAACGATGTATTCGTCAAATTTCTCGATATTTTAATCAGACACCAAGGTAATACAAATCACAATTTGCTTATCGAGTGGAAACCTTCTTCTCGCTTGGAACCTTGCAAAATATGCGCAAAAATTTCCAAGATCTGCCACAGGCATTTCCTTTTTCATATCTGTTTACACCTCGAAATCTGCCTCGAAGATTTTGCCCACTCTTTGTTTATAAATAATAATCAGCAATTAATTAACAATAATTCCTCGGACACATAGGAACCTCTTTATCGGCTTACTCGAATTCCCCCTTATCATTTAATTAATTCTTATCAGCCCGGACTACCTTAATACCACTTTTCGTGTCGTTCACATGTTTACAAATCAATCTTTTTCGAGATTTGCGATTTCGTTGTGTTTGCAGCTTTTTTTCAATTACTTTCCGACACTCGAGTAACTGCAAAAATGTCTGCTCTCGTTTCTATTAAGGCCCCGGGGCCTCAATGACCCCGAGATCGACGCGTGGGAACTTCCAAAAAAAAAAAAACATCGAGATTCCTCGGTCGATTCTACGGTAGTCGACCAAAACGAGGCAAATTGTTTGTTATCTTTTAATTTAGAAGAGCTTAAGTAACTTGTTAGAGGCTTGTCGAGGGTATCAGCAACCCTTTTCATTACACCCGAAGTTTCTCTTGTCATTCATTAACTCCTTGAAAACTGATTGCCTGTGTCACCCACTGACAAATCCGTTTCTAATTGGTTCCCTCGAAACAGCCACCGTACACGACATTTCCTTGACTCTCGCCATACTAACGTTCCTGCTTGGCTCGAAAAAAAAATTTCTAAAGCGAAAGAAAAAACAAAATTGACCAATAAAAAATTAATTAATTAAAACCCACTAAAAATAAAATTGCCCCCCCCCCCCCCCAAAAAAAAAACAAAATTCAAAACGTACGAGTTTTCTGACTGTTGCCATACTACAAGACACAAAATGAGATTCAGAAAAGGGCGTGTAATAATTTTTCTCCCGGAGAGAAACTCGAAACTTCCTCTTAAAGGGGCAAATAAGCAAAGTATGAAAAATGATTATGTTCAATTATGTTGAAACGTCATGTCTTAAACGTTTGTTTTGTTGCAAACGAAAACTTGCTTTCGTTGCTTCACAAAAGCCAATAACGACACCTTAAACGTACGGTTTCCGTCGGATGAACATATAAACCTTTTGCGGTCTCCTATTCTATCGAAGAGACAATATATATTGTGTGGGCCCGAAGGTAGGACATCCTCGGAAACGCTGACCCATTGACTTCCAAAGCTCGCCTTCAAAAATCGAAGACGCATAAAAGAGCCCTCGAGGAAGACGTTCCCTTTCAGGGCCCACGTCCGCCCCACGCCCACGTTCTCGGGATCATTGTTTAATTAACTACCAGCAAACACAACAGCCCGCCTCGTTTCTCGCGGTCTTGCAATTGTCCCTCGAAGGGAGGGACACCAACGAATTTTCCAGCGAATCCTAATTTTCTACAAATTTTTCCTCGGCACCGAAAATTTTTCGTGGGCAAAAATTGATACCCCAGGTCCGGTACTGGGCCGACCGAGTCGAGTACTCACACCGGGGTTCGACTCAGGAGACGTTGGACCAAAAAAGGATCGGACTGTTTCTTAATAGCAAGGAGTCAGTTTCTCAAGTACAGTGGGAACGTCATCCCGTGTCAAAATATGACGTTTTTGGGTGATGGCATAAAGCAGAATATTTTTCTTTTTCTTTTTTTCTTTTTTACGAAAATTCTACAACAGGAAATTTTCTAGTGTAGGCCAGGGAAGAGGACGACACTGTGTGGTTTTCACGGATAAAGGACGAAAAAAAAAGGAGACGAGGCGAACTAGGAAAGGAGGATAGAAATCTCGGACACGTTTCTCAGCATGACAATGCAGGTGCATCATCCCATGTCAAAACGCAGCATGGTTCCTGCGGAGATATGTAAGGAACGATACAACTGGGCCGCAATTGTTTAAGGGGATTAACTTCGGATCAACTTTTACGCGTTAAAAGACAACTCAAAGCTCGTGTTTATCCCCAAATTTAACCCTGGTTGCCATTTAGCCGGATAAGATTCGAGTAATTGACTTATTAAACGCCGGTTGCAAATTGGGGCTTGGAAGTGTCGTGTCAGGTTTGAGGATTTCTTGCGAAAGGAAAGAGATTTATTTGTTATTACATCGAAAGGCCAGAAATAAATGGAAACCTGAAATTTATTTATTTTTTGCTCTTTATTTATAATGAACATGTAACGCCCTCTAATATATTTTTAAAAACGGATAAAACACTTTCTTTTCGATCAACAAACATTTTTTGCAAGTATAAGCAAGATTGCTCCATAACTATAGAAGTTTATATGACTCGAGCGCCCCCTATCGAAATAAAATCTAACTAAACACCTCAGTCGGCACCTTAACGATATATGGTGTGAATATGGTCCGAATTGGTCCATTGGTTTGTCAGTGATGATGCGGTTTACTCACGCATAATGTATTCAAGATGACCTAAGAGCCTGGGAAAACGAATTTATAAGATTTTTAATCGAAAACTTGATTCTTAAATGAAATATAACAGCTTCGCTGAGTGAGAGTCGAAAGGTGCGAATGGGATGTAACCGAAACTCTTGATTTCCGGAGCTATCGATAAATTTGAATTGAGCTTTTCCGCATATGCAGCCCTCGCATGCATTCGGAAGCATAGGGCAACAATATAACAGTTAGAAATAGCAATCGGGGTTTGCTCTCATATAGAAAATGATTGATGACTCCATTGTACCTCCGCTCGTACATGGTACGATTTCACAACTCGGGGTATACGTAGAGATATGCTCGGCATTCGAAAAGCAAACTTCCAAAAACGGATAGAAATGTAGAAAATTTAACACGGAAGATCGATCACCCTTTTCACCATTTTACAATAGTTCTTTCGTTAACTCAATTATTTCACGGAATGGATCCACTCTCCAGCCTTTGTCAAATTTCAAACCTTCTCCAAAATTACAACAAAAAAAAAACAGCTTTCCAAAGGTGTTACACAAAAATGGGATATTTAATCACATTTTTAATAATTTTTCCATTCCATTCCTCTAGGTCACGGTGAAAAGAATTTTCATGGTTTGAACATTCGCGCCAGCTCGTCCCAGACAGCGCCCTCTGGCGATCCCTGAGGGTACTCCTGCACTCACGCAACCTACGTCGTTCCCCATTTACTAATTCCCTTGTATCAGGAGGCACGCGTCGAGAGACTTTGACACCACACCGAGCAACGCCATCTGCAGTGTCCCCGGAGAACCTGCGGTAATTACAGTTTTCGCACCCGCGTCGTTCGAACCCACCAGGGGCAGAGACCGTCAACGTCAGGTTTTACACGTTATCTACTTTTACAACCGCACACCGGCAATACATGGCTTCTTGAATACGGACGTCATGCGAACACACTATATAACTCCAATTACATTTATTCAATATTAGGACGATAACATCACCGCGTGAGTCAGTTGGAATGATATGGCAATTCGAGCTTTGCATTGTCATCCAACACCGCGTTCTTCTCCCTTACAACAACGTTACAAATTTTCAGTAAAATTCCTACCGACTCTTTTCCACGTTTAATGTCCCCAGGGTGTAAATAAATAAAAAAGGAGTAAAAAAAAATTCGTACTTGGCTTGAAAAAAATTGATTAGCAAATTAAATAAATAATTAACGAATTAAAAATAAATCAATTACCCTGAATTAATTAAAATTCAATAGAAATAAAATTAGGTGAAACCCCGAGAAAAAATTCGAAACGTACAAGTCTTCTGACTGTTGCCGTACTACGAGATTCAAAATTTATTTTATTTTCAACAACGAAATTTGACTTCCCTGGGATCCATTAGGAGTTGCACCGTATCTGCTCGACTCTTACAGTTAGATAATATTTATCTCCTCGGCGCTAGGTTTTTTATTCTCTTCTCGGACCAGGTGACAAGCTGGAACATAATCCTTTTGACAGACGAACAAGGAACCTGATGGTGTTCTCATGCTCACACTATTCGAATTTTCCACATCATTGTTCCCTCGTCTTAAAAATAAATCTATCAATTTTTTCTTTCTTTTTTTTTTAGTCGTTATCGAAGCGCGTGGATTTATTTATATCTATTCACTGTTACTTTTTTTTTTTTTTAGTATCAATATTTAATGACTATCGGGTTACCATCGGAATGGAAACGTCGCGTGGACGCATGAGCAGACTGGGTGACCCGTGCTGCCCCCTACAACTCAAGTGGGACATGGAAACTTTATGACCATATCGCCAAAAATGGACTAATCCCGTGAATTGGAATTTTTAAAAACACTGTTATCAATAAATATCCCGGTGATATCACCTAATCCCCTAATACGTTTATTGCTCCTGATAAAAAAATACAATCGGGCCGGACTTTTGTCTATTACGTTAGGTTATGTGTCCCCCAAGGCTAAGGACTTCGGAACCAATAGGAACTGTCCAGCAATTACAGCGAATACGGATCGATATCATTTGATGCATCTTAATTGAAAAGAAATTTGCATTAATTATACGAATAAATAGATTGCTCGTCGCGAAATTTGTCAGGCCAGCATCGAGAGGAAATAAGTGGGTGGGTGATGATTAGAGGCAAGAAAGGGACGAATCCAAGAAGATTTAGATTTCCGCATCATTACACAGACTTAGTCTCCGAGTTAATTGAATGCAGCGTGTGTTGACAGGTAGGAATATTGGCAGGCCAGACACGGAGAGGACTGGGAAAGGGCGAGAGCAAGATACATTGAGAATGAGAAGAGAGAGCCGAGCAGGGTTGTGTCAGATGTGGTTGCGATATCGTCTCCATGTCTTCGACTTCGGGACCGTGTACCTGTCATTTTCAGTGACCGTGTCACCCTCATACTTTTTGTCTTTCATTTTTTTTTAGTTTACAAGTCATGTGTCTCCTTTTCTACCTTTTTCTGAATCCCCACTAATTTTCTTCTAACTAGCAAGCCATCATCGACCGAAATAACCAATATAACATGTCGCTTCAGATAACAGATAACATGGATACCTGCATTACGACTCATCTTGACAACATCCTCTATATATATATATGTATATATATCTGTGTGTATATGATATGCTCCCAATTCGATATCCCAACAAAATAAAAAGTGGGCCTACGCAAACGTTGGGTCCTATCTGGAGACTTTTATGGATTCGGACCCAAGAAAGTCGTGGTCACAGAGGCTGATAGTGAGATACAGGTGTCTCAAACCTCGACTCTACTATTAATAAGGAAATTGGACGGCAAGGGCGCGAATTAGGCGCCTTTCGCCCATGTTCGATAAGTCGCCCCGGTCGAACGAGGGCGCCTATCGCAACGAGTGGACATGAAATGTGATTGTACACGCGTTAAACGTATTTTAGACACGCCAACCAAATAAATGCTACAATCGGCTGGTGTCCCGCCACAAATAAATGTCACGTGCACCGTAAATGTTGATACCAGAAATTTTGGTAACGGGAACTGGTGCGACAATAAACAAATTACCTGGTAAATGCGTGTAACAAATGTACAAGAGCTAAGCGATATCGAGTTGATCAATAAATTTATGTATTTATGAAGCAGTGCTTGTGTTTTCGAAGGATGGTACCAGCCACCCCTTGGCTCAACGCGTCCATTCATTAACACTTCATATCCAACGCGACGTGCTGGTAACGAGCCTGTCATAATTACCACGCTAACTTTATTACTACCGATACACATCGTATCCCTTTCCCAACATGCGTCATACAGCAAATCAACTTGTTACTAATAACATATTCTAGCGGATAAGAAGTGTTAAGTTATAGCGAAAGTGGAAATACCCGTTTTAATTGGAACGTGATTAATTGTATTTTTTTCAACCTTTGTTTCGTGCGGGAAAAATTGTCTTGAAATGTTATGAGTAGGCTTTGGTTTTCGTTACAAGGTCGTAACAGCCTGAAAGGTTGAGGTTTTCGTGGTTATGCAATTTTAATTGTTAATATTTTCTACAATATAAAAAATGTATTTTATAATATACGCAAGAGTATGTGTGGAAATATAATATTAAATATGTATATAAAAATTAAGTGATTATAAGTGTCATTAATACAAAAAAAACTAAACAATCCGGTAACTTTTAGGCCAACAGCACCGGACGACGGTCACTGCAGCACTGGTGGCTTGGATACCCCCACTCCTACTTTAATTCTTCGCGCGCAGGCGCCGTATCCCCTCCACGCGCTGTCACTCTAGTGCCTTTAATCCTCGGTTTAGGATTAGGAGCTAGTGCCTCTAATCTTCGACGCGAGATATTATATCCCTAGAAAATTAACGAATCGTATAAAAAAATAATTTAGAAAAATTCAAAGATTACTTATTTATTTTTTTTATTTTTTCAAGGGGGAACCTAAGATTTGAAGTTACTATAGCGATAAGTATAACAGATAGATATGAGTATCAGTACACAAACGTGAAGTACAATTTGTACATGCAATGTTAAGACTCTTATGTATATGTTTACAAAGGCAGTATAATCAAAGACAATACAGATTACAAAGGTTACTTGTCGTATCTGCCCGATTAAAAAGACGCTATCACGAGAATATTCGCACACACTGGCGCTTTTTTTTTGACAGATAGTGACACAAAAGTTCTCTAATCCTTTTTTCTTTGTGTTCGGCCAAATTACACTGGCTTATCAGCTGATAGCGATTCTTTTAAATACAGGTAACAAAAAAATATGTTGTTAACTTTCGTCCTGAATATTTGCATGGACCGAAGGGGTCTTTTTTTAAGAGGTGTAGTTTCGAGTCCCCCGGGACCCAGAAGAATGTAACGTCCTGTCACTAGTTGGTACATCGGTATGCCGTCGCATTTTTAAAAACGTGAGTCGTGTTCGAGGTTCAGTTAGAATCCTAATGTATCCGTTCAGGTACGAGCTCCAGTCCCTGGGGAATTCTCCGGGGTAGTTCTGTTCGTCCGGCAAACATGAACCTACACTTTGTTCTCACGTCCCAAAGGATTCGTATTCAAAGTCACGCGTTTTAATCTCCTCCAACATGCAACTCCAGCTGGATTCCGAAAAAATTGTCTTCCCTCGAAAAAAAAAAAAAAATGCTAGGGACATTTATCGTACGACACGAGCCAGGGTTTAGTGGATCTATTATTTACCTAATTTAGAATTTTTGTTTGAACGTTCAAATTTTTGTCGACGCGAAGAGTACGTAATTTCGATTGTGGATTAATCAAAAATCGATAAAAAATTCGAAAAGTGGCCAGACCAATGAAGGAAGTCGTCAAGATCCTCCAGGATTAAACACTTTTAGATCCCAGAGACTTTCAGGGTAGTTGAACAGGTTGTCGATGGGAATTTACGACATAGCTCGTCGCTTGCACGGACCTTTCGGATCAAGGGTATCCTCAGGGACAGATACGTCAACCTGGACACGGTTGGAAACTAGCGAGAGTGTCACCAAGGAAAAGCGCGGCAGCTTTTTCTCTTGTGATGTGTTCCCGCTCCCTCTTTCCTTTATGCTCCATAATTCGCAAATTTTTTTATTATTATTCTCTCTGTTGGTTTCTCCATTCTCTCTTCGTTCCCATTTTCTACACAATATAATATCTTATATGGACAGGACCCATGTGTGTGTGTGTTTGTTACAGTATACATACACACAATCTTCGTTTTACTCTCGGGGTGGTAAGAGCGCTGCTACCTCGATCCATCAAAACTGCATGTCAGTAGCCATTAGCGCACTGCTCCTGCTACTATAATTATTATATACCAACCCCGAGTTTTCTAGTAACTTCATTTTCGATTCGAAGTTACATTTTCTCGCCACTGCAGCTGCAATTTTTTCTATTACCAAATATTTTTTGGACGACATCACTCCGAATGGGCCCCGAACATTTCCGAATTATTCCGAAGCTATCCGATACTATACCATGCTGGCCGAAGATCCCCGAACTACTCCCGACGCTGTCCGAAGATCCCCGAACTACTACCGACGCTGTCCGAAGATCCCCGAACTACTCCCGACGCTGTCCGAAGATCCCCGAACTACTACCGACGCTGTCCGAAGATCCCCGAGTTACTCCCGATGCTGTCCGAAGATCCCCGAGCTATTTCCGATGTTCTCCGAAGATCCCCGACTACTCCCGACGCTTTCCGAAGATCTCTGGACTACTAGGAATTGCTCTGAGGGTCAGCCAAGTGTATTAAAACACCAGACTGCGTCGTATACGGCGAATCAGCCTCTAAATTCATACAATTACATCTCCAGACCTTCTTACCAAAATTTCTTGTTTATCCTGTACACGAGATAGCTAAATTAACATCCTACGTCGGAAGATCGTCTGGACTAGTTTTTGATAAGATTCTGAGTGAAGCTTTTCCAAGTTTAACAATAACTTCATGTATAAGGAGCAAACGGAACAACAACGTCGGCAGCGGCAGCGGCAGCAGCAGCAGCAATGGGGCACAACGTTAAGAACAGCAGCAATAACAGCGGGCGGCGCCCATCCATCACTAAGGTGTCAGCCTCCCTCCTCAGCAGAAACAACTAGCTATGACATTCTTCTCGCTGCCACTGCTTCCTCTTACCTCTGTCAGTCCGTCCATCCGTTCATTCGATCGTAGTCTCGCCTCCTTATTTCCACCCAACCACCTTTTTTATCGACGCAAAAAAGGAGAAAAGACGCCGAAGAAAGTAAATGCCAAGGGAAGGTGTTGTTCCTCGTACCTGCGATAGCTCGGACGTAGAATGTGTGTGTGTACATGTAGGCTGTTTGCTTAAAATTAACGTTTTAATTGAGGCCGTTATTTGAATATATTTCAAGTATTAATGTCCGAGATCTTATCCGGGATCTGCTGATTTCGCGATAACGGGGCTAAACTCTGTTGCCGCTCGCCGGCCGGAAATGACAATCAGCCGAAGTGGAATGCAAGATTTGGCGTTCGTTAAAGAGATCTTGATGGAAAGTTTACGGTGGCACGGTAAAATGTACCGTCCTCGGCCCGGGCATTGCATCCTACGTGCATGTGTCCGAGGATGATGAAGAAGCGAACGCTCGGGAACGGATGAAAGCTACCAGGGTATGGAAGTTCCAAGGGTCTGTTGACAAGGAACGGCAGTTGTGAAGAGTTTTTGGGGAGTAGCTGCTCTCGGGTAGGGTATAACGTACAATTCTATTTGTTGGATGATTGTACTGCTGCGAAATCAAGTCTGACGAAGATCGATCGGACAGCATTTCAGGCGTCAACACGGGATCGTAGTTTCTTCCCCTTTTTCCCTTCCATTCCTCTTACACCGCGACTGAACTTATACCCGCCTTCTTTTGCAGATGCTGCCAATCTTTGCTAAAGTTTCTATTAAGAAATTTCCTTCAATAGAAATATCCTTGTCGTAGTCGATTTTCGTTAAGATTGGACGATTTGCACCGAATCGTCCACTTTTTCTTCACTATTTTCGCTCTTACAAGGAATTGGGTAATTCGCTAGAATGTAAAATGCAGTCGAATTTGTGGAATTTGTGTTTTAAATAAATTAATGTAACGGTATGCGAAAGGAAATAAATATTAGGATTTTATTGGAATTTAGAATTTTTATTGGTTACATTGTTATTTTTATCGAGAAAAAAAGGAATAATATATAACAGGTTTGTAATTTAATATCACTTAGTCGATATCTTAAGTTTAATTTATTGGTTAGAAATGTAGTTAAAAATTCAATACCGATTGAAGCAAAAAAGAATTTTTTGTCAATCGGAGAAAGTTAATAGCGGTTTCTTCTTTAACTGCAGACGAAAAGGTAGAATTCTACCTTACTATCTCACGGTAAGCCTTCAGACGGTAAAGCAGAGAGTGACTTACCGGTAAAGAAGGTATCCGAAACGGGTGATGTTAAAGAATGCAGAGCAGGTGAAAATAAGAAAACGAGAAAGAGACCTACGAGCGCTATGTTACCAGTAGAGCTCTACTATACCGACCTCGACTCGTTAATTACCGACAACAAAAAATTTTTATCAGCGCTCGGTGCTCTTAAAAATTTTCTACCGATTACTCTCTTACCGATAAGGGGTAACCGTTTCGATCACCCAGCAGACTTTCGGGCCGATAGGAGATCCAGTCACATCCACAGATGGCGTTGGCACGGACGGCTCTAGACCGGAAATAAATTTTGTTATATTTTCTCCGTTCGTTCTCCTCCTTTCTCCCCGAAATGGTCTAGAACAGCTGTTAGCTCTCAAGTTCGGAAGCTAGTACATATCCACTGTGGGACGATGCTCCGCCTATAAATCAACGAAGCTCGTAGGGGAGACAAACGGACGCCATGTTAACACACATAAACAAAGCTTGTGCATTTTAAGCGAATGTAGCTTTACAACTACTTGTAACTTATTATGTTACACCCTCAATTGAATCACGTATTTTGGCAACTCCAAATTCTCACTTGAAAAATGGCCAAAATGATGCATCTATTTTTGCAAGACGGAGCAAGCCGGAAAAAATGGAATGATTCCAAAAAACGGGTTACTCTGTCTTATTCTGCGTGAGACCTGAGCTCGAATCCGGTTAAAGGACAATTTTAACAGACAGTTGGAGTCTTTTGATCTCGATGCAATTATACACTGACTAATCTTTTCTACCTCCTTGGACGAGGTCTTGGAAGAGGAGGAAAGGAGAAGAGGAGCAATACCAGGAAAGACACACGTATTTGGTGATGGTGTGGGAGACTAATCAACGTAAAACATTAATCTTTCGGCTGAGGATTCTCGACCTAATTTTTGTTCTGCTTCAATGCCAATAGAGACGTTGATTGAACACTGTTGTATCCGAATTCAACACTGATCCGAGGTCTCTGATTAATAGCTACCGAAAAAAAAAATTATCTAATCTTCAATTTTTTGAATCAACAAGTGCAGGATTAGTTTTTTAAACGCTAGCATTGTTTAACAAAAGCTGGCGCTTCTGCTCCTACGCGGAGACAATTTATAGGCGACCAAAGATTCTCGGGACCGAGAGAATGTTACCGGCGAGATAAAAAGCTGAAACCGTGTAATATTTTCATAGGATGATCGATGATTCGACAGCAAAAGCTGCCCATTCCATGCCATTGTCCCGTGCATGAAACCGAATCCATGTTTCCAATTATGTTAAACCACATATTAATTATCCGCATTGTTTTACGGATAATGATTAATGCTCGGGCTTTCTTAGACCGAGAGATCGGCTGGGGAATGGAGAGCAGACCCTTCTTCGGCTCCACGTTACCGCGTTAATATGTCCAATTTTTCAAATAAATATTTTCCATTTAAATAGAAATAAGAAAATCCGGGGCTCGGTATTATGATGTTTAATATTTCACATATTATAGCGAGAAAGCAGGAAGAAAGAACAGAAAGGAAACCGAGATTCTGGTGGTTGTAACATTCATCCCTCGGACCTCCCGGCAAGGGAGACCGTTTATCATCTACGGTTTCGTATATTTAGTACACAGGGGTGAGTTTTCACCGTTAAGAGTTAAAACCTCAGCATGACTGGTGGCTCGGTAGCCGATAGACGTGTCACTTATGCGTCTACGAATCAATAGCCGCTTCACTTTACACCCACATCATTAGTCATTTCACTCAGACGTACTTCGAACTACGTTACATAAACCATGTCGTCGATTGATGATAGCAACAATGGAATCAATTGTTCAACATTCACTTGGCCATCTTTTTCCGGGTAAATAAGTCGAAGCGGAATGCTCAAGTTCGATTTTTGCACCACCCAGTCTCTGTTTCTATGATTTTTGCATAAACAAAAAGTTTCCTTTGGTGGGATTCGAACCCAGGTCCTCCACACGAACGATAAGATAAGGCTAAGTGACCCCAAGAAGACTAAAATTATGTTGAACACAAATTTCGAGGATGATTCTTCTAGGCGGTTGGTGGAACAGGGTTCTGCTTTACCGACCGTCGATTGGGAGCTCAAAAATCTTCCTCTTGCAAGACTCGAACCTTGGTCCTGCGAAAACTCAGCCTCTCAAAAGACTCGAACCACGGTTCTGCGAAAAAATAGTAAGGTACCACAGAGTCCTACCTTACCAACCGCCTAGAGTTTGAAATAAATCTGATCAAATCGGAAGCGACAAAGGCCAAAGTCAGCGGTTCTTCGCGAAAATCCAGATAATCGTGGTATTAACGTAAACGATTACACTGAGCGTTTTGCAATCTTTGATTGCTACCTTTCAGCGCATGATGAATGAAACGCCTATAAGTGGTCCAATATTTATTCATTCTTTGGACGATACTCTTTTTTTTTCATCAATTAATCAAAACACTTCGGTTATGGCTCGAGGGGTCCTTCTTTTCTTGGCTTGGAAAAACAGGTACTCATACCTCGCTCATAAACCAGTACCAGTAGAGTGAGTTTCGAATTAATGAACTGTATCAGGGAGTGCCTTTAGCGTAGGATTTAAATGCGGTACATTCTACTGCCGTCTAATACTCGAATTCTGCCGTGACACGAGGCAACTAATCATTCTAACGATTTCGTGTTAGAGAGCCGAGTAATAATGAGTAAAAAAAAAAGAAAAATAAACAATAGCCATAGGATCGATCTTCGAGGAATTAAAAGCCACGGATGGAACGCGATGTTTATGGTGACCCACCACCCTGTGCACCAGATCGCCCCGTAAGGTAACCCCGTGCCTCGAAGTAAAATCCAGCACCCTTGCTTCCACTCGTTTCCGTGTACATAAACTTACTCCCCATGGAGATTTATGAAGCGAGTCCAATCGGGGGATAACCCTTGACTCCTTAGTCGGCCTGCAAAATGTTTCCAGCCGCGTATCTGACTACCGTTACTAGTTGTTACGAATTGTGCCGAGGTGCAGCCGGGCCCATGTCCGATCCAACGCTAATCGCAATACCTCCTCCGAAGGTGCTATTATTATTACATCGTCGTCCTTTTTTTCTTTTATTCTATGACGTTTACTAATCTCTCTCTCACGTGCAGCCTTATTAGACACACTTTGGATCTCACATTACAGCCGGTGATGTCGCAAGAATTTCTTTTCCTCGATACCTTCTTGCGGGTTTGTCAGAATCGTCTTTTTTTTTGCCGAGACGAAGCTTTTGATGCATCAATAATGAGTTTAATCTTGGAAGGAACATTTCTGTCCCTCCTTTCTCTCGAAATTCGAGATTTTTCATTTTCGGGATTGGAACCTAAGGCCTCCGTAATAATGGTAAGTCGGGTCTCTACCTTACCGACCCAAGATATTTCGTTATAATTTCCTTCATTAATGATACATTTCGACTCCAGTGGATCATTTGTCGGGATTCGAGGTCCTGTCCTTTGGTTTTTTTTCCCTCAAAGGATCGGTCGAAAGCGTTGGAGTGTCAATGGTAAAAAAAATAGACACAATACGAGCAAAAAAAAATGAAGCTTGTATCGTAACATAACGTTATTTGTTACGAAACATATTAAAAGTCCATTACTCGAGTATTTTCTGGTGGAATAAAAAATCGTAGTGAGACGACCTACAGGAGATTCTATTTACGCGAGGGTTGAAAAGAAAGCAAAGCAGGAAAAAGAGGATAAATAAAATAAGAGCCGCAAGGTGTCTCTGTGTTGGACTTAACACCGCTCACACAAACCTTGTGCGTTTCCTTCATCTATCATGCGAACCATGACAAAACCAGGCTCAAAAGCAGCCGCCAGCGGTCTTCTTCTTCTCTCGCTCAGTCACCAGAGCTGCGACTGCCTTTACCTGTCGGAGGATCTCTATCCACATTTATTAACATTTAAGCGTTAACAACTTTTCTCTGCGGCTTCTTCCTTCTCCTTTTCAATCCCTCTCGTACGAAATCCTCTCTAATTAGCGGGCCTCGGTCATTTCCTTCCTTTGTTTCTTCGTCGAACCGTGCAAAGTTTGGAAACGGACCGTCCAATTTCTCCCAAAAAGTATCCGCAATTTCGGGGATCAAGGGTTCGACGGATTTTCCAAGACACGTGAGGTCCTTGCCGGGGCACTTCCGGTTCGTGAAGATAATTGTTGTTTTTTTTTTTTATATTTACTTCGAGTACCTTTGCCTTCGAATTATCGACCTTTTTATGGCGATTTTAAAGGAAGAAATCCCACAGGCAAATTGCATAAGCAAAGCAACTCTTGTGTCAAGACTCGTCCGAGGAAGGAGCAGGAGGCGGAGAGGTGCCTCGGCAGAGAAGAGGGAGTTTTTCGCTCGTGAAGAGCCTCGTGACAATGATGGATGACTTCACGTATGATGCGTGTGAGTCAGAACCCTGGTGAGGTTCAAACGAAGTCTCATATGTGTGGCTTTTACTCCAGAACCTCTGTTGCTATCGTTGCATCTGTGCTGTATTATACACCCCAACATGATCCCTGATCACGATCCTCCCTCGGTATCGGCTAATTTTCGTTGCTATTACTTTTTTTTCTTCTCTCTCTCTCTCTCTCTCTCTCTCTCTCACTCTCGAAATGGTTTCGACTCGGCCGGAGGCAATTTCCAGACCGAAATACATTTTCTTGATTAGCGTCGAGCTCGAGCTGGAGCTGCTGCAGCTTTTTCTTTTTTTTTTACCCCGGGATCCTTCCTGTTTGGGGACCGAGGGGGCGCTGGAAATGCCGTTTTGGGAAAGTACTTACCAAACATTCAATCAAACGTACCTCTAATGACCGCTTTGCAGCGATAAGATTTCGAGTAAATTCCGAGCTCCCGTGATGGTATAAAAGTTCAAGGGTTCATCCCGCTCTGGGCCAAGCCGAGGCTCCTCTGAAAGCGCTACAGCCATAAATCTTACGATCGTCGAGGGACGACTCATTCACGCCACTTTGCTCCTCGATAGCTCAGTCAAAGTGGAATTCTTTTTCCCTCGTCGCGTTCTAGGACTTAAATGGACTCCCGAAGAAATAAAGATTCAACAATATTTTTCTTTTATTTCATTCATAATTCGGATTTTACTTTATTTATTTTTTTTTTTTTCGAGGGGATGTGATTTTACGGATTTTTTTCCTCGCTCAGGAGCGATAATTTTCAGGGGATGGTAAATAAAAAAGGAAAGACGATGCTTTAAGTTTCGCTATAATTTGTATTTGACAATTGTTTGTTAGTGAGTTGAAATGTACACGTGAGATAAGTCGATGAGTTTTTTTTTGTTTGATAAGGATAATTTTCATTCGTTTCGATTGAACCTAGTGTTACAATAAGGATGAATATTTATATAGCGAGTAACCATAGTGATACTATTTACAAAGAACCCTTAGACGCATACGAACAACAATTTCCGTAGGTACTATTTAAGAAAGTGTGTGATTTAGGTTCACGTGTGTGGAGTCGATTTATTTTACGCGTGTATGTGTTCTCTCGCTCAATTTTTTTTTTTAATCGAGAATTGCTTCGTTATATGTTCAGAAAGAAAGGACGTTTCGAACGAGCAGGGCACAGAGTGGAAATTATAACCATTCGTTGTTGCGAATACCGAAGCTGCTGGAAAATCAATTTATCGCTCAGTGGAAACCCGGAAGTTGATCGAGTTTGCAATTGTACCGTAGATTCTTCGTGAAATACCTCAACAACCATCTTACAACGTATTAAAAAAATTTTGTCCCCGAATAATACCTTTAGGGGAGAAAAAAGGGGCTTTATTTTCAAGAAATTTTAATACAGCATGCAGGACTATTGGTTCTGGACGAATGGAGAGCCAAAAAGCAATTGTAGGTGATTGAATTTTGGGAAAATAAAAATTTACAAATTTCCAGGTCGTTTGGGTTTCTGAAGTATTTTTCGGAGAGACTCGGGCACGGATTTTAACATTCATCGACAGCTTACTTAAAAAAAAATTAATTTCGTATTAATTTGTTCACTCTCATCTAAAAAACGGTGTAAGAAAGTAAAGAATTGACATACATTCGCTAGAAATAAATTTTTCAAATGATTTCTTCAATCGCGTAACGAATCTCCCGAAACAACGTTTAAAATTCGCGGGGTAAAACATAACCTAGAACGGTAGCGGAGGTAGCGTCCATTTTGTTCGACCTCGCGGCCATTTCGACACAGTCTAGGAATCGATTGAATGCGGTTATTATTACAAAATAAACGGATTTCGATACCAGAAACTTTTTACAATTTTTTCTACACAGACACATTGCACTCGCATCCCATAATAAAAACAGATTGTTGGTGTAAAAAAGGAACAAATATGTACAAAGTATTTTTCGTTTTCACTTTACATTATTGACGTCACGACTGGAAAATATCCCGCTCTAGAAGGCATTCGATCAATTTTTTTTTTTCGTAAATTCCCTATTGACGGATCTGCAGCCGAAATTGTCCTGACCTTGAGCGCCAGGTTCTTTTTTCCAGTCGGACCGAAACCTCGAAACAAGACCTAATAGAGTTCGTTGAGTAAACACTGATCATCATTCCAGTCCAGCTGGTAAGAATGACTATCGGTCTCTTGGACTCAGCTGAGTTGATAATACTCGGGCGCGAAGTCATTAGCGAGATTGCTGAGGAAGTTGAAGTCCGACGAGCTGTTGCTGTTATCGGCCGACTGTTGCGTGGTGTTGTTATGTACAGGTTCCCCATAAAAATTGTTAAAACTACCATAACTGTTATCGTTATTGTTATCAGCGTGAACGGTAGGGGCGCTGCCGGTGGCACCACCGTTCCCAGTCCCGGTGCCGGTCGGCGTGATGACGGCAGCGGTGGCAGCGGCGATAGCCGTGGCAGTGGTGGCCATCCCGGGCGCTGTCGGGAACGGGTCCGGCGAGGAAACGTAGCTATTTGGAATGTTCGATGCTTCGCCTCCCTGATGCGGATGCAGCTGGTTGGTGCTTTGCTCGTAATAGGGGTGACATTTGTTGCCGGCTCTGTAGTCGTTCGACGGAGCCGGATTCTGATGCAATCCCGGAGTCTGGTGCGGAATATAGGGCTCAGCCTGCACGTTGTTGTAGTAATGCTGGCCCGCGGGGTTCTGCGTGGACCCGGTCAAGCTGGTCTCGTGATAAGTCGACGGGTAGACGTAGTTGTTGGTGCTCTGGTGCATGTAAGTCTCTTGCTCGCTCTGCTGGTACGTCTGTTGGGTGTAGGACGTGTTGCCGCTTCGATGGTGGTAGGACGCGGTGTAATTGGTCTGGGTGTAGCCGTTGTACTCCGTGTTGCTGTACTGCTGATGCTGCTGCTGGTGATGGTACTGCGCCATGGAGGTGTTGTAAACCGGCCGGTTGGGCCGCAAGTGTTGGGTCTGCCGGTTGTACAGCGAATGGAGGTCGCCTCCGGCGTAGACTCGCTGCTGATAAGTCGTCGAGCAGTAATTATTCTGGCTTTGGTTCTGCTGAGCCGGTGGTGGAACCCCGCCGGGTTGTCGCGCACCACCGTTCCGATAATCGATGACCGAGGACTGCTGGTACTGGAAGTGCGTCTGCGGAGGGACGTGGCTAGGCCGTCCGCCGTGAGGCGACATCGTGCCGGAGTTGGACGAGAGGATCGGGACCGAGGACGTCGTGGACGAGGGCGAACTTCTGGGTCTCTGCATGAAGGTCCCGTGGGGGGCGCTGCCTTGCATCGTGTTCAACGGACTGCCCTGCAAGGGCACGGACGCTGGCGTGCCCGGCGTGGAACTGGGGGTCAAGCTTCTCGTGGAGCTCTGGCCCGGGAGCAAGGGGGTGTTGACGGTGGAGTCGGGCATGGCCAGGAGCACGCCATTGCTGTTGACCGAGCAAATCTCCTTGGGGTTCGGCGACTTCTTGCCGACGGACACCTGCTTGTTGGTGGGACTCTTGTGTCCGCTCTCGATCTTGATGCGGATCTCGTTGGCCAGCTTGAGCTTCTTGCCGGGTGACGTGATGTCGCTGTCGCCGTCGTCCTGGGACCTGGAGTCCTCGTCCACGATCATCTTCTCGAAGGAACTGGAGACGCTATTGGTGCTGCCAACGCTGCTGGCTCCGTTGCTGTTGGTGTTGAACCCGGTGTTGTTGTTGGTAACGCTCGGAGTGTTGTTGTTGTTGTTACTGTTGCTCCTACGACCGCCGATTTCCGTGACCTCCCCGGTCAGAGAACTCCCAACGTCCGAAATATCACAGTTATGACAGCTCTTCTTCTCGTCCTCGTCGATCGTCAGGAGTTTCTCGCTCTTGGATTTTTCGTTACCGTCAGAGGACGTGCCGTCCTTGTCGTCGCCATCCTCTTTGCTGAGCGTCTGACGTTTGTGCTTCATGCGCCTGTTCTGAAACCACACTTTCACCTGGAACCAAAGATTTCATGATGTTTTATGAATTTTTCTTCGACAGTCGCCGCATTTCTCCGTGAAACCTGAAGAAAAACGTTATGATCTCACCTGCCTTTCGGTGAGATCCAACGACGCCGCGATTTCTATTCGTCTTGGTCTGCAGAGATATTTGTTAAAGTGAAACTCCTTTTCTAATTCCAGAAGCTGTGTGTTCGTATAAGCCGTCCGTAATCTCCTTGGCAAGCCATTTTCTGGAACAGGGAAAGGGAGGATGTTGTTGTTAATCGTTTTCACGGTTTCCACCTGAGAGAAATCTCCGAGTGACGACCGAATCCACTCGAATCAAATGGATTAACAATCATACGGATATTTATTTATTTATATTCATCCTTCTAAATTCATATAAAAATTTATTTCCACATTTCGCACACTTATTTTGACTCCAAAATTATTTTACTGGTTCTTATAACACTTTTTACATATTATTAATCAATTATCTCAATATTTTTCTGCTTCGTTTGCTTGCTTTTGTCTGTAAAATATCGCACGAGCGACGGTTCAGGCGCTGCATGGAGGGGGTACCGTGACGCTGCAGTGGAGGGGGGTTACTACTGGCTCTTATTGGCTCTCAGGGTCGATGCGTGGAGGGGATACCGTGACGTTGCCACTAGAGGGGGGTTACTGCCGGCTCTTATTGGCTCCCAGGGTCAAGGCGTGGAGGGGATACCGTGACGCTGCGAGTGGAGGGGGTTATCAATGCCTTTAATACTGTTCATCAACGTGACGCCAATAAATAAAATATTACCGACAAAATATTAATAAATTTATAAAAAATATTTTATTCCTTCGGAAAAGCGAGATCGAAAAATCCTCGTTGAAAATTCTATTAAACCACTACACTCCTATTGATTTTTTTTCTTAGACAAGATCTTCCATTTCATAGCACGAATACGAGATAGATCGTTTATCATTCGTCCTTTTCGTGGTGAATGGAAGGTTTTGCCTGAAATATATAAAAAAGATGTACCCTTCCCGAATTTTCGTTTCTGATTTTTCCAGGGTTTCCCAACAGTGTCTCACAGTTTGTGACGTGGAGCCTCCATATATTTAAAAAAAAAAAGGTAAGGTTGCAGAAGGATAATATTTGTCCCTCAAGAAGAAGTGCCTTAATTAATGATTGCTTTTGACAGACGACAGGTTCCACCGTAATAATACAGAAAGGCACCGGAGGGGGACGTTCTCGTTACTTGATTCTGATCCTAACAAACTTTCATCAAACTTCGGAGCTACATCGTGGTATTTCACTGTGCTCTATGTGTAGAAAGCTCTTAATTGTTATCTGGCAAGAAACTTGTCTTGATAACAAGTTATGTGTTACAATAATCTCAGAGGGTGCGTTATATTCATTTATCCATATAAGAAGCCGCCATGATGGGACCATTGAGGCAACGAGATCCCAAATAATTTAAGGCAGATGATTCGTTAACGAAATTGTCGAAGGAAATTTTTGAAATTAACAATTTTACAAATTATAATTTTATTTAAATATTTTTACTTGAAGGGCAAACACCAAATGCTGAATTAATAATTTAATTAAATTAATAATCCAACGTTAATAAATCCAAAATTGGCCCATAAATGTTTTGGTTAAAAATTGTGGTTTCTTCATTTTCGAAATTTGAGAGAGAGAGAGAGAGAAGCGAAATATCTGATACAAAATATTTTTAATGAGAAGAAACAGTGCATATGCGTCACGTGACGCACCTGAAGGGAAGAAATTGTTCTTTGATTATAACTCGGGGTAGGTAATGGGTCGTTACTTTAAGCAGCTTTGGTATAAGTGCAATATTTTTACGTATCTCTGGAAAAAAAAAATATTTAAGAAAAACTGGCTGCTACATTTCCACTGCAGCTTAAGGAGAGGGTGGCGACCAACCCCGGGATGCTAAACTACCCCATGGCGTGCAGACGGAAGTAAGGGTAGTTGTTGAAATAGTGGCACGTAGCACTGACGATAGGAGTAGTGGTAGTAATGGTAATAGTATTAGTAGCGGCAGTCTAAGGGTTCATGTTCACATGCCGAAGGGGTAAAAGAGGGTCGAATGGTATGGTAACCTTCTTTGGATGCAGAAAAGGGTGGAAGGGAGATGAAAGTATCGCGTGATTGACGTGATCCTCATCAACATTTTCGCTCTCGTGATTGGTTGGACGAACCTGTCAATCAAATTCCAATCCACGCCTATTTTATGTATACGTATATACATATACAGATATATAGAAAAGAATTTTTAAATATTTTGGATCTTAAAAATATTCCCAACCCCGAAAATCCGAAAATCGAATGAATTGGATTAAAAAGAATTTTTGGGAATGTTTAATTATTCATATTTTTATTGTAAATAAAAAATTACTATATTTTAAGGAATTGGTGCCTAGGGAAATTCTGGTGAGAGGAAAATATCGAAATTGTGGGATGAATGAAATTCTGTAAAATTTTGCCAAGAAGAAAATATCGACGACAAGGCAGGCAAATGTCACCGACGTCACTTGACTTCAATCCCAATTATAAATAACCGAGAAAAAAAAGGAAGGGATGGCAGACATTTAACGGAAATATTTTGAGGTTTAAGGGAACAATGAGGTCGTTGTTTTGGTGTGAAAATAAGCGGCGGCTTGAGAATACGTGTAGCGAAAGCGTACGCTGCTGTATCTTTAGATCTGGACAAAAATATCAACGACGGCAGTTTTCCTCCACCTTCTCACTCTTCCGAGACCGGACGAGATGACGGACTGTCAGACGGAGTATAGTCACAGATTGAAGACGTGAGGAGTGACAGGATCGCGTGAGAAGTAAAATAGATGTATAGACAAGACTTTAAAAATAGCCTCAGTGAGACTTTGCTACTATACTTGTCACAACAATGGCACTCGATGGGGTCATTTCCCAGGGACCTGAAAATCCAGGAGATTCGGGTGAAGCCACATTGGAAGCCACCGACTTTCCTCACCGGAGACTGGAGACTGGAGCCTGGAGACCGGGGACTTTGGACTCTCCTGGACAGGAACCGAAAAAAAAAAAAATTCTTCGAGGTCCGAAAGAAGAATATGAAAAATTGCTGACGAAGAAGCGAAGTTAAAAGACAGAAAGAATCTCCTCTTATTATTTTTGTGGTAGCTTGTCCGTCATCGATAGTTAGACGGCCCGACGGCCGTCGCTTCGCAGCTGCAACGTCGCGACGCCGCTTTGACGAGACTTTGAACCCGCAAGTAGGTGGAAAAGAAGAAGACACCGATGCGAGAAAGGGGACAAATTTGTCTCATTGTGCGATATTTTTAACGAAGGTCCGTTGGGTAGGAACAATTCCCGCTCGCTTAGCTGCTGCCATCTATGAGTTACGACTGTACATCATTTTTAATATATTTCCAAAACATATATTAACGAAACGCGTCCATTGCTGGCGCTCGCGAGGCTACTTTCCAACGTATACTGGAAGTTCGAGAATCCACCGCTAGGCGGCCGCGGACTTGAAGTCCCGGCCTAGCGTTTCCCGCAAGCGGATCGTCCGCTTCTAGAATTATCGTGTCTACCGCAAGTGCTTGAGATCCCAAGGAATGTTTTGGCCAAATCGAAAGTGGTTTTACAGTAAAATCCCATTTTTCCGGATATTCGCTGTATTATTATTTGTAGCCTGAGAGGGAGATCCGTTCATTTGTCAAACAATTCCTTGGGCCGTCTCCCGAACCGTCGAATTGAATACTCAATAAGCGGCACCGGGCCACAAAGGCCGGAGTCAATGGTTTTCCTTCAACCTTATAATTTAGAAATCCCTGGAAATGAGTGATCTCGTCAACTCGTACGTACGTGGAATAGTTTTCGTCGATTCTGTCTCGAAGTATCATTTATTTAAAGGCACCGGGATGCTTTTTCTCATACTTAAATTTAAAGGCAAAAGAACAAAAAAAAAATATATATATATATTTCTTCCGCCCTTTGTTCCTACTAAACTTTTCTTCGACAAACGAACGCTATATGTAGGGAAACAAAAGACAAATTACTGGGACGGCCATCATGTGACCCTTCCCACCTGTCCATAAGGTATAAAAAAGGAAGAAACGAGCAGGAGAGAAGGGAAGAAAAGGACAGACCTATCCATTCCACAGTCGCGTGTGGACTCGGACCTCCTTCTTACATGCACTTACATATACACATACACACAAGTACGTATCATGTATATGTATATATAAAAGCGAGTAGTGGGTATGTACCTTCCCTTTTTATGTACGTACCCATATTTCCACCTGAATAAAAAAAAAACGGCAAACAGGAATGGAAGCCAAGGGTTATAATACTTCGGTTTCTCCCTTAAGCCTCATAGGAGGCTAACAATAGCCGTCACGAAAGTCGAAGAAAATCGTTTCACTTACAATGGCAACAAAAGACCCGCTGTTTACTTCGTCCATGAATTTTTAATTGTGAGAGACTAATTATAACCAGGTAACTAGCGCCGTCTGGTACCTGCCCGCGTGGGAGTTACTGTACGGCCCAAGCCTGGGTCCCCCGGGGACAAAAAAAATGGCATTTTTCATCGAGATCGAAGCAACTTTAATTTCGACCAAAATTGGAGGAGCCTGGCCCAGTTTTGGACCCGATTGGCAATTAGACTTTTCCGATTAATCGAAGATTCATTGAATGACTTGAAATTCGGAAATAAAATTTCGACTTTCGGGAAGAAAAAAATAATTGTCAACGAATGAGTATCGATTGACCAATTTGGAGAACGATGGTCCAGTACTTGACCCAGCTTGGATCGGTAGAAAAATTCGAAGTGGACAAAATTTTGAATATCCACTGTCATTAATGAGGAAACTTGACTCCGTTCGATGGATTGATGTTGAACAAACGAACAACAGTTGGACACATTATTGTCTATGAAAGAAAAAATCGAAGGGGGGGGGGAGGCTCGGTATAAATAGCAGAATGACACGAGAGTATAATAGAACTTCGTCGCAGACAAAAAATGCTCAAGCAAATAAGAACCTAATGGATGATAATCAAAGACAAACATTACATTGAAAATTAGATTCCACACACACACACACACACTCACACACATACACGCATAAGTTCTGCAAAGAGGAAGCAACGTTAGCATAAAAAAAAAAAGCTTGGAAAAAAATACCATCATGAACTGATGAATTAAATATACCATAAGCCGACTTTCATGTCAGGAAACAGGAATACCTATAATGGCATAAATGGATGACGTTAAATTATCGGAGGCCGCGTTCGTTTATATATCCATTAAATTTCAACATTTGCGTAATTCGTAATTTCTGTGTGTAAAATAAAACGCGCGAAATTATTTATAAGTGAAGTAATAACAAATGTGCTTTTAATATATAAACACGTCGAGCGTGTGTGTGTGTATTGGTACGTGCGTGTTTAGGAATTGTATCTGTGTGCGCGGATGTACACCTATATGTGTATACACTATCGGGTAATTTGTGGTTGGATAGATGGTAAGAGGGTTAAATCGCCATAAACCCAAACGCTCGTTACAGATTTATGTGCGTTGCACGGTATATATAGGTATAGAGCAAAGGATTGCCTCGAAGCGGAGCAAAAACGTAACGCTTCGATTCCTGTATCTTCATAACTGTTAAGTGTTTCGGGGGATAATTCGTAACCCGCGAAAGATAACACCGGAGAGGTCACTTGACCTCTTCGCAGTTGAACCGAACGCAGCTTTTCGTGCCAAAACTGTCTTGAACAATTTTTTTCGTGTTTCAAATCACGTGAAAATTTCAAAATTGAAGATTTTTCGAATCCCAGCATCCAAAACTGACCAGGAAATTTAAATTTTCAAACTGATGAACCCAATACACTGGACGAAAATTTTTAAAAATTCGTTTAACGCCCATGGAATGACTTTAGCGCCACCTATCGGAACGAGATACGACTAGAAACCTTACTCGTTACCTTAACAATGTATTCTGTAAAAATGGCGTCGATAGGTCCAGTGGTTTGTCAGCGATGACGCGGTTTACTCACGCATAACGGATCTTCACGCATAAAATGTGTGTTTCTTAGCGACAGCGCCATCTACCGAGGCTGTTTTTAACAGTACCTCACGACAAAAGGATCCCTACCAGAAAAACCTAAAATCGAGGGACGTCGATGCCACCGCAGGGGACTCTGCATGTTCGATCGCGGGGTAGGTTTTATTCAGGATCCACGTTCCTTTCCCTTTTACGTCAGGGTTAACTCCGGCTGTCTATCCACTGCTTCTTATTTTCCTTCAGTTTAAGAACGAAAAAAAAAGAAAGAAAACGCCAAGGGAAGGTAAGGGGAAGATTCTGAAGGAGTCTTCGAACTATAATCTGCCATCGATTTTATGCAAAAGTAAGCTCAAAGCCATAGGACGTACCGTGTTATTACTGGCCTGTTCTTCCTGCCACCCCCTCATCTATATTTTTCACAACTTATATCTTGCCAAGGACTGCGGGTTTGATGTATTAGCATAACGCTTTACATACTTATTTCAACCGTAATAACAGAACGGGCTGATGTAGATGGACGCTCTGCGAGATAAATACGTAAGTAAGAGCCGGTTCCCAGCGCTGAAAAATATCGGTACGTACCGATACGTACTCGTTAATTCCTGTTGCTTCGCCGCAGCGGCAGAAGGGCGAGCTGCAGCTTTCCCGCGAGCGGGACTTACGACCCTCCGGCACGGCCTCCGCACGAGCCGGGTGTACGGTGTGTGCACGTCGAGGAGAAGGTACTACGTCGGAGCCACTGTTCCATGACGGTCATATTTCCATAAGGTGGACGTTGAAAAAAGTTGGGTATCCAACCTGTGATTATGGTAACCTCATCTACGAAATTGGTTATGAGAAATTGTACGTATCCATGAAGTTAGAGGCGTGCCGATGCAACCTGCAATCATTGGGGTGGAGCGACTCGAGTCGTTCGACCCCTTCGTGCAGATACAGGACAAACCCGCGAGCGAATCCTGCGCGCAACTTAACTTTCTACCTATAGCCTGCTCTACCTACACGGCAATTGCAAATGTGTTGCATTAAAACTGCGCATTAGCGAGCGCGCCGGAGGAGTGGAAGCAACCTCTTTCACCTTCACGACTTACTTCCGCTATAAGGCCGGGCCTTACACCGCGTCCCATCGATGAAAACGAAATTAAGAGGGGCACCGGTCTTTTAACGGATGTCACCAGCGCCATCTTCAACCAAACCACGAGTTACCCCATGAATTTTGTTACGAATCAATTTTCGAGAAGGAATTTGTTGGTTGTGGTGTCCTCGGGGTTGCTGGGACCCCAGTCTAGAACCCTGGGTAATCTGCCTACTCCCCAACCGGCAAAAATGGATTCGCTGCAAATTCAGCGAAAAAAAAAAGGTACCGTTCAAATAGCAATTTATCGAAGGTTTTACCAACTGTGGGATCAATCGATGTGACATTGATGGATAAGGGATGGATGCGCGCCGGAAAAATGTCGAATAATTTTAATTACATTAACTTCCAAAGCGGTGCAATCTTATTATGAAAGTAAATAAGAGGAGGACCGGGAAGGCGACCGAAGAGCAACCGGGGGGTAGGAGCTCCCACGAAATCAATCTCGCGTCTAATGGAGAGATGGCGCGCTTTTCAATCCCCCGGGGAATAGCCTCGTCCTCTCCCGGTATCATCCCCTTCGAGTGTTTCCGCACACCAAGTTCGCTCCGAAAGTTTAAATAAAAGAATGGAGCCCGACCCCTCTTTGTTTTGAGAAATCGAGAAGTAATTTCTTGATAATTTCGCTGCGGAGGAATCTCCCAACTTTTTTATTCATTCGTGCCCGTGAGTTCGCTACAGTCGGAGTCCCAGAAGGCGTCGGAGTGGTGTCCTTTAATTTTTTGCGGCTTCACTCGAAACCCGAGGGGCTGGAGGGGCTGTAATTGCAAAAAGCGATCGCGAAATTCGGCCAAAAAAATTCACAGGATGCTCAGACAGGCGCCATGTGTATAATAATGTTAAAGAATGTTAAATGTGGAGGGGCCGGAGAAGAGGAACCCAAGCCGCATACATTACTTGTTAACAATGCCATAAAGGACACTCGCCCCAAGCACACCCTTCTCTGCCGCTTTCTTTCCTCTCACTCTACATTTCGTAGCATGAGATTTACGACTCCTCTTTCTATGTGATTCTTATGTAATGCTCTTCAACCCGCGGGATAAACACTGCCTACACTCCACTTGTGCAATTTTTCTTTTATGTACATTAAACCCCGTAAACACATTTTTCGGAGGATATAAAACAACGTATTACACTTCATAAAGGAGTATCAGCCGGAAGGTCAAATCTGATTAACGAATCCGAGCTCTCCTTACCTATGGACCCCCCCCCCCCCCCCCCCCCACTGGGTAACCCTTGTCCATTGCCTGCCATTTCACTTCATCCCTTTCGCGTGATAATCGTCGAAACCCGAGAGAAATGCAGCAGAACCTCGGTATCTTCCATTCTACAGTAGGAGGCAGCGATCGTGGCGATGGTCCGTCAGGGTCGTTACGGTAGAAGGTAATTTACGTGTCCTCGATGTCAGCCTTGACCGAAAAGTAGTGTTCCTGTTCTCGAAATTACAATTTCTAATCTAAGAAAGTGTTTCCAGTCCCCGTGTTTACCCGGAAATGGCGTGTCTAACCTCAAACCGCGTCGACCTTGAAATAAAACCTACGTATTTTGGTTGAATATTGCTCATGGGGAACTTAAACGTTTATAAAAGTGGTTGTTGTAGCTTGAAATTGTAGAAGCAATTAAAAATGAGACTTCTAACCTCAAAAAGTTTTTGTAAGAAATTTTCTAACCTAAAAAGAGTGGGATTGGATGCCAAAATTAAAGTATTAATTAAATTTTGTACAAAAAAGATATTATTTTTGTTGGTAAATTAAAAATTGCTATTTCATCGACTGACTCTATCCCAAAATGGAGTTTGCGCGTTTACAAAATGGCCGTTCCGTCCATCCCTAGCCAATTCCTAACCTAAACGAATTTTTCCACCGAAAAATGTCGTTCCTAACCTCAAATTTTTTTCCAATCAACGAAGTATCTTGAAAATAGTGATCCTGGGCCTAAAACCATTGGCGTCGACCTCAAAAAAAATGTCTTCGCGTCCCTAACCTAAAATGGCGTCCAGAGGAAACGGCAACTTGCAAATTAGGTGGAGAAAAGGGGTAAAAAAATATTTTGCGAGCCCGGGAAGTAAAAAAAAAGGTCGAAGGAAAAAGAAAGGAAGGAAGGAGCTAAAAGTAAAGATGTCCTCAAGCACAGAATACCACAATGGATAGGGTTTGGATGGTCTCCAGAAAATAAAGCAAAATCCTTGGTTGGCTGCTTGGCTTGAATACTCGGCGCGGAGTGCAAGAAACCATAGGAAGTGCTCTTAGGTACAAGAGAGCGAGAGATAGCGAGCAAATAATAGGGAAATGATTTGCTCCTTGTTAGATAAAGACCTTAGGGGTTTCACGAAAAGAAATATTGCCTTCAATGAAAGGGAAGTAGGGGATCCGTTTGCCAGGTCATCCGGACGAAACTGCTGTTACCGCTGCCGCTCCGTCAGGAATTAAAAGGGCCAACCAACCCGGCGCTTTCTCGTCCAGGCTCGAGCCAACCCTGGGCCAGAACCTGACCCCAGAGGGGTTCCATCAAGGTCCCAAATTGTATGCGCCAGATTCGGGTGAAATGGAAGAAGCGTAATTAATTCCAAGGGGTATGCACCAAAACAAGGTGTTATTCGAATCGTCCGGAGAGAGAGAGAGAGAGAGAGAGAGAGGTTAGGGTGGAGGTGCGAAAGAGAGGAACGAATCGGGTTTGGTACTGGACGACGGTGTATGGGATCCTTCGGCAGGATGTGTGTGCATGCATGTATGGCGGCAGCGAGTCCAGTAGCGTTCATCAATCAGGAAGGCAGTCAGCCGTCCGTCGGTTGGTCGGCTGGTCAGCTAACGTCCAACGTGTTCCAGAGTGAGTGTGCGAGAGAGAAACAGAAAGACAAAATATATATACCACAGCACCTACGGGATCCCGCGAGTCATGTTCCAGCTTCCTCACCCTGACAATCGATCCACCGGCACCACCATCACCCACCCCCCAAAACCATTCCACTTTTTACACGATGGCAAACCCGGAAAAGTTTAACAAACAGCATTTACCCGCAAAACTCTCCGTTTAATTAATCTCCAATCGCGGATTAATCAAAACCTTCGCCCTCGAAAATGGGCAACTCGAAGACTCGCACGGGGGGTGCATCGGGTGCATCGGGCCGAGCCTTCGCCAGGCGAGAGTTCGAATCCTGTGGGCTCTTGAGGACCCCTAACGAGCCATTACTCGAGCTACAGGGCCTGGGCGAGTTGGCTGCGTAAGGGATAATTGCGAGGCTCGATAATGAAGCTGGCGAGAGCACCCTCTGCGTCTGCTGTTTGATGTTGCATGACTTTTTATCGGCGAGCTGACATTTTATAAACACTGAGACGGAGAAAGAGAGGACACAGGAGAGAGAGAGAGAGAGAGAGGGAGAGTGTGAGTGTCCCGGCAGCCGGAAATCTTTCAACGCGACGGGACCGGCTAATTACCCCCAGACGCAACCCTCCGACTCTCAGGGTCTTTCCACCCTCTTAGTCTTTCCACAGAAAGAGAGGTAAAAAAAAAACGGCGGGAGCGAGGAGAGGAGACCCTTCGCCCAAAGCTAATGTCCCTTAAACGTAAAGTGGATATCTTCACGCTTTCGTTTAGGTTGGATTTTTCGAAAAAGGGTTGGAAATGATCTTTTTTTTTGCTTTTAACACTCGTGGATTTAAATTTCGAGGTCGATAACCGATGAAAGTAATGCCTCGCATGAAAAGATGGTCGGTGGTCACTTTGATCGTGAGTGACTCGGCAGGAACGACTCTGAAAAGCCTAAACAGTTGGCGTTGGATGAAATGTAGCGGTTGTTGCTTCTGGAAATCTTTTTATCATCATCTTGTGAGGCCTGTTATGACTGTGGTTGTAATCCAGGGGTTTTGTATAATAAAGGGTATTCATTCCTGGTCCCTTTTTTATTTAATTACATTAGAAGTGACCCTTTTTTTTTGTCCAATTCTACCGGAAATAATTGTCTCTGGTGCTCCAGGAATACCGGCAGTCAATTACAATTGTCGGACATGTCCTCCGGTGCCACAGGACGAACCTCGAATCGACTCTCGAGTTTTTGAGGGAAAAATTTAATTTCGGGTAACTTTTGGAAATTTATTTTTTATTAATTTTTACGAGCTCGAGACTTCGTGGAAAATGGGCGCGAATGCATGAGAAAAGACGAAGTGAAAATTTTCCGGCGATTTATCAAGCAAAGGACGACGTTACAGTCAAAAAGTCTTTTCTGTCATCGGTGATGGAAGCGACAGTTCATTTTTAATATAAGGGGACGTGGAGACAGAGAAAGCCTTTTTTTATATTTTTTTAATTTTATCCTTGAGAGGACTCCTGTCTCGGAATTGTCTGTCCTTCGAATTTCCGGATTTTACCGGCGAAATTGAAAATTTTATTCGCAAATTTATTTTGCCCTTTCAAATTTGGACTAGTTTTGTATCAATTTTCTCCGGGAGTAAAAGTGAAATATTACGTTTATCCCCCTTTTACTGATACCGCAGCAACTATGGTACGATAAGTGCTCCAAGTTTCCTCTCTCGCCGCGTTCACGTACGTTCCTCCTGCAAATTTTACACCTACTTTTATTTTGCTTTATGCACGGCTAAGGAGAAATCCACGCCGATGTTGGGAATAGATACTACGGTTTTATCGTAACGTTTTTACACTCGCGAAATTTACATAAAATTCCTATTACAAGGATATAAGTCTTGAAATGAAAATAAACTTTTGTAATGGATTCCACGCGCCAAAGTATCCCTAGCAATGACTTGGTCTTGCCCATTTTTGAAACTTCAATTTTTACTCTTTTTTGAGGGAAAGCCAAGGTATGCCCAAAAAATTCGACTTTTGGAAACTTTTTTTTGGAACTTCGGGAAACCCATATTCGATGTATTTTTTTCCGAGGAATCCATTTTCATTGTCAAAATTTCCAAAATACAACGGGAAACAGGATTTTTCCTCAAAAAACCTAGTTTTTTCCACCTTCCGCTGGGATTTCACCAAATTTGACATTTGGAATCGATTCTACGGGAAAAATTACCCCTAGAAAAGACTTGTCCAACCCCATTTTCAAAACTTTAATTTTTACCCCATTTTTGGGGGAAGGGGTAGGCATGCCCAAAAAAATTGACTTTTTGAAAAATTTTTTCTGAACTTTCGGGAGACCCATATCCGATGTATTTTTTCCCGAGGAATCCATTTCTTTAATTAAAACTCGTGAAATCCCACGGGAAATAGGATTTTTCCTCAAAAAACCTACTTTTTTCCACCTTCCGCTGGGATTTCACCAAATTTGACATTTGGAATAGATTCTACGGGAAAAATTACCCCTAGAAAAGACTTGTCCAACCCCATTTTCGAATCTTCAATTTTTACCCCATTTTGGGGGGGGGTAGATGTGCCCCAAAAATTCGACTTTCAAAAGCGTGCCTTGTTCCGTTTCAACAAATATCTGACACATTTATTTCCGACAGAAAAATCGTCTCTTAGATTCCCCGTCCTCTCTAGGAATCCGCAAAGGTCTCTTCTTTAATGGAGAAAACAGGGAGGAATAATTACTCGCGGTGAATTTTGTGGAGACTTTACACTATAATTCGTAAGCATAAGCTGCTACGCGTCCCTCTTAAAATACTGCCACGGAAAATCTAAGAGTCGAGAGGAAGAAAGAAGATACAGAAGGAAGAGAGTACCGAGAGAGGATGGTATAAGCAGTAGTGGTAGTGGCGTAACAGCAACAACCCCCTCGCACTTTTATAGCGGCCCATTTGGCGCGACAACGAGCGTGGAAAGTTCTTTTAGTATCGAGCCACAGATTTCGTCCGAAATATATGTACGCTTATGGGGTTCCGGATTATCAATTTGTTATCCCGTGTGTTTATTATTTTCACTGCGCCGTTTTCTCCACCCTCCGTGGAATCTTGATACCCACCATACGCACGCAAACGACTCACTTTGCCGGCTTCAGCCACTTTGGCCCCGGGTTACTTTGGCCCCCGTTTACGGTTCAGGCCTAGGCCCCATCGTCTCGCCACCGAGCCGTTGCATTCTATCTCCCGATCGAGTGCATCCCAATGTTGGCCCGATAATATTGACGAGGTGGCTGGAACGATGCTTTATGGGTCCCCATGAAAGCGGTAAGTGCGGTGGATGATGATAATCCAGCTGCGAGTTCCATCCCAGGGGATGTCGGGATTAATTGACACATCGGCGTCACCCGTGGTAGCGAAAGTCTCGGGTGGTGTTCTTGGGCCGACGCCTTCTTCTTCATCTCCACCTCGAGTGTGACTGATGAGACGCTCGGAACAAGGCGTCGTAAAAACACTCGCGGAATCGTGTTTTTGTCTTAACATCCCACCAAGAATTACCGTCAAGTATGGGAGGATATATATCCCTCTCTTTGAGCCCTACGGCAAATAACTCAACTAATCAGCGTCAGCATTCCCTGCTGTCTCCCTGAAACACCCACACATCTCCCGTTGGGCTAGTGGTGGTAGTCACGGTGGTGTGAGTCGATGTAACAGATTGGAATTTAATACGAGAAGCGGGGTGACAACCGTTAGTTAAACTTGGAAATTTCAGTAATCGAAATGGAAATGGGCTTCGACATCTTTTGTCTCTCAAATTCAGTTTAATGAAACGCCCGACGCGACGCCGGAACTCACCATTTTTTTTACGAATTATTCCAGTCCGCGCGATAAAGGCGACGCTCTCTACCATAAAAAAAAGGATATATCACCAAGTGAGCGTTCCTCTCCCGGTACAGGATTATGTTGTAAAGTTGGATAGGGCCAATTCGGGAGGTCGCAAATCATAGGAACGTCCGCGATGGGGGTCCGCCGGAGCGATAAGAGGGACACTGGCCACGGTACAGGCTCCTCCACCTCTTGCACTCGGTGCGGCAGCACCTCCTGTGAGTTATGGCCGTCCCGACGCTCCGGGGTTACCCGGCGCTCAATTTACAGATGATTCCTCGTGTTACCGCTGGTCCACTGGACGGTTAACCTTCGTGCCAGACACTTAATCTTCTGGACGCTTCAAGTGGACCGCAGGATCGGCACGTCGTTAAATTGTCGCCGTGACTTAGTGGAGTCTCCGCTACGTACCCACCAGCTTGTTGCTGAATGGCGCGACCCTAGTGGCCCATAAACCTCTCATCCTTCCCTTCTTTCTCTCTCTCTCTCTCTCGCTCTATCCATCTCTGACTCTTCTAACAACAGATCGTTCCGTGTACAATGTCCCTCTGGCACATACGACTCTATGCTCCGTCTCAATAGATTTATTGACTCCCGATAGGATTACAATAGCCAACAAGTTGCCGGAAATTAATCGTCCCAATATTTCTCATCGCATAACCTGCTCTTTTAATCCTCTGCACTTTGTCATTTGCTGAGCTATCGAATATTTCCCATTTATTGTTCAACAATTATCAATGACTCGGTCATTAATGGCTGCCCATTTTTTTGTCAAGGTCAAGCTTGTACCTCTCGTGGATCACCAGTCCCCGGGTTCGAGTCCCGTTTAACCTCGGATTCGTGGACCTCAACCGTGGGACCGCGATGCCCTGAACGTGGACCCAAAAGCGCTAATCATCGAGAAACCCGACATCCTGTAGGACCTATTCACTGGATCTTAACGTCGTCGTCGTGCGAATTAATATACATATCCACGTTGAGCAAATAGCAAGACAGCGAGATAAATTGTTCGGTAATTTCCTTGTCACGCAGAGATTTGAGGGTAAAATTGTCCTAGAGGGTAATTCATTTCCGAGACAATAATTCATCGGTTGAAAGGGGTTTTTGGGAAGTTTGCCATGTGCGAGCCAATTGGCGTGTACGTGCAGGCCCTGCGAGGGTAGTGGTAGCGGCACATGTATGTGCCCGAGTCAATGTGTGCAAGGAAATGATGATTTACTCGAAGATGCTCGCAAATGCTTTGAGGGAAATATGTGGTTTCCGCGAGTGATGTACTCCAGATGATGCCAACAAAAGAGTTATGGAAAGAAGAGAACGGTCATTAGCCGACGGCTATGTGAGAGGCTGACTCCCTGTTGAGATTTACAACGCACACATTTTCTTCAACCAGCTCTTTGAGGTTTCTCTGTTTTCCCTATTCTTCTCTGCGGGACCGCAAACCGAAGCTAATGTTCCCTCTGAAAACCTGGCCTTGTGACTTCGACGAACAGCCTGGCTTCGATTGTGGTTATCGTCGTCAACAATTGACCGGTTTGGGCCAACAATATTAACTTTTACTATCGGCACAAAATAGAATCTCAAGGGGACACTGGATCATCATTAGACGTGACACCTAATATTGCTCATGGCCTGGACCAGGTATTAGCCAAGTTTGGTCGGACAATTCTGAGTTAGTCAGTGAGGGGAAGGTTTGTCCAACCGGGATTGTTCCAAATTCAATGCGCAAGGACTAGCTGTGTCCTAATTCAACAACTTTTACAGGTCCTGGGTCCATTTCAAGGCCAAACAACAAGCAATGTCTAATGCAACCCTCAACCATCAATGAAAAACTCAAATTAACGCTACGTTTGGGGATCTTGGGACACGACCATCAATCGCCCGCCGGTTTCAGTGTTCCTCCAATATTTAGGACCCACCAATTGGGCAAGAAAAAAAAATCATGAGTCATCAAATGAGTCTCACCTTGTTGACTGCTTTTCCTGGTGGTTTTTTTCTCCTTCATCCACGGATACTCCGGAACGTTGACACCCGAGGGATCCGGAACCCCGTGCGGGTCGATCATGGTGTGATACCCCGGATGGTGAGCGCCAGGACTCATGGGGCCTCCCGGCGAATGCTGAAGGGGTCCGTCATTGGTGAGCTGGGGCAAGGCGGTCATGAATTCCGCCATGGAGGGTTGGCTGTTGATAAAACCAGTTTCGGCTGGAGGACACGTAGGATCCATAACCGGATGGGCCCCGTGCGGGGGTATGCCTGCACCAGCCCCGGCCCCCGCAGCCACCGAGGCCAGCCAAAAGCCACCCCCTCCGTCGTTCGCCAGGACGGGAGTGGTGGGCCTCGTTTTTGGTATTTCCTTATCACTACTTATCACTCCCTGGTGACTCGGGCAATGGTTTAACGGCTGGTGCGCGGCGTCTTCCTCTCGTTGCTTACCACGCATGGGGCTACGAAACTTTTAGGCCTGGCGTTTCGCTAGAACTTGCACTGATAAACACTCGACACTGCTATCGCGGTGGTTATTATAATCCTTCATTTCTTCAAACGGGCCATCGCGAAATGGCGGCAGGTCTCCTTTGCTTTCCGTGAACACCACTTGTTCTGGACACCACTTGTTAAGAAATTATACCACTGGCGGACGGATCCACGGCTCGAACACACTGTCACAACTACTGGTCCGATCACGGCAACGCGGCTTACGTTAAAATGATAAAAGAGGACAAAGTAGGAAAAGAAGAGGAACAAAAAGAGGAACGAGAAGAAGTGGTATTAGTGTAGCTTAGTGATGGTGGTGGTGGTGGTGGTGGAAGAAACTCGGCTGGACTTGGCTCGAATCTTTTTCACTTCTCCAACGCTTCCCGTGGAGTGTCTCTGTTGTTACTGCTGTCTCTTTTTCCAGGGGTACAGAGGTGGAAGGAAACTTCCACGGGGGGTCACGTGACGAAGTTGAGTGCTCCAATGGCGGCGCGGTATCGGGCCCTGAAAGTTCAACCCTCTCCTCGGAGGCGGGCTGGTCTCTCGGAAAACAGTGAGGGTTTCGGAGGGTACAGGTTCTCCTCCGTCCGGTCGGTGAGAGTGCAGGCGGGCGACTCTCATACATCAGATACACGAGGCTGGCAAGGGCGGCTACGACGCTCTCTTCGATGTGGGCGGATCGCGCGAGCGCATGGTTCCGAGCCTTTGAAGGGGGAACATTTACTCACGTGCTCGACCACGAGGTTACACTCCGAGTAAGAGTCTCGGCGATTTCTGCATACCTGTGTCCTCGATGGGTACCTGTCGTTGGTCCTTGATTAAATAAACCCTGTTGTTGTTTGTCCCTTGACTGGTGTGGCTTTGAGTCCTGGACTTGCACGGGCATAAGTGGGCTCTCGGATCCCTCGGGCCAATTCAAAAATTTGGGAGTGTCGATGCAAGTTGGATGCGCGTTCCTCGCCCGATGGACGTCCACGAATGCACTGATCTTACAGAGACCATCGAACACCGGTCCAGAGAGAGAGAGTTTGCCCGGGCCACGGGGCGATGAGGTAAATTTTCATCGGGTGTGCAAAAAAGTAGAAGCCATGTTCTCGATTTTACATACTTATTGTTTGTATGCAACGGTCGAGGTGTCACTGATGGATATACAGCAGCCCCATTGCATTGCCAATAGTGCGCGGACACGGTGGGGCAGTTTTTGATGACAGATCACTCTACGGTGTTCTTTGTCGAGAACGGTCTCATTTAGACAAGCGGTTTGATTGAAAACTTGAACCGTTTGGATGAACAAAAAAACTGTGTGTAGTCGTAGGATGGAGCGAACGATTCATTTTCGGTTGACAGTTGCCGAATAATTAGCATTCTTTGCTTTTCACGAAACTCGAGGACAGAGAATTCAACGAAAGTTGATCAGAAAAAATGTGGCATTGTGTCATTCAATATTTAAAAAATTGGGTTACTAGAAACTGGCCCAGTATCGCCCCAGGTAGCATCAACTCGACCCAGGTTGCATCGATTGCATTCCGAATCGACCCAAGTTGCATTTTGAGTTGATTTTATTACTTGGCCTTGATAGAATCTTTTGTTGCTCCAATATTGATCCAGATATTGACCCAGAATTGAGCCTTTCTTCGACTTGATTCGATACCAGACCGATACAAATTTTTCTTACGTAATTTCGGCGTCATAAAAAAGTTTACAAGAACAAAATACATTCTATCAAAAACTGGCCCGGTATCGCCCCAGGTTGCATCGATTGCAATCCGAATTGACCCAAGTTGCATTTTGAGTTGGTTTTATTACTCGTCCTTGATAGAATCTTTTGTTGCTCCAATATTGCTCCAGATATTGACCCAGAACTGAGCCTTTCTTCGATTTGTTTCGATACCAGACCGATACAAATTTCTCTTACGTAATTTCGGCGTCGTAAAAAAGTTTACAAAAACGAAGTACATTCTATTAGAGGCAATATCGCCAAAGAAACTTCTGGAAAGTAAATGATTTGACTACTAGCTGCCGTAGATGAGACGGAATAAAAGTTGGGAAAAAGTTCATTGATAGAAGATATATAAAAGATCGACTAAAATGTGACGTTTGAAGAAATACAATAAATGTGTCGTCGGGAGCTGTTGCTTTTTTTTCTCCGAGTCTCGATCTTCTCGGAGAAGAAAAGTTCTTATAGTTTTCTTCTTCATACTGTATGAAAGAAGGGTGGCGGAAAACGTCACAGCCACTGAGAACACAGAAACTGCGCTACGATGAAACTTTTAATAAATGGCACAGTCGATATCAAGTATAGGACTTTGACATATCGTGTGTCTGTAATGTATAGTTAAATCTGGCAGCAGATGTGGCATTTTCTCTCTTCTACTTCTCTCTTTCCGCACGTTTGCCCCACTAGGACGTAGGGGTGGGTTTACACCCTTTGCGAAACCCCACTCCCGAAAATTTCCGCCAGAATCCAGCCGGTATGGAGCCCAAAAAGGGACGAGCTGCGAGGACACCTTTGGAGGAGAGACCTTCGAAAAAATTCGAGGGCCACCGTCCTCGGGGTCGTCCGCATCCCCCTTAATCCACCACCCCCGATATCTGTCGTCCTCGTTGTAACGATTTAATTTACTGGCAGATCGATTGCCGTGAGATGAAGTTTTATACCAAGCTGGGAACTGCTGCAGTCTTGCTCCTCCTTCTCGTACAGTACATTTTACTCATCCTTTTCAGAGCCAGCTTCGAACCCTTGACAACGCCACCCCTCGTGTCTCTTCAACTCTCACCCTGTATATTTACGTACCGATAGATCGTTATGTCGACGTTTGCATATATATTGACATTTCTCAAACTCTTCCTCCCGTTCCCGGAGTCTCGTAATATAAAGACACTTTTCTTTGTGCCACGAAAAAAAAAAAAAAAATCCTGATACTCTTTGGCTTCTTATTATACGTTACAACCGTTTGCCCGGAATTTATGAATATTAATCTGAGTTAATATCGAAGCGAACGCGTCTCCTTGTTGGAGAAACGTGACTCCGGTACACGCGGGGTACACGAGACCCCGCGTGACCGGTGTCGGGGGAAGTGGGAACGACATCTTGAATCCGCCATTAAAATTTCTTCATTTTTTTTTCGTCGCCATTTTAGTGGAAGGAAAGTTTACACGCAGAGGGGTTCAACTACGTGTCAATCATCGGATCACTGTCAGTCCGAGGGAGAAGAAAACCCTCCTTTCCCTTATTTCGCCTGCCTTTCTTCGGAACTCGTTAGAAACTGAGAATTTTTCGAGTCATCTAAAAATATGATAATTATTTCCGTTTCCTTTAATTGACGTTCCCGGCCGAGCGGAGAAAGACACATTTTTCCAGCACGCAAAAAATTTTTTCCGATCACGTGACAATAATTACCAGGCCCAGGAACGCCTGGTAACTCTTTCCCATTCCGGGGGACGGGAAAATCCGCAGGGAACTTCCGGCCCGAGCCCTACGACCCCATTGATTCGAAATCCCAAAGTGGAGTCTCGCGTGGAAGGAGTTGGTCACATTCGGAATTTGGTTTGCCCGGGTTCGAATATCCCGAAGTTGTCCATGGGACGCTCGGGCGAGTAAAGTCCGTGATATACCGCCTTGAAGTGGCAGCGAGATTGTCTTGAGAGTCTTGAAGCTGCTTTCAGGGAGGTTTGCGGGCTTATAAGCAAATTAAACATGCATAATTAAATGGAAAAGCTGTTCCTCGGTGCTTTCGGTTGTGTAGTTTAGGTTCCAAGGTTAGAAGCAGCCCAAACGCAAGGTAAAGGAAGCAGCAACATCTGGCCGCTATGAAGTATAAAGAGGTATACGATATCATCCGCAGTGAATGCTTAATTAAAACCTCAGACCACCCCTGCTCCTTCTTCTACTTCTTATAGCGTTTCCCTTCGTAGAGTCATTGCTGCAGCAAGAACTAGTGTTCCTGTTCAACACGTTTGTGCCACTACGCTCGCCACAAATTTATTCCTTCTTCACTATCGTCCACATCATTTTCTAAATAATACCCCCTTTTTTCCCGTCAACCCAATCCATGCATGAGACCCATGCTTATTTTTTAACCAAAAAACAATTTTCATTCCGAGACAAAATTTTAATAATAGAAATCACCCCAAAATTTGTCCCTTTATCGGATATTCATTATCCGTTGCGTTGGTAACAATAAATGCCGTGGAAAACAAAGAAGCATTTGAAGCAATTCGAATTTCGCGCCGCTATCGCAGCGCCTCTGACGGATTCCTTGATGACTACCTACTCAGGCGGCGCTAATATTTGAAATACGAAATTCGTTCGAGGCAAAGTTGGTTTAAAAATGACCTTGACTTGACCTCCAGGGAGAATTTTTTTGCAATCGAAGTTCTTTTTTCTTATTTTTTTTTAGTAGAATCGGATAAAGAAAAAGGTTGGCGAAGCTTTTCGTGAACAAATTTACGTTCGTCCCGACACTTGGCGCAAATTGCCCCAGTAAGTGTATTACATTAATCTTTGGTTTGGTCTCTCGGCCACCGCGTGCGTTGCGGTACGGCATTTCTCGTATCCGACATATATACGTTGTTTTGCCGAAACCTTCTTGCCTTCTTGCATGCTTTTGTTGTATCTTCCGTCCCTTTGCGAAAGGATTTTAACTTACACCCTAATATCCAATGGAAAAACGAATAGCGCGTGTGGTGTTTATTTTCAGGCACATTTTCTCCCTTTTCTGACTGAGTTCGGAGAAATTAGGTGACATTATGATGACCCTTTGCCGGTATTCGCGAAGGAGAGTATGGCGAATGTCTCGTATAAGTATTGTTTTAAAATAACAAACGATATACAAAAATAATTGGAAAAACAACAAACAATAAAAAAAATTTAGAAACTACGTAGCCTGAATTTGCTAATTTTCGAATCGCATCCATATTTAACGAACGCCCTAATCTCTCACTTTGTCTAACGTTGATTAGACAGACTTTGGTGTAGTCCCACCACGAGTTACACGAGAGTGGTGTCACAAAATGCGGTTTCGGGCTGAAGTTATTCGAACATCGGGTTCGCAGATTGCAATGTAATGACGTCGTAACTTCTCGAAAATTTCCTTCCATGCGGCTTCGATAACGGAAATGAATATACGAAATGAATGATGTATGATACGACTCTCGACGATGGTACGGGAATAGTCTCAACGTATCGGACAATTGCTGTCAAACTCTTCCCAGACATTTGCCATACTCGCGTCTCGAGAAGTTTAATCACCCTAAAAGTAATCACACGGGGTTGAGAATTAAACGCTACCCTCGTACCAGGGAGGAAATTAAAAAAACACATTTCTCAAGGTGCGAGTGGATATCGCGATAATTTTTTGAGAGATAAGCCCATCGGTGAAAGTATATATGTAGTTGTATCGATTGAAATAAGGGTAGGAAAAAGTGGCGCGAAAAGTAGCGAGTCATCTTTCGTTTACTTTATTCATCCCTTCTTTTGGCTACTGTTCTAGAGCCTTTTTTTTATATGTTCGTTTCATCACACCACAAGGGAGCAGTCGTATATGACTTGCACATCCCCGAATCCATGAATCTCTTCGTTCCTGGTCATGGGTATATAGATACGTTTATGTTATTTTCATAGAAATTCCCCTTTTGTGTTGATTGTCAGAGGTCGTATAGGTTCATTTATCCACTGGTCAGAAAATGGAATTATCTGGAGCCTGATATCACTATTATTATTCTCACAATCGGGGCGAACCTTCCCCGGGCGTAGTTTTGGCTTCGGCGAAAATAAGCGTGTACGTTCATTGGCGTCCATCCTGTAGAAAGTGTCGAGAAAACGCGTTTAAAGTGGTTAGTTCCCTTAGGCCCCGCGGGAGGGCGCTGTCCGTGACGCGTCGGCGGGAATTTCAAACAGCACCGGACTCATCTCCTCCGTTTACGTCACCCAGTGATCCAAAAATGTAGGAAAATCATTAATAGGTGGTGAAAAGTGTTCGCGAAACGGAAAATTACTGAAACTTCAGAAAAATGTTCTACAAAAAATGAGGGGTCCAGTGTCGCTGTACCTCTCAATTTTTTATTATACATTTATTCCCGGCAATTCGAATATTGAACATAAGGGATCCGCGTCGCCGATATACCGCAAGTTCCATTGAGCTTTCGAGACGCAAAAAAAAGCTTTGGGGTGGATGCGAGCTAAGTAAATCCCTATTTTACTTAGGAGCCATCCCGATCCGAAAAACTGCAGATAGGGATGGAGAGGAAACAGGGTGAGGAGGGGGGCGAGGAAGGAAAGTCGGTCGTGTACTAAATTTAAAAGTAAAACCTCTGCCTTTGTAGCCGAATCCCTATGCTGAAAGAGAAGGCTGCCTCTCCTAACTCGGCCCATTCAACAGATTTAAATGGAGCTCACGAGCGTTTCCTAACTCGATCGTATATTCCCTCTCTCTTTTTTTTTCCTTTTCTCGTTATTCTTCTGGAGAAAAAGCAGATTTTCGTATAATTATTGACGAGAAAACGAGGACCTTGGAAATTTGTACCGTCTGAAAACCAGCGAGGGTAGTTTTTTGAAAAATATAAATTGTTAAACACCCAAACGGTGGGAATCAATCGTCGCTTTGGGCACTCCTTGCCTCGCGGATCCATTTTTGGATATTACGTATCCACTTTCATTATCTCAAGGAAATTAACTATGTCACCTATAGGTACACCTAAGTCTCAAAATTAATTGGATGAGACGAGAGACCTTCCCGTAGTTTCGGAATATTTATTCACACCCGAATTCCCAATTCATTACGGTAATGTATGTTAGTAGCTCACTAAAAAGGGTCATTATTTTCGTTTCACATCGATAAGACATTGAAGCTCGCCTTATCTACACGCATCATCTCCGAAAAAGTGACAAGATGTATGAAGTCTATTTAAACAGTTGAAATATAGACG
The DNA here is from genome assembly GCA_949825005.1 of Gasteruption jaculator. Classification (NCBI taxonomy): domain Eukaryota; kingdom Metazoa; phylum Arthropoda; class Insecta; order Hymenoptera; family Gasteruptiidae; genus Gasteruption; species Gasteruption jaculator. Next base: position 899,134 of record OX463764.1, on the reverse strand, counting down.
CCGTATATTTTATTCAAGTCTTTGGCGTCATTTGTACCATTTTCATTAATCCATTCCGTTTTTAATTCACGAAAAGCCACGTTGGAAATTTTTAAAATCCATAATAAACATGCAGCGCCACCTACCTAAATGGGACATAACGCAAAACCTTGCTCGTCATCCCAACTACATATTGCGCAAGAAATGTCGCGATTGGTCCAGTGGTTTGTCACCGATGATGCGGTTTACTCACCGAAAATCGATTTTCTCTCCTAACGGTTTAAATTTCGCGGTGTTTCTCAACGACAGCGCCATCTAACGGGCCCTAAAGGAACTCCTCTTCCAAAATACAACATGTATTTCATAAATTCCTCGCATTTCCCCCGTCAAATATTTTTTTTTCTAATGACACAAATTACCTTTTTGAGGCAAGGAAAGTCCGGTTCAAGTAGGACCGTGCGAAAGATGGAAGAGTCCCCAGGGAGAAGGAGAAGAGTTACTGGGATACGGAAAGAAAGACGTAACTTTGGTTTGCTTTTCTCGCAACTTGACAAATAGACACACACGCAGTCGGAGCCGTGGCAGCGGCACAATTTAACCATACGACAAAGTAAGGATAAAAGTCCCTCTTCCAACAAAATCCTGCTGTCACGGCAAATCTCCAGTCTATCCTTTAACTTTTTCCAAGCGATTCCGCGTCGATGTTCTCGTTCCGAAAAATAGTCAACGCGTGGCCAAAGTTCGTGATTCACGATGGCAAATTTTACCACCCGGAAACACACGTCAGGGGAAAATTTGACTAAGGGAAGAAGGAAAAAGGGCTGAAAGTCGTGGATTCCGGAAATTTCAATTTTCCAACATTTCAACAATTAGTGAAGCCGGAACCCCCCCCCCCCCTCCTTTTTTCCACCAACATCATTTCTCTAAGCGCTCTGACCTCCGGCAAAAGCCTTCGGATTGCTGTACAAAAGAGCAGTTAATTAGGATTCTTTTATGAATGGATTCCACTGATCCCCAAACCGGTAGTCGCTTTGCAGAAAATGCTGCTCTTCTTTCTCCCTCACTCGCTTCTAAATATCGCACAATGTGCGAGAATTAACCGACTATTAGCTCCCGTAACTACAATGAACAACGGCTCCCCCCCTTTTTTCTCTCTCTCTCTCTTTTCATCTCCCAAGACTGAGACAAACCAACTGTAAGGTGATCAATGTCCTCTTCGGACGTATTTCCCTGGGCTTTCTTTTTTTTTAAACAACATTAGTCTTCATAAAAATGCTTATCTCGCGGAAAACGAAGAATTTAATTTTTATTTATCGCGGCAATTAACGAAACTCCCTATTACCGCGCACATAAATTTCTAGGTTAGGGCGTTTAAACGTTCCCGGGGAAAATTCCGCGCCATTCCAAGATGGCGCCCGACGCGGTTGAGGTTAGGTGGTGACTCAAGCGCGTGGCGAGGAATTTCGACTCCATCTCGATTAATTTCCGGCGACGTCATGCTGACGCGCGTCAGCTCGCTGCGCATAAAAACCCAACGCCTTCCGCGCTGACGCTACCACGAGCGTTTTCTGCCTGCATCAATTGCAAGTTATCCTGCAGGTTCAGGGCATTTTTCACACGAGCCTTTTTTTTCTGCTCGGAACAACCGGTTTCACGGATGCATATTACGTTTGATGCACTTGTCCTTGCTCGATAATTACATCCATGATTTCCTATAATAATACGTTGCATTAATACCACGCAGTCATACCTGGAAGAGTTATAGTAATTGGACGCGTTAATAATGCATCCCAAGGTTGCCAATATCGCTGAGGAAAGGAAAGAACGCCATCGAGTGGACAAAAACGAGTGTAGCCTCACATTTGACGCCGGCGGTGTCCTGTAACTGGTCGACAACCGGTGAAAAGTTTTCTTTAAAGAAAAATAATATAAAAGGGTGGTGACCCAGCAGCCTCAGAATTGTCCGTGTCGTAAGAATCGTAAGCGCACATGCAATGTTTTGTGTACGTACACGTAAAAGGGTGTATCTCAGAGCAAAAACTTTAACCCCTGACCACGGAGACATCTGGTGGCGCCATAAAGGACCAAATGATATTTTTATAATTGAAATTAATTACACCTTCAAGTCCAGCACTCCCGCTGTTACGACTGCACATATGCTTATTTGGCTAATTCTACAGATGAAAATTTTAGAGGAACGCCGTCCGATGACAAAAGTCTTTCGACGTCCTTTGTGGCCTAAGGAAGAGGTGAGTGTAATTAAATTTTCGATCCATTTTAGTTAAAGAAATGGATTCCTCGGAAAAAAATATATCGGATAAGGGTCTCTCGAAATTTCTCAAAAATTGTTTCCAAATGGCCTCCATTTCTCAGAAACAGCGCCCTCTATCGAGGCCCTGAAAAATTCAATATGAATCTCGTAGCGAGAAAATCGTAATCGAACAATTAATTAATAATGAGCATAAATTGAAATCGAATGGCCACACAAATGAATCCAACGTGGTACCAGTTCCTCGGAATTCCTACGTTTTGCTGAAATTATCAGCAGAAACCCTAATAGAAAAAGAACCTTTTTAGGAATACAAGGAAATATTTGAATTCCCGAGAATTTCTCTAACAGTTTGCGGCGAGTATTCGAATTGCAAATAGCGAAAGGAATGTTTGCATGTTGTTGTCGCAGTATTGGGGGTAGGGGGCGCGTATACTCTCGTAGGGTTTTACGAAGAGACGAAAAAAAAAAAAAAAAACGATAGTATGAGGTTTACTTTGGAGGTAGAGGTAGAGAAGAACTCCTCAAGAGGAAATGGAGAGGAACCAACTCAAGTCTCAGATAAAGACGAATAAAAATAGGCGAGCACAAACGTAGAGATAGAGGGTAGGATGGAGACAGCGTTTCCTGCCTGGGGAACATTAGCGCCCTCGATACCTCCCTTCTTCCTTCGGCTCTACCTATATACTCTTTTCTTATTTGGAGAAAAGTTTCCTCACTTTCTTCACTCATATGATAAAAATTGTTAAGAATGGAGTTTTTGATAGAAGAGTATAATTCACCAGCAAAAATCAACCACCCCCTCTGGTACCTCCGCTGGCTGACTAATTCGGGTGGTGCCGAGGCTCCATCTTTGATATTCCGATAATTTCCATTAAGATTGAAGTTTCTCATGGCAAGGAAGCGCCATGATGGTGTTGGTGTCGATTTGGTTGGCTGGCTCGGATGCATTACGATAATATTTCCTAATAACAGTGCCGAGATGGCAGAACAAGAGGCGATTGGGCGCCTGAGGCTCCGTAATTGCGGTCGAGCGATGATTATTGGAGGGCTCGATCACGATCGGGCCGGGAAAGAGAAGAAAGAGAGTCGGAAACCCTGAGTTTAACGTCAGCCGATCGGCCGTCGTTATGCCGCTATACAGAACGAAGGTTTCTCCAACAGCTAAATGCTAAACACACCCATTACCTTGGAAATGCGACTTTGATGATTGGGTAGTGCTGCAGCGGAAGACATGGGGCCCCATAAAAGATGCCTCCTCTGCGTCCCATTATCTCCTTAGGCAGATTTGTCCTGAACTCAACAGGTACCCAAGGGGATGTCTGTGTTGCGTCTTTGCTTGCGGACATAATTGCTTTAGTGTGCGGTCAGATGTTTGGAATTATGCAAATCGAGGAAAAATGGACATTTCGCGAAAGCCCATCTTGTGGCTTTGGGAGCCGCGGGTCCCAAATCTCGTGTGCAGATTGTCGTGGACTTACGATTTCTTGTAATAGATGCGACGGATGTCGAAGGATTGCAAAGATCGAGATGGATTACGATCGAGATTCCGGATACGTCGTATTTGGGCCTCGTGGAATGACGGACTTTGGTCTAAGCGTTTCTTCACGTGCATCCTTTTTGGGCGCCATCGGGGATTGTTAAAATCCTGCAAGATCCTCGGCTTGATGAAGAGACGAAAAAGACAGATTGCGTGTAATCGGGGACGCTTCTGATGATGCCAATCTGCAAGCCAAAAAAAAATCGCAGGTGAAGATAACGTAATTCCACGTCCATGCAAAAATTGAGACATCTGCAACTGTCGCGTGGAATCAAGAATGCAAGAGATGGCGAAGGTCGTGATAAAGCGACATCAAAATTGTCCCTGGGACTGCACTTGTCGATAGCCTTTGGTAGGATGCAACTCGTGCTGAAAATCCTCCTACCCCTAATTACTATTAATCGAAAAAACTGTTTTTAGGAACATGGAAGGTTGACATCAACACACGTCGTCACAGCAACCTTGTGTATATACGTGTTATCGATGATCAGCGACACACGTTTTCTCCCCAAACCCCACCTTTTTCCTTCTTACCCAGTCGCATGTTCCACGTTTAGGGGTTGTATGTTTGTCGTTGCCATATAATTATGGATATCATTACAGGGTTTTCGAAAGGGAAGCTGTCTGTTTGAACATCACACTCCACTCGCCACCGCCATACGTGTGTGTACAAAAGCACACCATTGATTTTCATAAAAGATACCACAATTTACTTCCGATCTATTTTTTTAGATACCAACGTTTGATAGGTGTATACGTGTTCCCCACCATTATCCCATTCCCATTTCCACTCGCGTGCTTTGATGCTGCCGACTTCCAGATCCTATCTGTTTTTATTTCAGTCCTCGGTCCCTTCGGTGAGTTAGCCAGCCTGCGTTTGTGGGAGGGACTGTTGGAAGGTAAATGGCGACATTATACTCGGGGCCCTTTCGTGGCAGCCATTTTGATGCCGGCCGATAGATGACGCAATCCGAAAGACAATACCGCCGCCGTACGTTTAAGCGCAGCACCGGACCCGGTTGCGTAATCCATCTCTAATTTTGCAATCCTTCAATATTTTTCGCGATGACCGCAAATGATCGTGAACCAAAGAGATTCCATGCAAGATCTTGACAATATTTTTGGGAACAGCGTCCTCTGGATACGCTATCCTCGGCCTCGGAAATAAAAATGGGATCGATAAAAGCCGAGGTACCGTAATATCCACGTCCTTGTTTCAAGAACGCGAAGAAAAATGATTTCGTGTTCGGGAAAATTATACGTACCTACCTACCAACTTGAAGTTCACTTGAAGCGTTTTGAAGGATCAGAAAAAGGCACATATGCAAAGGAAGAATCTGTGCGTGACTCGTGTGGGTGTTACGTGACACGGTTCGCCGATTGTAGCAGCAACCAGCAAACCAGCAACCAACTACCTTTCAAAAAGTACGCTCTGATACGGTACGAGCTGCAATGCTTGTATTCTTTGATGTTTCCAGTCACGTGACTTTCTAAGGTCCGATATCAATTCGTGATGCTAAGTACACTTTTGCGTGCACATGCCCGCTGCTTCTTACAAGTATATAAAGGATACGCTAGTTCCATCCTAGACGCACGGTATTCCAAGAAATTACGTTCGAGCGGTTCAAGATCTATGCTATGAACCGTTCAGGAAGTATTTTACCATCCGTTTAAAAATATCGTAATTTTCAATTGACCGTCCGCGGGTAAATGGATATTCCCTGGAGGTAACGATTTTTTATCTGAATTTATTTTCCACGAGCTGCAGAAGAGGTGGAATCATCAATTAATTTCTAAACAAAAATTTCGTGTAAGAAGAAGAAAAAAATGAGACAGTATTAAATATGTAGTAGCAGCCGCAGTGTCAGATGTAACATTGGCTTTAATCAGTAGATTAATTCGTCACGGGTAGCTTCGTCCTTTGTCGGTCCAGTTGTAATATATGAGGTACGTACATAATCAACTGTTTGTGATAATGGATATTATACTACAAAGATGCGTGTCATTAATAACAACCGAAGATTATACATATATAACCGTATTTTTTTCGTCCCGGGGAGAAAGAAGAAACGCGTTGCGTCGGATCCGATGGTACCGATAGATCCCCGCTAGAAATTTATGACAGCTAAGACTCTATTAGTCCGATCTTGCCGAGGGAGCGATTAGAAGAGCATCCCGACTCCCTCCACCGACGCCGCAGTGACGCGCTTCGGAGCGCGGAGTGGGGAGCCAATCGGAGCGCGCTAATCCGGCATAGCAACAGTCTTCTCCCAGCGTTCGCACGAACCACTCGCTCTATGCGTGCAAAAAAAATTGGGCTTAAGCTCTACACGAGTTTACATGACAATACGTAAACCCGAAAAATTAAATCAAGGCTCCTAATTACGTACAAATCCCACTTTGGACCTCGAGTCGTGGCATCTTGGAGGGAAATGAATTTAAAAAAACAAAAGAAAAGGACGGGACGAAAAACTTTTGTTGCCTTAAATACTTGCTCATTAGAATATGCGAAATTAATGCAGTTAAGTGGATACGCTTTGGTTAAGAAGAAAGGGTTAACTAACGTTGAAGGGAAGAAGGGTGGATGTAAAGTGGAAGAGGGTGTAGAAGGTAAATGAGTCTCATGCGTCAGAAAAGGGTTTAGGTGTGGTAGTGGCTGTAGCATAGGACCACGGCTATCGCATATAAGTGTGTACGGAGGGAACCATAGGAAAAGGGACCGTCCGCAGTATTTCTTGCGGCACGTTGTGTGCTCTCTCTGGTCAAACACTATGTCGCCTTTGGTATTTATCGGGCAAGTTCTCACCTCAGGCTCATTTGTCTTCTTGCTCAGCGGGGAGTTGTCGGGGGAGTGCAACTTCTCGTGTTACCCCAAAAGCACTCTGTGACCACTGTCCACTTACTTTGCTTATATATACCCGGCACCACTCTTCCTCATCTACCTCGTTTATACTTACTTTGCCGTAACATTCCAATGCGATCAACTTCAACTTCGAAATTAAACCGACTTTCCTTCGCCGGGAGCGGTTTGTTGGAGAATTATCCCACCGTCACTCAAGGGACAATTTACGACTGCAATGGAAACTAGGTTAGTCCGGGTAAACCTCGGCTTTATTGGACACAGCGCCACCTCGCGGCTGACTGCAATCGAGAATCGAAATCTTTTACGATTTCGAGCGGAAGGGGTGGAGGAAGGTTTCTCGATTATTTGTAGGGTATGAATTTTCTATTTGGAAAACAACGGGAGTGCCGTTCCTGCTACGAATGGCACCAATGATTGAGAATAAAAATCCAGGAGGAGGACCACCAGCACTCGTAGTTTCAATTTTGAAAGTTTTACCGAAACGTCATATTCTGCAGCATCTGTGTTACGATATTGCGTCTCGTCTTAGGGACGAAGAAGAAGGGATTGTAATATAGGTAGGGGAAGATCGGGACAAAGAACCTCGAGGAACAAAGTGACGTGAATATTATTTTACTATTTAACAACAATTTTTGTTACATGATAACTATTTTCGAAGATTCGAGACAGGATCAGTCCATCAATCGGGATTCCGACGACTAGGACTGATTTTCTTGCTTGGACTGGACCTAGGGACTCCCCAGAATAGGTGTCACTGGTGACAAGTGTCTTCCAGTGAATACATTTTCGATACGAACGCAGCGGGGTGATTAGTTATCGATTAGGTTGTGATTCGCAGTTGAGGAAACGTCAAGGGAGTGAGAGATACGTATCCTTCGGGGCAGCTTTGCTATAAGGCTTTTTGCTCAAGCGGTGGAGGCGTATTTTTCCGTCGGAGCAGCGGTATAAGGGTGAAAAAGTATTTGTGCTTTTAGTCGAGGCATCCACTGACGGCACATCATTTTTCAACGGCGCTTGCCTTCGAGAGAAACTGGCGAAACGAGAAGAAGAAGAAGAAGGAGAAGAAGAAGAAGAAGAAGCTGAGGAAGAAGAAGAAGAAGACCGCCGGCAACGTCAAACGTCAGTTATACGAGAACCTACCCTTTTCGTTTCTGTCTCGGCGTCCCTGCATAATTTTCCAAATTTTCGGTGCGACTTCCGAGCGAATTTATTTATGCACAGAAACAATTTGAAATCGCTCTCCATTTTTTTCTATAAAGAAAATGCGGATCATAAATATACAAAAGAACATAACAGCACTTAACTTCTTTCCAATACGATAAAAATTTCATGAGAAATGAAATTCTCACGTTTAAGTCTTTCCGCCCCATATTTATTTGATAGGATATATCTACGCTATACTGAAATATCGGTCGTAATGGCGAGGAAGGAAAAAAGGAGGAAAAGACAGAAACGATATGGGGGCGAAGACAAGACCGAGAGAAAGGGAAGAGTTTTGGTACGTTATGCACGTTCGTGGGACCACCGCCAATGTATGCCGCCCGCATAAACTAACAGGCGCATCGGATTTTACATAAAATTCCAGCAAGCCTGTGATTTTAAAAGATGGACGGGAAACGTGACGGACCATGGATTCAGAACTTGCCATTGCGCGCCGATGCCGGAGCAAACCAGTTCTTCCTCCTTTCTTTCATTCGTACCACCGGAGTCCAGCGACGTTGCATTGCGATTATACGTTACCAGGAAGGACCGAGATCACAGCTGATAACGTGTAACGTCCGCTCCGCACGATCCGAACAGCGGGGCAACGATAATCGCAGAGGTTCTAGCCCAAACGGGCCAGGAGACCTTGGATTGAAGCTCTCAGGGCCCAGGTGGGTCAACTTCTGGGGTCGCCAATCGTTTTATGGTGAAGTCAACACTCCAAAGGATTGACCATTTCACTTGCGCCAGCGTTACCTCCCCTCACGCGGACGTTACACGGTCAAATGGGTCACCCTCCAAAAAAAATTTCGGGAAACAGCGAATTTCGGGGTTTCTGGGTGACGAGGCTGCAAAGGAAAAGAACCTGAAGGCCCGATTTGAATGCCCAAGTATAATGTTTCGTGCGCTGGCTTCTTTGGGAACAACTGGCCTGCTGCACTGCAACTTATGTACGTTTGACGTTTGACAAATAAGAAACGGGGTCCAGGCGTATCATTACCCATCCTTCGCGGTAAGATTCGGGTTTCGGTCGGAGATGGGCAACCTCAAAAACTCCTTCGGCGATCTAATAACGTCGAGGACGCGCCGCCTCATTAGTCAAGTCCGAGCTTCGGGCTTCGGGCTTCGCCTCATTCTATTACAGTCTCTCTGCGTGTAACCGCATCGCCACAGTCCGATTCCGAAATGAAGAGAAAGGAAGGGGACCAATGATCGATTGATAATTTTTCGTATTAATTTTATTAATTTTTACTTCCACCCTTCGTCCACGGTGGAGACTAATGACTCCGCTGAATCCAAATTTTTCTACAGGTAGAGGAGCCCCTATCCCGTGGAAAATTACTCGAGGGAGTCGTGCATCCGTAAGTGGGATTGGCCGCAGCTAATCCGGCGACGCCACGAACTCGATCTGACGGTTCAATTTGCTGGCAATTGGGGGCTTTTCGGAAGGTACTTGTGGATCTCCGGGACGACGCGATCTGTCATCAAAGATGTTAACTATCCAATAAGAGCCAATCAACTCGGCGGGAGCTCGAATTTAGAGGAAGGGAAGCACGGCAGCCGTGACGCTGGTATAAATATACGCATCTATGGAGAGTTAGCCCGTAGAGATCGTTGAGCCTCCAGTCGTCAAGTGATGGATGGGACACGAGCTAGCTCCTCTCTACGTGCCTCGTTCCGTTTCCCCAATTAAACAATTGCATTCACATCCATCCATCCATCCATCCACTCGCAGCACGAAGAGACGACGCGTGAACGTTTGTGAGATCACGCTGTCTCTGACCCTTTACACGAGGATCCATCCCCGTGTCCAGCTTGTCCGTTCCGAAAGAACCCCCCCGACCTAAACTCTCACTTTATTTTTTTTTTCACGAGATTTACGATTATTTCAACGAATTATGGATTCTAATTGATTCCGACAAAAAGGTTAACGTTTTACGTGAAGCTTTTGCATGAAATAATGGGGGGAGGATGCGACGAAATTTCACAAAGGGCGGAGTCGTAATTTCGTATGCGAAGGAACGAAGCTGCCGTTTAATTTTGACGTTTTCGAATCGATATTTTTTTTTTGGTTCTCGAATCAATGTCGTTCATAAAATTCTAAATTATAATTTTTTTTTCGAAGTTTATAAAATTCCGAAAACGATCCAAATGCCAAACAATGATATTTTCATTCATAATAATAATAATAATTACTCTATTTCGAGAATTGGATATTTTTTAATTATATTAAATCGAAATTATGAAAAAAGAAGAAAAAAAATCACATGCCAGAGGCGGGATTCGAACCCACGACCTCGTGATCGACTTTGAAAATTAATACCCCGCATTTGAAAATTTCAAACCTTGAATTGTTGTTCGAAAAACCAACTTTGGGGTAGGAAATTTTTTTTTTTTTCACACGGTTCCCATTTCTTTTCCCATATTCCTCCAAAGATTTCACGCACCAGTTGCCGCAGTCTCGTTTATTATTTTTAAGAAAACGTAATCCAACGCGAAGCCAACGTACGTATATGTCCGTCAGGGGGCACCCTAGCATATCGATGTTTCCAGCAATTAACATTCTAATTGTATTTCTTAGTTTCGAGGAATACTATATTTTTTTCAAATTATTATACCATCATGATACTATATTTCCAGGAGGAGGTACATATAATTTTCTTGCCTCGCTTCGTGCATGGGATTCGGTCGAACGAGACTTGCACGGTAAAAATGTATAAACATGCCGTGTAATTGAAAGGGGGATCACTAATTACGCGATGGTCGTTGAATAATTTGATTAAAAAAAAAAATAGCGGTGGAAGGAAAAGAAAAAATAATTTTAATAAAAATCAATCTTTCATTTTTCTTCGACTTCTCGAATCCTTCGTCGACGAAAGCTGTGAATTATAACAACCAATTAATCAGAAGAAATGAAAAAAAAAAAAAAAAAATGAATGAATGAATAATTTGAGGAATAAATTTTCTCGGAGCCTCACATCAAAGAGTCTCCTACGAAAGGTTACGTTTTTCATTGAAATTCAAATAGTAGGTATAGGAAATTGTGAGCTCACGAAAAACAGAAGACCTGAAAGACGGACTATCGGTGCTTGCTTATTAAGTTTTGACGTTCGATTAGTCAAGTGCTTCGCTGTCCATACTTTCGTTTGGAAGATACAAAACTCCTCCCATGGTCGGTTTTTAGACAGGTCGTAGGAAGCTACAGAAAAGTAAAACTCGAAAGAATAATATTCCGGGGAGAAACGGATCAAAGGCAAAAGCCCAGCAACAGGCGCATCATCACTCTTCTCGTCTCTGATACCTCACGCTCGTATTAGACTCGCTTATGTTATGGGGTCCCTTCGTAATTACGTTAACCAATGTTCTCATTATAGTAAATACGTTGTACGGGATTTTTTCGGATGGATTTTCGAAATTGCAAATTTTTCGGAAAAATACACTTCCCGAAAATTCGAAGTTCGTGGAAATTAATTGAAACACATTATTTTTTGAAAAGTAGGCTGTGATTGCAAACACTAGCAAAACCCATAGCAATTTGTTTAAATATTTTTAATAAATGGTGCCAATCCAAAACGAGTGTAACGAAATTTAAAAAAAAAATGAATGAAAAAAAAATGGAATGACCCAGATTCGAAAGGATTCTGGTTTTTGAGGGAAAAAAAGGCAGGTACAGGAAGTGAGAAAAAGCAACGTGTATATATTTCGCAAGAACAAAACGCGAACGTGAAGAAAATCAGTGAAGCATTATTATTACACGTTTTAAGGAAACGGCTAAGATTAATTTGCAAAACGAGTCGCCATTGAAGTTTCTTGTTCGCATGAGTATCATTAATCTTATCTGCTGGCGAAAAAAAAAATGATTTTGTAGAATGTTGAGTGTAATAACAGGGAATCCTGTCGCCGTAGCGGTGTGCTTAGAAAGGAGGTCCGATGGTGCTATTAATTCATGTCTCGGGTTCTTCAGTAAGAAATTAATGTCTCCATATATACCTTGTATATAGGTACAAGCCACCATGTACTCGCCAGAAAAATATAACCTCACTGGAACCTGCCTCTATTTTTTCCCCTCCCGAAAAATTACAGTCAACGGTCTTTTTTCCACAAATATTTCTACATCTGCCTTAAATAAGAGTAACCGTACAACCAACTTCCGTTGGAAGGTCGAGACGCGATTAAAAAAAAATTTTAACCGTAATTTCGTTCGTCACGTCACGTGCAACGTCACGTGCAGCGTCACGAGAACACTGTATCTCGGTTTTCCGATGACGTATGATCAAATTTCGTGATTTTTACGACGTTATTGGGTCACGTAATTACAGAATTTCGAGTGCATCTTTTTTTTCGGGATTCGGAGCCACATTTTTCAGTAAATATAGACACCCAGCTCGTTCGAGAACTCGACGCTTAAAGTGTGCACCTTTGCTTGACGTTACACCTAAGTTACCTACCGCCTCGTGGTGAACTAACGAATAAAGAGCGACTGGGTGACAAAAGAACGGCGCTTCTTTAAAAAAGGCAACAAAATATGATAAATGGATCCCTCTACTTTTCAAAGGATACTCTAGCAACCTGCTTAGTTCCATCTTCGGATACGTGGGTTTAAATATCAAAAAGTATCACGTCATCGCGCCTCTCATTCCCATTCCGCCCCTAAACACTGCGCGGAGTTATAATCCCCATGCAAAATAAAAACACGCCGTTTTTTTTCCCTTTTCTGCATATGAAAGAAACCCCAAAAACCTTCGCCAAATGGGAGACGACACCGATGCGGAAAAATATCCTGTGTTCCCTTATCTGAGGAGCAAAAAGTTCCTCTTATTCCTCGTAACGGACAGATTTTTATGCCCCCCCCCCCCCTTTTCTTCAGCGGCGTCGCAAGAAACTGGCAAGTACACCTTCGACTGTCCCTTAACTCACCATTTTTTTTCCTCCATCGGGCCATTTGCAAAGTGGAAGATAAAAAGGCACTGATAAAAATTGACGAAAGTGCTTAAGACTGTCCCCTTCCCTCGTTTCCTTCCTCCACCATGTAAGCTCTATTTACTCAACCCACTTGAAAAGTACGACGGCGAAATCTCAGGCTTCTTTATGGGGAACCAATAATGAACTTTTTTCTTTTGCCGGCATAAAACTTGATTTGTAGCTACATCTCTCTTGTGCTTCCACGGAATATTCTTCTCTTTCATTGCTGCGATCTCCTTCTCTCCCTCTCTCTCGCGCGCTTTCTTTTCAAACCACCGCTAAAAGTATTCCGTTCTCGCTTGGCGATATCACTCGCGACATTGCTCATTACTCACGGTCTTCTTATCGTTCCTACTACACCCCCCATTGGGACACCAAACATTGCCTTTGCTAAGAACCTCCTGTTTTTATTATACCTATATATATATATCTACCACTTTTATCCTCTCACGTAACGTTTCCAGCGTCTGGAAAAAATTCTGGCGCAAGGTTCCTGGGCAAGGTGTTGAACCAGGACCGGAGTTCGTGAATTTTCGATCGATTTCGGTGGGTGTCGGGTTCAAACGGGGATTTTGGCACCTCTGGAGCCATTTTTTATCGTCCCTATCCCACTCCAAGACGGTTCTTAGGTACGTCAATTGGCAATATTTAAAAGAAAGGAACGCTCTCTCCGCTTTGGCTCGTCCCCTTGAGGTTTATCGAAGAATATCGCATTAAATTTACTGCGGCGTTGATAGGAAAGTAGAGCACTCCGTATCAGTTCTCTCGCTTCCGACGACAAATTCAAACGAGCTTGGGTACGTTTTCGACGACAACGACGACGACGATTTTATTTCACCTTTTTCTCTCCGCGCGAGTGTCTCCGAAATCGATCCAGTGACGTCGATGGAAATTAAAAACAGGAGAATTTTTTTCGTTGCCATCGAGTCCTCCTCCTTTTCCGCTCGAATTAAATCCCGATACAAGGAAATACAGGGAAACGGTGAAATTAAAAGAAGAGAGTCGTTGCATCGGTGTGCTTTTCCGCGCATATTATCGGTAAATCTAAGCGGTGTCGTTTCCACATCCTGTTTCAGTGTTTTCTAGCAAATAATTTCAGCTTCATTCTTCATTTAACTTGGCACAAACTGCCGCAAACAACTCGCACAGTTTACCCAACATAGCAAAGCGGCTCCGTATAGTATCTCGCTAAAGTCTCTCTTTCTCTCTCTCTCAGGATACGCCCGTACCAGCCGCATTTATATTAAAATACTAAGAAAAACTTTTGAACACCCACCAACACCACCCTCTTCTTCCATATCTACCCCTATCCCCGCCCTCTCCTCCTTACCCCTGTTTCCTCTCTTCTTTTAGAATCGTTAATTTTCTGCTTCCATTCGCTTCTCGTAAATCCCAGTCTCCATTCCTCGCGAGAAAATAATACGAAAAGGAAATGTTGACCATTATTTCACGGACTTTTCGTACGATTTCATTAAAATAACGATCTTTTTTTTCATCCCTTCCGTCGAATAATAATGATAATAATATGGGAAATGCCTGAAAAGGGACAAAATTTGTCCTCGAGACCCATAGTACACTCGTATACCCCGACCTTGGGTCTATTAAGACCCTAATTGAGCTTAAAGTGTGTTAAAAAATTGTTGAAAATAGCTGTCGTGGATGTGTGACAATTTTTCCCATAATTTCAGAAACGCTAGGTTATGGGATTGCATTTTTATTCGCTTCGATTAACTCGAGCCATGGCAATGTTAAGAACAGCGTGACTCGGACCTTGATGCAACCAAGATTGATGCGTGGAGATATACTGGAGAGAAAGTTGGCTTTCAATGTAAAAACAGTAGCCATGAACTTGATTGTATTCACGATGTATCAAAAATAAAAGAAACCTCGGCTTAATGTCAAACAGTCACTCAGTATGAAACGAATACCCGTCAAAGGTGCTGCTTCGACTTAAAAAGTATATAAGCGACACGCTGGAAGCGTGACCTGCGTTAGTGCGTGAGCGTGTAGACGTTAGTGAGTGAGCGTGTGTTGGGTTAGAGCGTTAGCGTGTATAGATACTACTGAAAAAGTATCTGGTAGTGTGTGGAAACGTTAGTGATGGGCAAACGCGTGGTAGCGTGTTCAATTTACGATGTCGATGAATTAGCGTGTTTCGGTATGCGAATATCAGTGAGAAATCGCTCGTAAGTGTGTGCGGATGTTAGTAGATTTGTGAAATCCCGGGGCTTCTTCTGTTGAAATTATCACTCAATTATTTAGCGTGTCTCACGGCAATCGCTAACCGAACACTCTGCTCCTCGGCTTCCAGTATAAGCCACAGAGGACTCCGAAAAAGGAGTGGTTTGAGATCCGCATGATGTACAGCTACAGTGAACAGTTCATTTATTATGCGGTTAGTTATCGCGTCTTTTCGTCTGATTTCCCTGGCAACAATGCCGTCAGCCGAGAAGCTTCCCTTTTTTCCCCTTTTCTTCCTCTTCTTCTTCTTCGACGTTACCATTTTTACTCATCCTCCTGGAGCTCGCAAGTGACGCTCCCGTGACGACGCGCCATACGTCACATGAGAGAACAACCGCAAGCTGTATATAGCCCGAGACTTTTCGTGAAGAATCTACTCACCTTCCCTGTCTTCATCCAAGCCTTTGCATAGTATCCTCTTCCTTCGCGTTCAAGTATATACCACAAACCTCCACCACCACGACCGCGTCCTCCTCCTCCTCCGCTTCGTCTTATCCTTACCTCAAACTTCCCTTATTCTTCTTTCTCACCCTTTAAACTCTTTTGCTAAAGAGAGAGTCGTTCGGCATGTGAGTTACGATCGAAGGGCTTTTGGAGACTTCATATATTTCCATGATTCGACTTTTACTTCTTCATAAAAAGAGTGCAGAAGAAGGTGTCCGCAGTTTTGGGCAAGGGCAGTAGGACAAGAACAGGACCTGGATAATACGTGGACGCGATACTTCCACTCACAATTACGGGACATGACCATTTCACCGAGAAAGCCACTACTTTCCTGGCACCGGCGACGAAAATAATATCGTCGCGGGTCGTTTTTCTCCTAGTGTAATTCGCAATTCCTTCGTTCATTCTTCCTCTCCCTTTTTTATCATTTTTTTTTACATCTCGAGAGTATTGGCAAACCTGAAGTAATTCCCGGCGCTTTCGATATAGTCAGGGCACTTTATCGTTGCAGAGATACGAAGCAATAAGTATTGAGCTAAGGAAAGGAGAGGGCTACTGAGTGTTTCTTATCAGTGAATTAGCAGTGGTGGTATGGTGTGACGACGATGTTGTACTCCGTGTAGCACGATGATGGCAAACCCAATGGTAGTTGTAACCTCTTTCTTCTTCTTCTGCTTCTTCTTCTCCTCCTCCTTCTCCTTCGCTGCTACCGGCTTGATGATGATGAGAGTTTTGAAGAAGATGCAGGTATCAATCACTATACCCATGTTTCCTCGGGACTCTTCTGATGATAGAAATTTTTCGATATACACGTGTTTCGTTATGTCACACTATTCGTCTTGCCTCCGCTACCGAGGACCCCGTTACGGTGAGAGAGAGCTTATTTTTTACAGTCCGACAGTCCCTGCGAGCGACTCGACCTTTTCGTTCAAAGCCCGCAAAGGTTAGACGATTTTAGTAGGCCCCTGCGCTTACGGAGATATGGGTATTACAGGGGACTTCTGAAAAAGACGATTGTCGCCGGGCTCGGGTTGATTATGGAAAATGACAACTATAGAAATCTACCGTATCCGTCTCGACTACATCGCGTCGCTTTGGAGGTTTAGAATATAAAATGCGCCTGTAAGTAGTGAGTGATGGATGAACGGACGTCGTCGTATGTACGACTAACAGCACGCTTAGCTGACATGTTTATACGTAAGCTGTCTAAAGAAGATACTGTGTGCGGCTCTTTATATCTTAACATAAAACCTACCTTTTAGGATTTCTTTTCCTTTGCATTACGATTCAATGTGTGGTAACTGAACCTTTTGATACAACTAAAAGCTCACGGAGGATCATACGTTCTGTGATTAATTGTTACTTCGTTTCATATTCTTAGACCACCCGTATGACTTCAATAAATAGAGAAAGGAGAAAAAGTTATTATGTCGACCAAGGAATTACGACATGAGACTCGGGCTCGAATCCTGATAATGCAATTTTTGTATCAATTTTTCTGTCGAAATATTCAAATTTCGGGGCGAGAAAAGTAGGGACCTAGGTTCGAGGCCGGACAAATTAAAAATTTTGTTCGATAATTTCTACAAAAATGAATTTCGTTAAATACACACATACGTAGACAGCTGTCATTCGATACCAAAACGATCGTTCATCGTTCTTGAAAGCCGCGCACTTCATGCCGTTCAAGGTAAACACAATGAGAGTGACATTACACTCGTGGTTTTATGTAATCATAATTAACAATGTTTGCACTCGTACGATTCACATCGGCGCAATGTGAGACAATATTTAATAGCACAACACCGCGAGTGAATTAATTCCTGGCGGGGAGAATCATTATTTGAAAATAAAGGATTCGCGTTGCATGTACTTTTTTTTTAAAGAGAAAATATAAACCATTTAAGGAGAACTTTCACTAGGTACAAGCGGGAGTGCTGCACGGCACTGCTATGAATATAAAGTACATTTAATTAAAAAGGATAACTTACAACCCCAAAAGAGATTGCAAGACACTAGTGGTCGAGATCTACTAAAGAGGGTCGTTTAAATATCAACCTCCTTGTTTTTTTTTTAGCATCTTCAGAACAAATCTCTTCATTCCATTTCCCGGTTCATCCACGAAGCTGAGGTTTGAAATTTGGATTTAAAAAAATTTTCGAAATTTGTGGGTAAAATCCTTATGGGTCGAATATTGTCATAAAATCAAGAAGGACGGGAATTACGTAAGTATAGATAGTCCGAGGGTGGGGGTAGGATCAGAAAGAGTTTGAAACAGCTCGAGGAACCCCTATATTATAAATATCAGCCATGAAAGATGGCGCAGACAGCAGCAGTAGCAGTAGCAGCAGCAGCAGGGAAAAGCAATGGATGTAAGGAGGGGGACCACGACGACGCCTGGGTAAAGGAGTGGAACAGAACCGGAATTAGCATAATCAGAATAATTTCCACCAGCTGACAGCGCCCTCATTCTTTTTCCAGCGACGATTCTTCCGCTGCTTTATTTTCCGTTGTTTTCCGCCTTCTTTCTCTCTCACTCGAATTCTTTTACCATTTTTATACGTACCTATATATAGCAGATAGTTGAAATCGTCGTACTTTCTTAAAAAAGGAAAAGAAGAACAACGACGAGAGAAGAAAAAAAAGGGCTAAAAGTCTGGAAGTCATTTACATTTTTAAAAATTGTTCTCTTCCAAAAAGATTAATACACTCTTATGAAAGAAAAATTTCTCACGTAAATTCCATACCCACCCTTCTTTCGAGATATCGATTCTTAAAGGCAGGGGGTGGAGGGAGTACATATGTGAGCAATAGATGCTACCGGAAAGTTGCGGGTCACGTATAGTTCGGATACTTGCCACGGTATGGCGCCTGGCCTTTGAAAAAGAAAAAAGCCGGCAGCAACTTCTCTCTTTTTTTTCACCCCCTTTCTCAAATATATCAAAGTTCATGTGTTTCTACCTAATATCACTCGCGTGCACCCACTCCCGACGTTAGAAACAAAAGTTGTTCCTATTCCACCGCCGCTTCCTGGCGTGCTTACGTATATTACCCTTCGGGGAAGTCCCCCTCGGTTTCTAATCTTTATTCATTCTTCGCCACTTCTGCCATTTCGAGTTTCCTATACGTCCACCGGAAAGTATTTTCTTTTGCCGTGATGAATTTTAATAGCAACGGAAATTCAAATAATTTCTTCCACGTGCATTCCTTCGCCCGAGAAGTGCGCTAATTCATAAGAAACATGCCGCAAATGAGGCTACCAGCCGATTCGAGACCGGAATTCCACTTGCGGTCGCTAGTGCGTCTTGAAACGAGCAGAGTGGGGGGATTAGCGTGTCCCTCGCAGAGAGGGACTAACGAGTTTGTAAACCGCATCATCACTGACAAACCACTGGGCCCATTGAAGCCATATTGGCACCATGTATTATTCAGGTATCGAGTAAGGTTTTGAGCTCTAATAGATGGCGCTGGAGTCTACCTTCCGTAATTATGGATAGATTTTGCTCATACCTGAAGGATATGTTTGTTGGCTGGAAAGGAATTGTTTCAAGGTGTTTTGCGTTTTGTAGGTGGCGCTGTGGTCTCACTTTAAGTGTATACGCGAATGTTATAATTTTAAAATCACTAAAAAAAATACAGTAAAAATTCAAATAGAATGTTTTCACGCTGGAAAACCGAATTATCGAGATAATTTCGAAGGAAATTTCAGGGTGGAGTTTACTTTTAAGGGTAGAACGCGGAGACAGGTAAGTTTGAATAAAGTATATATGTATTTATATCTGAAAAGACGAGAAGGATGATACCAAAAGCGAGTGAACGGTGTAGAATAGCAGCGCTACTACGAGGACTAAGGATGGCAGTGGTAGTGAACAGAAGAGAGTAAAAGCAAAGAGGGATAAGAGGTGGTTGGAGGAATAGGTATAGGGTACGGATGGGGTGAGTTTCAACCATGATTTCCATTCGCCAGCCATCCATCTTGTTTGAGACTGGAAACTGACAGATAGACGCGGATCCGAGTGCCGGTGACGTGGCAAGTCTTGTGTGTTCCTCGTATATGTGAACCCCGTTACATATATTGTTCGTATCTTTTACATTACATGTACACTTGCTATGGAACTTTTCTCTCTCTCTCTCTCTAGTCCCCTTCTTTACTCTAATCTCTTTATAAGGGAATTATATTTATATAGAATGGAAACGGATATGGCAACGTTCGCTTGCATTTTTACCTTGCACTGTATTTTAAAGTTATACAATAATAGTGTGGAGGAAACAATGCCCGGATATATGAATATATTCCAAGTAGATATTTTTTATAGATGGTAGGATTTACTTTACGAATACGTTTATTGGAATTCCTTCGAAATCCTGAATGAATAATGGATCAGTGATAAGTGATATGGGTACAATCGAAATTGGCCATTGGCTTTTTCTCAGAAACGGTACTTGGAAATTTAGATCTTGTCCCTTAACTCGGCTCACAAGGTCTGGAAAAGTCGTTGTTGAACGTTTCATTAACCCACAATTGACAATATATTATTTCAGGGGTTGTGTGGACCCCAATAAACAATATCATCTCAACCGAACATGTTATTCCGTTGTGGGTTGACATGTTATCGCTTATTTGCGTCCATGTACCCAAAAAAAAAATATTTTTCAAAGAATTTGGTGTAATTTGAACAATTCGAGTACGAATATGAACCTTCCCGAGAATCTCAGGTGAGTAGCAGGTACTAAAGCAATATTTGGACACTGCTTGGTGGTTACTTTTATTGCAGGGGGTGGAGCAGTACAATACTCAAGGGTTGAAGGGATCATTATTTGAAACTGGTGATCTGTAACGCCACTCGTAAATGCTACCTGCGGATTGAGGCACCGAGAGAATAATTTTACCGCTTTTACTTTTCGTGTAATCTCCAATAGATGGCGCCGTTGAAATTTCTACGGTGGATACGGAAAAGCTATAACATTTTTTATATTAATAAATAATTTGAAGAAAATTGCGTAATTCTGATGTAAGCGTTTATTGAACGTTTACACAAAAAGGCACTTTCACTTAATGGAGATGTACATTCGGGTCAGAGAAAGACAAAAATAAGAAAAAAAATTTCATTGTTTTAACATTTAACAATCTCCTCGCGGTAATACCTCGGATGTACTATACGTTGCACATTATTACAACATGAAAATTGAATGCACATTGGATAACTGTAAAATAAACGAACGTAATTGCACGTATGTGTTTACGTGTAATCTAAAATGAAGAAGAAGAAGAAGTAAGCTTCGACAGACCCGTTATTTCTGCTAATACACGCAGCTAATGGCCGCTTATTTTTCCTCCAGGGTATTTTAAGTATTATTGTTTCCATCACTTTTGAAGAAAAAAAAAAGAAAAAAGTTCTAGCACTTGAAAAATTACAAGTTCTCCATGACTCGTATCTATTATTTAATAACTTAAAATTAAGAAATAAATATTTTCCAGTTTGGAAGACAAATTTTAAAATATTGTATAATAAGATTTTTTTTTCACTAACTTAAGTAACTTTTTTTTACATTTTTCCATACAGCCATGTAAGATAATCGAGCATCTGATTTTCATCCAGTGTATGAATAAATATAACTTTGTACAAAATCCATTCGCAGATAAGAATCTTGAAAATCATTCGGTCCCGTTTGAAATATTCCCCAACACTGAAGTTAGTCACGTCCAAGTGATTCGAATATTTTTTGTGAAAGTTCCACGTACCAAGAGGTTGCAAGAAAGTTCAAAATTTCCATGCCTCCGAGTTTCATAAACACAAAAAAAGGCGGGACACCCCCATTTTCCCTGAACTAACCGGCTCAAAATTCCTATAAATTAATTATGGGAACCTGAAATTCATTCACGCTATTCAACAGACAATTCCCATACTTCGATTTTCCAGTCGCATTTCCTCTACAAATTCGTCAAATCGAAAGATTCCACAGTCTCGATCTTACTCTGCACTTGACTGAAGTTGGCTGTAGGTTGTTGCCCGCCATTTTGCACCAGCAAAGAGGCCACGTCGGTCAAAACGGGGAGCTGGGACCCACTCGAATTGATGGTGTTGCAATTTTGGTCCCCAAAGACGTTTTCGGCATAAAATCCGTCGTAAATGTTGTCCGCGTAGTATTGCCTTCCTTGGTAGTACGGTTGTCCCAGATGAGGGCGCCACTGTTGCTGCTGTTGCTGCTGTTGGTTGCCGCCGTAGTACTGCGCTTGCGTCTCTTGCATGTACATTCCTTGGTAATAAAAATCGCAATTGCCCTGTTGATAGTACGCCGCCATCTGGTTCATGAGACTGTTCTTGTACTGCTGCTCCGTCACTGCACAACCCGTGTTCACGCCTTGCTGCTGTTGACCTTGAACCAAATCCGGCGAAACCTGACCCTGACGAACCTCATGGTCGTAGTCGACGACGTCCTCCTTGTAACCTTGGGATGAAAAACTGCAGACCGCTTGTCCGCCATGTCCCTGCCAAGATGGCGCTGTCGCCAGCGTCGTCTCGGGAGCGCTTTGCGGGGAGTTCATGAGGTTGTTGAGGTTAGGATGCTGGGTCGGAGAATTCGCAGGGTCGGAGCAACTGCTCGAAGGTGACGCCGATGTCACCGTCCGGGTTGTCACCGCCATTTTGGAATGATGCTCCTTCTTGAACTTCATCCTCCGGTTTTGGAACCAAATCTTGATCTGTCGCTCCGACAGGTTCAAGGTGTCCGCCAATTCGATGCGCCTCGGACGACACAGGTATCGATTCGCGTGAAACTCTTTCTCCAACTCCACCAGTTGGACGCTGGAGTACGCTGTCCTCGATCGTTTCCTGCCGGATTGCTTCTTTTGCGGAGCTGGAAGGGAAAAATGAAAAAGTGAATAGAGTTTTATGACCTTTTATGGAGTTTTGCGGGTTCGCTTTTAATACAAATTCTTCGAGAACACAAGAGGGTGGTGCCAATTATGGAAAACCCCGAAATACAATAAGAAATTCTTAGAAAAGATCCCGAGGGTTCTCGAAAAAGAAAAAGAAAATATGGAAAAATCGAATTTTTGCAGACACTGTTTGTATTTTTCGAAATCGTAAAAATTAAAATTGTTTCCTTTTTTTCCAACTTGTTGCAAAATCGTTGTTGTAGTTATTATTATTATTATTATTTCTTGCGGTATTTCGAACAGGGAAGTCGTATAAAAATATTGTGATGCGCGCGCATCGTAGATTCGAACGACATAACCTCAATCTAGGTACTTTTTTCATTATCGAGCCATTACTTCTTACTTTGTTCTGGAAAATTCTTACTGTTTTATTGAAAATAAAGATCTTTTTTTTTCTTTCCAGAAGAACGGGTCCCGGATACTACAAAACAATGACCAGAGCTTAGGATCCATTCAAAACTAGACGCGGGACCAGCAAAGGTTAAACGAAAGGAGATCTTTGCTGGTAGTAGAAATTTGGGGTTGAGCGGTTTGCTGTTCCTCCTAACGTAGTCGTACCTGTCGGCTATTGAAAGGGAATCCGATACCTACTACCGTTCCTGCTGAGCGACACAATGGCTAAATATCGTGTGGTTATGAAGATATTGAATTAAAAGGTTGCTGGTTGTTTGCAAGACGTTTACACGACTCATCAGAAGTCAAGTAAACAAACGATCAACCGCTTGGACTGGAAAAATGAGACTCGGGACACGCGCTAAAAATCACTGGCCAGCGTAAAGGGACTTGGCCCCCGTGGCCACGAATGCAATAGGTCGAGAATGTTGGGTTTTCGCTGGTTCCAAGTTTTCCTCGGACCTCGTTTCCTCACATTTTTCGTGAGATAAGACACGCATTGTGACACGCAGAGCTTCGTGATTTCCAAGGAATTTGAACTACGTGTGCTAGTGTGCCCCGAGGCGAGCGACGTTTTCTTATCGACTTTTCTTGTATTTCCATGGAAACTCCTATTTCAAAGCAGGTCGATGTCCTGACCACTGTTTATTTCAACACTGACCGACCATTTTGTTTATTATTGGAATATATGCGGAGTTCTCTCTGGACGAACCAGAGAATTTCATGGCCGCTGAGAATCCCGGAAATTTTCGTCCAAGCTTTCCAATACTGAGAAAATTTTAAGCCGACTCTCTGGGTACAGTTTTTTTAGAAATTTTTGGGCAGACCAAATTGAAATAAAATTGAAAGAAAAAATGTTATTTAAAATAATATCAAATATTATGGTTTGAGTGAATTATTTTTCGTTCTAACAATCCTCGCTTCTAATGAGTAACTGGTCCCATGTATTATTGGATTAAAGGGGCGGAAAAGTTTTAGTTCCTGTTGCAGTTACATGCAGGTTCAGGTATTACAATCCTTGTAAAGGTGACGCGTGTCTTGTTTGGGGATCACTCGGTAGTAAAAAAAAGTAGAAATTCGAAATCAAATTTGATATTTTTGAATTCTTCTAATTTTTTTGTAAGAATTAATAATTTTTATTATAAAGAAAATCCAAAAAATTTGCAAATTATTCAGAATTTTATTGTATCGTTTTTAGTTTCGAAGCAAAAAAACAATTCCAAACTTTTAGCAAAATAAAAATTGTTTAATTGAAAGATATTTTACGTAATAAACTAAAATTGTGGTTGTAAAAAAAGAATTCGAGCTGATAACCCAAATACTAACGATTCGGTAATTAATGAAGATATTGATGATACGTGCGCTACCGATAAAGGCGACGCGTGTCTAGTTTTCGGATCATTCGGTAGTAAAAAAAAATTTTTTTAAATTAAAAATCAAATTTGGTATTTTAAAATTTTTCCAATTTTATTAAGAATCAACAATTTTTATTATAAAAAGAAACCCACAAAATTTGGAGCCCTCGATTTCTCAAAATTTTACCGGAGAGCAATTTCTTTTAAATTCAAACTCAAATTGGAAAGAAAAAAAATTATCGAACCTCCACTTCCTGTCCCGAAAATTCGAAAAACAAACCAATCTGCAAAATTTCGAAATTTCCGAAAAAAAGAAATTTGCTCAACTCAGATAATTTCCAAGGACACTCACCTTGAGAATTGGCAATAAATTGTCCTTTCTGCTTCCGATCATCCAAGCACGAGTTCGGATGCACCACCGGAGGCTGAAGAGGAACGACCGGCTGGTGTTGAGGCTCATTGACCATCTTCGGATTCCAGACACTCGCAGGCTGGAGATGCAGTTGGTTGTTGTTCGCATAATTGCTAACGTTCATTGGCCAACTGGAACCGGAGTTCGGAGATTCCACACTAATTGGCGTGGGAGGGAACGTAGATTCCTCAACGGACACTCTCTTGCACTCATTTTTGATAACTCCGGGGTGGTTGAAATGAACCAGTGTCATGTTGTCGGACGTTGACTTGGGACCTTCTTCCTCGGGACAATTAGCACCACTTAGACTCGGCGACAAATTCTCTCGATGTTCACCCCGTGACGAATTGTCGTATACTGACATCGTGTGGGGCCTCTTCTTGCCAATTTGTAGTCCCAATGGTCGGCCAATGGGTGGCCAATTTCCTTTCCGGGCAGAGCAACCCTTTTGTCTTTACACCCCCTCCCCTTCGGAAGCTGAACGTCGGCTGAGAGGTACCGAGGCAAGTGCAGGTATGAATTTCCGAAAGCACACTCGGTCAAAAATTTGCGTTTATAACCACTGGACAAATTGTATGAGACAGGTAACGCGCTGATGTCGCATCTTAGCGGTCCCTTAAGACAAATTTGTCTCGACGGAAATTATGATGATGCTTTTTTTTACAAACATCGACGCTTTTTAGGATCCTCACTGAATTTTTTTTTGCCTCTTTTCCTTCGCGTCAAGGCGTTCACCGTTGTTTCAATTGTTGTGTGTCCAAAGTCGGCTAGGACAAGAGTGTGAGCCAACTTTCTAACTTTTGAGAATTGACCTACGTGCCATCGACGAATGGGAATGAAGTGAAGGTGACTTCTGCCGCGAGGCTTTTATCTATTGATAAACGTATGCATCGGCTTCGACTGTGTCCGTTTGTCGACAGAGGATTTCACGTATGTTCCCAAAATATCGTAGAAAGGAGTCATCATCACTTACCTTGGTTCCAGAAACTCGGGAAAATCCGTTAGCGCTGCTGTTTTCCGCGTAAAACATTGTTTCCACTAGACCCCCTTTTTGAGGACAAAAATGATGTTGGTAGGGAACGGGGGGTCGAAAAATATTGCTTTCCCCGTTTCGGGGATCTAATTTGCTGCAAGCATCAAGTAAAAGTTGCAGCGAAAATTGCGGGATCGCAAAAATCGGGATGGATTACGGAAAGACCTCAATTATGCCGCTGGATGCATGCTCAAATCAGGAATGATGTCGCCCCAGAAAATAAATCGGGGAATTCGAGTAAAAAAATCGTGATTCAGTCAAGCGATTTAAGGTCGATTCGAAGGCAAAGAGATTGATCAGCGTCATCCTGTCGGACCTGAGCTCTTCCCTGTTCCGTTTTCCTCCAGCTATATAACCTCTTTTTCCTTTTTTCTTATCATGGTTTTTTCTCTTCCTCTTTCGATCCCTCTCTTTTTACCCCAACGCAGAATCAACCATTCTCTATCCGCGCGAGAGCTGTCTGCAGGATCCAACCCTCGTTTCGAGAAGCAGCAACAGCAGCAATAGCGGAGCAACATTCATCCCACACCATCTCTCCTTTTTTCCTTCTTCTTGCTCCAGACAAAGATCCAAGCAAAAATAAGAAGAGGAACCGAAAAAATCCTGCTGAGCAAAAACGCCCCCCGGTTTGTTTCTTCCGTTAATTCTTTTCTTGTAATCAAGCATTTTTCGGATCCTATTCTCACTCTTTTGAACCATGTCTAACTTTTTTTTGCGCTTAATGGTTTTTTAGCAAGACAAGGCTCCCTCGTTTTTTTGCATTTCATCACTTTCCGAAGAAATACCTACGTGGTCCACATTTTAATGCGAAATCCGGGCTCTCGGGCGAGAATACTCGGAAGCACTTCCACAGACAACAATTTTTCAAGGGTGCCCTGTTTATTGGCTTGCATGTAAAAGAAAAATTTTTTCTTGGGACCGGGAGAGATTGAGTCGAAAAAAAAGACGACGTAATCGAGTGTCAGGTAAAGGCTGAACCGTGAGGGGAGTCAGACAGCGTCTCTTGGATACACTCTGTCGTAATATCGGCTATCAACGAATAGGGAATTTACTGGACTAATCTAATACTTGGAAAGTTAAAGCGTCTTAAATTACAAAACGGAGAGTCGGTTTGGTTTTGTTACAAGTCGAATGCGAATCCTCCAAGGATTACGTTCCTCCTTGATAAGGCGCGTGTTCGAGGAATGAGGAGATTACTTCTGAGATGACGGGATAAAGGTTCCGTATATAAAAAGCAGGATTGGAAGGAGCACTCGACTGCTTTGTTACTTTAATTCGACGTCGATATTGACGTAAAGGAAAACAAATCCGGGAACGTTGATGAATTTAACCGAAATATCGGGCGGATTCGTTCCTCCGCGTCTAAATACAGTCCTCGAGGCATTTTCGTAATCGGTCTCCATCCCCGCAATCCTTCGATATTTCCTGCATCCTTTTATGGGAAATTCCACTTCGTGAAATGCCCTAAAAGGGACTTCTAATATTTTTTGGCAGTTGGTTTCCAAAAAAAGGATATTTTTGCCTTAAAAATGAAGTTTTTTTCGATTGGGTTCACCATTAACGGCCGCTTCGGTATTTGACTAAACGCAGAATCGTGTAAAAGTCAGAGCAGAAATAAAATATGGAAGCTAATTAAAAGTTTAGCGGAAAGAGTCACTCCTTCGATTTGACGGAGGAGGTGAAGGAAGGGGGCGCTGTATCTACGCTTTTGTGTAATATAATCTGAAAGTTTGACGGGGGCTGACGGGAGAGAAGACAGGCACAGGAAAGAGTCAAGGATGGAGAAAGAGATAGAGGAGGGATTGGATAGAAAATAGGGAGATAGTAAGCACTGTGCATATAAGGTATAGAGAATTTAGCGAACACAAGTTGGGAAAAGGAGAGAGAGAGAGAGAGAGAGATTGAAAGGGAAAGAGAAGAGCAGAGGAACCGCTTTTGCAGAGAGGGAAAAGCTTTCCCTTAGCAACGCTCTCTCGTGCTATCCTGTGGGATAACATCAGCGGCTTCAAGCCAGGAAATGAAAATCGCGCCGACACTGTTTAATTTAGATAAAAGCATATGTTACACGCCGTCGACTCGACCGAGTCTCGTGAGAACCCCTTAGTGCGAGGAATCCTTTTGCTTCCATTCTATTCCACAACTTGAAAACCATTCCCTTGAGATCCTGCGCAACAATCACTGTACTTCGTTTTTTCAGCTCTACGCGTCCCGACATCAAATACCGTGAAACCCATTGGAAGCACTTGGAATCCAAACCTTCCAGGGGATGAACTCTGATGAATTTCTCCAATCGACGTTCGAACCCGCCTCGAGAGGAAAATTCTGGACAAAATTATGGCGTAATCCTGGCACCAGCCTCAATTCTTATTTTCGAGGAATAAGCGCCTCGGCTCAAACGTCTTCGTAATCCATCCGGATCTATGCAATCCTTCCTCGCTTTCGCCCGTTGTTTCGACAAAAATGTTCGTGAGTTGTATCTATTGACACCATGTTTTTCCGTTTCATGATACTCCAACAATTGTAAGACGGGTAACGGTCATGATCAAGGCGGTTCATCCGCAAGGTTTGTAAATATGTTGAGTCTAGACAAGCGGCAACTGAGTTCCGGGATTTATTTACGAACTCGATTGTCCTCTTTAGCCGCTTAAGGAGGCGTCGTCTGGACGATGGGGTGACATAAATTCCATTGATGACCCATTGACCGCTGCATTGAAAGGTTCCCTCTAGGTCAGGTCAGATTTATGATTTCCACGCGACATCGAATCTCCCGAACTGACTAACGCGAGATTGTTCATTCTCTCATTAAAATGGTGTAACTTTGCAGCGCGTGCCGTTACTTAGCTAAGTGTATCACGACACCTAATTTAATTCCTATTACTTCAGTGTTAATTGACTCTAGCCACCTCGCCTCTTTCCTTCAAAGTGTCCACATTAAAGTAAATTGGCTGATATGTGCATTAATGCCAAAGCGCGTGGCAATAACCGGTACCGGGGGTCTATTAAAAAATAATTTCGGATAATTTGTGCAAAGTGTGATCGATTATCTTTTTCTTTTCATGGAGAAAATTACATGACATAACCTGTAAACGCCTCAGCCTCGGCCACTTATTGATCTCCCAGGGTACCAATCTTCATGGATTTTACTTTTTCGTTGAATTGATTAAGAAATAATATAAGAAATTGAAGACTCTTTCTGGAACATAACCTCTAACTTCCTTAGGCTCACCGACAGCGCCACCTATTGGTCCCTAAGGGAACTACACCTCATGGAAGTCATTATTTTTCCAAATTGATAGAATTCATTAGCTTCATCATTGTCGAAAGCTGAAGGCAAAAGTTTGATACCATGAAAATCCTTTGTAAAAAGAGGAACGCGTAAGATGGAAATTGAGAAAATATCCAAGACACATCTTTTGTATATATGTGTATGTATATATACATGTACGAAGGAGAAGTTACAGAACGCAAGTTAGTTCCATTATACGATACAAGTTGCGGGAAAGAAAAGAGAGCGACACTGATTTTGTATTCAGCAAACTTCTATTATAAGATTGCTAACTTTTTGCCTGACTCAGAATTGAACGAACGAAAGGTTTTGGGAGAAAGTGGGGAGTGGAATGTTTTTTATTATAAAAAAGAGCGGAGTCTCGTACTTGACGCGGGCATGTCAGAACTATGCTGACGGTAAAGACAGCCACCCCCTGCTGCCCTCTTTTTTAAACTAAAGTAGGGTAAGATTTATATATATGTATATATATATATATATGTGTGTGCTTAAATTCAATAGTATGGGTTACTATTGAAAGCTCCCGAAAGTCGAAATAACTTCCTAAACTTTTAACCTCCCGAGTATAAAAGTGGAGGCCATACTCGCTTTTCTATCTTCTCGCAGGAATCTTTACCATCCGGTTTTTATACGAAACTTGACGAAGAGTACAAGGGGAAAGGTTTTCGCTATGATAAAAACACGTCATATCCTCTAAAGTGGCTTCGACTTGCTCCGGTAACTTCAAAAGCAAATCGTACGCGAATCTTCCCTATATAAGAAACGAAACCATCACCAGATATCTCGTTTTCTTTTGATATCCTACGTGTTTGTATTTTATGTGCTCGTCAGTCTTTACTCGGCAACTTGTGTGCTTTTT
The DNA here is from genome assembly GCA_949825005.1 of Gasteruption jaculator. Taxonomy (NCBI): domain Eukaryota; kingdom Metazoa; phylum Arthropoda; class Insecta; order Hymenoptera; family Gasteruptiidae; genus Gasteruption; species Gasteruption jaculator. Next base: position 869,355 of record OX463764.1, on the reverse strand, counting down.
TTTCTTGGCAGCAACCCTATTTTTAAAACTTTAATTTTTACCCCAATTTCGGGGGAAGGAGTAGGTTGCCCAAAATTTTCGACTACTGAAAATTTTTTTTTGTAACTTCGGGAGACCCATATCCGATGTATTTTATTCCGGGGAATCCATTTTCATTGTCGAAATTTCGAAAATCCAACGGGAAGTAGGATTTTTCCTCAAAAAACCTACTTTTTTCCACCTTCCGCTGGGATTTCGTCCAATTTGACCTTGGGAATCGATTCTACGGGAAAAATTACCCCTAGAAATGACTTGTCCAACCCCTTTTTTTAAAACTTTAATTTTTACCCTATTTTTGGGGGAAGGGGTTGGTATGCCCAAAAAATTCGACTTTTGGAAACTTTTTTTTGAAACTTCGGAAGACCCATATCCGATGTATTTTTTTCCGGGGAATCCATTTTCATTGTCGAAATTTCCAAAATCCAACGGGAAATAGGATTTTTCCTCAAAAAACCTCCTTTTTTCCAACTTCCGCTGGGATTTCGTTCAATTTGACCTTGGGAATCGATTCTACGGGAAAAATTACCCCTAGAAATGACTTGTCCAACCCCATTTTTAAAACTTTAATTTTTACCCCATTTTGGGGGGGAAGGGGAAGGTATGCCAAAAATTCGATTTTTAAAAATCACATCCCTCTTTGGCAATAGCATTCCAATTTCTTAATTTTTTTAGTAGGAAGATGTACGCGATCTCCGTTTTGTTGTACGTTCTGTGTAAGTGGCTCTCATTGTAACAACTAGTTAATTAGAAATTTTATGGAAGTTCTATATATCTCCAATCTTGAAAGCTATTAAGCAAAATAGATAATTATCACTGGGGAGAAACACATAAACACATAATTATATGTACTACTTGAAATTATCATTTCTCATGTAGTCATATTTGGTTTTCCTGTCAATATCTCCCATTTGAAGTTACCTAATGACTTTGTCATTTTCTAAGTTACATTGTATCGTTAAATTTCAATAACTCGACGAACCAGTGACTCACCCTGAATCCACTAAAAAAAAGGGGGGGGGCACTAATAAATACCACGACCGAAATTGCTGTAAATTTCCATTACACTCCATTATTTAAAAAAAAAACCAATTTTATTTGCAATTCAGAGTCAGAAAAAATTTCTCATTAATTAATTTCAACTACTTCCTCTATCATTTCCCATCACAAAAATTATTTTATATAAATTTACAATTAAAAATTGCAATATGTATAATTTTTCATCGCCGGCAGCGCCCTCTGTGGGCGCCTATGCCAACCACCGACTCAATACCCACTAAATTTAAATACTTTCCAGAGGGAGCCACCAAGGAACCACTTGGTAATTCAAATTTCCCGCGTGTCCGTCAGCGACAGCGCCCTCCCTCGGGCCCTGAGGGAACTAACCCACAACTCGAGCGTGAGTACCCCGCAATTCCCGGCCCCGGCCTATTCGTACCCTCATTTCCATCGATGACAATAAAAATTGCGGAATCAGGCTCGATCCCTGGGCAAGGTATAATAAGAATGATGGTGATATCTTTGTCAGATGGATGTGTATCAGAATGTTTTATCATTATACGTTGTGTAACGCGTTGCTCACGGGACAGGAGGTGGTTCGAGGTGGTGGTAGAAGCAACGGTACGAGTGTGGTGGTGGCGGCGGCGGTGGTGGTAGTAGACAGTTGAACGGGGGTTGCTTGCGCAAGGGATGATATATTATCAGGCGCTGTTTGCACTTTGACAACATCGCGGGGGCATAAAAACGCTGACTCATTTAAAACGGCCCCCGGGATTGCGCTGATATTCTGACAGAGAAAGAAAGAGATGGTAGGAAAAAAGAGAACCAACCCCGCGTGCCACGTTAACCCCGCGAACCGAACCTTTTCCTTTACAATTTTTTTCCTACACCCTCTTCCGTACGTTCAACCTCCACCACTATCGTGCTTTTTGCTCTCGCTCTTTCTTCCACCCTGTAGGAGCTTCTCTCATCCCTCGGATCATTCCACCCCCGCGCGCGAGGCAGCTCCTGACTCCCTTTTCTTCCGCACCAACAGTAACCGGACTCATCCTCCATCCACACTAATACTAATTCCTTTGTACTTATAATATATATACGTGTGTGTGTGCGTGTGTGAGAGAGAGGTGTACACACATACCACCCCCGTTACCACTACACCCTCGCCGGGGTAGAAACTGTACCAGAGAGTCGTTTATAATTACGATTCTTCGTATAATTTTTATTAAGACTAATTAATTGCAATGGCTCGTATAATTTGGTTCGCGGAGAATCCTTTTATAACACAAATTACCGATTCCATTTGCTGACGCGGAAAAAGCAGCAAAGTTCTTTCTTAATATGCAAAACCAAGCGAAACTGCATCTCAAGCTCGATAAGGGAGGCTCATTTGGCGACAAACCTGGGCCAGTACTGGTTCAGGCTATTCAAATCTGGGCCAGCACTGGCCCGGGCTAAAAAAAAGTCTCGGCCCTTTCGCGTTCCAGAAATTTTCCAGGTAATTAGCGCACCTCAAAAATTGCCCCACCTGTGCCAGGAGACTCCCAGATTCGGGGGAAGGTGGGGTTGAAAAAGAAGGGAGGGGGAAAAATGTTCATCAGTAATTTTTTGCATTTTTTTTTTGGTTCTGTTATTCATACACGGAAAAAATGGACACCGTATCCCATATGACGGGTCTGTCAATGACAGACGCCTGTAATCAATAACCACATCAAGCCTACACGCATTGCTCCACACGCACTGTATACTATATCTATATGTATACCTACCCTGATGCTTCCCTTAGCGTTTTATGCAAACACATACCTCTATGGTTATATAACTGTTATATATCTATATATGAGCTACAGCAGACTCCCTCTCTTCTTTTCCTATTGAATCCCCTATCAACGTATTTAATATGCAATACTCCATTTACCCCATTGAATACTTCGTTGAATTCACTGGAGTTTCTTCCACCACCGGAGCATCTCCGACCCACATTTCTCTTATGCCAGCGTAATCCCTTTACATTGGAAAAGCAGCGGAGAATTAAACAAAAAATAAGTGGAGGGTTTGAAATTAAGTTTTTTTTTCCATTTCGAAATTTAATTTTGACCCGTGTAAGGGAAAGTAGGGGAACCCCAAGAGGCTGGGGCAGAATGGGGTGGTTGACTAAAAATTCATGGCCGGGAAAATTGGAAACGAAGTGACGCTAATAAAAATGACGTAATAAAATAAAATAAAAATTACCAAACAATTTGTACCCTCAAAAATCGAGAAAAATATTTTTATCGTATATTAACATAAAATATCAAATAAAATTTCGAAAAAAATATTTCGAGAATACTAGATCCCGGTGCTGGGCCTCCTAAATTCGTACTGTCCAAAATTGGCCCTCAAAAAAATTCTACGGCGGTCCGATATTGGCCCAAAGACCACGACTAGAAAGATTTAACTAACAAAGGGGTTCCCGAAATTCGTGATAATCTCTTGTTTTTCTTGTAATAATGAACATCGTTGAGGAGCCACTTGGGGCCTTATTTAGAGTCACAATATTCGGGGTATCATAAAAGTGAGGTGTCGCCCGTAAGGCCGGCGACCGTCTCAATTGTAAACATCGGTTTAAGGGTAGCTTAGGAACCCAAGGTACCGAGGACCCGGTATTAGCTCGTGTGCGTCAGTGTAAGTACGTACACGCTGCTCGTGTATGCCTAATTTGGCACGAGCCGACAATTGACGTGACCCCTCTTATATGACTCCTCGACTCGGATACGTAGACTTGGGAGCCCAATTGCCGATCCGTGTCCCGGGGTCGATTTGGCCGGCTCCTCGTGCTCAGTGGCTGACTTATGCCGTCGTAATCGGTTGGCCCGGCACCTTGATGTCGGGCGATTGGCCGTCTCACATAGTCTCGTGCATTGCCACGCATGCATCCAGGCACTGCTTACGTTTGTGCTTATAATTAGCCAACCAATATCTAACTCTTGACTGGGCAGACGTTTATGGCAAAAAGCTCCCGTACATATAACTCTCGTTAGAACCACATTAGCCGAAAGTGATTCCCAAATGCGATTTCCGTAATTATGTAACGTTGGGCCAACGTGGCTAAAAGCGTCATTAAAAACTACGGCGACGGCAATCAAAGTGCATCGTGATGTCATGGCCGACACGAATTGGCGGGGGACGATCGTCAGCTTTTGGCGACCGGGGAACCGGGGTTTTGCTGGGATTTTGCCGGGGTTATGCCGGAATTCTGCAGAATCGGTATCGGACGCTAAAAGGCAGTTGTAAAAGGTTGACTGCATATTTTATAAAAAGGCACCCGGGAGAAGGGGAGTGAAAGGACAGATACAGACAACATAAAGTCTCCGGGAGACTGTGTTGAGTGATGGCCGCTCAGTCGACCTCGTAACCGGCGCCATACATCATTCAAGATGGCTGGCTGCCTTCTCACGCTGCTCGGGGAGAGACAAGGGTGACAAACTAAACTTCCCCTGTTCCTTTTCTATATCACCCTATATCAGCCGTCTTACCAACCCTCCACTTTTGACTGCAAGCTTCGTCGTCGAGGACAACGACGTCGTCGTAGTCGTCCTCGTCTCCGCACCTTGATAATCCTGTTAGCAAACTCTCGACGTCCTTAGTGCGACGCTACTACAGTCAATGATGCGTCTTAGACCCACTCCAAGTATTCAAATTTTCGGGAACCCCATTCGAGTGAAATTCCAAAATCCCCCCCAAAGATCGGGATTGTTATAACGAGGATGTTACGGAAGGTCCGGGGGCAGTTCTCGTCTCGGGAGAGTTTTATCCGATTTTTAGGCCTGGGAATTCCCGGATTTCGGTGGAAAATGCGTTTTCGCATAATCGCCCTGTACAATTAAACCGAACATAAGATGCTCCATTAGGAGTGACAGCGCCATCTTGGCTGAATTTCAGAATTAAGGAAATTATGTGTAAAAAGACGGGGAATAAAGATACGCGGAGCTTAATTATAAGGATTTTTGTTTCTTTATGTATAATCAGAACGCGATAGTATTGTAAGATAGGAAATGTAAATGGAGAAAGTGAGTAATGGCTGTGCCGTTGTCTTCCGTTCCACACTAACCGCGCACGCTAATCCCAACTTGCCTCCCCACAAGGATTTATCGCGGAGCGCATTCGGGCTTATATTATTTTTTTTATGCTTTCAAAAACGGTGATTGAAATAAAGGGGTGTCAATTTTATTTTTGTATTTTTTTTATTGACATTAAAGCCGTGACGTCACGAGTCGCGTAAAAATTAACTGATTCATAATTAATCGGAAAACCAAAGACGATGTTCCAATTTTCCGGAATATTTCGCATTGTTATTATTCGAAATATTTTTTAATTATTTTTCGCGTATGAATTTTATAAAAATTTTTTAGTGCATCAAAAGTGTCGTTAATGCCAGTAACTAATATTTCGAATTCGAAACAAAAAAAATCTGTCTGCTTTTAAATTATAATATGTTTCCAAGGAAAAACCGTTACGAATCGAATCGATGGAGGATTTGAAATGTCCGAGTTGCGTCGAGTCGCGACATCTGTGAGTCGCAGGAGGAATCAAAATTTTTGCTTTCAGTGGGTAAGAAAGTTCCCGCTTTTTCCTAGAAAATACACGTCACCTACATTATCATCTTAAGATTCTATCAAAATTTTTCCAAAACTTCCAAATAAAATTAAATTTACTACCAGTTTTCAAAGTATTTTCATAAAAAATATTAAATACAATATTCTTTTTCTCTAAATCTCACAAAACAAATAATAACGGACATCTTCGTCCGTTAAATAAAAATGTGGAGAACGAAAGAAGAATTATATTGATACCTCCAACGTTTCACTACACCTCTCCTGTCTTTTCACGGGATTTTAATTAAATTTTTCAAGTGTGACACGCTCTTCTGTCACATATACAATCACTTTCTCTTTTCGTTGACCCTTATTGTCATTTTTTTTAACCCCAACTGTCTCCCAATCCCAAAAATCGAGTGATACATTTTCCCTTTTTTAGAAAATCGAAACCAGTCCCGGATTTTGAACAACTCGTGATGAGATGTCTCTTGTCCGTGTCTACAAACACCCCGACCACTAGGGACATGACTCTCTCGGGTTTCCGTTGGCACCCTCGTTCTCTTTCTCGTCTCTCCTTCGCCTGCTCACTGGTTTAATATGAATGCGTCTAAAACAAATGGTTATGTTTTTCTAAAGACAATAACGCCCGTCTATCTATCACACGTCCAAAGTAATATTGGCATACCCATCGGATGTAATATTGAAATTGTATTTTTTCGTAATATGAGAGTTATTTATGAAACGTAGCGAGCAATATGGAAACTCTCCCTTGGTTCTCTCCTCTGCTCCCCCCCCCCCCCCCCCCCCCTCCCAGAGCGAAAACGAATGAGAGTAGGTAAAGAAAGTAGCATCGTATTATTCCATACGCCGCCGCGCAGACCTGTCGGCATCTGATGCTACACTTGCCCGCCGCGATGCGATGCGATGTGATACGATATGATGTGAAGAAGATCGACCCTTTCGACACATGTGCGCGAATGTATGTATATGTACGAATGTATATTTTATGCCGGAGAAAATTGCCTCCCGAACTATATGACATCAGGCATGACATCAGATTTGTCTAAAAGGAACGAATTGTCTCTCCAAGCTCAGCGGACAATATGATATGAGACATGACATCAGGCATGACATCAGATTTGTCCGAAAGGAACAAATTGTCTCCTAAGGCTCAGCGGACAATATGACATCAGACATGACATCACGTTTGTCCAAAAATGAGCGACTCACGGGAGGACGAAAGGGTACTCCTGGAAGATTTTGGGTCATTTCGCGCATGATCTTGACCCTTGTCCGGAATTGTCCGATACTTGACTCCCCCCCAAAAAAAAAAAAATTTTTTTAAATTCACAAATGCAGGGAAGTATCAAACTTTTGTCCGTACGTACGTTTCTCTCGACTCCCATGAATGCACAGTAGCTGCAGAGCCCCGTAACTCGGGGCGGTTCGGAACGCAACGAAGCGACAGCTGTTCACCGCTTGGCTCTACTATTCGATTGTCTCGCTCTTGATGATTGATGATCCTTTGGGGTAGCTGCTGTTCTGCCGCTGCCGCCTTGGCTTCCTCGCTCGCTCTTTTCTTCTCTTCCACGATTTTTTCTCACCGCGTCTCTCCTTTCCTTGACTTTCCCAAACAGGAAATGCAGGCATTGCTCCGATTCTGGGCCAGATCTGTGCCAGTGCCTGGTCAACATTCGATTCTACTAAAAATGAGACACCGCACGATCTCGCACTGGTTCGTTGCTGGCACGAGCGTCCCCGGATCCTGTTGGCCCTCGACAGTTGTATCAAGAGCCTTTCGGGGGCCCAATTGGCACAAAGGTACTCTCCGAGAGTCCTGGGTCTTGTTTTTATATTTTTATGAACACTTGGAATTCAGGAGCGCTCTGAATTGGGTCCCCGGATCCTGCTGGCCCTCGACCGTGGTGTAAGAGTCTTTCGGGGGCCAAATGGGCCATGGCTACACTTGAAAAAAATTTTTTTTTTAATTTTACGATGCACTTGGAATTTGAGGTTAGAATTACTCCTTGACTGTTTTGATATAAATTTCCCGAACCGTTCACGTATCGTTTTAAGCGCACGACTGAAAACAACATTGACATTGCAAGTTAGCAGAGGGAGCGGAAAGAAGAGATGAAAGTTGGTACTGAATGCCGCCCTACCTGGTCCTGAAAGTCATAAATCATTTCCCCGTTGATACTATACTGCCCCTCGGCGTTTTCCTCCACTACCATAACCCAGTTGATCGGCGAACGACCAACATCACCTGGTACAACTGCTATTCACCCTCCGGTAGCCCGCTTCCTCACCAATACTGCAACATTTCGTGTTTCATTTCCAAGGTGAGTGAAATTTTTATATTCTCAGGTTGGAAAAATGAGGGTACTAGGTTATCATTCTTTTAAAGTAAATTTTACATAAATAATTCGTGGTATCTTGCAACTTCTTAAATTTGGGGTGGAACGGGGTAGGATTTAGGGATGGCATGGATAAAAAATTAAATTATTCCCACGCTGGTAAATTTTGTGGCAATTTCTATCGCAAAGAAAGTGGTGACGAAACGAAGTACAGTCGCGTAGAAAAATTTGTATTTTGGAAAGGGATGCTATTTTGAATTTGAGAAAATTTGGAAAAATTGAAATTGATACAAGGCGTATTAATTTTTCTGTATTAAAATTACCACAAGGTGTGTTAATTTTGGGGCCCACTATGGGGTATTTCCCACATTGGCCATTTTTCCCAATAATGGAATGGCACAATCTTGTGGCGCGTGAGGCGACAGAAAGTTGTAGGTTCCTTGGAAATGGTGTGAATCGACAATCTCCTTATTCGCCTGACGTGAAATTAATGGCCGGTCTTTATGGCTGCTGCAAACCCCCCTTACAGATAGTCAAGGGGATATTCTACTTTGTAAGGAGAGAAGGGGAGGTCATAAATTTCGGCACACTTCACACAGATTCAAAATGAATCTCCCTTTATTGCATGCAAAGCTCTTCCTCGAGCTTAGTTGTGCTTCGACCCGCTAACCGTGCAGTTGCAGAAACTCAGACGCTGGGAAAGTTTTTGAAAATTCGTTTTTTTTTTGGAGTGATCTCGAAATTAATCGACGAGTGCGAAAATTAGTGATGGCGAAAGTGACGGTTTCATCCCCCTCATGTTTTATGGAAGTTCCGAAAGAGAAAGAATACCTCCAAGGGCCAATTTTGGGTTTTCACTATCGAAAGTTCACTTTTGAGTTTCTCGAAATCCAAATTTTGCCATTCGAGTGCCAAGAAGGTCCGAGATTCCATGGAGGATCTCTGTTGTACCCTTCCGGTGCCGTAGGAGTTTCCGAACCATGTGTGCGATGGCGCCACCGTATGTGAAACGTACGTAGCCCAGTTTTCGGTTTTTACGGGGATCGTTGCTGTGGACTTTCGCGATTGTTGCTAATTTTTTCAAACGAATAATCGAAAATCTTGAAAAGCGAAAACTTTGTGATGATTTTCGAAATTAATAAATGGGTAATTAATTTTAAGAGTGAATGTCGAGTGGCTAAAATATCCAAAAAAGGAGGATTGTCATTAAAAAAAATTGGGAATCAAATTTCGTGACTTGGTCAATTCATTTTCGTGACGTAACGATCGAATTTACCAATTTAATACATTGACTTTGAAAAATAAATGTATTTTGAAACATAATATATTTTTTTTTTGGTCAGTATTTGATTTGAAAATTTGGAAATATATGATTCCGGAAATTTAAATTCTTAGATTTTCGAAAAGCGAATTTTGGGTTGTCAAATTTCGAAAATTCCAGATTGGGAACCATCAAAATCTGAAAATTTGCAACCCTCCGACCGTTGAAATTTCTGACGCAATTTCTCTCCCTTAAAAACGAGAACCCGCTGTAAAAATTGCCGTAACGCCGAATAAAGCGCCACTAGAAAGGCTGTAAAAATTGAAACTCAACAAATTGGGATGGAAAGAACTTTGGAAATGAAATTCAAGAGGAGTACTCTTTTTTTTCCATTCTTTTCTTCGCACAACTTTTTATCTCTTTCTCCGTCTCGCTCTTGAAATACGTCTGTAGCCATTTTGTATAGATTGCAATGTATTGATCGTCTCAACCAACAGGCGACGTTATACGTAGTATCAGAATGACAAGCTGGCAGATGGAATCGCAAACGCTCTCTCTCTCTCTCTCTCTTTCTACCCTCTCTTTCAAAAGCTCCAACCCCCTTTTTCGTTCCTTCATTCTCCCTCTCTTTTTTTTTTAACACTTTACGTTACCTTAAATCCAACCCCTCGTCATTCCCCGCCTATATTCATTATACCCACACGCTGACATTTTTTTTTTCACCCATTATCATTTTTCCGTTACTTCTTATCTGACCTTTCATTATGTACAGGATCGGTCTTTGCACTTGGTCACCTCGAATTTCTGCTAAATTTTTTATTTCGCTGGAACAAAATTTTTATTCTGGACCAGGTATTGCCCAGACATTGCCCCTAACCAGATCTGGTGAATTAAAAATAAAAAATCGAAGATAAATCGGAATTATTCTGAATTTAAATTGAAGCCACACCACTGCATGACCCACACGTTGGGTCATCGACGTACCTCCCAAGTAGCGCTGACCTCTTGCGGGCTAGCGGCCACCACCTAGCGGCCGAGCCTCAACTGCGTCTTCGCATACCCCCACCACGGTCCTACGCTGACGTAGCGTCACGAAAAAAAAAGGAATTACTTATATTTTTATTTTGCGATAACTAATTAACCGTATAAATTTAATAATTGACTCCCTGGCGGTTATGCGGCATCAAAATTTCGGAACGAAAAGTGAATAAGGTTTGCTTCCCTGATCGCAGCAGTCAGAAAATCAAGGCTTGTTCTCCAGGAAATCTCTCTCGAGGAAAAGACATGCGATAGATTACTTTAGACGGACGCGATAACGTGTTTGCGTTCACATCCACTTCCCTCTGACAAATGATCGTCTTCTTCTTTCTCTCTTTCCTTGGCATCCTCTTCTTGTTTTACTACCACATAGTTGAATGGCTTGACTTTTGATATGTACATTCATTCATCGAAACGATAAAACTCGTGATTGATCGTTTCCATTTTTTTTTATCAATTTTATTATTCCTTCCACACGTATACGCGTACACATACACAACCGGGCAAAATATTTTCCCATTTCTACCGGAAAAAAAAGGATCGAGTTCGATTTCTTGTGGGAGTGAAAGTCACATTTTTCATGGAATTGTTTTAATATTTCCATCACGTGACCTTCTATGAATTATTTTTTAATATTTCTAATTTTTAGAAAATAAAATTTCTCGAAACGAAGGAATCATTTTAGAAACTGGAAAGACATTCAAGGAATTCTGGGGATGAGTTGAAAGGAGCGACCCCTCGCGCATGTGCGGTAGATCCCCACGTGGAGGGGGAAGTCGCACGACTGCGCGGTGGGTCCTTGCCCGAGCGCGCACGGGCGGTAGATCGCTCTTCCCCCTCCCTAGTCCCTCGGGCGCGAAGTTTAAGCGCCTGATTTGCTGGTTAAATTTTTTTTTAGGTTAGGGCTCCAATTTCCAGATACTTGAGACATTTTTCTACTCCCCGATAATAAAAATCCAACTCAGTGGTGGGAACCATTTCTATATCGTCGGACAATTTTTACCTAAGACCACAAAAAAGGAGGGAGAGGGAGGAAATAGAAGAGGGCTCTACGTTGAGTAGTATGGCAACAGTATATACGTAGGAGATGAGAACGAAGGGAAAGAATCCTTAAGAATAAGGATCCTCCTACCCTTCGACGACGGTTCGTTCTATCCGCAAAAATGCCCCGCGGGATCTGCGTCAACGTCCTAAAAACCCTCCGAGTTCTCGACCCTCATCTCTGCTTTTCCTTTTTCTCATTCCCCTCTCTCCTAAATTTTTTTTTTTCGTTCTTTTTTTTCTCCAACCTCTTTCTACACTGCAAACGCTTTCGCGGATCTTCCCGAGAAGAAGCACGACGACAACGAGCTTCGTGTCACTCAATTGTACCTTACCTTCTTTTCTATATATACCTTCTTTTTTCCCCCTCGGACTACTTTCCTCTCTGTCTCCTTCTATCTGTGATTTATGGCTGCATTAATACTACCTACACTTGCAGGGACGAGCAGGATCTTTATTCACAGCAATCTTGAGGCATTTGTACAATAATAGCAGCTTCAGTACCCGAACCTTTCTCGAAATCGGTCGAATCGGCCCAATACTTGACCTTCTTCCAATTCTCGCCAGATGGAGCTAGTGAGTGTCCATATTGGGCCATATCGGTCCAATACAGGCCCGTATGGTCTCCTGTCCGGTATCGGGTCAAAAGGTGAGATCGGAACGACGCGATGCGGACAAAAATATTGCTCCAATATTTGACCCGTGCCTGGGGTGTATTGGGTTGACCTAATACCGGTCCGGGAAAATGCTGGACCTTCGTTCCTCGTTACCTGATAAATTTTACTATGGTACTTGGCCGTATTTTTTCGTCGGTAATTAAAAAACTTTTAATTAAAAGAGGATCCGTGGAAATTTATCGAACTCTCGTACGAATCTCCTCTTCCTTTTTGCACCGGTTTCCGTATCTGCAGATTTCCCGCCTCTAGTTTCCTCGTTCCCTTCATTTCCCTGAGAATGCAAATGCCGAATTTTGCATACATATGCCGGCAGTTAGTACGAAATACGTATTCGTAAAACCAAATCGAGTTGAATTTGTATTGCGGCGAAAGTACGTATGTATGTGTGTTCATAACAGTAGAAGAAAAATTTATGGCCACGTAAAATTTACGAAGATTAAAGCCGAGATTCTCGGATCGAGGATAACGTTTGACTGAAGTCGAGAAGATTTTTATCCTCTAGACTAGGAATCTGAAATAAAAAGATGAGCGTGTCGGGATTATTTTTTAGAAAAAAATATACCAATTGATCCCAGCGCCATCTATCGGGATGTACCATAACTAGAAACCTTACTCGCTGTCTTGGTGACATATGGGACAAATATGGCCCCGATAGGTCCAATGGTTTGTCGGTGATGGTGCGGTTTACTCACGTACGACGCATTTTATGCATTAATGAGACATTTTTTAAAAATATTCTGTCTGTAATCGACAGGCCTTTTTCCAATCAAGTGGCAAATTTATAAATTCGGTGTCTGTATTTTCTTTTTCAGAGAAAAATAATTTTTTTTCGATAGGAGTGACCAGTTTACAAATACCGGACAGCGATGCTCCTAGAATTAGACATCGGTGGCTTAATTTCTACTTTGCCTAAGTAGGAATACACGGGGCATAGTAGAATTAACTATTCGACTTTCTTCTTCAGTCCATAAACATGAGGATACGGATTGGTTTCTACCGACGTAGAAATACGATTTCGCAGGCTTGGAATCAGAAACGTTCAAGAGGAAATTGACTCCCAACAGCACGGTATTACTATTCCACTCACGGGAAACTTACCTCCGGACGTACCTTCCTCTAGAAACATTCCACAATATACAATAGGAGGTACGGACAACAGTTGAACCAGTCTCAGCTTTCTTACCAGTAGCGCATGTGCTGACGTTAAAGGTGCATCTTCTCCTACAGGTATGTTACGAATTATCATGTCCGACTAAATTTAGATAAGAATTAATTCGATAATGTGCATTTTCAGTATTTAATTTTTCACTCCTCCTTTGTTAATATCGTGTTACTAATTTTTAAAAAATTTCTGACCTTGGGAGAATACTTTGATGATTTAGAAATTTACGGGAATTATTTTTAAAAATTCGTAGGGTTTTTTTTAATTAAAGCATAATTTTTTATTCCGCAAATTATTATTTTTTAATAAAGAAAGCACGAAAATATCACATTTACTGTCATTAAATAATTAATTAAAAGTTTGAAATTTTCGTAAATATTTTTAGCAATTCTTTTCAAAATTTTTTGAAGCGGTGATTTTTGAAATTTCAAATTCGATCATTCCAAAATTGGGGAAGTGTAATAAAGGAAGCACGAGAAATTCCACTAACTTCTGATCAAAATTTATTTAAAAATTTTCTATTTTCGAAATTCGTACCCCCGCTTTACATTTTTGCAAATTTTTCCACTTTCATTATTCCAACAATTGTTTTTCAAATGCAAATGTCTCTCCATAAAAAGTGGTAATTTTCCGATGGTCAATATATGTCATGAATGCACATACATCCTCTTTTCGAAGAATGGTCATTTTAGTAGAGTCCATTTTAATAGCGTCTATATAGACACACATTTAGTCTCTGCTGTGGCCCGTATTAATCAATAAATACGTGGCGTGTTAACTACAGCAGCGTTGGGTCATAAACGACGTCTGGGAACGCAGACACGCCGTGTGATGGTAAACCATTTTACAAAAGTATCCATCTACCCCATATCTTGATACCTTTGTGTCAAGTACGTCGACCTCACGGTCCTCTTTATACACTCTTTTCTTACCCAATCTCGCAATTTATTTCGCGGAGAAAGCACTTTCTTCCAAATTGACCCTTTCTCCTTTCCCTCACAAAAAAAAAACACGCATTTCTTTTCGAAATCCGCGTGAATTGCATTTGAGGTTATGTCGCGTCGCCATATTTGATACGAAACTACCGTTGGACCATTTTTGCCGGTGTCCCTTTTTTCGTTCCTCTTCTTTTTCGGCAAGAATCTTACAACGTCACTTCACGTGACCATAAATTACCGGTGGCCCAATTCAGTTACTCAAAATGGCGGAAGACGGCGCCATTTCGTGCGAATCCCCACCAATCGTAGACGCGGTCTCGCGAGCCTGAGCTCGAGAGACCCAAAATGGCGAAAGGCTACGCCATCTTGTTGTTCCAATTGAACCAATGGCGATTGAAAATTTCGATTGTTGCTCACAACGCACACTAGAGGCGCTGGTGTGGCGGCTTCGAACTCTTATGCCTCAGACCCTGTACGTACACATATGAGCATGTGTTTGTGTGTTTACACTGTATTGGAGACCTGTAGGAATCCAATATTTGGCAGCGGACGAGAACCAAATAATTGAGATTCTGTGCATGGAGGGAACACCTAACAAATCCTTTCACCGGAAGACAAATCAACTGGTAGCGTTTGCCGGGACTTCCTTAATTGAAAAGAGAAAACTCTCTCTCCGGCTACGTTTCGACCCCAGTTTGGGCAAATATTTGGAATTAGCAAATCCAAATAATCCCGTGGCTCCCGAAACACTTAAGTGGCCTCGTCTCCGGGGGGTGGCTTCCGCTCCTAGAGGGCGGTGTTATGACGCGAAGAGTGCCGGGCGATTTATCGAGTGGATTCTTGTCATCGTTCGAACGCTGCTCTTTTTCCATCACTGAATCATTCTCTCACTCGCTCTTTATCACCCCAGGAGAGTCTCGTCAGCCTCCGTAATTCCGTTTTCAGGAGCAGAAACGTAGACGGCGATCAATACGTTCCGTCGTCGTTTGCTGGAAGGAAAAGCGAGCGCGAGAGGGACGGCACTACGTCATGGCAAAGAGTCAGAGTGGGATAGGAGGACTTCTTCTGCTTCTTCTTCTTCCATCCCCCTTCGTGTTTCCTCCCTGTAGTACCACTATTACCCGTTCTGAGTGCAGATATGTTCGGGTTCGGGTATGAGCGCGAAAAGATGATGAAACGAACCAAGGACGAGATGGCTGGGGTGAAATGGCCCTTCTCTCTCTCGGCTAGGGGTTGACAGTAGTCAGCGTTTTACGAGACTTCACGAGTTTTCCCGATTTCAGACGATTCCAGGAACGTAGTTAGCGTTTGGGCCGGCCCCAGGTGGCGGAGCCAAGGTGTTAGTTGAAATTGTGCATCGGTAATGATTTTCTCCTGGATTTGGTAGAAACTACCATGTCGCATTTGTCTCCAACGATGGTCGCGATTAATTAAAACTACGGTGTTGGGGTTTCATTTTTTTATTTCCTTTTTTTTGGATCAAGTGTTCCTGGACCGAATTAGCATTTTTCTTTGCACGAATGTGGCTACTAATAATTTATTGTTAGTCTGCAATGTAATTTTTATTGTTTCCCAACGATTTTGCAGTTTTTCTTTTATTTTTAGCGGGATACCAAATTTTTTCTTAATGGAAATAATTATTGGACAAGCTTGAATAATATATTCCCCAATTTCGTGGATTCCCTTGCATTCAAAAATTTATTTCCCATCCAGAAAAACATAACTTTTGGGAGAAAAAAATTCCCCAAAAATCTATTAACCTAATTCAAATAAAAAAAAGTCATTAGAAATATTTTTTTATTACATCCCACTATTTTTTTCGATTTTCCGGTATCCCATGGAACAGTTGAAACGTGAATTCGAAAAAAAAATTGATTTCTCCTCCCATCGATGGGTAATAATTTCCCAGTAAAAAAAATGCCAAATACCTGATGAAAAGTTGCTGGAAGCAAATGTACGTGATTAAAAGCCCCAGAGGTTGGGGTAGGGGGTGAATTTAGTTACGGTCCTGTGCGAAAGGCAAACCCCTATCCGAAAGTGGAGGGTGTGCGCGGTCCAATCATCGCAGAATCCAGAAACCCCTGTTGCAACCCGGGAATCCAAAAGAGGAGAGAGACGCCCCACAACTCAACGTATACCTTCTCTTGGAGCTATAGGTGAAAAGGACAGTCCAGACGACGCGCGTAGAGGGGCGTTGGCCCTCTCGTTTCGGGGTCTCTTCCTTGATTCCTTGGCGGGATACGTAAAAGACGAGTTCGGCTTTCGGATCCCTGACGAAATCCACGAGACCGGGGAAAAAGGACACCGACGGATTCGCTGTTTTGGCACCAGCGGAGTGGGCACTCGAGCACGTCAGGCGAGCCACCAGGACCAAAACCGAGTCGCATATCATCCAAGTGTTTTTTTTTTAATTTTCGAATTCAAGAATCTCGAAAAGAACGTGGACCGAAACTAGGAGAAAACAAACAGAGTCCGACAGTACATGTATAGACGCAATTTTGATGTATGTATGAAAGCATGCACACGGCTATGCACTTTTATAGTCCCTCGCTTGTTGCATGTCAAATCCGTTTTTGTCACTGTCTGTTGCTATCTGTATGTGGAAGCAGGCAAGGTGTTGCATTTAACATATCGTTTCCTCGCCTTTTTTCTTTCAGTTGGAACGAACTTTAGCCACACGGTTTTGTAGTTATTTGTTTAACATGTTTCCTATGTTTTCGGTGTTATTTTTTGGGAGGGGGGAAGCCTGTTAATTTTTTTATGCATACTTGGAATTTTTTTGAAAAAAAAGTTAATCCTGAATTTTATTTTTCTTAAAAATCTGGAAAATTTCAAGAATCTTTCGAATATTTGCTATTTTTTAATTTTTCTAATTGTTCTATATTTTGGAGACCATAATTATAAGATGTTATTAATTTAGAAAAATTGAATTGGAGTTGTCTATTAATAATCTTTTTTTTTGAGTTTTGAAACAAAGAAAGCACGAGAATATTATATTTGATTATTGTGTCGTATAAAAAAATTCAAAAAAACATGTTAATAATTTCGACAATAATTTGCAATATTATTGTACAATTTTTCTAAGTTGAATTTTAATTTTTTTATCACAGGGAAAGAGCCTATTTTCATATTTTCGAGAATTTTTTTCCAAATTTCATACCTTCTTTTGGACACCAGAATTAATTTTACAATCTCAGATCTCCCATTTACCTTTTTCAAATTTTCTTTCATTTTTCGCTAAAGTTTAAATATTAAAAATTATGAAAAATCAGAAATTTCGAAATATCCCAAATATTTTCGAAATTATTTTTACCTCCAGCATATTTTATATTCGTTTTCCCTCTTCGTACCTCCCCTGATTATATTCGTTTGTCCCCAAAACACGACAGAAATCGCCTAAAAGGTACACAAACTGTCCCACATTTCATTACGTCTGCCGAGAGGATGAAAAATCGACTTGGCCCTCTGTCAAACCTAATTAGGACACTCTCATAACTTGTTGCTACTACAATTTTATGATACAACGGCGTTATAAATCTTGGAACGAAGGGTAGAAGGAAGATATTGAAGTAGAAAAATACCCCGCGTGATAAAACACGGTCATATTTTTTCTCATATTGAAACACATTAATCCTTTCTCACTTTTCCGCGAAGGTTCTTGGCTTTAAAGCATTTTTCAATTTTATATTTATTCAATTTCGACTGTAAATAACGAAAAAGAATTAGTTTCCCACTCGCAGGGGGAAAAAGGGGTTAATTCCCGTTTGTAATCACGACTGAGTGTCAAAGGGACGTAAGTTGTAGGTTAACGAATGGACGTTCCGCCCTTCGAGCCGGTCTCTCAACAGCCGATATAGAAATCGAGAGCCTTATTGAATAATAAATCATGTCCGCTTTAAACCTTCGAATCAGAGTCATGTCAGGTATCGCAAATCGTGACTTCCTTTAACCATATTGCGGATATGAATGCCGAGTCACGTTCGATTTTCGTCAGGTTCTTCCTTTTACTGTAGCACGTAAAGTTACTGACTGCGTTGTCGCGATACTCCAAAGATTTATGCGACACATTTTCAGCAGAGTGTTAGTTTCCATTTTTTAAATTGCCGTATTTCAAAAATAGAAGGATCTGCATTATTTATTTTGTTTTTCAGAATTTTGCTGCTTCAATGAGAAGCATTCCGGGCAATTATTATTAAAAAAATAGCTAGTAGTAAATATTGAACTTTAAATTTCCCGCTTTTATCGGTACAGGTCCCAATGGCGGCGACGAGCGACGGTTGGGGGAGATACAACCCGTGGAAAGGGCATTGGAAGAGCGCCATGGTGGGGGACGACATCGAGGATCGCTCGTCGGTAAGGCAGTTTTTGCTCTAAGTGGTAGTATACAGCTTTTGGTTCACGAAAATGAATTAATTTCCCGTAGGGAATTTAGGGCACAACGGTAGAATATTTTTGGGTCGATTTACAGTGACAAACAAATTGAATAATTAAATAGGACAGGTGACAATATCCTTGTCGAATAAAAAAAAATGGGCAAAAAGCGTCAAAGAGGCGAAGAGTAAAATCCGATTCAATAACATGTCTGACTATCGTGTTTTCCATGTTCGTTTTGTATCATATTTTATCATCAACTTTTTGTGGAGGTAGGTCAGGTATGGCTGATTAACGTATCTCCGGTGTAACGTAATTACCCACAAATAACGAGCTGGGTTACTATGCAGAAGAAATATTGCATTAGAAGTAATGCAATGTAGTACGATCGACCCGATGCAATTAGAGTCGTAAACCCGGTCACTGCAACGGATAAATATGAAAATGGGATGGTTCTTGCTAATTAACATATTTTCAAAATAATCTCCATATTCTGATTAATTTATCGAGGTATTAAATTTTCCCCGGGTAACAAAAGACCCTTGGATTCAATACGTCAATTTCTAAACAAAAGAAAACAAAAAATAATTTCAAGTAAGCAAATTTGTTGGTAAAGTAGATTTCTGTTCAGGGAGAGGCAGACGGTCACGTGAGCTGCACGTGAGTAAAGGAATTATGGGTAGTCGCAGGGTTGCCAAGTCGAGAGTGGGCGTCCATCTGCCTCCTAAGGAGTTTAAGAGATAGTAAGAATGATTTGGCAACCCTGCTCCACATTCAATTGGCGGTCATTTAAATTGTATTACGAATTTCAGGTTTTTACCGTTTTTTATATTAAAAATAGTAAAATATGGTGTATTTGTTACAGATGGCGCGACATGCAGACTGGACCGAAAATTGCAAAGAAAGAGAGATAGGCACATTCGTGATCTACCCTGTAGATCCGGGCTTTTGTAGAATTGTAGATATCAGAAGCTCGTCTCTACAGGTATCTTACGGATGACATGCCACGCGACTCTGACATTTGCAAAAATGAACAGCGGCTGATGAAAACTGATGAAATTCAAAAATTGTTCGAAGATTGTATTATGAATAATAATTCTACTATTAAATAGTTTATGATTTTTTATTTGTTGGTTTTACATTTATATATTTACTATTTGATACGAATAAAATAATAAAAAATGCTGGAAATAAAATGTAACTTGAGTGAAGTCGTCGTTTGCGAATTATTTTGATACCCATACTGTATAGAATTTATTTTATTTTAACTAAAAACTATTTCTTCAATCCGATAATATTGTCACGAAAGAAGGCGAAAATTACCAATTTCAATTTTTAAATACATAATAAATAAAATCACTAAAACAATATTTTTAATGTTTCATTCTACTCCTTGCCTTGCGATTTTTCTGAAAGCAGCGTGGCCAAAAAATGACAGTTGAACATAAGTACTACATATTTTCACTTTGGACTCAAGCTTTGAATAATGGAATAACCGAAAATTTGAATTAACCAATATTAGTTGCATGCGATTCGAACATTATTGACTGCCACTCTATCGGCGAATGTGATAAATTGATCCTTAAAATAAATCGGTTGTAGGTAAAACAGGAGTAGAAATCTTAAATTTAAGGCCGTCGGTAAGGCAGTTTACAGGAATGTACTTTACCGACTGCTAAGGCATTGAAACTTCACGAATCTTCGGTTAATAACGTAGAAATCTTTTTATCGACCTTTCGCAAATCAAAATAATTTTACAGTACGAAAACGGAACGTTTGCTGTATCCAAACTACTTCTTTACGATGATTCTGATTGTTTCTTACAAAAATTATTACCAAGAAAGAAAAGCAGCACGAAAATATCCCAATAAAGGTCTCACAAGCGAGGCTATGTGACATCTGGTGCCGATATTCCGAGGTGCATCGACTGTGAGGAATAACAGTTGTTGAAAACAGAGAAATCTGTAATACCTACAGGATAAACAATGAAGTCAGTTACATGTTAATAATCATAACACTATTTTACTGCGCAACTAGAACGATTAGAATAAAAACATCAGTATTATGACCCTTCAGCTGACAGCCAGTGTTACATTGACTTATCATTCGCCATATTGATAATATTCCTTGCTATTTGATATTGGAAAGCATATCATTTTTTTAAAGAAATTCGACACAGTCGTAGAAAATATTACAAAATTAAATTCCAAACATTATTTCGAAAAGTCCTGGCAAAAATTCGTAGATAACCTCCTATTCGGAGGCCTCAGAAAAAGTAGGGCAGAAGCTCATATCACAAATCTCCCTTATAGTAGCTACTTGAAGTACATTTCTCTTAAATATATCTTACTCTCCACTCTTGACCCGCTTTCCTCTTACATTAAAGCTAATATCCTCCTATCCGGGCACTCACGTATATTCTTAGTCCTTTCCGTTTCTCGGCATCCTCGACGCTTACTAAAACCTAGGATTAATGTTAGTTGAAAGTAGCTTAAGTTCGATACTCATTTTATTTCTGCAAGAACATGTCACTTCAATGATACTATTTTCATCACCAATTAAACGTGTGCGATATACACCCAGGATCAAAAGTTCTATGACTTGGTGTCAGTGAGTAAGTTTGTCTTTATGTCTATTAAGTTACCGATAATGAGTGCGCGGGTCTTGGCATGTCCAAGACCAGCTTACACGAGTAAGTGTTAATTGATGTTAGTGCGTTAGTGCGTGATAGCGTGTGTTGGTGTTAATGAGTGAACATGCGATGATGTATGTACGTCGGTGTTAGGGAGAAAACGCTTGTTCGTGTTTGCGAGTAATTCCATCACAGCGTTTATTAATATTAGTAAGTGAGTGATAGCGTGCATTTGGGACAACGGTCGTAACATGATTTACACCTGCTGCTGTACGCACTGTGCGAAACGACTACGGATTGACCGAGCAAATCCCTCAGTTTATTTCCATTGGAACTGATTTGCGAATTTGGTTGGTAAGTTGAGCGAGCTTAGTACCACTTCGGGTGGAATTTCCAACGGGACACAAAATGGAGTCAGCGATGGATCCAAGAACTACCGATTCGGGAATTTGGTTGGTAAGTTGAGCGAGCTTAATACCACCTCGAGTAGAATTTCCAACGGGACACAAAATGGAGTCACCGATGGATCCAAGAACTACCGATTCATGAATTTGGTTGGTAAGTTGAGCGAGCTTAATACCACATCGAGTGGAATTTCCAACGGGACACAAAATGGAGTCAGCCATGGATCCAAGAACTACCGATTCGCGAATTTGGTTGGTAAGTTGAGCGAGCTTATTACCACTTCAGGTGGAATCTCACGTAATTATCTTAAGCTGTAAACGATTCTTTAGAACCCAATTTTGATCGTCGATCGATTCCCATTATAAAAAACGATCCTTTTCATTCCCCTGACAGCAATCAACAACGGATTTGAAACACAGATAGGTTCAGGGTGGTGAATATGAGACACAACCCGCTAATTTTTATTACATTTTGTTGTAATGTACCTCAAGTTTATACGTTGACAAATGATCTATAAGTTTCCCTTTGTTCAATATAATTTCAATGGTTTTGAGAACCTTTACGAGGTACACACGAAGTGAATGGAGCACAAAGATCACCACGCAATGGCGATAACATCCAACCATAGCTTGACGGGTTTGACTGACGACCTCTCAGCTTGCACTGCAGGAGCACGCTATCCGCGGAGCTCGGAGTGATATTTATCTGAAGGTAATTAGGAGCTGGAATCACGCATAGTATATATGTTCCTCCTTTTTCTCTTTCTCTTTTCAACCATCACCGCCTTGAACCCCGTATAATATTCGCAATAATAATTATTCAGCTTCCTTGTATCATTTATAATATCTTTCAAAGCATTACCAACCAACATAGACATAGCTTATAAATCCTGTCAGCGTTTACTTATTTGATATGTATACGCAGAACTGTCTTGTATTTTTCTTAAAGTTCTACTTCGTACTACTATTTTTAAATTTACAATGATGTGTTCCATTATAAGACAGATTGTGTGGAAAATTCGCTTCCTCCGATGCCGCAAGGTGAATCGTCCGTCTGCATTTGCTGAATCTCAGGTGCCCCAAGTTATTGATACCCACAGTCACTTATGTCGATTTCATTTTGTACCGCAACTTGCCCCGGAAAAATATGGAGAACTTTTACGCATATGTTGAAAAATGAAGCAGAACTATCTATTAAGACAGTTTACCGAATGTCAGAAGCGTGTGATTTACAAAGACGTGAATACCAAGGAGTGATTTATATCGATAGGAAGTAAACTGACAGACTCAAAGTCATCCAGTAGACTTATACTGACTTCTTCCTTAGAGTTTAGACGATGTGTTCTTCCCTTCATTTCAATTCAACTCAGTTTGGAAGAATAATTATCTTTCTCGAGGTATAACACGTGTTACCAATTAACTCCCGTTTTCATTTCGGGAATCAGAATTTGGAGTACATGGATTTATCTCAATGCCAGAATCCAACGGGTCTGAAATAAAGCCGTGGAATGGAGTCAAGAGAAACTTGAGAATCGCAGAGGCACTAAATGAGATCTACTCCCAATCGAGCCGTAGCATAAATAGACCAACACTAGCGTTGTATGCTCCGACCGGCCAGAGATTTCGATACCAATTCTTATCCTGGTTTGGACCAAATCTTCCTACATTTTTGAGTCTCACTGTCGCGTGACCGTTGGAAAAGTAAAAATTGCAGAGAGATCTCTATTCATCCCGGGAAGAATTCATCGGTGAAAAAAAAAATACCAAAGTTCAGGTCAGCCGCCCAACCAGCGCGAAATAGCTCCTAATAATCTGCAGCAGTTCGCATAAAAGGAGCACAATAGAAATGAGAAAGAAGAAAGCTGCCAGTGAGTCGGATTGTCGGATGCTTTCTCGGTGTGTGTGCGAAGTTGATCGTATGCTGTGTAGGTATACACACAGTTACAGTTGTACGGCAGAGGGTTGGTGAAATTGTAAAGAGGAAGAGTGAAAGAGAAAAGAGTGAGAGGAAGAAAATAGACATATCCCTATCTTTCTCTCCGGTTAATCATTAATCACGTTTGTGTCACGGTTAGCACTGCTGTGTACCGTCAGGGGGTACCTTTGCCGAGGATATAAGGGTACTTTCCACGGTAGTATGAGAAAGTGTGATGGCTAAAGGGATGATTCTCTCCGCACATAGTTCCTCCGCCGCATGATCGTACATACCAGGGGATGGGACACTGATATCTCCTCGATGACAGTCCAGACACGCTGATTAACATTATTTCTGCCAGGGAGCCTCCTGCGACAGTCAAGATACGTGGAGGAAAGTTTTAACGCTGGAATTCGCTTCAGGTCGCGTTAAAATTGGAAAATTTAAATACAGTTCTGTGCAATATCCTGCAAATGTTGTACCACGGACGACGACACGTGACCGGTTCGCTCGCAAGCTCACCCCCGTGCATTTCTCAAAAGATTGCGACCGCATGAAAACAATGTCGAGTGAAACCATTCTTTCCTATTCAACCCTTTACTCCACTGTCTCATTTGAAAAATGAGTTGCACGAATGCAGGACCAAGTTTTCCGTAGCTCAGGATACAGGTATCTCCGAACAGAACGTTTGCAACAATGCACATCAATTTCTGCTGTACGATTTTCTCCATCTAGCGGGAGACTGGGAGAAGGTGTGAATTGGCTGTCGTTTTTCCAACCCTTTGCTAAAAGTATAGGCTGACACTCCCTGCGGAAATCAACGTCAATGCGATCGTTGGAGAGAGAGGAGGAAAAAGGGCACATGTATGTGAGGAATGAGAAAGAGAAGTTTCCGGTACGAAAGAGCGTAGAGGGAAAGAAAAGTATAGCTGTTGGAAATGGCTGGGGATGGCGGCGGCAGGCGTCCCTGGCGACGTAGAGACGCTGACAACAGTAGAGAGAATATACCCTCACACACACGTACGCGAATACACACATACGGTTTCTTGCACACCCTGGATTAAAAGCTTCTCTTCTTACCCTCACAATTCTTCTGCCCCCAAAAGCTGCTTCTATTGATTTTTCTATCTCTCCACCCTGAAATTGAGAATCCTTCATTCTCGATGAGTCATACTTTCGCGTCCATTCTGATCCCCAGTGTGTATAAAAAAAAGGGAAAAAATGGTAAAACAAACTTTACATTTTGGGAAACTGTTCTTTTGTGTGGAAAAAATTAATTGATCGACTTTCGGAAATTAATTTTCACACTTGGACTCCAGTACCTGACCCAGGTCGGGTCTCTCGAAGAGTCCCCAAATTTTGGCCATTTCTCAATGGCAAGTAATTCAAGGCACGGAATTTCGATAAACAAAAAATGGAGAAAACTGATAAAACGTCACTTAGCGTTACCTGTGAACGGCGGAAAAAGTAAATTCCGAAGAAACAACATGATGCAGGAACTCAGAGAAAATCAGTGCCGAATGACTTGCAGTATTCTTGAACGAACGAGAGTGACTAGGTGTGAATTCAATTAAGGGTTTGTTTTAAGCATCTATCAAGCCTTGTTTAAGGCTCGTTCATTATTCGGATAACGAGACCAAACATGCTAAATCAAAATATAACCGTAAGAAAACAAGTTACTTTACGCTTCCATCAACTTCTGCTAATTCGTCTGGAATTTCTAATTTTTTTCCCCCAATCTCTGTTACTCGACGAGCCATTTTTGTTGAGGATAAAAATATTTTCGTTACCGAAAAATAAATTTTGGCCCGCGTAAGGTTTTCGTCGAGCCTCCATGCGAGGCAGCCATCATCGTTGAGGCTGCCGGGGAATATTCGGTCCAGCCTTCTGAAAGGACCCTCTCTCTTTCTTCAATATGAGACGTTGTTCGATGAAATAGTTTTAGGGCGTATCCGGAGAGTTCTCGCTCTTAATTGTATCGAGGGGTTTACTTCGATCCAGTCAGAAAGCAGTCATGGGAGACGTGACTTGGTTTGAACACTCGAGACTCCACGCATCACATACCGGCTGTTTCATAACTATTCTACGAATAAAAAAAAAGTTTTTTTTCTTCTAGGTCTTGCCACGTCTTGGAATTTATTTTTAAATCCCATCGTTACGCCAATAATTCGAGAATTTACTAAAATCGACTCATTTCAGATTGGTCATTTCTGACCTTCTTCATCGTATGCAATTGTATGGGTAAGTCGCCATAACAGTCGGCTTACTGGAAGTCTGCGTTGATTAAAGTACCGAATTACGACCCTCTTCGATGAAATTTAGGGCTGGACAACACAAGGCTTAAGGGATTAATTACACGAAGGGTGTTAATTCCCAATTCGGGGAAATGAAGGGTGAGGATGGGATCAAGATCTCGCAAAAACTGGACCTTTTCGTTAATTACCCTCGTGTCTGTGTATAAATTTTGCAATAAGAGAAGAAATTCAAGCGGAAGCTGTACAATTTTTGTAGCGATTTAAAAAAAAATCCTTGCCCAGTCGATACCACTACTGCAAAAATCGAGCCAATTTGAGGGTATTTGTGCAATATGAGCCAAGTTCCTTTGCCCGAAAATTGGGAACACAAGCCATGGAGGAAATTGAACTGGAAGGAAACGCTCATTGTTATTCCACAGGGCGAATTCATGCAGGATCAAATAAGGGAATTGAATGCTAAACCCATCACGTTTTTCGTAAAAAGAATTTTATAAGTATCGCAGGCAAGAACAGATACCGCGGGAGTATGGGAGCAGTGGAAGACCATGGACGAAGATTTAAATTAAAATCGACGCGGCGTTTGGCCAAGTTACCGTGCTTCCTTGCACATCCGCACGAGTTGACCGAAAAGACTGGACTCCAGCGCCGAGCCACGGCACGTATATCCTTCTGCCTCTCAGCCATGATAGGGTCTCGGAGTATCTACAGACACTGATCCTTTTCTTTTCCTTTTGGGACGGACCAGCTTTGGTGAATCTGAAGATGGGTAACGTTCTATAGAAAGAGTTCAAGGAGAAAAAGAAAAAATGGAAACACACGAGCGTAGAGGCTGGAGGTGGACGAAGAGAAGAGGAAGAAGCGGATGGAGGATGAGGTGGAGGTGGAGTTGGAGCTGGAGATGGAGGCAGAGGAGGTGATAGAGAAGTTGATGAGAAGGGGAGAGGGAGAGAAGCTTAGGTTTCCGAAACAGCTCGCCGCTATCTCGACTGATCCGATCAAGATTAATGAACGGTGCCGAGTCTTTTGCGCCGCCCAACCGGCTCCTCGCACACGGGAGCAGGAGCTACGCTGGCAACTAGCGACAGGTACTTGTACCGAGTATACATTGCAACGCTGGTAATAGTTCTGGATGGAGAAATGTGACTACTTCATGCCTGCATCAGTTAGTTCTGGATGGGGAAATGTGACTACCTCATGCCTGCATCAACTCGGAGACGTCGATGTTGCTGGGACTGTTGCCGCTGTCGTCTCCTTTATCGAGCTTGCAGATAAAAATGTCTGCATTCTATGGGGAGCAAGTCTTCTGTACATGAAATTCGCGCGAATAAAAGCAACAACAAAAGTTCGGTGAACGTGGAGCCAGAGGCGAGGATGCGGGCCGGAGACCGCCCACGAGCTCCTACCGGCTACTGGATGGAGGGCTTCACGTACAACTGCACGGTAACTTTCTCAGACGCGTCGTCATCGTCGTCATTATCATCATCATCATCATCATCATCGTCGTCATCATCGTCATTGTTCGGATTCTGCTGTAGATCTTCATAAGTCACAGCTTAATTGTGTCCTATTGAGAACAACGGCGCTTTTGTTGCGTATGGATAAATCAATTGTGTATCAATTACGGATTGAAATCTATGTACTGCAGCAGCTATGGACCTAATTGTCCGTCACACACCCGGAGAAAATGAGAGGTAGATTACCGCGGGACCCCCGGACGCCATGGAGAGCCAATTTCGTTGGATTGCGGTTAAGCGCATTTGCGTAATTGTTCGACAGATTCGTGATACCACTTCAGCGTTGGATCGACGAAGTGGCACCTGGGCCGAAGAATCATCGTCAACGCTGCACTAGGTCCATGGGCTTCATCGGTAGGAATTTGTCAACGCCGCTGGGGATGCATCGAGCCAACTTGGTACAGGTCGAACCCCTGGGGGCCAATCGAAATGAATCGGACTGGGGATGGCGACTGCATTTGAGTCCTGGACAGACCAAGCTAACAACCATTTCACTCGTGATTGACTCGGCAACACAAGTGACCAAATATTGACCCAAGCTGATCATAACCTAAATCTGTCCAGGGACACTGGACTCCTCCACCCGTGCAATTATAATCCCACAGTGCCATCAGCTTTATAATTGATCGAGATACAAAAAGAATCGAGAGGATGACACCGGGAGATTCAGTGGCGCGAAATGATATCCATTAAATGTAATTGAAGAGGATTAACGGCAACTCGCGACTCCATTTATCTGCAGGCACTGTAATTACAGAAGCGTCTTTTCTTCCCCGGCTTCTTCCATTTTCTCACTGTCTCCTTCGTCTTCGATATTCAACGGTTCTGTCGACACTTTGACTGACGGTTACCTCAGCGTGGAAGGCCACTCCTGACGAAGTTACCCGGGCCGGGCGACTGTTTTTGTATACGATCAAATTCTTATTATTATATCGAATGTTTACGCCAAGGGGAGGAGGGTAGAGTCTCACTTCCGGATGGGATACGGTCCACTGAACTTTTTGGCACGGGGTGAGGGAGCTGTGCACGTCGAGAGCTGTTCTTATTTTCAATAAGGAAGTTTTCAGTCGAAACTTTCTTAATAAAACTTTGTCTCTTCTCGTCACCTGCTGTAACCTATCCATAAACATAGGAAACTCTACGTTAATACGAAATACAACACAAAAATATCAAAGCGCTTATTTGTAAGTGATGCAAATATAATATTTAGCTGAAGTGAGTAACGACCATCTCCGTCTCGAGTTATCTATTCTAAATAAAGGCAGTCGGGATAGAGGCACTTCATTACATGGAACAATATGAAGCGGTTGTTGGATACGAAACGTTATAGATCTTGCCATTAACAACCCTTCTTCTACACTTCCTTCCTTTCGTCGAGAGTTCAAGTCGTCCTCTCATCGGTAACACCTCATACAGAGCTTTAACTTCCGCTATAAGGCCGGTCATATGCCTCAAATTGCGCGAGAACTTCTTTTGAGGTTAGCGAGTAAGCGTGTCTTAGGGTGTCTTAGCGTGTTTTAGCGCGTCTTAGCGTGTTTTTAGCGTGTTTTAGCGTGTCTAATCGGTATCCAAGCGTGTCTTCGCATTGTGCGTTCGATAAGAATACTGTTTAGCTTATCAATCGTGCGAAATTAGCATCCTAATTGGCAGCACAAACGTATCCAGGAGCAATATACGATTATGCTAATCGCTGAAAACGTTTGCATCCGGCAATTTATTCAAAGCTTAGTGGGATTAATTATACACCTAACGTAGCAATTAATAACAGCGAGCATAATTATTTTAATTAAATACTGATAATTATACGAGACTAATAGTTGGAACAAGCGCAGCAGAAAATATTGAAAATGCGATGCGATGCTATGTCGCCGGGAGTGGGACGTATACAGTCGACATATCCAAGTTCGAAGCTCAGACCGAGGATTGGTTGCACGGTATTTTTGTAGCCTCGGCATTCAGAGGCGGAGGCAATAGTAGTACGGGCGGTTCCCTGCCGCGGGTTGGGTTACACCCTCTGTTCAAAGTACCACACGAGTTCCAGCTCCGAACGTATAACTGGAGTTTAGCTATAGCTTATACCTATAAGCTTGCTTTTGGATCACGTAAACTCGCGCAGACGCAAGCCATGGAGCCACTCTTCATTCATGTGTGCCATGGATTTTACATATTTACTTCCCCATGGAATTTCCAACTATTCCGAAACTCGGGAAATTTTCCGAAACTACAATTGCAATATCGATTTGCTGTCGGATGACACGTCCGGAACTGGACCAGCCATGCAGCGGTGCATCGCTGATGGAGTAACTCCTGGACAATTATGGAACCCCGTGTTGAGGCCGTGGTCCGTTGTCCTTATAATTTGGCCCACGTCGATGCCTCACTGATGCCGTTTAAAAATTTATGCTCATGTGGAACAGGATTGAGTGCATTGGACGTGTCATGAAATGAAGATTGAAGGAACAACTTGTACCAAAAGCCAATCGCAGCAAATTTTGTCCCAGCCAAGACTAGAGTGACAAGTGATAGCATCGCGAGATGACGAACAACAAGATTTCGTATTTTTGACTGCTCGGGAGACAATTACGAGATATTTGTGACGAGCCTCTCCAGGATTGACCGAAACTCTTACTTTTTCTCCAGGACCTGGCTTCCCGCTGCGAAGAATCTGGAGAGAAGAATTTCGAAATACAAACCCCGGGTTATCGGAAATACAAGTCACGTTTCTGATAACATGTAATTCCAGGAGTGCAGAAGCAATGCAACGTGACGCCACGATTATATAACGGAACCCTTTCAAGCATGAACCCGCATTCCCTTGGAACTGATAGATACCAACTCGACTCGATTCAACTTGGCTTCTCACACCACTTTAGTTACTATAAGCTTTGTTGGCGCTTCCTGTATGAGCTACATGCGCTTCGTTTGGAACTCTTCTGCCTGTCCCTCTCAGACTCTCCGGCGCGTTATGGCTGTACATAGGCACTATGGCGGAAAAGCAGACTAAAGGCTTTAGAGCTCCAAAGCGTATATACCCTGATAAAAGTTCCCCTGTTTGAACTGGATATATATTGTATATATAGGGACACATCCACAAGCAGACTCGGGCATGTGGAACCTATACGTGGGAGCGTAGGAATATTGATCTCCCTCGTGGATGCAACGCTGTGGTTAGCCATTTTATGACTTCACGGCAAGAATTTTTCATCAATATTAAATGAAGCTTTCCGAACGCGCTGCCAGTGCATCAAGTGCTGGGAAATTTATTGTTACCTGGGGAAATAAAAATAGAGAGGCTCCGCCAAAATAGTGGCCTCCGCGTCACTACGTTCCAAGCCTAGGGAATTCATTTGGTAATTACAAAAGTGTGGCCCGAGTGCACGGACACTTTTTGAAACGGGGCCAAATATAAAATTCTAGAACCGTCAAATCTGGTTCCAAATTCGAGCTATGGTTCCCAAAATCGAACTAAATGGCAAGAAAAAAAATTGAAAACTTTACACGATTAATAATTTTTTATAGTAACTAAAAAATAGTATAATTCTACCGAAGAGAAATTCGATCCAATAAGTGACATGGCCAAAATCGAGACGAGGCTCCGTTGACGTAGTCGGTAAGGAAGAGCTCGTGCAGAATTTTGAGGTTAGGGCGGATACAACCAGCGGATAAATTACGAAACATTTATTTATTCACATTACGATTTGTATTTTCATCGACTTGAATAATAATCAATATAAACATAAGCATCGTTCTTTTCCTTATCATTAAACATTCTTATGTTACAAAGGGAAACGGGGGTAAAGTAGTCTAATATAGTACAGTAGGAATACATTATTATGTTCGCACACATAATACCAACGTTTCGTAAATCGTGTGTGTATATATACTATATATATTTATATACCCAAGTAGGAATTTCAAACGGCCCAAGAAACTAACACCGGGGGCCAATCCGGGGCCGTTTGCGATTCCTCACTTTTTTGAAATACAATTCTAATTTCGTTTTAGAATTACAATTGTTGCATTTTCGCGATTTGTTGTTTCGCCATTTCACAAACTGCTTCCTTATACGCTAATTTTATGCGACTAAGTATTGAATTTGGTATATCGTCACAGCGGGACTGTGCATAAATTTCTAATTACATGTAATATTTTTATTTTTATTACTAGTTTCGATTAGGATCAAACTCTTCATTGGACTATCCGTTTCGTCTGTAATGTATCATTTAACAGCATTGGTCGTCATCCTTCCCCGTCTCATGAACTCTCGTTCCACGGGTCGGTAATTCATTAATTTGTAATCTTAACACGATAAAAATAGAGGCGATTTTCTTTCCGCTCAATTTTATGACGTTTACATTTAAAATAGAATTTCTTCCTCTTTCGCAGATTATTGGATCTTGTGGGTTTCCGGGATTCCGCATTGGAAGGGGTGGAAATGCAGTTTTAATTTTTTTTAGAAAGAACGAAGAAAATATTTTTTTTTTTTTCGAAAGAGCAGGGAAAGATTACATTTTTTCCAGAATTTGGTTTTTATCCGGTAAAATCTTTTTTCTTAAACCACTAAAATCACACATTGAGACAACGTAAACGGTAGCAATTAATTGGTATATTTATATTCGAGATTATCCTTTTTTCCTTATTCCTAATTTTTTTTTACACGTCCAGATTTATTTACAATCGTTATTTACACAAACGGAGTGTCTTAGTCCGAGCTAGGATTTTTGATCGGCTCTTTTAAAGAGGCCAGAAGTCACGAAAATTTTCAGCGCTTTTTCCGGAGTCCCCAGCGTCGATCGTCGCTGCCGAAGCGCGTAAATGTTTTATCGCATCGATGAAATCAAGTCTTCCATTCTAATATCCGACTCGAAGTCGACCGTCCTTCGAACGACTAATGAGGAGCCCGACAAAACACGGTTCTTACAGAACACAAGTTGGATCGATTTGTAACAAGACCCAAAAAAAGGAGCTACCAAGTATCTAAATGGCACTGACAAAGTTCTCCTCGAGAAAACCAGTTCAGGATACCGAATACATATTTTTAACGGACCCAGTGCGTTAGTTGGAAAGGCCCAAAAGTGGGGTCCTACCGATACTCCAACGTTTAGGCAACGATCGAGCCCAGTCGTCCACTTTCTTGGTCACACGAGTCCCTGAAACTAGACCTGCACCAAATATTTTAGACAACCGATGGCAAAAAAGTACCATTCTGTTAGAAAATGCTTGAAACACTTCGTGGACAATCACTTTGCTTGGTTACGTTTATGAAATCGTCCCGACTCCTTGGATGCTGCTTTTATCGAAATTATCTTGAAACACTAGAAGGGGGGGGGGGGAGGGGTCTAAGTGTCCTTGTAACGTTGGTGATTTTCACTAGCGCTTCCCAGAATAAATGGTACCGTCAGCCAACGACCACTATCTGCCACTTGACGGATACTCCGGGTACCATTCCACCTTGGACTTGAGCAAATCCGGTCGGATCGGCCACAGAATTGACCCTTGGGTCAATTGGACAACAACAAAAAAGAAAAAAATGTCCTAAACATGATCCATCGGACACCGGGATTCAAAGTCTGCAGTAGACGGAGGGACTCTCATTTGTACATGCGAAGTTGGTCAAATCGGTGAGTTGATGTTACAGCGCCGTGAGCCCGTAATCCGATTTAATAGTTTGCGACGATACGACGGAGGCCGAGAGTTCCGGTGGAGTCGTGGAAGCCGGCGCGAGAGGACTGATGTTACCAGAAGTGATGTGTCCCAATGGGCCTCCGGTGCCGTCCATCATACCACCGACGTGATGGTGACTCAGCTGCGCTTGAAGGTGGGCTAATGGATGAGGATGACCTTGAAAGCTCGGATGATGCGATGCATGCGGATGCGGAAGACCATCGGAACTGTACTTCACTTCATTCATGTCGATGGCGCCGATGTTGGGTTTGGTGTCCAGGCTGTTGGACTCCAGGCCGATCGACGGCGAGTTGTTGTTCTTCCGATGGTTGTAGTTGTTGTTCCCGTTGTTGCCCTTGTTCTTCGCGCCAGCGCCGCTCTTGCAGGTCTTCGCCGGCTGGGTTTGCCCATTGGCGTTCTTCCTCCGGACGTTTTTCGTGTTGGGCATCTTGTTGTCCTTCTTCCACTTCATCCTCCTGTTCTGGAACCATATCTTGATTTGTCTCTCGGACAAGACCAGGGTATGGGCGATCTCGATTCTTCGTCGTCTCGACAGATAGCGGTTGGAGTAGAACTCCTTCTCCAGCTCCAGGATCTGGTGTCTGGTGTAAGCCGTTCTCTGACGCTTGGGCTCCATCCCAGGTTGATACGAGCCGTTGGCTGGAAGAAGAAAAGGAGGAAAAAGTTGTAGTCAACGGTGATACTATAAATAACAATCTCGTCATCGAAACGCTACGTGAAAAAAAAAAAGGACAACGCATGCATGTATCTCTCTTAGCCCTAATTCATCAAATTGCATCATAGAAAATTGCAGGGAAATATGCGAGCCACGACTTGGTGCCAGAACGGCGCGATGTCAGTGTCCGAGAGTGATAGATTCGCGGTTGTGTTTCTCGGGGATCGATATTATACAATTTTCTGCATACGCAAGATTGTGTGTCTTGGCCTTTTCACTCACGAGCTTATTATTCACATATTTAGCATTAGATGCAGTCCTATTCTGTCTCGACCGCATAGACACGATCGACAGAGAGAGAGAGTATCGATGCGTAAAAGACAGATGCCGACCATGGCAACATTTGGAGTCCATTTTAGTGGCGTTTCGCCGGTACCGAGGACAATTGTCTCGTTGCTGAAAATTTTATTGTCCGGGAAAAGCGCCCAAACGTGTTTTTGTACCTTAGGTCAACAATCGCCAATTGAACATTTTTTTTTATACAATCAGAGACATGACATCGCATTGATAGAACAGGTCTATGCAAGAAATGCAGGCCGTGGACAAAAAATTGGGCCCGATGGAATTTAGAACCGACAAACAATGGTAACAAGGCGAACTGTATCTCAAACAAGTCCCAAGGCCGATTCCATACTCGAGATAAGACTTGTCTGTCATACGACTCTTGTATTCGAACTTGAATGAATACTGCAGAGATGCAAATACACACAATTACACGGGGCTTTGTAAAGTGCTGTTAGAAAGTACGACACGGGAGAAAATGGCTGTGTCATTTTTGGTATACTTCGTGTTTCTCGCTCGTTACAATGGCGATGGCATATGCTGTTATTTATGCATTTTTCCCAGCGTATGTTATTAATCCAGTGACAGCTCCTTGATATCCGATACGTGTCCTTTGACCACACGGTGAAAGACACTTTGCGGGTTATTTTCAAAAACAAGCTTTTAGAAATTCAAACCTCTTGAAAATCGTTAAAGGACAATACGACAGGAATCGAACCCGAGACCGATTTCTACACTAAAAAAAATTTTTTTGTCCTTCTGGGCTGTCCAAAATGTCACCAGGGGCCATTTACGTAACCGTTGCATCGGCGAACCAAATACATTTGTGCATTTCACCCGTTTGTCCCTCTTGTTCGTGCATATCCATCAAACTCTCGGAGAAAAAGTGCACGGCAGAGCTAATAAATCGGTCCAGCGTTATCTTTTCACATTAAGAGTTAGATTAACCTGAGATATACTCTGCAGACTGTGTATCCACACTTTTTATTCACTGGTAATATTCATCAAACTCCGATTATCAGGTTCAACATATCTCTTACAAGGACACTTATCGATTCGACTGTCTGCAAGAAATGATTCTTGGTGGTCCGGATCTGTTGTTGTCAAATAGGAAGCCCGAAACTGAGGCTCGGGCATTCTGATGTATGGGTACACGTACACAAATACCGATATTATATACAAGTTCGCTTTTCAATCTGTACATGTAGACACATTCCATTCTAAAGCTTGACCATCGTTCCAGTGGGTATTCCTCTCTGACGTCCAGCGTTCAACATCCAAAAAGGGGAGATTGCAGACCGACAGACCGACGGCGCATACCTCACGGACTCCTCTTCATTGGATGAACCCAAACCCACGAAAATGTAATCAAAGCTTCACTCAAACCCAGCCCCAATCATCTTTGATTATCGCTTTCCGTGCTTCGAAATACTTTGAACTATTTCGGTTAGGAAATAAATATTTTTGAAAACCAAATCCAAAATTGACCTGAAATTTTGAAACCCTGGTTGATTTCCGAACTCTTTTACTCTTTGAATTTTTTTCCTAAACCCAATCGTTTGGAAGATACAAGCGGTTAAAGGTTAAGCGACCACTAGTGCCTCTGGCGGTAGCGTGGGTGAACGAACCAAGTGAAATTTTTAATTGCGAATATCTTGGAAACTATAAGTGATCAAAAAATGCTTCTTTGGAAAAAAGGGTTCCAAATTTGATGGGCTACATCGTGGTAATGGTAATATTAAAATTTGGACAAACTAAAATTGCCCTCCTAAGCGGGTTGGTCATTAATTTCGTCGCTTCAGTTCTGTAGCAATGGATTTACGAGAGAGCAAATGAACTATTATGACTATAAGCTGCAGATTAAGGCCTGCACGTAAGAAAGCCAGAAATTTCGTTCACCTTTTGTGAGCCAGACGCTGCGTAAAGTCCCAGCGACTTGTTAAACATTACAAGACAGCTTCAATGGGAAATGACATTTAGCATTTCAAATGAAAGTTATGATTATGTGTTTGGCACATACGAGTGCGTATGAGCAAAAGTGAAAATTGCACGAGGCAGAATGAGTATGAGTGACAGATTGACATTGACTAGATAG
Source organism: Gasteruption jaculator (assembly GCA_949825005.1). NCBI lineage: Eukaryota > Metazoa > Arthropoda > Insecta > Hymenoptera > Gasteruptiidae > Gasteruption > Gasteruption jaculator. The sequence continues at coordinate 833,404 of OX463764.1, read as the reverse complement.
TGACATGGCAAAAATCACATGTGTATGCTCATTTTTTCTTATCTTATTTCTTACTTATTTATACGCTAACACACTTTTTTTCGTATTTCGCAATAGCACAAAACCGATAAAAAAAGTCCTATAAAGCCGCATACGGTTTGCTCCCAACACTTGGGTGTATCCGCAAACAAACTCTTCTGCAACAATGACTGGTTGACTCCTTTGTTGTGCTTTCCGTTACCTGGGAGTACGGAGCGTGGCGTTACCAGCGATTCTAGATCGTACAATCCGAGCCAGGTCGAGTCTCAAAAGACGAATAGTTGCAAGTTGGTATGAGAGGCAATTTTCGCGGTCAAATAGAATGGAAATTCGTTGCTAGACCCCATTCGTGGAATTATTACCTTGCAGAAATGCGCAGCGCTCCAAAACCCTGCGGAGCTCGTATTAAGAATGCATTTGGACGCAGCTCGGACACAAAGAAATTGTTTCTCCCCTGTGGGCTAAAAGCCAAAACCCTAGGACCCAGTCGGTACTGCCTCGGAGGTTTTGGAACATTTCGGAATGGTCCAAGGGTCTTGCAGCTTTCAGATCACCGGCATAAAAAATTAACTGCTAAGGAATGACATCATAATGTGTCCCAATCTTTCCTAGCTTCCAATGATGAATTTCCCCGCATTAAGAAAATTTATTTACGTCCCTTCCAGGCTGCGCACATAAATCTCAAGGTGTGCACTCACTGTTGACTCGGATCCTGGTAAGAGTCTATTATTTCGGACCCTTGCGTTTGCAAACAAAATGATGTATCGGTCGTTATTTGTCCCAAAGACCAAAGCAGGTGGACCACTTTGGGAAACAAATTAGAGGACATAAGTCTTTCTCGAGGAGCGTGTGTTTGTCGTTTCATGGCAAGTAACCGATCAATCCGTCACGTACAAGGTGCATCGCAGGCCACCAGCGTTAGACGCCTTTGTCAGTGAAGCACCAACCTTGCAGCGAGACTTTGAATTATGGCGAACAGTACATCAGTGTCTCTTCCTTTTCCGAAATTTTTTTATTCTCCATCGGGACCCTTCTATGTCAACTCGCTAGTAACAAGGATTCTGAGTAACCTGTTACGCGATGGCCGTCGGATGGCGTAGCCACATGCCAGCATATGCTGCCTGCATATATGCGGGTCATAAGCAAATCCTTCAACTCCTTTACACCATTTTGTGTTCTTCAATTCCAATGTAATTTATCAAGAAACGGATTTCAGTTCCACGAGACGTAACAACTCCGAGTCCTGCCGCAGGGGACGTATCAGCCAAGAAAAGTTTTGCTCTTAATTAGTTAGCAATTTTTCGTACTGCGAAGAAAAGCCACGAAAGTTCCCCGTTTGAAATCAAAGCGACTGCCCCTGACGGCACAAGCGTCCCTTGGGGCTCGATCGGATCTACCGAGAAATGTGAGTAGGACGTGACCTAAAATAAGCTTTGTTCCTCCATAAAGCAATGACGAGACAATGGTACCTTCTGCTTCACTTAGAGCTAAAAAATTTAGTTGCAATTTCTCGAAAAGTGTCTCATGTGTGACAATAACGTCGGAGTGACGTCATGTCCCAGAATGTGTTCCAAGAAAATGTGTCAATTAACACACCCTAAGAAAGTTCGAGACCCTAGTATTAATCCCATAAGTGCTTTGGATGAAGCTTTTGGAGCTGCGCGATCAAGGAGAGGTCCGTCGATAAAATCTGGCGTAAGTGTTCGGACGTAACTCTAATCAAAGACACTTACCAACACCAGCGACATGGATTTTCTTCATCCAGGGGTAAATAATTCGATGGCCATTCTCCTCATCTTCTTCTTCGTCATCCATCGTTCCCGGGGAGCCATCCATTTGGTCGTCCTCCATGTCATCTTGATCGGATCCATCGTCGACGTGATGCTGCTGTTGCTGTTGCTGCTGCGGATTGTGATTACCCGATGCAGTTTGTATGTGTTGCGAGCCGCGTGGAGCCTGTTGCTGACTTTGTTGCAAATCGGGCGAAGTGTCTCGATGAAGGGAACCCGAGCCAGCCGGGCTGCAGGCGCTGTTATCAAGTTGTTGTTGCTGCTGCGGCTGTTGAGATGTTGGCTGCTGGCTATGGTGCTGTATGGGTTCCGTTTGTTGGACGTGTGTCGGCATAATGGACGGAGACAAGGCGGTCGTGCCCAGGACCGTGGGCTGCTGCTGCTGATTTTGCATCGCCGGTGGACAAGTGAGCGGTGGCTGCTGGGCTTCCGGTGGCATGGCCAGGGCTGCATGATGGTGCAGACTCGCATGGTGGACAGCGTGAACCTGGGGATGATGCGGGCCGTAGTAGCTGCCGTAGCCTGCGTAGCCTCCGTTCAGCTGGACGGCCGATGTTGCGCCATAAGGCGTGGACGCCGCCTGATGATGGTGCTGATGGTATCCGTACTGCAACTGGTGAGACTGCGGATGGTTCAAGTGATGGGTGGTCCCGAAGAATTCCGCTCCAGTTGAAGGAATGTAATTGCTCTGGCTGTACTCCTCGCTAGGTGGGAACTTGGGGTCCACTACGACCGAACTCGCCGATAGGTGATGGCTCCCGGGCTGCTGGTGCTGTTGATGATATCCACCGGCGGCTGGATTCATCAGGAAGGAGCTCATGGTGGCTGACGTCGAGGGTCTCGGGTGGGCCTAAACTGCAACTTAAGAAGACACCACTGTCACAAATCTCACAACAACTGCACTGAGACACTTCCTTCATGCGTAGTCCATCTTGGTGAGCGACTCTTTTCCTCCCCTTTTTTTTCGAAAAAGGGGAGAAAAATGTACGTCCGTTGGAAATACGATCACAGCAAGGAACGCGCAATATCCCCGAGCGGGCAGCTGCCGTTGCTGGTACTACTTCTCCTCCCTGAGCAACACACTTTTGCGACACAGTGTTCCCTGAAGCCGTTGGTTGCTTCCCGCCCACCGCAATCCAATTACCATATCACGTGACCACGTTCAAGCCAATCGGAATTACTTGACGTTCGCGACCATGATGGATAACCGGCACGCATGCAACATGTGTGAGTGGCGCCCCGGGACCACTGGCGGCAGGTGCACCAACTTCCAGACTGCCGAGAATCGTTCGGTTTTGGTTTTTTTTTCACGCAAACAATTATTTGTGTTTTCGAGTGTTATCGCAAAGATGATGTCATGTCCAGCGAGACACGTTCAGCACTTTTGACCCTAGTCCTTGCCAGTCAACAGAGACCGTGTTTGCCGATACACGCTAATGTCACGGACCGATACTTCAGATCATTGTTGGTTGGGTGTTTACACTCGGTGTTGTTTTGGTGACCCGCTGTTGGGAGAAAGGTCGGAATCGGTGGAAGGAATCCCTCGCAATGGAGCGCACTGTTCCCCGGCACAAACTCGTCTGGCAACTCCGTTCGCCTTTGCACTCCCTCCAACTTGAATTTCGAGCCGCTGGTTCTATACCGTACCGCTTGAAGCGTAGTTATACGCTACCCCCTCTCCTCGTGCACGATCATCCCACCACTTTTTGGATAACTTACGAGACCAACCCCAGGCATCTTTTCGTACCCTTATGGGTTACAATCGAGTGTACCCTATGCAGCAGTCACTCCTACAACGGCTTTCCTTAACACGCCTCCATTTTAAATCCACGCATACGTAGACACTGAACTGTAACCACGGGTATTCGTCGAATGTTTATTAAAAATAGTGATAGCGGACAAGACAATTTGGAATTTTTCGAAACACCATAAGCTAATTATGGGCTATTGACGTAGGGTCTTTTAATTGGCGGCTAAAATGTATTTTCTGGTACAGGGAGAGGGTGATGAACATTGGACATGACATCTCGAGACGAAAATCCACGTCGGCCAAATTCCGGCATTTCAATGTTTGATTGGACTTAATGGATCCATTTGTCACAATATTTTAAACAGTTCTAATAGAGAATACGTCTCACTATAGACTCGGTCAAGTACATTTGCTTGCCTTTACGATCAGCTGTTGTGCAGAAAGGAGGCTAAATAATGTCGAGTCATTATAAAAACAGCATTATCATTCATTCTCTTGGGTTGTATCCTACATAGCAGTTTATATCCTAACAGCATACACCGAATTTCTGAAGGATGGAATAACTAAATAACCAGACATGACATCAAAGCTGATCGAATTCAGAGCAAAGATGGAAAATAGTATTTATTTCTCAGCGGCAGCTAGACTTTCATAAATGGTGGGTCAATCCAGGGCCAAGCTAGCTTCTTCACTGAGATCTCGTTGAAGTTTACACACCTTTTTTTCTTATTCAATCGACGCCCGGAAAGAATGAGGTGCCATTTTGCACGGAAATTTTTGGACCGGAGCGCTTAAGCCGTAGAAGTTTCACTGTTTCCATCAACGATGTGGGTAATTGTGCTCTGAATCAAGAGATCAGGGCGTCGGATAAAAGGCGAAGCAACAATGGTCCAAAGCACGACGAAACTTAGACCCCGGGAGTAACAATAGACGAAGTCATACAGAGCAAGGCAAGCGTGAATAACGTTTATAAATTATACCTTATTCGCATCAGCAGAATATTATTTTCCGTGCATATGCGTGAAATGTGTTACGAAAAAAGTTGCATTGCAAAAGGAACGAGGTTGAAAATGGTATAACGGACAATTCGTTATCAGGATTCGAACCCGACGCCTCTCACAAATGTGGAAAATGGACAAATGAATTTCTATACTTCTTCTCCGAAAATTGATACCGTCCATCTTGGTGTAATTCAACGGAATGATACGGACATGACATCATTGGAATCCAAAATTTCGAAAGGACAATTTCTCAACAATTCCTACACTCTTGTACTGAAAATTGGTACAGTCCAACTCCATACAATTGCACCAAACAACACAGACATGACATCATCGTCAGAATTGGAGCCCCGGGCCTCCAAAATTTTCTCTATCGGAAATAAATAATACTGCTTCGCGATTTTCCACAATAATTGAAACCCAGCGTAATTTGTGTCAAAGTTGGAACGAGACTCGAGGGTGTTTAGATTCACGATAAATCGTGGGCTACACGCAACGCTTCTGCCCGACTGAGAGAGCGTGGGCATAGGGAGGAAAAAGCGAGTGGCAATTGAAGGAAGCTGAGAGCGCGTCACCTGTTTTTTGTTGATCACTTTTTCTCTCGGGTGCTGCAAAGAGAGAAGGACGTATTTCTATTTTTCTTTTGTCCACTTCATACCAAGCCATCCCTAACCCATCGTCATCTTCTTGCTCGGCTCCGTGATAGAACGAAGGGAACGAGAGTGGAGAGGGCGAGAAGGCCTCGAGTGGAATCTGCGAGAGTCCTTACAACAGCCATAGGGGTTGGAAAAAGAGGGTTGATACATCGAGAGAAGGACGGAGCAATTCAGGAACGTTGTCTTCTCGTTTTGCGGCTCAACCTCCTCGTCTCTATCATCGCGATGTTCTTTTCCATCTCCGTCCTCCTTTTTTGGGACTTTATCTTTCTCTTCTCTCTTCCGGCGAAACACAATCAATCACTTCTCCTGGCAGCATGACATCCTCCTTCTCTCCCTTTACTCCCACTTGCCAACGTCTAGCTCTGGATATACCCTTAGAATGCGACGTTCGTGTTACGACGATCTTCTGCTACCGAAGCAATGCGATCTCCGGTGTGGTAATCATCATCTGCTATCACGAAACTCTCGCGCCTTCCATTGCAATATGTCAGTCGTCGCTGTCGTTCTTATGCATATACTTCTTGCATCGGTTGCCCTAACGTTTTCGTCCTTTTTCTCCGATCACCGTGTGTGGCAATTTTTTTCGGGGCTCTCGAAACAGGTTCTAATGGCTGCGGAAATATCCGCTGACGATGAAGTCGTTCGTGACCAAGGGCCAGAGAAATTTATGGCAAACGTGCGATTTTCCGAGAAACCATTTACGAGCGAATTGTGCATTTCTCGAACGAGAGGGTGTAAGACCATTTCTCCTAGTCTTGCCCAGTCTGTTTTTCGTCAACCGACTTCCAGTGCCAAAATTATAATGTTGGAGGTTGAAATTTATGATCTGGAGCCAGGTATGGGCAATATGGAATCAACAATTCCCAAAACTTCGCAAAACACAAATGTAAGAAACAAATTTGTCAGGGTCTCGCCAGGGTCCCATTTTCGCGGAATATTGGCGCAATATTGGCAAGAAAAATTTACACACAAATTAGGAAACCCACTGTCGGGTGTCGATCATTTGGCGATCGACTGTAAGTCCCTTCGGCCAATCGGAATCGACAGCCAACGTCTCTGCTCCCAACAGTACCTCCGTAAAATGGCGTAATTGCATTGTGCCACTCCAGGCAAGGTGTTCTTTAATGACGAAATTTGCGAGCCAACGAACAGGTGAGGGAAACCCTAGCAAGATGGAGGCCTGAATAAAAAATCAATCCACAATTGCCGTGTTTATGGTAAATTAGCAACCGAAGGTGTATAATATATCTACAACACCCGAGCTCGCTATCGAGGAGGAATGGAAGATAGCGGTACTCCTTACGGAGGGTTATTGTGTGCACATCGGTTACGGCTCATCAGCTGCTTCTTCTTTTTCTTCCACGGACTCGACGTGCACGGCACACACACAATTCTCCTGAAGGTGTAGAAGTCGAAAAAGTCCCAAGGCGCCAACAACTCGTTCCTTTCTATCTGCAATTTCTGTATAGCCACAATATGTACATGGAAGCGAAGCCATAGCTGGCCAATGGCCATTTCGCATTGCCCCTTGTAAATCACCAAATTAACAATAAACACCACAAATTGATGTCTTGTCTTTGATACGCAAATGAGAGTCAGTCACGGATGAGTCGTAAAATGGACAATTGTCCGCCGTCAGCAAGTACATTTTCCGTCTCGCAGTCACGCCCAAGTCTGTTTGTTGTACCACCGAGGATCAGAGGGCCGTCGAAAAGTGGTAACCCATCGTTGAATATATGCCTTTATGGTTCATGCAGCCTCTGGGGAATAAATTTTCCTCGGACTTGCAATTCGTAGATTTGTGGAGTCTGAGGTTGTATATTTATTTCGATGTTCTGGTGAATTTACTATATTATGGTTTACAGGATTCATTATGTGTCATATGACTCATCGTTAAGCTCCCTGATGTACCTGAAGTGTCTTCGAATTGACTTTCCCAATACTACAGGTGCCTCAAATGAATTTGTAACGAGATTCGAACTCGAGGTTTCCCACAAAAGTAAACAATTGCAAATTTTTATTTTTCGTAGCAGATCTTAATTTCTCTTTTTCCAATTCAATATTTATTTTCAAGCCCACAATTTCTTCCAAAATAACAGACAATATTTTATCACGATGTACATGACATCGTTATTGTCCCAATTTTTTCAGTTTCGTCAATTCTTTCAATTTCATCCATTCAATATTTTTTCAGCATCGCGTCAAGCTAAAATTTCTCCATATTAAAATTTCGCGGAAGACAATTGTCCGATTTGCGATACTTGGCACTCGAAAATCGACTCTTGTGTCTCCTAAATCTCGACTAAAAAAACTCTGAGAGCGTGAAACGAGGAACACGGCTGCGAACACGAACGGAACACGTCGTGCGCTTGATGTCATGTCCCCGATGAGTGAGTGCTGTCAGTGCTGGAGATCCTCAGGCACTTCTGATGCTCTCGTGAATTGCAACGAGAGGCAGAATGGGGTGAAGGTCAACGGAGTGTAATTACCACTCGTCCCTTTTAGAAAAATGCGCCTTGGCAGGATTTTTCCGAGTCGATGGACGAGTTAAAGCGTCTCATGGAAGGTCTAAACGTTTGCTGTCAAACCAGACGTTGTTCTACTTGTGACCCACTTAAATGCGATCCTTCGAGACTAATTGTGCTCGCAAGACTCGAGACACGAGCATCCAGTTTGCTGCACGTGTATCCTGAGAAATGGCCGTTGTGTAAGTGCTGCAAAAGGATACCATCGGGTCCATAGGTTCCCGATGGTTCGTCAAAGACTCACTGGCTTTTAAAGATTAATGGATTTTGATTGTCGGCATTTTTTCGGCTATTTTCGGAGGACTTTTAAGAAAAATTCATTTGTCAAAAAGACCCAATCCCAAGACAGCTATGCTTATACATATTCCGCTGGAAGTTAATGGTTTTGAATTAAACCGAGAGTTTTTACAGGTGTGTATGTGTTACACATTGAAAGGAAAAAAGGTCATTATTGTATATACGACTGCACTTTTTTTCCAGTTTTACCTCGATCGCATTTCAAAGTCGCCCCCAAAAGTGGCATTTCGTTTCTCGACCGAAAAAAAAAAATTTTGACATCCAAATTTATGGGATTTATTTGTTCATTTTTTAAGGGGGGAAATTTCGTCACGTTCAAAATTGACACTATGACGAGAATAATTAATTTCATTATTATCGCAACGACTTTGGGGACGTCAAACCGCTTCTTGACGGGATTCGAACCCGAGACCTCTCGCGAATACCAAAAATGGACGATTTTATTGTGCAAAACTAATTTTTAAAAATACAAAAATATAATTTATGTGTAATTATGTATTTAAATAATTTTTTTTCAATTTGGAAAATTAAAAAAAGTTAAAATTGTCCCTTTGACGAGATTCGAACCCGAGACTTGCGGATTAAAAATGGAAATTTGTTCTCCAAGTGCATTTTTGCATCACATAGGAGACATGACACAATTTTCTGACGTAGTAAAATATACCATCCTCTCGTATTTCCCTTTTTTCGCCAAAAATGGCTGATCGTGGAGGACAATTCCGATATTTTCATGCTCGGGCCTGTGTAATTCGGGGCAGAAGTGTCCCCCGAGACACGAAATCGTGATCTTCGGTGGCGTTCGTGATTCAGCACAGAAAAATGCGTCTCCAGAGAGGGATTTTTTGTGTGCGGAATTTGCAGCATGAAATTTAAATCCCTGGTGGTCAATTTCTTAGTTATCAAAACAAACATATTGTCATAATGATGGATTTCGGGCAAGTTTGTAAAGGAAAGTGTAACACGGTTATTGTTACATTCAAATACGATGTGTATACATATACCTACACATCGAGAGAGAGAGAGAGAGAGAGAGAGAGAGAAAGTGAGCACGAGGAGGTGATCGATTGGACTTTCATTCGAATCGAATCGAAATTTTCATCATCCCTTAGAACACGATGTGATCAACAAGTTATAACTGAATTATTTGATAAAATGATGACGTACGGCGATGTGATAAATCGTTCGCTCTTTCCACCATTACACACCTCATTTTGCAGGCACTCGGTGCATAGTAGCATTTACTATGCGGGCAATTACATTTTTTCACGTAAAAAATAAAAAAACGACAAAAACAATTGCCAAAATATTCGAAAAAAATATTTTTAGGGCCAATTTTTCGGACGATCGAAGAATCGGAGGGAGTCGGAGGGGGTAACTGGATACCACGACTGAAAAAATTATCAAAGAGGGTGAAAAGCAGGGGGATGGTCAATTCCGTGATGTCATATTTTTTTTCCACCTCAAATTGGATCGAGATTCGATTGTTCTTCATCCCCCAGGTTTCCAAAAATATATTCTTTGAATTTATTATTTATTTTATTTATTTACTTAATTTTTTTTGTAATGTTGGACCAGGATCGACCGAAAACTCCCTACTTTGGGATTCAATTTAGAAATCGGCGTGACTGCAAATTTGTATGCGAGGAAAAATCTCAGTGAAATTCGAATTCCATCCCTTTCTTTGACCCATTTGCAGAAAGCAAACCCTTTTCTTCCAGCACTCGCTGACTGACTCCCCGCTGTGGTTTGAAAATTTTTGCAAAACCAGAGAAGAAAAAAAAATTCGATTCGCACTGTAATAAATTTGTCAGCCACCCTCGAATGGGGAGAAAGTCAACCCTTTGGCTACCAAGAGGTAAGGGAAACACACGACGGCTACCAACGTCATTGTATCCTTTTCCATAACCGAGCCTCACAATGGAACATCCGTTCCGCTTTATTATAATTGCAAACGGTATTTACAATACGGTTGTAAATTATGCAGATTTGAGAAAGTATGTAAAGTTTGCTTTCTTCCCGACCCTTTCTCCCATACCATGCAAACCCTTTAGCCGAAACTGCGATTTTTATCAAAAACAATTCCTTGAAAATTACAGTGGCAGAAAATTTTTTTTTCAACCCTTTTCAGTTTTTTTTCTTCAATTATTTTTTTTAATTTAAAAAAGTCACTGTAATGATTGATTTTATTTTTAAAAATTGTAATTTTTGGGGAAAATATAATTTTAGTTGAAATTAATCTTGAAAATAAATTTCCTCTGACCGAATCTTCCCTGGAATTTCATTTAAGGGATGAAATTAAATTACCTCCCCCCCAAAAAATTAAGTACCAAGATTTTTTACCAGAAAATCTGAAAATCAATTTTTATAAAAATAAAGAAAAAATTCCATTCCCACAAAATTTTGCCACATTCTATTTTTTCTGGAGCAAGTATTGAGCCAGAACTGGTCCAGAATTCGCTGAAGCCTTTATTCCTGCACTTTTGTGACACCCAATGTTCCCTGTCTTGCACAAAAATGCCATTACGTGGAAACCGGGGTAATTTAAAATTTGGAAGTTCGCCTCCACCCCCAGTCGCCATCAGGGTGGCTTAGAAAGTAGGCGAACTTTTGTGTGACGAGGTAAAGTTTGATGAGTCTATCGGATGCTATTATTCTGGAATCCAACCCCTTCTCCGCCGCCATTCTTTCTCCTTTCCGTGTCCTTTAATCATTCAAAGTGAATCAATCACCCATCCGGAGGCCTGCAATCGCGCCAGTCACCCTTGGATCTATATGTATATACCGACTCTCCTATAACGTCACCTAGAAAACTTTGGATCCCCTATTCGTCTCCTTTCAACTCCGCCAACTTTGCTGTATTTGTCTACATATAGACATAGTTGGGGGTAGCATGTATCTGGAGGTCAATGAATGATGCTATCACCGTCATCCTCCAAAATGTGACCCCGACCCTCCACCCTCTCTTTTTTATTCACTACCTCTTAATTGCAAAATTCTGTGCTGGAATGATGACATGTCCCAACTTTGTCCTTGGATCGGACAAGGAAGTCATCAATGTGCCCAATTTATTTTTTAAATTATTTTCATAAAAATTGTCCCAACTTGCAGGGTACCATTTTTGACTTGGGTGTAAAGAAATTTTAATTTCGAAACAGAGGACCCCAGGTTCGAGTCTCCATACAACGCCCGAGTGGAATTTAATTTTTGGGGGTGCCCCGATTTCCCACAATTTTTCAATCACCCAATTTCCTTTTTTTTAATAAATATTAACAATATCTCCTCCCTCTAAAATTCTCCAACATTTTATTAAATCCAATATATATGCAACAGCGCCAGGGGTTGGTTCGGTCTCCCCCTTTTTATCAGGAGGCTCGTTCTTATGCTGTATTTAATAGAAGGAGGGCTTTTTTTGATATAAGCCGATAAGAATCACCTCGCAGATTCTATTCGAAGCAATATCAGGCCAAGAGGCTCGTATAAATGCGCATTTTATTAAAGCTATACCACTGCTTCATGCTAACATCGGCTCCTCGCCGAGCGGTGCGCTTGTTGCGTTGAATAGAACAGGGGTTCATCCATCCCCCGGGGGTTTAGCCTCGCTTTAGTGCCGTGACTTCCATCGTTCCTTCGTTCCTTCCTTCGTTTCATACCCCTTCGGAAATTCTGAGCCGTATTACGAAAAGGCGAGCATCCATACATGAGCCAATCAGCGAACCTTCAAATACCCTCGTCCCCCTTCGCCCTAAATGGCCACGCCTGCAGTGTATGGGGTTCGTACCCTCGTCAGATCGACCCTTTTTCTGTTCCTTTATTTTTTTTTTTCTTTGACTTCCCTTCGTTCAGGACCGAGCTCATTTTCTAAAATGGACTCCGATTCTATTTCCAATTTTATCCGTGACTTGTTCCCCATTTTCATCCCTTTAAGATAAGTTTCGGAATTTCAAAAAAATTTCACGCGATAAGTACCCCTTTTCATGAAAATCAAAATTGTACTGTCGGATTTTAGCTTATTTTCGAAAAAAAAAAATTGTCACAACCAAGATTCGAACCCAGGACCTCCTCTTTTCTTTTGTCCTCCCTTTTTTCTTCTTTTTGCAAAAAATGTCACTACTTAAAATTGGTAAGCAACGTAAGACCCTAATTTCCTTCAGAATCAGGACCCGGGACATGACATCGTCCAATTTGGATTGTCCGATCACGGAAGAATGTTAAGATCGATCACTCCTTTCACATAATTAACGGCTAATAACGTAATTGTTAATGAAGAGCCTTCGTAAAATCTGTTGACAGCCTCGTGCGATGTCATGTCCGCAATGGGCAGACGTACAGGCTGCACGTACGTACACGTGGATCTGTCAATTCGTTGGCTCGCAATAATTAAAAACACTGGAAGTTCCATTAAAGCAAGAATTGGCCACCGAATTGAGAGCAGTGCAATTAAGGCCACATGCGAGGGACGACAAAAACCGGTAGGAGCTTCGATTTGGTCATTCCTCCCTTTTAATTTGTTATCGCGACGATGTTGGTGGGCGAGCGTGTCGTTAAAATCGACGGTCAAAAACTCTACCTGTAGAAAAATGCCCACACGTATGGCCCAAATGTACGGGTACGCGTGTATGTGGAGGTGACGATGTTTGGAATGATACAGCTACGGGCAAAACTGATGTTTAACGAAAGAAAGAAAAAAGACGCGGACCAAAAAAAAATTCGACGGGCGATCGTATACGAGATGAAACGACGGACGCTGTATATACCAGTTATAATAATCCACATGATAGGGAACAGTGGCGATGTTCAAGGAACGGTTTCGTTCCCTGTCACAAAGGCATGCGCCACCCACCTCGTCTTGGCCGGTCGACGTCGTTAATCAACTACACTGCAACTCATACGGGACAGTTCCCAACTTTTATCCCAGATTGTCACATATTCTCGGGACAATTTTTTTTTCTTTCGAATGCGCAGTTTCCTCTCTGCTCGAGTTGTCATGACCTCTGGGAGCCAAATCTGCCGGTCGATAGTTCCTCGCAAGCCGGTACGGACATGTCCTGTTCGAAATTCGGAAGAATTGTCCATTTTCGGAGATATTTGGGGTCCATGAGGTCATGTCTCACTCGCGACAGTAGGACACTACCGTTGCGAGACTAGATTTTGTCCTCCAAAGGACGGTGATGAGCGGATTTTAGAGCGACGATGAAAAATGTCGAATTTGTTGGAGGTCCCGCGTCAGTGATGTCATGTCTCCTTGTCCAATTCAACCAAAATCGACGAAACAAAAAAGTTCCACCATTTCAACTGCGCCAAATTGACTCCGGGGTAAGTATCGACCCTGTTCTGCGCATTTGTGGCGAGTCCGAGGTTCGAATCTCGTCAATGATGTCATGTCCTCTTCTCCAATTCAACCAAAACCGACGAAACAAAAAAAATTCCACCATTTCAACTGCGCCAAATTGACTCCAGGGTAAGTATCGACCCTGTTTTGCGCATTTGTGGCGAGTCCCAGGTTCGAATCTCGTCAATGATGTCATGTCCTCTTCTGCAATTCAACTAAAATCAACGAAACAAAAATTATCACCGTTACGACTGCATCAAATCGCCTGTTGTGGCAAGGGTTTTGCCGAAGTTTTGCTTTGATCGACCCTGTTTTCCGTATTTCTGGGAAGTCTCGGGTTCGAATCCCGTCAAAGCTCCAATTTCCACCCGAAACCACACAAAACGACGAACCGGTATACTATGTTTATTTACACTTTTTGCCCACTTGCTCGAGGGTGGGGGACAATTAAGAATCGGTAGTGGCCAGATACACCGCGACTGAATAGTTCGTTGATTGTTAAGCTACGTCACGGTTTCTCAAAGCTTGCACGTTTAATTCAATTTGTGAGACTTTTACTGGGTCTATATGTCATTAGTCATCATGTTACTGGCGCACGCCGCGGCTCTTATGTACACATACACTTCTATACACCTCAAAAGAGGATCCAAAGGAAAAGATGATAGTCGCCGACCGAAGGATCCAATTGATTCTCATTAAGTACGTATATATACGAGGCGGGAGTACATCAGTACGGGCACTATAGTCTCTCATCAAATGAATCAGCTGCAAATGCGATGCTTGGTAGCATTATTGGTTAATAAATGCTATTATTTTCCTCTCCCTCTTCAGGACATGTCCGTGAACACACCAACACCAAAGCGTGGATCCTACCGGTTGCCGTGTGTGTGTGTGTGTGTGTGTTATAGGCAAAGTAAATAGCCGTTTGTGTGTCTCAGCTCACACGGGCGCTCGGTGACGCAGCGTTTCCGAGCGCAGACCTTAAAGGATATAGGCAGAATACGCGCGCCAGGCTCTTCATGCCGAGTTCCGCTTCGCTTGCGTTTATTCACACATCGACAGGTTTTTTCTTTGTACCAGAAAACGACTGGTCCGACCGTCAGTCGCTCAGTCCCCCGACGTTCGATCTAATTCTATCGCCAGGTGGTTCCACAAGGAGAAGCTGTAATTGAGTTTCGGCGCGGGGTGGCCTGGAAGTGGTGGACAAAAAAATGAATATCCAATTTTTCGGACACGCTGCGATTGCACTCCGGCCGTAATTGCGGTACAATTTTGAATTTTGGGATCAGTGGCGTTCGCGGGCAAAATTTTGAAGTTTCAAAATCGGGGTTGGACGAGCAGTTTCTGGGGGTAATTTTTCCCGTAGAATCGATTCCAAATGTCGAATTCGGTGAAATCCCGGCGGAAGGTCGGAAAAAGTAGGTTTTTTGGGGAAAAATACTATTTCCTCGTGGGATTTCACGAATTTTCCCGAAGTTCCCCAAAAAAAGTTTCCAAAAGTCCAACTTGCTCGGGTGTACCTTGACCTTAATCTATCCTATTATATATTTCCCCAAATATTTTTTTTGTTTCCTCGGAAGGGGAGGGAATTACGTAGATAACCACCCTCCTTGGGAAAGACTTTCGTTCCGAGGGTCGAGGAACGAATCCATATTTTCCTTTCCACGTGAAGTCAGAGGAAAAAAATTCGAATAGCGGCATATTTATCCCCGGTATATTTATTCCTGTTACACGAGGAACTGTGCGCGAAGTTGAAGAGATGCGTCGAACGTAAGGTACCGCGAGGGAAAGAAGAAAGGAAAGTAAAGAAAGAAAAGAAGAGGGAAAGAAGAAATGAAAGGCTGTCAAGAGTTGGAGAGAAGCCTTCGTGGTATTAGTTTGGCTTGAAGGGTGGATGCGAAGAAAAGAGAGTTCCCTTCTTCCTTATATATTTTTTCTTGTATTCTCCAGCGTTCCTTGGGAAAAGTTTGTTGTTTGAAACAGCATTCTGCTCGCTATCATTAATCATGCCCGAGTTTTGGTTTGACTAGAAGCAGCGGCAACAGCAGCGGCAGCACCACCACCAGCAACAGCAACAGCAGCAGCATCAGCAGCGGCAGCAAGAGTGGAAGCAGGAGAAATAGTGGTAGTTGTTGTAATGCTATAACGTGGCTTCATTTCTGTTGGAACGCTGCTTCTCTTATATAGAAATCCAACGGGGTTGTCTGTTAGAAGAGGGGTTGCTTTTAGCTTACCGGGTCCTTGTAAAAACCCCACCTTCTCTTTTTTTTTTACCACGCGAGGGGGAGCAAAATGGAAAAGAGAGAATTTTCCTCCCTTTCTTCATCAAAAATGGGGACCATTTCTTCCTCCATGGGTTCCATGGACGTATTCGAAGAAAGCCTTTCTCGGTTCAATAGCGGATTTTCAACTTTCCTTTGGCAATGTTTGGATTCAAGGCTGGGGTGAGCTCGCGCGTCCCTTTTACTTTTTTTTTTTTCAATGGTCCATGAAGTCTCATTGATTGGGCGTGGATGTAAAGAAAAGAAAATATGAAATTGGAGATAACGTGCGATTTTTTATTTTTTATAACAGGAATTTCAATGTGGAAAATAAAACAAAAAAAAGATAAAGTAAATGAGGGGTGAATTTAGGGGGTATTATTTTACCCCCTCGCATTCGTTTTTTTTTTGCAAAATTAGGACAAAACTGAAGATTCGAAATTTTTTTAAATTTTCCAAATTCGAATTTGGCGCCAAAATTCGAATATTCAAAATGGCGACTCCAATATGGCGGAGGAAAAATGGTACTTATAGTCAAAAAATTGTGTCGGATATTTTTTTTCTTCTGTTTTTCAAAACTACAATAAAATTGAAAATGACATTTTTTTGAAAAAGATTTCTGACTTACCATTTTGTGCTCGCGCGCATCCACGGTTTTGGGACGACAACTATATGTATATAGGTCCCCGGCCATCCTGGCAAGGATCACATCCGACTAAATGAGATTCCACATGCGGCGAAATCAAAGTGGCAGCAGGTGGTCAGAATCATGGCCATGTATCCCGCGGCGGGTATAGGTAAGTACCTTTTTTTCTCTTTATTTTAAAGGTTTCCTTGCGCAGTCCCGCCGTACGCATCCCACGCGGCCATTTTGTTTTCAGGAACTCCACATCTTGAGATTATTAATTACCTTTTTCTAACATATACGATTTCTATCCCGGGAAAAAATAACTTTTCGTCTCCTTTTTTTAAGGATCATTCGTATACATATGTAACGCCTTTCAACCGAAGCCATCCCGCGATATACATATATACACGTTATAGGCGATGCATTATAAATCATCCCCCCTCCCCGGCCTTTTTCGACATATCCTTCATTTTCGGAAGCTTTTGAAGAAATTGTTTCCACGGAATCTAATGGTTCGACACCAAAATGCTTTTTTTTCTTTCTTCGTCGCATTCCAAATTCCTCTCAAATTATCCGTTGGGACAATGAGAAATGAGAAATCTTGGTCACGTGACCCTTCCAACGCTTCGCCCCGAATAGGTTATGTGCCTGAAATGGCGGAACATCTCGATCCTCGGCCATTTTGGAAATTCAAAGAAGGAGGAAATTTCGAATCCTGTTGATACTAAAATTTAAAAAAAATCATAAATTGAAAATTCGAGGCACAAAAATTCACAAAATTATTTGAAAATTGAAAAAAAAATTCTTCTTTTTCAGAAATTACTAGAGCAACGATCTAGAAAAAGCCCATAATATTTTGAATTTATTTCGAATTTTTCGAAATTTGTTTTTAATTCCTACAAAACACTTTGCCAATTTTTCAATTTTTTATTTTCAAAAATATCTTCCAATAAACCTTTTTCGGAATTAAAATTTTTTAAATAAATTTCCCAAAGTTTCTAAAATTTCTCGAAAATAAATATACATATTTTATTTACGATCTACGATCAAAGAAACGATATTTAAAAAAAAGAAGGATTCAAAATTGGCAATTAAAAATTTGCAAATTTCATTTTTCCTATTTTTCCGAATAATTTTCGAAAATCTTAAGAAAACCCGAAAACCGAAGAGGTCTTCGATATATTACAATTGTACTAAATAAAGGAGTTAAGCGTCGTCACGTCAGTTAGCGAAGATAACAAAATGGGGTGTAAGGGGGTAAAACTTTAAACGAGATCTTTGCACAAACAGTGCGAGCAACCCCACGGATTCGCGTCGTCGTGACTGATGGTACTCTTCGATCACAGCTTCAACCCCTGTCCCGACCACCTTAAATGTCACGGGAAACAATCTCTTATACGTGTAAGTGTATGCCCAGACACGTTCTCGTAGAACTTATGTTAATTCGCGTCACCTTTCATGGTAGAAATTACCAGATCCTCGAGGAATACCGAAACGACGTTATTGTGATGAATGCAGTCGAATCAAAATTGGGTTTTCTTTTTTTTTCTTATTTCTCCCCGGGCACAAAGAGACGTTCGGTGAAGGCTGACGAAACGTACGTATGTGGATCTCGGGTTCTTTATGTGCCACATGAAATTTCGACTCTTCTACGATATCCATCAACTTCAAACAGTCAAACTCCGGCTCTATAGGGGTATAATGAACCAACATAAGACAACCTGAGACAACCTTGATTTAAGTTGCAGGTCTGCCTCAAAATTGTAGGGTTTTGTATCCCGTGTAGCGACTGGCTCACGTCCAACGTGTGAACGGAGATAGCTTTCAATATTAATGATACGTAGTTGGTCCTTATTCTTAAGACAGTGTATTTCAAACCAATATGTTTCCTTACTTTTTTATTTTTTTTTTTTTCGAAAAGAAGAGGTTCCAAAGCGTCTAGTAATTTTTTATGATTTTTTTTTTCGAAAAGGAGTTACTCCAAAGCGTCTAGGAATGTTTTATGATTTTTTTTGGAATTTTTTTTAGGGTAAAATAATATTTTATTTTCAGACTAACCTTTTTTAAACAAAAAAATAATTTTCCTTTTATTAGAATATTTTTTTAATCCAAAGTTAGTAATTTTTTAGTAAATTGATAAATTTGTGTAATAAAATAAAATTCAAATTGATAAGAACTGGGTCAAGGTGACACGTTTTGATTTTATGAGGATTTTTTTTAGCAATATCCAAAATCAGAATTTTCAGACGCGAAAGGGAGTCAATTTCTATTGATGCCTCGAAAACTTTCTTCATATTTTATTGATTAGACGATACCGCCGAGTATAAGAGGATTTACCGTGGCGCCATCTGTTGACCTTCTATGGTATCACTGTTTGTAAGAAGTCCGCCATATAACCAAGTTCCCAATTTCAATCAATAGAAACCACGCTACGGTCACAGACGATACAGAAATTCCCTAGAAATTGTTCCAAATATCCCTAGACACCAACAATCCGATCTTAGTTTATTTCTGGGGAAAAATAAGACCTGGGGAAAAAACATTTTTTAGAGGTTAGGTGACTGTCAATATCGTGGCACCTCCATTTTGAGTCTGCGTTTTTTGAACCAATAGATGGGTTTTGCTGGGCGTCCCCAGGAGGCCCAAAATTAATGGAAGAATTGGTTCGGCGTCAATTAAATGCATCGTCCAATGAGACTTCGCCGCGAGAGGTCGGGGCAGTCCAAGTTCGATTCGAATGCAATCAACGTACAGGTGAAATAAATTTCTGCGTCCATAAATTTACCCATGGATTGAATTTCCATATTAAAATAATTAGAGCCAATCTCCATGGGATACTTTGCTCCACATTAATTTTGATACGGGGATTTTTCCAGGGGGGACGGAAGTTACACCCCCCCTTCAAGTTTGAAGGCACCATCCGGTTGTAGCATTACTCATTAAGTCATTTTATTGATACACATACGCGTGGAACACACGAGCATCCTCGTACGTGCGTGTGTACTTTTGCAATTACATTTCTCAGAAAGAGAATGAAATCTCACATACTGTTTCTTGTCTTTACACTCATCTCGTAATGATACTCGCGCATTTCAGTGCTGGAATAATAAATCATGCGCTTGTCGATCCGCTAAAAAAAGGATCTCCCGAGTCGTGATAACAGGAATTCGTTTAATTATATACCCGAGGCTCCCTTATCAATATGCGAGTGTGTAGAAATAGAAATACTCGTTACTGTGACTCAGGGAATTCATAAAATTCCTGCGATCGCCTTGGCTTTCCAACATTCGCAGTCTGAGTCTTCTAGGGGGCGTGGGGCGTATACGCCCCATGCGCTTATTCTCCATTCTTTCCACATTATTCATCCGTTTTACAATTTTTTCATTGCACATTAGCACTTTTTTTGTTGGATAATTAATTTTCAGGTGTATATTAAATATTTGACGACAAAAACCCCGATTGCGTCCCTTCAGGAGTCAACAAAAGGGACGTTTAAGGCCATTATCAAAGACAATTTTCGAGCTGCATTGAGTTTCCACTGTAGAGGGGGTAGAAAAATTCGAACGTTGACGATAGAGGCAGCAGCAGTGGCAGTAGCAATGGCAAGAGCTGGAGCAAAAGCAAACCAGCTTCAACAACGGCAATAAGCATCACTTCCTATCTTTTTATTTGTCTCTCTCTCTCTCTCTTTCTCCGTCTCTTCCTCTCTTTTTCCGTGTCACGAAAAATCATTAATCTTACTATGTTTTCTCACACACTCCGATGTGGATTTAGAGACTCGCAAGGATCTCGACTCCACTCTCTACTCAACTATAACCGTATCTTTCTCGAAACCGTTTTTCTCCATCTGGGGGAAAAGAAAGAGCAAATAAAGAATTACGTACATTTTTACGGGCAAAGATGCTTTTTTGGGAAGAGGAGGACAGAACGGGAGACATTACGGTATTGAATTATTTCCAGATCCAGGGGAGAGCCTGTGTCGGTGTCACCTACAGGGTCGAGATTGTCTGGAGATTAATGAAGAATTGTTGAACAAAAATTTTGAGGAATTCGGGACCTAGGGAATTTTCGGAGGTTTTACCAACATTTCTAAATAATTCTGGGGCGATAGGGAGCTACGAAAATTTTTAGTAACATTTCATAGAATAATCAATTTCAATATTTCATTTTAATTAACAAATTTAATTTAAATTGATTCACGAATAAAATATTGGAGCTCGGGGAGTCCCAAAACTCGGACCCCGAGGCTGCATTCGTTCGTTACTTGACTTCAGCAGTGCCCGATGCGACCCGTGCTGCCACCTGTAATGCCTCTGAGCGGGAAAACCCGTTACCGACGCACCCAACGGTCAATTTTGCATCTCCGCGATGAGGCGCAATCGCTGGCACGTAATTGGTAGGTCGGGTGCTCGTGTGGATGTTAAATAGCCGTGTTCCACCGCTAGAGGCAGCGAAGCTAACAATAATTGTTGCGAATTGCGAGCAGTTAATGGGATACGAGTGACCCAAACGCGAGATTGCGTTCAACCGCCGGTCGTGGAGCAACATACCTCGAATTCATCGATAATGTTCATCAATCTCCTGATTATGTACTACAATGTTGATTAAAAAAAAAAGCCACGTTAGACATGACGTTACGCAACTCACATTCAAATATACGTATGCGGCATGTAACAGGTATCTACGTGTGTTGGTGGTTGTGTGGTATATGAAAAAGTGCATACACACCCATACACGGCAGGGTAATTACTATACAAGAGACTCGGTGAGCAGCCTGCCCACTTTTCACGCGCACACAATCTAATGGATAACGAATGGTTTCATAATTACGTGCTCCCCCCCCCCCCCCTCTCCCTCTTACGCCATGGAAAGGTGAAAATAAAATTAAAAGAAAAAAAAAATTCAGAAGATGAAAAATGTTAATTTTCATTGCGTCACTCCGCTGCTCACACGTATTTATACAAGGACTCGCATCTACTTGTTTATGACCCCGCAGTGACACCTACGGGTCACTTTTGTCATCACTAGCGCTCGTGACGACACTCGTGTATTATTTGTTTTTAATAGCGACATCTGTAGGTCACTCGAGTCGTACACGCGTTATCGTGACACTTGTATACGCTGGGTTGATGCAATAATACTTCGTGCTTTTCACGACAGATGGCGGTACAAAGATAGGATGAATTTTTGTATCTACACATTGTTTGATTAAAAAGAATCAACATTTTTGAGAATATTTTTCGTTACGTTGTTTGGAGATTTTTGAAAATTTCTTTTACAGGAAATTTAGGACCTTCAACGTCATGGATTTTGAGTCGAAATGGTAACGGTTGAAAATTTCAGGTTTTTCTATCAATTGAAAAATTCTAATTCTATCAGAGAATTATATTTAATCAAATATTTGGTTTATAATTATTGTTAGTTCAGAAATTTTATTTAAAATTCAAGAAAAAATAAACATTTATGTTATGAACATTCAAGACATCAATATTTTTTGTAAAAATAAACAATTAAATAATTCAATATAATTAAATAATTCAAAATAAAAATACTCTTCTAAAAAATAAAAGGACTGAAGAATAATAATGGCGATACCGCCTGTGATGATTCTTTTTTAACGGAATTATTTTTCTAATGAAAATGATACATTGCATTATCGATACACCTTAGAGAGGCTTAAAGGTCACATATGTCATAGACAAGCCATTATTGACAAGTATCCAATAAGAGAAGCCGAGGAAAAGAGAAAAGCCAAGTCTGTTGAAATTAATGATGTCTACCAATTCTTTCTTCACCTTCGTCGTCATTCTTCGGATCTGTATACACGTCGGTATAAAGGTACTCTTTTATTCAAATCTGCTTCTGATTGGGTATATCTATGCATGGACGCATGTATGAATAATAAGTGAGATCGCTTATCGGTCATTTTATTTCTTAGAACTACTTTTTTTTTTCAATCAGCTACGGAGGATCATAGTAACAACTGCACTTATTTCTTGACTCGGAGTGGTTGGTAAGTTGAGCGAGTTTAAAATGGTTGGTAAGTGGAGCGAGCTTAAAATGGTTGGTAAGTGGAGCGAGCTTAAAATGGTTGGTAAGTGGAGCGAGCTTAAAATGGTTGGGTAAGTGGAGCGAGCTTAATTATTCAAATCATTAATGATAGCCATTAACTAATTTTCAAAATATAAAAGCCTAACATGTTACAAAAATAAGAAAAATAAACCGATTAGAGCTGACTGCCAACATATCAGCTCCCAACAGTACTTGTTGCACCTTAGCCTATCGATACATCGATTCTTACAAAACTACAACCCTTCCGTCGAAACAAAAACGTCCTGGAATCAAAGTTAGACCATTGTAGCATTGTATGCACCACACAAACCTCTCTAGAACCGAATTTGTCGCCTGTTATCAAACAAATTCGGATCTACAGGGTAGATGTAGAGCATTAACTGGGCCTTCTTTGTATTTCTTTCCTTCCGGCACATTCGCTTACGCTTCGTTTCAAGTATTATCTCAACATCAGCCATTAACGTGCCAGTTAATGTAAGTTAGCTCGGCCCAGTATCAGATAATCCGTTCCAAACACAGATGTCTCTGTTCACACGTTCTTGTATTACTTTTCGGCACCGTTGCTTCGGAATTCAAATTATCGCAGTTGATGTCGTTTGTCATCCGTCCTCGTGTCATCATTGGTCACCTGAAACATTTGATGGTTATTATTTATGCTCTCTTTAGGGCAAGGCTGAACCCAAATAAACGATTGAACTCAAAAAAAGATCTAACAATTTTTTAAATAAATAATATCGACACTTTTTCGATATAAAAAAAATTTTGTCGCCAAGGACAGGGTCTCAGTTACCAATAAATATTTTTGCTTTCCCCGGAAAGATCCCGGATCATGGCGAAAAAAATTCCGGGAGTCAATAATTTTCACGATATCCTCTCATTTGCGTCTCCAGTCGCAGGCACGATTTTGCAAGACCGCGAAGATCTGCAGCGATGGTTTGAATGGCTTATTGATTAAATTACACCTGCAGTAGTACCGATAGTGACTGATGCGCTCTGTCTCTGTCTCTCTCTCTCACTTTGGCAGAAGGAAAAAAAGATAAAACATTCCTCTTTACATTTGACGAAGCCAGTAGAGCATTAACGGCACGATGATGACACAGCTGATCCTGCGGACAAGGTCGTATTCTTCTTATGTTAGCGGTACGTTAAAGAGTTATCCTGCCGCTTTTTCCGCCTTATCCTTTTATAATTTCTTATGTGGTGCCGATGCACCGTCACACGTCTTCCAGGTTAGTTGGTCAAGACTTTATCCCATTCATTGTCGCTTCGCCTGGAATTTAATATTGCAATATTTTTAATGAGAAATAATAATAATAATAATAATTGTGATGATTATTATAATAATAATAATAATAATAATAATAATAATAATAATAATAGTCACAGAATGAGAATCATGATTCAACTGGAAAAAAATTATAGACGCTCTAAAAAATAAGACAGGGGCCCCGGGAAGAATACCTACGCGCCTGGAGTTTGAGTTGAACGTCTTTATTTTGAAAAATACTAGGATTTTGGAAAAAATTGTATGATAAAATTTTTAGGATTTTTCTTAAGAGTTTGATTTTTTCAAATTGGAAATACTTTCCGTCAAATTTGAGCGAAGAATCTTCGGGAAAAAAATTCTGTTGGGCTATAATATTTTTAATTTCTAATTTCCCATTTTAATTTTAAATTTTCTTTTTCATTCCAAGACTTGGTCGTTTCCGAAAATTCCCCAAAACGTCCCTTACGACATTGATCCCACCTCCAGGAATATCACTACGCCTCGGATGAGCCCTCAAGCCCATTTTGAACTCCCGGGATTCCTCTAAAGGGATTACTGCAGTCAATATTATGAAGGATAATTGAAGTTTATCCGTTTGCTAAGTCGACAAATTTGCCGAAATCCATCTTAATCCCTCTCACTCGAAGGTGGTGCCTCGGAGTGAGGACAAGATGTCAAAATAATGTCCACTTGCAAAGTCGAGTGTTATAACGGTGACCATTTTCATACTCGGTACTTACATCTCTGCAAAAACGTATAACATTTCATCCCTTGGGAATTTAATGCTCGAGGGTAAAAATAAGGGGAAGGCAAAGAGAAAGCGTGGCGAATAAGGGAAAGGAAGAGAGAGACGGAGGTATTTTAGCAGGCCAAAAAGGGGGTCTTCCTATCGACCCGACGGGTCTAAAACGACGCCATTGCCTTCGTATATATACGTTATACGTACGCCGACGCTGTCGTTACTCTCCTGGGTATATAATTTTCATTGCTGGCTAGAAACTGTTGCTGTACTGCTGGAAGCCACCTTTCAGTACACTCAAAACTTTCGACGCCTGCAACGCTCTTTCGCACTTTACCATTTAGATTAACCGAGTGACTTACGGTCTCCATATCTGCAATATCCATGCCAACAGCACCCCCACCCCCTTTTTTTGTTAGTTATCGCGAAACAATGGACAGCCATATTTTTTTATTTAATTTTTTTTTCTCTGTATTGAGTTTCGCTGGAACCAAATTGTACCGAATAAATTTTGTCTCGTTAATTAATAATTTGTTTTAGTGAATTTAGAATTTCCCTCGAACGCGACGGGATTCGAACCCACGTCTTAGATTTTCGGATTGAGATTTTCCACCCAATAACACTTCCTCTTTAAACCCGTCAATTGGCTTGACTCCACGGTGAACTCCATTGTCTTCTCCGGCACGGATCCCGGGTTTAGACGAACCAGATTGCACCGGATAAGGTTCGGTTGCAATAAAAGCTCGGTAGAGGACGAATCGCTGCAGTTACGATTCGTCCGCGTATTAACATTTGTTTAATAAATACACACACGTACCTTTGTGGCAAAGCAGGAAATGTCGTTTGCTCTCTAAGCTTGCGGTCATGGCAGAGGCTGACGGTCATATTCAGCTCCGGGCTCCGACACAAAGGAAGACGTTATTCAGGCGGGACGTGGTTTCGCCGACGACGGCGAATATAAACCAATAAACGGAGCTACCATCTGCTTGCCAGCCGGCATCTTTTTTTTTAAACTCCCTTCCCTCTCGACTTTTCTCCGGAGGTACGTATTTTTCCCCTCCGAAAAGGAAGGTTCAACGCCGCTACGATGGGATGTTGTATCCTCTCTGCAACGAAACCCGTTAAAATCAGTAAAACTGGTATTAATTAATTTTTTTTTTCTTTCGACAATTCCATGGACGCAAAAATTTCTCATTCGAGTGGACCCGAGACACCCAGGCAATGAATGTCCTCCTTTGTAATTTAATTAAAGAAACGTCCGACGACTGGAAATCGTGACAATTCGCAAAGCGCATGGGTGGAATTAAAATTAATCATTCGCGGTTGTAAATTTAATTATCGCTTGAAATGTGGATGTTCGAATTACGTGGTGTCTCATGATCATCATCGCGATATAAATTAACACGTTTCCGCAGTGTAGTGACGCCATACACGGTATTCATGGCGCACAATAAGTACTCGTTAGTATCGTCTGGCCACTCTCATTGTCTGGCACGCGGACTCGAAGAGCTTTTCCCACAGGCTGTTTAAAAGTATAAAAATACAACAGCCTTTTTTTTATTCTCGCTACTAATAACGAATAAGCGGAATATTAATGGCGCTAATAAGCGGAGTCACAATTTGGCATGAAAAACAAATTAGTTTCTCCCACGCATTCGTGGATGCAATAATGAGCAAATTTTTCATGGAAATTTCTACGTTGATCTGTTTTCGATATGGTTTTGGTATCGCCGATTCAAATTTTGGCGAAAAAATTATCGGTGGGATTCGAACCCGGGACCTGAACTTTCGAATCGTGTCGGTAATGCAGGTTTCTCTAGATAAATTACCGTATTTTCGATTATAGAAGCTTTAATCATCAATAATTGTGTTTAATTAGTACTTTTTAATTACTTTTTGTGATTTGGGCTAAAAATTGCGACGACGGGTCTCGGTTACGTATTTATTTGGCAACCTACAATTTTTGCGCGAGGGTGGAACGACTTTCCTGCGAAGGAAACCAACAACGAGAGGGTGCTGGAAAGTTTGGCGAGAATGTGAGGGAGGAATTAGCACGCAAATGGTATTCAGAAGCGGTATTTGATGCATTACGAGTCGGTGCAACTATACTTTATGCGTTTCTACCTACTTTAATAGCGTCTCCGTCTAAGTAAAATTAAATAGCGCGATGGTGGTGCGGCGAACAGTTGGTATAATAACGGCAATTTTGTCAGAATTATGGAAGTTTACGGAACGGGTCTTAATGAACTTACGAGACTACGATTTAATGCCGAAGTTGCAGCGCCCCTAGCGAGGAGTCGCCTTATCTGTGAGCCTCCGTAATCCCCAGCCGAGTAATTTAACGTTTCGTGGTCTGGGCTAGGGACAATTTTGGGAATTTTTTTCAGGGATAAAGGCATCTTCAAAAATTGCAAATCGATATCAAAGGAATGGGCCAACATGAAGGAAGTGGGCTAACATGGACGACCTCACCAGACAGAGACGAAGGTGGGGCAGGATGAAGATGACGATAATAAGAACACTGAAATTAAGTAGATCCTCTCGAGATCGTATCTCGGGGATACTGGATCACAGCAAAAGTTTGCTATGGAGTTACGAGATCGTTTCGGATCCTCCTGAAACACAGAGCAGGTCTGCAGGTTTAGGAGGATTGGGAGGCTGGACGTGGAATGCGGGCGGAGTAGAGGAGTCCTTGATTGGGCTTCTCTTAGCCGGTTTCTCTCTTATACTTGAACCCACACACACGCATACAGACGAATGGGTCCAGACATACAGCAGCCACGTCTATACATACGTAGAGCTTCTTATAATATATGTTATGTACGTTTCTAAGAGTCTGCTATATTCTTTCGGTGCGACTACATAATAACCGAGTCTCCGGACTCGCTGCGAGACCATGAAATGCAGTCTCACAGTCCAGCAATGGTCCCATGACTCCCGAAAACTCTTGCAGTGGATTATTTCAAGAAAAGTTCCAGGGGATTTGTTCCTTACTCACTCAAATTCTGCGAAATTGGTGGATTTGGTTCTCTAGCGTCTGGTAACCCAGTGATTGTATAGGGACTCGGCGTGTCCGACGCGAAAGACGTGGGTTCGAATCCCGAATTTGTGGTATCAAGATTGAAACCTAATTTTCTGACTGGGAATAATAATATACTAATTTCGTTTGTCCACGTGCGTGATGAAAAATAAAAATAAGCAACCAAAGAAAAATTGATAGCTTCAATTTTATAGTGATTGCTTGCAATTTTTATTCCGTAGGTTGCCTTTGTAAAAATATTTTTCCTCGGGAATTTTCTTTCAATATAATTTTAGTGGTTTTCTTATCAAGATTGAATTATTATTATTTTACACAATCCGAACTTTAGAAATTTATTCTCTTCAGAAAAATATTCCGATTTCCAAATTAGTAAAAAAATGTAATTTTACATAAAATTCGGATCTGCAATTGCAGTTGGAAAAATTAGGAACCGAAGCAAAAATTAATTTTGTCAAATCTAAAATTGAAAAAAATAATTTTCTATCAAATCATCAATATTTTTTTATATTCAATTCTCACACTTTTTTTTAACGAAATTCCATGGAATAAAAAAATCCTAGCATCTATTACTATCGCACAAAAAATTATTTTTCGCGATCCCCTAAATTTTCCAATTTTAACGTGAAACTTAAAATGACTCCCATAAACTTCTCACGTCTTTTCAAAATATCAAAAATCAATCCAAATCTACATTTCACTTTACCTTCCATTCCAACCCGCGGCCTAATTTTTCGGTTTCCCCTATTTATTTTCCCAAATCGTATTTGCACATACACACCTATATACACGCACACAAACACACATGAAGACCAATCTTTAATGCATAACTTACCGTTTTGGATTGGCCGCCGTCGAGAGGCTGAGGACAATAGCAGTGATACGCAAACAATTGTCTTCCGATATTTCAAGGCAACGTATGCACTCCCAGAGCCGGAGTCAATATGCGAAACAGTTGCACCAGCAGCAGTCTTAGGAACATCGGTAACGGTAACAGGAGCAGAAGTAGCATCAGCATCAGAAGCAGCAGGAGGAAAAGCGGCCATTGGATACATGCGCCCCATATAAATGGATATCTGAGTCTGCGTCAGGGGTTGAAACCGGCTTTTGGGGCGTCGCCATTGCAGTGATGACAAAAAATGTAATGTGCAGTAATATCAAGAACGACCATGACTTCGTTTCCTTTTTGTTGCCCTTACTTACATGGAAATAAACAAACTCCTACGATTTATTTTCTATCGAATTTACTCGGAACTCGCCGCTAAAGTGTATCCTACTAACAAACTCAAAAGTACGTGGGAATCGAGTGAATGTAAAATCCACGTCTGTTCGGCGCAACGACAAGTCACAGACTGCCCTGGCGATTGTGTCGATCCCGCTTCCCTGCGAAATAACCATTAACATAAATTATCATTGGCGACAGTTACTACTACAACTGTTACTTCCACAGTTGGAGCCACTCACCGACGTACGTTTGAGCCTGTGTGACGCACACGTATACCCTCCAGCCGGGAATATTATACAACTTCAGTTCCTTTCAGTTTTTGGGGCCGTGCTATAAAATCAAACCTTAGAATCCATTACAATAGGTTTTCGGAGTATCCTTGAACCCGCATACCTGCGATTATATGACTTTACGTTTCGACGTTTTAGGGAGTTTCCATTTGCGTGGAAATTATTTGCCAAAAAAAAATTGTCGAAATAATTTTTTACTAATTATTAATGCGCCCAGTACAGGCCCTCTTCGCCCAGTAAAGGACCAAGCACGTTCTATGCGACGGGAAACTATAAAGATCGAAGTACTCCAGCGCCCCTATCGGAACGAGACATAACTAAAAACCTTACTCGCCATCTCGGTGACATATGGTACAAATATTGCGTCAATAGGTCCAGTGGTTTGTCAGTGATGACGCGGTTTACTCACGCACGATGGATTTTTATGTGCCAGGATTGTGCGGCCCAGTCTGGAGGTGGGCAATAAACTCTGGACCGTAATGGGTAAAAAAAAATTGAAATCCTCAATTGGGATCCACTATTCTCGACACCAGCCGTGGACAAGACGGAAAATTTTACGTTCAAATATGTGGTCATGTCATAAGGTCAAATTGTCTCGCAGGAATCGTCCAGAGGACGAATTAATTTTCCAACAAAAATTCGAGATCTTCGGATGTAAATGTTGAACGCTTATTTGGCAAAATGTAGATTTTGGAAGGTGCCGTTAATGTCTGGTAAAGAAATTCGGAAATCATACATAAGATGTAAACATTGTTCATTGTGTAAATATTTATTGGGCCGTTCATGTTTGTGACCTTGAACTTGACTGTCTCCAGACACTTTCGCGGCAGAATAAAATAAGTTTATGCGCATATACTGATTTTATTAACCTGTGTCGACGTGCACACTCACATATACATAATGCATGTAATATATTTTCTGGATGGCGTCTAGTCGATTGACGAGAACGATTGCAGCGTCATCGAGGACCACACCATTGCCACTCTTCTTTTCTACAAATGGCCGGATGACGATGTTGTTATGGATGTGTTGCTCTCTATTAGTAAAATAAATTAGGCTGATTCAAGACCGATTATAGATTCGGGAACCGGTTTTGTTTATGTTTAGTTTACGCCGATTGTGTACAGGCGTTATAAGTAGTTTTGTGTTTTACTGAATTTCTTTTATTTTCTCAGCTGAAGATCATTTTTGAGCTTCTAGAAATTGTAGAAATTAGTTGGGACAAGATTTGGTACCGGATCGCGAAAAAAAAACATATTCCAAAAATTTGAGCGACTTCCAAAATTTTTGACTCCATAGAAAATGGACCCACCCTAGCTTGAAAAATAATATGGGACTAAAAAGATCACAACCTGGCGAAGAATCACGCAACTTCTAAGTCAGAAGTTAGTGCGAGGGGCATTTGGCTCCCAAACGTTCGGTAACTTACGGAACTTCCACGCAATATCGACATATGGTACGACATTCGACGCAAGAGTAGATGGAAGCACTGCAACCTTCTTATCGCTTGTCGATATAAATTTACCGACACTTACCAGCTGTCGGTAAATAATTACCGGTAAATTCTACCTTCTTGTAGCAAAATTAATTCTAAATATCCTGAATAATATAAAAATTCATATTTTTGTTATTATTCAGCGAGCAGAGATTGTGAAAGGAGAGAAACCTACTTTACCAGTAGAAATCTTTTTAATCGACGCAGAATTTGTGCACATATCGGTAGAAAAATTTCGCAGGAATTTTCCATGCCGACCGAAAATTTCTGTACCGACCGAGGGATTCTAGGAAAATCGTCTATACCCACCGCGCATTTATCGATACAGAAGATTTCTACTGATATCTTTTCTCAACCTGTACGGAGGGAAGCCATTAGTGGCCGACGATGTTACGTATCGATGTCCACGATGATTCACAGATGGCGGAGTCGTCGTTTTCTCACTGCAGCCTTTACGAATAGAAACTTGAACATCAATATTTCATAAAAATGCATTTTTTCCTACGTAATTCCTTATTATAATCATATATTGAAAATCAAGACTGTGCGTTACAATCCCTGTCTGAAGTTACCTTTCATGATGGATGAACCTTTCTAGCACTCAGGCGTTAGGAAAACAGCTATTAATCATTCGACAAACGCTACTCGTATCCTACAAATTAATGGTAATAATGTTTATTACTAGAAACCTATTACTTAGAAATTTATTACCAGCTTCTCGGCTACCTTGATTCCTTTCTCAGGCATTTCCATACTTCAGAGAGTGTGACTCTCGTTCCAATAGCAACTCCCTGACTCTTCAAATTTCTGCGAAACGTCCCAATCGACAAACCTAATTCCCAGACCGCAGCGAACGCGAGACCATGGAATTTCATTGGAGGAGGTGAAGGAGGAGGGGGGAGAGCATCCACCAATCGCAGCGAAGAGCGCCACTACCGCGACAGCGCGAATTTCAAATCTTCCCGAACCCTATTGTTTACTAATAGCCCTGATGTTACGAAAAAAACAAAATAGAAAATATCAGGACAAAGTGTTTCCCTGTTGATCTCAGTGGGCAGCGAATAATATGCTAATGGCAGTCGTACCCATAACACCAACCTCCCCCCCCCCCCCCCCGTACCCCAAGCGATATTTGATGGGACGTTAACGTATGGGAACATAATGGTCGTCGACTCAAGTAGAAGCAAGTAACGTGTAAGAATCCGATATTACATATGGCGTTCACCGCAAGTCTCTGTTAGCCCCTTCCTCGCATCCCTCGTTCAAAAAATTCTACCCTCCCGGGACGCGTTCTAAGAGAGGCGTACATACATGCACACACGTGTACCTCCAACTGACGTTAGTTGGACCTGAAACGGAGGAACTTTATTAAAACTGACACCGCAAAATCCATTTACGCGTTTCGCTCTAGCGTTCGCCAGGATAGTTAAATTTCCAGGCTACACGTGGGGTTTCCAGGCTCGGGTCTGGTCTGTTTTTCAAATTGCGTATTGTATCATCAGGCTGCTGCCAAGCGAAACTATTACAATTCCTAGCGTAGGTCTTCTCTTCAAAGCCAAACTCTACACCCCCGTTTTTGGCTCGAGGCATCGCGCCCGACCGTCAAGGGAGATTTATAGCAACTCGAATTCCTCGACTAGTCTGAAGGGGTGGAACCGAAGTAAAGAGTAAAACGGGGTAGTTGAAGGGGAGTGAGAGGTAAGGAGGGTACTCGTCACTCCGACGTGACGGCCGCAGAACTCACTCTCTTTCTCTATCCCTTCTCTTCCTATTTCTATATACTCCATCGCTACTTGTTCCTCTTGGTGGTGCTCCCATCCCTCGCCATGGCCTCTTTTCTACACCACCGAAACGATGCTTTTCTTTACCACCTTATTATACTTACTGTACGTGTACACTTTGACAGACACTTCCGCCCGAACTCTTCCATTCTATTCCACCATTATCATTATTATTATCGCTTTTCGTTTCAAGGTTTAATTTAAGGGTGGTTCTGCAGTAGTTTAAAAACAACATACACCATGCTAATGTTGTATGGCTGAACGAAACATCATAAAGCGCCACCTATCGGAACGAAACCTAACTAAAAACCTTACTCGTCATCGCGACTACACATGGTGTAAATAACGCCGCGATCGGTCCAGTGGTTTGGCAGCGATGATGCGGTTTACCCGCGCACAATGGGTTTCATATTTTTCTAAGTTGCCTGGAGCTACGTATAATCATTTTTTCGTGCTTCCGTACACAATTTTGGTGAGTTTGACCGTCTCGCGAGTGTCGAACCATCCGACCGAAGTCAGCAATGGCAGAGTTCATCAACGAAGTTGAATTGAGCCAAGTTTTTGTTTCTTTTGTCGAGATTCAGCGGTTAGATATGAACATCACGATTCTGCCCATAGGCGGCGGTGTTCTATACTTATCTATTTAATGACCCTCACAAAATTGCACTTCTAATTCATCCGATCAAATTACGCCTCTTCCACTTTTCTTCAATTTTCTTCTTTTTTTTTTCTTCCTTCCCTCTTGCCAATTCCAAAACTTTGTAGACAATCGTAGTTCTCCTCGACACGCATGTAGCCTTAACCCGGTGTTTCCATTCCAATCGAGAAATCCGACGAAAATTTAAATGGCAATTGTCGATCAGAATGTTATTTTTTTTGCTAAAGAATCTGCAAAAATATCTGACAAAGTTACCCTGCAACTGAAGGAAATTTACGAGGGCCGACTCCTGGGCCGTTGTAACCAAGGATCAAAGGGTTCGAGGGCCCTGATTTATAACCCGAACCCCTCCTTGCAAACTAATATTCGCAACGAGGAAATTACGCTGCCACGAGTTGCTACAATTTTGCCCAAGGTTACCCAAATAATGTAAACTCTTCTAAGCGTCGCAATTGTTTCCTTGAAACCCTTTCAAGGAAGGGATAAACCCTTTGCCGACGTGGACAATGCGAGAATCGACTTTGGGGACCTGAACGATTTTGGCGAAAATTCAGGGTCAGTTGAAGGCGTTCCAGTTCCTTGCGAAAAGGTTAACGATTTTACGCTGGGAAATATTTTTCTCGCACTTTTCGACAGAATTGTTGCTTCGATTCTCGTCAAGAAAGTGTCCAGAGACCAGCAATAATACCCTTGCGCAATTTATTTATCTGTAATTTAAAAAAAAAAAGGATCTACGTTCACCGTGAAATAAATAAATGACACTATCGGCGATTTCCTAGTAGGAACTGCCTCCGAAGAAATTGAAAGGGATACGTAGGTAGAGCATTTCATTTTTTTCCTCAAATAAACGTTATCTCGTAGAATTGAAACACTGTTGAAGCATAAATCAATTAAATTGTAAATTACAATACAGAAGCTGAGCAAAACGACCACCTGTTGGAAAGCGAGAGTAGTATAGCAGTACAGAGAACTCCAAGGTAGGGATAAAAGGGTGAAGTGGGGACGCAGCTATCTCGTAAATTCCGTGTTCCACCTCACTATCATGTGTAATAAAAAAACGTTTATATCCCTCCTTTGCTTTTCCTTTTTTTTTTCTTTATTAGCAGCTTTTTACCCAGGTACGAATAATTCAGGCACGTCTCGTCATCCGCGCCCATTCTTACCGATTTCACGAGCTCCAGTCGGCTAATAAACTTTAGAAGTCAATCTTCAAACAATCCCTGATCCAAATATTAGAAAATCACCAATTTTCCCTGATTTGGGAAACCTACGAGCCGAGCCTATTCGAATTTCGCGCGCGCTCGTCACCGACAGCGCCCCCCGTGGGGCCTAAGTCAACTACGCTCCTACTCGTTTCTGGTCTCTCGAGATTTCTAATTTTACACCTACGTCACCGTTTCCACTCGATTGTCCTCTCGAATGTATCATCCAGTATTGACGAGGGCGCTGTATAGATAAGCGTATAATTGGGAATGCGAAGAAAGTATGGAGGAGTAGGTTGGGACATTGAGAGCTGCCAGGGATGATTAATCCTTGCAGCCTGAAAGGAACCAAGAACCAAAGCACCCTTGGAACTGTACCTCGGTGTTGGGAGTCAAAAGGGTGCAATTGCGATAAGTGGGTCTCCAGCAAATACGTCCTTTTGACACCGAGCCAGGGATATGTACTCCTCCACCTCAGTGGATGTCTTTCTTTCTCCCGTTCTCTTTCATTCTTTGACTCGACTCAACCCCTCGGTATCTATACTTCTACCACTCGTACTTTCCCGTACGTTTCGTTTGTTCTCCAGCCGTGTCATTCGTTATTACATCGTAGAAACTCGCGGATATTTGGAATTCCAAGTGACGTCTGGCTAAAGCGTTCCCTGTTCGTCGTTTTCTAACGAATCATCTTTCCTTAGCTTGCCACCGTACAGCTGCAGCTTCCGGCTACACCGTTTTCACAACTCCAACGTATTTTCCGCGGAAGAGAACGCAATCCAACGCTGTCGGGTTTGTTAATTCGGTCACGGACAGCGCCCCCTGAAGGGTACCAACGGAACCTCAAGATTTCCCCCAGATATGGCGTCCCCTTGTCGATTTATCGTAAGAAATCCCTCCCCAACGAGGGATAAATTTTGGGCACTTCAAACTTCCCGCCGATTCATCACTGACAGCGCCCCCAACCGGTCCTCGCGGCAACCGACCAATCGAAGGACGTCGCGCGAGTATGACGAGTTCCGCATTCTCTTCTTTATCTCATCGAAGTCCGTCATTCCTTCAGCGGGAAAAAATCGGCTCCAGAGCAGGCCTATTCCTCTCGACTAGGAGGCTCTTCGAAGACGTTTGCGATCGAACCTCAAGCCATTCGCTGATATTTGCATCTAGCGTGTTTCGTCCCTTTGTTGGCGATTCCACCTCCCACGTACGTACATATACATATGTACGTGGCGAGGCTGTCACTCAGTAAACTTGGCCTTCGCTCACGAGAAGAAATCTACGTGGAAAGAAGAAGCAACAGCAGCAGCAGCAGCAGCAAAAGAGATACCTCGCTTTTGGTGTCTCTCTCTTTCTCTGTCTTGATTTTCAAACCTCCCTGCAGGGCGTAGTACCGATACATACGAACGTACGTACACCCTTCTTGTCTTCGATGTCTTACCTGATGCATTCCTGCATACTATTCCGCTCTTAACTCACATATACATACCCCGAAACAAAAACAGGAATTGTTTCTTCTTACTTGCCTCCGCTCTGCTGCGCAACCGGTATCGTCATTTTTGCAGGCGAGCTTTGTCGCACGGAAAAAAAAAAATTGATATCCCTCATGAGACAGCTTGATCGCGAAATGACACCTCCGATCGCCGGGGCAATATTAGGATAATCTTACGTCGCGATGGGTAAGACTCATGGGGGTCCGGTCCTCTTTTTGTCCCTTTTGACTTCATTCCGCTTGTATTCGTATTAAAACCAGGATGGGAATGAGTATAGTTGGAAGGAAGGTCGCATTAATAAAACATTAAGGTTTTGTAGACGATGTATCGATGTAGTGTTTATATTATCTTCTTTGATGTCGACATGTGAATTGGACAGATTTGTTATTCAGACTCCGTACATAAAAGTGCTGAAGTCTTGCTCCGCTCCGTTTGTGGACAGGACTTAAACGCGTATGCCCAACAAAACGGACAACCAACAGATAGATAGACAGGCAGACGGACGGACGGACGGATGGACAGACATACGTACGTACGCACAGTATATACGCGCGCATGTACGTACCACTTGCGAGTTTCGCAAAAGACGGTTCCTTAAAGACAGGCAGTTGGACCACAAATCGATTCACGAAGGACTACATTAAAAATACTTTTCATGATAAACATGTGGCTGGAGTATCGTCGGATCGCTCTGGATCTAGATTTGCATCGATCGCCCATTTTGAGGTTATGGTTGCCCTACGATTTGTCGGACCGACCTAGGCAAATAGGTCCTGAATCGCGTAACAGAGTCACGGACAGCGCCCTCTACCGGAATATTCTGGAATGAAACTTCAACTTTCGCCACGCGAATTTCAAAATGTTGGCCTTGTTTTGGAAAACAATGGAAATTATTCGTCCCACAATTTTTTCCGTTACGAAGAACGGGAGTAGCATCGATTTGTGGTGTTCGCTATTGGAAGGCAGCTAATGAGGATTATTACAACGTTTAAGATCCTTCCTCCAACCGAACATTTTGGTTTCTTTGTGTATATCTTCTTGTCTTTTTTGCCCATCTTTTTTTTGGGTTAATTCTTTTTACATTCACTTTCTGTCTGGGATTGTATTCTTGATGTTGCATTTGGTATTGATATTCTTTGCAATGCTGGGGTTTCTCGACATCCCTCTACTCCCCATCTTCCACCAACTCTCAACTCAGCACTGTGATCCCGAACCTTGACTCTTCATTAATCACCTCCGTGGTATCAATGACTGACTGAGTGACTGACGGCAAGCGAGAAGGTATTATATGCCAACGGTACGGTGTGTTCACGCCGCAAACGATACTGTATCTGTATACGTATGCGTGTGTGCAACGCATACATGTCAGAGTTTTCCCCCTTTATACGTACCCGTGCATTCAGACGCATATATATTAATAATGATAACATTTTCTCTGCACTTTCTTTCGAAAGGTACGTATTGGAGATTCTGTCTCTCACGTTCGTACCGAGAGCGGTGAAATTTTCCGTCTCACAAGACCAGTTTCTGAAAAAAAAAAAACAGGAGAATCTTTGAAATTGGGTTGCTAGAGGATCTCTTAAATCAAGTCAGACACCACGAGTGTCATAATCCCTTCGAAAAGCTGAAAAAGTTTCCCAATGCAGGTTGGAGACTGAAGGGGACGAGGGAAAAACTGTGTCTAAAAGCTTAGATTATACCTGCAATGATCATAGAATATTCGGCTGCGGTGTATGCACAGCAACAGCAACGGACATCAGCAGGCAGATAACGCAATCTTGAGTTATTTACGATCGGATGTCGCGGGGGAAATGTACGCATCCCGCTGACATTCAGTCGAGAGGTATACAGGCATCTTAGGCGGACCCCGCGGCCTACTCACTTTCGGATTTAGCATTTGTGTACACATATATTATACAGTTTGTCACACATATTACCATAAGTATTAAGACTAATTTATTTATCTCTGATGCTAAACAGGGAAATGCTTCATTTTTAAAGATCCGACCCTAACCTCGTTCTTCTTCCTTCGCTGCTTTCGCGTCATTGGATCCTTTGAAAAAATATAAAAAATCAAGTTCTTCATATTTTCCACAACTTCCCCTTAAATTTGGTTCTCAAAATAGCTATTTTCGAAATCTGCCGGAAAAAATACGTCGAATAACGACTTTTTTAAGAAAAATTCATAGATTTTATTATTGGAAGTCAGATGCCCCTGACTTTGAATGCGTGTATCTTCGGAACTAAATTAGATACCGGGTTGAGGTTTGCGCCATTCGATTCCCTGATAAAAAATTCATCAGAAATGATTTTGCCCAAAATGAAAAAAAATTTCCTGTAAGCGCTTATGAGTAATCAAATTTGGCGGATCCTAAAAAGGGGCGTGATTTTGGACGCGTGTATATTAGAAACTAAAAAATATATAAAAACGCGACTTGCGTCATTTGATTCAGTATGAAAAGATACGAAAAACGTATTTTTGTTGAAACGTAAACAAATTTTTTTCTATATTTGAACTTGGTATAAAGAGAAGCAGTTGGTTGTTCGGAAAATTGGATATATCTCAAAAACTACAATTGGTAGCGGGTTGCGGTTTGCGCCATTCGATTCTACGGGAAAAAACACATCGAAATGAATAATCCTTCCGAAGAAAAAAAAATTTGTTTCCCATTCGCCAAGGCAAGTTTGTCATTTCGCAGTATTTGTTTTCCGGATTGCGAATGTTTTTGATATCATTTGGCCATAAAATGCTGCGTTTTGAATTGCAATTGGCAAGCAATGGGACATGACCCTCATTAGCAAATGACCATGGAACTGTTTGAGCCTTATCACGTTCGTTAGTTTTCGAATTTCTTCTCATAGTAGAACTAATTAGCAGACGAAGGTGTTGTTAGCATACCAATTGAGGAAAAATCATCCATTCAACCTTCCTCCTTTCTCTTCCCATCGTTTTTTTTTCCTCCAGTACCTACACTCGAGGGCTCGTAAAGTTTGTTAGGGTTTGTTTGGCGCCTCTTCATTGTATTACCAATAAACTATTTAAAAGTCACGGTTGCACGCTTCATGCTAATAAAGCATGAAGAAAAAAAAAGAGAGAGGAGGCTCGTATCACAGAACTCAGAACACAGAAGGTAGAATCAAAAGTGGCTGCATCATTGTCGGTAGCTTGGACGGACCTGAATCTTACCGTGAGCATGAAGAGACGGGTATGGTATCGAAGCAATGACTTAGCAATGCTACTTCTCCTGTCTTCCTGCGGCTGCTTACATACAAGACATTTCTCGTCTTGCTGCTTGTCGTATTCTTGAGGCGTCAGTTTTGACTATCATGTAAAACGACCCCCCGCTGCTGTCACGCGATCTTATCGATTTCTCTTCTCTCATCTTCAAAGATCAACAATGCAGGACTTCTTTATTTATCGATTTACCTACTACGCACGTGTCAGGGGCTTCATAATTTCTCAATTAATATTCAATTTTTCGGAAAACACAATGGATTCGATTGTCCACTTGTCAACTCGAACCGATGAAAAATTGTTCGTGAAAGGTTGCCATTGTGAAACTTGCAGTGCACCCTAACCTCGTAATTTGATAGGTTAGAAATCATTACTAGCGCCTCCGGTGGAGATACCGGAAAGCTTATACCGAGAAACAATTATTTCTATCTTTCTTAGTTCACAGTTGCAAAAATTGATTACAAACAAAAATTGTGATAACAACAAGAATAATATTAATAACAATTAGTACCAAAAATGGCACTAGAGGCGACTGTGAATCTGGAAAGCTGCGATTATGAATTTCTTTCTGAACAGCTCACATTTTCTTAAACTGTTACTTTATTGTATTATAATTATCGGAGCTGTCATGTATCTAGCAATTAACAAAGCAATGTATGCTTTCATTATATCGAAGACTGCAGTACTTTTCTACATTACGAGACTGCAGAGTGTATGCAAACGCACACACGAGCCGATGTTTCTTTTATTTCTTCTGCATGCATCGACACTTAACGATAAGAACATAACGGAAACAATATCGCTTCTTCGGGGGGATAATAATAATGTTTATAATCGTTATTGTTTGCCGTTGAAATGGAACGTAAATATCTGCGTGATTAAGTATTACAAGAACGATAACAACAAAAAAGCAGAAAGCATGCACTTTAATGAGTGCATCGTTGTGGCAATTACTTGGGCGGTAAAACCGTTGAGTCCTCGCGCAGCGCGGGTACTCTACCCCTAGCGCCTCTGGCGGCAGCGTCGGTGTACCAACGCCGGAAAATACATAATCGACGATATCTCGGAAACCATAGGAGATAGAAAAAAAATACTTGAGGCGAAAATCATTTGTTTTTCACGAACCATCTTTATCCACCCTCAAATTTTCAATACAGAAAAAAATTATATATCGAGCAAAAAAAAAATCGGGAAGGATTCGTGTGAAGAAAAAGTCGAAGTTCCTTTCTTTTACGTCATACCATTTAATAATTACAATTTAAATTATATAATTATATGATCTTACACGTACGGTGCTCTATATTACGTAGATGTAGTAAGTAGTTATTTTTTTTATTAGTTAAACTATTACGTATTTTACATGGAATGAAGAAACCTTTTTCTTTTCATTTTTTTTTATTCATTTTTTTTTAACACTACGCGAACGTAATACTTGAGCTAAAGTTAAGTCGGACGATGTTTCCTTTTCTATGCGTTCGAGTTGCAACGATTTGGGTTTGACGCCTAAATTTTGCCTTCTCGAGATTCACCGTGGGACTGTTTTCCAACGCATAGAGGGCGACATCTTCGTTAATGATGCACGTTCGTAGGTACGGGAGCCGTGTGTAAACGACACGTGGCGTGAACAACAAAAAAAGTCACTAGAAAGGGAAGAAACGGGCGAACGTAGGGATTTCTAGTAACTTCCACCGCGCGAAAAAGCGAATTTCGCCGAATTGCGAAGTAAAAAATCGGCCGAGGGCGAACATTGATTTCAATTTTCGTCGATAGGTGGCGCAAATGAGTGCAATCTCCCCTTTCTTCTCTTTCTCGCGAATAATAGTAATAACGAAACAAATAAAATACAATATTAACACTCGACCAAGTCATCAGCAACAGACTCATTCTCGGTATAATAATAATAATAATAATAATAATAATAATAATAATAATAATAAAAATCAATAAGAGCTGTCTCGACATAATCATAATAATTATCCGTTTCTTTCTCGTCACGATAGTCAGAAAAATAATAATAAAAAATTATTCTTGTCATTTTTTTTATAAGACGTTTAAAAAAAAGTTAATACGCAGCAATAATAATAATAATAATAATAATGAAAAATTCGAACCATGAACAAATTATTGACGAAATTATAGGAAAATTCAAGGGTGAAAAAATGAGTTTAGGGAAGGTACTAAAATTTTCTTAAACGTCTCGTTAATTAAAAAAAAGAAAAGAAAAAGAAAAATACAATATCGTCACGACAATCACAATTATAATCGTCACCAATATGTTCCACCTTTGAAATACTCAATAATAATAATAATAATAATAATAATAATAATAATAATTATGTACAATTCCACATCTTAATTAATATTTACTATTTGTTTTCTTCTTTCGTTTTCTTAATCTCCATTAATTTTTTCCTTTTTTTTTCATTAAAACCGTTCTTATATTTTCCATACCATATATTTATATATATATATAATAATTCGCATTTTCATTTTTTCATTAATTATTTATTTTTCATACGAAATTTCCACTTCCGTTTTCGTTATTACTCGAATTTTCGTTTTTGCGATAATTCGTTACTCGATCGATTCATTTTTCCCCGTCCAATCGAAGTCGTCAGTTACATAATATCGTATTAATTATCGTCTCGATCGCGTATATATATATATAGTAATCGTATACTTAAAGGTTCCCTGTATTCTTCCGAATTTGCTTGGCGTTTAATCTCACGTGAAAGTTACGGTTGTGCGACAACCCTTTTAAGCACAAGAGCGTGAATAGTATTTGTTACATAATTTTTCTTTATTCCTTCGTTTCTTTTTTATTTATTTATTTATTCGTTAATTTCTCTCTCGCTTTCTTTCTTTCTCTCTCTCTTTCTTCTTACGTATCACAAGATATAAACTATATCCAAATAAATCCGCATGCTATTCACATACGCGCATGCTCGGTAAAAAGGACATGCGTGCGTACATAACCTATTTCGTTTTATATAATGGCGGCGCGCGTTTTATATATGCTCTAATTAATTTACACACCTGCGGGCCATTCACTCGGAAAAAAAAGAAAGAAATAATAATATCAATAATAATAATAATATTAATAATAATAATATCAACTAACTCGTAGTTTCATCTTTTACCGAATTTCATTAATTGTTAGAATCAATTAAATATTTTTGTTTGCGGACGATACTTGGTATCAGCCTGCAGTCATATTGCACGTCCGCTTGCCCCATTTCGTGTTCTCGTGAAATGAATTGAGTCGAATAATGAGAAAAAAAATATTTCTGAAAAATTTTATAATTGTTGCAACAATTGCCGGGACCTTTTGAAAATTATTTCGGGGAATTTTGCAACTGCACTTTTGACAAAATAGGGGATGGAATTTTTTCTTCCAGGTTGACACTCACAAAATTGTAAATTTGGAAAATTTTATTGAAAAATTACTTTGAGATTTTTTTGAGACTTTTTAATCAAAGAAAAATAATTTTTTCAGCGCTTCCATTTTTTTGTCCACGCGATTAATGAGCCTTTGAAGGGCATTCGCAAGGATCAGAGTCAGGGTATAGGGTGCAATGAATTATTTACATAGTGGATCAGCTGCGCACCGTTTCGAAATTGGCGGAAGTGTTTAAAGACTCACACTGGTAGCGCCCTTTCCCGTAACTTCAAATTAAAACGTGATACCAAGTATCGTGAAAGAAAAAAAAAGAAATACAATTTGCGGATACAATACATTTCCTCATTTCCTACTCCCTCCACTTCCACTATTTTTTTTCTTTTTTTTCGGTATAACAAAAAAATTAACTTCGCTAACGAGGAACGAACACATATTCACTAAAAAGAACACGTTTCCAAACGGGGCAATTAATTTATTTCCTTCGAATGGAGCGATAACGAAATTATATACATTCAGGAGCGAGTTCGGAACATGGTGAAAAGTACTAGAATATTGTTCCTTTCTTCACCGGAGACTTCAACGCCCACCCCTTTGCTTAAATGGTAGAAAACATTTCTGGGTACCTATTTTATATTAATTTCCCTGCGAAATAATTTCAATTCGAAAAATAACGGGCCCGGCAAAAATTTCAGGGGCCCGGGACATGGTCGTGTCCCGATTAGGGCCCAAAAAAAAAATATCTCGGGCCAGAAAATGTCCGTTGGAAGAAATTGACTAAGTCACGTGGGAGGATTGACGGAATCGTCCAATGAAAAGTGGCAGAGTGGGTGACAGAATTTGCTATACGGTGACATTCGTCACCTCGACGGCGGTTGGGGGTCGCCGGGAGAGATTCGTAATCCAATGGAGCAAAAAAAAAATGGGGTACTAAGTACGAGTGTGTCGTTATACAGTAGGGAAACAGTGTGCAGCCAGACGAGAAAAGGTAATTTATTAATTAGATTACTAACGACTATTCTTAATATTAAACATTCGGTTATCTCACCCGCTGAGGTTGGGCTTAACACGCTTACACTTCCCCTGCTCTCGCCGGTCTTCGCTTCCTCCCTTAATTTCTACCCTCGTGCGTGTAAAGCTCCTCGAAGCGCAGTCCAGTCTATCAGTTTCAAAACGTACAGTTTCGCGCAGAAATCTTTTCGACTCTTTCCTCATTTTCTTCCTCGTATTTCGTCAAAATATCATTGCCCTTTCGTGCAACCGAAATAGTCGATTTTACTACACCCGGAAGTGGGCCACTTCCCGAAGGCCCGGCCTTCACCCGTTCGAGTCTCACCGAGGAAGGGTTGTCTCGTATAGTAAAATTCACTATGCGGTCGTATCAGTCGTGAACGTGACCCTCGATAGGAATCCGAAATACAAGACAGACGAGTGTCTCGTCGCCAACTTGGGTGTTGATTGAAGACACGGAGAAAAAAAAAGCGTCTTAGAAGTTCTGCTCGCCGTACATCCCAGGAAACCGGACCGCGTGTGCTCCGAGCTCGGCGGGCGAGAACTCGTCCTATGTGGCCAAGTGGGCAAACTGGCCTGGGTGTGGAGCGAATTGATAGGGATGCCCATAGGGAGACATGTGGTAAGGAACGATGTTCATGCTCGCCATCTTGTGCTCCTTCTTCCACTTCATCCTCCGATTTTGGAACCATATTTTGATCTGCCTCTCCGTCAGGCAGAGCGCATGCGCGATTTCGATGCGTCGTCTTCTCGTCAAATATCTGTTGAAATGGAACTCTTTCTCCAACTCCAGCGTTTGGTATCTCGTGTAGGACGTCCTCTGCCGTTTCGTCTCCCCGTTCG
The DNA here is from genome assembly GCA_949825005.1 of Gasteruption jaculator. Taxonomy (NCBI): domain Eukaryota; kingdom Metazoa; phylum Arthropoda; class Insecta; order Hymenoptera; family Gasteruptiidae; genus Gasteruption; species Gasteruption jaculator. The sequence goes on along the minus strand of OX463764.1, from coordinate 789,407 downwards.
CATTCACAGTACCTGGAAATAGAGAGAGAAATCGATTAGAAAATCGATAATCGATAGATTCTTCGATGTTCGTACAAAGAAAATCCATTGCGCGTGAGTAAACCGCGTCATCACTGACAAACCACCGGACCAATCGAGGCATTATTTACGGTATAGGTTCTCGAGCTGACGAGTAAAGTTTTCAGTCGTGTTTCATTTCGATAGGTGCGCTATTCCTTCGTGAGTAAACCGCGTCATCACTGACAAACCACCCGACCAATCGAGGCATTATTTACGGTGTACATTGTTCGAACGAGGAGTAAGGTTTTTAGTTAAGTTTCGTTCCGATAGATGGCGCTGACACGATAATCTCGCATTTTATAGGGTGTTGATCGCGGTCTTCACCAACCATTCCCCGTCGAATCGGGTTAATCCATGACCTTGCGGGCGAGGGTTGCGTCTTTTGGACTTTTCACGGCCGATGGTACCTTCCCGTGCCATCATTGCCGTCGATATTTAATCGTTTTTACCGGACGGCTGCCCCAAGCTCACCTCGAGAGCCTTCAACGCGTCCACAAAACGAGCAAGGGATATGGTAACGAGAAGCATATTTGTTATGGTATGATTTGGAAGTGCGAATAAAAGGAGGGGTTGAATTGTAGACTGTGCGTATTACCGGGGCAACAGGCAATGCGTGACGAGCTCGTTAATTATTTCAACGAGTCGTGGTTAATGCCTTCGAGTTGCGCGCCTGTATTTGTTGCTTACACTAATACCGGATTGCAAACTGGTCAACTTGGCAGCTGCTTTGCCTATTTGCTTAGCACGCCTCGGCCATAAATAATTTGCAAACGCTATTATTACGATATACTCTCCTGTCTATTACACCTTCTTCCCACACCACACGTACGGAGTGGCATAGCGATACGGCATTAACCAACATAAGTGAGCGCTTAAGTATCGGTGCAAAGTAAGTAATAGAAACTGATGATCCGAATACCAAGGCGACGCTATCGCGTTAACCTTAATTTAAATCCTTAGACATGATCCAATTGTAGAAAATCGGGCTATAAATTGTTGTAAAACATTGGCCAATACTGTTCATGCTTTAACAGCTTCCTTCGAACAAGTGTGTTATCTGATTATCGGGCAGTCGAGGAGAAGCATTGCTAATACACGACCCTTTTCTCTCTCTCTGCCCCTTTCTCAAAGATCCAATGAGAAATAGCTATTTATTTATTCTCCACGCCGAACCGGTTTCTCCCAGAGCGAATCGTCGACTAACTGCTCTGTAATTCGCAATTGTTGTGGAACAATTAGGTAATCGCGGCTACGGATAACGCGGACAATAAGTAATTAGCCATTCCACGCAGACTCGTTGCCTCCGGGTGAGGTCATTGAATGACAATGGACCGCCAAGGTGTCGTATTCGAGGCGTTGGCCCTGTAAGGGTTCGGCGTCGTCACACCCCAAGGTTGGGATTGTCACCCAAAATGGGCGACACTTTCGGGCACTCCCTGATACTGGACCACCTCGAATTGACATTGAGCAAAATCGAGGAACTCTAGAAACAAAAAAAAAAGAAGAACCAAAGTGCTCGAGACTGTTCCGTCATCCTCTGGCACCTCGAGCTCTTCCTCTTCGTCGCCAGTGAGTGCCTCAACCAAGCGCATCTCGCAGGTGCCAGTGTGGAAAAGAAGGAGGAGTTATTTTGTCAGTTTCTACACGCACTAACACGGATATTAGAGTGGCGGCTCATTTACAGCAATAATGAATACGCTATTAATAGTTTGCGAATACGAGGGAAAACGAGGGCTCCTCTGAGGACGTGCCTTGCAAAATTGCAATGGGAGCTTAATGACTGGACTAACGGCCCGCGTTATCGCTTTCCTCCTGACGTAACACGAGGACACGCGGATATTTTTTAATGAATAGCGTCCGACCGTCGCGTCGGGCGGTCCACGTTGGTGAATCCTACCAAAATGAAGAGGTAGTCGCTGTGACAAAAGGTCAGCGGTCTCCCGAGATACGCCTTTTCGACTTTCATGCCCCTGGACGTCGATACACGATATGATTAATCGTTGCTCGATTGACGTCGATATCATGATGACAAGGAACGAGGAGTTCATACAGAAGGTTGACAGGCCGAACCTTCTTCATTTCGAGGACGATCGTCCGAGTCAGAGAACAAAGGAGATCCAGGCCGGAAGTGAATTTAACTGTGTCAATTCGTCGTACGTGTAAAAATATAACCTGGAGAATTGGTGAAACAACGGTAGACGAAATCGATCGTAAAAGTGTAGCTCGTGCATTCACGGAGGGTGTCCTGGTCACACGTCAATCAAACGCTGCTCTTTCTTAAAACCGAGAGACAAGATGTGAAATATATGCGCACAAGTATACTTCCCCCTTTCTCTCTGCCGTTCTATTAAGAGCCGAAGAGCTTAAAAATGTTCCGTGGGTGACACCATCACGACATGTCCCTGCGCTTAAACTCTGGCTCTCGCGCTTGATGTTGTACGCATCCTTTTCTCGACACATGTCGTACATTTTTATATTCAAGATCTGAAATGAAGATCTTGTTTTTGCCCTCCGCGTTTCGAAACCTCAACAACATCTCGCGATGGCTATTAATAATCGAATAAAAATAGTGGCCCGTCTCCGGGCCATAGGTTGCATTCGATCTCGTCGCATTGTTGCCTAGATCCGTGTCAAAACGGAGCTGCCGCATTTCTTCACATTTTTTTTATACCACTCGCGAACCTTCCACGAATTTTTGGGGCCATTAAGTGGCCTTAATTAGTCACGCCTGGATGTCCTCGTCGGAGAGGCCTGGACTAATAATCTCAGGGCTCCGATAAACTTCGTCACGGGAACAGGTCGAATTGGTTAACGATTCCGATCAAGAGATTCGTTCCGATAAGGAGGCGATAGCGATAAGAGCGACTCCTTCGAGTGCCGGATCGTTTGACGATGGTGAGACCAGTGGGAACGGTGGTAGGACGTCATTAGCTGCTCGACAGCGAGCCCCCGCTCGCTGAGAACTTCCTGCCCAGATATTAGTTTCATGCTTAGAGCCTGGCCAGGTGCTCCGGACAGGTTGTCTGGAGAAATATAGCTCTCTGTGCCCCGGATTCCAGTCGAAGTCAATTTCCACCGGGTGTCGGTGTCCAATTCCAGGTCCGCCAAGTCGAACGCGCAAGGCTGCTAAAGTTGATTTAATTTTGGGTGCCATCACGGGCCTATTTCTGACCAGAACGAATTGATTAACTTCGTTGCAGGTGCGTCTAGGGGTTTCCGAGTGATGCCAGTCCATCTTCTCCGGTCCGGGCCCGGGCCCGCTGAAGTATAACCCGAAACTTTACACGGAGACACCCGATGATTCGCATCATTAGGGCGAGAGAGAGAGAGAGAGGACATGGCAGCGGTTGTAAGTGTACGTTGCAGTCATTTCTCAAAAGCCAGGGCTATCTCGAAAGTGAGCGTAGCGCGTCAAAGGCAACATAGAGGAAAAGCAACATACAATATAACAACAACGGCCCCAACAAGAGGACTGAGATTCAAGGTGAGGCACGAATGACATCGCCGACAAAGCATCGAGGGAACCATAAATAACCCGACCAGTTTCCGAAGACTATTATACAATTATGATTACATCTTGTTGCTTAGGTGGTCCCGAGCCTCAAATCTCATTCCCGAGCGCTATTATTCCTCGTCGAACCGGAGTAACCCCGTTTCCACCATCGCCGTCGAGATTCGCGTGACGTCGTTGCATTCATCGGGATCATAATCGCCCGAGGCTTTGTTTATCGCAGCAGAGGCTATCACAGTTGTCTTGACAACCCGCGATCGCGAGAGCACGAGTGGTAGCCATCATTCGCGTGCGCCGCATCGAACGAAAGGGATACCCGAGCCACCGGAAGCTATTTATGACCTTTGCGCGCGCCTACGGGATTCTTTTGCGAACAACGGCGATGTAATTGATACTCCGGGATTGGCAGGCAAAAAAAAAGGAAAGAAAAAAAACGCTAGGAGAAGTACAGCACCCCAGCGAAGACACAAAACGTGCCGTTCTGGCGTGCCTCCAAGAGTTGAGGCTTCGGTCGGAGCAAAAAGTCCACGCTCACCGACATACCCGCGGGTAGTCCATGCGCAATTTAAATTTACCTAAGCGTGTTTTGCGTCATTCAAGCCAGTCGCCCTGATTTGTGACCTTTCTGTACTTTCGCAGCTGTGGAATGATACGGGCCAAAGATCGCAACCGACTGACAAAATCAACGAGTCGTCACGACAACTGTTTAGTCCCTCGTCTAAACCAGGAAATTCCAATTCTTGTTCCAACGAAAACACACGCGACGGTATCCCTCGATTCCTCCGAAAATATTCCGGATAAATGAGGGAACCTCGTGGCCGGGTCAGCGAAAGGGTTCGGGAGAAAAAAGTGACGAGGCGTTAATTGAATTTGGGATTATTGTGAACCGTTTAAAGCTCCGACCGGCGAAGGACGACGACGAAGAGGAGGCGGCGGAGGAGGAGGAACAAACCTATTTGCGTCAGGGGAGCTTTCTCAAGAGATAACAAATGATCCGTGGCGCCTCAGCGTTGCAAAGTTTGGCGCATAAAAGCTTTCGAATGGAGAAAGCTCTTCCCCTGTATACGCGCAACACTCTCCTTTTTGTACATATCGTCTCACGCGATGACACACTCCCTTTGCCGGGGTTTGGATTGAAAAGCGATCGTTTCTTCGCATTCCAGCCATACTCCGACCGGTTTTGCGATCCAGCGAAGCAACAATTATCGAAATTTCGTCAAAATCGAACCGCAACAATAGCCATCGGGTCTGACGTCGGCCTGGGTTGGCCTGACGCATGAGTAGATACGGTCGGTGGATGTATAAACGCAAGAAACTGTCACGACCGAGGGGTTATTTTATACGAGAAGGCAGACAGAGAGAGGAGAAACGGAACTCGTGCAGTTTGGGAAGAAAGAAAGATATATCGTGAAGAAAAGACAACGATGGAATGGGTCTCGGGATTCAGGAGGAATGGGGATACCGGCAGCGCGTCTCCATCCATCAACTGCCTGTCCGATCACTCGACACACGCGAGTCAAACGTATACTCGGGCTCCGAAAGAACCTTAGAATCGGTTATATCTTCACGGCTTTGTGGTCCCCATCTCCCATATCAATGAACAATTTGAAAATCATTAGATAAAGGGATTCCGCCGAGATTATCGGCTTATCGAGCACCTCCCGGAAATTTATCTTCCTTCGGCCGCTTCCGGAACCGGAATTCGAGGATCAGAGGTGACCCAAGTACGAATTTATGTCGCTCCACTTTTAGCCTAGGCTGTTCCAAGCCGTTGGGAATACTCGTGGCGAACGTTCAGTCGTGGAGGGGAGAGGCTGGTCGCCGCTCGACGCCGCCAGGTGTCGCTGCCTGACCACTCCGTACCGCGAATTCGATTTCCCGATTCGGACCCGGAGACAAAGACCGAGGAAGTTTTGGACAATTAATTGACAATAGTCACCCGCTGACCGTCCATTGCATTGAGTTTGTTCTCTCTTTATCTCACGCACGTACGTGTGTGTATACATGTGTTCCAACATGGACACGCAAATGGGTTTCTTGGTGCAAGAAAATTAATGACTTACCTTCAACGTGAACAATACAGTCATCTGCGCGACTCTATGTGTGTTTGAATACAACGTTGTGGTGTGTCTCAAACATGCCTTTAACGTTATAACGTTAGCAACTAAAAAAAAAAGGAATAACGTTGCCGTACACACGAGCGACCGTCGCACTTGCGTGTACTCACGTGCATACTCGCCTCCTAATCGATTTATTACCGTATCTTTCACTCCCGGGCTGTTTACTGGAAACTCACAATCGGCATGAACGACACCCGAGCGCACCAGCCTTCAAGTTTGACCGTTAGTGGCGCTCGGTACTCGACAGATTTCTTGGATTCCAATTGGACACTCGGACTCGTCATCTCCCGTCGACGTCAATCGATCCAGACTTGGCCAACACTGGGCCACCACTCTGTGGCCCGCCATGGCTCCGAAACCCGCGGCCAACCTCATCCTTCACTCGCAGATTGAATTAGGACTTGGAACCCACCATTCATGCAGCGTCTGAAGGCAAGAATGAACCCAAGCAGCGCAGCGCCTTGGAAGTTTCAAGCACAGGCCGAAACAAGTGAATGTAAGTAAAAGCTTCTCATCAAAAGCCATCTGGAATGTATTTCACGGTGGCGTCAGATAAACTCGAGAAAAGCCTCCTTCCTGTCCCTTAAAAACGAGATACGCGGTGGTCGGTTCTTCTGTACATGAATCATATATGTTGGTACCTAATGTTTTAGATTTCGCTCGGCTCTTTTCTCTCCCGGAACGGAGGAGGCTGTCCGTTTTGATCGTCCATGGCGTTCCTCCTGGTTATACCCCACTCAAAGAAGAGCCCTCTCTTATAGAGAAGAAGAAGAGGCAGAGGAAGAAGAAGAAGAAGAAGAAGAAGAAGAAGAAGAAGAAGACGAGGAGGCAAGAACATAGGTGGTAGTACATATAAGCCTCGCGAGCATTTATTTATGGCCCGGGGTCGCTGGGTACACACGGGACCGCCCCTACACCAAGCACTTTGCACTGTGCACCACCTACGGAATGAAGTTGTTCCCATTCTATTCGCTCGCATCTGCCCTTGATTTTTAAATTCCGCTATTATTTCTTTCCCATTGTTTCTCATAAAGAAGTGACGTCCTATGATAAATGTCGTGTCAGTTTCTTTTAATGCCACGACGATAACGTTTAGGCTCGGTGTCCGAAGAAGTTGTAACCCAACGACGGGGGCATGACTCACGAGTGCCGGTCGAATTTGATATTCCGCATAAAAGTTTCGGTCGGAGATCGGCCGAACGCGGACTTGATCGAGAAACAAATGATACGCATACATCATCGGTCCAACATTTTTTTTCTTTCTTTTTTTTTTCTTTCTTTTTTCTTCCCTTTGGTTTCATTTTCGACATCATTTTATTTACACGAACGGTTAGATTACATCTGCGCACGTAACTCTTCCATACGTTTAGGAGGCATGATGTAAGTGCAGAGAAATGTTGATCTCTCGTGATTTATTTATCGTTGGCACGGTGAAGTGTGTTACTATTATATCGCGTAAAAGCGTGTCTTGTCGTAGAACGCACGCAACTTATTTATCTTTGAATCGAGATGTCTCGGACTCGGCCATTCTGGAATTAAGGGGATTAAAACTGAGCGACGACCACGAAAAATGCTATTTTTGTGGCGTTCCACGGGTTCGAAAAATAATATCCAACACACACACACACACGCGCGCGCGCGCGCGCACAAATACACTCCGGGGGTATGTCGCCCATGGGGGCCCACGCTCGCGCTCGAGCGGGCAATAATAATTACAAGGTGCGTTTGTCATGAGAGGCGGGCTCAGACTCGGGCCAACCTTGAGGTTTTTAGTAAATATAAGTCACCTCGTAAATTTTAATCATAGGGGAGAGTTTGGCCTCCTTAGGGGGTTGGTTTTGTGCGCCTGGGTTCCAGCGGCAGAAGAGTACGTGGATCAAGGAATCCCTGCGGTGTTCGCATACACCACAGCAACAGGCGTCCCTCGAACACATCCATTACACATCGGCTCATCTCGTTTTTGGATAACGTACCTCGATGGAAATTTATGTCCCAATGAGAGAGACCCCCCCCCCTCCATCCTCGGCCACCCTCGTATGAAAATCCAATGATATTTATTTCGTGGCGGGATCGCGCGGGTCCTCGATTTTCACGGCGCGGAATCGCGAGGTGCGCGACGGACGGGTGTAAGCGTGGCAATTATTAACGTGATTGATTGCACCATCGTGAAGGATACGGGGAAATCAATTGGCAGCCAAAATGTGGGATTCTTCGAGGCGCCGATCGAGGTTTTCGTTTTTACCACACCAGAGTGCGCCAATCGTCCGCGGGGATCTGGAAGGAGCTGAGACGTTGACCGAGTTTATGTTTATTTTCTTTTTATTAATTATAGATTACGGGAAAAGAGGTTAAAGTGACAGCAGCGATATTTCTACCGACCGGAAGGTCTCCCTTCTTTCCATTCTTTCAGCTCGCAAAGAAAAAAAAAAGTGTGGTTTAAAATGTAAGATGCTCGGATATATACAAATATGTGTGTGGTGGTAATTTATGGGTAGATGCGAGGAAAGGAAAATATACTTCCCGGGAAAAATATTAATCTCGCGTATATTTGTATGAAGTGGAGTGTATATTTTCGTAGGTTTGTTATAGATCATAGGCGTATATTAGCATATATTCAAATATAATGAATATATACGATATATCGCATGATATATTGGATATATCATTTTTAATATATGGAAATATAACACAAATTGCGATATATCAACCAATTCTCAAATATATCGATATATATCAAGATATATTTAACAATATATTAACGCAGATATATTACCTTCTTCGAGGGGAGAAATAATTAGCCCTACAAATTAACAAAAAAATTATGGGTCTTCAATTTTGTTTAAAAAATGTTCAATTAATTCATTTTCCGAGAAAAAAAAATAGGAAATAATTTCCCACATTGGCAGGATTCGGTCACCTTCCAGTAAATTGCCGATATTATCGCCGATCGACCGATGGGAAATAAAAGGCAAAACTATAAAATACAAAAGGCAGAGATTTGAAGGTGGTTCCGATTATATGCGAATAAATGAAGGCAGAAATACAAGCAATTTTAATTCTGCAGCTTGTAAAAAAGGCAATGGTGCTTCGGCAATATATGTATTTATATATATATGTATATATCTATATATATAAATATATACACGGTGAAAACCAGTTCTTAACGTACGACCTCGTATACTTCTCCGGTCTCTCTCTTTCTTTTGGCTGGTGAGTAGGTATGTAATAAGCACAGCTATTTGTACCTGTGAAATGCCATGCGCTTCCTGCATATGAAAGTTAACTGAAGGGTGCGCATGCATGAAGCAAGCACGTTGTTGCAGCGCAAAAGCAAATTATAAGCAAAGTAAAATGGTTGCCTCATCATGTCTCGCGACGAAATAAAAAAAATCCCCATGCCCGCGTATGTGTGTAGATGCCACGTGAAAAAAAAAAAAAGAAGAAGAAACTTTATCATCCACAACCAACTGCTGATGGAATCTTAACTCGACGGAAAATGAATTTTATTTAAATATGTGCTTCAAATGAATCACCATAATTCCGCAAAGATAGCGGCCGCGGGGTTCTAAGGTGTCCCAGGCGCTGGAGAATTTTAAATGGAATTTGGAAGTCGTGGGATCCCAGGAGGAGCCGCATTCTGCGGCAGCGAATGAGCCTGGTACCATTATTCAAAATTATTCCCCGCAGCTGATACTCGATCTCGACTAATTGAACATTTCGTGGACCCAAAAGCGCGACGCTAAATGCAGAAAAAAAAAAATAAAATACCTCCCCCCCCTGTATCCATTCGACGCATTCGCGGGTGCCGAAAAAGTGCCATTTTTCAGATCAGACAAATTCGTCACGACTGATTAATTAATCGTCTCGTCAGACGTTGGACTAAACGTGGCCGGACGGGTAACGAGCCCCTTTCGAAGTATTTCAAGTCTGAAGCCCCTTTGCCGATACTTCGGAAGATCAGAAGACCTTAGGCAAACAAACGATAGATCGCGTGCGATAGACAAGCGAAATGAGAATAGTATCTTGAGTGTACGTGACTACTCTTAGTTTCCAAACCAACCAACCAACCAATCCAGCAACGACCCAACGAGCCGGCGAACCAGCGAACCAACGAACCAACCCTGCAACCGACTAGGCTTTGCTACCGTGGAAGGAGAAATGATCTATTTATAAGCACTTCTTTCTCTCTGTCTCCCAACTAACCGAGGCTAAATGTTATGATAATCAACATTCCGTGTACCTCTTTATCACGCAACGGATAATTGCATAATCGGAAACCGTCTCTCGCGGGTCGATTCCATTTTCCTTGGGCCCGATAATTTAATACCGCCGAGGAAGCGGAAGGTAGCGGCAGACTGCTGCTGCCGCAGCTTCCACGGCTATGGACGTATAATTACAAGCAACGTTGATCACTCGATGGTCATAAACAACCACCCGTGGGATCTGCATGGGACGCCATGAAAAGTCGTCCCCCGTAGGATCGCGAGAGAAGCGGAGGCTGTATGCCCTCGCTTTGGCTTTAGGCTTCTTTCTATTTATCAAAGATTATCTCCCATGCCGCTCGGCCCATGGTGTCGTGTAATTTCTTGAGATCCAGCTCCGATAGTACCCGCGTCTATGTAAAATTCGTGGGTGTGTCAATGTCGCTCTCGCGATTGTTGCAAGTACATCGGAAAGCATCCGGAACAGGCAAGAGGGAAGGTGAGGGCCCTGGCTTGCGAGGAAATTCACACATGTCGATCTCGGCTCGGCCTCTTTTTTTTTTTCCTTCGCAATATGTGACGTAACCTCTCCCATGACCATTTCTCGCCCGCATGGGGAGAATTACCGCAACCTTGGGATTTTACGGAGACCATCTCGTTCGACACCATGTGTTCGAGGAGCCTCGGAAACTCCGTGGCCACTTCTTGCCACCCAAAGTGCGCCACGGAAAGGACCATTTTGGTGGAAGCAGCAAGATTTTGGCCTAGGCTGTTTTCTAATAGTTTTGCTAGAACCGTGGCTCCGTCGAATTAGCGCTCGGGTTCGTGTCCCGATGGACGTGAGATAATACAATTTCAAGGTGCGACCTCCGGACAATCGGTATCCCCACGATCAAACGTCCCAAAACGGCCCAAACGGCCCAAAACGTCAATGGCGAAAATGGGCAAAGGAGACTCCGGGCTAGGGTTAGCTCCAATTGGGGCTCGATCTCGGACACGCCAATTCATGCAAATCTGCCGAAAGTCTGTACAAACAGGGTTGAAAGGGATGTTACGTTAACCTTGCGAGCAAAGGGCACAATGCGAGGGAAGACAAGAGAATGAAGAGACACGCTCGTGCAGAGGAAGAAGAGAGACTTTTCTGTACAGAAGAAAGAGACCTCCTTCCCGAGTCGCTATAATGTTTGGGGGCCGAAGGAACGGACTAAAGCTTCCTTCGCTAAGCGAAGGAAAGGGCCCCCCCGCCTTACAATGCAGCCTGATTTATGGCCTGGCGCACATACATAGAGTTACACACGATATCATAATACCATTAATTCTTCGTCAAATTCCCCGCTGACTGAATCATACTGGCCGTGCAGTAAATCACGCGGCGACTAATGTGAACGGGACCAAACGTTCTTGTCTTATCTTCTGCTTTAAACCGATCACCAACCGCGGGGGCAGGTGAAAAAATTGGGCAGATCTTATCCGACGCGAAACTTCCAGGTCTCGTCCAACCTGACGTGGTTTTTGCAACAAACGGGAAGTGGTCCCGGCACCTGGTGACATTTCTAGTAATTTCTAGGAACCCTGGCACCAAAATTTCTCCAAATCCCCAAAAATGTTGATATTCGGTTCACCCTTCGTCCACTTCCGATGGGAGCCAACGTTTCTTCTTTTTTTTTTGTTGTTCATCGTCCCATTATGGGGCTGGGAAGTGCAACCGGTGCAAGTGCAACAAAATTTAGCATAAATTCAATCAAGTCTCCGAGAGAAGGGAGAGCGTCTAGAGTCACTCTCCGCTCCGTCGATCGGGCGCTGGGTTAATTGTTAATTGGAAATTATCTTCTTGGATCTTTACGCCGAAGGTTGTAATTTGGTTCTCGTTGCAACAAGGTTGCGGCGATAAATAATGACGTTTTGTGCAACAAAAATCGTTTGTTGAGAAGCGGTGGCGATATTTGCACGCCTCGTGTGTCGGGTCCATCCCCCATCGGAGCCACGCTAGGACCCAGAGTGGGGGGTACGACAGCGGGGGCCTGATCGGGGCATTTCCAATAGAAGCGGGATTAATGCGAGCAAGTTTCCGACAATGACGCGAAAAAATGTCGTCGCTAGACTCGTTTTTAATTAACCTATAAAAGGAATTGATCAATTTCGGGATAATTAATCGCAAACGGGTCCGTTGAAATTTGGAGTTTGGGATTTCATGCGAAAATGCCGGAATTCATTATTTCGAAGGTAAAATCGAGGCCAGAAGATAAATCCTCGGACCAGGATGGGCAATTAATCGCGCAATTTTCTCGAGATTCGGCAGACACGAATCACGAGTGATTCATGAGACGAATTCGAGATGCGTATTCAAATTATTCGTGCGAGAAGAAAAAAAATTGTCGAATTGTTGACGAAACAAAAATTGTAGACTCGCGATATTCCTCAAACTGGAAGATTTCCATTCCGTAATCCCGTGATTTATTCCCGACGCAGTTATGGTTTATGAGCGTCATCGAAATTCCTTGCGGGGACGTGATCACTCTTCTCGCTGCTTATAGTTTGTAAATATCGAATTTAAGAACACCTTCCGCCGATCGATTACAATATTTTTCGAATAAATCGTCATTTATCAGTTGCTATACTTTCTCGAGTAATTAATCTCCCGGAGATTATGTTAATGCTCATTTTTCCTTCTAAGCTTCTCCAAAAGTACCACGACGCCGTATTTTTTTTTTACACTTCCGTCACTTTTTAAAAGGCGTCGATCGATTTTTTTCAGGGATTTTCGAATTATGGGTTTACAAAATTTAAGAGGTCTCGAGGGATTTGGTAAATTGATTACGATTTTTTGAAATTCAATAACATTTCTTCTCGAGAATTATTAGTTTCCGAGTTAATGCTCGAGGATAAATGTGGGAACCTCTCGAAAATTCCACTGGATATTTTATATTTAATTGTCAATATTTTTTCCTTAGTAACATTTCATTTTTGACAATTTTAAAAAATGCTCGGAAACGAGATTTAAGTTTTTTTTTGTATTTTATATCTCGGCGAAGGCGCATGAATTTTGTTGCAGCCTAAAATTTTCAGAACCTTCTACCAAAATTTGGGGCTACTGGGGACCTTCCGTTTTTACCAAAAATTTCTAGACCCTGACCAAGGCAGCGCAAAATGTTGTTTGTTCTTTCTGAGGTTACCTATCCTTGCGAAATTTGAATTGCACTCGAGGATCGCCTAAACCACAAGTTACCACCCAATTTCTGACCCATCGTCCCGCTTGAGGAAGTTGGCCAGGTCCATGAAAAAAAAAATTACCGGGACCCCCTAGCATCTCCTACGGCCTAAGCGAAGGTAAACAAAATTCCCCCCGATAATTACCCCAGCCGAAACCCAAAAGATGATTAATCAAATCAAACCCACTTACTTTGACCGATATGAACCCTTTTCATCCACGGATAAATCTGCGGTGGGTTGGACCCACTCGCGTTAGCTTTATTCGACGAGTTATTCCCGGTACTCGATGTACTCGAAGTGGAGGATGCTGGCGATGATGCCGCTGACGCGGTGGTTAACGTGGAGCTCCCTTCGCCGCCGACGACCCCTCTCGAGCTACCACTCGGCGGCGAAGCCGCGGACGCGGCCACGGACGACCTGGAGGAGCTTCCAGGTGGTGACGTCAACCCCGACACGCTCTTGCTCGTGCCCGCGGCGGCCACCAGCGGCGTGGGGCTGTTCCTCGACGTGGACGTCGTCAGGTCCTGGGGCGACGCCACGCTGGTGGAGGACGTGGAGTCCGCGTATTTACAACTGGACGCGGAGGCGGCCGATGGCGCGGACGTGCCCTGCAAGAGCGGGGTCGTCGGGTCCGGGTGCAGTTGCTGGCTGTGGTGCGGCTGTTGCTGCTGCGGCTGAGCGTGATGCTGCGACTGCTGCGGGTGCAGAGCGTGCTGGGCATTGGTCCCCAGCCGCGGCTGCGGCTGCAGCTGGGTGTAGTCGATCATGCCGGTCGGGGCCGTGTGTTGCATCCCCGATGCCGGGGTGGCGTAAGGATGCTGCGGGTAATGCTGCTGCGGCGAATAGCACGGTGTGGGGTAGCTCGTGGCCGCTGCATTCGGGTTGTAGTAGTCTCCACCGGCGGGCGATGCGGCCTGCATGGGTTCCCCGGGCGAATTCGGATTGGGTCTCGGTTGCTGCTGGGCCTGCTGGCTCGCGTAGCACGACGCGAGTGGGTTAACAAACTGATAGGAACTCATCCTTTTTCTATCACTATTTTCTCCTTGCGAACATTCACACGACACAGCGGGCGGACGGTTGTTATATAATTCAAATGTATCACTGTCATTAAGTACGTAGACGCATGATTCGGTCCGGTCACTCTCCCCGCTTCATCATCGAATCGGCCGAGGTTGCGTTGGACCGGCGAGGAGATCGTCCAACGGCGGAAATAATGAACGAGGGCTCAATTGACTAAGAGGTAAAAGGTGGGACGGACCGAGGTGAGATATTCGAGAGTTGCTTTACGAGCGCCACGTGGGCACGGGGCTATAAAACTGTCTTCCGCTGCTTTACGACCTTACGAGGTACAATTATGTACCTAAAGGCAACACCGGGAGTCGACAGCACTTGTATCGAGTATCACCTCCATTGAGGTGAATTCCGTGAATTAACGAGGATCGTGCACCGGCCAGGTTGAACTTGCGAAGACTCCGACACCGCGATCCTCCTTGAGGTGCGTTGCGTGCGCGAAGGGTGGTGGTGTCGTACTGAACCTCGCGATCCACAGAACCGGTGCGGTAGCTGTCACGTGCCGCGCTGCGTGTCAGGAGTCCCGACCAATCCCCGCCGTTCGTCAAACCTTGATTGGTCTCTCTCACCGCCGCGGAGGATCCTTCAACCCCGTTCTTCTGGTAACTCACTGCCGCTGGTGGTGCTGCTGCCGCCGCTGCCGCTACTTCTGCTGTTGCCCAACGTGACAAGGGCTGAGAGGGGTGCTCGAGGAAAACTTCGAGAGAGGGGAGGAGAGCTCGTCAGGGGGGCTAATGGAGAGATATTCGGTTCTTTGAGTGGGGGAGAGAGGGTTCTCTCTTCTCTAACCTCACCGACGTCATCCAAGAAGTAGTCTTCCGTCAGCTTTGCCGGGGGGCACCGCGCGCACGCGCCCCCTCCCACCCTCCTTTAGTGCGTATGTGTTTCGTTCGCCGGAAGAAAATCAAGGGGGGTGTCGGACGGTGGTCCCCGATCCGTTTTCCAAAATGGTCCTTTTTCGTCTCCGCTGGCTACTTAAGGTAGTGCCTCCTAATCTTGTAAGTGAGACTTACACGGCGATTCGTGTAAGAAGGTACAGCGATGAGACCTGAAAGCGGATAACGTTGGAAGAAGGGGCGCACATAAGTTAGCTCCGGCGGTCGTGGCTGACAGTTTTATGAGAGTTTGATAGCCTCCGTTGCGCTCTTCTCTCGCACGGGCTAGAGTGAGACGGAACGATGCACGCGGGAAAGACCAGAGAGAGAGAGAGAGAGAGAGAGAGAGCGAGAACGAGACGGAGAGTGCTCCTAGAGGGAGACACGCGCACTACGCACCGTCTTTTATTGTCCCATAAATTCAAACCTGTTGCCCCGAGAGTGGAGAACTAAAGGAGAGGATATTAGCGATGAATGAGCGCAGTGGCACCGGTTGAGATCCGATTCGATTATCGACGAATGCCCTTATCGCTGGCGTTGCCGCGACACAACTCGTAACTCACTGAACGACTACGGAGACTAAGAACCTCCGGAGTCGACGGCTCGCGCCAGAAACATGTGTGACGTAGTAGCCAGTTGGTCAAAGGGGGGTCTTGTTGTTACCGCCGAGAGGAAACTTGTGGGTACGAAGGGGGGTCAGCCGGAGAGGCGGAGCTCCCTCTCTCCTTGTTCTCTCCAGATGATTGCACACTTGACCCGAAACTATCGCGGTCGTTCAATTTGAAAAAAACATTTTAATTATCAGTCGCGCGATAAGGGGCCGCGTCGAGAAACACACTTTCGAGGCGCTCGAAAATTCCATGTCCCAGCGATGAAAAGGGACTTCACGAATGAAAAACTCCACGAATATGGAAGCGCGCTTTCAAAACAGAGGACGACATCGATGGAGAAGTAAGTAGTCCGGCACTTGCTCACCAGATGTGGCGACCGTCCTGCTTCGTGTTGAATCGCAACTCGCGCCCGCCCCCGGATACCCCTTCTCCTGCGTTCTACCCTCCCCTCTGCGAACCTCTTTCCCTCCACTTCTTTTCTGGATCCATCCACTTCCAGCCTTTATCCATATGCTGCTCGGGTACATACAAACGTGTTACGTATTTAAGCGTGTGTGCGTGTGTGTGTGTGTGTGTGTGTGTGTGTGGAAACATGGATACACGGTTCTTACGTTACCCCTTCTGCCGCAACCGCAGGAAATATTAGTGCTTACCTTTAAACAATTTTAACCATTCCTTTTCCTGGGCAATGCTTTCATCCCTATTAAACCCGCGTGCCGACAAGTGCTCTCTTACTTAAGATGAGATATGGTCAATCCTTTTTTATGACCATCATCAAACACCCTTAAGGGGGACGAAATTGTACCTTACCGCGCATCACCGAATTTTTCAGATCCCTCGGTGGAGAGTGAAACATCATTACGGATATCGAGTGCCGATTTTTCCGAAGGGGAATCGTCCGAAGCAGATGTTTGACCGTTTCGCAATCCTGGTGGTACAAAGTGGAACTAAGCGTTCCACTGATGAAACCAAAATTTCGGAATTTCAAAATTTGTAATTATATTCTTGTATTTTTGTTTTAATCAGTTCAAAAAAAAATAGTAGAATTTTGGGGATGTTTGGATTATTGGTTATTAACTCTTAGATGGCCTATGGGGTCTGAGACACCCCGACTCCAAATCGAGCAATTTTGCAAAGAATGCTTACAACTGGGGTCTGGAAAACCCCAATGCGCCGACAATGGTCCTAAACTGAGGGTTTTACTGGGTCTAATTGAAGAGTGATTTTTGAACAAAAAAATGGAGGTAATTGGAGATTGTAAAGAGATGTATTGGTCGAGAAATAAATTGATTTGAAACACATGTGTCATATTTGTTTTTTTAATTATTCGTTTCTGAGGAACAACCCTTTGCTGCCACTCGTTTCCAAAGTCTTTGAAATATTCATTCTTTTAATGGACACTGACACAAACATTACTAATTATTTATTTTTCCTCCCAATTTTTCATTTCTTTTCCGAATATTAGCAAAATTGTAGAATTTTTCTGAAGCTAATTTCGAAAAACCCAAAATCACAAACCCTAAAAAATAATATCGAATCTTCAATTCCCCAAAAAGAAAATTAACTTCTCCCTCCCCCTAAAAAAAAAAGAACAAATCAACAAAAATGCAAACTACCCAGTCCTTCCTTCACTTACACGCTTCGAGTAAAAGTGTCTATCCTATAATTGACCCCCCGTATATTTTCCCCATAAATACATACACCCCCTTATATACACACACACACACACACACTTACACTGCCATACCTCCACAGACGCCGTAACAGGCTCTATCCGTGGTACATCGGAACACCCGAAGGCTGTAATCCATAAATTCTATTCTGCGATTGAAATTAAATTTCAATAATAACAACAGCAACAACAATAACAATAATTACATGTAATCGCGAGGGAATAACGAAATTCATAACGAGTAATTTTTTACCCGGCCCGGAATCGCAAGGGGGGGGGGGGGGGTAAGAAATGAAGAGTACGAAGACAGGAGGGAAGGAAGAATAATTTCATACCGGTCATCTCAACAAGTGGTGGAATAAGGATTGAAGAGAAGGAAGGTGCATATAAGAGCCGAGGCAGAACGAAGTAGGTATAACAGATACACGTGTCCTGGCGGCTTTTGCTTTGCGACAAGTGATTCATGGAGGTCTCGATACGTTTTTTACACCTGCGACGGCTTTATTAGAATTTCTAATGGAAGGTCCTCTCCCGGAGAGCGAGAGAGTGACACGCGAAAGAACGCGCGTGTGTGTGTGTGTATGTGTGGTACACATGGGAGGTAAGAAAAAAAAGGGGGTGGGGGAGGGCACATTGGGACGTGAAATGGTCTAATCATACGAGTTCTTGCGACTATCTGCGATCCTTGAACTTGCAAGAAGTTATATCACGAGATGCGTTAACTTGACGTAAACGTGATGACTTCGTTAAAAGTTGCACCGAGTCGCGGCTGCGCTTCTTCCGAAGGGTTTCCTTATTTATCAGTGCATGGGTACTCCTGCGGCACGAAAAACTTGAAGAAAGTATGTAGCGGCCGTATGTTTATTTATCCCGTGGTTTTTTCGACATCGCGAAACCCATTAAAATTCTTTACGTTATTATTACATGGAATTTCATGGGAAGAAAGGCAGGCAAGGCTCGAGAGTTCGAAGATGAATTGGCCGCGCCGATGGGCATTTTTATCCGACGCCGCGGCTTTCGTCGGAAGTGTCGAGTGGCGACCTCTCGCGGCGGATTCGGTTCTGGGAGGTCCTCCCCGATGGGATTTGTGTCCCATTTCAATGGGATTTCGTTCTTTGATCCAATGGGAATCCCTATAGGATCCACAATGTGACCTTGAAAGTTTCATGGGAAATCCCAATAATGGGGATTCTGACCTTAAATGGGATTTGTGTCCCATTTCGATGGGATTTCGATCTTTGGTTCAATGGGAATCCCTATAGGACCCGCAATGTGACCTTGAAAATTTAATGGGAAATCCCAATTATGGGGATTCCGACCATAAATGGGATTTGTGTCCCATTTCAATGGGATTTCGGTCTTTGGTTCAATGGGAATTCCTGCAGGATCCGCGATGTGACCTTGAAAGTTTCATGGGAAATCCCGATTATGGGGAAATCCCATTTAGGGTCGTAATCCCCATAATTGGGGTTTCCCACGAAACCTTCAAGGTCACATTGCTGATACCACTGGGACACCCATTGAACCAAAGTGGTATCGGTTGAATTTACTTTATGGGAACCATGAATTTATTATTAATTATCGAAACCATCCCCCAAAATAAACACCCAGCCTCGTTGCATACATTACATCCACATACAAATAGTTGTCCATGTGTGAGTGAGGAATATTCAATTGAATGTAACCCATAAGACGTGTTGTAGGAAAACCAATACCGATCCCGCGTGCCGGCCATGATGGATTACCGAAGCTATGGGAAACTATCTGTCAAGTACAATATCGACCCTTCGCCCTGCTACTCAAACTCCACGTCCGTCTTTCCAACCCCTAACGGTAACAAACTCTGGACTCCGGCGCTCCCTCTCCCGGTTTCTCTCTCTCTTTCTTTTTGTATCCTTACCATTTTCCTATGATGGTGTTACATATATGGTATATATATGTATATTTCCTACCTATGCCCTGCCGACGACTACCCCTAAAGCGTACACATAGTTCGGAACTAGAATTCGCTGCTTCCTCTTCCTTCCTCCATTCTCGTCTCCACTATTCACGTCTCTCCCCATTTCACACCCCTTGCTCGGTCCCGGGTCCCTTCACAATGGCGTGAATGGCATTTGTCGATACCCCATTTTTTAAATTCTTGTTATTAACATACGCGATGGAACAAATTGCAACAAAATATCTCGGAAGCTTTGCATTCTCGCACTCTAGCATAAATTACGTCATTGGTGCAGCACCTCACCCCATTTTTTGGTTCCTGGAATATTGAATTTCGGAATTCGGGGCGTTTATTACTTTTTTACGGGGTTCGAAATAGATTTGGAATAACAATTTTTAGGTTCAAGGGGGTTCGAGTTACATGCGGAGCTTGGAAAAATGGGATTTGTAACGAGAAAGTGGAAAATTGGGATTTCTATGGAGAATCCCATTGGGTTTTAACAATGGAAATTTTCGTTCCCGTTTGGATTTCCAATGTAACCAATACTTCTACGTAAATAAATAAAAAGTTAACGAATTACCTAGAAAAATTTTGAAAATTTGAATTTTTTTGTTTGAAAATCCCATTGGGTTCCTCCAATTCCCATTGGATCCCCCCAATCCCCATTGGGGTTTACAATTCCCGTTGGGTTTTCCAATTCCATTGTGTTCTTCCATTCCCATTGGGTTTCCCAATTCCAATTTTGTCTCCCATTGGGTTTCCTAATTCCAATTTTGTCTCCCATTGAGCTTCCCATTGGGTTTCCCAATTCCAATTTTGTTTCCCATTAAGCTTCCCATTGAGTTTTCCAATTCCAATTTTGTTTCCCATTGAGCCTCCCATTGAGTTTTCCAATTCCAATTTTGTTTCCCATTGAGCCTCCCATTGGATTTCCCAATCCCAATTTTGTCTCCCATTAGGTTTCCCAATTCCAATTTTGTTTCCCCATTGAGCCTCCCATTGGGTTTCCCAAATTAACCCTTGACCATGGGACCAATTATTATCCAAAGATTGTTAGAAAAATAATAATTATCAATAAACTTCCGTTTTGTTCAATCAAATTCATAAATTGGGATTTCTAGTAGAATTCCTATTCGGTTTGACCCATTTCTGGCGCCAGTCTGGGCCATACTTGTCAATATGGTACCTCAATTCGAATCAACCAAGGCAATACCCGTGGAAACTCGTACCGGCTGTTTATGTAAATGAATTCCTCGATAACGAACCTTCCCGTTATTAATGAGAACCCCATTAAGATTAGAAGCATGGGTTCTAGGTGTGAGTTGTTGACCAATTTGTTTAATATTCAGATAATGCAAAAAAAAAGAAGGCTTCTTATCGTGCAGAGAAAAAAGAAAGAAGAAATTGCATGGGACTGGTGGAAATCAATAGAACTACAATTAGCGTCCATTTCGTATCTAAATAATTTATTCGCTTCAGCGGAAAAATAAAATTCAACTATGCGTATGCGGAATTATGATATTATATTATTATCTCTATAATTATTACTCTTATCGTCGCCGCCGTCGTTGGCATCCTGTTCTTATCGGAAGTATAATAGTGTTATTCTTTAACGCATAAATTTCTATTTTTTTTTTTACATCGAGGACTAGTATTTCTCTCCGTCTCTCTCTTCTTCGAAATTTGTCAGGAAGAAAGAGAGAGAGAGACGGACGATCTTATAAAAAATAGTAAACGAAATTCTAATTTAAGAACTTTTACAAAAAATTTTTACTTTATCAAAAATATTAACTTCTAGGGAATAATTAGGAACTTATTAATTCGGAAATTCGAAAAATCGTGAAACCACTCGAATTTACAGAAACAAATTTACAGAGAAATTGAAAAATTCATATTTCTTCCCAAATATTTTTTGGTGACTTCGAATCTGCGTTTCTTCGAATTTTAATTTTCATTACAGTTGTTTGGGAAAAGATTTCGAGGAAATTATCCTTCATTTTGTACTCCCAGAGACTAACAGGTAGTTTTACAAAAAGGAGCAGCTTTCACTTTGCTCCGAAATTGATTTTCCAGGTCGGGTTGGAAACGTTTCGAATTTTCAACGATGCCCTATAAGTGGTATGGTAATTTTTACCATTTTGTTACTTCGTTTCTAGTAATTATTTTTCTCCTTAGAAATAATTACACAAAATAGCTGCCTTTGAATTTTTCATAGAATACTTTATGTAAATATAACTACACTTACAGGTAAAAATTACTATCCCGCAATTGCGTCTTCCTTCTTTTATTTTTCGAATAATTTAATTTGTAAATTTTATCGACAAAAAAATACGTATGTGAGGGTAGAAAAATAAACATGGTAAAATTAGCCACCGTAGGATAGTAAAATTCACCAGAAACCTTAAAACTAAAATTACCAATATATTAAAATTTGTCTACGCATTGTCCCACATTTTTGAGTTTTCTTTCTACAAACTTTTTGCGACACAAACCCGAAACCAACGAATTCTCAATATTTCTGCCAAAAATAAATTTTTTTTGAAGATACTGCAGTTCAAAATTTCAAAACGAATTCTCGGCGGGCAACAACTATCCACGTGGAAGGAGGAAATTGTTTGAAAAATGCACTGAGGAAAATGAAAAATCACTATGATCGCGAAGAAGAAAAAAAAAAGCACTTTTTTGGAAAAACGAAAAAAAGAAAATTCGAAAACTACGGAAATCCTTTAAAAAAACAAAACAAGAGACGCGAAATCACGAGTGAGCGTCGCTTTCGGCCATGTTCTTCTTTACAAGCAGGGCGCAGCTGCACGGCTGCATTTCTTCCCCCTCTATCGCTGCCTTTTCAACCCCCAACTGTTGTTTCTTTTTTTGGCTTGCCTTCGAAAATTGTACACACCTCTTATTTTTCAATTTTTTAATTTTTTATCGTAATTACGATTTTTTTTAATGCTCCTATTTTTTTAATTAATTTTCTGCCGAAACTTGTTACGGAAAAACGATTTTTGGAATTTTTTTTGGGCATTCGGGAGAATTTTTGCTGGAAAAATTCGAATTCCAAAATTTTTACTGTAATTTTTTCGCGAATTTTGAATTTCACAGATTTTTCGTTGGATCAAAAAAATTGTTGGTCAAAAATTCTAGTAACGGAATTTTTTTTCTTCAATTTTGACTCAAATTGTGGGTCCCGAATTTTTTCACGGATTCAAAAAGAGCGATTTTGGATTTTCGGGATTCGAATTTCGATAATTTTGAATTTCAATCGTGAAAGCAAATTTTTAGTTTGAAAATTTCGAAATTACATCCTTAAAAAAATTTAATTCCAGAGCAACCGAAATTAATTTATTAATTTCTAGCCAAAATTTCAATTTCCAAATTTCGACACGGTGCAATATTCCCGGCGGAAAATTCTCCTTTTCCCCCTTTCGCCCAAGGAAAAAAAAAGGAATCATTAATCAGTTCCATGAAAACGAATTTTGCAACACGTGTCAAAATATTTAGAGAATGACGTTGTATAAAATATTTCGAGGCAAAAAGTGCAGTCAATATCCATGTATATATAGGTACACTCCAGGCTGCAGTTGGTATGTACGTTAAAATAAGAGGAAAAAAGGAAAAGGACCGACAACATGTCCTAGCAAAAATGCCAACGTTCTCTTCTTCAACATATCGGAAGAACGTTCGGCGAGAGGATATACCTGGCGTGGGATGCTTTGGCTGTTTAGCTCGTTTAGCCATAAATCATAGCGGGTAAAAGAGTGTTGCAGGGTCAGCTGGCCGATCTTAAAGGTTGGTATGGCATTCTCTTCTTCTTCTTCATCTCCATCTCCTTCCTCACGATCCGGTATGGAGGTCCAACTTCGTGAGCTGCCCGTAGTTCTGGCTATAATCCTGACTAGCATAAGACGATGAAACATGTTGATGATAACTCAGATAAGCAGCGTGAAGTTGATGTTGATGTTGCTGAAGATTCCGATGAGAAATATTCGAGGGTGTCGTGGCCACGACGTTCGGGTGGTTTGAATTTCGCGCCTGGTGCGCCGGAAGTACGTGGCTGTCCGGCCGGTGCAGCAGCAGCGGCGGCGCAGGCGCGGGACCCGTGGGTTTCCCCGCGGCCGGAGTCGTTGTATTGGCCATTAACAGCGATTCCGGCGAATTGAGGATGGACTCGGCGTCGGGGGAGGACGAGGACGCGTCGATACTGCAGTAGCCTACCTTACCGTCCTTCTTGGCCTTCATCCTGCGGTTCTGGAACCATATTTTGATCTGTCGCTCCGTCAGGCAAAGCGCTTGGGCGATTTCGATGCGTCTCCGGCGGGTCAGGTACCGGTTCGAGTGGAACTCCTTCTCCAGCTCCAGCGTCTGGAAGCGGGTGTAGGTCTGCCGGGTCCGTTTGTGTCCCGTTCCGGTGCCATCGCCTGGAAGAAGAAGGGACAATTTGAGGTTATGTCGCAATGGCCACTTTGGGATTCGTTCAAGGCCTTGCCCATGATTTAATGATAGAAACGTGGGGGTAATGGGATGATGGAGGACATAACCTCAAATTGGGTACGATTTTAACGCCATCTGTCAGAAAATTTCCTCACATGGTTCTGGTCCAATCGATGCTATCGCAGCCAACCCAGGGACCTGGTTCGAGTCCTGATCCAAGCGTTTCTTGTTCGAAAACCACAATCCCTCCACCCTCTCCCCATAAGAAACTTACCATTGGCGTAACTGGACTTCATCCACGGGAAATCGACTGGTCTCTGTTCGTCGCCATATTCACTGGCGGTCTCGTTGGCGCTGGCCCTGCCATTATCATTGTCACCACTATTGCCAATATTGCCGGGGTAGGAACCATGGTAATCCACGTTCATGGGGACGCTGCCGTAATTCGCAGCCGGTGTGACCGAGCAGTGACCACCGTTCTGACCGGAATTGTAACCCGGGTAAGTCGATTGGGCCTGATACACATTCTGGGCCAGCTCGTGCTGGTGGTAATTCGGGGAAGCGTGGGCCTGATTCAGGGGCGACGTGCGATCGGTGGTCGACGTGGGGGTGTAGGGGGGTGTGTTGCAGGATATTTGCATGCCCGGTGGCGTCACGGGTTTCGCGGCGTTGGGGTAAGTGTCCGCGACGGCCTCTTTCCCGTGTCGCAGAAGCGTCTCGAGCAAACTCGAGGGTGGCGGGGACCTCTGGAGTTCCTGGAAGGGTGGCGAGGTGTAGGCCCCCGGGGGCGAATCGTTCGTGGATTGAGGGAACTCGTAGGGATTGTACGCGTTGTCCATGCGATTGGCACAGGCTTGGTTGTAGCTCCAGTAATGGTCCACGTTGGAGGCACTGTAATAGGCCGACGTCATGGTGCCAAAAAAAAAAAAGAAAAATGGTAACTCAACGAACTGACAAATATTAAATGACAGACGCACTTATCACATTTCACACGTATTCGCTTGCACCACGAGCACTGGGTCGAGCGTTATGTCATCACTTTGCCAGCGGAGGAACTAAAATGACGAACGCCAACTTCCGAAGCATTGGCAGGCCAGAAGTACAATGATTTCGTGTCGAAGGTTCGCTCTTAGGGGTTCGTAAACTTTACGGGGGGGTAGTAGACTGGCAGCGCGTGCCAATGGGTCCCCGAAAACTTTCACCGGGTTTATTATATTGCAGTGCATGGGATGGCTAATGCATGTATATAGATATACCCGGCACAGGGTACGTACAAGAAGAGATGGATGCAGTGAGGGAAAAGGCAAGGAACAAATGAAACCTCCGCTCGTAGTGGGGAACGAGATTTTTGGATTCTATGATGTTAACCCCCCTGGGGTTATTTCATAGTAGCGCCTCCCGGTACGATCTATAGGGGTGAAGTACGTTTTTCTATATCAGCTGCTCCAGTGTGCATTCGATTCCTACAGAAAAGCCAAAGCCAAAGCGAAAACGTGCATATGTGTATGTGCAAAGCCACCCCCGAGATACATATGAGTCCCCTCCCACTATTAACGCCTATTCAATAGGTCACAAAAACCTACATTGGATGTATGGATATGGAACTACCCCTAATTTGGATTTTTTTTTATTTGATTAAGAGAATAACCATTCCTTGGTAGGAAAATTATTTACTTTTATAATTTTTTTTATTTTTAAGCCCGTATTTTTTTATAAATGACAAAAATTCCAATTTTGGAAACTCTTGGCCCTCAATTTTCCAGGTAAACGTCCACCCCTTGACTAAAATACAACAAATGGTGTATTTTGGGGTGGAAAAATTCAAAAATCATTCCGTTTTAAGTTTGGGGCAGAATGAACAAAAAATAGTCGAATTCGGGACAGCCAAAAGCCATAACATTGACGTGCCTAATTTTAATAAACCTTTTTCACCCTCCTTTATTTTTTCCATGAATGATACTTTGCGTCTCCGGTAGTATCGTCTTACAGGGAAAAAAGGGATATGTGGAACAAGTGAAGAGGAGCTGTATAAACAAAGTGTGCCCGGTCCAACCGTAGGAGAGAGCGAGCGAGAGTATGTGGAAGGCAGTTTCCTCGCTCTTGCGAGTGACATCTCTTTCTAGAAACTCAGCCTAGTGACGATTAATCAACCCTGGAAGTTGTTAGAAAGAGAGAGAAAGAAGAAAGGGAAGAAAAGGAAGGCGAAAGCCCTCTCTTATAAGGCTACACGTGCATTTAGCACGAGACCGTTTCTCTCTTCTTTTTTTTTCCTTTCCTCGTGCGTATTTTCATTAATCCCACTTTCGATCTGCCGGTTTTCGACGCATCGTCAGGAGAGAACGACATTGATGGAAGAAGAAAGAGCGAAAAATCAAATTCCGTGTACCTTTAATAGAAAAAAATGCGTTCGGGTGATTTTTATTTAATAGAATCGGGAAAAACTAATGGCAATTTCAAATTTCGCGGGTTTCTCGTCACCGACAGCGCCCTCTGTCGGGCCCTAAACGTAACAGGGAGCAGTGTCAAGCGGGGAAATTGGTTACTGTAGAGAAATACTTAGGAATCTTTGGATTTAGAGCCGCAGAGATCAGGTGAGTTCGTTTAGGGACCGTTAGGTGGCGCTGCCTGAAGTGGAAAAAATAAAAAACCAGGAAATTTGAAATTCTTGCGATTAAAATGTCGGTATTTGGTCGAAGGCGTTCACCCTGTATGTATTATTAAGACAGAGACGAGATAATATTTTTAAATAATTATCAATAGACGTCTCATTGTGGATACATTAATACTTTATCGAATTAAAATGATTAATGATCCTCAGTTAGACGATCTATCCATCTATCTGCTAAACATTCAATGTCGGAAGAATGGGAGAGAACACTATATACGTGCACGGCCTGCTTTTGTATGGGAAACCTTATAGGGGAGAGCGCGTTTGGTTACTAACTTCATTTCCATCGAACTAATCATTAAGGTTTTCGAATAAATATACCAGGTGACCCGATGCAGGGCAAATACTTTCTAACTGACGGACCATTCCGAGACAATTTCGATACAACCATCGATTCATAATTTTTCTACAATTTAAGCGACTGGTTTCTGATTATTCGCGATATATTAAGGTGGGAGCCTGTTGCCGTGGGAGTAGTTCCCTTAGGCCCCGAGCGGGGGCGCTGTCTCGGACGGCGCGGCGCGAAATTCGAACGTCTCGATTGTTCCTACAGTATCTCGGGACCTAATTATCCGATTTCGACGAAATTTGGTACCAGAAATGTCACGATCCCACTTTCCATGAAATCGATACCAAATTGCAAATCGATGTGACAAAATTGCGTCCACTATTTGGCGAAGTACGTAACTTTCCCTGCTTTGATTACAATGCTGCTCCGGACATTCGGAAGATCGCTGAACAACGTAATAAAATTTACTACGCTCCCTTTCTTCAGCGTCATATTTTCCTTCCCTTTGTCGGCCTGAATTATTCGAATTCTAAGGCCAAACATGTCGGAACTAATTTCCGTTACCTGTTTGAAGAGCCTATTCGTGTAAGATCCTGAGATTTGCTTGTCCTAAAAAAAAAGGCACATCCTTTTACGACGTTACCTAAACTGCGCAGGCACGCGCAGAGCCACGCGCAGCAAATTGTCACGTTAAACTGTATGTCAACATTTTATGTTTCCACGCCGTAAACAACATTATAGCCGAACTGTTTTATTATTCCTAACCGTTCCTTTTCCAAATATTGTAAAACGCCTTCAGGTAAAATGGCACCGGATAAAGCCCAGCCTCGGTGCCATAAAACTTTCTCTTTCCCATCATCGGCCGAGCGAGTCGAAGATTTATGCCTTATTTTATAACATTATTACGTCTCCGATGTTTTTCTTTTTCACGCACAAATTTCTCAATGAAGGCAACCGGGGGTGGAAAAAAATGCAGTCGCTGCAATTGTTCCTTCGAGAATTTTTTTCCCCCGTAATTCCGGCATCGGTCGCCTCGATTGGAGGCGATTCCAGGTCGGACATATTTATTAGGCGCACGTATCGGAGAAATAGAGTGTGTGTGTGTGCGTGTGTGTGTATATCTGTAGCGTGAAATGGCGCATAGATGTGGCCTAAAATGTGACATATGCCAGACCCCGACGTGTTATTTCCATTCGCCACCGCCAAGGGAGGGGAATTTTTCCAAAGGAAGGGGAACTCGCCCGGTTCCATTTGGGAAAATTGGAAATATTCGAAAATGGGATCGGGACCAGCAGCCGGTCCGCTTGGGGCCATTATTCCTAACGATTGATTTATACTTTGTTTGCTGTGATTTCTATTCTCACTATTTCGCTCGCCGGCAGATTGCTGATCTATTAGGCAGTAAAAAAAATGTATATGTATACATGTGTTTACTCAAATTTGACGTTTATCGGCACCATGTGGTTAAATAAAGAGTTGAGGCGCTCCAATAAATTTTTTATTTTGTTGAACAAATTTTATAGTAGCTTCCACTACGTCGATGTGATTCTGAAGAATCATTGGAGTCATTTCGAGCAAGTTCGAGTTGCAAGAAATTTTTTTTTTTTTCAATTTTCTAGCGAATTTCGAAGAAGATAGATGGCGCTCTTTCCACTTAAACATTCATATGAAATTTGTAAAAGGTTTGGCCAATATGCAGAGACGACATAAACGGGCGTTTCAGGGCGGAGCGCAAAAAGAGCTGAGTAATCTTTTAGGGGCTGACTCGATTAAGCAACTCTCGCACTCTCGCGGCCTCTCCGTCCAACTCCCTGGGCTCTGCGGCCTCTCTCGCTCTCGAAGCTCTATAAAGACTAAACGACGAGAAACGCGGGTGCGTATACTGTCAGTGATATATTCGCTTTGACTCACATACATAACTGACCTCTTAAAACAGCTCTTTCGTATCTATACATTTCTCTTTTAAACTATATACTGCAGATATATACTTGTCAATCTTTTTCGTTGCCACCTACTGTGACAACATTTCATCAAAGGACGCTGCATTCCGAGAAGAGGAGCAAAAAGGTCGCGAGAAACGGTACCACAAATTAATACCGTTCATTTTGTTTCCAGTCTCGCAACATTTTCCAGCCAATTTCGAAAATTCTTACTTCGGTTTCATGAACAAACTGCCGGATTCCTACGATCCAGCGCCACCTATCGGAACGAGGCGTGACTAAAAACCTTACTCGGGACCTCAATAATGTAAGGTGTGAGTTCGGCCTCGATAGGTCCAGTGGTTACTCAGTGATAAGGCGGTTTACTCACGCACAATGGACTTCACATTCAAAAAAATGATATTTCTCATATTTAAATTTTGTAAATTGAGTCACTCCTGGGGAAAAATCGGGATAATTGAGAAGGAAAAATCCGGGTTCGCAATTGAATGGGTATTACAAGCTAATAAACGGGGTTTAGGTGTAAGGCATAAATTACCATGAAGTGCAATATGTAGAAGCAAGGGTTTAGCGAGACTACGTTATTTGGAGTCGAGTTTGCCAAAGAGTTCAGGCTGTAGCTTTAGAAGGATTGCAAACAAAGGATAATCCCTCTGTTTCCTTCCTGCCTTCTTCGATCCTTCACTCCTCCTCAGGTAGAACTTTGACACCAGACGTCACGTTTCTCGTATACCAACGCAGGTCACTGTCAGAAGGGTGTCAGAGGAGTCTCTAAGTTAATTTGACGTAAGTCCTTCTGGTTCCGAGCCCGGCAAAAACCCAAATTATGATTTTCCCAGGAGAGGAGATTAACATTCAAGAGGAATAAACATTGACACGAATTAGTATTCCTAATTCCATTGTCAGGGTATCGATACCTTCCCTCGGGGCCACTCCAAGTCACCTCAAGGGTGCCATTGATTAAATATTTTGACAGTCGTCATTGTCAACTCCGGCTGACATCTTGATTCTCGAATGTGGGTGTGTTTCGAGGAAAGGGTTGCTTCGACAAACTGGTGGGTAATTTTTGCCGAACCATTTTCTTTTTTGGGGCAATAAATATCGCATCAAAAATTTGGGGAATCGGCAAAAGTGGCTTCGACAATTTTTTTTTTTGCGAAAAAATCATAATTTCGGGAGAAAAAATGGACAGGCCAATATTTTTACTATTTGGACTTAGCAATATTTTTGGAGTTTCCAGAAGCTTCTAAATTAAAGAAAATTCTTAATTTTCGGAGGAAAATGGTCGACACGAATTTCCAAAAGCGAGGATTTTTAATGAACGAGCCGACCCCCATCGACAAAATATTCGATTTGGCTTGAACCAAGTGAACGTGAACACAAAGCATCGGAGCATCGCGACGTCGGTAAACCATCATCGTATCAGTGCGGTAGAGATTGACAGTTAGGGCTATGATTAATGATACAAGTAAAATCGTCCATCCTTCCCCCCTTTTTATCCTCTTCTCTCCGGCATCCATCCCCCCGTTTGATACTATGCAATGGTAAAATTCAATGTACGTACATACAACCAATCCGATGAAATCTACCCCTGCTGTGAGTGCTAGTTATGCTTGTGGACGTGGATGTGGGTGAAACAGGAAAAGAGTATCTTTCTCTCTTTGTACAAGAAAGATCCAACGGTGAGAAGTAAACACGTTACACAAGCGAATGTATGGGATCGATACATGTTACTGAAGACTCAACTGTAGAATACATACCTCAAGAAGGAATGATTCTAACATCTAACCACCCTTTCCTCCTTCTCACACCGTTTCTGCTCCTTTCTTTCGTTCTTTCCATAAAGTAAAAGGAAAATACCCCTTCGACGAGTATAAATAGATCTCTGAAGAAGTGCTCGTACATATCTCAAATGAAAACTTCTTTATTCCTCCCTCTATGTGCCAAATTGAAACTAAAAATTCATTTTTCATTTTTCAGTTTTTTTTTCCCCACTCGATATGTATTTATGGAGACTCGAGGGTTTTTGGAAAATTTTCCGTGTATCGAAACTCAAATTTTTTTCGACCCTAAAATACCTCGAAGTAACGCGAACTAATTTTTTTTTAAGGTTAGAAAAAGTTAAAATAATTATTTATTACAATTAGTATTTTTGTGATTGGCCAAAATTAGTATTTTAAAATTTTCAGTGTATGACTAAATTGCGATGAGACCTACCACGCAACCTACTTTGCACGATCTTTTCCCTCACGATGTAAACTGTTTTATAATTCCGTGCAATTAGCGATAGGTTTTTTTTTCCCCCCTCCCAGAAGAGCGCGTATCAGCCCGGCATGAAAAAGTGGAAATAATGAAAGCTACTGCGGCATAATGAGACTTACTAAGGTGTTATAATTAAAAAAATTATTTGAAGAAACACACCGTCTTCAGCGCCATAAACAAAACGAAGATACGCAACACAAAAAAAGGTTGGTGGTATAAAAGTTAATGAGACTTTTGCGTGTACCGGAAACTACTGTGTTCTTCGGAAGACAGCAGCCACACATATTCCTCCACCCTCTCTTAAAAATACGTATCGTGCAATGGTATGATCATGCCACTCCCTACCTCTGCACGCACAGGAAAATAGAAAGTGCATTTAACAATATTGCCAACATTTTTACATCCAATCTCTATTTAAATTTATTATAATAAATGATGCACGCGCGCGAGGAGGTGGAACAAATAATTAGAGAATTTCCTCATCCACGTCCCACGTTCGCGGTGAAAATACAAATTTGGAATCACGTGATCCAAAAAATATGGTCGACCCCGTCCGGAGCAACTCATTGCCCACGATCTTGCCCAGGAAATTTTCAAAAATATCGAAGGATCGCAAAATTAGCGTCGGATTCGGATCCGGCCTCGGGGAGTGCCGTAAAACGCAGAGAAGGCAAATCGAGGCTCAACGCGATTTTAATTCATTGATATCGTTCAATTGACTCTGGAATTTTTTATCTGGATGTAATTGCTGTTGTGCCTGAAAAGTTGGGCAATTTTGATTCACCGCAGAGACTGCAAGGGAAGACAAACAAGTGGATTGCGAGTGTGGGTGAATTCTAACGGTGTAATTAATGGGTAGTTTGGTGGTCGGCTGGACAGCTGTCGTCTTCTTTCTTTTTGCGACGGATGGAATCGTATAGTCGCAAAGCTACCCAACAAGACGTACGCGGAAACCAACAGTACGTCTAACTTACAGACACGGCGATTCCCCGTATGTTTGTCTTTTAGATGCCAGCGAAGAAGATAGATGGTCTTGACGGACATTTGGACAAGATCAATTGGATTTCTATGTCTACCCTATTCTTAATCACTTTTTAAATATTTCTTTCACTTAAATCAATTCATCGTCTCTCGGAGCACCATTTTTTATCATCCTCTTCCCTCGCAGGAGCCCCCCGAAAAAAAAGGTACCGGGAAGTATCGAGCAAACTCGGAACCGGGAATCCGTTTCCGAATCGTGGACAAATGGTACCTCAGTTCCGTGGCTCTGGTCCTAATGGAATTTGGACGCGAGGCTGGTGAAAAAAAAAAAGGTTTAAGCGCGAGTCGCTAAAAGGTGGCAGGATTTTCGGGCAAAACCCCGACGGAGGGGGTAGCGCATAAAAAAGGTGGAACTAATTTTTAGACAGGTAAGGTGGCCACGTGGTAATAAATGGCTCGGAGAAAATGAGTAATGTGCACTTAATTACGCGGAAATTACTCACGAACACCTGGCGTAATTTTTAATGACTCTGTTATGCGCACGTAAAAAGTGTCTTTAAGGAACGATGATAAAAGGGAGCAATGTGTGTACGTGTTTTGCCCGAGCCTCCGCTCAAAGGCTTATAATAGAGACGTAAGATTCGATTAAGTTGTATAATAGTGGCGTGACTGGGAGCAATATGCTCCCGAAGTTGCGCTGCTCCGATGAACCTCCGTCGATGTTTGCGCTGAAAACGATCGGACATTATTTTTGCAAGATGGCAATCAACGTCGAGGACACTTCGAGTGGACTCTTCCGGGACAAACGACACCAGGAGACACTTTCGATTTCCACTCGAAATCGAAAACCGGACTCGGACGCATTCCATCCAGCGAAGGTGGAGTCCAGTGGTTATCTGCCCATCTTCCCGATGTCATACATCAATTACGCGAGCACAGACGATTGCTGCAAGTACGTGGCGTAGGCACGCACACATATTGTGCATTTCTTCGTGTAGCCGAAGTCCTTCTGCCTTCATTCACGTCGGACGCGAACCGAGCGCGTCATTTATCTGCCAAGCTCTCGCTCGTCCGTAATGATGCCTTACCGGTTTGTTGTCCGAGACATGTTGGTGAGTTCCATAAACGTGGTCGTCGATGCAAATATGGTGCCCGTACTTTCGACGCTTTTTCGTCCCCAACTGGTTCGCAAAAAGGGCCGGGACCGAAACCTGGCCAATTTCGGATGTCATGTCTCTCGGATCACGGTTACTTCGAACAATTTTTGCATTATTCAATTTTTATTTAGCTTCTCCTGGCTTGGAACGGAAAAATTGTTAACGAGGAGAAGTTTGGAGGCGATTCTTTGTTTTCAAGGTCACATTTGACCTCGTGTCATACGACCGGACAATTGCATCGGTGAGTCCCGGTGGTTCCGGGGCACGAAAAATTCGAATTTTCGGACATAACCTCAAAACGTCATGATTCCAAAATCCACGATGTCATGTCCGACCGTAACACCTCGGGTTTCGTTCCGGAAGAGACATTAATGACTGTCTGGTCGCTACGTGTGTACGTACCGCGTAGTTCCTTATATCACAATTTACGCTAATTGGTGGTACAACTTTATTACTCGACATTAAGTAATAAAGAAACGATAAAGCAAAGATTAGAGGAAGATAGAAGTGGCATAGAAGCGTATAATCACGATGCAACCTGGAGATAAAGTCAATTCTCATAAGGGGGCTAAACCCTTTTCTTTTGTGATAAAATAGATCTTTAATAAGGCGATAAAATATAGTTTCATAAACATTCGTAGCCTCGGGTTACCATAACCTACTCGATCACGAGGAAATAAGACATTACCCGTTGTATGTTACTCATTTTACGAAACATCCGGTTGTAATTCCAAATTATTAGGCGGCGTCGGCGGTCTGGCATATTTATATTTTCGTCAGGTGGATTTTATGCGCTATCGCAACAACAATCGCGGAGACGATAACGATCTCTCCTTGCACCTCGAGTACCGCGATAAAGGGGCATTGAAACTTTTGCGCCACTTATTTATATTATACAGCGCGCGGCGTTTCTTCTTGGATTATTCATACTTAATTTAATATCTCGAAGTTAAGTATCGGATTGATGGGATTTGCAGGTTATGTTAACGCCCTTCTGGTTTTTAACGGTCCGCAGATCACAGCAGCCATTTATCAAAGCACAAACTACTCGATACAAAGCTACTGCAGATTTCAATTTAAATCAACGGTCTCGCGACGATACCATCGCGCAGGTCTTTATCTGCGTGAGAAGGCTCTTAATTTCTAGGTTAGGGTATCCGTAACCGCCGCGAGTACTGCGCATGCCTCGGAGACTATTAACCCGTTTTTCCCTTTTCGTTGACATTTGCAATTATTATTATTATTATTATTATTATTATTATTATGAAACGTCCGTTTCCTTAGTTTCGTGCAATGGCCGCCAGAGTTGGTCATAAAAATAGGGATTCCGTCCCTACAAAATTCCAACACTTTTCCGCCTCGGATCAGAAGACAGTAATCCCATTATCCCAAGTGTCTCCCATTCGAGGGAACATCGAAGTCAACCAGGGGCAACCTTTACCCACTAAAGTGATTCCAATTGGCATCATGGTGAATTGGTATTAGTCGCCTTGGTTCCATTTTGGCCATACAATGGGCTTCCTTGGTAAGAAAAAAAACGACGTTGAATTTTTTTCTTGAATTAGCAGGAGCTGAAAGAGAGGAGTGTTGATGCAGATGTGTGCAGAATAGGCTGCTCTTTACCTATAATTAATAATGTCGGGGATCAAGAGTGCAACGGTTGAATGTGGAACTCCTCTCATTCACGGATCATCTCCGCCCTGAATAATAAATGTAGGCCACATCGAGTCATTACAAGGATATTCTTCGACATTCGTGCGTGGCGCTGAACGCCATCTGTCGGGCCTTTAGGGCAACCACCTTCCGAAACTTAAATGCCAAGTATTCGAATCCACGCGAAATTGGGCAATTTCGTCTGTGTCTTTGGAGCTAAAAATATGCATTTTGGGAATCGCGGATCCGAAAAATATTGTTATGGGGAATTGAAGCACCCCATTGGCTACAAATTTCCGAAAAATTTTTTCGAAAATATCCCAGGATTGCAGAATCATCGTCGGATTACGTAAGGGATAATCAAATGCTGATAATTTCTATTTTCTCGCCGCGAGCTTTTTCCCGCCGATAGTCAACCTCCTAAAATTATTTAGGGGCGCATTATTTTTGAGTAAATAAACATTTATCTGACGGAGCTAGGGAGACACGTGTGAATGCAATAAATCGCAGATACGTCCAACCTATACTTATCCAAATACAAAGTTTGCTTTGGCAAAAGAAATATTCTTCGCATTATACCTACGTACGTGTGTGTGCGTGCGTGCGTGTGCGTGTAACGTCATACACACTAGACGAGGCTTAATGCTTGGAATTACTCTAATGCAACGAAATACAATGACACAGGAGAAGACTTGACGAATCTTTTTAAGTTCGTGGGGATTGAGTAGGATGATCTCCGAGGCGGAGGAAAAGAGAGGGACTTTGAAAAGCATCGCCGAGATTATATGGGGCGCGACCGCACGTCCACATCCACGACCGAGTCCCTTAAAAGTTGTGTACACATATAATTATGTATTTTGTATAAACGTGTTGCAAATGTGTACAAATGTGCCTCTCTATACGCGCAGTTTGCGTCCACACCTCACGCCATTATTTGTGGTTTCCGTTCGTCTACATGTTGACTTACTGTAGACGTGCAGTTATTTTCATCGTTTCTTCTCCGAGACTCCGAGCTTCAAACGTACCGAAATTTTTAGAGGTTCTAGCCAATTCTTGGTGAAAAAAAATCTCATTTTAATTAAATAAAGCTTTCTCCTGGATATCGCGAAGAAAAATTTGAAAAACATCGAAGGATCGGAAAGACGACGGTGGATTATGAGATTTTACACTCTATTTTTTTATATTTTTTTCTCCTGCCGATAGATGGCGCTGATTCGACTCCCTCCGCTTCCGAACGAACCTCTCAAGAGGATCCTGCGAGAACCTGAAAATTCGTGGCGTCGAAAGCACCCCACAACGAATGAGACTGTTCGAATTGTGGCAACTTCGTGTATATTTCAACGGCCCGTTTTTCTACAACCGGATCATATTAATCCAAGTGCTAATGAGCCGATGTTGGGGAATCGAGGTATAAAACATGTCCAAGATATGCCCTCATTATATACCTACCGGAGTGTAATGGCTGGTCAATATTTAACGCGTCTCGTATCGTTCAATCACGTTCGATTATCTCCGTGCCTCTAAGAGGCCCAACATGTATATAAGGCGTATTTAAAAAAAAAAAAAGTAAAAAACGAGAGGACCAAAGTACCCACGCCGCTACCGCTAAAGTTATAATTAATTTCGGCAATTAATCTTAACAATTAAAATCCATTTGGAAAGCATTTGACTTAATTGGTATTATTTCGTATCTAATTGAAATACCATTTTTGTTTCTCGGTCTCCGTCGAATATACGTTTCACCAGTTTTCCGGAATTTATTTGCTTAATTGGACGCCTCGAATTTACAAGAACGAGGTGGACGCAGAAATTCGAAATTTCTTGGCGGGGAGAAATTTTTTCTTTTTTTTTTCTGCCTCGCGTTATGGCGTCGTTAATCGTTCGATGGAGTCAGTCGATAAGGAAACCACCCCTTCTTCCATCGCGCGGAGGCTTTACACGAAAGGGGTGTGCAAGAAAATCACGATATTTTTTTTTTCTAATTTCTAGGGAGAAAACTAGGGAGATGAATGCGAATTGGGATTGAAATTCTAGCGAATTCACGCCAGGACCTCCAGGTCCTTTCTGAACAATTGGAATTTCGTTGGAACACGAGGCGCAATATTTGTTCTGCAACAATGGGCAATTTGGGCCGAGGGAAGTGGACGCAAAAAGAAGGAAAAAAAAATTGTAGATGTATTCCAGCTTTCGGGTGGTGCAAATCAAGATCGTGGTTTTAAGGTGGGGACGTGCTGGGTAATGGCGTGTATTTTATTCTGATAAATCGTTCCGCCCGGCGTCAAACCTCAGCTGATGAGAAACTTGGACTCCGATATCTGCGCTTTAACATATACCTTTTTTTCTTTTCTTTTTTTTTCCATCGAATGGTCTTTTTGTAACGTCTGTGACGAAAAAAAAAAATAATTTGGTTTAAGTCAATTATAATTTTTCCTGGTCCAGAGTCTGGCCGAGAACTGGCCCAGGTCTTGGCCAAGCTTCGACAATATTTCCAACGATTGAAAATCCACGGAAAATTGGTCTTCGACGGAAAAAATTCATCGACACGGCAAAATTGAGAGCCCGAGATAAAAGTGGCCTGGACGTTTCCAATATATCGCGATATTTCACGGAAGCTCTTTTTTGGACAATCCACGAGTTCGACGCTCGACGAAAACACGTACGGAGAGTAGAGGCTCTTGTCCTTCCGTCGAAGAACAGAGTGTCATGTTTCCTTGAAATTCAATCAAATGATCCATGACGTCACGCTCAATATGGCCTTTCTAACACGCTGCGTTTGTTCCCATTTATTCTGGAAATCAACAACAAACTGTACCTACGGAACCCGTTGATCCATGGCTCTGGTTGTTTTACGCCTGTTGTCTTTCAATCAAATCTTCCACACTCCCGGAGTCTCGAAATTCCCATACACGATGTCTATGATGAATTCTGGGTGGTCTGTTTACGCTTAATCGTTACCGAGATTTTTTTTTTGTAAAATCATTTTTCAATTTCAAACTATAAAATATTCGAGTTGGGAACCAACATTTCTCGGGAACCGGGATCCCTCCTTTATTTGGTCTCTTTTAAACGGAGGTGAGGGTTAATACCGTTAGGGACCGTTAGGTGGCGCTGTCTGTGCCGGGAAAGGCGCGAAATTTAAAATGAGGTCGATTCGAATCAAGAAAATCCTTCGGAAATGTTGGGATCAATATTTTTAAGGATCGATAAATTGTTAATATTGTAGAAAAGGATAGAATTTTTTTGTTTAATGACAAAATTAATTATAATTTTGTTTTATCAAATCGTTTTTCAATTTCAAACGATAAAATATTCGTGTTGGGAACCAACATTTCTCGGGAACCGGGATCCCGCCTTTATTTGGTGTCTTTTAAAAGGAGGTGAGGGTTAGTACCGTTAGGGACCGTTAGGTGGCGCTGCCTGTTCCGGGAAAGGCGCGAAATTTAAAATGAGGTCGATTCGAATCAAGAAAATGTTGGGATTAACATTTTTAAAGATTGATAAATTGTTAATATTGTAAAAAAGAGTAGAATTTTTTATTTAATGACAAAATTAATTCAAATTTTCCTCGATAGAGTTCGCTGAATTTATTGGTCGATTAAAATTGCGCGGTAATTGGGGCGATTTGAATATTATCTGAAAATATTTATTGCCATTGATGGGGGAGAAAAACGACCTGCTAATAAATGAAGGATTTTCGCGAGCGCAAACGTTGGTGAACGAAATGCTTAGGATTTATCAAATAAATGAAGACTGCAGTATTTAGTATTGCGCGTGCTCATTAGGTTCTGACTAATTAATGATGAGGATTAAGATAATTATAATGAGTCGAAATGATAGCCATCACGCGGATTGCTGCCTCGAAGACAAACTTTCGAATAATAACGCCATCTTGGAACTCGGATCGCAGGAACAGGAGCGAAAAATTTTAAATGTACTAATTTTTCTGAAAACCAATTATCAATATTTTTGATGCTGCAAGGTGACAATTAAATTTACAAATTAATTTTCAAAATCGTCAATTGAAACTCAAAAATTTTCGGGGTCAGGGAAATTAAAAAAAAAAATATAATTTCGAATTTCTTGCGATTAAAAAATATAACAAAAGTTTAAATTTAATTTTAAATGCTGGAAATTGTTAAATTTTAAATTGTTTCAAAAAATTCTAAAATAATTCCAAAAATAAAATAAGGAACAGCAAAGAAGAAGGAGAAGAAGAAAAAAATAGAAACGGATAAGAAAAGGATGAGAGGAAGAAAAGTGAGTTGTTTATACGAAGCCCATAAAGTGTGATCCCCTTTCATTTGGACGTTACGTCGGTAAATTTATCCACTTTACCGAAGTATCCGTTATGATGGTAGATTCAGAGAGAATCGTTTTGCTAAGCTTCGGGAGAACAGTCGTGATGGAACACAAGGGGGTTGAAATGCGTCGTTCGAAAGATGGCCATCTGTTGGGCACCTCCCGAAACCTCTTCCAATTTATCTTGTATTGGTAACTTGACGTCTCGGTGACGAGTCCTACGTGTTCATGCAGTATCAGTTGTGGCTAACTGCAACTTCGACAGTCCTTTTTTTGAAAATCGATAACTTTTCGAACTTTTCCTGTTTTTTCGAAAATTTTTCAAGTCGATGGGAAGGAAAAAAAATATACGTAATTAATTCCCAGTAATTTTATTGTTGAATAAAAAATAAAATAGAAACGTAGGAGGGAAATATAAAAAAATGTAAATTAATTAGTCGTTTGTTTAAAACAAATTTTGTTTGTTATTAAAAAATTTTTCCAAACTTGAAAAAAATAAATTAGGGATTTATTATCTAAAAATACAGATCTACTATGAAAATACAATTTAAAAATTTAAAAAAAAATGAAAAAAAAGTTAAAAATATAAAATTTCTAAATTGGAAAATTGAATATTTATACGTACTTCCTGGATATTTATTTTTTTTTTAAATCCTGGAATTTTTAAAACCACGAGAGTTTCGTTGTCGAACATACCAACGACGATCCAGATGTTTTATGGTACAGACATGCTCTGATTATTTATGAACCCACAACTGCACGTGGAACAATCGATTTCA
This sequence comes from Gasteruption jaculator, assembly GCA_949825005.1. Taxonomy (NCBI): domain Eukaryota; kingdom Metazoa; phylum Arthropoda; class Insecta; order Hymenoptera; family Gasteruptiidae; genus Gasteruption; species Gasteruption jaculator. The sequence continues at coordinate 749,677 of OX463764.1, read as the reverse complement.
CAAACTTGAATGAGTTTAGTGATGATGCTTTTAATAAAAAAATTAAAAAAAAACGATAATAATAACAATCGACCTCTTCTCACTTTTTTTTTCTTTCAAGAATAATTAGAGTCATTGAATTAATAGCGAATTATTATAATTAGGGAAACTATTAGGAGGAAGTTTCAGCTCGGAATTAACTATATTTGAAATTTCTTCTTAGACGATCCAACTTTAATATTGATACTTAAGTTTCAAATAGGTAATAATCTTCTTTTTCTAATAAGAATTAATTTACCTCATTTTCATTTTAATGAATAAAAATGGAGGAATAATAAAAATCATATTTTTTTCATCGAAGTGGGAATTTTCACAAGAAGGAAGTAATCAGGATTTTGAAAAAAGGGTGAAAATCAATTTTGCGAATTTTTTAATTTGAAAAATTGCTAAAATATCATGCAAAAATATTTTTTTTGCTTTTCAAATTAATTTTAGAGGAAGAAAAATTTCGAAAAAGAAAAAATCCACCGGGATTTTTCAAAAACCTCGTACTCCAATTTATCATAATTTTTAAATAACAGGTTATGAATGATCAGATCCAAATTTTTTTTACAAATTCGCGATTTCGTTGTTTGGGGTCATTTTTAATTTGGAAAAAAACAATTTTTTTTTAAATACTCCAATAATTTCCCCGGAATTACCGAAACTCCAAGCTTGATGAACTTAATTTCGTCCTCATTACGAATTCATCGGTACGCAGAAACGAGAGTTCCTTCCTTAATTGATATTCCGCCTTTTTCCTCCTGTTCCCCTTTTTCCTGATACCTACCTTTAGCTCGCGTACGCTGATGAATATGAAAAATCTCTTTAGGTATTTTAGCCGAAGACTGAAATTGTTCTTTAGAAAGTTCCACAAGTTTTGGAAAGTTTGACCATTAGTACCATGGGGAAATTTGGGATGAGCTAAATTTCCAGAGAATCTGGTGCAAGAGGGTATAAGAAGAAGGGTCTTATAATGAGCTGCGATTAGCACAGTGAGGCGCCAGGGAGTCGTATGGAAGAAAGATCTCGGGAAGAGCTACTTTTCGCACTTCAAACTCCGGGAAAAAACCATCGATTTTGATAAGCTTCGTATTTCTTTGGCTCGCGAGCTGCGAGGAAAGATGGCGGGAATTATTAAATTTACATTATCGCCGCTTATTAACGTACCGGTAAACACTTAGGGCTCGGATTATCGGTTGAGCTTTTAACACCTCGTTTTAATGATGAATGGAAAGGGTGAAGGAGACAAACCATTCCAGAAGAGAGTAATTTTCGTCGGAGTCGAGTTAAGCGAGTGAAGCAAGTAAGCATCGTCGTTATCTAACTAAATAACCGAGGGTTCCATTGAGATCCGACTGATAATGAGCCTTGTTGAGATGCAACCTCATTATTCTACCTGTGATAATCATCGCCGCTGAATTAATTGGATCTCAAACGCCCACCACGTCGGAGGGATGCTGTCTCGTGTGTGTAATATTCCACCGTTTCTTCAAATAAAAATATTCTGGGTATCGTCGACCTTTTTTTTTATTTTAATACTTTTCGACACTTTGGTCACGTTAAAATACGCGTCCATTAAATTTATTTGAATCTTTTGGGTTTTTTAATGAAAATGTGAAAGATTAATTAAGAGTTTCATTGAAAAACGTTTGAATTTCGCGCCTACGCGTCACAGACAGCGCCCTCCCGCGGTTCCCGAGAGAATTAAATGCATAGTAACGCTTATTCAAATTTTCGTTGCTGAGAAATGGTCGAAATTGTGTCATTCTACTTTTTTGCATTTAAAAACCTTGATTTTGTTTATTTGAAATTTACTTTTTCCAAAAAGTGCGATTAATTTTTATGCAAAACCACTAACACAAGCTGCCCCTATTTTTTAATATAATTTCAATTTATCAAAAATGAAGAAATGTGTCTCAGCAACGTCATTGCAGAGAGAATTTTTAAATTTCGCGCGTTTCGTCCCAGACAGCGCCCCCAAGCGGTCCCTAAGAGAACCACCTCTAGGACAACGCCTCTAATTCGAATTCCCCGAAATAATTTAGTTGCCGATCAAAGTACACTCGCGTTTCGCGACAGCTGCGTTTCCGAATGCAAATTTCGTCGAACCGCGGTGTCGGCCTATGATGAGTTTGATTTGTATTTTACGTCGAAAGGATTTAGCATGAAATTGACGACCGATAGAGGGAGCGGGGAAGGGGGTAGTTCCGGATAGATACGTTTATGTATATTTGTAGAAAGGGGGATGTACAGGGAATGAACATAGGCAGTAACTAGATAGGATAGAGGCAGTGAGCCACCGCGGCGGGACCATCACGTCGCCCGCAGCTCATCGCCGAGCGATCACATCTCATCGCGTCGCACCATCGCAGACTATTACAAACCAACGTTCCCTTTGCACCTCGACTTGTCCCGCCTCATCGCGATTCCAACCGTCCTACGATATCACTGCGGTCTATCAGCATATCCGACCGCTTAGCACCTACTTCCCAAGAGTGTGATATGCTCGTAACTCATTTGAATTACATACATTTCCCTCAGTTTCCAGGAGGTAACCGGCAACTCACTGGTTCTACCCCCATTGTACTTTTCTACGACGTATTCGCTTTCGGGAGCGTAACTGTAATTTCATCATTTCTATTTAAATATATTTTCCCCGCCACTCCAGGGTGTTTCGCGGTAATTAAACTTCAGTTCCTTTAGGGACCGGTAGAGGGCGCTGTCTGTGACCACCATACCCCACATATTAAATATACAAAAAGAACGAGGACACTCAAAATGTCTCTGTTTTTCGCTAAAAAAATAAACAAAAATAGAAACGTCGCTACAAAGATCCTAGTTCCTTCGGGGAATACGAGAGGGCACCACTGTCTTCGATAGAAGGGCGGGAAATTCAAATTCCTCGAATGGGTTGATCGATCGGTTGGCTTCTGTTACAATTCAATTTCGCAAAAAATCGAGAATCTATCGTGCGACACTGGAAGGGGACACAGTAGTAGTGGTAGTTCCTAAACCGAACTGTAGGGGCGCTGTCTGGGGAGTTCGCTGAATCGGTTTCCTAAAAGTGACGAAAAAAGGAACGAAGTCACACCAAATGAATACGCATCAAAGGTGGAATTCAAACACAACAACGAAGCAAACAAAAGCCAGAGAAGACAAACACACGCTTTGCAGTCTCTCTAATTATGCGAAACAAGTGACACCTCGCATAAATTTTCGCGCAAACTGTGACACAAATAACGCAAAGTGTACAAACTACTCTTTGGCTGATTGCTCGTATAATGATGTTATGACGTGAGAAGAAAGGTTGCGGATCATGTAGTATTAAACCCATGCATGCATTTGTACATCAAGTGCGGCAGGGAACCGTAGGGGCGTAGGTCCGTCGATGCGTATCGAGAGCCAAGAGCCCTTATGATTATTATCATCGGTTTACACGTACATGAGTAATATATCTGACTCTTAGCATCCCGTGTCAGAATCACAAGGGCGTAACGCTCTACGCACGATTCCACGTCCCTCGGATACTCCACGCTCGATTTACATATAAATATTATATTTTCCGGGACTTTCTTGGCGAAAATGGCCGAGAAAAGGAGAGAAGGAGCTGTACTTGTATGCGTCTCTCTACTAATGCGAATGTATCAAGAGCGAGTTAAGGTTTCAGGGGGTTCGTCACTTATTATTTGTATCCCCGGTGTTCCAGCAGCATCCATTTAATCTCTCTCAGTGAGGAGCGTTTCTTTGATCAGCGCGCGACCGCATCTGCCAAGCAATATCTCAAGAGGCAAGTCCGCAACTGGCGTCCTGGGCGCGAGCTTCTCGTCTTGCTCGCACTAAAGCATTTGTTGCTGTCAAACAGCCACCTCGAGTTAGTTGTATAGGTATACGTTGGATAGGAGCTCCAACTTCCAGCATCCAATGGTACCTTAAGGTTCTTAAACGTGAGTATTAAGAAGAAGAAGAAGAAGAAGAAGAAACAGGAGGAGAAGGAGGAGAAGAAAGGTTTCCATTCTCGCGTGCGTCTTTGGAATACTCGCAGGAACTTAACCAACGAACATGTTAATTGCACGTGCGATTTATCAAAACCACGAATTTTCGCTTTTTTCGAATTTTATTTAATCCCCCCATTTTGTAAATTGTTGTTATTATTGCTTCACTCCACCCGCAAATGAGTCCATCGGATTCGAGAAGGCTACCACCAAAATTTCGTTAAAATCGGCCCAGTAGTTTCTGAGATACCGGCGTGTCTATTTTTAGCGTGTCAATTTTAGCGTGTCTATTTTAGCGTGTCTATTTTTAGCGTGTCTATTTTAGCGTGTCTATTTTAGCGTGTCTATTTTTAGCGTGTCTATTTTAGCGTGTCTATTTTTAGCGTGTCTATTTTTAGCGTGTCTATTTTAGCGTGTCCATCGAATCCGTAGAAACTGATCCCCCATTGAGCAATTACAATTCTTTTCAGCGCGAACAGGATCCGATCTCGATCCTCGAACCTACTTCGAAGCCGGCGGCGGGCTTTTCATACGCTATCATTTTTATGCGCGCTATTAGCCGTCTGACAAAACACTTCGCTTTCTGAATGCTTCCAAGCATCATAACGAAGGTGGTGATTAAATTTAATGGAAGCATTGTTTGAAAAATTGCAGTAGGCAGGAATTAAGAAAGATTGTTAATAATAGAAAAAATAGCTACCGTGTGTCTTCGAACATTAAACAGTCGTTTATTTAACGGCATACATTTAAAAATAATGAATAGTACATTCTTGTCTTCGTGGGTCATTTAACGTAACTCAAAACAACCTTATTATTTAAGAAACCGTATAATAAAATATTTTATGATCGTCGTATTGCAAAAAAAAGAGGAATGGCGATTATTATCATTATTCCTTTCCTCGCCGAAGAAACTCACTCGAATGCATTTGACCGTATACATGTATACATATATATTGGTTTGCGCCTACAGCTTATTCCTGTAGTCACCTAATTACTTGCAATTAATTTACCCGCAATTAAGTAAGCATGTAATTATCAAGTTAATGGACGTTAGCGAGGAGAACCGGAAACGATTCGTAAGGAATGTTTTGATCCAAAGAATTTCCGGTGCGGTCACTTGAGTACCCAGCGCTGACGCGTCATGATTTTTCTTTCTGCCGTGGCTTTCTAAAATTTTCCTGGATCGGATTTCGAAAAAAATCGAGCCATTTTATGACGCGGATCCGCTAGAGATTTTTTTTCTCACTCGCTAACGAGTTCCTAACCTCCACGGGACTCGAACCCGTGACCCGATCGAAATATCTCACACTGGGTCTCCTCCGGTACCGTTACCTCGGCGTATCCTGAGAAACCGTCATCTCCAGCGCGGTGTGACTTGATGAATTGAGGCAACAAGTGTAAAACAAAATGTCCATCCATCATCGGCCTATCTAACAACGTCGTCTGAGGCGTACATCACAATATTGAGCGTCTACCAAAGCGTGGCTGTCTCTTGATGTTTGTTGCAAGGAATGGGTATTATTCGGTACACGATGAGCGTCAAAACATTACATAAATTTTTGGGCTGCGAGCGAGAAGGCAGATACCGAGAGACGGAGAGGTGGTGAAGACTAATAATCTCGAAATAATGTAAGCATAATAAATGACTCGGCATTAGCGAGGCGTTCTGCAACCGGCTCATATTTTCGGTGGCGCTGGCTTTGACGTAGCATTAGTCCAAAGTGCGTAACATATTACTACCATATAAACCTCCGTTCTCTTGCATTTACTGCATTTCATTCCCTATCTCCTCGTCTCTGTTTAGTATACTTTGGTTAGTTTCGTTTGTGTTTCCACGCTCCCTGTAGATTTCCCATGTTTGCCTATACCGCCGAGCGCTGCTTAGTGATAAACAGTCGTAATGGCCGACACCTGCGAGGTTCGCTGCTGAATTAAACTAATCAGTCTCATTAACGTGCAAGAAAGGGGAGGCTGGTTCGATACGTGCCAGGTGTTTCTTATATATGACAAAAATCATCACCCAGGAAGGATAATTACACTCGTTGGTTCATTCAACCCTGGCCTGGGCCATACTGGACCGAACTCTGGACCCACACTGGAACCATACTGGGCATACACTGGACCAACACTGAAGCCACACTTGACCCACCCTTGAGCCACATTGGACCCACTTTCAGGTTTCGAGTTCGGATCCAGTGAAGCTCAGACCAATCAATTATTGGCCGGAATGGACCTAATTCCTGAACCACCTCGTGTACGCCATAAAGCAATTTCCGGAAGAGGTTCGGTTCCGGTATAACCTCAAAATTGACTATTCCGCATTTTTTCTTGGAAAATTGACGTATTTGTGCGAGATGCTCGGGGGTAGCTGATTAAAATCCATTTTTTATCAAGCAGTTATCGCCGTGATAAGCGAGAGAATAGCATGGAAGGTGGAAGGAAAGAGAGAAGAGCTACCTAAAAACCTTACTTTCCTTGCATCTCGCTTCCTCTCGCGCTCTCCTCGTCTCTCCCTCTCTGGAATGGTAGTGCTCTTGGGTTTTGAAACGGGAAGCCGCCGCCCTGTGTTTGTACTCTCGCCGGGGAGCACAAAGAGAAATGGCGAAGTATTTATCAGTGTACAAGGCTTCTCTTTCTATCGACTCTCAATCTCTCTCTCTCTCCAACACCCTTCCTTCCTCTTCCATTCCGCATCCAAATCCATTCCCTTGCCATCCATGCCAACCCCCAACTTCTTCTCTCTTCTCTTTCCATCCCGAAGCTTATACTGATGCCCTTTTGCGCACTGCACATATGGGTTCTCTATTCTCCAGTGGATTTTTTCTTTCCCTCTCTCCCTCTCTCTCTCTCTCTCTTTGAATCAAGCTTCAAACGAAATACAAGCTAAGATATTCTAACAAAGATAACGTCTTTCAATTCTAAAATCCACCTCGTGCTCTGCCTCAACTTTTTCTGGTGATGAGCCTCAAACGCATTCCCTTTCGAATGATTGGCGTGCCTAATTTCTTACCTAAAGTCGTTAGGTAATTAAGGCTTCTTCGGCGCTCGTCCGTGATTGCGAGTACCATCTTTTGTTTGGAAAAAGGGGCAGACCTGACTTTTTCCTCAGCCGGCTGATTTAATAACCACGAATTCATCAAATTCACCGGAGAGTGGTTGGTCCCGGAAGCGGCTTGCTATCTCTTTCTCTCTCCCTCTCTCTCTCTCTCGTGCTTTCTAAATAGTGACGAAACTCCGCGGTGTTGTTTACCGAGAGGACTGGAGGAAAATCGAGCGGAAAGAAATCCAGAGAAAATTCGCTCCTTTGGGAACGCCGTCATTAAAAGGCAGCGAAGGCAGGAAAGAGCAACGCTGTGCTCTCGGTTTTTTACCACTTTTGCTTCGAGCACTGGAAAGATAACGAAAAAGCGCTTGCGAGGATACGGCTGCTGTGTCAGCAGCGAACGCCCTCTGTATTCGAAAAAAAATGACGAATGGAGAAAAAATATGTCGGGTGATCATCCGGGTCTTCGTGACGAGAGTAGTTTGCGTGCCCTCTACCGGCCCCACGTGGCACCGAACGTATGGGAAAAATTCCCAAGCAGGGATTCCAGACGCTTTTTCATCCACGGGAAAAATTCCTAGAGGGATTACCGCGCGAAACACCATAAGCCAGTAAAATTTGCCCAGCAGAGTGAAAAAGCCTCCTTCATTTTTTTTCTCGACCTTCCAACCACGACCACATCCTGAAATAGCGATTCTTTTTGCTTGACTGAACAAAGGGCTGAAGAAAAAAGCAAGGAATAATTTTTTCTAACTTTCTTGGGGGATTTGACTCACTCTCTCTCTCTCTCTCCGTCCATCTCTCCCTTGCTATCGCGCTTCAACAATTCCTTATTCGTCTCAGGGAACTTTGGCCTCTTCTCTTGAGACCCGAACTGAGAAAACGAATAAAGGGAAGGAATACGTTCGTGGGGGTAGGAGAGGGAGCTCAATGGTTTACAAAGTCACCCTTAAGTCCACCCTTTCTATAATAGTCATTACTGTTTCGAAAGCCTCGGAATTTATGTACGGAGCAACGAATCAACCAACCCTTCTGCGTATGGAGGTAATGGAGGCATAAACACAATGCCAAATTATCGGCCTTATCGTCGACGTTTATTGTTTGTTATCTGGCCTCCTAAATATTTGGGAGGTGATATTAACATTCGGCGAAGACGACTCGTGAAAAGGACGTATAGTCGTAGAAGGGGTCAAAGATAATTCGATTTTAAATGGAGATAAGAGCTACTGAATTGCCTCCTATTGAATTATCGGTTTAGGGGAGCCAGCGTGAAGTGCTTTTTAAATATGGTGTAGGTGAGAGAAAGCGAGAAGGTTGTGGAGCAATTTTAAAATTCACGCTCCACCTTGGAATCCACGTGTATGCAGCGCCATCTATCAGAAATTTTATGTATCGCGTTTATTATATTTTTTGTTTCGTTGGGCCTTGCCTCGAAACTGGTGCATCAAAAAAATTTCGTTAAAATCGGTCGATGTGGAGCAAAAAATTAATTAGCGTGTCTTGTTTTAGCGTGTCTTTTTTAGCGTGTTTTTTTAGCGTGTCTATTGAAATTTCGTTATTGAGCTGATTACCGCAAGGCCGATTTGAACAAAGGAGTGAGTGAGGCCCCTAAATTTCCCCCAAGTCGTGTACTAAAGCGCCATGTTGGATAATGCCCTAGCCCTAGGTTCGATCCCGGCACCTATGAGCGACTGCATGGGAGCAGGTCGATATAAGACACACTACTCAGCGACTGTGGCTATACTTTATCCACCTATAGAAAGCGAGAAAGGGATGAGAAGAGGAGAAAGAGAAGGAAAGTAAAGTGTAATGCCAGACGATCAGCGTGCGGCAGATTCGGCCTTAATGAGCTTCTCAATGATAAATGACTATACGAGGCGCGCCTTCAGCTCTTACTATGTTTATCCTTTGGTATGGTTGCTACAGTGCCATACAGAATAGCTTGTAAAAGAAGAAAGAAGACATAACGAAAGGAGGAAAGTAGGTAGGTACCGACTATATGCATACCTGGACAAACTTTAGAGAATATGGCATCCGACAGCTTCCATCTTCTTCTTCTTCTTCTTCGCTTATTCGTATATGAAGCCTTCATCTCCGCCTACGATTCCTTCAAACTCGGCCCTAAGGAAAAAGGAACAGAGTGACCGGGTAAGAATTCAAAATGGCGACAAGCGATAAGTGTCCGTGTGTTGTATGCGTGCAAGGGGCAGGCAATGGAAACTTTAAGGGGTACACGAGAGTCCCACAGATTCAAATTAAGTCGCAAAGAAAAAAAATACGTGTCAGTCCCTTTTTTTCCTTGTTAAGTGACAGCGATCAATCTTTCCATGGGACATTTCAATTTGGCGTTCTGGAATTTTCCCTCGAGTCCAATCGATTGTCACTAGGAAATACTGCGAAAGGTAGGACGTGGGTAGGATGTGCTTATTGGTTTTTGGCACAGAAGTTCCTATTCTATAAAGGCACTTCGATGAAAACAGCGTCCGAGGGATTCAACTTTTCTTATCATTTTCCGCGAAAGCAACGCAACGGGTCGCGGTCGATCCCGAAACGGTGGCTGGAAGATTCCATTTGGCTTCCCGTGACCGGCCTTATAGCGGGAGTTGACCTTTTATGACGACACAAAATTTCCCACGTGATCTATGCGCACGTGGAGCCAAATTGAACCGTCATTTTTGTTCGCTAATGGCGATATTATTTATCTCAGGTTCGTTTGATAAATTGGCATCGTTCATAAAAGATGGAACGCTTTCGTCGTTACTCGTAAATCGCGAAAAAAAAACTACCGGCAAGTACATTCTGGGTTATTTAGCCGGTGATTTGCGCATATTTAATTAGGTTATTCCAGGAGCTCCATTTCCATTTTTCATATCGAGCCGTAACACGCTAATTAAATTAAATTCGTCCAGTCATCCTTCGTTTCCAGTTCGAGGCGAGCTCGATTTAATAACGTGTCCTCTTGAAGAACGGAAAAAAATTAAGTTGATTTTACCCAAATCAATTATTACGGATTCCTTATATATTTTTTTTTGTAATTAGAGAGGAAGATAATAGACAAAAAATCTATGATTAAGAAAAAAGACTTGCACGGAATCCTACAAGAAGAATGTTACAACATAAACAAAAATAGATATGCTACCTGCGCTTTTTTCCGTTCCTGTTTCGGTATATACTCGTTTACCGGCGCGTTACGTTATTAATGAGGGTTCGGAATTATTTGGGAAATGAAAGAAGAAGGTTCTGCCCTTTAACAAAATGACAAATACGAGGAAACGCAAAGGAATGAAAAGGGGTTATTTGTTAACGTTCAAACCTTCATCTCCAGCACAAAGATATTCCTTTGAAAAATTATCAGTTTGTTTATTAATTAGATAAGAAAAAACTGGTTAGATCTTCATGTTCTTTCTTTACTGTAGAGGTACATTTATATACATTAGAATTAAGATCGTCGCTTTCATCTTTTTTTATTAAAAAGCGTGACACGTAGAAAGAAAGTAATAAAATATAATGCCTATTTGGTTTTTTGCTAATACAAGGGACAACATAAGATCTAGCACAACTTAAGATTATGCTGTGAATTTCGAGAGAGACCCCATGGGTTAGACGATGATGAGAAGTCCCCTCGCAATGCCGGTAACTGAAGCTAATCAGGGGCCTTCTGAAAAAACACGATTCTGGTAATTCCATAGCTGTCCCAGCCAATCTAATTATGGGGCCATATTCTCCGGATGCTACTCGAACGAGAACTCATCGGGGCACGAGATTGGCCCCCTTTTAGGCACACCGAGCCTGCCTTGGGCCCTGGAGGCGAATCGTAGGTAGGAATGACATAATATTAGACGGATATTTCGAAACAGAGGAAACACTGAACTGAGGTGAGAAGAAATACGTTTCGAGCTTCTCATAATTTCTCGGCTAAGCGTCTTCAAGATTTAACAACGGTATAAAATTTGAACATCCCTTTTCAAGAATTTTTTGTCCTTGTTGAATGCCAAACATTCATCAAGCACTGCAGGCGTCTTGACGTCTCAATTCTCGTATATTCCTACGCAAATGTTCCAAACACCCACGCAAACTATGTACTTACTAAACATCAGTAATACTTATTCCTTGCTTGTAGTTATTTTTTTTTTATTTCGTTCTTGATTCTTATTTTTGAAAATATAACGTCCAATTGTTAGATACGGTAATCGTATAACGGTAGTTGTTATTATCTTCATATACATACGGGCTTTTTTTCAACAATTTCTTGCACGACAAAAATATAAATAAAGAAGAAATCGTAAAGAAAAGCTGATCCCTTTTAAACAACTATCTGTTTTTTTTTTTGCGTTTAGGAAAAAGAAAGCATTCGTAATTTTTCAGAAGATGGAAGGAAAAAGAAAGAGAGTGCAATTGGATAGGGTGACATTTGTCGCAAGTAAAGCAAACACTTGAAACTCTATCAACGTCCAAAAGTTTCTTTTTCGTGGCTATGGTATATATCTATATCGCTTAAGCTGTAGGAAAATACCACTACTACTATACCCCATCGTATTCTGGCACTCTATCGTTTTTCGGTTTTTGCCCTTAGGAAACAAGGCAAGAATAAAGAAAAGAGGAGAAAAGGAACAATATAAGTCAGAGAGTTGACGGGTTTGAGAAAGCAGAGGAGGAAAGAGGGTGCAAAGAGAAATGCTTGCTACTTTTATTTTAGCAGTTCCTTACGTTAGCGATTTTTCCATCAGTGCTTTCGAAATATTTCACTGGCAATCTCAAAGTCGCAAATGGAGTCCACAATGAGCCAGAAATGGAGCTTTGGTATACCTCTGATAGCCTTTGCATTCATCTTCCTTTTTATACTTTGCTCTCTGATCACGGTTGTTAAGTGAAAAAATATTCGACGCTGAGTTATGTCATTAAAACGCTGAAACAGTTTTCAACATTTTTCTGTCACGACTTTAGAAAATAATTATTCGTTTGAAATAAAAAAAAATACCCGAGCGGAAATAAACACGTCCAATCACGATATTGGCCACCTTCAACGCACCCCCGGGCCTTGATACATCTTTCGAATATCAATCTTTCATCAGGAGCAACTGTATCGATGCAAATTTAAACTGGAAATAGCTGGAGACTGATATTTCCAGTAACTGGAAAAAATTCGCGTTTTGTGTAAGCGACTTATTACCCGTTAAAGTTACGAAATCGAATTTTTTGTGCATTATAAAAACAAAAACGGAAAAAAAGGAGGGAAACGAAAAGAAAGGGAGGAGTTGAAAAAGGTATCCATGTTTGTGAACGAATCGACATCAAAGTAAAAGAGCAAAGTTAAAATGAGCCAGTCGCATGCGATCATCGACCACCGCAACTATAATATAAGGTACATTCTCCCGCAATTATAAGTCCATCAACTGAACCTCCCGTGTTTTTGCTTTTTGCGACGGTGAAAAGAGTGGAAACAAGGGATATATAAGGGAAGAAGGAGAAGAAGGAGGAGAAAGAGCAAAAGGAGAAGAGGCAGATAACACAGCACTTGCGATTGTGTATAGGTACAAGTACTGAAGGGAAAACGGGGAAGTTGTATGTATGTATACTGTATATACCTGAAGAGGCATTGCCATAACGCGGGTATTTCGTGCAGCATCAAGGACGGCAGGGCTTGATGTGATTTTAATCGTAGCTCCCTTCTCCACTTTTTCATTTTTTTTCTTCTCCTTTAGGCTGCAGGTTTCATCCCTTCTTAAAACCTCAGCCTTTTCAGGATTTGTAGGGAACTGACTCATTATGTAGTTGGCCATTGTCACAAAATATTTGTTTGCGTTGCTCAGGAGGCGTGGATTCACCTACAGCAATAATCCACCTATGGGGTCAGGGGTTAAAATAGGAGTTTTCTGAAAGGAATCTATAAGGGCCTAAGGATGGCCCGGGGTGTGTGTTAAATGAGACCAATTTTGGGCGCAAATGGGTTTTCAATGGAGTACTATTCAGAGAAAATAGACTCATAATTGGAATCGCTGGGACAGCTATAGAATTCGAGAAATCGTATTTTTTCAGAAGGCACCTCATTTGCATTAGCTACCGGCGTTTACAGGGGACTTCTAACCATCGGCTAACCCATGGGGCTTTTCCGAAGAGTCGTAGCGCTACTCCAAATTGTGTATTGTCTTATATTTTGTGAAAACATTACCATAGCGTCGAGGTTCCGAAATTCGAAGAGCACGAATCAAAAATTTCTGCATTTTTTTCCCTTTTTCAATACATTCGTGACTCCCCAAGGCGTACCAATCTTTACTGCGACTTACCCCCGGCGAGAACGTCCCCTAATAATTATTATATGAGAATTCTTTCCACTACAGTGATCGGTATCGAAAGCTAGGCTTAATCTATGGGGAAAAAGACAATCTTATATTTAAGGGTCAAGAGTGAGACTGGGCAGGACACATAAATATGCATGTCTCCGCGGGCCCCATGGTTCATGTGATCGTTATATCTCCATCTGACCGGAGGTAGAAGGATAATACATTCAAAGTTGGACGTAGAGGACTCTGCTATGGAACAAGAAGAGAGAGGGATATCAGGCAAAGAGGGAAGGGTTTCTCGTGTTTCATTTCCTGAGCTCCTATATAACTTTGTGCTCAACTCGACACCAGATTAATAACAGCCCCACCTAACCTATTCTATATATCCATGAACAACTTTGTATGTTGCATGTATATACATATACACATAGTCTGCCATTGCTGTGTTGTTGCCCCTTCCTTTCTCCTCCCTTCACTGTCTTCCAAATTTATTTTTACATGTCGAATAAGCCAACAATAATATGTACCTTCGGAGAATCGAAGCTGATAGAGATGCTGTGGAAAAATGGTCCCAAACCTGAGAATTTCAGGAGGTTGGCGTACCTCGTTCCCATTCGTTCGAATTCCCCATAAAATATTTCGAAAAAAAGGAGGATATCAATCCCTGTAAGTATAGGATTTGAACGGGGAAGAAAAAGAATCGAGGATTTTTTACCTCGCAGCTCGTTAGCTGTATCTTCGTGCGTGTTCGAGTCATGCGATATCTTCGAAATGATACGCTCGTGGCATTGCGCTCCGGCAATACACATATTCGTGTACGTGCGCACAATACACCTATAGATACTTTTATAGGATCTTCAACTCGACGCAATCCACGATGATTACGGCGTTGCGTGCGATGCAAAGAGGATTTCGTACACACAAAACCTGCCTCTGCTCGCACCGGAACGTTCATGGAATTCGTTGAGTCTTAACTCGAGATTATGCTTCCAGTTTACACCGGCATCGAAAGCAATCTTTCTTACGCTCAGCTTCGCCCATTACTGGGAATTAACCTCAAGGCGTGGCTTCGTTCAACATGGCGCTGGAAAGAGTGTTACCGGAAAAAGGAGAAACCACCTGACTGGTGTCATAAAAAACCTCCGACTTGGATCAACGTCCTGTCCATTACGCAATCCCCAAAGAAGCCAGAACGATGCGAGTCCAGTGCCCGCAGGTGCCCGCAGGTTCCTCGGAAACCCACTAATTCAAGATGGCGCTGCGAAAATGGTCTCGCGATTCCCTTGGCCCAACATCATCTGACATGACATGACATGACATGACATCGCGAAGAGGACAACCGTCCTTGATTGGTCGCCTGTCCTAACATGGCGACGAGAGCATCTGCCTACGTTTGTACATAACCTATATACATAACGTATCGTATTACGTTCTGTATATAGATAACGACTTAATTGTTCGTAAGGCTACCCGGCAAAGTCCGTATAATTGTAAATTAAAATACGAAATTGCAATAAGGTACACACGGTTTCGAATGAAAGGGCTAAAAAGGATAATAATAATGATCCCGGTAATAATAATAACAATAATGATGATGATGATGATGATGATGATGATGACGACGACGATGAAATTGACGAGGTAAAAGATGTATGAGAAGTAAAAGCATTTGCCACCAGTAGTTATCTTGTAGCTGCTAATAGTGAGGTGTGCAATGTTACAACTGGGACGAACTAGAGAGAAAGAGAGAGTGAGGAAGATGGGATGAGATGGGATGGGATGGAGCAAAAATAAGAGTATGGGGTTTGCAGGGTTACCGGCGATAATGATGATGATGATGATTACCATGGCGGCCGCTGCAGAAACCATCGCAATGCGCTCTTTCCATATAAGCCTTTCTGATGTTTTTGCCTTGCTACATAATTACTACAAGTAAGTAAGTACACACATACATACACACATTTACGTGGATGTCCGTAACCGTGAATACGTGTACGCCGATGTACGTTGTATTTGTAAGAAGTACCGACACTATTAGTTTATTTATTAATTAAATAAGAAAAAAATAGTTGAATCATTATTTTTTTTTTCTTCGCTGTAAAGACTTACACGTGTATGTGTGTCTGTGCGTGTGTGAAAATTCAAAATCTAATCGGTTGTTCTGCAAACAAAAAGGTGCACCACGTTTTTGTAGATTTTAATTTTTTCTGGAATTCAAAAATGTTTGTTGGTCGAAAACCAATTTCGCAAACGCTTACCAGGCAGTGGTCCACCGTCATCCTCCGAGGGCAATCGCACCACATTTTTGGAAATGGACAAATTTCAGGGCAACGCCTGAGTGACAAAAATTTCAGGGTCCATCGACTGACCACCTCTGATTGGGTCGATATATGCTCGTTTTTACCCCATGGGGGTGTCAGGTTTGACCTTGGATTACCCTTGAAGGTGTAGCTTTCGAACTTTTTTTAGGAATTTGGTGGGTGATGCATATTCAAGTGGGTGGGAGCGAGACGAGAGTGGCCTAATGAATTTGGAAAGTGCAATCAGTAGCTGAGTTAAAGGTCGAGAGGAGGAAGGGTAGGAAGTACAGTATGGTAGATTCGGCAAAGACGGAAGCTTGCGGGATAGAGCTTGTACAGCGACAGCGCTCGTGGTGGTAGTTGCAGCAATAGTGGTAGTAGCAGCAGCTGCATTAGTGGTGGTGGTAGTAGGAGTAGTGGTAGTAGTAGTAGTAGCAGTGCCAGAAGGGATGAAAAGAGGGCGGATGTGACGCGGAATGATGGAGCGCGGACCGTGGAGAAAAATGAGAGTGGCGGAAAGGCGAGGGTGGAGGGACGCTGATGGATCGGTGCTCCTCCCTATGTTGCACCCTCCTCTCTCCCAGGCTACCCCTAGACTTTCATCCAAACCTCTCCCCTTTCGCATCTCTTTCTCTTGGCTCTACCGCGTCCTCTCTTTCTCTCTCTTTCCCTGGGGGTGGAAAAGCTCCGCAATATTACTCATAGTCGTTGGGCCTCAACTCCCTTTCTCATTCTGTCTTTCTCTGTTTTCAGCATTACTGCATTACTGTATGTCTTGCCACGTTGTGTGGATACGCGTGTGAGTGCACACACACACTCACACACACGCGTTCAGCATCAACATTGCGAAGCCCTATATTGTTATTTATTCATATTCGTGTTGGAATAACATCGCGTGACTCCTGTATTATTCGTGGATTTAAAACTTATTCGTATTCCATTTTATTCGAACTCAGGATACGTTACCACTCCACCTTTCGAAATGTTAAATTAGGTGCAACTAATTTCTATTTATTTTTTCATATCAATTTTTTTAATAATAATTTCATTTTTGTACCTGGGGTAAAAAATGGGGGAGGGATGGTGCATTGCACCCTGCCTCTCAAGTGGCACTCGAAAATTTCGGGGGATTTGAAAAACAACGTATCGTGAATTCTCGCATTTCGTCCCATGGAATTCTAGGGGATGGTTTTACGTGAAGTGGGAATTTATAGGCTACAAAGCAGAGATTCCGGGCTTCAGAACGAGCGGAAGTAGAACGGTTGGGAAGAATTCTTGTCCAACGTTGCTCCAGGAAATTAAAATTTGCGTGGCGAGAAGTGGGGACTTCGAAGACCCACTGAAAAAAAAGGAAAGGCTTCCAATCGGCAAACCGTCATACTGCGGCATGTGCAAGGACTCATCCTGTATATTTATCAGTTATGTAGTTCGACGTAGAAGCTATGTGTTCAACACCTGCCTTTTTTGATCCGTTAAATTATACGCTTTCCTGTATTCCAACGGGTTCTCCTGTCAGTCAACTGCCAGATTTAGTTTTAGCTCAGCGACAAAATCCCACGGGAAATACGATTTTTCCGCGGAAAACCTATTTTTGGAGGGACGAGAAGGTATGCCCAAAAAATTCGACTTTTGGAAACTTTTTTTTTAACTTTCGGGAGACCCATATCCGATGTATTTTTTTCCGAGGAATCCATATTCATTGTCGAAATTTCCAAAATCCAACGGGAAATAGGATTTTTCCTCAAAAAACCTACTTTTTTCCAACTTCCACTAGGATTTCGTCTAATTTGACCTTGGGAATCGATTCTACGGGAAAAATTACCCCTAGAAATGACTTGTCCAACCCCGTTTTTGAAACTTTAATTTTTACCCCATTTTTGGGGGAAGGTATGCCCAAAAAAGTGGGTTTTAAATAACGTTTTTTTTTGTCACCTTAGCAAATTTCGCAGATTTCCTTGAGAAAATTTTTTGAATAATAACAACGCGATTTCCACCATACCTATACACTTGTTTAGGTAAAGATATAGTACATAGGGTTCGCGGATTTGGTGGTGGCTCTACCCGACCGCCATTACTCAACTATTCACTCGGTAACGCAATCATACGTCACAAAGGCCTTTCATTTGCAAGCGCATTGTGGAAACCCGACGATATTAATTGCCGCGGCTCGTTACCCGTTCCTCCCTCATAGTATGAATTCTCTCTTACTCTATTCCTATATTTCTCTCTCGCTCACCCCCGTGCCCACCCCCTCCCTCTCCCTCCCTCTCTCACTCTCTCTCTCTCTCTCTCTCTCTCGTACCTATGCTTTACTCCCTTCAACCGAAGCAGAGCTCAGAGTAGTATTACGTATTCCGCTCTCATGCGACTCTTCTGTGTCCTGTATACCTCAAACCCTCACTTTTCAACCCTCTATGCAACCTCCTCGCGTACACAGTGCCTCACAAAGCATTCTTGCGTGTGTCAAATACAAACTTCAAGACAAACCTTCGCAGGAACCTTTATGGTCACTTGAGACTTGCGATGCGATATTAGCCTTCTTTGTCTCCACCCCTGCAACCCCCTCTTCCCGCGGTAATCATGGCGACAATTTTTTGGTGATTCATTTTCTCCTTCTTTTTCGTAGAAATCTCTCGGTGACGCTCTATCGGTTCGACGAACCTGTAATATCGTATTTATGTAACAATAAAGCTTACAAATGTCACGTCCTCTATCTCGTTCTACTTAATTTAGCGATAAAGTTGCTGAAAGAAAGGGGGTGGAAGAAGGGACATGTACGAGAGAAAGACGGATAAGGGTAGAAAGTGAAAGAGAGAGAGAGAGAGAAAGAGGTATAGAGATTTCGTGACAGAGAGAAGCAGACAAACGGAGAGAGAATAATATGAAGTGATACTTTTCAAAGTGTTTCTACTGACGATGAGCATTCGGTTAAATTTCAGTGAGCATCCATCAACTTGATGTCTTTGTTCTTAAACTTAGACACACACGGAACGATGGAGAAACATCCTACCGGGGAAAAAGTGGGGAAAAGAGAACACACCCTGCCAGTAATCCATCAAATGTCAGTTGATCAATTTTTTTCCGTTCCTCTGCTCGCTGGATGTGTGATGCCCAGCTGGCAGGATCCTTCCTCAGACTCCATCTTCCTTTTTTTTTTTTCATCCTTCGATAAATGTTCGAAAGAAAAACCCTACCGATCATTCAAAGGCAAACAAGTAGAATAGGTATAAGTGAGGTATATACGCAGGTATTTTTCATTTTTTCCGAAGGTCGATCTCGACATTTTTCATGCGTCACATTTCCAACGTCCGAGACATTCTCGGAATCGAAAACCTTCGGAAAATCCTGGAAATTCGAAATCCCTGAAATCTCCCTATGGCTTCTCAGGAATTCGCCATTTTTTAGCTTAATTTCAACAAATTGTTTTCGAGAAATAAAAGTATATTCGATCATGGGACATTTATGGCCGTGAAAGGGCTGAGGAAAGGGTAGAAGAAACGAGCTTCGAGTCTAAATATGTACTTACATCTAGGTATTTATTCGTAAAAGCTGTAATATTTCACCTGTCCAAATTTTACTCAGTCGCTACATTACTTCCATACAAGTTTTTATGACACCTCGTAAATCTTCATTATAGAAATGTCTACTAAAATGGGCTCCAAATTGAGTAATCTAAGGTCCTGTTGTTATTAATACAATCTAACCTCTTTGATTTCACCCCTTACTCTAAATTTATGGGGCTCCAATACTGACTCAACCTCTGTAGGCACCACCCCGGTACTGACCCAAGCCTGCTTGACCCTCCAAGGCCCTAACTTTTCTTGCCCATACGATAAAATTACTTACCCTCCTCCTCCTTTATGTGTAGAATTAATATATACGCAGGGATAAAATGTTCTATAGAAAATAATTGAATATATATCGAATAATAATTTTGAAAAATATTCTAGAGCCCAAACAAATATCAGAAACTAATACGTGCGCTAATTAGAGCCAAATGTATCACTTGGTACATTGCTCTGACTTTCGAGAACAGAGCCATGTGTTAGCCGACGGTTAGTAGTCCCTTCGTCATACGGAGAACTCATACAAACGAGGTGCCTTCTTAAAAAAAGCGATTACTCGAATTCCAAAGCTGTCCCAGCCATTCCAATTATGAGCCTATATTCTCCGGTTACTACACTACTAAGAATACGTCGGTACACGAGATTGGCCCATTTTAAAACACACCGAGCTCGGTTTGGGCCCACGTGCATCGATTCGTGTGGATTATAATGAACTATTCCCTTCCCTTGCCTTCCTTCCTTCTCTTTCTTCTCCCTCGTGTGTAAAAATAATAGATACGCGGGGATAAAATATTTTGTAGAAAATTTTCGCCTCTTCCCTGATATCAAAAAGAGGATTCATCGAAGCGTACAGTGCGGCTACCCCCCGTAGATCTGATGTTCAGTCCGCGACGCGGAAGCAAAGGGAAATAAATTACACAGCGCCTGTCCAAAGACCACTTATATACTTTTCTTCTCTCTACAAGATTCTCTCTCTCTCTCTCCTTCTCTCTTTGAAGTTTCAAACCAAAAATCTTCCTTCCCTTCTCTCGCCTTTTCCTTCCTCCGTCTTCTTTTTGCCCTCCTATGGTATAAAGCAGGTTCATCTTAAAAAGCTCCCTTTTTGATTACCCCACAAGACTGTATCCTGCAACGTACATTATTAATGCTTTTCAATTTCCAAACGGTTTCTACTATTACTATACACGTACATACAATCTACTGTGCGAAACTTTGACGGACGAACCTACTAACAAATTATGCAATTATGTTCGATCCCTACAACCCCTGCTCCCTTCCCTACCCACCCCTCGAAGTCAGATTATTGGGTTCAATCTATATATATATACATTCATTTCTCTCCACACGCCCTTCTGATAATCATCCCCTGTTTTACTTGTAATAAAAGTTTGTAGTATCAGAGGGAGGAATTTAATTTGAGAGTTTGTTTGGAATTCAAAACGTGTCTTTTAGACGGATTACTTCTGCCGGGGTTTCAGCTTCTGCCTCGAATTACATAACTCATTAATGGAGATTTTTTCCCGGGGTTGCCAAATCCAAGTTTCATCTGTACCAAATTCATTGGTTTTACAATTCCGACCTACCTTCGACCCTAAAATATTCAGATCCGTAGAAAAACCTCCCACCTACATTTTCGCACCTTGCGAACTCGACTGAAAAAAAAAATTCCTACCGAATCCAGCCAAGGTAAACTTCTTATGTAAATTTCCAGTAAAATCCACCATGTAAATTGTCCGGGATAAGGGTTGCATTACATTTTATGCCACCCATTCGTCTCGGACTGCTCGTGTTTGCGGTAGTACTGGTTAAAGTCACGCTGAGTCAAAACTGACTCCTTTATTATGGGAGCTCATAAGAAAAACTGCGACCTTGACTTCACTTCGGTAGACAAAAGCCCGAGCCGACCGGCTTTACCTTAAAATCATAAATCCTTTTTCGAGGTCACACTATGTGATCCACGTAGATCCCTTTTTTCTGTAACCACCAAGACTACAATGCACTGAAATGCACTAGATGTACATAAAAGTTGCGTTCTATGTGTGTGTACCTCCAAAATTTACCCTTCTTTTATCTTACCTTCTGCACCCCCTACCGCAGAGATCGACTGTCAAAAGAACAAGAGTTGACTCCGCCTGGGACGCGTCTATTCTCTTCGGTTGTGCAAAATTTGGGTCTGCAAGGATCCCATGGTGACTTTAAATCAGAGCATGAAATTCTGGGAAAAGCGAGCATCTGAAAATGTAGCAGCTTTTCGCCGTGACGTCACTGAAGTCATTGTGGCCATCAACGACTACACACCCTGTACATTTTCATCGAAGCCAACGAAATTCCGGTTCGAAAGTGACGATTGCGATACTGGCAGCCAGTTCTGGGCCAGGCCTGGGCCAGTACTAGCGCAAATTCACTCCTGCTTTCGATATTGACAATGCTGGATTCAGTCTGGGTCCAGATATGGGATCCAGATATGGAATCGCCTGGGATTCATTTCTTGGACTCAGTTGACCTCTACAGAGGTCAAGGACATTTCCTCGAATTCTTAACCGTTGTTTCAACGTTCGTTAACATAGAAACAAATGGCGGAACGATTAAAGAGGCAGACATTTCTGCACACGCACTCGTTCGAAGCGAACCATCATGCCAACTTTGGTAAGTCCTTCAATAATTGATAGCAGGCTTGGACACACAAGACCCACCACGACTTATACATTATTCTGTTACAAAACCTTCTCCTATCGCTAATCCTTCGACGATATAGTTCACAAGGTATCATTAGGACAATACCTCATGAATCAAATTCGACTTTTGCATACTTAATCGTTCAATTGTCTCCATGTATATACTTTATATATATGTATAAGTGTACATGTATTACAATTTCTTATCGTCCTTTGTAGTTTTCTTGAACCTTTTTCTCACTCTTCCTCCTTTTCCAGGGTCTTCATTATCTCCATCTCTCTCGCTTTGTCCTACCTCTCTCTGTCTTGACGTCTGTCTCGCTTCCTCTCGTTTTCTTCCTTTCTCTTGCTTTTTACATAAGTACTATATACGAAGGTACGCAGATAAAGCATAATAACGCGATTCTTGAGGACGTAATGATGATGACCGGCTTGGCTCCCGTATAGATAGTCGGGTAAAGCTATACGCGGATATGTTATAAAGATAATGCTTCGAGGCGTAACTACAGACTACTTTTATCTCAAATTTTCAGCGAAATAACTCCATTTCGTCGTTCCAAGAAGTCAAGGATCCTCGAAGGATTCCTTCGAAATCTTTTCCCCCTTTTCTCCATTTTTTAAATAAATACCTACATTTCTAAAATTCTCACCAAACTTTCATCGCAATTTTATATTTTGCTCCTAGCGCCATCTACAACTCTTAGAAATTTCATAGAAGTATCTCCTAACCTTGAAATTAGAATCTGCAGCTGTCGCCCTCTACAACTCAGGTGACGACTGTTTTTCTAACCTCTTTGATTGGAACTCGCCACTGTCGCCCTCTACAATTCAAGTGGCAGCTCCAATTCTAACCTCCATTCTCCATTTTCCACGATTTGCTTCGTCTCTTCGATGAGACTGAAAATCCCATTTAATTTGAGGCGAAAAAAGGAAACGAGGTCGAAAATAAATTTGTCGAGTAATTAATCAAATTGGATTCGAATTACGTCCGCGAACAAATATTTTCGTAGCGATATTAAAAGAAGCAAAAAAAAAAACGAAATACAAGTCCTACGAATTGGAGGCACGCAATACTTGCCTCTTTTTTTGGAACTACGTTAAAATGAGAATGATACTTTGATGAAGGGGATAACCAGTGTAGAATGTCAGGTGTTGGTTGCGGGCTCTAATTAAAAAGCCATGTCGGTATGCGAACATCACGCTGAGTAAAAGTGTAAAACTTTCCTGGTGTATATGTATACGTGCGCGCATCTTTTTTTTGGAATGCTGGAAAGGCTTTTCATTTTTGGAATGCTTGTTTATGTAACGAACGTGTAGCAGCGATTGTAGTGTGTGCGAGGGCTAGTAGTGGTGGCGGTAGTAGAAAAAATATCACTATTTTTTTTTATGTTGAAGCCATGCTTTCACAATAACTCTTTGCGCCTCTCGCAATTTGAACACAATAAAAATTGTTAGCAGACAGGAGATTCATGGGAATGAAATGATGAAAAAAAAAGAAAGTACTGCACATTCGAGCACCAATTGAAATATTTCGGCGAAAATAGTTTCCAGCTCGAAAACTATCGCTTCTACAACTTCGAGTCAAATTTCCCAAAGAATAACCTATTTTTTTTTCAAATTTACATTTTTCTAAGCGGGGATCGATCGTGCATTGCTACAACTCAAGTGGCCTGCTCCAATTCTAACCTCTCCATTTTCTACGACCGGCTCTCGACCTGGATCCAATCCTAAAGTATCCAATTTCGATCCCGAAGTTTCTGACACTGCATTCAGCGCCCTCTGTCATCGAATTCCGCGTTTTCAAGGTTACCAAAGGTCATCAAGGGGTAAAAGCGTCCCGCCATTGGACTTTTTTCAAAGTCCTACGGGTCAGGCAGAGGTCAACGAATGTCTGAAGTTTCGCAACACCCGAGTAACCACTTTTATGGCCATTTTTTGGAGGTTAGGATCCTTGCTCCGGATTTATGTTCCATCAGAAACACCAATCTAAGAAGACGGTAACAGCCAGCGACTAAAAACAATATGGATGAGGTCCCTTTTCTCCCAGAGGTGTAGACTACAAAGAAGGCCACGGAAAAAAATTGCTGATGCAAGATGGACGCTGAGAAGACCGCACCGCACGCCATGTCAAGTTTCTAACATGAGTGACATCCCCTTAACGACATGCCCTTCCAATCCGTCGTATAAGGGATCCCTTTGGAACTGAATTGAACCCACCCCTACTAGAAACCACGGCTACAGAATTCTACTATATAGAGAGCGAGCGGGAGAGCGAGAGAGAGAGAGACAGCCTTACTCGTATTATCCACAGTGACAGGACGGTAGAGTTATTAATGGCCACGACAGTGACAAATGACGAACTGTCGGCGCAAGCAAGACTGATATCATGGCGGCCTTCGTTCTTCTCTCTTCTCCAATCCCTAGTTACATTCTATCTCTCTTTAATTCTCTGCCTCTCTCTCTTCTTTCTTTATTCCTTTCATACCAAAATCTCCCATTCTCTTTTCTCTCATTTATTCCTCTTTCAAACCTTCCAAGAAACTTTTGATACTAAACTTGTATCTTTCCCAAAGCCCTCATCTTTATTATTATTATACGGCTTTAATTACTTTACATAACCTGAAAACAGATATTTTCAGGGGGGACTAAATCCACTCATTAATCCTCTGACTACTGATGGTGAAGTATTTCGTGATCTTTTCACGGGCTCGGATTTTCTGTGGACAATTTCCGAAGGTTTCGAAAGGTTCATTAATTATTGGGAATCTCGGTCTACCTCCGACTGCTCAATTTGAGGTTAGGTCCTACCGTCTGAGTTGTAGAGGGCAGCAGGAGGAGTCGCTTGAAGGTTTATAGGTTAGGAGCGGAAGCGCCACTTGAGTTGTAGAGGGCAGCAGGAGGAGTCGCTCGAAGGTTTATAGGTTAGGAGCGGAAGCGCCACTTGAGTTGTAGAGGGCAGCAGGGGTGGTGTTCCAACGGAAAGGTGATCCAAGAGAAGGAATAATTTATAATCTGTTCTGGATTTCGAAAGAAATGGAGAAAAGTTGTAATACGAATAAAACAGAAACGTATGAATATGAAGGGGGGGGGGGGGGGGGGAAGAGGTTCACGGGGCACCTACAAAAATCAAAATAAATAATATATTTACAGATAATCCACGGCGATATTTCATACGTGGTTTCAAAAGACAACGGGGGGTCGGAGTATTCTTCTTTTCAAAGATTCTTTTTTACCCCCATCTTTATATAAACGCACACACACGACAAACATATACAAATATATATACTTAGTAAAGTTGACTGCTGCTTTGTATTCCACGTCGCTTTACTCCCTATACCTTTCCTCCCGTGTTTGCTTCGAACGTCTCTTTACTCGCAACCTCCCTCGATTTCTTTCTCCCCCTGCTCTATAGCAATCTCTTGTACTTTTCATCCCTCTTCTAAAAAAATAAGAAGAGGAGGAAGGAACCTTCATCTTATACGAAAACCTTCTAGCAGGAGACAGTCTTTTTCTTCTTGCCAAGACTTTCTCTTAAGGCAACTTGATCCACCCCTTTCTCCTACCCTCGGCGAATGTTCTCAAGCTTCTTTTGATCCTCGCGTCGAGCGTTCAACTTCGAAAGGATCACTATGAGATTTTCAAGAATTCATAACTTTTCCTACACTTGCCATCCCCCAACCCTCCAGCTGATTTATTCTCAAAAGTGTTAAAAAAGATTTTCAGGTTCCTGTAAATGCATTTATGGAAAATCCCATGCCTTCTGTGGGGTTTCAATCGGTATCTAATTTCCACTTTAATTCTGTGTCGGAAGGAATGAACGGGGGTGCCAAAATCATGAATTCCTAGGAGGAATAGGCAAGACACGCTGATCTGTAAGAAATCATTGGTTAGTGATTACATTGAAGTAGGTGGTATATTCAAGATCGAGACTAAACGAGGACCGAGGGCAAAAGCGAATCGAGGGAGTGGAGACAAGTCAAAAGAGAGACATAGAAACCGAAGGAACACGCAAAGGTTGATCTGCTCATGAGCGTGGAAATCCCTAAGGGGTTTCGAAACATCAGCGTGATTGCGTTCCACGAGCGAAGGGATTCCACTACCCACGCAGAAGATAGACCGGGAACCTGTGTGTGGGTATGTGTGTGTACATACATACCTACTCTGCAATTCCGTCCCAACCCTACTCGGGCTCGTGTACCTCGGCATTCACTTGTACATACCCAGACTGTAGGTATTAGCTGTATCACTAAACCTACCGGTAGCGAAATGAACACATGACACCCCACACAAACAGGCCCTGGGTTCGAATCCCGGTGAGAAGATCCCACACGATCTTGGGACCACAACCTACATTGGCTACCCGTCTCGTAGGTTCCCTTAAAAGACGTCTTAAGGTCCCCCGATCCACGCTTATGCAAAGTGCATAAAGCATAAAACCCTGAAAGTCGAAGACGCCCGGGGTCCTTGGTGTTGGGCTTGGTCTTAAGAGAACTTGCAAGCTGCGGATGGTGTTGGCAGGCAGGGTGACGCATGGATTCGATTCCTGGGGAACTCGTGATTCCGCTCGGTTAGCCCCGTGTCACTCCCAGCAAACCCCATTACCTCTCCGCCTTCATCCCACTTCTAACGTCTCCTATAGAATCTGTATTCCATCGTACGTTCTAACAATGTACATATACGGGCATGCACACACGTACACTCTTGCATACACGCGCAAAAACTGGTACATACATGTATGCCGGAGGTACAACCCTATACACAGCACAGACTGCTATCGAGAAGCAACTCAAGGTTTCCTGAATGGCTTCTGATGCCAGTAGCAGCAGGATTCAGCGTTGGATGAACGTATATATGTATAGAGTCTGGGGGCCTATCGATTATCAGCCACCAAACCTATACTGTATTATGTACATGCCACCTACATAGCGTCTATACCTTCTCTCCTATATACCTCCCTTTCATCTCACAACCGACATTCATTAGCCGCAGCAATGCAGAAGTAATTTAATTTGTTGCAGGATTTGTGGAATGTTAATGAAAACGCGACCATCCCTCTGTCTCCCCGATATACTGATTCCTGATTAAATTTCCCTTCAAAGTTTCTGCGTGATTCGGTAATCGAACACGGTAATCATTTTCTTTCCCGTGGAAATATCATCCCCGGCCGAGCAACGATTCACAGTATGTTCGCGGTGGAATCGTCATTAAGGAAAAATCAACCTCGGTTCAGTTTCGAGGCGAGAAACCGCGAATTTAAGACCCTCGGATGGATACCGAAGCTTCAGTGGCCATAACTACCTCTTTTCTATGCAATCCGACGAAAAAAAAGACTCAGAAACACGCTAATCCCGAACACGCTAATCGAGACACGCTAACCGGTTAGCGTGTCCTGGTTAGCGTGTTCGCGCAAATCGCTCAAAAAGACTCTCGCTCTTTACCGGTACCAAGTAACCCTTTCCAGCGCCATTACTTTCGCGTTAAATGACAGCAATCGTTAGCGGGCTAATCCCACTTACCGTTACCTCGGGTCGGGCATTGGAGTTCAAAAGAAGCGAATCGTATGTGAAAGGAAACGTAAAGTGAAGCAAAGTCGGGTTGTCTTATCTAGCATATAAATGGATTACAGCGACTCGAAGATCATCGAAGAAGATTATAAGTACAAATGGCCCCCAGATGGAACGGGAGTTTTCAGTTTGTTTCTAAATCTCCGACATACCTTTCGTACAGTTTGAGGAATACCGATTCCGTGCTCCGACGAATTCCCGCTCGGACAGGGTCTGTTCCAGGCTCTTGTTCGGAACGATCATAAATTGACAAATCGCGGGAACTGTCATCACCAAAAAAGAAGAAAAATGGTGGAAGAAAGTGGAAGGGAAAAACAGGGGAAGATGGGAAATCATCTAAAAAAGAGTAAGAGGGAATTCCTATTTCTGTGGTTCTAAAGATCGTTCTATGGCAGAGTGATTGGTAGCACCCGTTACTTTAATCATCGCGCATTAGCCACATGCACAGCGCAACCCTCTTAAAACCTCGCCTACGCTACTATATACTACTAATACTACCGCCATACTCACCACTACCATAGTATGAACTGCTCTTACCACCACTACCACCACCCTTAAATGCTTCACAGTGTGCTTAATCCAACGCTGTACCATTCCCCAACATTCATTCCCTTCTCTTCTGTTTTCGTCTCATTCATTTCGCGTCTATGTATGTTTGTGATGTTTGTCATAACCGCAGTTCTATCCTTCATAATAGAAGTGCATACGAATGCGCGTATGATTTCCACGATGTCCATACGCGGGCATGCGAAAACACCATACAAAATGTTCCAGCTTTCGCTTTCCCCATAAAAGCTCGCGCGCGTGAATTATGATTTCGCCGCGTACTATTGTTGGGTGTCCCTCAAGTGTACAACTTGACGTTATTCCAGTGTCACTCGCATCGTTATTATTATTCTCCACTACAGCGCAGAAACCACCGACTCCGATCGACCCGTGACCATGGCCAGTGTTCGTTTCTTGGCATACAACCAAAGTAAACTATATTGCGTGAGTAAACCGCGTCGTCACTAACGAACCACTGGACCGATTGAAACCATACTTACACCATACATTGCGCAGGTGGCGAGTAAGGTTTTTAGTCACGTCCCGTTCCGATAGGTGGCGTCTGGAGTTCAACAATATTCTGTATACCTGAACCGATTTTGCTCGTACTTGCGGAAAATGTTTGTCGCACGAATGGAAATTATTTTAGCGCGCTTTGCGTTAGATTGTAGGTGGCGCTACGGTCATACTTGGGGTAAATGACACAATTACGAAAAAAAAAATTGGCGGCAGGGGAAAGAATCGAAGTTGACGGTTGTCTCTCCGTTGAAACCATGGCACCCGAGCGTTATCTATTATGTACCCATTCCATTAAATATTGTATTCCATAACGCAAACAAAGGTAAAATGCGAATTAATGTACTCGATTTATCACGCTTTTGTGTGCGTTGGGACGCGGGCAAGCCAGACCCTATACAGCTTTGGCGCTTTAAACTCCTCTGTCTCCTCTGACGCTGTACCCAGCGCATCGCCGATGCTACTATTGCCATATACCTATACTCCACGCGTTCCTCTCCTATCTATTTCGCTAAGGCTGCTGCTCGCAAACTTTGCCGTGTTCATCGAGATACACCGAGACAATGGGAACTTCAAAAACGCCCGAGTAATTAAGGAGACGCCATTAATTCCCCAACATTGAAATCACCAACTGACGGATCCCACCTTACCGAGATTCGAACCCGAGACCATCCTTTTCGATCGAAAACCATTCACATTTGCGCTGAAATTTCAATTTTCAAAGAAAGACGCCTCGATAAAAGGTAGATTCGGGATCCCAGCAGGTATTAATTCGAATTTGTACATGTATTGATTTTAATTAATCGCTACACGAATCAACGAAGAATTCAGACACTCGCGGTTTCGGGAGATCGAAGAAATACTCGGTCCTTTATAAACTGCTTTCAACATATACCCTGTTCCGAGGCTCTAGTGTATGTGTGTGTGTGTGTGTGTGTGCGCGTATGCTATATAGCATTGGTCGAAAATCCAGAAGGAACATTTTTCTTTCTCGCTTTCGAGAGAGACTATAACCAAAAGAGGATTGGGAACCAACAGATGACGTTTGCGTTCTTCTCTTCTTCCCTTTTTCTCCCGTATTCTCTTATTTTTTCTCGAGTCTTGTAATCCTCATAAAGTTTGTACGTATATACCGTGTGAATCGCACTTCGCGCCACGGTATGACGGGTTGCCCGGGGTCCAGGCGTCAGCTGTCGATCCCGAGGTCGCGGGTTCGAATCCCGTGATCGAACGGATCAAGGAATTTCTTTACTGTTTTGAGAAAATTAAAATATACGAGACCTTGGACAAACAAAAATATAAGGTTTCTTTTTGGGGTTTTGGAAAAAAAAACGGTACCGCGCTAAAATTGCGGGTACAAATTGGTCACGTGGATGGGGTTTGTTTTTCCAAAAGCAATCGAGGGACCGGTAGGTGGAAAATAAAATGGCGCTTGATGGATCACAAATAATCAATGACATAAGAGCAATGTCATAATACCGTACCATAATACGGACTGGAGGAGAACCACAAGGCGGGTTTAAACGTGAGGTTATTTATTTGCGCTACTTAAATAACCATAACGTGTTAATAGCCAGTGATGGTGTGCCGAGGCTCTATACGGACCCCGGATTTATTTATGGGATATATTTGTTGTTGCCGTGTAAATTTCTCTACCACCATATCAATGAATAACTGGTAGACCGTCATTTTATTAGTCTTTAATATATCGAAATTTTTCAAAGCTCCACTCACTCAGCAATTTCGACTGTCATCGTAGCCCTGCTGATTTCCATGAATTTTTTGTGGGTTCGTTGGTGCAGGAAGGAAACGGGAAACAGTAAAATCCCCCCCCCCCCCCCCCCCAAAATAATAACGATAAATGTTATTTTCAATTGCAGGAAAAATCGGTTAAAGGGACTTCCCACGAAAATCATTAAAAATAGGAATATTAAAATTAAAAAAAAATAATTAGAAACATAAATAATTATTAATAAGAAAATTGGTTAGTAAATATATAATTAATAATTTATTTTCTAATTATCAAAGAACGGGAGAAACGTTCGTTAATAAAATTTCCCTTAATTCCAAAATCCACGAATAATCAATCAAACGAATTTTTGTTTTCGAACGAACCATAAATTTTCGGTTTTGTTTACCTCCGTGTAATTAGGAATCAATTGGATGTCAATACAATGCATTAAGGAACAAAAGTGAGTGTGCTTTTTATCTCCCAACAAACGAAAACACAAAGATACAGTTGTAAGAGTCATTAATCAAAACAACAGTCAATAAGACCATCAAGAGAATTCATTTGGAGCGACTTATTCATTAATCATTGTTAGTGCAGCTACTATGCTAAAGTGTAGTTCCACTTTGATCGTTTTTAACACGTGGCGTTTTGCTCCGACACCTTCGTCGGGTGGCCATAACACGCCTTCCATTTTACGCCCGTCGGATTGTGTCGCAAAATGGCTGTCACGTAATCGTCTCGGGATTGGCAGCCACAGAAAAGGCAATTAAACTGGTTTTGCATCAACTTTTTGGGATTTAATATATATTTGAAATTTGTTGCTACAGCTGGACCTTTTTTCAAAATAAAATTGTACAATTCCGATTTTTTTTCGCCTCGAAAATTTCGAAAAATAATTATTATCAACACTGGCGAGGAAAATTTTAATCAAATCCAGGACCATTCTTCGATCGAATAGAGCAAAGTAATTATTTAAAAAAAAAATAGAAAATGTAAATTTAGGCTGGACGTTAATTTCGAATTTTTGATTCACAAATTCCAGGAATTCGATACCGTTTTGGTTCCATTTTTTTTTCCTTGCTCCGCGTTTGGTATCTTGTAAGAGAAATATCTAACTTCGCTGCACTATTACCTCCACGAATCTTTCACATCTTTGTCATACCTGGACGACGGCCAAATTCGTGCCTATTCGTCTCTCAGTAACTTAACCGATTGCTACGTTCCTTCTAGAAAAGAGTAAAAAAAAAAAGATATTCAGAAAAACGGATATATTCTCGGCCCACAACGCGACAAAGATTCCATTTGTTGTATCATTAAAAACAAATATCGTAGATATATTTTTTTTCATCGGAAGAAATATTTTTTTAAAATAACAATATCGGTTTATTTTTAATAATTTATCAATAACAGTTACGAGAATAAAATTTCCGAAATTGTTATATTTTTATTAGTATCTTTTTCAATTTTTAAATATTTTTTAATTGTGGATTTTTTCTCGCATTTTCCTTTTACACTTTTTTTCCGTAAATTAATCTAATTTCGAAAAAAATTAAATTAGGCCTCATAGAAATTCCCGTGGAATCCCCAAACTGCCAGAAATGAGAAATTAGTAGGGTGAAAGAAAAAATACTCGAAAAAGTCTTGGTTGATGTTGAAGAATTGCATGAGATTAGTTTTGGTGATGAGAATTTCAAGCTTCTATCCCACATCCGCAAACCTTCTTGACAGGCTTTCAAACGAACGGAGATCCGATGCTCCGAAACGTTTAGAAAATAACTGAAGCGTCACGAATTTCCCAGATACAAGGAATATAATGTTAACCCCTACTGTGTAAGTAGACTTTTAAATAAGTCCATCCTGCCTCGATGGTCAAGCGAATGTTCCTAAGGGTTACAGATACGGAAAGACGTTGGCTGTTATGCAAAATGAATGTAGGATACCTGTGCGAAAAGGGTCATCTTTCCGCTCTCCTTCTGCAGTTTCACTTTCGTTTACAGGTTACATGCAAATCGGTTTCCTTTTCTCCTCGCTTTCGTGAAAAGATTTTTGATACACTTTCTGGCCTTTGATTTACTACTTTTGGGTTAGTCAAAGGCTTACCTACTTCAAGAAAGAGCTCTAGGTACTCCTTTTGTGCGAAAAGGTAAATTGCGAAATTCAAGGTTGTTTCCGAAATCGTAAGGGTTCGGGAGGAATTCGGAAGTAAGTCAAAAGTAGTTGCAAAGTGTTTTCCTCCCGAGGATGGTGCAGAATCTATGTTTCATCCGGTTGGGTAACCTAAAAACAGCATTTTTTTGCGAATATATTCGATAGAAATCGAAAAGACACGCTAATATTAGTGATACTGTGATTTTTTTTAGAAGAAGTGAGTTGAGTTGAGACTTTAATCGAAGCTGGTGACACGAGAATCACGTTTTTCCGTGGAAGTGTTAAAAAGACACGCTAAAATTAGTAAAGACACGCTAAAAATGGTAAATCGAATTTTTTTTTCTCCAAGGTGACGTGAAATTTGCGTTGCCTCTGTACCGATACCCCGAAAAGGTTGTTCCTTTTGCGCAAAGTGTCAATGGAAAATACAAAATGGGTACTAAAGCTAGTGATACAGTGTTTTACGTTGGAAGCTTCACTTAAATTAATAAAATTGCTAGTATTCTGCCACCGAAACTATTCTGTTGCAAAAAATCCTAGTTTTAGTGATGGGACAAATTCTGTTCCTTATCTGTCCCCGTTTTTGGCGATACAAAGAACACGCTGAAGTTAGTGATGACCGACGGAAACTGGAAAGATTCTACGTGAATTATTTTCCAACCTTTCTGAAACGTGAGTGCCTTAAAAAATTATCTTAGTTGTCAAATTATAAAAAATATTCAACAATTATCTAATTGTTAGTGATGAATTGTTTTAAAAAATAAGAAAAGTTCTTAAATTAATTTTTTTTCTTTCTAGTTACGTAACAGAATGTTTGTGTGAGATGGAGTTCCCGCTTCTCATGCGTCGGGAGGCAACTTTTCACTATATTTTCAACTAGTTTATAGTTTCTTCAACTGTCCCATATTTTTAACCACCGTTACTTGTTTTCTGGGGTAGAAAAGTCCCCACGGAAATTTCCAGTCATCCTAAGACCTTTTTTTTTTAAGACTGACACTGGACAGTAACGAATTCGCGCTTCCGAATTTTTTTAAATATCAAACAAATGTCTCCAGATGGTTAGTTAACTTTTATTCGACGCCGGGTGTCTTATTACTCGTGTATTTTTAATTAACGCCCATTGAAACCGGCAGAAAAATCGTCGGTAACGCATTCGCATAATTTTCGCGTGAAACGGACATTAATTGATGTCACGCACGTGAATCGATACGCTGTGAAAAATCGAAATCCGTGTAATTAATTAAACCAAACGGTCCCACTCCTCTAATAAGCGCCTGCAAGTTCAATTAGGGCCCGAATAAAATTGTTCCCGTTCGTTAGAGTCGATTTCGAAGCCACGAGGAGGCTATAAAAATCATTAGATTTTATTAAGGAGGGAAATTTTAAATTTTCCAAAACGAGGTTTATCTTTTTGGGAAATTTTCAAGTAAATTCGAAAAAAAAATTCATATTCCTAAAATAATCCTCTTTTTTGAATAAAAGAAAATCCAAAACCTGGGTTTCTTGGTAAATAAAACCGCTTCTTTATTTATTTATTTTTTTATTTATTTACATACTTATCGTCTTAAGTCGTGTTTTCTGGATTTTCCAGTGAAGAAAATAAATAAATAAATTTAAAAAATAAAAAAATAAATAAAAAATTGGCGTTTCTCTTATCACAAAGTTACACATCAGCCATAAGAGCCTTCCTTCGGGCATTGTACGCGACGTTGAGATAGTCATGCTTATAATTAGAGATGCCAACTATGTAAAAATGATTTATCACTTCGACATATGTTCTCTTATACAGTTCCTACTCAGATTTACACACACACACACACACACGTGTGTGTACACGTACGAGTACAGACGAAAGAGCAAAAAAAATGTTTCTATAGTCAATGAACCCCATATAAAAGTAACGTCGAGTACGTGAAATTTCGTGTACTCGCGTTCAATTTATGTTTAATTCAATGGAGGGCGCGTATTAATCATAATTTATCGATATTCTTTTTCTCGAGGAAATAAAAAAATATTTTTCCAATTGCGAATTGCTTGGTTTTTTTTTTGGTACTCGAGTATTTTTGGGGCTGCTGAGACTGAATTTGAACTTGAAGTATAATTATTATTGAATTTTTTGAAATGAATTTAATTGCTGGAATTAATTTTGAGAAATTAATATTGATAATAATGCAATTTATATTATGCATTATAATTTTTTATAGAATTTTTGAGAGAAGTGTGAGTGAAAATAATGTGTGTGTATGGAAATTAATAGAAAATATAGAAATTTGGATTTTTTATGAAATTTTTTTTTTATTTAATTGAATTTTTATATGGAAATTGTTTTTAAAATACTTGGATTATAATAGATTGAAATTTATAAATAATTTAATATAGGAACCTGGAAATTCCACTTGATAAAAAAATATTTGAGATTTTTGGAAATATTATAATGCAGATTATTTATTAATTTTGCAAGAAATTGGAATTAATTAATAAATTTATTAGAAAATTCGCGTTTCACGAAATATACGATTCGGTGTTTTGAAATAAATGGTGGCCATTAACTAAACGCTACACTTACGTGTCAAAATTAATAGAAACTATGCAAAATCTTTTTTAATTGATATTAATTTCAACTCACACACACATACAAATATATGTGTCCTCATTTTCACAACAAAATTATATTTGCTGTATTAAAAAAATTATATTTGTTATATATTGGCTATAGATTTGTTATATTTTTTCAAAATTTCTATTTTCAATTACTCT
Organism: Gasteruption jaculator; assembly: GCA_949825005.1. Lineage (NCBI taxonomy): Eukaryota > Metazoa > Arthropoda > Insecta > Hymenoptera > Gasteruptiidae > Gasteruption > Gasteruption jaculator. Next base: position 714,536 of record OX463764.1, on the reverse strand, counting down.
CCAGCAATACCCTGAGCCTCGATATCAATTCTCGGGGAATTTCGGAAAAGGGGGGAGGCACGAGGAGTTGATATAAAAATATAAATGATTTTTCTAAAAATGGAAATAATTTGCCCAAAAAAGGGAAACATTTGATTTTGTCACTGTGACACCATAAAATGGCGACTGCGAACGTGGGTCGAGCGTGGCGGGTATTCGTGTACGACAAGGAACCCGTCGGCCGTCGGAAAGCGATGGCGGCTCTCGAGTGCCCGCGATCTCGTTATACGTGTACATATATTTATATATATTCTGGTAACTTTGACTGAACGTCCGAAAAATTGATACATTTCAACAGTCACAGCTCGTTAGAATGGCACTTGACGTTGCCAACATCGCGGATTTATACTGTACGGAACGTAAGCGCGTTATTAATAACGACACGATATTTTTGACGTCGTTTTCTTCGTCCCATCCGTGAACTCCCGAATTTTTTTCCCCCTTTTTTCTTCTTCAAAACCCGATTTTTATTTTTTTTCCCGATATTTTTAATTAAATCGTCCACTTTTTCCGAAAATTCCAATTTTCTAATTATTTTTTATTGTTTTTAATCTTAATTTAATTTCATCGAGGAATATTCATTTTTTTAATTATCGACAACAATTAAAATAATATAGAATTAATAATAATAACAATCTGAATATTCATACACAGAAAAAAATTTTTTTTAATAAAAAATTTACTTAAAAAAAATAATAAAGATACACCTGTAACGAGAAAAAGTGAAATTAACTATTGGGATAATGAATCTAATGAGAAAACTTGTGTAATAAAAAAATGTTTATGTAAATAAAATAATAGATGCACGCGGTTATTATAAAATCATAATTAATTACTGGTTTTCTATAAATTCTGCAATTCTTTTGCATAATTATTTTTCTCACTTCGCGTCACGAAGGCGAGTTCCTTGCTTTCTCCGGAAATTTTCATTAAAAAAACAGTCTATTTCCAATTTTTAGAAAAATTCGGATTTTTTTTTTCACCGAAATTCCCACAAAATTTATAAATATTCATGGTTTTCCATTTTCCCGCAAAATCTAAAAGAAAAAAAAAGCAGCAACGGCGGTAAAGAAAACCGCATTCTAGAGCAACAAAGCTCGGGCGCGAGATTATTTTAAGAATTTCAAGTATAACTTCCACTCTTATGAAACCTAAGTGGTTTTAGACACCGATATGATGACTCTTGACGATCCGTCACTTCAGATTTGCTTCTCTTTTCTCTTTTTTCCTCTGCTATTTTAACGTTTACTATCCTGACACCCTGTGGGTAGTTGATCATGACAAAGTGCACTTATTTGGATTGATAAATCGTCGCTCATGAGAACCAGAGACTGCAGGAACGTCCGACCTTGCATAGCTGTGGCATCGAAACGAACCGTTTCGTAGAATTTCCTGCAGAAAACCGTGCCTAGCCTGGCCACAGAATTTTTAAATCCAAATTCTACCAATTTTTACATTTTACACGATTTACCCCGAAAATAATTGGTCCCAGACGTTATTCATAACATCACGAATTGTCCTCGCAGACCTAGGAGTGCTCTTCCTTACAAAAAACTGGCCCAAGTACCTCCAAATAGTGTCCCAATGTGCCACTGCCATTTTCTGTAATATTTCCGTATTCGAAATTTTTGTTACAGAAACATGTTCTGCTTATAGAAGAGATTATCGGTTAGAAATGTGAGAAAAGGGCGAAGAAAAAAAAATTATAGACAACCCGGGACGGAGCGATAAATCATCGAGGAAGATTTCCGTGGTGGGATGTGTGGTGGAAGAAGCATTTATGCCCCTCTAAGATAGAATTTAATCGGAGCGAGTGCATTGAAGCGGTCTTCAAAGTGCAGCGTATCTCAAGCGAGAATTCTGTTACGATAAGGAACAGTATTCGAAACACTATATATTATGGCAGGGGTTCCACCGAAACACATAGCCGTGCGATATAAACAAAACGGGTTAACAAGTTAAAACATCGTGCATATTAAATTGTGGATGCTGCGACTGTGGAGCAATGCATTAATGAATCGGGATTGCAGCGCCGATCGTGAGAGAAATACGTCACGTGGTGGTTATCGTCGTGCCGGAGTAACTGAAATTTATATTAGGATTACGAAACGACTCGTAACTAGAAGATTCCATGCAGAATTTCCCGATAGACACGCTAAAAACGACACGCTAAAAAAGACACGCTAAAAAAGACACACTAAAAAGACACGCTAAAAAAAGACACGCTAACGCCCCAACTGGCTAAAGGGCAGCTCCAAAATAAACGAAGCGTTATATTCTAGGGACACGCTAAAAAGACACGCTGAATGTTCCAAATGGCGAGGTTGCAGCTCCAAAAAAAAACGAGGGGTTATATTCCAGCACTTCCCGGGACTAAATTGACTCGGGTGCTATTAAAGACCACTCCGGGAAAGTCACCAGAAAAATTCTGTCATCGGCTGTGCTACAAATCATAAGCGGGTTTCTGGTGGCGGCAATGACCAAAAATAGTACCCATACGCTTTCGGTTCTCGGCTTCCGGTGAGCGTTGGACCTACCTGTAAAAATGTCCAAACTCGAAAGTTTACTCGATGTCCAAATGTAGATCCAGCCGCGGTACAAGAATATCCGCATATCGTGGAAGCGTGCTTTTATAAATGTATATACATTTATTAAGGCTACTACTCTCAACTCGGTTGTATTTCGAAATGAATGCTTCGTGACGTGGCACCGCGACGCTGTCGTCAGAGCGCTATACGAAAAGTGAAATATTCCCGTCGTATTTTCACATGCAACCCAGGAGGACAAATGGGTTCTGTGCGTCTGACAGCACCAGCACCGGCACCGGCACCGGCACTAGCACCAGTTACCAACACCCAGTAGCGCGGTTGTATAATAGTATTAGTATTAGCCGAGCGGTACTAGTAGTAGCAAAGCACAGGCATACAAACATACCTATTGCTGTCTGTATAAAACTGCATGGAAAACTCGTCGACGACGTCAGTGGAGACAAGAGAGAAAGAGCTTTGAAAAAATACTGCACAAATGTGTTCCCTTTTATCAATTAAGTGGAAATATAACAAAAAGGGACTCTTTCTTTTTCAACAACTTTGTTTCACGTCGATAGCAGTCTCCGGGGAATTTATTTCAATTTATTTAGAATATTAATAGCGCAGTTGGATCTTAAATGCAGGCGAGTTTCGATGGAAATGTCACTGCAAAAAAATGGCACGTGTGTCACGGATATATCGTCAGTGAAATTTCACCGGAGAGTTGCTGCGGAATCGATTGGAGTGAAGGATGGACACGCTAACAGCACACGCTTCCACCCACTCTACTTCGACGAACGCTTCTAAAGTTACTTGCGCCCATTCCGGACACGCTTTTCTCCATTTTGAGTTTTCCGGAATACACGCTTATTTTCTCTCCGCCGGTATCTAAGTGAGAGCTGCGAGCACGATATCACTAAAGACACGCTAACCCTTCTCCTACATCTTTGAGGCTACACGCTTCTTCTTCGCCGGATTTTTTTTAAGAAAGAGAAGGGCTAGCTTCAGGGGTCTTAACTGAAGACACGCTAACTCCTTTTAGTGACTATCGCTAATAGGTTTCTGGTTCCAAGCGCTGTCCTGACACCAGGGCCCGGCGCTTTTGCTCTCCTACGACTATCCTATTTTTAAAAAATCAGGACGGAAGGAAAGTTCGCAGATAATATAACCAATGAGATAATCCTTGAAGAGAAAATAACAAGACAGAGGAATAATATGTCCCGCGTGGCTGTATACTCGTGTATAGTTGTTCTGGTTACATAGGTTGGTTCAGTCCAGCGTTACTATATACTAGGGGAAGAGATGGATCATCCATCGCGGCAGCAATGAATCATGGGAGTAGCTAGCTAACATGGAGATAGAGAGCAAGAGAGACGAGGAGAAAGACAGTGGTATAGAAATATAAAAGGGAGTGGGGCGAAGGAGGGAGTAGGTTAAAATGGAGAGGAAGGTTACAACATAGAAGGTGGATAGTTTAGTTATAGCAGGGAACCGAGGGATTTTCTTCCGGAAGTCCGCTTGGCGCGCCGTCGCGTTCTCCATTTTTCAAAAATAAAAGCGACCACAGCGCCGCGAGCTTCATTGTTTAGTTTGTTCCGAGGGGTTACATACAGATACGCTTTCCTCCCGTAGCGAAAAGGGAAGAAGCGGGAGTCGCCAAAGAAAATATTATTACCTCGTTTCTTTTCTTTTCTCTCCTTTCCTTTCTTTTTTTTTTGTCGTATCTAGATATGTTCTCTTATTCCTTTTCCCCTCCCCCTGTTTCTCCCTCTCTCTCTGATAGCCCTTCTCTGCTCCTTCTCTACACATTTCTTCGCGAAAGTAAATCAATCGACAATGTTTCTTCTTCCGACTCAACCTACCCTCCTTTTTACTACAAAAACATTTTTCGTTTAGATTCCTTTCAACCTAAACTGACTCTGACAGGAGAGAAAAATGTCACGTTTATCTGGAAATATTTTTTAAGGGTGGATAGAAAACGGAACTTGGCCAAATGTGACGAAATTGTGACCCTTCTTACCGGCAATTCCATTTAATTGAAGCTTCCCCGGTTTCGTAATTTCGTAGCGGGTCAATTTTGCATTTCCAAATTAAAAAGTAGTGTCTAAAGTACCCTCGAACTCATCACACGCTTCCCCCCACTCCGACGCGACGGTAGGAGACTCGGGACACGCTAACCCCCACTCCGCGACCCGAACGCGACACGCTTACCACCTCTACGCTCTCCGGAGGCAGAGTGGGGGTTGTCGGGAGTCCCCCGCCTTGAATTTCAAACTCCACACGCTTCGTCTTCTCTCACCGCACACAGACTGGGCCGGTTAGCGCGTACTCTTTTTTTTCCAACCCCTCTTTTTCTAACCATGACACCGGGCGTTTCGAAAGAATTCAAACAAACAAAAAATGCTGAGCTTTCGAATTCAGAAATAGCCAACCCACTCGAATGTCATTCCGAGTCACGGGATATCCTTGAAATTCATAAATATTTCACTCACACGCGTCTGGCCGATGGAAATTATCATAATTAGACAAGCGAAGTGATCTTTCACTTTTTCTCCCTACACGGAGTGCCCATACGAGCAAAGTGTGTTTAAAGAATGTCTTAATAAGCGTTCAAACGTGGAAAGAATGGGCATTAGGTCTTAACGAAACGCTGGCGAGAGATAAAAAGATGGAAGATCGTGACTGAAGTAATAAGACATTTCGTGTTACGTCTCAACCCGACTCTTTATACATTTTGACAAAGATAACACGGGGAGACGAAAGAGGTGTTACTGTCGAGGAAGGGTTGAAGAGCCTCGTCATCAAGATATTCCAGTTAGATGATGACGTCACGCGTTGGATGGTTACCAACGGGCTAATTAACGTTAAGGATCCTTCATCAGTCAAGAAAAGAGCGAACGGGGAAAGAACACAGCAACCCCTCGACATTATCAAAATTACGGACAGAACCTGTCGTCTCTCCATTAAAATCATTCCTCCGAGGAATTTCTGCCGTTCAATCAAAATTTAACCCCTAATTTTTTTATTTTGTTGTTGTTGGATGGTTCAAAAGTGCCGTTTGGAGTATCGCTGTCAATCCGTTCGCTGGCAGACGTTTTCTAGGATTCGCTGGAGATAAAAATGGGGTCCGGGTTGAGCGAGAAAATGTTTGAAGAACATAATGCGTCCGTATGGATAAGATGGCGCGCAGCCAAAGTTGTTCCCGGCTATTTCTACAAAAGTCGAGTATTAAAACGTGCAATTCAAAGTGGAGTCTCCGCTCTCGACGTTCTTTTTCTAACATTTTGTCGGACAAGCTATAAATTCCCAACTAAGAGTGGCCTAAAAGAGAGAAATTAGAGAGAGAGACGCAAAAATATATGTCCCCGAGTCGGCTGGTCAGCTACACGTGCACACGTATACGTTTGTCCATTCTGCAGCTATTCTGGATAAGGTTAGGTAGGCATAAGACCGTCCGGGGGCCGGATTTGACCTACTTGCGTCATGTCACGTCACGGTGTGTCATGGCTACAACCGTACGGTAGTGAGACAATGCGGTCTGTGACCATAAATCGCTCAAACGGTTACCAGCAAACCACCGCAACTGTCTGTGTGTATACGAGAGCTTAAAGTCACTACAGGTTTTAGCATAAGACTGATTTTACCATCCCTTTGCATTTGGCCATCGTTGCACGCGTCACTGCAAAAGAGAACATGGCGAAATTTAAGCGCATTCTTCGGACACCACTGGAATTTGTCGAGACACATTCCTCCTTTTTTTAAAAACACTTCATTCACAAAAAAAATTGCTGGCTGTGTGGACCTAGACAGCGCCCTCTGACGCGCTCCGTCTCAATTTCTCGCCAATTTCGATTTTGAAAAAATTGGTGGCCCAATTTGACTATTTCATCCCAGACAGCACCACCTAGGTGCCCAGAGGACAACGATTTTCAAAACCGAGAGACAATAAAAATTCCTAACCTCATTCCTGTCACTGACAGCGCCCCCAACCGAGGCCTACACGTACTACGCCCTCCCGCAAACGGCTTGTAACGCTTTTTTGCCGTTTTGTCACGCCATCTCTGCCCAAATGCAACCGTAATGAATTTCCCGGGCCTCCTAACCTAGAAATTTCAATCGCCGGACTTCGGTAGCGCGTGAAATCTTGCCGGATCCCGAGACCAGTTAATTCGCAAATTCCGATAGCGCGCTGGAGCAAAGTAGCAGCCTTTTCAGAAAGTTATATCCTGACCATTTTCATACAACCCCCTTTATGTACATCCCCTTATACTATCACGTTTATACGAGCACCAGCGCTGACGTTTACGAGCCACCGGCTGACGTACGAGCCACTTGCTGCTCTCTTGCTTTCATTGCTTACTCTCACGCTTAGCCTCTACAATACTACATCCCAGTTGTACATGTATACAATGTATAAGTAGATACTTTGGAAACATTACTATTATATTACCCCTCTACATTATTGAAACAGTTTACATTCCGGCTGCAGTTTTGGTAACAAGTTACATTCTGATACGAATCTCGAGTAACGGCAAAGTGCTTTCTACCGTTTCCACCGAATGTCGTGTCAGGACCAGCAAAATACCAGCAAAAACCGAGCAAACGCAACGGTTTCTTCCCAAAACCCCCGTTTTTCATCCACCAAATTCATCCACTGGTCCAGGGTGTGTTGGTTCTGACCAATACTGGGCCACAATTCACAGTGAGAAGCGAAAGTATGGCCAAAGTCTGCGAAACAACGGTAAATGTTGAGTTCGAGCCTCCTAACCTCCAAGAGTCGCGCGCCATTTTGTCTTAGCGACGCCTAAGATGGCGGCCAGCCCCCGGATGATTGATAAACGGATGAAAAGGTTGTCGGTGCCTGCATGTAAGGGGAAATAAACGAACATCAAATGAATAGAAATGATTCGAGTGGAAGGGGAGGCCTGTTTTTGTAACGCGAGGGGATAGAAGGGGTTGTTTTAATAAAATTATATTATTGAATACTACAAAAGCACTTTTGGCCCAAGTGATTAAACTTCGGTTGAATCCCGGGGATTGGACTGAAGGGCTAAATTTAACTATATACACGGCCATCGCTTGGGAAACTGAAGGGAATTGGGAGGAGAATGGGCAACACAAGCATTCTGTGTTTAATCATGTCTGAACAACAGAGAGAGAGAGAGAGAGAGAGAGTGGAGCAGAGACTGGAGAATGAGAAAGAGAGTTCTGGCGGAGAAGGGGACTTTCAAAATGGAGGGTAGGATTTGCATAGGTTCCAAGGATCTTCGCAGGACCTTTATACGAAAGTCGAATATTTTTTTCTTTTTTGGACTTTTGGGTATTTGAGGTTAGAAATTTTGGGGTTTGGAATTTCATGGGATAAAAAAATATTTTTGAGCTGAGATTCGAAATTCCCGGGATTGGAAAATCTGAAAACTGTTTTGTTAAAGTATCTATTTTTTGAAATTTTAAATATTGAATTTGAAAATTAAATATAAATTATTATTTTTCATTTTTTTTAAAGTAACTATTTTTTAGATTGGGTTTGAAAATCGTTGGAGCGCAAATTTAAGAAAAAAAATTCCAGAGCCTTGGATTTTCGGAATTGGAATTTGTAGCTTTTCACGTTCGCGGAATGAAACGACGCAAACATTGCGAGGATTTTCTCTCGAGCTTCGGGAACGTCTGAAATTTAAAATTATATTTACCAATCCGTGACTAAAATTCTATTTCCTGGGCGATAAATTCACCTGTGAAAGGAGTTAAGAAAAGGAAAAAAAAGGAGGGAAAAGGTGTGTGTATATACATATATATGTATACATACACGCGAAGTATATTTTAATATTTAACCCGTCTCATTTTCGCTGCTCGTAAACTATTCATTTATCCGCGCCTATAATCTTGATCGAAACTATGGATTATTATCCTTCTTCGAGTCATCATCGTTTGCTTTTTTTTTCATTTCATCTCATCGATATCCTCTCCCTTTATTCCCTTTTTCTCCTTTGGAATTAAATACTTTTATTGAGAAATTAAAATAAAAAGAATTCAAGGAAAGTCATTTACAAAAATAACAATAACAACAACAAAAATAATAATTTTAAAAAGGTAATACAGTAAAAAAGAAAATTATCTAAATTTAATTTCTTTTTTTGCAAAATTCATAAAAATACGGAATTTAATTGTCGGCAATTTTTATTTTATCACAAATTCTCTGAAATTGTTGAATTTGAATTTTTCACGAATTTCGTAAATGGCAAAAAGCGTAAAATTGAAAAAAAAGGACAAATACCTGCGAAATTGGAGTACACCGAAGAATTTCATCATGGAAATAAGAGCAAGAGGTACAAAATATCTCAATCATCGATAAAAACGGTCATAAGTTGAAACGCCACCCAGAAAGAAGATTACATCGTAAGTAAGAAAAAGGAGTATGAGAATGCGGGAGAACGAGAGCGAAAAGAGGAGGATGGAAACGAGAACCAGGGAAGAAAATACCAAAATTATGATAATGATTATTCGAAAAAGGCTTTTTCAGTTAAGACATTAGAGGACGTATAATTTAGACGAGAAGCAGATCCGTAAAGGAATCGATAACGTAAACGTATATAAAGACCTGAACGATTTTCAAAGATAATTTCATGATCATAAACTTTAACACCTATTATATATATATTTTTTTTTAAAAAAACAAATTTTTTCTACAATTTTTTTTAATATTATCACAATTTTATCAATTTCTTCCTGAAAATTTCTCAAAAATGGCCTGTTTTGAATTTTATTTTGAGACACGTCATTTTCAAAAAATATTTCCAAAAGCTCTGCTTCAATAAAAAAAACATTCACGAGTCCTTTTTTTTCTACACAAATTACTAAAATTTAAAAAAAAAAATAAAAAATCGCTCTCCTGGGAACCAAAACCAAATTGACTAATACACAGGTACTTTTGGTAAGATGCTTGATGAACCATAGCGGGTGGTTCCGTCCAAACCCCATGCATGCATTCAATCAAGCGAGGATTCTATCTCTCTCGGGCGAGTTCGGAGCCTAACCATGAACGTGTCGTTTTGATGATGAAGGTTTCGAAGATCCCGAGGCTCATCAATCTTTTCTTCAACTCAAAGATCGGTTCTTCTTTTATTTATTTTTTTCCAACATTTTGTTACTCCCACCTCGGCTTGTACGTGTTTACATTACATTGACGTAACACTGTATCGACGAGGTTGCCTTAATAGTCCCCATTTTCTTCGCCAATCTCTCAGTCGGGGATTAGTCAGCCTTTGACGCGTCATAATGCCTCCGCTAAGAGACTCTTGTCTTTTTCTTATTTTTTTTTTTCTTCACGGAAAAGAGAAGATAAGGGAAGAATATTCCGTTCCTTTTTTTATTGACGGATGACAAATGGATGTTCCACAACGTGTCACTTTTCTCGACATCTCCGAGGGTTCTTCTTATACGTGATCAAGTCCATGATGCTAAAAGTGAGGGATCCGATAGGGGGAGATACAGTTGAAAGAAGGAGAAGAAAGAAAATAGGGGTGTTGGGGGAGAAAAAAAAGAAGGGGGTTGTACGGGTCGGCGGAGATAAAGTGGGACGTCTGATCCTCCGTCGAGCGAAACCCTGGCAAAAAGGATTCTCGGCATTTCGCGTCCCAGGAGACAGCAAGCCCTGGAAGGAGAAAAAGCTTCCAACCTTTAGCTCCGCAAGCACCTACCTACGTGCGCCTTTTTCCCCGAACGAGAGTTTTCTATTCGCTTCCTTTGTTTTCCGAAGCTTTTTCCCCAAAAGGGGAGAATTTTGGACATTTTGAGCGAAACGGACAAGAAGAACTTCGATAATTAGCGGATTTGGTTACAAATAGCGAATTTTTGGAAAACCCAGAAACAATTTCGGATCTCTTGTTGCACCTTTGCATTATGCATTCGAAGATGCATCAAAAGTGTCCTTAGTACCATTCCCCAAAACTCGATGGTTTGGGAGATACTCGAGCTTGAAGTTCCTAGGCTCTCGTCAACTTTGGGCTCAAATATCTTGGAATCTACCCCGTTTTCGGAAAAATCGTAAATAACATTTTTGGTGTGGTTTTTAATAAGGAATCGAATGGCGCATTGCTTTTTGAAAAATTCCCAACGGTGCGCCCAGGAGGGCCCTTTGAAATAAGCATCATCTATTGTCCGCCGGGAATTAACGATTTTCCGACTACTTTCAAGCCTTTTGACTCTTGTTTAACCACTCCTCGCTATATATCTTTCTTTCCCATGAAAGAAAAACCACCCTGAATCCCAAAAATACGTCTTAGTTTAACCCTGGAGAGGGAAAAGGGCATTAATGATATCAGAACGTGACTTTTTGATAACACAAAAGAGAAGGTTTGGGTATAAAACGCGGAGCAAAGTACAATGAATGATATACGTATCGCGAATTTTTCACCCGTCCGCTAGATTTTTCAATGTAACTTGAGCTTCCCTCTCGCGGAGTCCCTGGGCAGAAGAGGAATGGATGAACGAGTCATAGGAGGAGAGCAAAAGAGAGGAAGAAAAGGGACAAAGAGAGAGAGAGACGGTGACGCTGGATGCGAGCGAGTCGGAGCAGGACAGATGGTTCGAAGTGAGAGAGCTTTTCTTGCTACACAGGGAATACAATAATGCTTGGAAAAAAGGTCTTCGAGATAGAAATAGGAGAATGGCGCGTTTGCCATTCTCACTGACGCTCGTCCCGCTGCATCCATTGGAAAATCTGGTGGCGAAGCAGAATCAAGCGACAGAGAGAGGAACAAGGCGAGGAAGAAAAGGGAGGAAGGAGTCTTTTGCGACGATGTCATTAATAAAAGTGTCAATGGTGTCAGTGGACTAATGGCACTAGTCACTGGTTGGATAGGCTACGAGAATAGGTACCGTTTTGTCCTATCCTACCCAAAAAGGTCCCCTCCTTCGACATCGCCCCTTAAAATTCTTCTTCCTCCCCTTTCTTCCTCTCTCTCTCTCTCTCTTCTCGGATCTTCGATGACGTTCTGACGAAAATTCTTATCACGGTGGTCCTCCTTTTTTGCATCCATTCTGCCGCATCCCACATTCGTCGATGGAAGGAGGAAGAGCAGCGCAGTCTATGTTTGCAATCCAGTTTGTTCAGTTAAGAAGCTGTCAGTTAAAGCTTGAAAAGGAAAAAAAACGAAGGAGATACAAGATAAGGGTGTACCGTACGTACGTGTGCATGTATTGACGTCGGATCGTACGACGACCCAACGTGAGCTTAAGCGGGGGTTCTGAAGAATATCTAATAAGAACCGGAGCTCATCCATCGTTCCGAGGGCACTCGGGGGCTGTCACCGTGGGCGTCAAGTAAAAGAAGGGAAGGAAGGGGGGAGGAGGGGATGATTTACATAGTAATAATATCGGCGACGTCGTTGCACAACTTCCAAGAGTTTTAAAGCTACTACCCAACATGCGATTTTCTCTTATCTCTCGTCTTGTCTATTCTCCTTTACTCCTTTTGGAATCCGAATTTTAATCCAGGATCGCGCCGAATAAATTTCGATTCCCATGGAAAACGGACGCGGACAAGGGTCCTAGCGTATGAGAATGGGGCCACAATTGGTGCTCAGTGTTCGATGGACGCGTAACATGAAATCCCAGTGATCCCACGTTACGTGGGTGTCTGGGTTTGGTCAAAAGCAGATGGCGCTGGTGGTACCTCACGTTCCGGACAAATGGCACTTTTCCATGCATAGCCAACGAGGATCTGGGAAAATATGGAAGAGAGAAGCCAGAAGTGAATGGAATCTACTCGAAATAACAAGCAATATAAATACACGAGAAAAAGACTCGTGTTCTAAATTGTCAGGTCGTTTGTAATAACGACATTCGATCAACCTCGAAACGTTCATCTTCCTTCTCCCCCATGTTTCGATCTCCGTTCAACATTTTCACCACGAAGTTGCGCCGGGACTTAGAGGGCTGGCGGTTTATCCGATGGATTTAGGAAAAGCAACGTGAATACCATGAAATTTCTATACTTATGTGATTCATCGCTTCTCTTATCGAAGCGATCGTATTACAGGAGCAATAACGCGTTCCGTAACAATTAATCCTACCTCGAGAAAAGTCTCCCTTATCCAGCAAAAATGGGGTAAAAATTAAAGTTTTCAAAACGGAGTTGGATAAGTCATTTTTAGGGGTAATTTTTCCCGTAGAATCAATTCCAAATGTCGAATTTGGAGAAATCCCAGCGGAAGGTGGAAAAAAGTAGGTTTTTTGAGAAAAAATCCTACTTCCCGTGAGATTGAGAGAATTTCCATAACAGAATTGGATTCCTCGGATATGGGTCTCCTGAAAATTAAAAAAAAATTGGAACATCGGATATGGGTCTTCTGAAAATTAAAAAAAAATTTTCAAAGAGTCGAATTTTTTAGGCACATCCACCCCTTCTCTAAAAATGGGGTAAACCTGACTAAAAACTTGACTCACCACCTTAAGAACATATGGTGCTAATATGGACTCCATAGATCTAGCGGTTCGTCGTTGATGATGCGGTTTACTCACGCATAATGAATTTTCTATATGAAGATAGTAGTAATAAGTACATAAGTAAGCATGTATAGCAACAAATGCGGTTTTCAGAACCTTTATGGTTTCTTCAGCGAGTACGAGTGTAGTTTTTCATGCGAGAACAAGAATTTAAGACTTATCGACGTTGAATGGAATTCTGGGAATCTCAAGAAGAGATCGTTGCAATGATGTACTGAAAAAATGAAAAAAGGAGAAAAACCATGTTGAAGTGTGCGGCAACATCGGCGGCGTGAGATGAGAACTACCTGATTAGAATATCAAGTATGAGAGAGTCACGAGCCTGGCATAATAAACGTAAACAATAAAAGAGGGTTGAAACACCAACGGGTTGGTTCCTTCAGCCTTTTGAATTTCAAGTACGTGCAATTTCACTCCTTTTGTCCGATAATTAAACGCAATTGGCGATAAGTCCCCTAGAACCCACTGAACCCAGTGTAATCCGGGTGACATATTAGCGAAGTTTCGAGGTATGGTTATTTTTACTATACGGGGTTGGCATAAATGGTTTCCAAGACTGGAAATGTAGTCCTTGACCCAGAAAAATGGGATCCTCCAAATTTCGTTAGTTTTGGCCCACGGGATCCCCTGAGAATCGACAAAAAGTGAAACCCAATATGACTTCCTGTCCAGCAAAAGCGACGTTAATACAATAAACGAAGTCATTCATTCCACATTTGTATAAAGACACTTCCTCAGAAAAGCTCCTCTTTCCTCTCGTTCTTTGATACTACGTCTCTTTGGCTCGAGGCAAAAGTGAAGCGTAGAATCGCGAGAGAGAGGGAAAATCGTAACGTTGTGGTTTACTATAAGAGTTTAAGGGTATAGAGAAAAGAGAGTGGCGTCGGCGACGCTTATACGCACCCCGACGTCGCCTGACGCGCTTCACTGACGCTCTTCTAGAGTAGAGATTAATGGGCCTTCGGACTCTGAAATCCTGGAAAATAAATAGAGTAAAAGGAAGGCGAAGGGAGAGGCAAGAGATGGAGGCGAACACAACAACCGAAAGAAATGACAGAAAGGGCAGCCTATCGAGGGAAAAAGGAGGGCTCTCAAAAACGGATGTATGACATCAACGTGCTATTATCACTCGTACATTCAAGTGCAGGGGAGAAACACCAGGGGACTCTCGATTGTTTCGAATGATCGCTAAGGAAATGGACTTTCGAGTGTTCTCGGCAAAATCGGTATAAGTTAGTTCCTTGAGACAACGCTAGGTGGCCCGGCTTGGAATCGAGGTTTCAAGGTCAAACGGAAGATCCTAGAAAAATTGAGAAATCTCCAGACAAGGTTCTAGTATTTTTTGGTAAATCGGTGGCACTCAAACTGGACACCTATTTTCTCGAACCGATTTGTCTCCTACAAAATTGGAAACCGATCTCGGCTTTGGTGCGTTAACACGTATTTTGTCTGGCTTGTTAACGACCCCTCGGCTCATTACTGCAATAAGAAGAAAGTAGGTAAAATCCAGTTGGATAAACATGTACCTACCCAATGTCTTTATATATTTATGAAGTTATAAAGAAATTGAGCGTCGGATGTGGTGGAGACGCACACACACGGACAAATATTTGATTATACGAGCAGCGGCAGCAGCGTCGAGCCATAGATGGATAAGCTTTTTTGCCAAAGGCCTCGTTGCTTGTGCTTCACATGTTTATGAAGGATGCGCTTGAATATGAAATGTGTGAAGATACCCATTACGATCCTCCGCAAATTATATTAAATACTTAAATAAGTAGTGCCGGAGTACCACCACAGTCTAATTGTTGCATCGTTTGCATAATTCTTGGGTTTGTAACAACTCTCTTCCTTTTCCTTTTATGCCCCGTTTTAGATATGCAAGTTTATGCAACTAAACTTTTGAGTGGTCGAGGGGATAGCGAATAAATTGGCACATTGCTACCAAGTATTGATTGAGGCATTTTACAACCACCGACTTTTTTTTTCATCTCCAAGGGGAAAGTGTGTCAATTAACCTTCTCTTAATAACAAGAATATTCAAAATAATAATAATACTAAATACAAGGGAGCCGCGCAATTTCACTGAAAATGGATTCAGCCTCGCTTTGTACGGCCTCGCGTGCTCCGATTGGCCGCCCCTCGACCAATAGCGCGGCTCACCAGTGGTTCTCCGCGCGTGGGTTACACTCGGGACCAGTTTCTCGAACTCGTTCCGTTATCGGCCACCTGCCCCTTCAAATGTCACCGCGTAAAATATTTCTCCAGCGGCTGCGGAAGGCTGCTGTCGCTTCGTTTACGGTGTGACGTCACTACGTGCAGTCCAATTAAATGCTCGTAATAAATAGCCACTGATAAAGATGTTAGTAATAGCAACGATAACCGGATGAAACTCCTTCGTTCGTGTTTTCGTGCGTCCAAAGAGTGTCCCATGCTCGTACCAGATCTGTTGCCGGAGAGGCGCGACATCTGTATTTTTTTTTCCCTATCTCGTCCTGTCTTGTAATTGCATCTAAACTGCGAGATTCCGATGTTTGATAATGATTTTAGCGAACACAAAGGAATAGGAGAGGAGAGATTTGATTCGCATTGGTATGGAGCCTTAGAAAGACCGGTATGGTGTTGTCTGGGATGAAACAGCCATGGGGATGGCGACGGCAAACACGTATAGAAGAGAGGGCCGGTGTACCGTGTATGTGGTTGTATACTGTATAGCATAGCTAAGGCAATATCCATAGGGACACCCTGAGTCTACTCTAGAGGGAGAGAACGCAGAGACAGGCAATCAATCACACAAACCCTGCTGCCATGCTCGTGGCCCTCATATCAGCCGTAACACAGAGTAAACATTTTTTACTTTGCCACGTTATTAATATTAGTTGCGCGCCATATTCTTTTTTTTTACGTCCTGCCTCCATCCCTAGCCTGCTTTTCCTTCTTTCCCTTCACAAAAGTTATTATGTTTTTTTTACTTTTATTAATTTTCAATGTTTTCAATCCATACACGTGTACGTGTTCTTGCGTAGAGACAGATGCACAAGACGAGGTTTTGTAGTTGGTTGACTCTTTACCGAAGAAAATAATTTTTTTCCGGAATATTTTTTATTCAGAAATCGCTCATTTCAGGTAGCGTGTTCTTTTAGCGTGTGTCTATTAGCGTGTGGTCATTAGCGTGTCCTTTTTAGCGTGCGTCCATTAGCGTGTCCTTTTACATCATTGATCTTGGAATTCAGGTTTTAATCTTCATAAAATTAGCTCTAGTAATTAATTTTTGTGTTTCAGCTGAGAGGGAGATTGTTTGAAAATCTGATGAATTTTCTGGACCATTTCGAATCAAAAACAGAAGGAAGAAGAATGAAAGCAACATAATTTCTCCATCTTGAATGATAAAAGGTAAGTTGTGGCAACATTTTGAGAAAATTTGTTACCATCGACTCCTAATTATCATAAAATTGTTGCTACTTTCTAAACATAAAATGAATTTATGAATACGCAATGTATTCAATAGATTTCGCTATTACTTCGCGGTCTCCTTTTTTGAAGATAGAGAAAACGAACGTAGAAAATCCGATCCGTTGTAATACCATCTCGAAACCAGTCCAGCCTCGTCGAGCGGATGTTCCTAGATCACCATGTTACATCCTAGACGTGTTAACATCGTCTTACAATCAAAATGATTAATTGTAACTTCAATGAATAGCAGAAATATCCTTTTCGTTTCTTTCGATGATTCTCCAACGCTCTCGCAGAGTTGTTTCTCCGCGTTTCCGATTTATCAACCTTCGTGTGTACATTGCACTCCCGGTATTAGGCCTCCCGCTGTAACTCTTCCTACTTCCTTCCCCCATTTCGAGATTTCTAATCCAGATGCAAATGTGCGCGAAATAATATTCGCTTCAACCTGCTTTTCGTATCGGAACGCCCTCTATAGGGCCACAGAAGCCTTCACGCAGTTCCATTTAGGCTCAGCCTGGCCGAGACCTGATGTATTTCAATTTTTTTCGAAGAATTATTAACTTACCGTGCTTTTAGAACAATTTAGCGTGTCTTAGCGTGTGTTAGCGTGTCTTCAGCGTGTCTTTAGCGTGTCTTAGCGTGTCTCTAGCGTGTTTTTTCATCAAAATCTTTTTTTTTGAACCACGAGGACATGAAATTTATACAACTGGGTCCATTCCCGACTGTTCTTTTGTTAACGAACGCGAGGTACCGGGGAAAAAAAATCTGTATTTCAGCGCGTGAATATAAAATAAATGTCCCTCCAGCATTTTTTAAATAAAAGATGTATGTTCGATTTGCGAAAGAACACACAGTTCCTCTTTGAAAAAGCAACTAAGCGAAAACATAAACATGTAGCGGAGACTGAGTTCGAAAAATTTTCTGTCGATCACAACGATAGTGGGTTTGTGGCTTTATCTTTCTGTCAAAATGCCATGTAACTTTAATATCGCAATTATTATTGCGAGGGAGCCAATACGGTGGAATGTGCGTGGGCTCTTAATTTTATACATGTGTATACACACACACACGCTATAATATACCTTGTTCTTTTTGGTAGTTAGAAAGATATTTATATAAGCCTACCGGTGGATATATACGAGAACAAGTAGTACTCGAAGGGAAGGTCCTGATTAGTGTTCTCTTCCAACGGTAATTACAGGGACATTTCTATACAATATATAGAAAATACATTATTACATTGTTACGATCGACACACACAACCACGTTTCTGGGCATTAATGACATTAATCATCGACAGTTAAGTTGTTGGGATTAGGTTGTCTTAGGTTAGTACAGCAAAAATCTACTAAACAGTGGCGCCACTGTATGTTTATATTAGCTGTGTATGAATAAACACATGTATTTTGTATGTATACATATACATATATACACTGCTAAAGGCTTAAGTCAACGATATAGTCGGAGTTTACTTTACAAATGAAGATATCTTTATTTCATTCATGCATTTAATCATTAAAATGATCATTAATCTTCCCAACAATTAACCCAACGGTATCTAGATTAGAATTTGCTTGTTTCTGACATCATTAATTTTTTTTTCCCGTTTCCACGGTGTGAAGGAAATTACTTCTAGATATTTCTCCCTTTTTGGTTTTGTATAATTAATTTTAAGTGTTACCAATTTGTTGGAAATTAAGATAAAAATTGTGAATAAATGTATTTCCTAATAAAGTGCTCAAGTTTCAGTAAATTTAAATTTCAAATGTTTGTAGATTAGACATTTTGGAATTTACATTCGAGGGAAAAACAGTGGGGGCTCTCAAAAATTGCAAATTACGGATCAAAATTTGGTCCCCATTTTTTATTGTTATAAATTCAACAAAAAAAATCATAATTAACGAAAAATTTATTTATTTTTTTCCTGGAAATTCCAAATGCAGGGCTTGGAAAATTGTCACACCACATTTTAAAAGTCGAGCACTTTCTTTTCGTTTCCTTTTTCTCCCCCGCATCCTTAGTTCTAGCCACCCCTTCGTGAAAGTTAGGTAACTCTTGGGATCCAAGGGCCCATACGCTGGGGCACTAATTCGCATTGTTCCATGCAAGGAAACACACGTGGGGCCCAAATTGGGGAAAGTTCGTAAAAGTAGAGCAATTTATGACCAGTTTCTACCCGCAACGCACTGTTGTAAAAATGAATGCAACCGGGGATGCAGTTGCCGACGCTGGGCTGTATCTGGTCGGGGCTGGAGCTGGACGTTTCTGGGCGAATTTTCAATGACTGCTTTTTCTCACGCTAATTTGCATTTTCCGCAAAGCAGGTATATGGTTATGACTCGAGTCGGGGCACGTGAAAAGAAAAAATTGGAACGTGGTGTTTTATTGCCATTTCGTGGGTACTTTCCCCGAAAACGTACGTGACCAAAAAGGAACTTCTATTTTTCTTGACGATTTCCTCGATATGGTCACAATTTTTTAGTCAAAAAAATTATTACGTAATGAACAAATAAAAAATTCATCGATTTCCAGTTACAATTTTGAAAAATTCCTATGGAAACTCTGTCAAAAAAATATCCAACCTCAAATTCCCTAACTTTTTTGCTGAGACTGGGCAAAATTTCGCCATTTTCCCCAGATTGGCACCACTGTCGCACAAATGCAACGAAAATACCCGTAATCGCTAAGTACTCACCCGTGTCCTCTGCACCGGATGTGACGTCATGGATCTCCGTAGCGACGGATCGAATCGGCGAAGCGATTTCCCGCAACCCCTCCCCCTCGAGATTCGTCGGAACCCCCGAACTTTCCCGGACCCGATTCCTCGAGAACCCGAAGCCCAAAAAAATCTTAACTCCCCTGCCGGTTTGCCAAAAATCGCCGGGAAAAATGGAGGAACTTTGGGAGACGTGTGTCCGAACTGCGGAAAAAATCGATACGGAGTGAGAGGGTTAGTTCGTGATTTGGCCGCGATGCGAGAGGTGGCAGCAGCGACTTCGGAAGGAATATCCGCCGGGGGATCGCTTATGGGGGGGCCAAACTGTAACATCAATGGCTGTGTAGAAATTTTTTTGCCTTCTTTCCTCCTTTTTTCAATTTTTTGTGGAAAAGATTAGACTAATGCGATGGACCTGATGAGATATTGCTCAGCGAATGAGAGTAAGGTTCCAGAACGGCAGGGGCGTGACATACCCTGGAAATGTGGTACCCCGGGGCTCATTCTTGACGTAAACTAAGTATTGGGTGGAGTCCCGTCTAGGCTCTACCTACTCGTTGGAACCATCATCCTTTTGGTTTTACCAACGTTCATGGCTGCCCCGGACGAAAAGGCCGCGAATTTTGAAAAATGTGCCGGTGCACTTTGCAGATATTTTCGCCAAACATGAATCTTCATTAGACGGTTTTTCGCTGACCGTGTCGTTTCTCGATCCCAGTGGGTCCCCTGTTGGTAGCATCGTGTAGGTCGAGATGGAAATGGCACGCACTGTAAATATAGAATTCGTTAGAAATGCAAAATTCTGCTGAATCAAATAGAACTGCGTGAAAATAGAAAATTAGGTTTCGAGCAAATTTTTTTTTTTAAGTAAAATTTATTGAAAGAAAATAACTATTGTTGGAAATTGAAAATTGTAGTGATAAATATTGTAAAAAATAAATGTTACCATTAATAAAATTTGTGATAAATTGAAAAATCAAGTTTTTCCAATAATAAATTATAAATTAATTAGGAAAGATGAAATTTCTCAATACTACAATAAAAAATTTAGTTAACCTTAAATTTCTTTGCGAAATTTCCGACTAATATTTTTTTTCCAAAAAAATTTAGTTTCCAGCAATACAAATATTTTTATTTTAATTCCAAGGATTTTTTAATCCAATTATTACACATTTTTCAATTCAGTAGCTTTGATACCAAAAACTATTTTTTTTAAATATGTCATTGCGCCATTTTTAATTAATTTCAGTGCAAACGAATTAATGTTACTGAAGAAAAATGAATTCCTTTGTTTTTTTTTGTATATAAAATTTATTGAAATAAAATAACTATTGTTGGAAATTGAAAATTGTAGTGAAAAATATTATACAAAGTAAACGTTACCGTTAATAAAATTTGTGATAAATTGAAAAATCAATTTTTTTCAATAGAAAATTATAAATTAATTACGAGAGATGAAATTTCTCAATACTACAATAAAAAATTTAATAACCCTTAAATTTCCTTGCGAAATTTCCAACTAATATTTTTTTTTCCAAAGAAATCTAATTTCCAGCAATATAAATATTTGTAATTTTAATTCCAAGGTTTGTTAATCCAATTATTACACATTTTTCAATTCAGTAGCTTTCGTACCAAAAACTATCTTTTTTTAAATATGCCATTGCACAAATTTTAATTAATTTCATGGCAAACGAATTAAAGTTACTGAAGAAAAATGAATTCCTTTGTATTTTTCTAATTACAGGGGTTGGATGTCGGAAGGAATAACGGAAAACAACACTCGCAATTAATCCAGAGTATTCCGATGACGGAGGAAATTCCCAAGAGCACTGGAGGAAGTTAACAATATTCCACGTATGTATGTATGTATGTATGTATATCTTGTTGGAATTTCATACAGGGAATTTGAATATACATATACACTCAAAATGAACCCTGGCAACTCGGTAAAATATTAAATAGAAAAAATGATGACAGAGGATTCCATCTTTTTTTTGTTTAATCCCCATATCTGATTTCGCAGGGGGATTTCAAAAATTAAAGTCTTTGTTATCTAATATCAAATTCTTTCTCCTTTTGCCAGCCAATTTTTTCCATACACACGCAGTGGCTGCTGCATGGGGGTGGATATCTACCAGTTATAGACTTTGTGACCAGGGAACAGAGAGATGACATGAAAAACTACTTTGCAGATCGAATGAACTCGGATCTCTTTTTCTTACCCACCCCCACACTCACATACATACATATATTTCGGTACAGTCTGCTGTAAAATTTACCATATCGTCAAAATATTTTATTAGATTCTGGAAATATAAGAGCAACCAACCCCTAAAGAATTTTCTTTCTGTCCAATATTTTGATTTTCAAAATTGGGTTCTTCGGTCGATCGAATCTCGCGCCTCTTTCGATCACCGACAGCGCCCTCGCCCGGGGCCCACCGGTACTAACCCAGTAAAGGACGTCGAGCGGTTACTTTTTTATTAGAATCACACCCGGGGGATGAAAAATAATGTAATAATAATAATAATAATAAATTTTTCCCGCCTCTTTCGACCTCCGACAGCGCCCTCGCCCGGGGCCTACCGGTACTAACCCAGTAAAGGACGTCGAGCGGTTACTTTTTTATTAGAATCACACCCGGGGGATGAAAAATAATGTAATAATAATAATAATAATCAAATAATTTAGAATCAATTTTTCCTGTTCGACAATTTTTGGTGGGAATAAAACCATCGATTGGCTGTTAATCACCTTGGTGACGTCATCCGACAAAAGATCCAAATGTCGGGGAATTACCAATTCATCGGGCAAAGTATGGAGCTACTGGACGTCATACCTGGGCGTTTATGGACGTCACCTGCGCAAATGTAAGTCGTCGCTTGTGAAATTTACGTCACCATACCTGACGACACAGAAAAGACGGCACAGTAGCACGCGTCCGCCTTCACAAACCCGTGTAGCAACGGCACATAAAGTAAACCCTCCATTAACAGACCATAAATTCCACCCAGCGTTTAGTAGGATAGCTTAACGTTATGTTGTTCTGTTATAGCCGGAGCTTCGATGTTATGTATGAGCGTCGTTAGTGTTAATAGAGTGTTAACTGCTGCTCCTCGATTTCTATTCCGAGTGACATCCCGTCCTTCCGGGTATCCTTCGCTCCTCGGGAGACGAGGACCGAGTCCGGTGCGCGTCACCTCTCGGGTGACACCGAGAAAAATCAAATTCCGGGACATTTCCTCGCTCTCTCAGGGGATGGGGAGGGTCGTGGGGCAAAAATTATCCAAAGGCTCATTTGTTCTGTCATTTTGTGACGAGTTAATAGAAAAGAGAGTGGGCCGCGATAAGGCTCCACTTAAGTTGGATCGTTCTTTGACGTCGGACTTCCAGACGCGTTAGTGGAAGGCACTTTGGGGGTGTTAGTAGGTACAGCGGTGGTAGTTGCAGCCGGTATAGAACGTTGGATACATAACACAGAATGGGGACATAAATCAATAATATCGCTGCCATCCCTCTTCACCTTTCGTTTCTACCCCCGGCTAGATTCTCTCTACCCTGCTCGTCGACCACCATTTCCTCTGTCTCCGTCTCCCTCGCTCCGCTCTCTTCTCTCGGAAACCACCGTGCGACGCCGGCGTCTCTCTCGCAATCAATGTTCACGTCTCGAGCATCAGCAATATTATGCAACGTAGGTGTACGTCATGTGTCCCTTAATACCCCATTCCGCCCCGTCTCATTTTTTTTTCGCCTTTCCTTTCAACCCAGACTCACTCCAAACCCTGTGGACACTCTTCCGAGCCAAAACCATGCGCCAACCAATGACGAACTTCGACAACAGTTGCCACCGGATCCAATTTTGGGCCCGGGCCCGCTAGTTGTGGCCATTGGACGAGTCCAGTCCGGGTCAGCTCCGCTCTGACGTCACGAATTAGCGATTCCCGCTAATCGTGGGCCTTTGAGGCCATTCCAAGGTAGTTGGTCTCCAGGAGGGTGGTAAAGTCGTGGAAGGCTTGGGTCCAAAACGAGCCATACGTTAATAACCACCCTCGCCCCTGGAGGAAGAAAAGAAAACAAGAATACACAACAGAGAGCATGCAACATAAAGTTTGGATACTTACCGCAGGTTCGCTACAAAAGAGTCAAGTGCCAAAGTTCATCTTAAGAGATTCCTGCCCTTCTCATGGGTAAAGTAGACGCGGCAAGGCCGGTAAAGTGATAAAGCGGCCATAAATTCTGACCGCCATCCTCTTCCCTCTTCTTTTCGTTCTTCTTCCTTTTCTTCTTCTTTATACGAAGCTCCTTTCTATCAAAAGCTACCACCACCACCACCACTCTCCCTTTGTTTTTTCCTCTTTCACTCGGTTCTGTGCTGGTTTGTTCCACCTTTCCTACCTTTTACCTCCGTTCGAGTGACCCATCTCCTGCACAATACACCTGCAACACTCCACTAGAGATTACAGTTAAGAGCGTTCTTTAAAACTGGTTCGACTCCAGCGGAAGCCTCGGTTTGGGGATTTTTCACAAAATTTGATCTGGGGATTTTCCCCTAGAATTGGAACACCATAGGGATTTTTATGGTGGCCAGAGAACTTACAAAAAATACGCTACCTTATCGTCCACGAGCCAGGTCCCAATTCCTCGCCGTCCAAGGACTCGATTGCAGCCTTGGCCATGGCCATGACCTTGACATCCCATATAAGGCCGCTCGGTGTAAGGCCTCTTCCAAGCGTGGGCCTCTCCTTTCCGCGCTAAATAATAATCGGGACGTGAATTAATATAGAGTTTACGAACCACGTTCGGTATAAGGCCGCTCGTGGCGAGCCAACCTCATTGAACCCCCATGAATAATTACGTTCCATGAAATTGTTACAGTGGAGCCGAGCCGGAGCCATCGGGGGACGTCCATCGGAGGTAACGTGAATCCATCGGATTGGAAGGATGAATCAAACGACAGTTCCGCACGATGAGATTACATATAAATGAGAAGGAGAAGCCAAAGAAGAGGAGGTGGTGGAAACCAAAGAAGAAGAAGACGCGAAGAAAAAGGCCGCAAGAAAGATGATGATGTTACGAAGGATGAAGTTGTTTCGGAAGAAGGATCATTTCGAAGATTAATACACGAGAGGACGTTCTTGTTGATTGTTGTTATTGTCACGGTTGTTGTTTTTCTCTTCTTCAGAAAGGGGGGGGGGGATACCACGTGGATCGAAGATGCATTGATTGATGGATCCTCTTTTCTTTCCTCGAGCTGATTATGCCACTCCTATAATGGTACGAACGTAAGGCCCCCCTCCATTATAAGGGCCACGACCCGGGCCCGCTATTTGTGATCATTAGACGAGCCCAGTCTAGGTCGGCCGTAAACGCTTACGATGACGTCATGAATCGGCGAGTGTCTGAGGCCCTGTTCCAATTTTCGACCCACCGAGCCATTTCAAGGTGATTGGTTCCCAGGTGACTCTGTAAAAATGGAAAATAGTGGAATTTACCATTTCCCGGGTCCGTCCTTCTACCGGTTATCGTCCGTCGTCGGATATCGCTCGGATCTGGAGGCTGATGCAAAAAAATTGTGATTCGCCAGAAACGGTACCCGTTGCATCGCGTAATCCCATTCCCGGAAATTTGAAAGAAGGTTCAGCTCATAGGCATACCCACGGAGAGGATCGGGATATAGGTGAAACGGTATGTTTGAGAAGGTGGTGTAAAGGGGGCGTAAAGACAGGAAAGCCAATAAATCATCCCGTCACGAGCCATGAGCTAAGGCGGAGCTTCCACGTTGGTATTAGCCAATAATAATCCTTTGTGAGGTAGTGGCCATCTTGGATTACACAACGATTCCTTGGGCTGTAATAGGTACAAATGCGCGTCAAACTGCTGACATCCTTCGAACGAATTCCCAAGCAAGGAGGAAGCCGATCGACAGGAAATGCAGGAACACTTTTACCATGTGACGTCATCTCGCATTGTTTCTGTCTCATCCACGAACGATAACACGAATGTTCCTCTGGTCTGTTGTTATTGATTTGGAGAATTCGTATTTTTTTCTTTAAATTTGGTGATTGGAAACATTACAATTTTGACAGAATCGAATTTCAAGGTCAAATTGTATAAAATTTTCAAAGACAGTGTTGTGAAATAAGTCGTTGAATTTTGAATTTTGAATTTCGCGGCTTTCCTTCACAGACAGCGCCCCCTAACGGACCACCGACGTACAGAGAAGCAACGTCGGTCCAGTGTAAGTCTCTTGTCACGAGAAATTGGGGTTCTTAGAACCCGACCTCGAGTCCTAGTTCACCTAGGGACCGTTAGGAGGCGCTGCCCGTGATGTTAAAAGAAAAAGGCGCGAAGTTTCAACCGAAGGCAAATGTTTTTAGCCCCGTCAGTAGCGAAGAAGCGGGAAAATTCGAAACCGCTTATGCATTTATTTAAATAAAAAGCAAACTCCAAATCGAATCGTTGGCAAATTAATTACAAAAACAGAAATCGACTTCGGATAATGCAAAAATAAAGTTGAACCGGAATGAAAGGTTATACCTCGATCATATTCAACCACAATTTTATTTCTCGTTTTCAAACACAGTTATTATAATTAATATCATTATTATTAATATGGACAGACTCTTATATATAATACAATACGGTTTTCTTTTTTTTTTCTTCTTTAATTTCTCGTTCTTATTTTTTTTCCTTTCGTTTCTCACTTTTTTATCGTCCTTAAATCTCGTCGGCGTAATAGTACGTAATACTACTATTATTATTATTATTATTTGTATTATTATTTGTTATACATTTGTTGTCACTGTCAATTATACATAACGCATTTGCTTATCCTGTTTTTCTTTTTGTGGTCCTAAAAATGGAAATGAAAATCCGAAGGAGTTTAAACAAATAAATATCCCAATCTGCTCCATTATCTGACTCGTTCTCGTCACCAATAACTGATCCGATTTGTTTACATTTAGTTTACATGTTTTGCGGGACACTACAAAATAGTTGTATGTATATATATATATATATATATATATATATAATTATGTATAAAGTGGGTGAATTTTACCGTAATAATCATATATATATTTATAATTTCCTGGTTTTGTCGTATTTTTATTGGTTGGTTTATGTTCAATTTTTATTTATTTATACCTTTTTTGTTTGTTTTCCCACGCGTCAACTTTTGCATACCTTCATTCTTACCTTTATAGTTAGAAACGCTAATTTTAAGGGCAAAATTACAGCAATACAATAGCATACCTCGAATCCGTTGCTATTTTACCGCCAAATCTCTTCTTTTTTTAATCGAAAAACGTGTATTCTCTCTCTCTTTTTTTTTAATCCAAAATATTAGTTACAAAAGGAAAAACGACGTTGTACCCGATGAGTTTTGCTTTTTTGTTTCACCCAATATCGCGTGTTTGTGTTTACAATGTACATACATACTATCCGTATACGTTTCCGTGAGCTTGTGTGCCCACACAACTATGAATGAAATTCGAGTGTGCGCTTTTTGGGATTTGTTTTCTTCCTCTAACATCGTTGTCCCGTTAATTACAATTATTTTGAATTTTCTCCTTCAAGAGGATCCAAGTTTGGAAGCTACAGGGAGAGTCTCCTAAAACGTCCATCCCCACTCCGGCGCTCTACCTTGCTATTGGCTCCCCACTCCAGCGCTCCGCCTCGCTACTGGCTCCCCACTCCTCGAAACTGGTTCCTGACTGAAAACATTGACTGAGCGACTCGGATCCTCTCTGTACTTTCTCATAAATTATTGATAGTTCGAAAATATTCTTTTTTACCAATCGTAGGCTATTGTAAATTTCTTTGACGTTCGAAAAAAAGAAAATAAAAATTTCTAAATCGATTTCTAGGCGATATTTTTTTTTCGGCCAACGCACACTCGAATGAATATTGTCAATTTTAAATATTAACCACCCATTGTTCATTCACGAATTAACTGTATACCTGTACCGATTTATTTTTACAAGTGACTACGTCATTTTACAAATTCTGTCCCTTTCTTATCCTTCCTTATCTCCCTTTAAGTACATGGCATTGGTTAAATGTATCAATAATCCTCTGTTATCTTAATCGCATTTTTTTTTCTATTCACACATTCATTCTAAAAAAATTTATTTCTCTCTCTCTCTCACTTCCTTTTATTTTTCTCACATGTTTTTTTTTCTCCATTAAATTCCTGGTACTTTGATCCATAAAATCCTCGTCCTTTGCTATTTTATTTTTTTTTACTATTTATTTATTTTCTTTTACTTAACGAAAACAGGTACCTACTTTACCTACACGGTATCGTATACAGACTGGTCGTGAGACTTCACGATTTCAAAAATGTACTATTTTCTTTTTAACCTTTTTTGCGTCGACACGATGAGAGATCAAGAGACGAACGAAAGACATCCGAGCGACAATCCGAAGAATCAAACTGGAAACCAATTTTGGGATTTTGGAAACCGAATTTGGGGCGTCAAGAACTAGGACTTATTAATTAATTGCAGCCAGAATCTCCTCCAGTTATTGATCCGCCTTCGAAAAGGTACGAACTGTCCCAAGAAAAATGTGCGAGCGAGGACGTGGTTCGTTTTCTCTTTTTTCTTTATATTTTTTTTTAGAATTGTTCATCCATGGTATTGCTGTTGTTATTATTATTGTTATTATCGTCCTTGCCAGAAATTAAAATATTTTCCCTGTTTATTATTTTTTTTTGTAATGTCCCTCTACTGGATTTTCGTTAAAATATTTTCAAAAAATTGCACTTCAAGCGAGAAAAAAAAGACTCTGATTTTTGGGCCCTTCAATTTTTGTACAAAAATCTAATTTTCAGGGTGATTAATTTTTTTTTAATCAGTGTCTTTTGTTTTTCACAATTATTGGGAGGCAAGAACCAAGATTGAAGAGTGTGACGAGCCAATACTGGACTTTCTTAAGAAAAACGAATAATTAAAAAAAATAATTTAATATCCAACAACATGAAAAAAAAAACAAAAACAACAAATAATTGCAGTTCGAAGAAGGGTGACTTAAAAAAAAATACCAACCCTTAGCTGGCCTACTACCTAAAAAAAAAAATACATTTTGTGGAACATTTTTTGAAAACGCTCAAAATTTGTATTCTTGACATACTAAAATATATTATACAAATGTTCTGTCAATATAATACAATTTGCTAAATAATTTTTTTTCCCAACATGTAAAAATAAATATCCCTAGGTTCTGAAAAAAAAAAATTTCTCTTTCACAAATAAGTCAAAAAAAAAACAAGAACAAAGCCGAATGATTATTAATTAATGTAAATAAGAAAATAAAGGAATTGGACAAATCCACTTCGTGATTGATTGATTTATTTACTTCTTTATTTATTTATCTTTTTCTTTATTAACATCGTATCAATAAATACTATTTAACTAAATAATATCTCCTTTCTTTCCTTATTATTAAACCGGGTGTGTTTTTTTTTCCTCGTATCCTTTTTCGTAATTATTCAAATTATTATGCTTCTTTGACTCTCTCCATCTCCCTCTTCTTTTTTTTATTGTGTATTTATTATTAACCTTTTTATTTGATTTCGTCAAGCATGGGAGTGTCAATCCCACCAGGTAAAAAAAAAATTATTTACAATGTTTACGAGAAATTTTATTGCGTCAGAAGATTTTTCCAACTACGCAACAAAATTGTTGTCCATAATTAAATTTTATTGTATCACACGATCATTTTTATTTTTATCTTAAAAAAAACATAAAATTTGTTCGCAAGAAAATTAAAAAAAAATAATAATGCCAATTTTTTTGGAAATATTGTTAGTCCTAAGCGACCGGACAAGTACGAGACGGTTCCGAACCTCGGCAGATTCCTACCTTACCGACCGCCAGGTCACTCGACTGACTCGGGAGAATCGCAAACATCGCAAATACTTTTTTCTTCCCAATCCGGGGCAAAATACAATAATTTATCTATTTTTAATAAATTCAAGTGACGTTTACCGACACGTGAGTCTTCTCCAATTGCTTTAAAATTATTTACATCGACGTAAACGTCAACACCTGTACAATTACGTTTCCCGTTTGAGGTTTCACTTAAACCTATTAAACCTCGGCATTTTTCGAGAGAAAAAAAATTGTGTACAATAAAAATTCCTTTTCTCGAGGTTCAATTGACTTTTTTTTTATTCTTCAGCCGTATGGTCCACGTAGTAAAAAATACCATACACCCGATAATCGATTTCAACAATTTACCATTCGAAAAATGTTTTACTGTACACGACTTTCCTCGAAATTCCTGCATTTTCTCTTTCCTTCTGATTGACTTTCCCATGCTTGAAAATTGCTTTCTTCGTCCCACGAATATCATATTACGACTATGTTTCTCGGATCGATGGAATTTCCGTAGATGTCACCACCTCCCCGCCCGCTGCAAATAAAAAAAAACGACACGCCCGAATTTTGTTTTCTCTAGATTTGTCTTATCCTAAGGAAAAACAATTTTTGAGTTCCCCTCAGTGTCATTTGTTTTCCTTTCCTTTCCTCCTTTTACAAATACGATAATTAAAAAATTAGTGTTATTTTTTTTATCGTTAACTTCCTTTTTACATTAATGTACGTAGATATTTTTTATGTGAAGAAGAACAAAAGAACCTCGTGGAAATTATTTCTTTGCGAGCAAATATATAATAATTTGTCTTATTCTCTTTTTTGTTTTGTCATTTCGTGAAGATAAAATATATTTTTATATATTTTATTTTGTTCATTACCTTCCTTATTTATTTATTCACTCCTCGCCGTGTTTTCATACAATTTCATTTTTTTTATTTATTTATAATATCGTATATTATTCATATATGTATAACTTTTTCCCCCTTTTTTGTCTCAGTTACCGTTAAATCCAATGGATACAAAAATTCCTTTTTCAGTATTTTTTTTTCATTTTTTGATTTTTTTCCGATTAAGTCGTTCCTCGTACGAAGGAATTAGATTCTTTTTCCTAGAGGTTAGGAAAAAAATCGTTTGATCGAAACGAGATCCAAGTGGCAGCCATTTTTGTTCACCAGTGAAGGACAAAATGGCCGCCAAAGCGTTGTAGAGGTTAGGATCCTTCAGTAACTACACAATGAAGTTAGCCATTGAACAAAAAAATCGTTAAAGTAAAACCTGAAGAAAAATATAATTTTTTTTTCACCACAGAATTTATTATTAGCCAATATCTTTAATGATTAATTAGAAATGGCGATTTTTACCATGCGCTCTAATCTCGAAACTAGATTGCGATTATTATAAGCGTAATATTTCCAGCTTTTTTGTAAACAAAAAAAGTTGTTTAATTAATTAAAGAATGTCATTTTTAGATCCAACGGCCGATCTGGAAACATAGAAACATACTTCCCGCCATGAAAAAGGATATCAAAAGTGTGAATGCAGATCCCTATCGATGTAGGCGTTAATAAAACG
This sequence comes from Gasteruption jaculator, assembly GCA_949825005.1. NCBI lineage: Eukaryota > Metazoa > Arthropoda > Insecta > Hymenoptera > Gasteruptiidae > Gasteruption > Gasteruption jaculator. The sequence continues at coordinate 683,835 of OX463764.1, read as the reverse complement.
AATTTTCCTTTCATCCAACTTCTACTTTTCAAGTGTCGCAACTTTAATGCGGAGTTCGATTCCATTCCTGAGAACCAGAACCACGGTGAAATCAATCCCGGTTGTGGGTGACCCCCGCCCTTCTGGTTCTCAACTCACACCTCGAGTCGATGCATGTATGAGATATTAGAAAAGAACCTTTGTGTGTATTAAAACATGCCATGCTATAAATTCCCTCTTTGTCTCACTAAAAACGTGCCGCACCCTGGCGTCCACGAGACCTCCGATGCCAGTATTAAGCTGACCCAAATAGATTATATCGTTGATTAATGTAACCACAATTAACACTCCGTCAAGAATGACGGCAAATACGTTGAGATTATTGGGTCGTGTACAACTAATCGATTTGTGTTCCTTCGGACACCCAAAACAACAACGGAGAGGAAGCTGGAAATACCCTTACGGCGGTTCTCGATCAACCCTAACCTCAAAGCCACAATTTTTCTTCAAAACTGCATTTTCTTCAACTTTTGCAACATTTTTTTGCGAAACGGTTAAATACATAATGGCCTTGCATGGATTTCAAATCTTTTTTATTTTTTTACTAACAAATTTTAACCCCGTTTTCCCCCCCAAAAAGAGAGTTCCTGTAACAATAGGGATCCTAACCTCAAAATCCTGAGTGAACGCGTTCAATTACAAAATGGCCGTCATTTGGAACTGGATGAACGTACCAGCAGCCATTTTGTACACCAGAGCGGCGAGAAAATGGCTGCCGTACTAACGGTAACCGTACGAAGAGCGACCTAACCTCAAACTTGATGACTTTCGTTGCGCAAAAACGTGAGAAATTACATAAATAAGTCTCTGAAGTAACGGAAAGGCATTTTTACGTATATCAGTTCTAGACTTTATTACAAAAGTGTCCTTTTTTCCGAAAGAATTCGCGATAAATCTTTTTACAAGGACCTTGACCATTTATATTTTCGTCTTTATCGTTATTTTCTTTGAATTCCTTCTCCTTTTCCTCAAACACTTCGTCGTATTCGTTCTATTTATAATATATATCTATATATAATATGTTTATTTACGTATATCAGTTATCTTTTTCTTTGTATAGGTAATAAACTAAGTGTCGTTTTTTTTTCTTATTATTTTCTTTTGTTACTAATTTTACAAACACAGCACAGAATTCGTCGCGGCGTATATTTTTCCTCGTTTCTCAGTCGACGAGTATCGCATCCATTTTTCTTTTCTCTTTTTTTTTAATTCTCTTTGTGTTATACAATCTTATAATTCATATTTTTCCCTGAATCGATACTCGCGCCGATTTTATTTATTATTCATCCTTAAAATCAATTAAGATAAACACTTGACACGACTCAAGTATTCCCATTGTAGTACGATTCGTTTGGCAGATTTACAGATTTTCCGCGAGGAGCGGTGGTTCCTGCGAGTCGGGTAAGTCGCACCGGTGCGTGTTTGGCGTCGAAATTCGAATTTCCTGAAATTCTACGGCACCGGTGAGTGGGAATATTACAAAATACTGAAGGGAAAATTAAGAGATCGCTATAAAAACGGTATAAAAGCACGGATGTTCGGTAACTCGCCCCGGTGCGACTTACCCAACAGTCTTGGAAATCCACTAGAAACCACGGTATCGAACGAAGGGCTAAAAATAAAGAATAAAAATGAAAAAAAATGATTATAAAAATTGCTAACCGGAAATACGACTGGTGTCAAGTGTTTGTTGTAAGCTAAATGTAAATTCTAGAACGGACACTAAACTATGACGTCACTGGTAACTTGGCATCACGACCGCGGAGCAGTGGCTAAATCGTTACGTGTTTCCCTTCGAACGATGAATTTTATTAAAAAAAAAAAAATTAAAAAAATACAAAAAAATCGTATCTCATTTCGTCTCATCATTTTTGTCCCCTAAATTTACGTCTTTATATATGTACAAGAAGAATATTGCAGCGGGCCTATATATAAACTTTTTTTTTTCAATCTTTTCTTCCGTTTTCCTGCAAATATTGTTTATTTATAAATTTATATCGTTATTGTTATCAAGAAATTCGCTGATCCGAGATCATCGTCGTTTTTGTCCCTTCCAATTCTACAGTTTTTCGCATCACTTCGTCTCGTTTATGATAATTCGCTCTACTCACGTGGAAAAGGTGACCAACGGATTCTTTTTTTTTCCAAAGTGGATTCGGATGTGCCGTACAATTTTTTTTTTAATTTTGGAAAAATTTAACAGAACCCTGCGTCAAAGGCTAATTTTTTTTCTCAATTATCCGAATATTTCGTCCCAAATATTCTCCACGTGGGTGGGTAAGGTAGGAACCTGCCTTATCGATTTCGGGTAAAGTCAATCCTACGGCCAAGGTCTGGCGAAAGAATGGACCAGAAGTCGAAAAATTCATATCCAAGTGTCTCTCCCGACTTGGACCACGCTATCGCCATCCCCGAGGGAAATCGTCAACCCTTGCCCAGGACTTGCCCAGGTTTTTTCTCGACAAGGACCGATAACGGCTTGAAATTTCTTTTTGAGGCTGGTTTTTGGAAAAATTGTACAGCAAATCCGTCCACGGAGATTGAAATCCCAGTAAAGTAAAATCTGAATTCCGGGCAAGGGAATTCTCAAATCTTGTACATATATGGACGACACCTATTGCGCAAAAATTGGAACTATAAGAAGTGAAGGTATCGTGTAATCGCAAAACTACCAAACACAACACAAGGAAATACCCAAAATTCTTATAGGACTGACCTTTTTGCCGAAGGAATCTTCTATCGATTCTCTCTCACTCTAATTTTCTCTTTCACTTTTTTCCCTCTCTCTCTCTCTTTTTGGATCCTGCTCCGAAGAAGGTCACCGTCGCACGAATAAATCCTTCATGGATCTTCTCTTCGATTACAAAAAAAAACACAATACTATTTTTTTCTCTTCGATTTATGTTTCCACTATAAATTAAACGAATCACTGGGGTTTCGGGTTACATTTAAAGCACGCACTTATTTCATTTTTAAGATCACTGGTATTTTTTGGAGATTATTACGACGATTATTCTCTTGTCGCTGACCTCGAATTCAAATTTCCCGCCTTTCCACGATAATTCCCTAGAACTCCAATTGATCCAATCAAACCGCTCGCCTTTCCACGTGAGAATAACTCTCGATAGATGACACTACTTGGCACGTTCGCGAATATCATACAACTTCTCGCCGCGGTAGCAGACTATTATTATTTATTTTTTTTCTTCCCGAAACTCTCTCCTCCCTTTTTTCTTTTCTTTTTCTTTCATTTCAAGTGCCGCGTTCACGGACGGTCCTCGCTCGAGACTCCCTCAGCCGCGTCAGCGCCCTCGTACGTCGGCCGGTCGAACGTAACCTCGAACTCTCCGCACTGCGAGCGCCCCCTACCGAGTCCCGGTACAACCAAAATCGCGCGTGCTGCGAAATGGTGGGGCCGCCCCACAGAGGGCGCCACGTGGGAGGGCGTCGGGACTTGGGAATCCTCGAACGCGGAGTTTCGGCGAACGCGGCCGCGAATACAAATTTAAAAAAAAAACAATCACTAAAAAAAGTGTATTCTCTACCGCTAATAAATGACGCAACGTGGAGGCCCCCTGGCGGGAGTTTCGTCGACGGGCCGGGCCCGCCGAGGAAGGCCCCGCCCGGGACCGATGGATAACATCATTTTCTATCCTATGAAAAACCGCTACGTACATTCCATAATTCTATATATATATATATACTCGACGTAAGAGAATAAATAATAAAACGCTTCACTATAGGCATATTGTTTATAACTTTGAAATCTCATTCGCGCGCATTCGTATTTTCCCGCTCTTTTTCATCGCTCACTTATATATATAGTATATATATATATATATATATATATATATATACTCGCAGGCATTCGCTCCGTTTCGCTCTCGCCGCATCTTCCTCGCATTCGCACACATACAAATTTCACATTAAGTTACATAATATATTTTGTATCTCTATATAGGCTTTAGTAAATTACATTCGATTAAACGTAATAGAGGTTAACGCGGTTCTGATTAGCATGTGATCCAGTTTAATTCTTCATTTTGTTTCTTGATTCTTTTTTTTTTCCTTTTTTTTGCGATCCGAATTCCTCGTTAACATTTCCATCCATCTTCTTTCTTCGACTTCTTCTTCCTCTTCTTCTTCGTCTTCTTCTCCTCAAACCTTTCCATCTCTTTGTTTTTGGTACGAGCAACTTTTTGTTTAAGCGTCATTGCTGTGTGTTTGTGTTAAAAATGGGCTGGTGAAGGGGCGTAAGGGGATGAATTTCTTCATAACCAGGAATTTCAGGGGTTTTGTTTTTTTTGCTTTTTCCTTGCGTTTATTTTAAGGGTTTTGGGTAGGAGGTAGTGCTGGAAACAAGGTTTTTTTCTCAAAATCCTGAGAAACGAGATCTTCTCATTTAACTCTTTCTTGCTCTCTACGGCTCTCGTGCTCTCTTCAACCTTGAGGTGACGTTTGAGGCGAACTGTCCGTATCGATATCACCCGAGCCGGATTCCCCTTTCGTCTTGTTCTCCTTTTTCCACTTCATCCTTCTGTTTTGGAACCATATTTTGATCTGTCTCTCCGTCAGGCACAGCGCGTGCGCGATCTCGATACGTCGTCTCCTCGTTAGGTATCTGTTGAAGTGAAATTCTTTCTCCAACTCGAGCGTCTGGTACCGAGTGTACGTCTGCCTTCCCCGTTTCCGTTCTGAAACAGAAAAAAAGAAAAAAAAATTTAGTTACATAAAAAAATTTTTATTTTTATTAACAACGAAATTATGTTTATCGTTAACGGCGGAAAAACCCAAACACTTTTCGTCAAAGAACCATCTTTCTATCTGCAATAGTTCGCGAGATATTCAAACTCGAAGATTTTCGCCCGCTAGTTCAGTAACGCCTCCGCCAGAGGCGCTAGCGCCAAGTTCTGCGCTAAACCGCTCGTATCTCCTGAACGGTTGGGGCTGGAGGAAAATTGTAAAGGGGAAAAATCTTCCTAAGCGCCACCTCTACTGGAATCTCTCATTTATTTTGCTTTCGGAGACCTTTTTTTTAAATACCCCGGTATTAAGGGCGAAGCTTTGGCTGTATCACCTTGGCGGGACTAATTGTCGCTCCGTGCGGGGTAATTGGCCTCAATTTCGTGGCTGAAAATGACTTTTCCATTTTTAGCGCAGCTCCTATGTAATTTCTCCGACGATCGGGAATACCAGGGAAGCTATTTCTGATATTCAGATACGAAAGAAAACCGGTAAATCTGCTTCTGCGATTTTTTACACTGGAAGACGGTATGCGGGAACCTCGGAAACCTTTAATCCTCCGGCGCGGGTTTCGCAAAAAAAAAACAAAAAAAAAGCGCGGTGTTATCAAAGTATATGGAATCTACGTATCAAAGTGAAATCCAAAGATAGCGAGGATATTAATCGTACAAAATGTGAGAGCAATTTTCACAACGAGGACCCCCATCTCTCGGTTAACGCTTGATGAACAAGAGTGTAAGGAACAAAGGGGAGGGGAGGGGGGACGGGGAAGGGGAAAGAAGGAGAAGAAGAATATTTGAAAATAGAAGAAGAGGAAAAAAAGGCAGAGAAGAAGACGACGAAGAAAAACCCCTCGGCAAGCATTCGAGGCAAACGCCGCCCGTCGCGCTGTCGGCCGATGAAGACGGATGGCGGTTCTTCTTGAAAGAGATAGAGAATTCTTTGAGAGTTCTGAATCGTTGGAGAAATAAGAAAGAGCGAGAGAGGCGGTGGCAGAAAAGAAACCTTACAAAGAGAACGAAAAGAAAGACGTAAGAGGGAGGGGAGTTAGATTGGTAAAAGAACGCTCTGGGAACATGACTGACTTCCCTTTTTCCCCCACCCTCTTTTTGTGTTCCCTCCCTTGGGCTTATATACGCTCTCAAATTAACAGCATACCAATCTTTAATCTCACATTTTTTCCCGTGTGTAGTTTGGAAACAGTAATATTTATTTTCTACAAAAGGGGAGCCCGCTTTAGAGTCACTCGAGGGGAGAGAGGGGGGAGCTCCCCCATTTGTTTTTCATTTTCGGTGAATTTCCAGCTATTTTGTAGCTGAATTTTTCCCGAAGAGAAAAATTGTATGAAGAATTCATAGAAAATGGGGGGAGAGAGGAACAAATTTTGATAAAAAAAAATTTCGTTTATGGGAAAATAAAGTTGGTGAAAAACCAAACATTTTTTATCCAAAAACTTTTTTTTTACGACCCACGGTTCTCGAGATATTGAGAATCCAAAATTTGACCCTGACCAGTTTGGCGAGGTCACCGCATGAGGCGCTAGTGTCGAGACCTAACCTCAAATCGCTTGAATCTGCTAAACGCTTGGGTTCAGCGAGAAAATGCAAAGAATAAAAAAGTTTCAGAATGAGGACTTTTATAAGAATTTCTCGTCAAATTTAATTTTTTTTAATTGCCTATTTTTTAATTTTCACTTTAATAAAAAACAAGTTACGTAACCTTTGTTTCTTACAATGAAATCAGAAAGGTTTCCATGAATGATTCTCACACTTGAATTACACTTATACATATGCATGTACATATTTTCCGCCGTGAAACAAAAGATAAGATTAGATCCGTACGAAGGTTGGATGAATACAGATTAAATCGCAATTAGGAGCTAATTAGCATTCGAATTATCATAAACCGACTCGTGCTACTGACTCGAATACAGAATTTTCTGAGGCTACAATTGCATTAAGTAAATTCATCACTCTCGAACTCATTTATTCTCGGGAACATTTTCCGATCCCATTTTTGGGGGTTAGGAATTCGACGCCAGCGCCTCTAGCGGAAGCGTCGGTGAACCAACTCAAGTCCAAAGTGGCGCTTCGCTTATCTCGGAAACTATTAGAGATAGAAAAAAAGTTTTTTAACAAAAAACGTTCAGTTTTCCATAAGCCATAATTTGGAACACTTCAGATCCGCGTGAAAAAATTTTTTCGATCGAGTAATTTGGAATTTCTACCGGAAAACAATTTTTTCTTCGAAACCAGGTTAGGGAGTGGGTCGATCTCGTTATTTCCGTTTGCTGGATTATCACTTGTTGTTCTTCCCAACGTCAGGGAACGTCGGAAAACTACTTATTCACCGTCAAAGTGGAGAGCCGGGCCCTCGTGTGCGCGCACACGAATGAGGAAAACGTTTTCAACGTTCTTTGATCGGCCGACTCGCGTTCCAAAAATGTACGTGACTATAAAAAAAAAGGAAGAACATCCCGACATTTCGCCGGAGCAAAATGTCACGAGTGGTTGTAGATCATTCCACGGCTAAAAATATGCTTACGTCCGACGGATACACGTGGAGGAAACAACCGTACGGTTTCGGGAGGACAACCCGAGCCGGTACGTGCGCTCAGGATTCCTGGACGCGTCCTTAAAAAATAAAATCGAAAACACCTCGGATAGCCCGGACTCTCTTTGTGGGATGAAAAATTGTGGTATTTTCTTGACGTTCCCCGGGAATTAATAGCTACCAAAAATTTAGGTATCATCCGATTGCCGGGGAATTAGTATTTGTCGAAAAGACTCTCGCTTGGCTACAACAGGTATCCTTCCAACCTTTCGAGATAAATTTCGACGAAATTAATGGGATCTACGGGTATCTAATCGAGAGGAGATTCAAGGCTGGTCTTTTAAAGACCAAAAGGAACCTAACCTTTCCCTCTTTCTCTCGCTCCCTTGGCTCTTTCTCCACGTAAAGCTTAGCTTAATTGGGCACCGACTAGCGCTGAAGGGGTTTCTTGACTCTTTCGATTCCGCAGCAGTCGCTTGTATTAACGGGTTTGCCACAACATCCGGCTGTAGCTGTTAATCTGAAAAGTCCTGCCTCGCGTATCCTGCGGCGGAATATACACGCCCGAGAAGAAACCTCTCCGAAGAGAGTCGGTTTCAGGGAGAGAAGGAGAGCAGCAGCGAGCGTTACGACTAGCCTATAATAAGCGACGGGGTTTTGGTGTGTATGTTCCGTTCCGTTCCTTCATGCTGTGCCAGTGAAGGCAGACCCATAAATCTCTCGGCATACTCCGGGGGACATTTGATCCTTGCGTAACCCAACGCCGTTAATTTATGGCCCCGCGTTTAAAGTCACCTCCGTCCGCGCGCGAGGGAACACCACGGCGACCGGAGTCAAGCAGTTTCGACTCGAGGAGGACCAACCAGAAGAAGCCACCGAGGAAAGAAGAGCGAATGCACCGGGGATAACCACTGTTTTGGATTTTTATCCCCATGGACCATCCCTTGGACACCCTGACATCGAGGGGCCTCGCTTTTTTTTTTGGCCACTGGATTCCAAAATCACGGGATACTCGAAATTTTGGATTGGGAAGGGGGGGGGGGGATTGTATTTTTGTGGAGCCACTGTCTTGGGTGGTCCAGCGAGAGACGAACAAGGGATGCTGGTCCTCATTGGACCTAGGGGTGGAAAATTTTTTCAGGGGTTGGGGGTTCCGAGGCAACTCTTCGCGGGAAAATGGCACGATCTTTGGATTTTCCGTATCGAATCCCCGGTCCCTCTAGAAATTGCCCATGCGTTTATGAATTCCTTCCCCCGTCACCCTAAAAAAAAAGAAAGGAAAAGGAACAGGATCCATATTACTCAATTTCATCTACGTCCCCTAGCCGTGCGCTGCACCCTACGAATTCTCCTCTAGGACCCTTTTGCTACACACTCGGAGCAGTCTCCGCTCTCCCCATAATCTGTTACAAACTCACATCCTCGAGCTGCCAGCCGACCATATTAGAAAACGTTAAAACATGGCTACCAGAAAAAAAAAAGATGAACGTTATATTCCTTAGAATTCATTCATCATCGTCACGTGTCTTGACTCTCCTCCTCTTTCTTAAAACGAACCCAAAGCCAACTTCCATCTGTGTGCGTGTGTACATATACATATGCATGGCGCTCCTCCTTTCTTTCAAGCCACTCCATCCTTAATTCCCTGGATTTCTTTCTCTCCGAAAACGCCATTGTATATTCTCTCATATTCCAGTGCCTTTAGAGAATTTTTTATAATCGGATTGTCCAACTGGATTATCGCGAAGACAAAATATTTTTAGAATTTTATTTGTACCAAAGGAAAGTTGATGAAAAACCAAACATTTTCTGTCAAAGAACTTTTCTTCCACGTCTGGTAGTTTTCGAGGTACAGAGGATTCAAAATTTGAGCTTAAACAGTTCAGCAAGGGCACCGCATGAGGCGCTTCCCCCAAAAATGGGGTAAAAATTAAAGTTTCAAAATCGGGGTTGGACAAGTCATTTCTAGGGGTAATTTTTCCCGTAGAATCGATTCCAAATGTCAAATTGGACGAAATCCCAGTGGAAGTTGGAATAAAGTAGGTTTTTTGAGGAAAAATCCTATTTCCCGTTGGATTTTGGAAATTTCGACAATGAAAATGGATTCCTCGGAAAAAAATACATCGGATATGGGTCTCCCGAAGTTTAAAAAAAAAATTTCCAAAAGTCGAAAAATTTGGGCACACCTACCCCTTCCCCCAAAAATGGGGTAAAAATTAAAGTTTCAAAATCGGGGTTGGACAAGTCATTTCTAGGAGTAATTTTTCCCGTAGAATCGATTCCAAATGTCAAATTTGTTGAAATCCCAGCGGAAGTTGGAAAAAAGTAGGTTTTTTGGGGAAAAATCCTATTTCCCGTGGGATTTCACGAATTTTAATTAAAGAAATGGATTCCTCGGAAAAAAATACATCGGATATGGGTCTCCCGAAGTTTAAAAAAAAAGTTTCCAAAAGTCGAAAAATTTGGGTACACCTACCCCTTCCCCTCAGAATAAGGTAAAAATTAAAGTTTAAAAATTTTAAGGGATAGAACCGCTATTCTATAATATTTTAATTTCTCACTTGGCTCGAAATGGTCAACTTTCGAGATGAATTATCAGTTCAGCCTGGCTTCCGAAGAAGTATAATTTTATAATTTTCAAATTATCCGGTGATGGATTGAATTCGGATGTGCATTGAAACAATAATGATGATAACGAGAAGGAAAAAGGAAGAAAAAAAAATATAAATATAATAATTTCGCGATATCATGGTAAAATTTAATTACACGAAATATGATATAGGGTGAATGTTCGGTTGATGAATTATCCGCATGGAAGCAAGAGAGAGAAGCTTCCTTTCAGTCCTATTTACGTATCAAGCTTTATACTGCAGACTCTGAGGGCACAGAGAAGCGTCGGCGAAATGGGAAGCAAGTAATATCCTTGTCTCTCTCTCTCTCTCTCTCTCTCTCTCTCTCTCTCTCTCTCTTTCTCTTCATATATATTTATATGTATATACACATATATATATAAATAGAGAAAGAGATAGGGAGGAAGAAAGACAACAAACCCGAGGGAGGGAGAGTGAGAGAGAGAGAGAGAGAGAGAGAGAGAGAGAGAGAGAGAGAGGAGAGGAAGAATTATATGTGGGTACACCTCGTTTTCTCTTTCTCTGTATGGACCGATTTTTTTGTTTCTGTGTATCATACCGATATTCACACAGTAACGGAAGCTTCATTCTGCATAACAGTACCATATACATGCGACTCATTTATGAAGGAACTTGATACCATAAATCTCTTCGATACACACGTATACATATAGAAGGATTGCAATTATCGTTCAGACAAGCGTATTTGAAAATCGACTTCGACTATAAATTTCTTTTTCATTTTTTCTCAGATCCTCGCTTTTTGCCTTTCTTATTTTTTTTCTTTCTTTTTTCAATCGGGTCAGTGGTTTTAGAAGACAGAACACGGAACACGCCGAGATGAATGGACGCCTATAGGATAACACGGATGAATTGAGTCTCGATCGATTCCGAAAAAGAAAAAAAAAAGAATCGTTGCTAACCTCTCACTCTGCCCTCGGGGTTGGCTCGACTCGATTTCGATGGAAATTCGATCCTAGTGAAAAATTTTCTAATTCCAAAAATGCAAATTCCAAATGAAATATAAAATTTAAAAAAAAATACCCAGTGAATTCCAAAATATATGAAAAAAAAAACTTAACGATCGAAATTTCGAACCTAGAAATTTCCAAATCCAAGCGAAAAAATTTTTGGAGATTTAATTACTTTTTTTTTAAACGTGCCAGGAGTATTTTGAAACCATGGGACACCATAAACCCGAAGAAATTAACACCAAAGAAAATTCCAAAAATCCTCATACCAAGGGAAACCCTAATCAACGACCCCATTCTGCCCCGTAACGCGACAATTGAAGACGCGAATCGATACCACACATATTCGCGGTAGACTCGCATCTATCTGACGAAATTGAGTCCCGAATAATTCACAAACTCGTTGGAAACGTCAAAGCACACAGCAGCGGTTCGTTTTGCAATAAATAAATAAAATAAATAAATATAAATCGTGACAAATATTTAAGAATTGCAGAAACCCTATTTCCCACCGAACGTCACCTCCATCCCGAAGAAAAAGATTCCATCGGTTTTTAGTACCGCCGAGTTCCTTGGCTTGCGTTTCGGTAAACGTACCGACATCTGTTAACCGATACTCGGACTTCACTTTAACACCGTACCGAGTCGAGCGAGATAGAACCAACAACCGACTCGCTGTTGGATTTCGTCGTCATCTTCACCCATATAAAAGCGGCCCTTATTTATCGGCCAATCGGAGTCCGGGGCCTGAGCTTCCGAGTGTGACCGAGAGATGGTACGAGGTGACACGAACCAAGAACTGCCTTTTTTCAGTCTGTATTATTTTTTATTTTGTTTTCCTACAAACACTGGACGCTCAAAATGGATTTGATCGGGTCACTCGAAAATGGCACAGACACTGTTGCGTCTGAGAAGATTAAAAGTGGACTGACGGAAACATGGGAAATCGCTAGAGATGCACCGTGGGTAATATGACCACACCGTGCCTTCGGATTTTCGTTCCGGTAATATAGGATCCTATGGGGGTTCGACGGAATAGGAGCAAAAACAGTAGGGATCCCATACAACCTGTGTTTCCTTTACCTACGTAAGTTACGACATGGCTCTATTATCACTTTGCCCTATTACGGCTGTTATAAATCTTCCTAAGGGTGTGTAGGTAATAAACCCGGTGGTTATAAAACAGAATCTTACGTTTCTTCGAAGCTTTAAGGGTACACCTTTCTATATTGCGAGAGAACTTACGTTAGACTTTTATGGTGAGGTTTTCTGGGGAAGGAGGAAACTATCCCTGCACTTGGAAGCAGAAAATTATTCAATTGCGGACATCGAGACACGCTAACGCGCGCTAACTCACGCTAAAACACGCTTATACACGCTGATTTGGCAACATCCACACACGCTGTTACGCGTATACACGCTAACGTTTACTCACGCTGACATAGCCTTGCTCGCTAATGCCGGGACACGCTAATTCCTTACCCACACGCTGCAGAAACGCACGGTAATACAAGTTCGTCCGTCGCAAGTCAGAATCCAGAGGTGACCGGTATTCCCGGTGAATTTAGTTTAAAAAAAGAACCAGGACATAATTTTTATGACACCGGTGTGTCGAAACTCCGGTAGGTTCAAAGGCGAAGGCAATAAATAACCAAGTACATACGTAGAAAACTGGAAACATTATAATATATACGAATTTCTGTTCTACTTTAACGCGTACCTTGCATAAACCGCTATACTTGGACGACACAACCTCTAAAACAAAACCCGCCGCCTTTTTCGTCTCTCGCCGAGGAAAGAAATGATCGCGGACATGATTTAATGCGAACAATAATAACAATAACGTCATCCTTGAGTTTATTTCGAAGACTCGCCCCGAGCCAAAATGTGTTATTTTCGACGGAAACTTACAGCGATTCATAAACACCAAACCAGAGCGAGACAGAAAGTCTACCGATTGTCCACATTTGGTACCGATTTCACGATAAGGACCTAGACCCGGTACCGTTAATACCCAGAATTAATAGCCATTCCTTTGTCGCTAATTTGTCCAAACCCGCATACGCTAATTGGCCAGACCCTGAACTTTCTTGTCTTAATGGTCCCGTCGGAGCAGGACATGGGTTCCAAAATAATTGGGCCTTTGTTGCCAGTAATTTAAGAAATGTATAACGGATTCCACACTTTCTCCTAGTTATGCCTCGAATTTGTCTCACAAGAAAGGATTGAAAAGTCAGACCAAAGGTGGTTGTTCACCTTTGGACAAAAATGATGACTCCATTTTCGCATGTCCAATCTCCTGGGCCCCAACAGTAACCCCATCTAATCGACCATTAAGTGTCCCACCACAGAAATGACCTCCCTCAAATAGATCCTATTGAATTCTACATTTAACTCCCCAGAATTGGTCCAGGACCAATTGGCCATGACCGGTTCCCCAGCCAACTTCAGATCCATCAAAACCGTCAATCGCAATACGATGCTTACCAAATTGACTTCTCATCCAAGGATAAAGCGGACTGGGTAAGTTCGCACTGGCGGCACTCTGTGGCGCCTGTTGCTGTTGTCCGAGTGGCGATGCGACAACGCCTTGATGTTGCTGCGGCGCCTGCTGCTGCTGCGGATGCATCGCCGCTTGCGGCTGGGCCGTGGTTTGTTGCTGCGTCTGTTGCTGGTACATTTGCATGTGCTGCTGCTGCTGCTGCATGTGCTGATGCTGGGCCTGCTGCTGCTGCGGGTGCTGCGACTGCTGGGGTTGCATGTGGGGGTGTTGCGTGTGCATCTGATGATGCATCTGGGAGTCCACGAGTGGAGGGCTGTCCGGGCCGTCGAGGACGCTGCCCTGATGGTCCACGGCAGCTGCCTGCAGCTTGCAACTGGCGTAAACGATGGGCGTCGATGGGTGTCCGTTGGGCGTCGGCGTGTGGCCCATGTGGCCCATGCCCGACCCCGGCGAGGTCGACCGGTACCCGGCCATGCCGTCCATGCTGCTACTGTGTTCCTGCTGTTGCTGATAATACGCGGCGTTGCGCAGGTCCATCCGGTTGTACGGTGGAAACCTGGGGTACGGCATGCCCTGTTGTCCGTCCGCCGCGCCATAGTGGTGAGCCGGCACGGCCTGTCTGAGGAGACTGGGGTCGCAGGGGTCTGAGCCTTGTTGCGGTTGCTGCGGAACGGATTGCGTTTGCTGAGGCACCTGAACGGCAGCTCCATAATGCTGCTGGTGCTGGTGTGGGTGTTCCACCCCGCCATTACGCAGGTCTGGGATGTACGAATTCGCAAAGTACGAACTCATGCTACTGTACTGTCACTGTTTGAACGCACTTCCTCTCTTCTTCTTTAACACGTGTGACAATCAACCGTATTTCCTTTTCCCTGGGATACTCGAAGATCGGAACCACGGAACCACTTTGGAAAATCACCCCTTGCTCTCCCACCTTCCCTGGGTACCCTCTTTCACTCCCGTAACCACACACTTTCGCACACTATTTCCTAGACAATTATCACCAGCACGTCACTCGATTTGCTTTTATCACAATGGGGATCACCACTGAGAGGGATGTTAGCCTTACGCCAACTGGAGCACTATTTAAGCAGAACCTTAACTTATGAAACGATGAGGGAGGGACAAAATGAGAGATTTTTCGAGAGTGCGTTATCGGCGAACCAAAAATGACGGGGGTTCCTGAAGGAGGTCAGAGTTTGTCCGCCTCTTCTTGGTCTCTCTCGGTGCGGTATCCTCGTTCAAAGTGCCAAGCTGTAATGCTCTCCTCTTCTGTCCAGCTCGCTGACGACGCTACGCCGCACCTGTAACAGAGGAATAACTTATAATTAAACAAAAAAAAATGACGAGTCTCTCGTAATCTTAAAATACAACGCGGCTAATTAACGGAATCTCAAGCACATATTAGGTTAATTGGATGCTGACATTTTCGCCGTAAACGACGTACGAAAGTGCGCCTTAACTTGGTCGATCTTTGTCCGAATATATACCGCATGAACTCGACGAACGAATGCTTTGCTCTGAGTGACAGACGCCGAGGTACACACGTGCTCGTCACGGTGACGGCCATCAGCCAGACGTTAGCCCTGTTACCACTAAATTCTTTATATGTGGGCGGGTTTACTTTATAGGACAAAAAATTCAGCAAATGGAAAATTTCCTTTGCAAGAGGACGAGTGGGAATTTTAGTTTCTTCAATTAAACGAAAATGGAATAATTGTATAAGATTTCGAAAGAAAACAAAAATTGTGCAATTTTTATCTCGTTTTCCAGAATGTCAAGGGACAGTTCACGAAAAACCAAACATATTTTGTTAAAGAATTTTTTGTCTACCTCTAATCGTTCGCGAGATACTCGGAGTTAAAGTTTCGACCTTTACTGGTTCACCGACGCTTCCGCCAGAGACGCTAGTGTCGCGCTTAACCTTTAAACCCTTGTATCTTCCAAACGATTGGGTTTAGAGGGAAAGTGTAAACAATAAAAATTGTTGGGCGTCATCCATTTTATCAGAATTCGAAAAAAAAAATTTTGGAAATTCAAAATTATTATTATTATCGAAATTCGATGGATATAAAAATATTTGTTTACCAAAAAGTGGTGGTATTTTTTACGAAAAATTCCTTTTCCACTTCACACAGTATTCAAAATATTGCCCGATTCTCCTGCTAGAGGCGCTACTATCGCTCTCCCGATTCAACCACCTCTATCTCGTGAACGCTTGGGTCTAGAAAAAAATGGTAAAGGACAAAAAGTCTTGGAATCGCGGGAGGTTTCAAAATTACCCGACAATTTTACATTTGGAGTGAAATCAAAAATCTTTCGAGTCTAATCATCTTTTGGCTGCGGTATGGTCGCAAGTGCAAATAAAACTACAAATTGGATTTCAAACGCGCATTAATATTCTATGAAAAGGGAGTAAGCCAAGAAGATGATGGCGAAACAATTGATAATTGCCAGACGAATTTTGGCAGAGTGTCAAGTCGTCGATTCGAAAATAGAAATCGTGCATCGGCTTGTTGTTGTTGTTATGATTATTGTTATGGTCGTAGAGGGCTCTGCCGGTCTCTCCACCGCGTTCTATTGAATTCAAAGATAGGATATTCAATTTCCAGCTTATTGTAGCTGCACATACACGCGTTGCATTCATACGTACCACCATTGTGGCAAGAGAAATTGTTAAATGTGTCCTTTTCTCTTTTTGGTCGGGACATGGAAATGAAAAAAAAAGGCAAGAACGGTGGAGATATCGGAAGTGAATAGAATGTACATGTACGTACACATACATGGGAATAACGTGTACGTGGCTGTGTGGAAGTTGCATGTGTGTTTGTGTGTACAGATTTGGATGTGTTTCTGGATAACACAACACCAATAGAATGGAAATAGGGGTAGGAGAGGATTCTGGAGAGGGTGAGAGAGTGCCAGAGGGTGGCCCCTTGGGAGTTTGTAGAGTTTACACATATATAGCGGCTATACAGCACTTGGGACGATCGCGATTAACATTCCGGCCGTTAGCTCGCTGTTCGCGCGCCGCTTTCATTAATTCCAGCGTATTGATTCCTCGGATTGATGAATGGCCGCCGATAGCAATTCTATGCGCTCTCCTCTATCCCTTCTATAAATTCACCCACCTTCCTTCCTCTTTCTCTCTTTCTCTTTTAATTTCTCTACAGATAACACGGATTTCCAAACTACCCCGACATACCCCGACCGGTATTTTCCGGGACCCAAAATTCCAGCTGAGCTGCCCAACTTCCGGGTCCAGCAATTACAACAGGTTTCGACCCTCCAATAAATTTCCACTTTTCAGAAACACCCGGTTTTTTTATATTTTTTATTTAATTTTTTATTATATTTTTTTTTTAAATTCTGTATTTTTTATGTTAACCATAAAAATTTCCTAAACGGGCGAGAAAAATATGTAGGACTCCATATATTTTAGAAATTGTAAAAATATCATATTTAGAAACTCTCACATTTTGATCTCTCAAATTTTGGAAAAAAGAAATCATATATTATTAAAAATAGCAATTTGTGCTTAAGAATTGTTAAAATCGGAAAAAAATAAAAATTATAATTTTCATTTAAAAAATATATATGCAATAATTGTTTTTCTATTTGATATAAATAAATCCAATCCCTCGAAAATTCTAAAAATTCAATTTTTCTACGTTGAGCTACTTAAATCCCAAGAGTTACACAAGAAAAAATTTTGGAACCCCCAAAATTTTCTTTGAATTTCATAAATCTCAATTTTTGAAAAAAAAATGTGAAGAAAATATAAAAATAATATTTTTTTACTCTCAAAATTTCGAAATATAACAATTACAAAATTTACCAGCGCCAAATTCTACCAAACCCGCCAATAATCGAATTTTATCGCGATCCAAATTTTTCCCATTTTTCATTTTATAAAAAAAAGGAAACATTTCGTGCAATTTTCATTTTCCAATTAAATAAATTAAATTCCAAGGAAACGCATAGCGATAATTAAGAAAAGTACCACCCGGTAGATTTAGGCCTAGTTAAGTGGCGGCATCGGTAGGTAAGGTCATAAACTAACTCTCTATTTGGAGGATTAAGGAACTTCATAAGTTTCTCGTCAGATGGCAATACCGATAATGGTAAGGGGAGAAGAAGACTGGAAAAAACGGGGTGGAGCATTCACTTGACAGTTGGGTGGGTTTGGGGTTAGGTTGATTGAAAGGAGGGTGGAGCGTCACGTGACGCCATAACTGGATATAGAAGATGACGTCATCGAGAACTATGATGGCTCCGAAATGGCCACTGGCATAAATTCTTTCCCTCTGTTCTAGGTTTTTGAGGTCTCACGGCTTCTATTAAATTTCCGTCGACTTGAAATCTGATGAGAGCGAGTTACCATGGTTCTGGTAGATTTTACTAGATTTCTGGGGATTTCTTATTTGGCGATAAAATTAAAAAATAAAAATTTTTCATTTTTTGATTCCGGTTTGGAACTGATTAATTTATATTAATTTGAATTCGATTAAATTTTTATCTTGTAAAATTTCTCAATGAATTCCTTGATTATTAAAAATTGGGGAAAGAAAAATGTTTTTCTTTTTAAAGAAACTTTTTTTTTACGGTGAAGTTTCCTCGAAACCTACCGGTTTCGGCGTGACTTTGGAATGATTTCCACATTTACACAGCCAATTTATTTCACGGCTCCGAATGAGTTCGCGGATAGATTTATGTATCATCGCCGCTATTTAGTTTAATTCCATGCGTATACGATTTAGGAAACGAGGCAGCGTAGCGTTAAGATAAGCAGCTGTAACTTCAGAAACTTGATTTCAGCCTCCGATACAAGAATTATCCTCCACTCGGATAAATTAATTCCAAGTATACGTATAATAAGGATACGTAACAGTTTACTCGGAAGAGTCTATTACGTGTTTCTCGGTCCGACGGAAATTCGCTTTCCTGGGAATTTATCGCACCTGGCTCCAGATCTGGCCCAGCCTTGGTCCAATAATTGACCAAACCAGCATGGGCAAAATTCATTCGAAAAAATATTAATTTTCACAAGAAAAGTAATTTTCTTCCCCAGGAATTTATGATTTCGGGTCCAGATCTGGCCCAGCTTGGTCCAATACTGGATCAAGTTGGCTTTGATTAAATTTTATTTTGGTGAATCAAGAATAATTTAGTGCCCGGAAAATTTATTGTCTCAGGTTGGTCCAATATTGGCCCAGATTGGTCCAATACTGGAGCAAGTTGGCTTTGATTAATTTTTATTTCGGTGCCTGAAGAATAATTGAATTCCCGGAAAATTTATTGCCCCAGACTGGTCCAGTATTGGCCCAGGCTGGCCCTTTTTCATTTTGGTGTGTTACAAATAATTTAATTTCTGGAAATTTATTGCTCCAGACTTGACCCAGGTTCGCAAATCAGAAAAAAAAGTTCGTCCTCCCTCGTTCCTCAAATATTCTAGAATTATTTGTACGTATTCGGTTCCGAGCGCGAAGCGACGGTCGATGAGAAGCCACGAGGTTTCCACAGAGTAAACTCTGGAGTTTAAAAAAGTCTTCTTTCTAATAATCAATTTTTTTCTTGATTTTTAAAGATCAATTTAGTAATTACATTTTTTTTTGGAAATTATTTAAGTAAAAATTCATGATAAAATTTCAGAGGTTACTCTTTCGCTGAAACTCTCCATTTTAGGTATTCGCCATTTTTCCCCGGACAATGGTACCCGTAGGCCTACTCCAAAGTACGGTAGCGGGAAAGGTATCGCTCGTAATCCCTTAAGTCAGTTGTTTTGCACCAATACAGTTAGCGAAGTAACTTACGAGCTGTTTATTTTACGACACTTTTTACGACGCATAAACTACCGACACGAGCTCTCAAACTCTCATAACTGTCAAATCCAAGTGCCATTTACGGCCGCTTACAACTTAACGTTTTATTTATTACATAGTTGAATACTTATCGCGGAGATTTAATAACTTTATGAGTTTGACGTCTCGTAAGAATTAATTACCCGACGCGGCACCGAATATCCATCGAGAGATTAACGTCAGGGCGCAAACTGGGGCCGTTTCTCAATTGTTATTACAAAATTTGCAAATTTGGTCCCCTTCGAGAATTAATTTCGAGCCCAAGCGACCCTTTTTAATCATTAACAATAAAAATATCATCAACTCGTGGTAAAAAATATTTTGAATTAAACAAAATGATTTATTATCGAATTTTCGTAAGCGCAAAAAGATTGTTTACGAAAAACCGAACATTTTTGGTCGAAGAACTTTTTTTCTATGTCCTCTAGTTTCCGAGATACCGGCGTTTGAAGATTTCGCCGCTAGCGAGTATACCGACGCCTCCGCCGGAGGCGCTAGCGGCGCGCCCCACTTCGACCGCTCGTATCTCGCGAACGGTTGCAGTTAGGAAAAAAGTGCAAAGACCAAAAAACGTTTGGAATCACAAATTGCAACGCAATTTCTCGATAAATTCCAAATCGGCTCGGGTGATGCCAATTTGCATCGTTATCGCCGTCGCATTTTCACGAAGTTGACGCACGGAATCGCTGTGGAGAGTCTATCCTTACCGGGCAAGTTCATTGTAACGTCGCGAAAACTGCCGAGCGTGTCGCGGAGGTGCAATTTGTCGCTTCTGCCGGATTTCTGCGCAAATTATCACACGCACCCGCCAATGATGAGAAGTATTTCACTGACACCGATTTTCCAGCCAATTATATATGTACGTACATTAATCATGATTTTTACGTAGGTGCCTCCACGGTGGGATTCCTTAATAGATTTACTAGAAGTACCGGTACGGTTTGAAGTTTGACACAAGGGAATGTTTCACGCTGTCGTTACGGTATCGGCAAACACGATGACGACTTACAAATATGCATACATACTCGCATACCGTGTACCCGCGCCCGTGTGTATGTGTGTGTGCGTTTTCTACATATGTATATATACAGATATGCAGGAACAGTAGATAGAAGTGCCCCGATCAGCCAAATGCTAACATGCATATGCGATTAGCATAATCGAGTTGAAGCAGCATAGGGAAACCAGTTTGCAAGGACGTTTATAAAAGCTGTACCGCCGGAATGGTTCGTATGTGTACGTGCAAGCCGTGTACGTACATGTGTCGGTGTGTGTGTATGCACGGACTTGCAGCATTGCACGTTCGATGCATCTGTAATTTGCTATCGTTTCGTTCCTTCTGCCATTTCTGTGGATCACTCTCGAGATATCGACTCCCGGTATCGCGATAAATGCATCTTGAGTGCAAGGTATCGACGAATTTCGACGAACCGATCGCGCCAATACGTTCCCCGTGAAAAACCGAGACGAAAAGTATCTTACGAAATTTTCGTGTGACCAATAGTTCCCGAGATATCGGCGGTGCAAGTTCGTAGAGGCGCTGTTCCGTCGGCGCGAGAGAGACAGACAGAGTCTTCCGTCTCCTTCCCTCGAAAAGAAAATGGGGATGGAAGTTTCGAATTTTTTGAGTCTCGGCAAGAATCGGACGATTTCGACCAAGTTCGCGTGGGTAATAGGGAAAAAAATACTAGTTCCGGTTTGAGGGACAGAGATAGAACGATACTGACTATCTCTATCTCTCTCACTCTTGCGCGGAACAACGTTTAACAATTTCGAACAGGAATATCTCGAAAAGTATTGACGCGACGAAAATTTCGTAAAGAACAAATTTGTTCAGTTTTTCGCGTAGAATATAATCGCATAAATTCTTTTGGGATTGGCGAATTTTGTTATTTTCTGTCTCTCTCGCTCTCACACAAAACTGCATCCAAGAACTTCAAGTTGCAGTATCTCGGAAAGTATTAGCTTCGGAGAAATTTCGTAAAGGACAATTTCCTTCAGTTTTTCACGTGGAATAAAATAACTTTAATGTAATTAATTAAATTTTTCAAAATTTTTTATTTTGCAGTTTTAAATTCGTAATTTCGAAAAATATCGGTCTCCAGAGAATCGGAAACCACGTTTGGCATTTTTTACCTTTAAACTGCAATAGAAATTCACTGAAAAAAATGCTTATGCACGAAATGCCATTATGCGGCTTAAAAATTGCGCTTTCACCGTTCCACGAATACCTGCGAGTGTCGAGGATTGCATAAGCTTATACAAACATTGTACCTAAACTCGAAGATCTTCGGGAACTTCGAACAATGGACCGGTAGAAGCGAGTCGGGAGGTATGAAATCGAAAGGTGCGGAAAACATCGACTTTTTCCTTCGCCTCTTTACCTTCGAAAGTCAGGTCGCATTTTGCGTGACTATATAACGCAACGGGGTGCCTCGGAAGCTCGGTTTTCAACTTTCACATTTTTTGGGAAATTTATACGTTTTTTTTTCTTCCTCGAGTTCCAAACGAGGCGAAATTCGAGGGCTTCTGAAAAACTTTCTCTTAAGACCTTGGGAGTGAATTCTTCGAAGTCGGGGAAAGAAATTGTCCTTTTTTTTTGCCAGGTTCACGGTTTTTACGGGTGCATGGGGTGCAAAGTTTTACTGCACTCGGGTACAAATGCAGTTTCGACGCTCTCTCGGGTTCCCTAAATTTTCTTCTTGAAAAAAAAAAAAAATTCAGAAAGTACGTTTCGTGAAGTCTCTCAATTTTTGAAAATGTGGCCCCGGTTCGTGGAATTTTTTTTTAAGTTTAGAATTTTTTTTAATTCCAAATCTCGCAAAAGTATGGGAAAAGCATTACCGCGCAAGAGTAGAAGCGAATTTAATAGGCAAAGTTTGATACTTTGGGGTAGGAAAAGGGATCTGTCCCTTGATATTCTCTGGTTTTCATTCTTGTCGCATTCCCATACCACGTCGCCACATGTGTACTTAAATTATGAAATATTCCACGGTAGCATCACACATACACATTTATACAGACCGTGTGTGTCTCTTCACTTTCTCCGCATCGCCGGCCTCCTACTAGTTAAATAAGGGAAAATAATTAACGCGTATCATGAATCCTAATAACGTACTTTAAAGCACAACGATGTTACAGCCAAATCTCCGGGATTTCGTTTAATTAATTATTTTAGAATGATTATCATTTGGTGACATCGCTCGGCCGATAGAGTGCACCACCGAACAAACTTTCCGTTTCGAATGGAATTTTTTGTTCATGAAAATTCATAAGTTTGAGGGAAAAAAACGAAAATCCTCAAATTTGATGAATTTTTATTTTTACAAAATTGCTCCTGAAATAAAAAATTTTCTATAGCCATTTTTAAACATTCATAGAATTTAGGGGAGAAATCCAGAAAAATAAAAACAGAATCTCGAACTTTTGTCCCAAAAACTTTGTTTAGCAAAATTCCAAAATTCCAAAATTCATTATCCAAATTTAAAAAATTCGCAAAAATTGAAATTTTTTCCCTCACGTACACAGCCACGTGAGAAAAGAATTAATGAAACGATGGATGCCCCAGTTAGTCGGTAGCTGGGCTGTACAGATATCATGTAGCGATAATCATGGAAATAACTGTTGGTAGCTAAAACGAAAACGAGGGAGATCGTTTAACTTTCACTTTGTGTTAGTGGCTATATACATATACATTTATTTTAGAACGCATTAAATACAAATACACCGCATTATACATGTACGTGCACGTGTATGCGTGTGTACGTGTTTACATATATATTCATTATTGAGAACCCCATTTATATTTCAGCCCCTCTATGGGTTTAACAGTCGATGGCTTATTATGTATTAGAAAATTAGAAGCCTCGGTTTACTTTCGCTGCCTCACCTTTCTTCCTCTTTTTACCCGTTTCCGTAATTTAAAAAACACCCGTCTTTAGTACCGTCAATTAGAGGGCATCCGGACCAATGGGGTATAAAAACAGGCATTGAACTCTACCGGATCTTCTGGCCGCGAGAAACTCATAATTTTGGGGAATTTTATTTTTTTTTTCTTTGCAGAATTTTTTTATAAAAACCTACCTGAGATTTCACGCCCCCTGGAATACCCACTCCGAAGTTACGAATTTCTCAGTAGCAACTACGAAATTTTTTTTTTTTCGAGGGTGGGGGGGGATGATTTAATTTTTGCCGATTTTGGAATATTAATTATTTTGGAATTTCAAACAAAAAAATAACAAAAAAATTAGGGGGTTGAAAAGAAAATAAGGGAAAGTCAATTTCCTGAATTTCAATGGCAGCTGTTTTCTCAACCCCCCCCCCTTAAATTTCCTGTCTAGGGGCGTCATCCGCGCACACCCCGGGTGCACATCCGTGCAGAGTGAGTGGTAGAAATGAAAGAAGGTTTGGACTTTGGAAACGGGAGATCGAGGATTCAGAATCTGAGCGTGGCGAGGAGAAGCGGAAAGAAGGGCTGGAGAATGGAGTATTGGAAGCGAGGCGCTAGGAGGGGTAACTTTTGACAAGTTGACAAGAGCACAAAGGACGAATTTCAGGAGGGGTTGAGATCCAGTCCGAGGCGGAGGGGTTTCGTAAAACGTCGCAACGCTTTAACATCCAGAGGGACGTGGTAAAAGTCGAAGCAAAGGGGGGGAAAGGGCGAAGGGAGAAAGTCAATTCTACGTCGCGAACAAAAGGGAAGTCTCAACCCCTGCAGCCATGACTCCCGACTTCTTTGTACTGAGGACACATGTGTGTGTGCGTGCACACGGATTTTTCGCGTGCGCCTGTGAAGCGGCAAAGTTTCAGCCAATAAAAATGGAGGCAGTAACGAAGGGACGGGGACGCGTATCAGAAATTTTCCGGCTAAATCCGTCGGGGTAATGAAATCGAAGGGACGGTAATGGAATTGAGGGGATGTTTCGTACGGGATTTAAAGAAAATGCGAGGAATTCGGTAGCTGCGACTAATTTCGAATCCCATTAAGCCGAACCCAGCGCCATCTGTGAGAAACTTCATTTTCGGCATCAACCAAATCGAAAATTAATGAGAATTTCCGGTAGCATTTTCGATTCCGACTCTTTTTGGTCATTACACTTTTTTTCTAAACCCAATAGATTCGGAGATAAGGGCGATGAAAGGTGGAACTGAACGCTAGCGCCTCATGCGGAGGCGTCGGTGAGTTACCGAGCGAGAAACAATCGAATGGCGATATCTCTGGAACTAGAAGAGATAGAAAAAAAGTTTTTCAACAAAAAGTGTCTGAAATTTCATAAACTATCATTTCCAAGTCCCAAAATCTCGATAATAATAATAATAATTTTTTAATTTTTAGTTTAATCCCAAAAATTCGCCGATCTTCTCGTAAATCTCATCGAGAATTAGTGCAATCGCTTGTACCTTTGTTACCGGATACTTAACCCTCACGGAACCTTGAAATAATAATAATAATCTCACGACAGAGCCAACGTCGGCCTGAAATCGGGTCCGGGGGTAGATAAATTTCCATTTGATGATGGTTTTAAATGCTTTAAGATATACCTCGGCAATTTAGCATCACTCTAATACGAAATGCATTGCAGGTGACTACAAAACCATTGTTGGAAGGAAGCACATTGTGGAGCCCTCCCGAGTTTTACACGTGTGATGGATGTTGGAAGGCGCGAACTAAGTTTCCAATGATCCAACATCGTATTTTCAATTACGATAAATCATACCAGCAGCTCGTAAACTATATAAAGGGGAGTCCGGGGGGTGTTCGCTCTCCTTCTCCTTATTCTCTCCCTGTGTATCAATTCCCGGGTTAAAGAGAGAGCAAGAAAGTGAAATACGATGGAACGGGAGGGCATGGAAGGAAGAGAATTTTAGGTGAGAGAGAATCTACCGTGCCATAGTGATGCGGGCTATGAATGGAACGCTTTTGCTTTTGCGGAGTCTGCCTTACACACGTGGTTAGCGGGAATATTTATTACCTGATCGAACGGTTATCGCTACTATGGTGGAGAATCTTTCGGGATTTTCATGAAGAATTCATTTTCCACGCTCTATTTTTTTTTTTTTTACTAGCGGTGAAGATAATTGACTGGCTGGTTAACCATGCGGGCATAGAGCCGCCATTTTGGACAATAAAGGCCTTGGGATGTCGTGCGACCGACATTCCCTGTGTTCCTTCGCGTTATTTGAGAATTAAAACATGAAATTGAGAAGAAAAAAATATTATTATGATTATAAATTAATAAATTTCTGAAAGCGTGGGAAGATGGTTCGCGAAAAACCAAACGCTTTTTGTCGAAAAACTTTTTTCCTATCTCTTTCAGGTCCGGAGATATCGCCATTCGCGTATTCTCTCCCGGTAACTCACCGACGCTACCACCAGAGACGCTAGCGTCGAGTTCCGTCTTTGATCGCTCGTATCTTCCGAACCATTGGGTCTAGAGAAAAGTGGTAAAGGATAAAAACGTCTCGGAATCGTGCGTTTTAACAGAAATCCCCATAAAATTTGGGTTTCGAAGCGACTGAAAAATCTGGCGAACCAAAAATCGTAAAAAAAGATACATATGCATGCGTAGCTTCGTCCGAGCGACTCCTTATGAAACGAAACCCTCATTCGTTGCTTCATTGCCCTCTTGTAGAAACACTCGTGATAGCATAATGGTAGTTGTTGTACGGTAATAGGAGCACACTCGAGTAGTAACGGCTCATGTTAACTACTCTTATAACACAATGCAAGCATGTGTACTTCTTCTTTGGTCACGCTTTGCCGCGTCCAATTGTATCGCATCTATATCAAGAACACATGCATGTTTACCGATCCACCCTATCATTTTCTTAATGGTCGCCATTAATAACCCGAATGAATAATAATTATCAAGTACTTGATAAAATACTCCTTTACTCGCTATCTGATTATCGGCTCGAATTAACATCTTTAAAAAACAGTTAACGTGTTTTTTCCCCTTTTTGACAACTTTTGCCGCGCGATTACCATTTTCAGGAAGTTACGGATTAAGCGGGTGATTAATAATTTTTAGCACAACGCGATTCAATTATTACCGAGTCAGGGTGTGCCCAAACTTTGATACCAAATTAATTATTGTTGTGATTATTTTTGGATTATTATTATTATTATCTTTGAGACAAAAGTTTTTGAGGCACTTTCAAGGCCTCGAAAATAAGTTCGCAATTCACGATGATTTACGTCTCATTGTCTTATTCTTTGACCCCATTTCGTGGCTTTTGAAATATCGTTCCGGTTTTCGTTGCATGATTATTTTCAAACTCGTTTTTGTACGTTATTATTGTCATGTTCGAATCAAGATTCTCGTCAGGTCGCGTCGCTCGCCATATTCCGTCGTTTTTTCCCTTTGAAGCGACATTTCGACGACGCCGAGGAATATTAAACTGCGCAGTATCATTTTCGAAATTTATTACGCCGCTTATTTTTTATTTTTTTTGTTGCTCGATCCGTGTGTCGACTTTTCGACCGAAATTCTAATCTTTGCCGTGAAGAAATTCTGAACGGCCTGGAAATTTACGTCCCCCGATTGCGTAAGAATGCATTTCGACTCGCATCGACTCGTTCGGGGGACGTTGTTTGTCACAAAATGGCACCGACTTGAAAATCGATAATTTAGTTACGAGAGAAATAGCATAAAACGTCGATTGTCCAGTTTTCACTCGGATATTCGCTTCGTAGTTGGGTTAGGGCCCGGCAGGTGGCGCTGTCTCGGATAACAAGGCGCGAAATTGAAATTTTATACGTGGAAACTAATAAAAGACGAATTTCCCTTGGAATTAAAAGTGTCCTATGAAAGTTTTTATTTTAATTTTTTTTGTAATCGACTGGGATTAGAAATAAAAATTAGCGAAAAATGTTGGATCGGAAATTCCGAGTATCCGAAGACTACGGAAGCGGCTAATTTAGGCGGGACATCTTTCTTATCTGCAGGTAATGAAATAACCCGGTGTCCTTTTGCTACCAGGTAACATATGTATATATATATTCCTGTTTTCCAGTCACGTGGCTGAAAGAAGAAGGTAAACTTAAACTACTGCTGCTACTATTAGTATCTCTGAGATCTCCATC
This sequence comes from Gasteruption jaculator, assembly GCA_949825005.1. Taxonomy (NCBI): domain Eukaryota; kingdom Metazoa; phylum Arthropoda; class Insecta; order Hymenoptera; family Gasteruptiidae; genus Gasteruption; species Gasteruption jaculator. Next base: position 656,449 of record OX463764.1, on the reverse strand, counting down.
TGAGATAATGTTACGCTGAGACACTTTTGTCTCTTTTAAGGCAATAAAGTTTTCTTCAGTTAATGACCTTTCCCTTTTTCCCTAGACGAGGCAGTATTATTATAATGTCTTCATTTTTCCCGGTCCCAGGATTTTTCTTACGGTTTCCAGTGTCACCTGGGACAATTCTGAGCTTCAAAATTCCACACTTCAAAATTCCGGGCTTTCAGTTTAAAATTACAAAATTCGAAGTTTCAAAATTCAACACTTCAAAATTCCGGGCTTTCAATTTAAAATTACAAAATTCGAAGCTTCAAAATTTAATACTTCAAAAATCCGGGCTTTCAATTTATAATTACAAAATTTGAAACTTAAAAATTCGAAGTATCAAAATTCAAAACTTCAAAATTCCGGGCTTTCAATTTGAAATTACAAAATTCGAAGCTTCAAAATTCCGAGCTTCAAAATTCAACTCCTCAACATTCCGAGCTTCAAACTTCAGTCCCAGAAAATTGTTCACTTCAAAATTCGATGCTGAAAATTTTCATACTTCAAAATTCAGAACTCAAAAATTCTGCGCTTCAAAATTCAATTCTACCGGTGATTCAAACCCGTCACAATCAACATCTCGATCCCCGATATACCTTTATCCTCGTATTCCATGTCGACGTTAACCATTTAACCATTAGCCACCGGTGGTAAATCAAAACGCACTATGCGTAGCACTCAAAATTCAACTGAAAATTCTCATCACCCACACACGGTTAGAAATTGGGACCAACGATTTCGAAAACCCGAAGATCATCACAAAAAAAGAACACTCAACCGATTTTTATCAATCGCGGGGCCTGTCTGCCGTCCATCAGCGGATGCCTCCTGATCGGGTATGCGACTCCGAAAGCGATATTCAATTTTTTTTTTCGCGAAACACAGCCGCGCGTTTCGACGCACAAACGTTGCCGGTCTTGTGCAAACAACGTGTGTCTACATGGACACAGGTGTTGTCGCATTCGCGAGTGACGATACCGCGGCAGCTTCGCCAAGGCGATGGTTCCCGACGCACTTTTTCCACATTGGCCCCATGCTCGGGATCGGCAAGGATCGGCTCATGCGGGCCCACCGGGTTCCATTCGCGGCCAAAAGAAGGCCCCCAATCTCGCGGGTTGCGGGAAAAATGTCTGGATTCTCGAGACGGACGAGAACGAATACCGATAAAAAAATAGAAAAAAAAATAGATCGACTGATAAATCGTCCCGATTGTACGTCTCTCGTGTCAGAGAGCTTCTGATGCCCGAACGAATGTATGCGGAGACGAAGAGGATCTACAGAATATGACGAGAGACGGACGCACACACAGTCGAGGAGAGAGACAGAAACACAAGTGTGCAAACCAACAAAAGAGAGAGACGGATAAAGGGAGAAAGAGAGAGAGAGAGAAAGAGAGATGGAGAAAATCAGAGAGGAAAAGAAATAGAAGAAGGGGGAGGGAGAGAAAAAAACGGGACGTCAGGCAACACAAGGACTACTACCACTACCACCACAATCTCTGTGTGGACTAATATTGTTAACCATTTTTGTGCGAATAGATGGCGCGTGTGTGTGTGCGTGTGTGTGCGTGCGGCGGATGTGAGGATACGTGTGAGTGTGTGTGAGAGAGAGAGAGACAGAGAGAATGAATGTGTGCAGAGAAGCGTATCCTCCCGGTCGGAACACAGAACGGACGAGAGCGTCGAGCTGTCAGCGCACCCCACTACTACAACACCCTTCAATTCCAACCCCCTCTCACTATCTTTCCCTTCCCACAGTGGGTTCTGGGTTCTGGGTTCCAATGTGTCTCTGTCTCGCTCTTTCCGCCTATCCCCCCCCCCCCCCTCCCCTTCTTGCTTTGGATAACCAACCCTCCTAAAATGAAAGAGAAAGCGCGGGAGAAAGAACGGGTAGGTTGTCACAATTTTTCGTGACGTCATAGAGGCCCCGGCTTCGGTGGTTTCGGAAACGTTGAATTTTGGGAAACGAAGGATTTTTTCGAGCAATTTGTGCCTCGAAATGGACAAAAAAGACGATTTTTTAAAATAATTTTGATGTTTTGGGGGTGTGTGGCGTTGAATTAGGGGATGAAATGGCCCCGAAATGAAATTTGCGAGATTGCAAAATTTGGAAATCAAAATTTCGAGGTTTCAAAAAACAATTTCGAAAAATTTCAATTCAAAATAGTATTTTTAATCCCAACCCCGAATTTTTGAATTCCGCTTGTGAAAATTAAGGGTTGAAACCCGAACTCCACTCAAACGTTAAATTCGAATATTTTTCAAAACCAAAATAAAAGAAAAATTCGAAATTTCCCAATCCCGAAATTCGAAACCCATAAAACTCCAAATTTCCGATTCAAAAAATTAATTTCTCCTAAAATTCCAACCCCTTGTCTTTTAATAATTACCGCCCTTGCATCTATAAATAAAAAACCGGAAATAAATGTAAATTCCTAAAAAGGAAAAACAAAGGTAACGTTTCTATTTTACAACTATAATAGACCGGCTGTTCGAAAATGAAAACGTTTCATTTTGCTTTTGGGAAAAAAAGCGTGGAACGGAAAACGACCTTCATAAGTTTCCACACCCCAAAGTGATGACTTTATCCAATCCTCTGGCTTGAATTTCTCATCCGTATTCATTCTCGTTCATGGGCTGACCCATGGCCCCACCAGAGAAGGAAAGAATGAAAAAGTACATAAGGGAAAAGAAGAAGCGCCTATGATTTATCACAACCATTACGATCCTGATAATTATATGCTGCCCTATAGCCGCCCCCTCTTTTCTATGGTATAAAAAATAACATATACATACGTACACATTTGATACGCACACAAAGAAACCCACGATGAGAGTAAAACACCATATACAAGATGATCAGTATCCTGTCTAACCGTTTGACCACCGACCCAAACGCCAGACGTACGTTACACGTTCATCATATGGATCTACTCGAAGCTGTAATTTTTTTTTCTTCCCCATGCCTGCCTATAATCGATCCAACCATGCGAGAAATAATTAAAATTGAAAGTTAATAATTTCACGATCATAAACAGCCGGTGGGTGAGTTACCAGACGTGGAATTATTACGGTATTTTTACGGTGGAACGTCGGGAATCGATAAAATTTCAAAGTCTATGAAAGCCGCGTTACTGTAGCGCCATCTACCAATTTTAAATTACCTTGAAACAATTTTTCTTTGGACCGACAAACATTTTCCGCAAGTACGAACGAAATTGATCATTGAATTTGAAAAAAAAACTCCAGCGCCACCTGTCGGAACGGGGCATGACTAGAAACCTTAGTCGAGACCTTAACAATACACGGTGTGAGTATGACCTCGATAGGTCCAGTGGTTTGTCAGTGATGACGCGGTTTACTCACGCACGATGAACAAATCGCGATTCCGATAAAGAGAATCAATAACAATGACCAAGGGAGTGCAAAGAGAGGGGGGGAATCGGAAAACCATTGGAAGAAAGTGCTGCAGCGCATTGTGAAAATCTCTACCCTCGACTGTCTACGCTGAAACGCTCGTAAATATTGGAGAAAGGGTCCAGCGGCAGCACTTTTCTTTCCTCCGGTTCCCCAAAGACCACTTATTACGTTGATTCTCTTATGCCATCGCAGTCGTCTAAGTATTTCTTAACGTTCTTTCGAAACACCTAATTTATTCCACTAATGATTCATTAGTTTCGGGGTAGGTAAACAAAAGGAGCACTGCTCTCGGGGGTTGCTACGGGGTCTTATTGAAAATTAATGGTGTTATCGAACTTTTATGAGACACTGGGCTTTCATTTGTCCGTTATTCCTTATTCTCGAGATAAATGAACAATGGCACTAGGGTTTGCTCTGTCGGTAAAGCAGATTTTATGCTGAAAGGCCAACACAAAATTGAGCTTCGTTTGTTTATTAATAATAAAACAATAATATTTGTGATCTTTAGGTCAAGATCCTTACCATTTTTTCTCAAACAACAAAATTCCAAAAAAAAAAGAAAAAGAAACCATTATTGTCCAATACCAGCTACACCATAATTGTCCGGTTTTGCAAAAATCCTCAGATTTCTTATTTTGCGCATCTTTTCAGAAGTGGACTACAATTTGTACTGGAATTCAATGTGTAATTACGTCAAAGTGTTCGATTGAGATATCCTTGAGAGTTAACGTTCCACGGCTTGGCTGTTACAGTAATAAATCGGTAGTGTATTGTGTCTACACATGTGCCGTGTGTGCTATTAGCATAGCCAGCCAGCCAAGTCAAGCCAACAATACGTTAACAACGACTTCTCTTGTAAGAGACGTAAATAAAAAAAAAGAATCCTTATAGACCGCTATGGTAGTTACAACTTACAACGTGTAAACCCTTCACTATCTGTCAAGGGATGCAGGAGGTAAAGTAAGGTAACGCTTGAAATATATGGGAACGAGCCATGTGGGTGGTTCGTGTTCTCTTCAATGAAGGATTTAATGCCCTTCCTCTTTTTTAATAATATTCCACACGAAAGGGACGAGGTGGAAGGAAATTTCAAAGTTACCCGGCAACTGAAAAACAGCGTTTTCATTAAGTGTCCGTAAGGTTAAGTGCGATAATCGACATGAACGACCAAACTTCGCCGAGCAATGAAACCAACAACCTGTGGATATTTGGTGAACCGCTAGACTTCGAGCGACCCCTTTTTTCCATTCCTCGAATTTTTGCTGCCCGTGGTCCTACCGGCAATGGCTCTCGTTGCCCGGACGCGTTCCGGGTGGGTCACAACTTTGGAACAACAATTTCCGGGAGTAATTAGTGGCCCATCGAGGACACTCCTTTTTGGGGGGCAGACAATTAACGAGGATTCACCGGAGACTCGCTAATTTTAACCCGCACTGTCACAAAAATATGAAAGACATGACATCGTCAAGATTTAGCTCGCGACGAACTAATTAACGTCCCGTGCCTTAATGAACCCAAGGTGACCCAACTTTCTAGCAAACCACTCCCGAGAAATTGTCAACGACTCGCTAGGAAAGTAGCGGCGGCAGCTCGAGTCCGAGGTTGTTCTAAAAAGTTCCTAACGGAGTACACTCTGTAGTTTAATGTATAGCCTCATTCCTGAAGAATTCAAGTCAATTGTATTAAAGAAAAAGATCAAATGAGTGCCAGCGACAGAATGCGTGCGTTCCACAACGTCTGAAGCCCATTGGTTTGGGTTACGCGGTTGATGTACATCGCGGTGCAATTAGCGCGCCATAAATCCTGCAGATAACGAGACTGGGCGCCCTGAAGGCGTCACACAGTGTTCTTGAAACACTGGGTCCTCTGCTGATACTCTCCTCTCTCTCTCGCTCTCTCTCTCCACTTCTAAGACGTCGAGGAGATCGGGGAGACAGAAACTTCTACTACAGACTTCTTGAGGGAGTCTCTGACGCGAAAGTGGGAAGGTATTACATGGTATACTGGCTGACATGTTCGTATTCCCTTCATTCTCTTTCGTCTCTCGCTTGGAAAGAAAACCTACGCGCCATCCATCTTGTTAGGTTGTATTTACTACCACCACTGGCACCCCACGCGAAAATAACACGAATTTCGGAACTTCGGCTCCAAGGAGTTGGGAACTTTCCAGGAGCTCGGCAAGAACCATCTCCTCGACTGCCGTCGCGACGGACAACGCGGCAAACAACAAATTGCCAACAATTGTTGTTCACTTGGAAGTCGTATCCGGGCTGGAGCCTGGAACGGTGACATTGGCCACGAACCCTTTGCTTCCCGAGCCCGGGCCATTCGTCTGATTTATCGCCAGGAAAATGGGAAACACAAGCCTAGACCCGAGCGACGAAAAATAAGGAACAAGAAGGTCACCGCAAGCGGCTAAATCCGAAAAAATTTATCGCCCCGTGGGGTGACGATGGAATTAGGGTTGGAAGGCAAATCGGGTCCAGGAAATTCCAGAGATTGTGAAATTTTGTATCCGCTTAATTGGACCCTCCGACGCAGTTAAATTTGCAATAACGCTATTTGTTCGCCCGCGTGCCCGAATACGACTGAGATCCGGTCAGAAATAGCTGAAGCCTTCGGAGGAAATCGGGGAAAGTTGTTTTACCGTTGCCATTGTGTACACAAGGATGAAGAAAAGAGAACAGGGCTGGCCGGGAAAAAGGAAAGTTACGTGAAAACCCTCAAGTATTGTCGGTTGCGTCACACCGGTAGGGAGCTGAGCTTTAGTCAGTCGGTTTCTCCGAGCCCGCGTGTATAATATCGAAATTTATGGCCGGCCGCCGTTAGTTTCTTTCGGACCGTTTCTCTCCTAGCTATTGTGTTACTCGTGGACTCTTATCCTCATTTTTGAGCCAGTGAATGCAACTGGAGCGAAGGCAATCGTTCAGAGATAAGAGTGCACGGATTCACTGACGCCAGTATTGGCCATAACTTGCCGCCTTGTCCTTGGATCTCTCGTTCCCGGTATGAAGTATCGCCATGGTATGGCTAGAGTCAGTCGGTTCGGTTCGGAATGAATCGTGAGGACACTTGGTGATGTATCCGAGGTTCGCAATTTTTGGGGGGCAGGGACAAAAGCTGATCGATGAATGTTTCAACGAGGAAGGAAAAAAAAACTGGAAATATATGTGCAATATGAAAATATCTATCTCACGTGCGGAGTTTTGCATGTCGGTTTGTAATCTCAAATAATGATCAGTGGTCAAATTGACGTATGGTCAAGATATAGGACACAACACAGCACATGGCAGCAGATGCGACGCACAATGTGACGTGCTTCTAACGCGTCATTGATAGTCGGGTTCCTCTTTCTCTCTCTCTGTCTCTCACTCTCTCTGGCAACTGCACTACCCTCCATCAAATTTTCCAATCATCCCCATCCGTTCCCTTCATTTGCCGTAGTGGCCTATCCATGTACAAATATTATATACTGTGTAATGTATGGAACGTTCTTTCCGGAAGGGACACGCACACATCCTGCTTTCGACCAACCGGGGACCGTTTCCGACCATTTTTCTTGAAAAATTGAAATAGAAATTTCATCTGGCAAAAGAAAATTTTCGCGGATCCTCGACAAGGAGTTGAAACGCCGGAGAAATGTCAAAGCGTCAAAAGAAACCTCGGACACGTCGGTAAAATTTGCTAAAGTGCTCGCGGGCTCGGAGAAAAAGAGAGATCGCTGAAGTGCATTACAACCGGATTTTGTTGCAACAAAAACAAAGCAGCAGCAGCAGCAACCTATAGTATCGCTTTCAACAACTACCGTGGAATTTCTGTTCTTGTCGTGGCAGGAATTACTGGACATTTAAGGAGCACGTGGCTGAAACCTCCATTGTTCCTGCCGTGTCCTCTCGTATTTGCTCTCTTTCCGTGCCATCACGGTTGGGCCGCGGTGCATGCACGCATCTTGCGCTTGATCGTTACAAGGATAATAATAGTCATCACCGGAATCCACCTTTCGCTAATAACCACCCTGCGGAGGCGATCCCGGTTGATGATTTTCAATCGTTATCTACTTATGCAAAGTTTTGTCATCTCGCACGCGTCGAGCCGAGCCGGTCAAACTTGTTGTTACATAATTCCTTAAAGACGCACGCCTCCACTGAGCCCCTAGGAGCAAAATTTAACTTTTTAGCCACAGGACCCGGGACAGGAGCCGACGCCAAATCGGTGGACCTTGTTATCACTCAGGATCAAGTTACCCCATTTTTTGTTGGATAGCGGTGACCACAACCACATTTGTAATGACCCCCCACCACGGTTGTCGAAAATTTATAGCGGTCAAACGCGATGACATGAGTTAGGTAATGAGATAGAATTTTTTGTTGTTGTTGTCAGAGCGCCCGCGAGTTCGGCCGAGTAGTATCAGAATTCTCACCTCCGTCGCTTCTTTTTCCGTCGCCTCCGACGGCGAGGTGTCGTTTTCAGATTCCCCCTGTACCAGGGGGTGAGGAACCTCCTCGGAAGTTTCAGGGCCGTTGCTTCCGTCCTCTCCGATGCTGGATATTTCTCGGCGCTTCCCTGCACCGGGGGCCTGAAGTTCGCCCCGGCGCTGGGCCCCGTCGTGGCTGATACTTCCTAGCACTTTCCCGGATATTTCTCGTGTCTTCGGAACTTCCAGTCACCGTGCGAGAGCGTCATTCGTAGGCGCGAACATCAGCCTCGGGTAAAAAAAATTGGGAAAAAATCGGCCCGGCAGTTCATCCAACATATCACTTCCGCGCTCGGTCATTTGCGTCACGGGGCTAAGACTCGTCGATTTCTGCGGCCGTTATGCGAATAAAGAAGAATAAAAAAATAAGCGAGCGATGCCTTTAACGCTTCATGCACTGCCCTCTTCCATTTAGTCCGGCTCTTTTCACACCCTCATCCCGAACTGCTCCCTTTCGGGCCACGATTTCCGAGGAGTCCTGAGAAGACCGTCAATCCCCGGACATCCCATTGATGAACACTCCAACGCCGAATGTCACCTCGGTTTCACTATTCTCAAGCATTTCCCCGCTCCCGAACAGCCCGTTCGCTCGTAAACGCGTACATAACACGGTTCGACAGCTGCGAGCACTAGCCAGCGAGTGGGATTTTCCGAAGCAGCGAATTCGGCTGTGGCAGGAGGCCGACAGTGATAACAAAACGCGATCACTTATCTTTCACAAGAGATGCGACGACTCTGAACTACGAATTCGGTTCGTGTGCTTACACAGCCTCCAAACGGGACCAAGAGTGGCGCGGCGCCGCGACGCCCTTATGCACATGCGTTGAATTTAACTCCCCACAATACATCTCTTCTTCTATATGTCTCCTTCGTTCCCTTTTATACCTCCCCCTCTTCCTCCATCCCTCTTTTTTGTCTTTCTCTTCCTCCTTCATCGATGCCATGGTATATAGTATCGCACTGAAACCCCCTGAAAGAAGAGGACTATCGCGCCGTCACGCTTTCCTTTGTGCGTCAACAAAAGATCCGATCTTCCCGTATTTCCAAATCCTCGCTGCTTCGGATTATCAATTAATGGCATTCAAATCCGGCGAAAATTGAATACGCGATCGAAAGTCAACCGGTGGCGGAACCTTCAAAAATTGGACTTGCGCCTTTTTGATCCCAACTCTGCAGAAATACCCTCCAGGTTAATCGAAACCGAAAAGTCCTTTACGAAAATTCCGTGGACTCGCTCTACTTCCGGAGATGTCCCTCCGAAGAGGATTTCGTGCGAGAAAGAGTAGGACAGACGACAGCCCGTCCTTGTCGCACTCGCAGCGTTAAGCGGGATCTTCGACACCGCGTATCTCGGAGCCCGTTGGTTCTACGGATTTCTCGTTCGGGACTTTTCGCTTCGGTTTTTTCCAAGGAATGCTGCCACATATGTGTTATCACCGGAACGTCTCGTTTGTGCAGCCACGCCGGAGAGTCGATGTTCTGCAGTCTGCGGTTTCCGGCGTCGAATAATTATAAATGGAGAAGAGCGAGGACTGATTATCATTTTGTTCGAGTAATTAAAAACCTTGTTTCCAATCACTATTTCCGATATAGTTGTTTGTAACGTATCCGGTTATCTGCTCGCAGTTGAGGGAAGGCTCTTGTTTTCTTTTCGCTGTTCCTTATCTGACGTGACTTCGCACGCACAGATTAGCATTTTTCTTTCCGAACACGTTGATCGCGTGACGTTGCAACTTGTAATAAACATTCCCGGCTTTAATTGCTTCAAGTAGTTCAGTGTGTTATACCGTGAGCGGGCAAATTAATAAGACAACAAGCTGTCTAATAAAAATCTGTACCGTTTACTGGTCCGCTAATGGCGTACATGGATGACGTGATTCATCACGTGCTCGCAAACACAACACTTCCAGCTTTCTTGCCCGTGTCCCGGGGGTTACTGCGACATGGTAAAACCTCGGTGACCCCCAAAAAATATATGGAACCGCCCGGGACTGCTTCGAAGGTCAAATATGGTCGCCCATTTTTCACCATTCTCGCGTGCCCTTACCTTGCCTTCGCTTCTGCCTTTGGCCTGAATTACTCTATAAGATGCACAAGCAAGTACGCTCAGCACGAATTGAATGCCTAAGCTTCCCAACCTCGGTAAGAACGTGCTTCGCCTGCGAGCTTTCGAGAAGAGAAGAAACCGTGCGCCGAGAAAATTGCAGGAAATGCTACGTCTCTCCACGCTCGCTTAAACTGTTGACGGATAAAACCGTCAATCTTTCAGCATCCGTCGATTCTAGTGCCATCAACTGCAGTTTCAACGATTTCTCCACACCCAAAACGCAATTTACGTCGATTCGCGTGAGAGGATTTTGAATTTCCCGGGGTCGGGTGTCACGGACAGCGCCCTCTGCCGGTTCCTAAGCGAACCATCGCTTTTAGTGTCGATTCCTTCGCGTCACCGGCTTCTCCGTGGGTATCGAAGTGTCCCGCGTTGTTCCATGTACTTCTTGTACACATGGGGGCTCGCAGTGTGTGTGTGTGTGTGTGTGCATGAATTCGTAACTTGTTACATATCTACAAACAGGATACAAGCAGGCAGGAAATGATAAAAATAGGCTCGAGGTGCGTGTACGTGTACATTTTCAATGGAATTTTTAGCCAGCTATCTCTCTTTTCCCATTTCACCTGTTTTTCTATTTTTTTTCTCACTCGCACGATTTCAAGTCTCAGAGTTTTAATTTATGCGTTTGAGTTTTACTCGCGAGTACCAAAAAAAAAAAAAATATGAGGAGCTCGGAAGACCAAAAAATGAGGATTAGAGGGAACCTTAAAATACGATCTCTTCTCGGAGCCAACGAGGGAATCGGTTCCCGGTAGCTCCCCACGTGGAATGGAACATAGTTGTCACTGCCATGCACCTAAATCTCTCAGACATGACACTCAGGCGTTGCACCATTTTTTTTTTCATTTTTTTTCTAAAATTTATTCGGAAACCGAAGCTAATATTAATTAATTGGTTTGGGCAGACCCAGGCATTGCAAGAAACGTTGCGTTGTTCTTTCTCATAGAAATTTGTGATTATGAGTCCCCTGCACCGGCTGTACGTCGACATAGAAAAAAACAAACTCACCAGAAAATGCAAATGCACGAGCTGATAATAAATCTGGGCCCGACGTATCGTAAGCAGTAGATAGTGGAAGTAGTCTTACCTGTAACAAGTTCAAGAATGAATATATGATTAATTAATGTTTATGTCGAGCATAATGTGAAAGGAAACTGAGAAATTAATTATAACGCGATATCAAAGACTGGACTTATTATAAAAGGCATTTGCTATATATATATATATGGCATGTGTAGTCATGCTCTTATCCTCATTCATTGTTCCTTACGGTCAAAAGCGCCTCACGCAAAACGCAACGTTTGTATGCGTATGTATAAAATGCGTGTGATACATGTGCAAGAAGGTACGTACATACATCATACACGTACGAACGACTGGTACACAAAAGTGCAAGAAAGAGTGCGTTACGTTATAAATATTAATTATCTCGTCTATGTTGCTTTATTACATACATATTTAATTCCCTCCGTATACAACCGCTGCGTCCTTTCTTGGGAGGTTATGTTAATACGTATACAATTTAGCCATACGCCGGTCGGTCATTAAATCACTTACAGCTACACGCGTTTCACACTTTTGAGTAAACATTCTATGAATTATATATTTACTAACTCATGGCAATAGCGTACACATGGGATTCCATGGTGTACGACTCTCGCGGGGTGGTTGTATCTCACCTGGAGAATCTTCCCATAATGTTTTTTTGAACCCCCGTAATGGTACGAATTAATCGGGCCATAGATCCATGCGAAATTCGAACCCTGGCGAGAGTCTGGAGCCAGCCTGGGCAAGCATCGACTCGCCATAAATTGACACCGAGCGGTTCTTGGTGGTATCGCTAATTATAAAAGTCCGGTAATTGTATGGGGCTTCTGGTCGGGTATAAATAAACAAGAAGAAAGGAATTACGAGGACGTAAGTAAATAAAAGTAAGTAAGGATTCCTCGGCAAAGTCGGGACCGTAAAGTAGGCAACGGAAGTTGCTTTAAGGAAGAATTTTCACTTCAGCTTCGTTTTAACAACACAGCCCGTCCAGTGTCCGTGAAACAAAGCAGAAAGACCGCCAGCCGTGTAATTGGACTTTGCCAGAGACTTCATTCTTCTTTTAAGAACATCAGTGGTAGCAAGAAAAACTGTACCGGGGTATAGTTATTATACGCGTAGACGTAATACGTTTTCCTTCGAACTTCGGTTACTCTTTCTTCAACTAATTCATGGTTGTAATAATTATTAGCTCAGCGATACCAATACAAATCTCGTTGTTCCGTTAATTAGCCTTAATTGATTCTAGAATAATTAGTCAATGGTTCAGTGACTCCAGCGCCAACTTCTCTCGTCGGCGCAGTGGTAAATTTATGCATCAACTCCGTGACTCTTCCCATCACAATATTTATTATCGCGTCCGTTGATGCATGAATCATCGAATGCCCCTGCCTCTCGCGTTGCCTCACCCATTGCTCCACATTACCCCCTCCAGTTCGATCCCCATTTCTCTCACCATTGTTCCACGCGTGACTCTATACCCATTGCTCCGCGCGGTACCCCCTCCATTGTCGTGCGCGCGACTCTACTCCCATTGTTCCACGCGTTACCTCCCCCACTTTCCGCGCGTTCCACTACCCATTGCTCCCATTGCTCCGCGCCTCGGCTCAGCGGCAAATTTGAAAGCGCTACGAACTCCTGCCGAGAAATAGTCACTTTTCGAGGAATTAAAATAGAATAATGCAATTTTTTGGAGCTTTCCGTGAACCTGGAGACTGGAAACGTTACGGGACAGAATTTTTGCACACGGTGCATTATTAATTTCCGTGAGAAGCTGCGTCTTTGGGTAAAGGAAATTTGGATGACGTTGAAATGTATTTCCGAGTGTCTTGGATTTCAGTTCTTACATATACTTTACTCCGGGGGGACAGAATATCCAACAAACACGAAATAAAAAAAAGTGATACGAAAATCGGAGGGTGAGGGAAAGAAAAGGAAACGTGGCTAAGTATAAGACGGGGATGCGGTACGGTGAATCGCATTTCCTGTGCACCGTCGACGTCTCGAGAGCGAAGAGTATGTACAAGGCTGGAGGAAAATATAGGTGTTCGGATGTATAGAAGGGAATCCAGCTGTAGTAGGCGAGCAAACTCTCCGTATAGTTATAGAATGGCAATGGCAACGGTGGTGGTAGTGGTAGCGGCAGAAGTGAAGCAAGGGAAGTTTCGCTTGAGAGCGTGACGGGGGTGGAACGAAGGGTGGCATGATACGAAATGTAGGAAAGAGAAGAAGAGAGAGGAGGCAGAAAAGCAAAAGGAGAGAAGAGGAGGAGGTTACAAAGGGGGGTAAAAAGGGGGTAGTTTGCGAGGGGATGAGCCCGAGTTGGAGCGATGGCAGAGTATTGATTTAGTGGGTCTCACCGTCTCCTTCTATTTGTCTCTCTCTCACTCACTCTTTCTCTCGTTCTACATCTCACATAGTAGAAAACGTGGTATCAGACTTTTCAGAAGTAACGCGATACTATTGGAACCTACGTGTTTCGATTTTTCTCGGGCTCGGATTTTCAGGTGAGAGTCGCAGAAATGCGGAGGACGATGCCGCGCTTTGCCTAAAATTCTTTTCAATTTTCTCCGAGTCACATAATTTCTCTCCACCGACTTACCCGCCATCTTTCATCGCTGACATCGGATTCAAGAGAAAATACAACATTTGTTGGATCGCCACTTGTGTAAACAGCGATACTTGAAACAGAAGCGCGTATACGTGGTTCACGCGCCGGCATCCGAAAAATTAGAAATATACAGTAGGAGTCTTTGAAAACCCTCCGAATGGGAAGAGTGGGAGGCTCGACCTTGGCAGCCTAAGCCTCGCTATTGGCTACGTAGCGGCGAGAGTGGGGGATCGGACATGCGTCGCGCGTGACTGGAGTTGAGTGGGGAGGCCCGTGTCTCTTCTAAAGTGTTAGCGCTTTCGACATTTTCGAAGACCCGCACTGTATAATAATTCTCTTCTTTTATTTACTCGATCTGGGCGCTCGTTTGGGCATGCGAATGTCAATTAGGAGTTTCGTTGGTTATGCAATGACACCACTTATTTTAATATTTGCTTGAGTAAACAAATAAATAAGAATTTGTCGTTGGAAAAATACAGAGAGTGACAAAGGCTCGAGGCAGGAACGAAAATTTTTGTAAATCGAAAGAGGAGGTGGAGCGTTGAGGGTCACAGTCGCCATAAATTCTTCGGGAAAGGAAGAAATGGAAGTTTATCTTATCAATTAATTATTACAATTGAATTTCCCCATACATCTTCCAACTTTTTTTTTTTCATTTCGGAAACAGTTTAACGCATACGGAAGAGAACAAGCGGCTTGAGATAGTATCTCTATATAGTTAAGAGGTGTTTACAACTCCAGTAGTGAATCTGTGGGTAAGTGGGAGAGAAAATGGTAGTAAATATTCCTCTCGCTGCGTTCCTGCTTCTCACTACTACCATCGTACTACTATTCTCCACTTTATCCCTCTACCCAGTTCCATATTCCCGGCTCTAACCCCATCTCGATCGCACCAAGTAAATATAACCAGCTCCGAACCCTCCCGAACTTCCTTTCTCTTTTAGGCAGTCGTTGTTGTGGAATTCCACTCCCTTTTTCCAATACCCGAAACCAACAATTACGAATTAGAAAAAAAGAAGAAGCTAGCCAATTTCTTATCCGGCATCCATACCAATTTTTACATTCAGTGACTCTTCCCAGCCAACAGTGCCGTTGCTGATCTCCAGCGCAGTCGAAAGAGGTCTCCCTCCATGCGCGGTAGATCTAACATAAGACCCATGTTTACGAAGAAAACGCATTGCGCGTGAGTAAACCGCGTCATCGCTTAAAAACCACTGGACTTATCGACGCCATATTCACAGCATACGATGCTGAGATGACGACCGAGGTTTTTAGATACGTCTCGTTCTGATAGGTGGCGCTGAAGTTCCGTGAAACGCAGTGATCCAAGTAATCCCAACGAATATCCACGGGTTCGAGGATCCCCGAGCCAAAAATAAGCTTCCAATCAGAGAAGTGCTGAAATTGGGACGTCACGGCTTCATTGTTCGCCATGATTAGCAAAGTGGCAGCGCGTTTCTGGCAATAAATCTCGAAACTTTCAGCTGAGATTATGATAATGGTTCCTCCTTTTTTTCTCCCAGAGTGTATACGTACACCGGCAAGATGTTAATGAAAAGAATAGTATTCTAATAGAATAAACGGTGGAAAGTTTGCGAGTGGATGATATTCGCTGGCGCTTCGCCAACTCCAGGAACCTACAACTCTGCGATGTGCGATAATACCACCACTCAAGTCTTTATCGTGGTAGTCGTAACAACTAACGTCGAAGGTTACAAAACCCGGCCAGTATTCACGGAAACCAATGATACCGTGAACCTTGAGAGCCACGCAGCTGCTGCTGCTGCTGCCGCTGCTGCTGATGCTGATGCCACTTCTCCTGTGCGAAGGTACCCTCTTTTCCCTCAGGCTCGCGCTAAGGTACCGGTTACAGGATTCTGCAGAAGGATGGAGGGAGACGGAGAGCGGAGGGAGGGCTTCAAGGGTCGAAGAGCCACCGGGGGATGAGAAAACGTTGCTGACGGCGGCTCGACCGATACCAGCAGAGAGAGATGGCGGCAGAAAGAGAGGACGAGCGTTTTAGCTGTTAGAAATGAAAGAGCGAAAGCATCCGATGGGCGATAACTCATTCCTCAACTGTACAAGGCAGCTGAATTCAACTCAACGTTGCTGCACGTGCATCACACACATTCGTAAAATTCGAATTTCACTCCGAGGGGAAAGTCCCACGTTATCAGGCTCACGTCCGCGATTTCTTTATAAGTTCATGCCATTCCTGCGTCGATTCATGATTGGCCGAGTGTTGAATTTTTTCGCTAGGACCTCTCCAAGCGGTTTTCTTTCATCGTTCGATCACGGAACGTCGATCTAAATTGCGCAGTCGATCTCCCACCACTTCTATCGATGCGCAGTAGATCTCCCACCACTTCTATCAATGCGCAGTAGATCTCCTACCACTTCTACCGATGCGCAGTAGATCTCCCACCATTTCTATCGATGCGCAGTAGATCCCCGAACGTGAAAAAAAATCGTTTTTTCCCGCGTAATATATTTAATAATTTAAACATATAATTGAAATCCTTAAAAAAAATTTGTTTTCATTTATGTCAAGATCGGAATTTCAATTTTGCGAGTTAAAAAAGTCTCCAATTGAGGAAACTATTAAAACAATGTAGAGGCGGTAATTCTTACGGAATTTTTTTACACGATTTTGAGGGTGAAACAACACAGTAAATTTTACCGTGCCGGTGAAACGTGAGATACAGGAGAAACAAGAAAATCCACTGTTTTCCGTTACTTTCCTGCGAGACGATGTATTTTTGTTTGTTCTATTTTCGTGATGAGAATGGTAAAAGTGAAACTCCGCTTTGGCTTAACATTGTATAAGTTTTTGAAGGGGGCGAAGAACTTTAGTTTAAGGGATTTCTAAAAGTTTTGGCTATAGTTACGGAATAGGAGGCTCCTCGGTCCGCTTTTAGAAACTACAGTCGGAATTATAGAAGCAACTTTCACCGCCATAAAAACCTATACAAGGCCCGTTGTGCCCCGTAACACGGAGTGTTACGTAAATGTAGGAGGCCCTAAATCTTCACCGAGCTAAATATCCTTGAAAAGTGATCCCTATATTTCCGAAACAAAATCACGAGAAACATATGGAGCGATATTATATAGGTTACGAGTACCTGAACGGAACAAGAGAAATTCCCTGGGAGCGGCAATTAGCCCCAGAAAATATTTGCCACTTGTCGATTGACGTTGCTGAATTATTTTACGCGGTTTTAAATTAAAAATAGGAGTTGTTAATTATTTTTTTATAACAAATTTAGTTTATTTTGAAAATTAAAATTATTTTTTCTAGGTTGAGGAATTAATTTTTGAATTTTTGGGTGTCCTCAGAAAAATTTTTAAAACACGAATTTTCGATTTCTCAAAAACTTTTTTTCGAATAATTGGAACTTCACAAAATAACGAATTTAAATTATTTCTCTACAATTCACCAAAAATGTGAATTGCAAAATTACACATTTTCTTTCATGAATAATTTTGGAATTTCTATAAATAAAAAAAATTCTATTTCGAGGCGAAAAAAAATAAATCGCCTGATTTTCGCTTTTCCAAATCCACGCGTTTAATTTTTTCCGGTGCCGAGGATTATTGCGAGGACACCCCTTATAATTCTAGGACACTAGCGATAGGTTTTTGGGTGCGACTGTACCTTTCCAAAAGTACCTCCCTTTCGAAGCCAAGGGAACTTACATGGGAAGGGACTTTGCTAACTCAAAGCATAGCCAGCAAAAGGGCGGGCAATCAGCGTGAAAGTAAAAGGGAGATTTAGATGTCATCCCCTGACGTGCTTTTACCACCCCTACTTTTCCCATTTCCATCTTTCCTATTTCTCCTCCTCTTTCTTTCTCCGCTTTTCTTTCCGAGTATCAGAATACACATCGAACCAGAAACCCCAACTGTTTTTCCAAGATGACAGACACAGTTGCTTTCTTTTTAAATAAAGTACAGCGCTCCTACCCGGTAGCTGCTGCTTCAAGTGATTTCTTACTTGTTGGAAGAAAAAAATTCTTCCCCGTCTCAATTAAATATAGAAAGAAAGGGGGAGGTGGAGGAAAATGAAGTTTAGTGAACGAAGACCGAGGATCTGGGGAGAAAAAAAAATCGACGGAAGGTGGATCGTAAAAATTTATCCCCAATTTGTGTTTTTTTTTTTTTCGTAACGAATTTTTCAAGGCTCTGGAAATTTTTCGTCCAGTTTGGAAAAATTTTCCGGGTGGTGATTTTTGTTTTTGGAGATACGCGGCATGGTACAAATTACCAGAAGGGTTGAAAACGTTGCCTTTTTTTTTTAATTTCATTGTTTGTTTACACGGAAGGTACTCTCGAATTAATTAAGGACTCGTTCAATCCGGGACGACATTGGAAGGGCGGGTTTCATTAAAGTCTTATAAAGGGACCCGTCGCAACTGGAGTCTCCTGGAACCTGGAGAAGGTGCTGATTTTTGAGTTCATGGTGAGTGACTCCAGCGTAAAAAAAAAAAGGATTACGAATTTTCCTTAAATTTCTTTATAAATATTTTTTCGAAAAAGAAAAAAAAAATAATTTCTCAATCCACAAATTTTTTTCCACCTTTTGTCGTTAATTTTAGGTTTTTTTTTCCCTTGCAGTTCCGTGTTAATAATTATTTTCGAAATATTGACAAAGAATCGTTATCTTGCAAAAATCGGGGTGGAAAAAATCACTCGGGGTGGAAATTCCTGGAAGCGGCACGACATCAAACGCATTTGATGAATCTCGTCCATCCATTACTGGCCCGCGGGCGGGAAAGAAAAGAGCGTATCCATTTAACGCGGAGATACGTACGCCCACGCGTGCACGAAAATGTCAATGCGGGAGCGAACGGTAACAACAATTTTACGTCGATGCAAAGATAATCTCATTAGTCAGCGGTGAACGCATTAGAATGCGATATTCAACACGTTATTGATAATAATTTATCTGATGCTATTTGTCTCCTGTGTAATGGCAAACGCAGCCACTAAGTGTGATAGATTATTATTATTATTATTGTGATTATTATTATTATGTCCAATGGCATAACACACGCATGGAACAAATAATATGTGTAATAATAATTAATCCGCGCGATGAAAACCAGTTTGGAAAAAGAAATTGAATTGCAAATGCCCGGTGACGTAATAAGTGACTCTCGAGATAAACTGCAACGTCGTGGAACGTCATTGGGTCCATTCGATACGATCTTCTCCTCAGCAGATGCAGAAAGGCATTTTTTAAACAAACAAACAAAAAAAATTTTTTTCCCTTGCGATTCGAGGATAATAATTTTTTTTAGTCACTGGCCTAATACACTGGGGTCCCAACTACCCCATGCAAAATTTAAAAATTGACCTTGAACTCTATTGGAACGAAGAAATGGAACAATTTATACCAAAAATGAGGTAAAATTTATTGTTGGGGTTGTTCCTACCCCAGGGTGGCATTTCCGTAGGGAACTGTATTGATTTCCATTATGTTTTGATTTTTTTTACTGGAATACCTTTGGTGACAAAAATATCGGTTCCAAATTCAAGAAATCGAAGGTACAGTCGTGGAAATCGATCTGGGGTCACCAGGTACCCCATTGCAATATTCCCATAGGCGAAGAATTTGGAATCCATCCGGCAACGACTGAATCCGTCATTTTTTCTTTCAGGAGCGGTTGCCGATCTCGGACTGCGAAAAAAAAACTCGACAGGAGGGAAAATGCTTTCGAGAGATTCCCAGCGCCATCTCTGGCAGCTTTTGAAGGGTTAAAGGCTGATTGGCGAAATGAGAATCGATGTTACTTGGAAAAAAATATAATATTGTAAGTGGATCTATAAATTCCGAAGCGAGACTAGCGGAGAAGCATCGAGCCTATATTTACTCTATTATGCAGGATCGTTTTTATAAGCCGTTTACGTTTAACGGCAAATAATCGCTTAGATGCCGCGGTATGATATGGGTTATAAATCATGATACCTTCCTTCCACTACTACAGTGTGTGCTCGCTTTACTTGCTGGCTTCGCTTTGCCTTGCTTTGCTTTGCCTCGCTTCTCTTTTCTCCTCGCTTTGCCTTTACTAGTTGTTGTAATGTTATGATGCTACGGGACACGCGCAGGTCAGTACCGCGCGCCAAAGCTTAACTTACTTTCATACACCCGATGTTGTGATAGGTGGCGGCACTGATCCGAACCTTTCGTCCTTTACCACCATCGCTACAAATCCTACGACTGATGTGTAGGTATAGGTACCTACTATGTATATGTATACATATACATATACGTTACTACTAGAAACTCTGTTTTTGATACCGGAAAACCTACGGTGCCATCTCTCGTAGATAGCTCGCAACTTTCCTTCCTTCGTGGTTCCTCTTAAATTACACAGATGGCAATTCCACGTGGCGGGAAGGAGACCCGGCAAATGTGACCTTTCCTCGTGGGTTTCTCACGGCACGAGTATTGCCTTGCTGTCACTTTTTCTGGGTAATTGAGGGAATTGTAAATTCCTCCCTTCCCCCAAAAATGGGGTAAAAATTAAAGTTTCAAAATCGGGCTTGGACAAGTCATTTCTAGGGGTAATTTTTCCCGTAGAATCGATTCCAAATGTCAAATATGGTGAAATCCTAGCGGAAGGTGGAAAAAAGTAGGTTTTTTGGGGAGAAATCCTATTTCCCGTGGGATTTCACGAATTGTAATTCAAGAAATGGATTCCTCGGAAAAAAATACATCGGATATGGGTCTCCCGAAGTTTCCAAAAAAAGTTTCCGAAAGTCGAAAAATTTGAGCACACCTACCCCTTCCCCCAAAAATGGGGTAAAAATTAAAGTTTCAAAATCGGGGTTGGACAAGTCATTTCTAGGGGTAATTTTTCCCGTAGAATCGATTCCAAATGTCAAATTTAATGAAATCCCAGCGGAAAGTGGAAAAAAGTAGGTTTTTTGGGGAAAAATCCTATTTCTCGTAGGATTTCACGAATTTTAATTAAATAATTGGATTCCTCGGAAAAAAATACATCGGATATGGGTTTCCCGAAGTTTCAAAAAAAAGTTTCCAAAAGTCGAAAAATTTAGGCACACCTACCCCTTCCCCCAAAAATGGGGTAAAAATTAAGTTTCAAAATCGGGGTTGGACAAGTCATTTCTAGGGGTAATTTTTCCCGTAGAATCGATTCCAAATGTCAAATTTAATGAAATCCCAGCGGAAGGTGGAAAAAAGTAGGTTTTTTGGTGAAAAATCCTATTTCTCGTGGGATTTCACGAATTTTAATTAAAGAAATGGATTCCTCGGAAAAAAATACATCGGATATGGGTCTCCCGAATTAAAAAAAAAAAGTTATCAGAAGTCGAATTTTTGCACGTGACATCACCAAAATGAATTCCACTTTATTGGTCCCCAATAAAACGTCACCTTCAAAATTACGCTCACATCCTATGTAAACAAGAAAAGCAATTAAGTGACTCCCGAAGGCTAAACCCCGTGACTGGGTTCCTGCGGAAAATCTTCTAAAGGAAAGTCATCCATGCAAACATAGAAAAGCCAAGAGAATATGTTATTCAATTGGCGCTGTCGAATACATGTTTACTAAGCGCACATAACAATAGTAAATAGTTGAGACACATACATATACATATACGTATGCAATTCAATTTGCGGGAGGTCTTCACGGTGGCCTTTTCTGTAAGCTGTACCACCTATGCCGTATGTGTCTGGACTTGTTTATCAATCAACTTGGCATATCGACCTACTCCGTTTTCATACTACCAATCAGTTCCTTTATACTTATAGCCACTGCGTTGAAATCGAGGCGATGGGTGGTATAAGAGAGCGTATGTTAATTTCCAGGTGGCGACTCACAAGGTTCGGCTCGTACCTCCAGCGGAGGCCGACTGGCCTCCCGACTCTGCCTCCCGAACCCTGGGTCCGAGGGTCCCGGGTCCAAGAAGGTTGGTCCTAGGACCCAAATTTGGTCCCATCCCGATGAAGGATGTGCCAGTTTCAAAATTCCCACCTTGGTCCTGTTGGACTCGACTACCCCGAAATGGGGATACGTCAGCAAGGACACACCTTGGATGCACCAAGCCGAGCGCATCTGGACCCGAACGCGAGGGCCACGATGGACTAAAACTGGATCTGGGTGGTCCTTCGATTTTCTCCATCGGTTCGATCAAGTCTAGCCGAGTGAAGTCAGCCACGAGTATCAAGGTACCAAAGTCTATTATTAGACGAGAAACGTGACGGCACGTTTCCTAAAGCATTCTCGTGTGCATGTGAACACACACACACACACATACACACGGATACTTGCGTCCAACAATCGCGCGAATTTATGCTCCTACCGATGGAATATCGATTAAACTTTACGCTCCTCCGCTGCGTTTTGCCCGGATTTTGCTAGTGTCCTTGAAACACAATATTGGGAAATTGAGGATTCAAGATCGTCCAGAATTTGGGATTGTCCAATTTTAAAATCCCCATTTTTCGCGAAACCGCATTTTTCATTGCCTCGAAAAAGGAGCAAAAATGGTAACTCTTAACTCTTGCATGAGAAATTGCAGCCGATCCCTGGGACTGGGAAATTAATTCGCAGCGATTGATAAAAGTTGTGACGATAAAAATGGGATTTTTTTTTATATCGCAAACCCCGGAGAGGAAGGAGAGAGAAGCAAGAAGACGAGTGGAACGAACACACTTTCGAAGTGTTTGATGTCAAAAAAACGGTTGACTACAAAATAAGATGATAAATGATAGGCCGAGGCGAAAAGGATGCAGCTTCATCCGACAGGTAGTAATACTCGCGGTAAAGGTTGTAACTCATGCGAGCCCGAAGATGCGGCAGGAAATTGTGATAGGTATAATAACAATAATAATACAAAAAAATAAGATATGTCGATCTTCGAAAAAAAGGGGAGGGCAAAGAGAGACGGAGATGCATAAATACAATGAAAAAGGAGGAAAAAACGAAATAATGATATGTAGTGAAAAAAATATGGGTAGGGTGCTCGAGGAGGGATTCGACGATAATCGTTGGAGACCAATTAGCCCACATAACTGTTTTTAATGGCTGACGTTACATCCGTCCAGTGCGACGAGATTGTATCGTGCTTCGGCTCATGTACGCGAGAATTGTTTATTCTCACATGAATCTGTCCTAAAATTCCAAACAAAGAGGAGAAAAATATCCGGTAATTTTTTTTTCTGGCCTCCAGACTATGGCCGGCGGGGGCAGGACGGGGTTAATTAAAATTTTTCGAAACACTATCTGGTTCCGGTTTCGTGTACCCAATTTAGATCTGAGTTATTAGCATGAGAAGTTCTCGGTAATATAATTAAAGCCCGGCCACGGAATTCCTAGGATCTTGGATACGAAAGTGGCCGAAGTGTGACGCGGCGAAGGATCCGAAGACCCTGAGTCTCGATTCGGCGATATGGGATTGTCCCGATTGAAAAAAAAAAAAAAGAATTCCCGATACGGGACTCGAACCCTCGACCCGCGGATCGAGTGGCCAAAATTTTAGGTTAGGGACGATGATGGGTGATCGGTGCGATCAATCGCGAGAGCTGGAAGGCAGCTTTTTGGATATGTAAATTCGTACAGCAGCGTGAGGTGATAAGATAGGGGCCTTCCACGGGCGCAGATAACGCTGGAGAAATATATAATTCACCTAATCCATTTCCAGACTTTCTAAGAGATCCTAGAGAAGCCTCCATGAGCTCGTATATCACGTGGACATAATTGCTAAGATGAGTGTCAAGATAAGCTAGAGACAAGTGTAACTGAAGATAGCTGCTGAGAAATCTGCCGTACATGTACACACACACATACACGTACACGCCGCAGATGGATGTGCCTTCTCGTCGGTAGACCTAACCTCTACGCTCGGCAATGATTGCGAAATATCTTGAGTAGGAATCTTTTATGACTGTACGAGCCAGCGCACGGTTTTTACGAACTGCAAACCGATATCATGATTTGTTTCGCTTCGATGACGAAGGAACGGATGAATTTCAAGAAAGAAGAGGACGAAAAATAAAAAAGAGGATACATTTAAACGCGTGACTTATGCGCCCATTTCAACTTTAATAATCCCGTTATATACCTTTTTCTGCTCTCCGTCTTCGTCTTCCTCTTCTTCGGTTCACCCTATACCTATGCAGGATAATGGACGTTGGTAGTCCCGACTGAAAACCTATGCCGAGGGCGTAAAGGGGAACTTGAAAGGCCGCCTCATCATCCGTCAACTGTCAGACCGTCCGACCAATCCTACACTAGAATGCGAACCAACCACCCACGAGCCCAAGGGTAAATTACACCTAAGAGTGGGTACGAATGCATATTCTCCTCGTCTACTTATCATCTTCGGCAACCATTTCTGCGCAAAGATCCTCGCTTAGAAATTTTTATTCCCGTGGATGAAAGTTACCACTCGTACCTACTCGCCGGTTGCCGTGGGAATAGCGATCGGTACAACACTGCACGATTTTAACCTCAAATTCCTGGTCATCCGAATTATCGGTTTAACCCCTTTGACTGCCACGTAAAATTTACACGACTCCCCTATTCACGCCACGTGGGTCGCAATGGTAGACGCTATCGCATTTGTCATAACCAGCGCGGCCTGTACGGAAAGTTCAGTGTCGGTCACCGGTGACCAACGTGGCAGTCAAAGGGTCAAGGCCCCAGTTAGTGGCCAAAGTTATTAACTTGTGACTGATTTCGTTTTTGTTAATTTCAGGGTCCGGTATCCCAGCGTGGATGGAATAGTCACACCCGGCCATTAATGGCTTCCCAGAGTCTATGGCCTGTTCGACAACCAACACTTTGAAAAATTTCGCACGCAACTGCATCATCAGGACAAATGCAATTCAATCAAAGGGGACCAACAATAATTAATTAACAATAATTAGTTAAGTTACAAAAATGTTATTAGTCGCATCTATGCGGAAAATAAGATGCCTCGTAGGCTGTAAAGTGGGGTCCCGATAGCGCTCACGAATACCATTAACATACTCGAGAAAAAGGGTATCCATTAATGGCCTTGGGAGCATACAACAAAGTGAAGGCGATTAAAAGTAACGATGGTTAATTCGTCAAATGGAAACTCACCCAAGAGAGCGACCAACCAGTAGGTGCACCTTCGCTACCGTTCGCGGAGCGCTAGGCTGGCTCTTGTCACGCCGGAGGGGCTCACCAACATCGCACATCGAGCGCTAATCCAATTGTGATTGAGCAATACTCAACGTTGGATTATCGCGAGACGATGGAAGAACAAAGGAAAGGCCTCACGAAGAAAATCGCGATTGTCGATCGGTGAGTAGAAGGGCATCTTTCGAGCTGCCTATGCGCCAGATACGTATACGTGCACGTCCCAATAATATTTTTCTGCAATTTCAGCCAAGCGGAGACAACCCGAATGCGTCAACTGCATCCGTACATGTGAGGTAACGCATCGAGACGCGCGGAAATACTGCAGGGTTATGAAGTGCGATGTTGATACGATAGCGGCGAGGGCGAAGCGGGAAACACACGGCGCGGCGCAACTACACGCCCAGAAACACGCTCTCGTACGACTCTCTCGCAACACATTCACGGATCTATGTCACGCATGCACGCGTCTAAATGTCGATTGTTACACATACATCCGCATGTACGTGTTTGCTGCATCTACAACGTCTCTATTGTTGCAAATGTCAGGGATCCGTGGCCTGAGGAACTGGAATTCGAGTTTTGTTCATAAGCGCTTCGAGAAATGCATCCAGGAGTGCTGCGATGCCTCAAGACTGTCACTTTCGGTGCCCGAATTGGCCCCCAAACGACATTTACGCCACCACCAGTCCAGGTCCGAAATTAGGCCGGACCTGCGATAAACCCAAACGCTGAAACGCCATGGAGCGTTGGGTTTCGGGATCCGGAAGAAAGTGCATGGTTCTCACGCTGGAGAACCCAAAATGGCGAGGAGTGGTTCTTAAGAAACGCAGATTCTATGCGGCAGAGAGCATACGTATAATGCAGCTCACGGTGGAACCTTCGAACAACGCCTTCTCGGCGGACCATTTACAGCCTGCCTGTATCTCCGCGCACCAGACAATCCTCTTTTCTCGGAATGCGCCTATTCCAGCTGGGGATGATTTTTACCGGACTCATCGGTGCCCCTTTTTACCGATTTTTGCTTTGCTCATTGCTCTACCTTTGTATACGCCGTGGTAACGACTTCCTTTTTGCGCGCAGCGACGTAGAGTATTCGCAGGCTCTTTAAGGACAAAGAATACCCTCTCGGAGGAGGAAAGCTATTATTTACAGAGCGAGCGGCTCGGCTAAAAAAATTGTTCTTCCGCTGGAGCCACGTTTTATGACGACCCACTGCTCCTGCCGTCATTATCGTCATGGTCATCATCACCGGAGGCTCCTCAGTCCGCACTCGTCGTCCCATGCAACTTCGTAATTCAAGGTTGCATTTGATGGTGTCGCGGGTTTCCGTTGCATCTTCCACGCCGTGGTTTGGCTTCCGGTTGATAAGGTGGGTCGGGTACCTTGTCGTCCGCCTCTTCGCGCCAGTACCCGTTTCTGCAGCGCACCCACTAGGAGTTTTCTGTGACGCATTGATTGGCTCGCAGCCTCAACTGGAGTCGAAGGATCGGGGATCTCAATAAAATCATCTGGGTTCCGATTAGAAATGCTTCCTAACCCTGCGTTCCCTCTTCTCCGATGGCGTAAAAACTTGGCGTACCCCTAATATTTCACGGCACGACTTGTCCGGAAGAAATTTCGTTAATAATGCGAAAGTCTAAACGGTGAGAAAAAGTTGGCGATATTTATGGGATTCGTATAGCGTCGAAAACCTTTCCAGAGGGGGGAGGGGGGGGCGGTTGCGCTAAAATCCTACGAAGGCAATCAATGTTTATGGATTTCCATCCACACGTGTAGATAGTAAACCACGTGAAATCGCGTATAGTTTGGTAGCGGCAATTACGACTCGCGTGATTTGTAGCCGTAACTCGCAGCGACGACGGCGTCGTCATGACGCTCCCAACTTTCCTGCAGGTGGCCGGCACGAAGTAGTTTTATCCCTCCGGAGGGATAACGGAATATTATTATTTTTTCCGAAGGGGAAGGAGGTGGAAGTTTCATGGATTCCCAGAAGTTAACGTAACAGCCCGATTTTCAGGAATAGTCTAATGACGGAGCGATATCGTATCGTGCAGAGGCTACCGAAAAAGGAAACCGTTAATGGCCCTTTTTGCATTCGTACCGTCGATATTGAGGGGTAAGGATAGACAGAAAACGGACATGTCCATCGGTTTGCCGTTGTTGCAACATTTTCTGGTGGATTGTCCTAGGTAAGTTGGGGTTCACAGACTGGCAACGTTGGTCAGTGGAGATTAGCGTGTACGTGTGTGGGTGTATGTGGGTATGAGTAACCGTACTGCCCCTGGCGGTATTGTCCTATCACTGCTACGATAACCGAGCGAGGAACAACTCTCCATTTCTATCGCCCTCTAATCGACTTACCGCAAAAACGTGTGCAAAAACCGTACGATAATCGTAATCTGTTTCTCACCGGGTCCTATCACTCGCCGCAGTTGTTTGTAATTTCACACGACGACGACTGATTGTGGACGAAAACTGCGGAAGCAGTTTTCTCGAATACGGTACCCCACTCGGGTGTATTGGAACGATGGCTCGTGCGGATGACCCCAACCATGGGTCCAGAATTTATTCCATGGCCCATTTCTTGACCGGTCGGAAAATCTTTTGGATAGAAAAAATAGGAGATCTCTTGGGTCACGTCCTTCCGAGTGACTATTTGTCCGTTATATTTCCATTAAAAAAATCAGAAAAAAATTCGTAGGAACGCAAGACCTAGTCGAGGTACACATTGAAAGCGTAAACGTTGGCGGAGAGACTCGATGGCTGCTGTTGCCGGCTACTGGATTTATTTGCCGCTAATTGAAAACGGACAAATTAACGAAGCGAACGAGTGTATGGCTGCAATTTATAAAGTCGCCCCCGGACGAATGAATGCGGAACGCATGGTAAAGGCCAACGCGCGTGGTCGTCAGTCAATTGAAATACTACAAATGGGAATGTTAAACTTCCCAGAGGTCTCCCCGAAGATAACGGAAATACGGAATTCCTCAAATTGAATCCTGACAAAAATTCCTATGGAATTCCATCCCGGCACGATGGAGCTTCACCTTTCGCTCTTGACCCCAGATCGCTTCCAGGTGGAACCTAGTAGCTTTACGCGAAGGACAAAATGGAGTGTCATTGCCAATGGTACGGCGGAACCATTTTTCTTTGAACACCAGGGCAGAGCTTGGGAGGATTTTGATCCTGGAACTGACGCTTTTGATCCAACAAATTTGGAAATGGGGTCACCAAAATTTGGCCACGCCATTAATGGTTTCCCGAGGAAGGCAAATATCGTGGGCCATACGGGCAAGAATTGTCCTTCCCGGACACTCGGTATCTCAATATTCGAATACAATTGCTAAGAAACAGTTGCTTCCGCTTTCGGCGAAGGGTCGACCCTGGG
This sequence comes from Gasteruption jaculator, assembly GCA_949825005.1. Lineage (NCBI taxonomy): Eukaryota > Metazoa > Arthropoda > Insecta > Hymenoptera > Gasteruptiidae > Gasteruption > Gasteruption jaculator. Next base: position 628,238 of record OX463764.1, on the reverse strand, counting down.
AACGAAGGATCGATCCTTGGGTGGATCAATATCGATCGGTGCCATTACGCTGCAAGTGTATGCGGGTTCGGGAAGGAGTTAAAGTCTTATTACCGGCCGGAGTACGACGGAAAAAGGTGTAACAATGGAAATGATGGAAGGAACAAATACAACAGACGATGATTATCTGAGTTCATTTGAAAAAGGGGAGAGAGAGAGACAGTAATTACAATGATTATATTGGAGTCGGAAGGTAGGCGGCAGCGGAGGGATAAATTACAGGTTTGCTTTTGCCGTGTGCGGTCGACACACAACATAGCCATTTCGTACGTTCGATAGATGCGTATCTAACCTATCCGCTATCCGATAGATGGCGCTTTCGGGAAGGACCAGGCACGATCCGCCATCTGTCACCGTTCGGATCAATTTTTGCCAGGTTTTAATGGCGCGAGTGCTCAGATGTTAATAAAGATAAAACTACGTGGTCACAACACGTGTAATGAATTTTAAGGGACCCTGTTTTTCGTTGTTCCGGGCCGATAAAAATCCGCGACTGCAAATGCGTCTTTCTTCCGAGATATTATGTAGTGTTGGTCGGGACACCTAATTATACGGGAATTGTCGTTTGTTTGTAGGCTGGAGATATCAGAGTTGGTGAAAGAACAAGAGAGAGAGAGAGAGAGAGAGGGGTTGGTCGCAAGAGAGAAAGAAAAATTGTGGACAGTTCGCATCGAGTCCCTTGTCCCTCTCCGTATTTCTTATATGTTCACCGCGTCGCGGTGAAGATTGTCGCGCGATTAGTGCAGACCCTGATGTCACGTTGGAAGATGCATTGCTCTCGTGCCTTGGCTGTTACATACGACAACCCACCCCATCTCCAGGCTGAGTTTTATACGGGCAGCGTTTATATACGGTAACGCCGTAAGTGCATAATCGTTTGATCGCATCTGCTTGCACTTTGCGTCAAGACCTCGGCACCTTGCAACGTTGTAGATCCGCCTATCTCTTCACTCTGACATTACATTACAGACGTACACATACGCACGTACGTACATACATACAATCCTTTTTTTTCCCCTCGCTTCCCCCTTTCAATTTCACTTTTTTCAGCTACCATTGGCAATTTTATCGGAATCGTCAGTGGTCGGGTCGCGTCCGAAAATAGGCGGATGGAAATATAACGGCCATTGGCGACTTACAGGCTCGGGCGTTGTCGCCGGGGTATCCTTTCCCACCCTCGTATTTCGTGCAGAGAAAACAGGCCTTACGCGGAGATGACCGTGCATATGTATAATCGTAAAGACGTTTGTATGGCAAGACGATGGCAGCTCTATCGCCGGCATGGGCTTGTGTTCGATTCTCGGGGTTCATTCTATCGCCGCAGATGTTCTTCTTTATTGGAACGCAAAAAAAATGAAAAAAAAAAAAAAAGAACGTCCCACTGTGTAAGTGAAATCTTTGCGCAGAGGTAAAGAAAACTTCTTATCTCGTACAAGAGGTATGTATAAAATTCTATTTTCTATCCAACGCCTGCCGCTCCTCCTCCTCCTCCGGCACCTCTCGGCTCCTTCCTCCCATTGACTCTCAGTCCCATAGAATTCGTTTGAATCCCATGAAATATCCCTCGGCCGTGGTTCATTTGCTTGGAATGTTATTTCGCTCAAAATAAAATCAGAGTGGTAAGAATTTCAAGAAGAAAGAACACGAAGAAATGATTCACCGTGGTTCATTACTCAAGCAGCTTTTTACTTTAATCACATTAATGAAGCATTTAATCTCACCGCGTGCTTTACAAGCCGACGGTGTGTGGCCTATCTCAGTTCCACGGTTGACGAAGATTTCTCAGGTTCCTCCACCATAATATTCCTCGTCTTTTTGTTGTTGTTTATTCTTCCTCCTCTCTCTCTCTCTCTCTCTCTCTCTCTCTCTCTCTCTCTCTCTCTCTCTCTCTCCCTCTTTTTTTTATTGTGCCAGCCATCGTCATGATGTTGCCGAGGCTTATTATTTTCTTATTTTTCTCGTCCCTCCCGTGGTGTTCACTAATAACCGCACCTCGTTTAAACCCGTTTACACCTGTAACGTTCCTTCATTCTACGCCTTTTTTCTTGCTCTTTTCCCTCAAGAAACCTTTACCTCCATTACGATAATATATCGTATTACACAGGTGTACACCTCATTTATAGTCCACTTATCTCGCCCCAAATTATTGATATTTAAATTTATCCACTTTTTCCATCACACGCGACATCTGTCAGCCGTTCCACCGTTTCGTCAATAGTCAGAGGGCTCGGTATTCGAATTTTCGCGACTATTCCAGTCGAGAATGATCGTTCTTCCAGAAAATGGGGGTACCAACTGGTACCGTGTCATCGTTGGGGGTCAAAGATGGTTGGTGCCAATTTTTGTCCGGATCAATTCGTTCCTTATCGATGCAACTTCTCGCATTCGTTGCCCCGAAGTAAGCCAATATCGGCCAAAGTCTTGGGATTTGCATTTTGCCAACACAGTGACAGCAATGGTTTCCCCATAAAATTTGCGTGTGTCCCTTTTATGGATGCAAGGATTTTCGAGATTTCAAGGTCACTTGGCTTATTTTAAATTGAGTATAAGAGTAAGTAAAGTAGTATTGCGGTTTTCGGAGAGTCTTTGGAGCAGTTATGGAGAAGAATATTAGCGATATTACCAGTAACAGTGGTTGTTACGATAGTTGCTTACATTATCCCGGGAAAGGAAGATGCGGCTCACATGTGCGATGCGGTCTTCGGGGCGGGACACTGTCACTTACCTGAAACAATAAATTAGATACCGTTACAGAGAAACCCAGTGTGTGATATGCACGTATACGTATACAACCACCCACGTGATTTATGCAACACCACTCATGTATGTACAAAACACCTACACACAAAACACGGGAAATTCTATGGCAAAGTATCAGTTTCATCCTTTTTTGCGCTTCTTCGTGTGCCCAAGCGATTTCTGTTTCCCTCAATTTCCCTTTATCGATATTATAGAAGGTATCGGATCCCCAGCGTAAGCAAAACCTCAGCAAAAACCTGGCAAATCGTGCTGAGTCAAATTTTGGCTCCAGAATTTTGGACCACGGTCAAATTTAAGTTTACTCAGGAATCCTCTTTCTGGGACCCAGTGCCCCGAAAATTGACGAATCCCCGATTGGAAATAAAAAATTGTGACGAGGAATTCCGATGGGGAGAAAAATTTGGCTTCAGGCAAAATCGAAGGTCCGGCCGAAAACATCCTCGGTCTCCCACCTTTCGGTTTTTTGAGAGAATTATTAAGGTACTCGTGGGACTTGGGTGCCGGTTTTTAGAAAAATGGCGAATTACCATTTAGAAGAAAATGATTCGAACGGTCATCGATGACACGTGAAAATAATCCCTTTTTAAGATCCTCGTCTCCTATTGGTGGAACAAAAAGTCACTCGCGCACTGTTATTGGGTGCACCGAAGAGCACGTGCCTGTGCCAGTAATAATAAGGAATTGCACGAGCCTTCATAATAAAATTTGACCACGAGCATCCGCAGGCAGGCCGACGAGTCAGCGAATACCGAAACGGCGCACCTGTGTTGTATTACGTGAGACAAGTGCATAGAACAAAGTCACCATAAACCTTCCCGTTCGCGAGTCGCCACATAAATATAATAGGAAGGTAAAGCCTCGTGATGGTCGGTCGGCATTGCCCGCCGAACCGTCACGAGTTACTCGTGAAATAGAGAAGAGGGGGAGTAGTCAAGAAAGATGGAATAAAGGTGGGGAATATGCCATGAAAAAAAGGGGGTAACATAGCAATTCTACACAGTACAACACGGCGGCGTGAAGCACGAGGAAACGTTGGAATGATCGATGGGATTCTGCGCTGTGGTAGTCCCCCCCACCCCCTCCCCTCCCACTACCACTTGACCAGGTCGACACACTCCAGGAATCTCTCTCTTCCCCCTTCCATAACATTTCCGAGAGCGAGTGGGGAGGATTCACGAGGTTTCGCACACGTGCTGTACTACGCGGTTCCACCGGGGTTCCGTAGATGGCGTTGCGTTCGCGCGCCACGGTAACGCCATCTCTGAGCGACCCGCGGAGGTTTCGCGACACGAGGAACTCCGCTCGCTCGCCGGACTCGACGGAGGTGGGATTTACGATGCAAAGGATAGTCGACTCTAGTCACGCTAAAGGAAAAAAAAGAAAAAAAGAGGTATAACACTTAATTGTTATATTGTCACACAACTCACGGAGTTCAACGTGTCGCGTTGATCTGAAAGTGCAGTGCACAATGCGAAATTTATTTCGCGCGAACGCGCACGCGTCCATAAACAAAGGACGTGCGTGGAATGTGCAAACGAATGAAACATCGGGCCACCCATGTCCTCTCTTCGACGTATTATTATTGCCCATCGCTATTTCATGAGCTTAAAGAGCCATCAAAATTCCAACATGTGTCTAATAACGATTAGCTAATCTAGACGATACATCTCCAGGATTCATCAATGTCGTCGTTGTAGTGAACGTAATTGTCAACAGAGACACGAGGACGTAATTCCGAGGACTTTGGGTTTGTTTACGGACGAGGCCGCGGGCGGTGATGATTTTTGGACGAGATAAGACGCCAGAAAAATCCGTCGGTAAAGAAGAAAGCCGGGATACGGATCTGACTCTACCTTACCGGTGTTGGTTAACGTCAGGACACCCCGCTGAGCACGTTATGGAGTGACGAATTTCTAAAAGAGGAAGCTTTGGATACCGTCCCGACAGGTGAGTGAAATTAATTGAAATTTATATAAATGATTGGTAAGAAAATTACTATTTTGCTCGAATATGGTATTTTTCAAATAATCAATTTTGATTTAAAAATTGTTTCGAGAAAATGGGAATTAACAAAGTGTTTTATTTTTATTAATTATCATTCTATGAAAAGTCGAGTCTCAGCTAAATTTACTCCACTTCGAAATTATTAGCCCTTCCATTTTCCCTCCTAACACGTACATACGTCCACCATTAACTTGTAAGAAATGCCTACTATTTAATAAGTACGCACGCAAAGACACGAAGCAGATGCTATGTTGGAAGCGGCATAAGAAGAGGGTTAAAAGAGAAAACGGTAACATTCCTGACGTTATGATCGTTATATAATTAGTCTCACTCGACCACGCAGCGGGTCGCGCCTCCTTACAGTACTGTATTTTATGGCTGGAAAGTAGTGCAAAGCACGGCAAAGCAATTGATCAATATAGCGCCAACAAACCCTCCTATAGCTCGCTATAACAACTACCACCATTACAAGCGACTACAACTATACTGTACAAGTCGCCTTCTCCACCCTCTCGCTCCCTTTCCCTCATCCCTTATACTTCCTCAGTTGGCGCAGAGAGAAACGCACCCCCATAACAAGTTTCTTACTCATCTTTTTCGTTCAATAACTCTCCATCCAAGATGGCCACCGCGGTCGTCCCTCATTGGCTAGGGGAGGGGTGGTCGCAGGCTTCGAGGTTCAAAAAGGGGCGAAGAGATGAGGAAAGGGGAGGAGGAGGTGGTTGGAAAAGCAGTGACGCCATCTATCTTCCGTTGCCTTGGCTCGGCGTAACATAAGGCAAGATAAATTGCGGGATCTCCCGGGTTCTTGAACCTTTCTGGCAAATTGCATAAGAATATCCACCCCCTACTCATCCCTTCTCTTCTATGGCTTCACCCTTACTCTCTCTCTCTCTCTCTCTCTTTCTCCTCTCTTCTCTTCTCTTGCTACCTCGCGGCTCCAATGGAATTGGAATTAACTCGCATAAATCACCCCGGAAGGCTCGCTCTCTCTCTCTCTCTCTCTTTTTCTTCCACAGCAGCGCGCTGCCTTTACTTGGACTACACGGAGAGCTAAATTTTTCCAGCTATACAATAATGGTATGTATCTTCCTTCTAAAATTAGCTTCCTCGGAGGAAGATGGAAGCAGCGTAAAAAAGAAGGTAATTTAGCAATGACCCCGAAGACTCAACTGAGTCTCGCACCGCTTGAATATACATATATATCCGAAACGACGGTAGTTCTTCAACGCGAATACGAGAACTTATGAGAAGGGGAGTGAATTCGTGGCTTTAATTCTTCCTCGTGGCTGATAAGGGCCACGTCCACTTGAGGTTTTAAATTTCCTTTCAACTCTAATCGTACTTTTTTTTTCTTCTTCTTCTTTCAGACGAAGCCTTTAACGACCTTCGAGGATGAGGACCTTCGCATCAAATCCGTGGCTCCTATTGACCGAGTTTGCAGCGACAGGAATTCCAATAAATGATCGTTATACCTCCTCGGTGACACACTGCGACGATTTGTTCCCCAGCTATCCGTTACATTGAGCGAGTTTATTTTTATTTCCTTACCCCTGGAATGACACTCCAGGGTTCATCGTGTCCCCTGTCTCCGCGGACGCACGGTTGGATTTAGGGACTGCGGAGTGGCTAAAGATATATTTCGTCACTCAAGAAATATAACACGACACGAGGGTAAAGCACTTCCGGAAGAGCGAGCCAATATGCAACGGGTTGAAGCGGAGACTAAAACATAACAATCCATTTGACTGCGCGAGTATTAAATTGTATTGGAATATAGTTGAGGAACATTTGGAGAATCGGAACGACAAGTAAATGGAAGATAAAGCGATTGAAGAATTAACTGCTAGCCATTTACGGGAAGAGCCATAAAGCAGTGCTGGCATCTGGTGGTATTCAAGAAAGAAAGAGAAAGATAGAGAGAGAGAGAGAAGGATGGAAGGAGGGACAGAGATGGAAAGAGATAGAGTGAAAAGAGGGAGAGATAGAAGATAGAAGCAAACGAAACAAGACACAGGAGATATAAACGATGCGTGTTGCGCGCGCCTCACGGTCCATTGATCGAAAGAACACTATATAGCTTCATATATAAAATTGGCGGAAGAAAGCCCACTATAAAATCGGTTCCTACCGTGTTATTTATCGGTTCCTCTCCTCAACCGTGATTACACGAACGTACAAAAAAAAGCGGTGGGTGTTGCAACCGGTATAACTATATACAGTTATTTCCTTACCCGAGCCATAATTGGACAATTATTTTCCTCTATTTCATATATCCGATTTTTCGGTTATTGATTATCGATCATCGATTATTATTGGAAATAGGAGCAATTGGAATCTATTGCTTGGGCTTCGAGGAGAGAAAAGAGAGAGAGATAGAGCAAAAGTTGGGCAAACGATGAAGAAAGAAAGAGTTGAAGAAAAAAATGGCAAAGCTCCGTCCATATCGGTAATGACAATTAGCTCAAAGCCAGCGATAAGCGTTACAAGCAGTAATAATGATCCGCCAATTTGTAGGAGCAAGTAGCAATAATGAATGAAGAAATCAAATTTATCTTGTAAACTAGCGTGTAAATGACACACCGCTATTTAAATTTAACCCGTTGCATAATCTCGATCTTACTAAAGTACACATACAGTTATAGTCTTCCCGGTAAAGAAAGTAAGATAAGGAAATTTATCTGAATGTAAAACGCATACACTCTATCTCTGTTTAACTGAGAACTTGCGTGAGGTCAGTTCAGTATGTGTATACAGACACACGTACACATGTACGTATACGTACAATCTTGAAATTGAACTTTACGATTTGTTTATCCCAGGAGTAGGTTATATGGGACATGAGGAAGAGAGAGAAAGTATATGGCCATAAACGTGCTCGTAAAAGCCACAAAACCCCACTCAAACTACGGCGAGACCTCGTAAAATTCTTGTTTTACGATTGCCTGCATGCCTATCGCCGCTTGATAGTATGCTGCCATCGTCAAAAGAGACCTTTAACTTTATTTGTACCTTTCCGAGCGCAAGAAAAAGAGGCTCACCACTACCACGGCCACTAGACTCGCAAACTATTCGCCCCCATATTGATTTACGTGGAAAGAACCTGGAAGGGATGGAAACCCGGTATGGGGAAAAGTCACCAGAAATTGCAATGGCAAATTATCGATTATTCCGGAACTATCCGTCATATCGAACGAGTTTACCCGCTCCCCTGGAACCCACAAATTAATCATCGGTCTTATTATACTGGAATTAGGGGACTTCATTAGAGCCTATTTGCATATGGGGTGAAATTCCGCGCCGAGCACTATGGCAAACTCATTTCAAGTACCCTCTTTGAATTTCTGGGGGTGCGCAGCACCTTCGATTGACCCGTCCGGTACCGGAAAAATTCTCCCTTCGCGTAAAAGGGGATTTTTCGAGACGGGGTCGTATCTCTCCTATATCTTGTCTCCCTTTCTTTCATCGGGACCGAGAATCTCCGCTTTTTTTATTGCACCCAATAACCCTGCTTTTAATTCCGGTAACGGTATGCCTGCTGGTCTAGAGCTCGGCTCCTGGGTGGACGTCGATCGTTATATTATACAATCGTTTCGTGACGTCACGAAACAGAAGACTGTGACGTCAACGGCGATAAAAGCGTAGATACCAGATACGTATCCTATGCTAAAGTGACGTAATGGTCAAAGAGCGAGACAGGCGTATGAACAGCCATCCTACTGATGCGATGGTAAGGGAAGGAAGAAAAGGGAGCCATTATAGAAGGGGCGCGACTAGGCTGTATCCTCCCACTGAAGAAACAGCTGTCAGCTACGTTAAACTTTCCCCTCTTTTCTCTTCATTTGTCGTTCCCTAAAACTCAAAAACTTATCCCGGGGAAGCCCCTTGTGTACACACACACACGCGCGCGCCAGTACAAACCCACCCACTCATCCCTCAAAATGTTAAAATATTCTGGATGTATGTTGGATGGGAACGGGAATAGCTTTGGGAGAGTTATGGCTGCCGCTGAGACTCAAATAACTCTTTAATCCACACGTATCAAGTCGTGGGTTCTGACGGAGAGTGTGTGTATGTGTATGTGTGTGGAGGCTCTGTACTTTTTCTTCTCTTGGCTCGTTTACTAAAAATTATCATACAGAGAGAGAGAAAGGAGGGAAGTGAAATTTCCTTCCCAGAAGTTATTAAAATATTTGCTGCGATGCTTTACGAACAGAATTTTCGGCTTCTAATAATATTTTCTGGCTAAAACTAATTGCTAATTCAAGTTCGCACGTGCGAGGGATTAAAAAAAAAAATTGTGCCGTGGCCGGAGTTCGAACCCACGACCCCTGGATGAGTCATTTGTGACTCGGGGGTTCCTAACCTCTTTCGAACGACAAACCGGGACTCGAACCCACGGCCTTCGGTTACGAGAGACAACTACCGAGCCATTAAGGGTCCAATCCAAGACTTGGAAGCCACTTTAGAGTAGAAACGGCCAGGACTCGACCACAACCGTTCGCAATTAATCGTAACGTCAGTATGGGAGAATTTAGCGTCGCGAGTTCCTACTTTGTAGTCAGTGTAGACTATTTTGGTTCAATCGTTTGAAAATTCTACGCTCCGGGACGAGACCTTAGGTGCTCGGCATTCCCTAGCGGGGAAGAGCGATTCTTAAATTAAACTAAAATTCGAGTAAATAAAGGACCCTGGTACGTGTGTTCGCACACGGTGGGGAGCCAGCTGCATTTGTAATGGTGTGAAAAGAAAATGGAAGTAACGATACGTTTCAACATAAATTTCGGCATTTCCTACACGAGATGAAATCCGGATGATGTGTGTGGCACTTTGCATTCAGCCACGTTTCTGATGCGTTCCTTCATTTTAACTTACGGCCATAATGCATTACCGCGGATCACGGCTATAAAATTTACAAGCACCAGTTATTCCTTATTCCCACTTTTAAACACAGTTTCCAGTGAATTACTGCATAAATCAGCGCGGCAGAAGTTGTTTCATTGTAACATTTGATTATGCTGTTCCTCAAATGCCACGCGAACGACGGTCGCGCCAAATGCACGCAAATTAAATATCGCAAATCCGCTGCCGCTCAACGCATACAAGGAATCCCACGGCTGCGCGCCTTCGTTTAAGCGCTGGCTCGCATTATCCAATTTGTTGGCTCATCCCGGTACCCATCATTACTTAAATGCCCGCGTATCGACTGCCAATAAATTACCGTGACGTAATCACAACCTTCGGAAAGTGACCAATCACGAGACGCCATTGAACCCAGCGAGGGAAACCGAGAAAAAATTGTCTTTACGAAATTTTCGAGAAACTGCCGGTTCCGGAGATATTCGGGTTCGAAGTGACCCTCGAGCGAGAGAGACGGACGTCGCGCGTCTCTCTCGCGCCAATGGCGGAGCCCGGAAACTTCGAGTACCAATATCTCCGAAGACACGAGCTTCCGGGAAATTTCGTAAAGGACTTTTTCGCTCAGTTTTTCGCGTAGATTGCGACACTGTAAAAATTAATTTCCAATTCGAGATTTCGGAATTCGAGGAAAAGCAAAATGACCCATCAGCCAGTGGCCATTGTATCTCGGTGATATCTCTCGCGGATTTGGATAAAGAAGAGTTGAATTTATCATCCGAGAGGAGCCTCATAATTGGGAGGTATCGTTTGGACTTGAACGACTGTCCTTAAATGACGCAACGATCCCGTCGAAGCCCGTAAATTTTCGAGTTTATTTGTCGTTGGATTTAAAGAGTAAGAATGAGTAAGTGTATATACTTTACACGCTGCCGTATATCTATATATATATGTATACACGTTGTACGTCTCCATGGGTTCCAAGTTCGGTTTGTTTCGTCGTTCCATCCCGACGGACCACATTCTTTGCTCGCGACGCGCATTGTTCCTCTTGTAGAAGATCTCCTTTTTACCCTCCTTCTCTTTTTTTCCCTCTTTTTCTTTTAGTCGCTTATAACAAGCTGGACAAGTCTCGGTTTTTACCTTTAACTTCCCTTTTTTACAACCGAAAAACGCCTTGGCATGGATTTATGGGTTTACGGTTGACCGACTGTGGTCTTTTTCGCCTATGATTCCTTATACTGTGTAAGAGGAAGATCCTTCTTCTTCTTCTTCTTCTTCTTCTTCTTCTGCCTCCTCTTCTTCTCCTTCTTCGTCCCCGGGACTTCTTTGCGCTGACCTTCGGTGGAAAAGCAGCATAGGACCCTTAAAGTAGGATCCTTACGTTACACAAAACGTCCTCGACTTCGCCGTAGCTTATCTCCCTCGCTAATCCTAAGACGTGTCCTTGCGCCGGCAATGGCTTCCCAGATCCTTGCGTTTATTGTGTTTATACCTCTCCTTCTTTTCTTCTTTTTTTTTTCTCTTTATTACACCGTTTGACTGCCATTCTCGAAACAGCCTTACCTGTATTCACACTGCGACCTAACGGTGCACTCGGAAAAAAAGAGGGTACTTGACTCGGGCCCTGCGATTTTTACGATCGAGTCCCATAAAAACGGGGGCCTTGACAGGGGCCTTGCTTCGAATGGCAATTGCGAGTCCAGTCCAAGACTCACAGCACCTCGGGGTGTTAGGCGCATCACGATTTTTGACCGGACAATTCCATCCCGGGGCCACAGTTAGCAAACCAACCGGTCGAATCGGATGAAATTTGGCCCACGGCGGTCTCTGGTGATCGCCTCGAAGCCTCCCGGAAGAAACTATCGAATTTCGAAGTGCGGGCATTTGGGCCCATTGGCTCTAAAAAGAAAAATTGGAATTTTCTCCGATATTGCGTCACGTTTTTGAAATTTTACGGGACGCGCAGGGTCCTTTCGAGTCGCCTGCGACGCGAATAGCGAGGCAAAAAAACGGATGACGATATTTGAAAAAAATATATATATATATCCGTATCACTACTCATCGTCGTCTTTATCGATATAATTGCAAGATACTGAAAGATTTATGTGCAGCTTTTTCTTTACGTATCATTTCTTGTAGGTTGGATGAAACGGCGAGAGTGTGTTGGTAGGGAGAAGAAAAAAGATAGGGAATATACTTTAACTAAGTATAGAGAAAGAGAGAGAGAATTGCCAAGGCAGCGCTAATGTCACCCTTGGAAAGAGATAAGAAGCTCAGGAATACCCCCAACCCCTTAGGAGTTTGTTCGACTTGAATTATGTCGACGATTTTTATTATTCGCGTACTTTTCTTGGCCCTTTTTTCCTTTTCCTTTTCTTCCTTCCCTATCTTACGACGCTTTCGTAAACGTGCCCGCCACAAAATGCTAAACTTTACTTTTGCATTATGTACAACTATTCCCTTTTTTTACCAAACGTACTTTGCAAATAAATTTGCATTTTTTTTCAAACAGGCTCTGACATTTTTCAAAGAGAGGCATTATCTCGGGGAATTGATTGTTTAATTACAGCGCGCCCAGAGTGTTCGTCACGAGCGGCGCTGGGAGCGACGGCAAAGCTCCGGCTAGAGTCAACCAAAAAAATCCCTTTAAAAAAAAGTAATTGCAATAATGGTCGTTTGGTGAAATTGCAGGTGAAGTAGAAAATGCAATTGAAGGGGAATTTAATTGGCCAGTAAATTAAAAAAAAAAATTTCTAGCAAAAGATGCACGAGACCCAAAAATGAACCGAAGAGACACTATCGAAATTGTCACACAACGAGTCTCGAGAGTCCCGAAATTTTTCAAAATGCAGTTTTTTAGCTGGTGCAGCTTTGGATAGCAGAAGTTGCATTCTCGATGCACCTCCGCAGCGTGAAAACTCGATGGGCCAAAAAAAAGGGCAAAATTATGAGAAACGACCTCGCGGGAGCTACAGCCGGGTGCAGTTTCCAGGTTTGCAGGGGATCCAGTCTTGGTGCAGCTAAGGTTGCAAATACATAAACAAACGCACACACGCGCAAGCAGCGAGAATGTGATAAAGAGAAAGCCATACATATGTATATTCCATACATCTCTTTGCACATAATCTACATAGTTTTAGGTGGCCCGGCTGTGTATATAGATGTAAATGTAAAAGCATATATACTTATTCTAGTACCAGTGTACCGCAGAGGGATGAAAGAGGAGGGTATGAGGAGAGTTATGACGCCGCACAATTAGCAGTTCGTGTGAGAGAGATCGATCGCCAACGAGAACATACATCAACGATGCAACGCCAGAACACGTATCGCAAGCGCGCCTATAATGCACTTTACTATTTTCACCGATTTAACGAACGTTATGCAGTTCATCCTTCCTTCCTATTTTTTCCCCTTTTGTTTCTCCACCCCTTCTCTTCTCTCTCTGTTTTTTTTTCCAAACTGAAATTGTTACCGTAGGGAAAATTGGATTTTTGTTTCCGCCGCCGTTAATCTTCCCACTATTTATGTCTAATGCCGGAAAAGCCCGAGCTTGCTCCATCTAGAAACGCGAGCTATCAAAATTGAATGCACCCCTTGCCTCATTCCGCCCCTTGCCTCATTCCGCCCCGTGTTCCTCATTCCGCCCCCGAAGAGCGCAAAAATAATAAATAGCGGCGGTACGACGTTACCTGACGAGGTCAATAACCGGGGCCATGTCCGTTGGATCCTCAGTTTGGCGAATACGATTTCGACGTCATCGTCCAGCTTGCGTTTATTCCATTTTTTTTCTGTTCTCTTCTCGGGGATGCAAGCGCGTAAAAGGAAAAGGGTTCACACCACATAAACCGAGGGAAGAGATGCGCCTTATATATAAAACAGACACAAACGACGGGTATCTCGAGAAAGGCGCGTGCCACGGTACTAAGTTACGAGGCGTTTATGAGCCATAAGCGATTCCAGCGAGCAGATAGAGTTACTTAGGAAACTTTATTTTACTACTTTTCGAGGATAACGTTTATACCGGCGATATAACCTTAACAACACTTAATAGTAGAGATCACAAGTGCCGACGACGACTACAAACTACCACGACTATAATATGGGCTACTATGACTGCCTGATTTACAATGGAGGATTTTATACCTTCGCCAGCAGCCTCATGGGGTTCCGAAAAAAAGAAGAGGGGGATGGGCTTAGGAACCCAATGGGGTGGAGCCTTGTCACAGGACCAGGATGGATATTCGTTCAAGTGCGGCAGCGAGAATCGAAAGGGCGTAAATCCGCAACCGTCAAAATAGTAAAAAGGCCCTTTTGGCACTGGGTCGAGATTTTGGAATCCATGGTGTCCATAGAGAAGTGGAGAGAGAGAAGAAAAAAAATGTTTTCTAACCCCGACCGAATTTAAATTTTGGAAATTTTGGTGATCGATGCGAGGATATTTTGTTTATTAAATTGTTATTAATTAACCGAAAAAATTATTAAAGTTTTATTTTTTTATCGTAAATTAGTGGATTTTTGGGACACTAGATACCCCAAATTTGACTATTTTTGAGGATTTTCTCACTCTTCGTTTTGACTCTGGGTTCGGTTCAGCCTATTCTTTGATGCAAAATACGTACTTATGTCTGGAGGCGTGTTTTTGTCTAACTTTCTTTTTGTGCGGTTAAATTTATGAATGGGACGAATGAGAGTTGGAGTAAATGAATTTCCTCGTGGCGTGACTGATGTATTTTAAGTTTGATTTCAATGAGAATAGTTCTCATTTGCTTGCCTTCAAAGGGAGCCAACAGCAGCAGCGCTCCTCGTCTCCGATTCTCGACTTTGGCTTCTTTTATGTTGAAATTAATCGGTCATAATATTATTCTCTACGGGTTTATCAATTATTCATGGTTTTTGTGTTTTTCGCGATAAATTATATGCGCTGGAAAAAATTTGCAAGGCCTTTGAACATTTTTATAAATTTTCTTATTGAAATTAAATTTTTGACTTCCCCCAAAAATGGGGTAAAAATTAAAGTTTCGAAATCGGGGTTGGACGAGTCATTTCTAGGGGTAATTTGACGCGTAGAATCGATTCCAAAACTCTATTTTCATGACACCCCTGCGGAAATAAATGAGCAGCGTCGAAATTTGGATCAAGAGGTGTGGTTGACCAGGTGTTGGGAGGATACCGAAGTTCGAGGGCGGTATCTATTAAAATTCAGCAAAACCCGAGACTCCCAAGGAACGCAAGGGGTTAGCGTGTGTTAGTGATCGTGACGTTGCGTTGGCTCTCGCTTTGATTTACAGTCTCCTGCCATGTATGCGACAATGTCCCGGAACTATTTAACTCCAACAGCCACCATTTTTTGCCATTCGTATTCAAAAACGTTTCGTTTTAGTAGGTGTCAAGTTCTAGGGTGGAGCTTCCCGGAGTAGGGGTTCGGGAAAAAGAAAAAATCCTTAGGTGGAACGGAGTTCAACACACAATAAGACAGACCCTGTGGGGTGCATCCGAAATAAAAAAAAAAAGGTCGCACAGAAACGAACGTGCGGAGGAATAATTTCTTTCGTATTCTCTACGGGGGTAAATGTCCCAGGGTGTGGGGACCCAAAGGGCGTAAGTCGAGTGCACCGTGGAACGAAAAGTAGGATCCTCTGGTTCTCGGGTCTCGGTGTGTAGCTACTTTTCACGCGCTGGTGAATTCCTACAATGCTGACAATTAATTGCATTTTTGTATCTTCCTTTTTCAAAAGGATTTTCGGGTTTCGTACACACACACACAAACACACACGGGTTATCGTCAACACTCGCACAGGTCGGATGCGTAGAAAAGCATTGAAAAATCGTAAACGTATGCGAGGGTTGAACAGATGATATCTGGGCGAGTAAATATGTAAAGTAAGAGAAGAAGTGGATGCCGAGTTCTCCAAAATGGATGGATCCGTACATTACGTATGGATGCGTGTGATGTATATGCGGGGACACGAATGAGGAATGAATTTTCACGGGTTGAAAAATTCCTCCTGCCATAATAGACTGCGTTGATAATAATATATATTAATACGGAGTCCCTGGGGATCACATTTTTATGTTAATTCGCCGAGATGAACATTTTTTGGGGTCCATGGACTTCCAGAAGTATCGGAAAGGGTATTTACGCGTGGATCCAGGAATTAATTACGAGCAATTGTGCGGCAGGACCTTTCTAATCCATGGAGATGAGGATTTCAAACGAAATTCTACAGGGCGACTCGCCGATCGGGCGTTCCAGAATTTTTCTTGAGTCATTTTGAAAAAAAACAACGCGAAAAAAGTTTATCGGAAAAATGTGTATTGATGCTGGAAAAATTGCGGAAATTTCCCACGGATGAAAATAAAAAATATGTATATGGGATTTCTATTAGACGTAACGTCGGAATAGAATAACTTCGAGGCACGACGGTCTGTTTTACAAAATCATTATTCTACAAAGATGGATCTTGATAAGAAGTGACTGACTAGTCGGCTTCGAGCAGTCGCATGCGAATTAAGCAATCATAGCAGTCTGTATAAGCTAACGCACCATTCGTCACTCAACGTCAGTTTGAAAAGAGACTCTTTCATCGTGAGTAGCATTTCTCATCTCTCTTTTATATTACCATTTTTCAAACGCCGTATAAACTTTGCCGCGTATTTTTAATATCCAATGTATCACATATTTCTTTGCCGGGACCAGAAACAATAAAAATCCGAGTCAACAAATCAAATTTAACCTGAAAGACAACATCCATTTTCTTTAAAATTAAATTCCAAAATAAATCTCTTCATCGCACGCTAATTTTCAGCCGGGACACGCTAATTTCCAATTGGAACACGCTAATCTCCGTCTTGAACACGCTAATTCCAGTCGAAACAGCTGAACTCCGTTCGAGACACGCTAATCTCGAGTGAGAACACGCTAATTCCAGTCGAAACACGCTAAACTCCATTCGAGACACGCTAATCTTCAGTAGGAACACGCTAATCTCCAATACAGCAATACCAAGGGTTCGAATTAGATCGCTGAGTTAAATTGCAACTCTGACAGCTACTCAACTTGACTCTAGCTTGAATTAAAATCACTTGATCGAGAGGGTTTTAATTCGATTAACCGGGTATGATTTGTTACCCCAAAATTCCCGATACCATCCCCAATTCCTGACCGCGAAGAATTTCTTTAATCAAAATGCAGTAATTTGCACTTAATCAGACGCTCAGAAGGGACTGTCAGTGGGATTCCACAGCTGGACACACCCTCTGGGGGGATTCCATGGAACCACAAATTCAACAGAAATATCCACAGGAATTTGGAAAGTCATGCGAATTCCAAATTTGATTGATTCCATTATTGCAACGTTACGTGGAAAGGCATACAGCCTGTATATGTGTGTGTGTGCAAAAGGACCTCGGAATAGTGTAATGTCGCCGGCTAACGAGGAGAAGCCACTATATTAACTACTCCAACGCTAGTGAAGCCTTACTAGGGATGGTTGTCAGACGGGTTGGTGGCTTGGAGGGTTGATACCCAACCTACTAGACAGTACTGGTGAGAAGGGTAGAGCAGTATTATGGCGGCAGTGTATTACGCAACACTACATGTTGTCTGCACTTACTAACACACAAATTACCGTGGGTTGAGAAGCCCCGGCTCAAAATCCACACGTACGAGTGCTGCCAAAAACGCCAACGGTGTCTCCGTTCTCATTATTTATTTTGAAAAAAAATTATCGCTAAAATTCGAGGAAGAGCGCGAGTCGTAATTGACGAGAAGGGGAGGGGGCGAGTGGTAATAGTAATAAAAGGGAAGGAAGGGGGGAAAAATGGAACCTCGGCATGGATCAAAAGACTTCAATGGAACACGTGCATGTATAGTCCGAGGCTGGATGATATAACAAGAGGAAGAAAAAAAAAATGGAGAATTACACTTACAACTTGTGACCGCAAGGCCACCGCAAAAACCACATAGTATAGGAATAAAACGAGCCAAGTACAACCAAGTACACTGCTGCAGTATCGTGTGCACGGCTTTTAATAGAGTGGAGGAAACAACGTTAAGTTAAGAGAAACAGAGAGTACAAAAAAGGGGTGTGAGACTTACACAGAAATAACCACTGGATACGATTCATAAACTGGCAATTATTACCTCGCTCTTTTTTCCCTCTTGTCCTTCCATTTTTTCCCTTCGTTTAAAGCCTTTCAAGTTCTAAAGCGGGAGACTGAATTACTGTATACGCCACTGCGCCTCCATTTTTTTTTGTCGTCTAACGCTCACCGCCTAGGCCTAGTCGGGTAAGTCGCACCACTGGGCGACAAAGAAACATGGTGTCTCTATAAGAAAACACCCTCGGGATAAGTGAAAAATGTGATATTTATCATAAGCGATGAACGTCGGACCCGAAGGAGTCAAAGGATATTTAATCTTCGTTCCATAAAAGAGGAACAAAAATATGGGGCAATTTTTCCGAGTATTGACAGGTTAAGAGGAGTGATAGAGAGCAGAGGCAAGGCAATTTATCGAATGATAAATTCCGCGTAGATGGGATCGCGTGGTTAGATTAAACGACAATTCCGCTCGCCCTTCTTTCTCCCCTCACTCCTGAAATTAAATATAGGGGTCGAATTGCAGTTGTAGCAAAGAAAGAACCATCGTAGGCTTCATTTTTTTTTCACTCTTTTCCTTCGTGCCCCTTCTTCAATTCCCACACCCACACGACCAGGCAGTACCTTCTTGCTGCTGCTCATGCCACCACCACTAACGTAGCGACATCTATAGTTACCGTGTAGGTGTGTTCCACCACCATCGCTGTTGTTACTATTTCTCTCTAACCTTATCTTCTACCGCAGACTTTCCCCCCGCCGCCACCTCAGCCAAAACACCCCGACATCACTCCCTTGTATCTGAAAGCCACTCAACCAACCCTCCATTCCTACCCCGGGGGGTAGTTACTAACTATAGTTAGTCGTGACGGTAGTGATGGTAGTTACCAACCAGTCACAATATCTCAAACTACTCCTTCCATCTTTTTTATTTGGCTCGTCGAGGAGAAGCAGGTTTAAGTGGGTTTAAACGCGGGCACGGATTTGCATCTTTGATTTTATCGGTGGTAAAATAAACACTACACGTATGTAACATCGGTAAGCCTGTAGGAGTGCCTCTGAACCTGTAGGTTAAAAAACTACTTTACCGATAGAGGACCTGCAGCACTAACGCCTTTGGTATCGTGGCAAGGGTAGTTTTTTGAGTCGAAAAATGCGCAACATTTTTTTCCAAGTGCAGATTTATCAATGCAATTTTTGTACGACAGAGAATTTAAAAGGTTTATGACGTACATAACTACAGCGAGTCAGTTGTAATGCAATTTTCATTGTCGTCCAGTCACAAGTAATACGAATATCACCTATAACGTAAAGCAAATCGTTCATTACTCTCTGGAGAGTTGTAACGAACGTGCAATTTGATACCTCTCTGCTGTATTCTCATCCTCCCGACAGTACGGGATTATAAAAAAAAAAGAGAACAAAAGAAAAAGTATCAGGGTCAGCTATAAAAAGTGTGGCAATTCAACCCTGACAATTAAACACTCAAGTAGCGAAGGGAGGGAGCGAATCAACGATGTCTACTCCGCTGGCTCGCAGAAACTGCCATTTTAATATCAAGGACATTCAAAACACCAATTGTTCGAAATTTGTTTGCAAAATTCACGAAGAACTAGTTAAATTATACTCCTAAATAAATTTCCGAGCGTTCAAGCTAGTAATAAAAAGAATACATTAACCACCACGCTGGGGGATAATTATAGCTGCTGTAGGTAAGTAAATTAAAAAAGAATAGTTAGGGTCGGCTGTCGTGTTACAAGCACGCAGGCTCCCCCTCTCTCCCTTTTTCAAACTAACATGTACTCGGTAATGGAATGGAAAAAAAATGGGGAAAGTATTTCATAGGTCACGACCCAAAAGTATAGAACGGCAACTCGAGTCACCCAAGAATGAGTTATTTCGAGTTCCAAAAAAAATTATTTTTCTGTCTTTCATCTTAATTTTGAGCGTGAAACTAGGAACCGTCCGTCTCCGGTGCCCGCTCGCGCGTGAATGCCCGCGCGATCGACAGCACTAACGGTATCGACACCCCCCACCGCCCGGACCCCTCGAGCACCGCCTCTATCCCCTCCATCACCAGTCACCAAAGCCACGAGTCGCTGGTCGTCATCTTCTAATGCGCCTAGAAAATCAGCAGGACGACGTACCGTTGTCCACAATAGCTCAAAATTTTCGTAGAGAAATAACGAATTTTATAAAAAAACATTCATAAAAATCGGTGGAGTAGTTTTTGAGTTAAACGGGAATAAGTAATCCTCGAATTTCATTCAGGAGTCAATTTCTCTACCACCCTTCCGAAACTAAAGTATCCTTTTCGGGTTAAGCGTCTACAAAGCCCACAAAAGGTTGCACCTATTCCCAGCCTCCTTTTTCCTTTTAAATAAAATATATTATTATATCATTAACCTTGGGGGGATATCGAATGGGTTTATGCTCCAGCATTTCCCGTACGTTTAACACACTAATTACGAAGTAGACCAACCTGTTTTTATCTACACCGCTTCAGGCCTGTTTCTATTTAATCAGGTTACAACTAACAACGACCTTTTTCTTCTCGATATCGTGAAGGGTCTCTCTATTTTTATCACTTAGAGGCATTCTTTCAGGATCGTGCATATATGGCTTCCATCCTTCAGCGCACGAACAATGGGCACGATATTTCCTTCCATATCAGCCCAAATGAATCACGGCCTCCCATTCAGCAGGAAAAGCTCCACCTGCACGAAGCTTTTCAATTTTGGAAAATTATAATTATCGTGGAAAGCCTCCCATTATTTTTCAAAGAAAAAAAATAGAAAAGAAATTAATTTCCCAGACAAACCAATTCCGAACCTGGTCAAATAATCGAAGACTGGAAGACGCAACGGAGGTAAGACCACCGGATGTTTTTGCACCCTTACGTGGTATACAGAATCCCAGTACTCCCGGGTAGACAAACCCCCTTTACTATATTCCAACCCCTATCAAGAGGAGAAGCAGGGTTGGACGAGTGTGCGGGCAAGTGGAGAGAGAGAAAGAGTATAGTATGGTGGTAGTAGTAGGAGTAGTAGTATGGTAGTAGCAGAGCAGCAGCGTGCTGCCCGCACCAGGCGCCCCTTCGCATATTTCACTGTGAATTTACGAGCCTCGATACGACAGGGAAATTGCAAGAATGGCGGAGTAATCTATCTCTCCTTGCCTCCGCGGGCTCTCTCTTCTTTTCCCTAGATCTTTCTCTCTTGCTTTCTCCTCCATACACGCATGTATACGTACGTATTCGTGTGTACGCTACACACGGAATACAAAGAAAAGCTATCTTCGTCTCTGTCTCTCTTATAGATAAAAGGGATTTGTCTTTGGGGTACAAGGGGTGGTGTGAGCACCTAATTGTGTTCTTCAGATAACATAGCATCTAACGTTCTTCTTTTACCTATAGGGAATATCTTGATCAACAACTTCAGTCCCTCGAGAAAGTCTGCTTTTCTGCTCACAGCGAGAGAAAAATATATTATATAACTTTTAGGTATAACAATTCATATCATTTGGAAAAAACTTCCAGTGAGTTACCGCCGCGCGGTAATTGCAAGGTGGCTTATTTATGGCGCTACTAACTATGCCGTGTGATTGGTACAAGAGCTCTTCTTCACCGAATCTTCGGGTTCCTAGGGACCCAGGTGCCTCCTCGTGTTCGGACCGCGCTGGGTCTAAATTTGATGGAGCAACCGAAGGTTGAGTTGGCGCTTTAAGGCCGGAGTTAAAGCTCTGACGAATGACCAGATCCCAGGCAGTGCGTCACTCTGGCCGGAACGTGTCTTGTTCCAGCTGTGGTTCCGTTGTACGTACATACGTACAGTCGGTGTACTGTTATCTGATTCCCTTTTACCGACATGTATATTCACGGATCCATGGTAGCCACGGTGGTGGCTAACAAAAACCAGAATAGCTGGACTACAAGAAAACCGAAGGATCAAAAGTGACCATTTTCGTAGGAATTGTCCTGTTCGGAAGACCCTCGATGGTCTCGGTCGAGTCTCGGGTTCGAATCTCGGCATCCACTTCAAGGCCAACCCAAGGTCACTGAGAGTCCTAGTGGCTAATGCTCGCGAATAACAAATTCCTGTGCGATGTTGGTCTCGATTGAAATTGATATGAAGCAATAGAGAGGCGAAAGAGAAGAGGCTACGAATAAAGAGATTACTCCGGCAACACACAGCGGTGTATACATTGCTTCTACATTAACGTTATTTCTGATGCATCTGATGCAACACGAGGTTCTCTTCGGCATGAATTGCAAAGCAGTTCATTAATACCGCGAACAAGTTCTTGCTCAACAAAACCACGATATATATATGTTACATATGATGTATGTATACCGGGTTTTTATTTTATCGGACAAAAGGAGCCAACGAATTCAACCGAAACAGACCCGGTCTTCAAGCTGGAGACCATCCACGAAAATGGTACCCGTCTTTCGATTATCCGCAAACCCGAAGAAAAGCTATCGCCTGCTACCGCCGCTTCGTTGAAATCCCGAGCTAAGACAGTCCTACACGCGACAGATAAAATTATAACGTAACTTCACACAGTTCTTGTTGTTCGGATGGAAACACACTCCGGGTTTGTGTATAAAGCTCTGTAGAGAATCATAGGTAACTGTACTTGTTTATACATGGGTAATACATAGGAAGGGAACATATCGTCCCTTTCTCCTCTTTCTCCACTTGCTGCTAGTGCTATGGATACTGCTACCTATATCTACATACCGTATACCCGCGGCCGCCGGTCGGTTTAATTTAACACAGCAGCTGTAATCCCATCCATTACGTTCGCGGTAATATACGATCGCTCGAGATTCATACTCCGTTTTTTCACTAATTAACAGACGGGACAAATCGCTCTAGCAATCCGCCCCACTCTCTCTGTGCTCCACACTACCCTTTACAACCCCCTGCGCTTCACTTTCTCACGCCTGATAACGCACCGATGTCTCCCCCACTCTAATTTTGTACCTTCGCTTCCTCGTTGCAGCTGATAATACTTTTTTGGTACATTTTTCTACCGTCCTGGAGGAAAACTGGGCAAAGGAGAGTCGAAGTTAAAGAAAAATTGGTGAATGATACTTTTATGGGGGTCAAATTACGAATGTAGTAAAGTGTCTACTATGGAGCGACGCTCCCCCCACTTTCATAATTTCCTTAATCTTATAAACTGCCACGACTACGAATATCCATTTTCGCTGAAATATAAATCAATTTCAGTTGAAAAATCCGTCATGGGGCGATGCTTCCCCCACTCCCAAGAGTAGCTCCATAACGGACATGTACTACATTTCCCCTCGAAAAGGCATAAAACGCTGCTCATTACAGTCACGACGGAGATAAATGATCCAACCGAATAAGAAACGTATACCGTCGATGGGTACTAAATAATTAACACGTTCATTAATCAATTGATACATCGGGCGATCATGGGAGTTGTTACCGACGGTGTTGAGACGTGCCAGAGACGCCGTACCGCTATATTTTGATGAGATGAAGATTTGAAAACGGAAAAAACAATTCGAGAGGAAAAAGAGCAAATCGAAGACCAGTGGAGGAAGCTAAAGAGACACGTGGCTACCGTGGAGAGGCAACATATAATAATTTAAGGGAGAAGAAGAGAGGAGGTGGCTCGAGGTGGCATGAGACTAAGTGTTGGCAGTTCTTATGACGGTGTAACATTATAAAAGAGAGACTGGCGTTGGTCGGACAGAATATTTTAATTGGATGGCCACGGCGTCGTCATCGCGCGGCGCTATTTAATTAACTAATTAATTTCACGCGTTCTGCGGAGACAACATTCACATATCTTACGTTTATAGCAACAATTTCAACTTTGAATAATACCGTTCGTGTTATTACGTTTACGGTGTTTTGACCCGAAGAGGGATCGAGGGGGAGGAATTGTCGAGGTGTCAGCGAGGAGAGCTCAGGAAATCCTCAGTCCGATGAAATTATAATAATAACAATAATTTACATGGGAGATTCCGCGTACCCTTTAATTATCCCTCGCTGCACTGGGAGGCGAGATTAAATCTAGCGATTATAATTTTAATCATTTCCATCGTAAGGGTTCGGTAGACGCCTGATATATATATAACGATAGCGTTATGGCTGCTCAGACCAATGACCAACGAGGCGCAATATGTTGAGGGTAAAATTTGCATTCCATAAAACATATGCTCGGAGCATGAAATAAGGAGATGCTTGCTCAGCCCTCCATTTTTTTGGCTATTCCTGATGCCGCCTTGTACTACCTCGCATAAGTATATATTCTTAGCAAGGGATGAACGATGAGCCCAGGAGGATTTCACAAAAGAGAGGACTCTAAAAAAGAAACGCCTGGAAAATCGTGATGGAGGGAAACAAATCAACTCGTCTGTTGGCTCGCTCAAAGTTTTTAGTGGCGTGGCTCCAAATATTTGCTTTGCCTGGTAGACGGGCACACCGATGGAAGCAACGGCAGCAACAACAGCAGTGTGCAACGCTGCGAGCGGTAACAGTATAGCAAACATCAGCATTCGCAGTGGCTCCTACCTCTCTTTTAGTTACATGCACACAACTATTTGAAGCCAACAACCCACTCTCCCATTTTGCTCATGGATATTGTTACTTTGAGAGTAGCGTCGTCTTTCCTCCTCCTTCCCTTCGCGTTAACGCTCTATCCCTCTCCATTTATACACACCCTCTCCACTGACACAAAACCCTCTAAAAGTCGTTGCCAAGAATACGTTCTGAAAACCTTTCCATCATGAGCATTATTATCCGAATGCCACGATATTGCCGCTGCATCGTTGCTCATCCTCTTAACTATCATCTTCTTAACAATCCCTCGTACACTTCCAGCTTTCTTCTTTTTTTTTATTGCGCTTTTCATCCCTCATTCATTTTATATTTATGTCCGCGATATAAGTATCGGCTGGAATTCAAAGTCGATTACGCCAGACGATGTATGGACGCGTTTCTGGGTTAAGAATTTCCTCGCTCGACTCTCGACGAGAAGGAGACATCGATGGTCCTTATTGTACGTCATCGTCATCTTGCGAAAACTGGTTTCGTAACGTCAAATTGTCCTCCGGAGTTGCCCTTCGGGCAGGTACGAGACCGGCTGCCGACTCCTCGCACCATTGAGGTCTTTGACGATAAAGCGCAATCCATACAACAGGGGGACCCAAGTACCTGCATCGCGGGACGACTCTACCCATGACTCCAGCGACAAGGGTCGTGACCTCCGAGCCTCGATCGTATCTGGACCCGAGTCCTTTTCATCTCTCGGACGGGCAGGAAGCTTCGCGTGGTTCCTGGGACGATCCCTCGGCTAATGTCTGGGGACCTAGCCATCGTCGCACCGTGTTACGAAAATTTAGCGTCCGGTGGGACAATTTCTCGCGGAAGAATTCGCTAATTTCGAACGACGCCACTGGCAGTGAAAATCCGGTATAAATCTTGAGGAACGATCTGTAGCAAGCTAATGTGTATCAAACGGAGGGAAGGCATAAATGTCCGGGAGTCACTTGGAAAGAAATAAAAGTGTCATTACTATTTCTAAAATAAGTTTGTACACATAAAAGGTTTTCTCAAAAGAAGAGCATTTGCTTTTTGGTGAGACGCCTAATTTGTGTTTATTTCCCCGAGCGAAGGAAGAAGAATGGTCACGGCGAGGAGAAAAAGGAGGATTCGAGACAAGAAAAGAAATCCAGTGTGGGACCCTATGAAGAAGACAATAAGAAGCAGAGACATTCAAAAGGAGATTCCAGGCGTTTCGAATGTGTGTTCGCGTATTGGCTAGAAGTGTGTGTTACACTCCTTGCATACGTAATGCCTCAAATAAGGGGGTTGCGAATTTTTCATCCCAGTGGCTCCCTAACGAGAAACATTTTCGTCTTATGGACGAGGAAGTGTTAGAGTCGGGGCGTCATTTTGTCCCGGACGGCCATTTTGGAAGTTCAGGGCCGGAGGAAAATGGCCGCCGGAGGCATGCGAGAACCAAACGCGGAAGTGAAAAAAATTCCTGGCGGATAATTATACGATTGTGTCGCGGGCTAGGCCGCTAACGGTGACGGGAAGGAAAGTTTTCTCTCGGAAAGCCGGGTTGAACTGTCACCGTCCGCCGCCATGTTGGTGGCAGCAAAGACAAAATAACACATTAAGAGAATTTCCAGTGAATTTGTATGAGAGTCAAGAGAGTAACGTATTTAGTGTCGTTTATAACGAACTATGTGTTCTTACGCAGAACTTACAGTGGGATATTTATTAACGGCTGGCACCTTGGCAGCCATTTCAAGTACACACTATTCAAATACCAGACGCTTGTTTCTAACGCATCAGCTGACGAATGGTTCTACCATTGACTACGTATACGAAAATAACATCAATAAAATATACCTACGTTGTTTCAAATCGTTCTATGATTCATCTTCGCATCAGAAAAAAATATAAAAAAATTGGACCCGCCTATATACGTGTGTGTGTATGTGTGTGCCACTGTTGGTACGATAATTTGAATAAAATGTGTACCTCAAAGAAAGGACAACGGCAGTCGTCGTCGCATTGATCATACGAATATTCACGGCAATATCGGATAATACAATTTTGTGCATCACGGAGCCGAGGTAGTATATAAAACTATATATATTTATGCGGCAAGAACGAGGCAACGAGGCAAGAGGTATATAGTTACATGGGCTCAAGAACGATCAATCAATGTTAGCCGTCGGACGGTAAAACAATACGATGTTGCCTCCATAATTGACGGGAATCTATCATTCGACTTTCGCGACTTCTCCCACTGAGGCTTGCGCTTATACCCAACGATCATATTATCCCTTCGGAGCTTAGCTGCGCATACATTTGCCCGCTTTTTTTGTTTCGCCTCGTATACATAACTGGCACAAATAACTTTGCATCTACTTGATTCCCTGAATTGCCCACACCCCGTAAGAAGCACCGCTGTGTCTCTCCTGAATCGTAATTGCTGCCGTAAAAAAAAAAATGGATCTGCACAGTCTCGGAATAAAATGGAAGGTGAGCTAGTAGGAATTTTCAATTGATAGAAAAAAATATCATGGGTCTCCCGAACCCAAAGTTTGAGATTCCAAGAGCCAACTGCCTGGGGACAAAGTACTGAAAAGGTCGCGTGACTTGTGACTTCGCATCCAAGAAGTGATATTCTCGTGTTTTCTTTATGGACAAACTGAAAGTCGTCTTTGAACGTCGGTATATTTTCGGAGACTAAAAGAAGAAGTCTCCAACCTTTGAAGGGAACTCTTGTCATATTAACCGATGCCTGAGCAGTCCCTCCCTGCGTTTTATAATAATATCTACCGACCAACGAACATTTCCTGCAAGTACGAGCAAAATCGAGCTATAAATATAGAAGTATATATCCTCCAGCGCCACCTATCGGAATGAAATATGACTAAAAACCTTAGTCGTCACCTCAACAATATATGGTGTGAATATGGCCTCAATAGGTTCAGTGGTTCGTTAGTGATATCGCGGTTTACTCACGCATCGTGGGTCTTACATGCAAAAAAGGTACACAAATGCATCTGCAACAATCGAAAACGTCTTGTATTCGAAAAAAATGGAAACAAATTGAACCAAGAATTGCCCCACAAATGGAATAAACAGCGAATATCATTTGTCACCAATCCTTCGGTTTTAAATAAACAGCCCTTCAGGATCGTAAAGACGAAAAGAGTCGCATAAGCGATATGGAGCAAAAGTGTTTTAGAAAGATTTTCGTGGAATCCGTATAGATTCTTATTTTCACTGCATTGACGGAAGTAGGAACAAGGGACTACTATACGGTTTACTTTGTACCACTTTGATCTCAGGGTATCATCGATACCCCAATAAAAAGGAACCTTTTTCCCCGGCACCCAACAGAATCCTAAAGCCTATCCGAAACAAGAGGGTTTCTTCGCTAAGGTGAAAGGATAGGAACGAGGAGAAGAAGAAGAAGAAAAGGAAGGAGGGATCATGTGATAACGGTGTTGGAATTGGTTGAAGGAGGAAGAGGAGAGAAATACTATAGGGTGGGAGAGATAGGCAATCCCCAAATCCTTGAGCTTAACTAATTCCCGTATGAGTTACGGGCAAGCCACGGCTAATACCAAATAAATATTCGGAATACAGATTATGTTAATCGCTGAGGATGCAAATTAGATAGCTGTAGAGAAGATATAGGTAGGCACCAGCCATCCAACCGACCAACCAACTCTTCATGTTCTTCATGTTTCCACCTTTATTTAGAAATCTCATTTATCATTGCGACCCGTTTCATTTTGGAAATTAAGGAAGACGAGAAGACGTAATGTTTAAGAGCGAGACGCAAACACGAATACAGTTTCAAATTTGAGTCTTGTGTCATACGTTATCTTATCTGTCTTTTTTTTTTCTTTAGAAACGTCTTCATAGTCTACGAAATTCGGGGAATGTACATGTCGCGTTGATCATTATCGGCTTGTTTGTTATTTGTTGACACCTACTATAAAAACGCACGTAGGAAATTGCGTCACCGAGAGCCTGTGACGAGTGGCTAGCCCGAACTGCCTGCGCGCGTGAATAAACCGCATCATCACTGACAAACCACTGGACCTATCGAAGCTATATTCACACCTTGTAATATTCGGACGAGGAGTAAGGTTTTTAGAAATATTTCATTCCGATAGGTGGCGTCGAGGTCTAATATTTTTTCTCACCCCGATTTTGATACCCTTTGCACCTCGAGGAGGTAGCATTCGGTGACCCATCCTGTACATAATGGACAATTACTTATACATCGTTAACGCTTGCCTGCAGGAAAATCAGTGGCTGTTATCATTTTTCCAGTTCCTTGTCCTGGAATTTGAATGATACCGTTGATAGGTGAAAGAATGAGTTATGGCTTGAGATAGTGTTCGTGCGCACCTATACCCGTATGCATGTATATACAATCCTAGACTGCAAGTGGCAAGTAGGTAAGTATCTTGCAAGTTAGGAGGAATACACTTACAGCCATTGTACACCCCAACACGCTGACAAACGTGTGTATGTATGTACCGAGTACATTGTACCAAAGTTGCGAAGGTATAAGGAAGGTTTGCACACACACACACACACACGGTCACACATACACGCAAGTATGGCAGATACCTTCTACATGTAGGTAGATCGTACCTTGGAGTTTACCTTGGCGGTAAACTCCAGTACGTACCTACTCGCTAGGAACTCTACTCTAATGCAGAGTAATGTTGATTTATGTCCACGTTGGTCTCGTTTTATTCTCCCCCTCCCTTCTCTTTCTTGTTCCCCTCGACATCCGCCATTATTCATCCAACGAGGAAAATCAAGTTTTGTATACGTATATATAACACACTCACACACACACACTGACGCTAAAACTTATCGGAAACTTTGAAGGGAGTATCAAGATTTACTGTATGATAAATCCCAAAACATTCCCAACTGGAAAGACACGCTCTTTTTTGGAGACTTATTTTCTTATTACTGGTACATTGAGTAACGGTCGTTTTACGTTGAAACACAGGAATTTAGAATATTACAAGCGTGTGCAGTTCCTTAGCCGAGTTATGCTGCAGAAAGCTCCCCTATGCGCAAGAAAAAGAATAATTCCGATGAATGAAACTCTGACTGACAACTTCCATGGAAGATAAATTACGGGATTTCATTGACAGAAAAACTGGGATCGGAAAATAAAATGTTCAATTTTCTGAGTAATCTCGGAAGATGAATTATCGAGTTAGAAAACCTGATTCCATAAATCTGGATTGCTGGGACTTGAGAATCGCGAGCTCTAGGGTTGTCCTTATCAGTTCCGCCAGTGTTCGTAGCGAAAGGGGGTTGATCCCCGATACGAATCTCCCGCCAAGGCGACATTCGGGGTCGCTGGGCCAACAAAATGGCGACTGGACGCCTCGCGACTACTTTCGGAGTGATCGCAGCCAAGAAAAAATTTCTAGGTTATGGTCGACAAATTTTCTTGGACAAAAATATTTTTTTCTTGATCAATCAGCTTCCGGGGCTTAACTTACGAGTGGAGGATTAGAAGAAAAAAAAGTTTTTGTTGATAAAAATCCATTAACCATACCCAGGGGACAAATAATTAAATTTGCAAGTGACGGTTGCTTCCTACACGCGTTCGCGGAAACGGAAATGGATAGTCAACCGATAAGCGCACTTTTGACCCTTTTTTCTGCTTTTCGATGCTAACAATTACGAGAAAGAATTTCACGCCACCTATCGCGTGTGTCATTGGTTAAAAGTGACACGCTGCGGAAACGGAGGGTTTGCAACATGGACATGACGATATACGTATACGTGGTGATAAGGCGATATGCAATAGCGTACATGAAGGTGCACTATACGAAGGGTATACCTCGCCACCATGAGAAGGTAAAGGATAAGGATGGATGTTGTGTTGTATATAAAGGACGCGCGTGGGTAAATGCTTTATTGCTGAGACCTCCTTTGTTGAAACTATGGTTTCATTTCTATTGGCTAGAAGGTGTACGTGTATACGCAAACGACATGTGAGTCGAAGCAACATACATACGTTAAGTGGTATAACGCGAACTTTCTCAGCACTCAAACTCAAGTAGAGAATCGGCGAAGGAGCGATACAAATGCATCAGTTTCACGGCTCGTCGGACAAGACAACGAGATTCATGCCCTCCTCATGCATGAATCAACAACCTTTTCCATATTTACATAACAACGCTTTAAACGTATAACCCCAGCGTGCATTGTTGTAAGAATGACAGATTGCAAGTATGGATAAGCATTGGCGTTCGATCGCACGGCCAAGAAATATGTATACAATTTCAGCCACGGTATTTTTATCTATCCTAAGGCCTCCTTTGATCTACTTCGCTCGGGTATCAAGTGCTTATTGATTGATCCGCATTGCGACTGTTATTTCGCAAATGTGCAGCCGTCAGCCCGAGCCGGATGCGGTACTCCTTCATGCCGCATGCTAAGGCATCAGTCAGGCGTGGCTTTGAGTTACATCTTCATGCACCCCCGACGATGCGGTCGCTGCTCGGAAGACAACCCTTGGCTTTGGTCTGGGTTTGGGACTCAGAATCGAGCCCGGGTGCCTGGCGAGAGCCTTACAGGGCTGACGGTGACGTCACTAGGACAATCCGGATCCAGTATCCCAGGATCTGGAGCGATAATCCTGTCAAATGGCCATCCCGATTCGGCGAGTGAGGACCTTAGCGAAAAGAAGGCGTGACGAGATTGCAAAGTAAAAGGACCCAAGCCTAGCGTCACCCGCGCAGAGGGTGACATGCTGCCAAGCCGGTTAGGACGAGGCTCCTCGAGCCACCGGAGGCAGGTGAATATAAGCCAACCGCAAACTGAACCTCTCCGTGGTTGGGTGTGTATGTACACGCGTTTGTATCTATCGGTACACACACACACACACGCGCGCGCGGCTCGTAAACCGTCTGCTTGAGCGAGTAATGCATGGGACCCCGTTGAAATTCACCCTTGCAACAGACCAGCGGCGCAATTAGTTCGCTCAGCGACACGCTGGAGAGATCCGCGCGCATCTTCATCGTCCAACCGACCGGTGCAAGTTTACGTGCAAAGCTTCATATCTATCTTTCCCTCTCTCTCTCTTTAAACCACTACCACAAGGAAATTAACCATCTCATGAATCATTGGCTCTCTGCCTTTATGCGTTAATCCTCATGTAACTCGACTTCTCTTATCATTAACGTTATCCCGCTTGTTGCCATTAACACCTCACATTTTTTATCCAATCCTGGGTCCGTTTCCTCGCATCCTTTGGCGGCCGAAATTCGATCCACCACTCGCTAGCGATGGTGGCCAGTGGCGGACGCCAATTGGGGCCGCTTCCCGAGCCGTCGATCAAATTTTGGCAGTCCGGTGTCGCGTAAACCGCTGACCCCGTGCGTGACTCCGCGGGACACGCAGCTTTGAAGGCTGTTCCTCGCGTTACGGGCGTACGACGTCGGTGCATTGCGTGATGGTACATTTTAATACCACGTAGGTGGCATGGCGGAGAGTCCTATGCAAATATAACAGCGGCAGCGACGGTAATAATAGTATTTACCAATACTAATGATGCAAAACCCCGCCGGTAGCGTGGTCTCCGGCGTTTTTCACCGCCAGGATTATTATTACTGGCTTTTTATTTTCTTCTTATTGAATTTGTAGAGGGACATGCCGGCGTACGCTGGGTGTTTTGTATGCCAGCAACGCGTGCACGCGTTACGCACCTTTAATCGTTTCTCTGTACGTGACTCTGCATGCTCTCAAGCCTATGCTCGATTCCTCCAAAGTATAGATGTGTATACATATATTATACATACACGCAGCATTTTACGACTTTCAAATCGTCAAGCTAAACTTGTCTTCCAGCAGTGTAGCAGCGGTATGAGAATAACAGATTTGTGCATTGCGTAGTTCCACCGCTTTTTTTTTCACCTTTTCTAGGCTATCATGGTGAAACACACGTGTGCAGGATCTTGTAACGCACTTTTGCCCACATTTTCTGGATTCCTCGGATGCCGGCTCCGCTATGGCAAAAACCTTCGCCAACACCGCAATGGAAAATTCAAATCAATGAAGCAATTCCATCATTAAGGTTTACACTCGGGACCCGATGTATGACGTCAGCGAAATCGGAAACCGAACCCGCGACTCGCACGTGGATGGTTGCCGTCCGTCCCTTAGCTCGTCACCTGCCTTCGACGGTAAATCAAATCCTCGGACGATAATTCTTCGGATCGGACTCGAATAATGCACATGTTAATTGGACCATTGCAACTGACCGTACGCGCGCGTATAATGCATCATAAGTGGGTTAACTCTCGGGATACAGGTCGAAGCATGGAGGCTGTTGTATTCTGTGCAACCCGTCGAGCGTAAATATCATTCGCATATCGAAAGCGCATACGATATCAGCGTTTTGCAAGTTCGCACGGTCATCGAATGAGTGCAGCAGAACCAACGACGCGTGTGACTCATTAATGCAACGCGGTTCCTGTAACTTCATCGAATCACAACTCCACAGCTCGTGGATGCATTGTGCTCAAAACTATTTGCCCTTTTCAATGCTCGCTAATGTCACTTCGTTGTACATCGATGACGTCGCGTCGTGCCCTCGCGTGCCAATCCGCGGGCACATCCGCTTCAGCGGTTTTGGGTCAATTGGGGGGCTTGGGCCCAGCTTTGGACCAGACTTTGTCCTGTCATGGTCCTGTTTGGCGCAAAGGAAGCCATATATGGCCGATGGCTCTGCTCCGTTTTACGCTGGCCGGGCAAAGCGTGGACAAAAAGGTCCAGGATCTTGAAGAAATCGGTATCGAATCGGCGCAAAAAATCGTCAGCGATACGACAACGTTTGTTAGGGGTAAGACAAGACTAAGCGGAAATCGTGGCAAGGAAGAGTTTCAGCGGCAGAGAGCAGGTTCTTACGCAAAGGACGAGGAGGAGAGGGAAGATGGCGTCGGCCAAAGTCGCGCGGCGAACCGGTTGGTCTGTCTACTCTTTCTCTAAGCTTTTGCGTGAACCAGAATCTAACCGGGCAAGTGGATTTCACTTGAAATTTTTAATCCCAGCGCCTACATAGGAGAGGTAAGTAGGTGTGCGAATACATAAAACATGAGCCGCGCAAAAGCCAACTTTTACATATGAATTTCGGTTACTTACAAACACGATATTATTTAATATTTGCAATTCCCCATTGTTGAACCAGGGCCTTTGTTTCTCCACTTTCACAAACCCACTCGTAATGAGGATAAACACTGTTACGATATTTTAGACCGAGGGCTTAAGGCGAAGACCTTAAGGCTGTCTCTCTTTCTCGAGATTACTTCGATGCGTTTTTTTCCTCTACCCGGTCTCTAAAATCGCTAAAGCCGAGCCGTGGCGAGCGGCCATAATGTACTGCGGCGGCACAGAAAGGAATAGGTCAGCACGAGGCCTCAACGTTGACCACTCCCCCTCTTCTTGTACCCCTCATCTCCCGATTCACGCTCACTTTACACCTACACACTTACCCCTTCTTTCTTCCCCCTCCCCTTCCATTTTGTTTTCGCTTTATTGCGAATCCTTTCGGTTACAACGCGTTTCCTATCGGGATAATTAATAAACACGACAACGCAGTTGGTGACCGGAGCCATGCTCATCCGGGTGACGAATTTTGCCAGCCCAGAAGCGATTCTTCGGGTACCCCAAAAATAGGGGGTTGAAAATAAAATCGTCGGAGCGAATGGTCTTGAGGTTTCGAAAAGATACGAGCAACGACATATTTAAAATGCAAAGGGGCCTATAAATATCGCGAAAATGGAGCCCCATGCACGAGTCCTTGCTGTTACGGGACGTGGAAACACACTATAGAAATATTCTCGCTGCGAGGAATGAGCGTTTGCAAGATGTACGCAGAAAACCACTCGACAAAGTTTCGCGTATATAGCGACACCTGTAACAACTGCTTTCCGTGGTAAAATCTCTCACGAACGCGAAGACACACCGTCCCCAAGTACAGCGAAAATAAAATATACAACATTCTATTTTGTTGTTCAATGTTGTATCATGGAAACAACAACGTTCGTAAGTTTTTCTTTCCTTTTTTTTTTGAGGAGCAGCACAGACTAGCATGCAGCGCCTCTGGCGACCAGCCAACGCACCACGCGCTCTTATCCCATTGGCTCTCGCTTCGAACCAATCGGAAGCCAACCGATGATCCAATCGGCGCCATTTAATTCCTAACCTACAAATTTCTTCCTCGACCCAAACCTTGATTCTCACTTATCCGGGCTATTGTTGAGTACACGTAGGAAACAATTAAACGTCATCGGGTCGTTGATTAAGAAGAATTAAATATTCAAAAAGCAAAAAAATGACAAACCAGAAAGATCGTACGTAGATAAACGGAGGAACTGAAGGACAGAAGAAGAAGAAGAAGAAGAAGAAGAAGAAGAAGAAGAAGAAGAAGAAGAAGAGGAGTCCCGGAGTAACACAGAAATATATACAGTTGATTCAAAGTCCTCCACTCGTAAGTCGTTCCTCGTCGTCGCATCTCTTAAACGCTTAATTAAAGCGATTGGATGGAATCGGCATACGTAAATCTGTTGATGCACACACATATGAGGAAAGAGAAGAGAAAGGTAGGACTTCGCAAGGATTAAGAGAGACATCGGATATCCAGCTGTGTTTATTCCATACCTTTAGCCATTTCAAGTTATCGTTAACGGCTTTATCGGTTTGTTATTATATACATATACGTACACACGTATGAGCACACATGCGAGCGTGTATGCGTGTGCGTGTAGGAGAAAGAATAAGAAACCTTCATAGCGTTCTTTCTTTTTTTTCACTCCAACCCGTTTCCTTTCTTTATCATATGGCCGGTTCAAAATTGCATGTAACTTAATGTGCATAAGTACGCCGAGGAATTATTGTTATGCTTGTGTTGTAATTAGAACTGGATAAGAATGAAATGTATGGATTCGCTTTTTTGCCCAACTTTTTCCTCCACGGAGGTGCCTCGCTTCATTGAATAATCCCTTTAAAAGGAATTATTACCGTACCGATGTATTGGCTCGTATGGGCAAAGATCGATAGTGCATTTATTGTAAGTGAATGTGCACGTGTGTGTGTGTGTGTGTATCTTCCATAAATAGAAATAAATAAATATCGTCAGGAACTATTGCAGCTCTCTCTCTTTCTCCGTTTCCATGTGCATGTGCATCCAAGTGTATTTATTTCAAAGATCCTTTCGCGTATAGCTTGACGACCCCAATATTTCTTCATTCCTATTCCTTCTGCATAAATAATATTGCTATTTGAGAGATTTCTTATTTACTTTACTGCAGTCAACGTTTGTCGATACTTTTTTTCTTTCATTTTAATGTCAGAAATAGTCCAACGGCAGGGCTGACGTTACATAACCTCAAATTCCCAAACACCAGCGCCTCTGGTGCGCGCCACGGTGAACTGGGACCAGTGGTTCTCAATTTCCACGAGCTTAGCATGGGATCCTTGGTGTCGAGCGCCTCCAACGTGAGCGTCGGTGAGTTAGAATTATGGAACAGCGCCTCTGGTGGTGACGCGTTGAACCGAACCCCCCAAATCTAGCGGTTGGGGTCTCCCGACGATAACATTATTTATTTACAGTCAAGTAAAAGCGACTGTGTCCCTAATCAAATTTGCTAGCCCCTTTTCTCTTTCCACATGAATTTTCTCCAAAGGAAGAAGTATCTGCTTGGACCTCGGCGAGGCCATAAATTACCATAACGCTGTCAGAGATAACTATAAAACCTAATTGGCATCTTATTAGACAAAACGAATAGAAACATTAGAGGATTTGCTTTTTCCGTACAGCCTCTCTTTGGAGATATATCAATAGAGACGCGTTTTAAACGAAGCCAAGGTGTGATGTTAGTAAATCTTTACTACAATTTTGCAAAAGTTAATAAATACGTGTTTGGAAGACAGTAGAATAAGAAGAGAACCTATAAGAACACAGGTGTTTCAAGCTTCCCATGTTAATCAGACGTAAAGACCTATCCTGTCGTTATATCGCAAAACCTCACACATATGCAAATTTCACTCGTGCATAAACATCCCAACACAGTACGTACGACATGTATATATACACATAAGCTACAACATTTCACGCATGAGGAGAATGATAAAACTTATAGCCGGCGTACCATTTCTTATGAAAAACCTTCCTTTTATGTTCATTTACATACGTTCGTACCTACTATACTATTCGACGGATCTTTTTTTCTTTTTTTTTCATCGTTTCAGCGAAACAATTATAATCAGATTCAAAATTACGTAATGTGACTTTTAAGATGGAATTCTGATAGAAGGGAAGAGGAAAGACGACCCGTAATGGATACAATTATTTCGAAAACAAGGAGTCATCCTCTTCCAATCCTGAAACTCTATTTTCATATTAGAAAATTACCCAATTATCGCATTTTCCAATCGACTGAAATCCATTTCGAGGAATTAAGTCGCCAGAAAATCCATCCCCCCGACGCTACCGCTAGAGGCGCTGGGTGCTAACGTCTCGAGAGGTTATGGTCAACGTAACGGTTCCCGCCGAGGCGCTTGGCCTCCTAGCGGACGAAATGCGAACCGGTGAGTCGAGTCGAGACGCCGTTTCCCGCAAGTGAACAACCCAGAAGCGTAATTTCATTGTCTTGGGACTGCTTTCTTTTCTCGCTGGGATACGAAAGTTTGCGAAAACAAAGAGACAACGCGAGAAATTAATCACCAGGCGTACTTTCGAATAATTTCCAAAAATTGAGCAAAAACCGCGGCGAGCAGGTTAATATATCACGGGATTTTTTTACGACTGCTCTTATCTTGATAGATCTTAGAATTATGCGACACCTTAAGGTATATTCAAGAGTGTGATAATCTCTATATGCCATCGCAAAACATAAGCTAGACTCGAGAGGAGGATATATGTTGTGTGTCCCTCTTCCTCGCCAAGCTTTTTCCTTCTTATTTGGTAATGACGTCATCAAGCATACACGTCCTCCGAATTTGATAATCTCGACACGTACCTATTTTTGGCAGACTCGTAGAAGGACCAACGACGACGGCTTCGCTTTGCTTTGCTTGCATCGTTCGATCGTCCATCGATAATCAATGAGGACAACGACAAAAATTATCGAATCCCGCTATAAGGCCGTTGCCTCCCGGTTTCTCACCAACGCCATAAATTTTGGTCAATGAAACTGTCGACAAGGTTGGTCCACCATGAGGCCCCGTCAAAGTCGGGCACGAATCTGATCGGACGGAAAAACCTCGAAAAGGTGGAATTACACGAGACAGCAGGATGTTATTCCTTGTTGCCGAAGAATTAGCGAAGGACGAGCGCAACGTACCGTTACGTTTTATGTACTTTTCGGCCAGTTTTTTTTTTTACGACACTTAAGGGAAAATTTACGACGGTTTCCATGGTCAGGAGGAGGCATACGCATGCATATATTCCACCGGGGTTCCGAAACGGAAGCCAGGTAGCGGACGAACAGGTGATGCAATTGGAATTACTTGACCTTTGCCGAAAAACGTTTCGGCCTGGCCTTGCATCGCCGTTAGCCGGCTTTTTTTAAAACTGTAACAATGCACAAATCAGATCCAAGGAATTTCCGTACACAAACAGACCCGGCAGCCAAGGTTTCCAGGATTAAAATAATGGTCACGGGTCCCACGTAGTGGCTTTCAGCAAATTCTACGTGTTCGAGGTGGGCTATTTTATTTTTGGGGAGTCGATGTATGGCGGAAGTCTAGATTTCGTCGAAACCAGGCTTTTCCGTGATCGATAAAATACTTGAAAGCGTATCAGTGCCTGCTATGATTTATTAAAGGCGTGACTGATTCAGCATGTGTTGGACATACACACACATTCACACGGACTTGGTTATCAGGCGCTCGCTGAGTTGAGAGCCATTTTGAAAATTAATGGCCCCGAGTTAATTCACGGCTCTTTTTTCGCCCTCTCTGTCTTTCACCAAAAGACGCGTACGTTCTTCTTTGAACCGAGAGCTTCGGTTTCGCTTGAGATATCGGCAACCCCCTAGAGTTTAAAGGAGGTAAGACACGGAAGGTGCGCGTGTGTGCGGACACACGTACTTATTTAGAGGTACGCAAGCCATTGGAATTGACAACCGACCAATTATATTATCGGTACAAGAAATCTCGGAATCGTATCTCACTAAATGAAACTATCAACGAGCAACTAATTGTAGATGACGCATCCAGTGTCTTACAAAGCATTTTTTGTCATTCTCCGCACGTAGGCCGAGGAAGAGCTTGTATCGAGAAAGACAAATGAAGCGTGTACCGGCCCGAGATTTGAGGAGTATCGGCTCTGAAACCTTCAACGAGCCAATAAAGTTCGTGTAAGCGACGATGAGAGGCACTTTCGGTGTCAACTCGTCGTTACATTGTCCGTCACATGTCGGAACAGCCGGAAACTTTGGAATACAAATCATCCCAAAATACTCGAGACCGAAAAAAATGTCTAATTCCAAATTATTCAAAATCTGAAACCGCCTGGAAATTTTATTTCCTTTCGCCGGAATAAACGGTCCGAATTATCGACAACGTCCTTTGCAGCACCATAAACTTCAATTGCACTCGCAAGTCAATAAAACTAACGATAACCGTCCAAATAACCTCGTATACGAGAGAGCAATACATAAAACCTGAGGAGACAATGATATGATTATTTTTACAACCGATTCGCCCGACGTAGCGGAGAAGTTCTTTCCCAAACCACCATGTGTTCCGTCGGCAGCCATTATATAAAAGTATATAAAAGCACGAGGAGAGAAGGAAGAGCAGCGAGCGAAGAAGATGAAGAAGAAGGGCGGCAAAAGCATTTAAATACTCGTAAAGTTAGCTCGTCCTCGTATATACGTATATATACATCCACTCGCTTTTACGACAATTCATATCACTTCTACCCTTCTTGTAATTTAACAGCCCCAAGTTTCGGCAAATCTTGGATACCAAACGTTCAACAGGCTAATAAACTTCGCCTCACTGATAAATAATTTCAGCGTGGAGCCTCAAATTGGCGATTAACCGGCGAATTTTTGCCGAACCAAAAATTCAAAAACCCGAAACGAAATTTGACCGAGAAAACGGGACTCGGCACGAAAAACCGAAGAAAAAAGTTGTTTACGAAATTTCCGTGAAACGCATCGTTCCCGAGTTACGAGGGTTCAAAGTCTCCACGAGAGAGATAGAAGTTGTCTCTCTCTCTCTTCAATGGCAGACTTCGACAGCCGATATCTCGGGAACTGGAGGGTCTAGAAAATTTTTGTAAAGACATTTTTTCTTCAGTTTTGAACGCTCTTTTAGACGGTGCCGGATTTTTTTACCTATCGTAGATAAAAAAATGTTTGTGAGTGATTTTTTTGGGTTTGGAGTTAATTTCCGTGGATCCGACGTGGTCCCAAGGCGGGCCAAGGCTTGGAACAACAAGTACCAGTGAAAGAGTGAAGTTTATGAACAAGAATAAGGGATTATCCAAGATAAGAAACTCTGGGAAAGCTACTACTACACCTCCTCTTCTTGCACATCCATTTTTTCTTTTTCCTTGAGGTTGATCTAAGAGCTTCGCTCTTATTCGCGAGCCTCTTTATCATCCAGAGGGTTTGTTAAGTTTCGAGCGTCACTTATCTTCTGGCTGGGGGCGAGAGAAGAGAAGAGAAGAGAAGAAGAGAAAGGAACTCATTTTTTCTTTTCTGTTGTAAAATAAGGGGTGGGGTGAGAGAGCACCGAGAGCAAGGTGTGTTACAAAAGAGAGCGAGAGAGACGGATAAAGGGGTTGTATGCATTGGGTTGATGTTACACTACTTACTACCACTACCATTGCGAGTTCCACCAACACTCCAGTCCACCCTTTAGGAAGGCAACTCCCAGTAAGTTCTCGAAAGTGTCGGGCTAAACTGATATGAGAAATGGTCGCTTCGTGATGCCCGTGGGGGATGAAGACACCGGCTACCAGGCTATTCGTTATGGCGCAGGAAGGATGCATGTATATATGACGCTGTGGCGTACGATATTATACATAATACTGAAAAGAAGAAGATCAAGAGAGAAGCGAAGAGTGCAAGCAATACTCCCGGACATTGCCAACGTCCTTCCAGGGGCCACCTTATCGTCGGCCTCCATAGTTATCACCGTCCACCTTTTGTCTGCACTAAACAGTGGCCCAGATACAATTGGTTGATCCTGATCTAATTTCACCCGATGGAATTACCCAAAGTCATGTCCGGGTCAAGGATTTTCCCAAACCTCGTTATAACAATCTGCTGGGTCCCAGTAATTCTGCTTCAGCTGTGGCCTAAGATCTCCGGCGCTAAATTCTTCAGTCCTGATCTAATTTGTCCTCGCTTGGAACTTCACATAAAAATAAAAATTTTACCCAACGAATTTTGAAGATCGATGCGGAACCAAAATTGGTCCGATTTCCATGTAACCAAAACCGGTGTCTTCTTCAGTCCTTTTGGTACCATTATTTTCCCGAAAATCGTGCCGATATTTTTGGGAATGTTTGAGACGAAAATGAAGAAGGAAGAGAAGAAGAAGAAGAAGAGTGAAATTCCTGGTACAAGAAGAAAGTTTAAGGGTAGTTACGGAGGTAAAGAGTAACACGCTTATCATTGCCTGCAGCCGTGCCTCTACCGTCGGATCCTTATTTATGGCCTGTGTCAGACAGCCAACTTATACGCTATAGACTTATAGGAGAGCCTTGCATTTGCACCTGAATACAATTTTTTTCTGCGACCACCAATCGAAGGGGATTTACGATAGGAGGCATCCGGACACTCCAAAAAGAAAATATCGCCCGCGAAATCTCGGATTAAGTTACAGCCGGGAGATTACTCGCGGCACTTGAATTACCATTGCGAGTGCGAAGAGTCTGAAGCAGTGGTTTTCGAATTTTCAAAATTAGCGATTTTTTTTGGAGGTTCTGGGACAACACTGATCCGTCCATCCCATTTTATCGTCCATCGTCAATCGTCGTCACGAAAATGGCACCCGTACTTGGGGAACGTCCCGACGAAATTTCCAGCAAAATGTCGATAACTGGGAGACCAAATCGCGGGAGTGTACAAAAAAAATGGCAACTGGCTTGCGATTTACGGTACCGAAGTGTCAGTCATAACACGAGCAGCAGCCGACGGAGCATGTGCAACGTTTTGGCGGGAGTATTATGTAAACTTGCAAGGAGCAACAATGGCAAGTACGTGCTCGTCCTAAGGACGCCCAATCAATAACGTGGATCCAAACGCCCCCGTGGCACTCAAATGGCACATAGAAAAAAATCTCAAATGATCAAGACTTACCGTTAAACAGCTTATGGCAAAAACGTGTCATTCCACCTGCATCCCGTGCTCGTCATGATAAACTCGTGTTTGAACCCTCCTCTTACTTATACTTTATTACCGTTAACGTATACAGAGAGACGAGAGCGAGTCGCGGAAGAGACAAATCTCGACTGTCTCTCAGTGAGATATTTAATCAACAGGCTTTAAGTAACTAGAGTCCTCTCTGTGTGTGTTCCACGTATACGTATACATGCATACATGTAATTCATAAGATACGATAGAAGTGAGAGAGGTGATGTTAGATGGAAATAATAAAAAAAAACCCTTATTGTTTTAAGGCCACGCGTATATAAGGATCGCAACCCACGGGATGGTTTATCGTTAAAAGGTGTTATCGTTATCACGGAAATGGGATTTCGCTCGTTATTAGAACGCTCCCTCCTCGCGGGCCAAAGCAAACTTGTCGGATGGCAATACGTGAGTTAAATGTTCACCGCGGATGGTTTACGGCCGATAGTCCCCACTCGGTGCCGCCATGCGGCGCTGGGTTCGTGCTTGGCTCCTCGTGTTCACCCCACCCTCGAGCCCGCCGTAGCCTAGAATCGTTTTCTCTCTTCCACTGCCTTCATATTTGTTTGGTTGCCTCTCTTTCGCTCCCTCTGGCGTTAACTCTCCCTTTGTCCAGCGTGCAGAGAGGGGCGGGAAGTAGTTTGGTTTATGCCCAAGTGAAGGAGGAACGGAGAGAGACGACGTGGTGTGTATAAAGTAAGCGAGATGTATTAAAACCACGCGTGAACGGGACGGAGATGGACGACCCAAATGCACACACTGCCGCGCCAACACGTAGCCGCTGCGCGCGTGTGTGTGTACGTGTGTGTATAAAACTCGTGGATTTATATGCAAGGGCGTTGTTAATGGCGGAAGGGTGAGGATCCAACTGAAAAGTGTACCTCTGTCTTTTGCCCCGCTCCGTGCATCATTGTCTTTCCATCTTCGTTGGCTTGACCATCGATGACGTAATGCCACCACGTGACGATAAATCCCGGCCAATCAAAACGCGCCTTTAGGGTTCAAATCTCGCGCCGGCAGGGATCGAACCAATCGGGGGGGGGGCTCGAGTGTGTGTACGTACCTCCACCGTAGTCCTCGGGCTGTGGTTATCATCACATGCACGTGCAGGATTGAGCCATTACCTGGTGCTTGGCGTTATAGGTATAATTATATAGCGTCGCGATACACATCGAGTAATGGTGATTTGTGGCGTTTGGCTTCTCTCCGCTCTTTCTCTCTCCGTGTATACACACACACACATACACAGTTAGACACACACCCGGAGTTATACCGTTTCACATCCACGTGGTTTTGTTGTAGACATATACATACACCGACACCGTACCGTGTGCTTCTGGTACATAGCTATAACATAACCATGCTTGATACGAGCCGATACGTATTTATCGATGAATCGAAAGCATGGAATTTTAGCACGGGGACTAACGGACTTGTTATCGAAACATCGCACTTTCATTCACACATCATATGCACGTGTCTGCGCCTCGTTAAATCTTACACACCGCTTTTCATTTGATCTACGAGCGTTTAACCTCCGTGTTATTAACTTCATATTCTCATCCTCATTCTGACTCGCCTTCGCGCCATTTCAATTCCATTTGCACCCCCCAGTCGGTACCAACACTTTCCAAATTTATTCCTCTTCGTGTTTTCATTTTTTCCTGGATTGGATCTCGTATATTCCGGGTGCAAACATGCCGGGTATCGGGTCAAATTTATGAACAATGAGTTTTCTATTTTTTAACAATTTTCGCAACAATACTGGTAGGGAAGGTTTCGACCCGGCAACAGCGCCATCTTCCGGATCCATCCATAACAACATATTGGACGTCGAGCCCAAGACCTTGGATGCGCACTTTGGGGCCACATAGCAACAGATAAAATTCGTGAACATCTTTTACCTGATGTTAAAGAACGACGACAGCGCCACCTGTCGGAAAAATTTGTGTCTAAATCGATCCCACATCAACTTTCAGCCTTTGGAGGTTATGTCATAAATGAAAATCATCTTGAATGTAAGGAGTAGCGTAGAATGGTACCGCTAGGGACCGTAGGAGGGCGCTGACCAGGCCGTAAATGCGCGAACGGAGAGAAAAGGAAGAAAAACGATTGCGCTCATTCATAAAATTAACAACCCCTTGCCGGCGAAATTTGGAACGTCATAAATATCAATCCCGATCCTATCAAACTCAAACTGTTCAAAATTTCCGTGTCGTTTTAGCCATATGTCTTCCACCACTTTTTAGCCAAAATATGTTCCCGGAGATTTATGAACAGAAGATATGATATTTTGCAAGAAATGAAAAAATTTGAAAAATTGTATATACATATTTGAGTGAGACGGATTGCGAGT
Organism: Gasteruption jaculator; assembly: GCA_949825005.1. NCBI lineage: Eukaryota > Metazoa > Arthropoda > Insecta > Hymenoptera > Gasteruptiidae > Gasteruption > Gasteruption jaculator. The sequence continues at coordinate 584,187 of OX463764.1, read as the reverse complement.
GATGAAATCACGAATGGTAGTTTCATTCGTCCTGTTGTCTCTCTATTTTTTTCTGGCCTGTTCAAAAATGTAAAATGGCTGTACATATATATGGCGTATAATGCACACACCCACGCATGCATGCATGCATACCCACCTACCACTATAGCCGTACTATTACTCCTCACAGCAATATAATAGCAGTACCTACTACAGTAGTTCCTAGTTGTCGGAGTATCTCCTTCTCCTCCTCTCCCATCCCTTGTTACTTTTCCGGGGTTGCTTTGCGGCGGACAGTTTTGGAGAAGATACCGTTATTATAGCGCATGACACAACGAGTGGTATCGACAAGCAGGATATATTGAACAATAAATAATATTGAGACGTAAAATCAATGAATTCGAGCTTCCTTCCCGGTCCTCACATATAGATATACATATATATATTTATATATATATTCAGATAATAAGTTCAAATGTTCGAGCGTTTGAACCGACAACATTAGCTGTGAAAATATCCCCAGCCGGTGATGCACAATCTCGCTTAATAATTACCCGCGTCATTAATGGACTCCTTGTAACCGATTCCACCCAAAATTATTGATATCACTAAAAAAAACACGCTCATCACACGCTCGCCACACGCTTCTTCTTTACATGACCTTGAAATTAATGTAACCACGTTTGCTGGAGGATTTAACTACAAATTTTTGTTACAAGGACAAGGTTTATGGGTACGACTACCGTGCGGACAATTATGGACACCATGAGACACACTTATGCACATCAAGTGATCATCACTAAAATCTTGACCCCAAATTACCTAATTTCGAGACCGACCTAAAACAGTTCGTTTCGGAGGAGAAGTCTTAATTTAATCCTAAACGCCTAAAATCACGGCACCTCATCCACTTTAGGAGCCCATTACCCTTCCTTTATCCACCTGCAATCTGCTTCCGAACCTCTGACAGGTATTCCACTCATATATGGAGCACCGTACCTTTCAATACCAACACCGACACGTGTGCAAATGGTGTTTGAGTTGGGATAGGTATAGAAGTGGAGGATTCTGGTAGCGCGCATTCACAGTTTGACGGAATGTTATTGCGGTCATAATCGCAGGCGCCAACAGGTGCTATAGCTCGTTGAAGCCTATGAGTTTGCTTGCTTGGCTTTCTATACATACGTACCGAGAGTGTGAGAGAGAGAGGGACAGAGGAAGACTATGAAATGGTTCACGAGAAATTTACTGGTGGATAAACGGCGGCTGCTACCTATATTACGGTTATGTGGCTATAAAAGAGACCCCTTTGCCGTATGAAACAATAACAGTGACCCTGAAATTAGTACCAAGTATCGTTTCACGATTCACCCTTGCCTTCTGCGGTACCTGAGGGATGACATGTTTTGACTGGATCGTCACGAGCCGAAAAGGATGACGCAGGTCACTCGGAAGGCGTCGAAAGGATCATTTGTCAATCATCGGCAAGTGGACGGATCCTTGGTGTCAATGTTTTGACATCCGGAATCGTAGGTCAATGATGACGTGCTTCAAGGGATCGATGAATGCCCACAGGATTTGCAAATTAGCCGTGACGCGTCCTTTGTGGATCCCTCAAGGTGTTGGCGAGGATCTTAATCCTGCGACGAAGACACTCGAGGTGTCTTCGTGTTATGGAAAATGGTTGGTAAGGTGACCGAGCTTAAAAAATCCATGAATCTCGCAGATCCGATTTGTCCCTCGACCGATAAGATAAAATCATCTTCCCCGGTGTCTCGGGATGGGAATGAGATTTAAAAAGGACATTTGTAATCGAGAAGTTTTGTGGAAATGGCAAACGGTGCAGATCGTACTATAAAGGATGGTACCAGTAGCATCCAAGGTAGTGGTGGTAACAATTTGAAACTGGAAAAGGCCGCAGGAATTGCGGTGTCAGCAGACGGATCGCACACGCACGGATAAGGACGAGCTCTCACACACACGGAGACGACATGGGAATTATTAGTCGAAGTAAATCCCCGTATTAGCGGAGATTCATTTATCGGATATCATTCCATAAATGGAGTCTCGCAGTCAAATGTGAGGACATTCGTCTCAGGTTGTCACACACCTATCGATGAATACGGAAAACACCAATACCATTTGTGGTTTCCCTATAGACCCTGTGTAGAATGCACACATCCTACCCACACACACGAGCTGTGCCCATTTCGCTGGTATATACCTGACCCACTCATTGCTACCGAGACACAAGTATACGCGAGCGCGTACCTGTGTATGTACAACCTCGCACACACGCGCACACATACAAGGGAGATCTGAGAACGTATCTTCTACCTCCATCTAACTTCCTTATCGCAGTGAAATTGTCCTGTTCGGGACCTGTGGCAGGTCCTCGCATTGGCCTTTAGCTCTCTAGCGAGAGGAGGTATTAAAAGAAGTACCTTTTTTGGTATAAAGAAACGGGGAATATAGTTACAGAGCAGTAATACATTACAAGACTGGGAGAAAAAAACAGCATCCGCGAAGACGTTTAATTTCCGAAGCCCTTCCGTAACTTCCATTCACGTTGCCGGTTATATACTGTACACATGTACAGTACGGTTGTGTGTGTGTGTGTGTGTGTGTATAGCTTTTCTGAAAACCCACCGCATGAATCCCGTCATTCAGAGGAAAAACCGTGAAAAGGAGCTTTTGCTCTTCTTTACTTTTATTCTTCATCCCTTCTTGTAATCTTCTTCTTAGTGATAGTCCCGAAAGAAACTGCATCTATATATTACAGATACTATACGGTTCTTTTATTCTTTTGCCTCTAGATTTATTGTTTCGTGTAAGGACCTTCTTTTTCTGTTAATTTCGACAGATCTTTCGTGTTTCCCAAAGGAATTGGGGATTATACTTGCCGGTTCTACGCATCCTCGGTTGGAAATAATTCTACTTTATTTTCAAAAACGACAATTCCGTATAAATAATAATTTTTAAATATAAATATTGTTTTTGTAACTGCGCGAAAATGTAGCTCATCAAAAACTGAATATTTTTTCCCGAAGAACGAAATTTCTATCTTCTGCAGTTCCCAAGATATCGTGGATCGAAAATTCTTCGTCCCTATTTCATTGGTTCTACCACTAGAGGCGCTAGTGTCGAATTCTGTCTTTAACCTCACGTAACTCCCAAACCACCGGGTTTAGATAAAACATGCAAAGACAAAAAAGTTTCTAAATCGTAAATGCTGTAATAAGAAAGTATTTAATCTGCAAAATTTATTTAATTTTGGAAATTTTTTTTCTTTTGGACCCTAAAATCGCCCACCTCCTTGGGATCCAACGCACTTGGGAATATATATTCCGATAAGATTTTATTTTTTCTCATTCTCGAGTGATTTTATGCTTCCTTATCTTCCCTCTCCCCCTTTCATTCGCCTTAAAAATATAAAAGAAGATACTTTCATTGATTCGTCCGGGAGGATTTATAATGGCCATTGGAGTTTCAACATCTATTACATTTAGTGGTTTGCAAAGCGAGAGACAAGTTGTAAAACATGACAAGTAAATGAGAATATACGTTGTGGAAGGAGCACAGGATTTACTGTATATACGTATACGCCGTAGGGTCGTTGTTATGAAGGGTAGTTACTCGGTACCATCAAGTCTTCTCTTATACCTATACCCACCACGCTACCATTATATACTACCATTCAACTTAAAAGACTCTCCGTGTTTCATAATGTCATTATGAACACTTTTATCCATTTTTCTTGAACCTTCAACGACTCCAAATCACTTTACACCTATTTTCCTCGCGAAGGGAAGGAGACCCTATTTTTCAAATTTGTATTTTTACCATTTACCATTTTTGAGAGAAGGCCAAGGTATGTTCAAATATTATTTGTAATTTTTTTTATATAAAACTGTTCCGCTTCATCGTTAAATAATTCTTTGTTGTTTGGAAATGAACGATTGAAGGGAAATTGCCCACAAAAAAAAATTCGGTCATTGAATACGTAAGTTAGGCGCCACCTATTGGAATGAGGTGCAACTAACAACCTTAGTCGTCACCTGAATAACATATGGTACCAATATGGTCCCGGTAGATCCAATGGTTCGTCAATGATGAAGCGGTTTACTCACGCAAAACGGATTTTATAGCTGAAGACGATGTATTTTCGAGCCTAGTAAAATTTATCATTGCACAAATAATGTCTGGTACCTGAAATAATCGCAATTGTAAAAAAATGAGGGAAAAGTTCGGTCTTAGCTGAAAGAAAAGGGGCGATTCGATCCGACTGACCGATTTAAGGCGACGACAAGAATGCTGAGAACTAAAGTCGTGTGTCGATAGCTGACTTTCAATATCGCCGATACATTTTACTGCTACATTTACTTTTATGATACCGTCCAGCTTTTCACACTTTCTAAGCAGTTTCCGTGGTACCGTATGGCTACATTCGCACTGTACCCGTAAAACTATTACATATTCCGCTGGATATATATATATATATACTCAGCTATATTATACTTTACAGCTTCTCATAAACGTTGCAAATTTTCAGGGAGCGTTTTCCCCAAGAGTGGGGAATTTATTTACACTTTTACCAATTTTGTCTCTTGCAAAATTATCAAAACGTGGAATTTCCGAATTTTTAATTTCATGGATTGAGTAAAAAAAATTGAAAACCCACCGATTGAAGAGTCCAGGATCTCCAGGAAGCCTCCCCGTGAAAACTCCCCATGAAAATGAAAGAAAAATGTTTCCTCCATTCCGCGTAAATCCTCTTCATGTCCTCCGCACAACACTTATTTATCACTAACTTTATTAAAACACATGTATTGTTTTTTTTTTCTTTTTTTTTATTAATCATCACTAGTCACTATCACTTTCAGGCTCGCCTTTCTGCAACAGAGAAAAAAAGAAATTTGAATTGGGTCAAAAATTGCGTACCTCAGGAATAAAAACAATTTTGAAACGAGAAAAATTATTTTCAAAATTTGAAAATTTTTCGCCTAATGTATTAATGGAAAAAGAAAATGAGAGAAATTCTATCGAAACTGAAACATTTTTCTGGATGCATGGAAAATTCATCCCTCCTCCGAAGGGGATTAAAAGTTTCCTAACATCATCCCTTTTTTTTTGTCGCTCGCTGTTGGTTCGTATAGGAAAGAGGACGAGAAGAAGAATAATGGAGTCTACGGTCCCGCGAGAACATGAGAATATGAGATTATGTTGTACATATTAATAAACAATAAAAGTTATAATTTGCGTTGGGTTGCGTTGTGAATTGAAAAATTAATTTTTCACCATCTCCACGCATGCAACCACCACCGATGTGACGTCACAACACGTTTTTTATGGTATCTCTTTTTTTTCTCTCCCTCTGTTCCCTTCGCCAGGTAATTCCGTGGAGGTACCATTTCTTCGCGTTACCTTTTCACCGCAGAAAACGTTACGGCTTTTGCATTTTGGACACAAATTATTATATTTTTGATTATTTTTTCCAAATTATTCCAAACTATTTTTTAAAGAAGTAAAATAATTCACCGACGTCTCCCAAAATTCAGATAATTAAAATTTTGTATTTTACAAAATGCACAGGTATCGAAAAAAAATTTCGAAAACGTTTTATTTTTTAGTCTAATCCATTATTGTTATTTAAAAAAAAATTCTGATACCGAGAATTATCAAATTTATGATTTCTATATTATTATTATTATTATTATTATTATTATTATTATTATTATTATTATTATTAGACAAAGTGTAATTTAACTAGAATCTTATTAGTCATAGACTTAGTATTTCCTTCCACACTTATCACAAAGGTCAAGTAATTCTTCCCTTTCACTGCACAAATATATCTCCTTTGAACATTCCAATGGGGTACTTTCACGAACATGGAAAGAGATTTCTTCTCTAGAAGTTGCAAAATTAATTTTCCAATTTTTTTTTTAAAAATGCATTAATAATTTAATATGAAAAAAAAAATATTTCCAGACAATTTTTTGAAAATTATCCTCACATTTGTTCGTCATTAATTATGCATCAATTTGATAACGTTAATTAAATTGAATATAAATGCAATCACAATTTTTAATTAAACGAATACAAATTTGGACCAAATAATTACCTATGAAATATTTGAAAAAAAAATAAAATCAATGCATTTGTTCAAAACTACAGAAAAAAATCAATTCCAATGAAAAAAAAAAATATAAAAATTCGAATCGACATAGAATTCTCCTAATACCCCCATTTACCTTCCCGGTTCTTTACACATTCGCTCGTGGCGTTAAAGTTCTAACGATAAATCCGAGGGTTTCGGGGTTAAGGTGGTTAGACTTTAAGTGCTGTCGGATCAACAAGATCCCTAATGAATCTACGAGAGAGAAAGGCCCTTTACTGGTGTTTGAAGCGATGGAAGTCCAAAGTAGCCGTGCAGTGCCTTGTGGTGTTGCCTCGCCAACTTTGGGTTGTTGCTCTCTTAGGTGAAGTTAAGGGTTAAGTTGAGTCGAAGTTCTGGCCGTGCATGGGACTTGCGGTTTTTTAAGTGGCACGAGGAAATTGCAAACGCGTTTATCGCGACCTCTCGCAATTATAGTTACACTTGCCGTTGACCATTTCAAAGTCATGATGGTGGCTGATATGGTTGCGTTACGGTTGACCGAACGATTTGACGCCCGGGTTGAAACTCCAACTACCGGCGATGTGACCACAAGCAGACGTAATATGCACGCGACTGTTCATCTTCTTGCCATTAAACGCGTGGTCACGAATATTTCGTTTGCTCAAAATTTCACAAAAGTGTGCAATTCAACGAAATTCTTTTCGATCTTGAGAAAACAGAGCGAATATATTATATATTTATTTGTTCGTCTAAGGAAAAAAATTTTTTTTTTCAACCAGGAATCGAAGGAAATAAACAAAACAAAAGGTTCATGAAAATTGGAACAGAAAATCCGAAATCGAAATTGGATTTTCCATTATTTCGCCATTATTTGTTCGCTTTTGTAAAATTTCTTTGTTACCAAGTGACCGTTTACCGCAAAATCTGCTTTACCGACAGCCAAGTATTGTCGCATGGCCTCCAAGTCACATTTTCAATTATTTGGCAATTATTCCCGATACTTTTTCCTCTTTCGAAAGCACTTTCCTCGAGTTCCACGCCATGAAAATCCGAATCCATTTTATAAACCGTGTATTTCCATGTGTGTGTGTGTGTTATGGCTGATCCATGTGCACGTGAACGAAGGAGAACCATGATGGTGTATTCGAGCCTTCTTTCTCCTCCTACTTTGGATAAGACATGCTCAGGTACACGAGAGAGAAGTTCTGGACACACGAACTGACGCAGTTATGGACCAGGTATGGCGTATAGCAGCGGCGCGCGGTGTTGGTGGCCATAAATCATGGGTTACCACATTGTAGCCCAGTAAATCATCGGACGCGGGGAACGCGAGAGCTTCCCAGCGTGAAATGAAACGAATTCATCTCTGTCAACCCCCACCTATATGGATATAATGCTATATAGAGGTAGGAGAGAATGTACTTCTATCTTTCTTTCTCCTCTACCTCTCTGTACATACATATGTATACACATATTTGTGTGTGTGTGTGTGTGTGTGTATATACATTTTCCACACACACGTGGAAATATGTGGAAAAATGAATGTGTGCGTGTGGGTTTCTATCCGCACGCAACTGGAGAGGGTAGAAAAGGAATACACACACACATCACACACATACATGTACACGAGTGCACAAAATTTATATACATATAACTATAATGTATATACTTCTGTGGTAGATACATAACCCACCCCGGTTTAGGACCCACCCCCGCATGGCACCCCCTATCTCGCGCCATTTTTCCCCATATACGTGTGGAAAAACACAGGAGAAAAAACTCCCCCCCCCCCCCCCCCCCCGATATTTGCTTGATCTCCAAACACTTTTTTTTTGCCTTTCCGATATATCCGTCGATTTTCGTCGCCTCCCTATTCTTGTCAGGTACTTTACCGATTTCATCCGAAAGCTTTTCTCATAATCTCCATGATAAATCAAAAGCAGTCCAAGGGTTTATCTTTTATAAGGAAAAAAAAGGGAGAGAGAGAGAGAAAAAAAAGAAAGAAAAGTTTCTCGACATTTAAAATGGCTGACGCCCGGTACGAGGCCGGGCACCCGGAAAAAAACCGGAATTTAAAAAAAAAAGGAGCGTCGTCCATATTTTTTTTTCTTCGTCATGAAGAAGGGAGAGAGAGGTTAATATTTTCCAATGAAATTTGCATAGCTCGTATTTATACGAAACACACCTTCGAGGTGGAGGAATACAAATACGAATAGTCATTTCTTTTATTTTTTATTTTTTTTTGCTTCTTCTTTTTCCTCCCTCCCTCCCTCCCTCTCTCTCTCTCTCTCTCTCTCTCTCTCTCTCTGTTGCTGTTGAAAGTGACGTTAGAAATTCAGAAGGAAACGAGTAGGCGCCCTCTTACGAGATATACGTCAGCACCGCAATATTTATCGTAATTTGATACAAGCGGGCTAAGAACAAAAAATTACAGCGCGCCAAGAGGAAAGCCACGGGAGGGGAAGGGAGGGGAAGAAGCCATACATTGCGAGTAACTCAGACGCAGCCGCGCCTCGCAACCCTCCTTTAGCTCCTCATTTCTTTTAACTTCACTTCTGCTTGCGTTTGTGAAAGCACTTGAAGGCAAAAAATGGTACCAGCGTGAAAAAAGGAGTCATTAATAGCCAAAAAGTCACTGTTTTAGTGATTCCCGTTATTTGGAAGCTTGATACCGAAAATGACGATTCCTAATTTATCGATACCGTGGATCTAAGCGAGGTTAGGTTAGGTTCGATTATTTTAGGTTAGGTTGAATTAGGTTTTCTTGAATTTTTAGAAGGACGCGAGGATGAAAATTAATAAGGCCCACTTATTTTGACTCTAAACAATGTTTTTTTTTGTAATTTAATTTTATTAATCACCGCCATCTGGTGTTCGATTTTTCCACCAACAAACATTCCTAAATTTATGAAAAACATTTAATTCCATTCAATATACATGAAATGCGATTATTTTAGGTTAGGTTCGACCGGATTCAATCAGTTTAGGTTAGAACGGCTCAGATTAGGTTAGGTTAGGTCATTGTAGGTTGGGAAACTCTCGCGACCGGATGCATAGGTGTGTAATAAAACGAAATTACAAATGTTTGAGGGCTTTTATTTAATCAGTGTTATATAGAAAAGAGTGGAAGGGGTTTTAGAGAAGCTTTGGTTAAAGGTTCCGGATGAAACTATATATATATATGTATATACGTATGTATATATATATATAGATAGAAGGATTCTCGCGTTGCGGTGGCAGACTATTACGCGACTCCCACATAAATTGAACGTCGCTTGCTTGCTCGAAATGCGCGATAAATCCCTCGCACAAAAATAATGGCGACTCATTTTGTAAATGGCGTTGCTCTAAGTTAAACTTCAAATTGGTTAGGATGACATCGGCTGCAATTGTTTTCCATTTCCATTAAATCTCGCCTGATTAACATCAAATCAAACTTTCCTTATCATAACCAGCCCCTTTCGTTGCGATTCCTCATTTATTTCATTTCTTCGTGCATTTTCGTCGTTGCACCAGCTTTGGCCCCTGATCTTACGGGAATCCCCTCCGATCCAGGGGCCTTCGGCTTAAAATGTAAATTAGGTCCTTTGCTCGATAGGGGTGGAATTCCGAGATATTGCACACCCCTGCTTCGGATTCCCTCGCACCCTTTTAACTCGCCCCACCTACCCTCCGGCACGAAGAACTGAACCCGGGGCCATCCTTAACTCCATTGCGCTATGTGCACGTTTATTTCCCAACGTGAACGTCACTACCCTTCCCAACCCTTGTGTTCCTTTTACTTCCCTCCTATAGCGTCACCAATTCCAGTGTTCGCCCCAACCCCTCCCACTGGTCTATGCACCTTAAATGTCCTTTTCCTGACCAAGAATCCCAAACACACGGCGTTCGTAGTTCTTCGTCTTCATTTACTATATATATATATGTACACCCTGCCATCCCCTTTACTTACTTCGAATTCTGCAATAGCTTTTCCCAGCGAAAGCTCTTATAATGATGAAAAAGGATTTCAAATAATTCAGGACTACTCCTCCCGGGCCATTTCGCATCATTAGCGGGTTAGCGATAAGGAGATAAGACACATTTTCAAAATTCCAATAGCCACGTGACCTAGTGACTTCAGGTTGACTTCTAATCCCAAATTTCTTCTTTATTTTTTCTTAAATTCGTTTAGCGACTCCCAGGGCCAAGAAAAAATGGAACCGCTGGGAAGGAGACGATCAGCAAGGGGTAGTAAATTTCCCGCCCCGCTCTTATGGGAAAAGTAAGCCCGCTGCGTGCGCGAGACAGATAGGGAATCTAATTTTCGAGAAAAGAGGGGTGGCGCGTCCATCCCTTGGACGTATAAACGCACACATGCGAGCATTCTTCACTGTATTATTTATCACCCTAGGAAATTGGTGCCTGAGCACGCCAAGCACGCACCCATTTTCCTCCCAGGCCGGTTCAAACAATGCCTCTTTTATATTTCCCTGGCATTTCGGATATAAAACATAAGTGCGCGTAATATACACGGAGACGCAGAATCCGCATGACCCAAATTCCAAATTTCTCCGGTCCCGAAAGTCGCGCCTCCAAAATGGCAGGCCTCCTTTGGGTTCCGATCACCCCTCGAACGCCGGGATCCGAAGGAGGATCTCATTTCACGGCTCGATTCTGTCACGAACGAAAAACCTTTTTCAGCGAGAACGAGGGGATAACTAGAAAACTTTTTTCCGTCTTTCGAAGCTTTCCGTTCTTTTACTCGCGCCCGTCTCCGTCCGCCTATTCTTCTTGTGCCATAGTTTCGTGGCAGTATGAGGCTCCTCCACTTGCGTGCTACCTCGAGACGTGTTCAGCTCAAATGCGCTGTTAAAATTTTGGACACAATCTCACCATTTGTCTTGCGAGACCTAGAAATAAATCTCCAGCGGCTCAGCCGGGCTAAAGAAAAACGCTCGTCCTCTCCCCGGCGTGTTAAAGTCTATGGAGGCTAGCTGGCGATATCTATCTCCATCTCTCTCTCTCTCTCTCTTTTTCACCCTCTCTCGCTCATGGGTTCGCTATTTTTTTTTTGTGCTCGCACCGGCGCTGCCAGCGATCCCCATACACAGCACCGTCGATACCACCATCGATAAATCATCATACGGCGTATTAACATTCCCGGCATTTTCCTCTTATTGCTTTCATTTCCTTGTTTCATTTTCCTTCCTCTCCCGTCATTTCGTTAATAATCCTCGACTCACGCTTTTGGAATTCCACGGGCTCGCTTATTATTATCGGAGTGAATTTTCGAGACGCCGCTGATCGATACGATACCGTTGGGTCTCGGGGACGGCGCGGAAATAATGTCGAATTAAATGCTGACACGAAGCGGTCTTTTCCCGTTGTGTAAATTTGAAAAACCGTTAAATTATTCATTGGCGTGCGGCGAGATCGGATTTAAGTTATTCATTTGCTCTTACGACACATCCGAACGGGGATGCTACCGCCATGGGAAGAGACGGCAGGCAATCTTAGCGAGACTGCACTATAACTAAAACCTTCTCGTCGTTACTGGAAGTCGTTATAGTATGTGCCTCCGTCGTAAATCGATGTCTCCGGCAAGAAACTATGCCGAGAACGACGATCTTGTCGATTAATACCTCAGGAACCTGCCCTATAGATTTTAGAAGGACGTTGTGTCACCCAATGAATGAATGAATGAATGAATTTTTGGCGAATACATAGTAATTGGAGGTTTATGAATGAATGAATGAATCAATGAATGAATGAATGATTCAATCAATCAATGAATAGGTGGATGGTCCAATGATTGCATAAGAGAGTGAGTGAATTACTTAATGGGTGATCCAGTGAATGAGTAAGTTAATGAATGAATGAATGAATGAATGAATGAATAAACGAACGAATGAATGAATGATTCAATCAATCAATGGATAAATAGATGATCCAATGATTCTATAAGAGAGTGAGTGAATTACTTAATGAGCGATCCAGTGAATGAGTGGTTGAATGAATGAATGAATTAATGAGAGAGTGAATGAATGAATGAATATCATGTACCTCATACAAACGTGCAATAAATCCATACACATACACACAGACAGACCCGGAATATCTTATGTTTCCTGTTAAAGGATATAAGATGAAGTGTTCCTATACATGTTTTGGTAGCCCTTTAATCTCGACTCCTTTTTCTCTACAATACGCGTTTTGTTCTATGGAGCGGAGGAAGAATAAGAATACCGAAGACGAATGTATCTACATTTTTTGGCGTAGTGGCTTTATATAACGATAATTCAGAATGGCGCGCGGCATTGCTGGCTTATACGTCCGCGAGGAAGGAACCAAGACGTAATATATGTGTCTGGTGTCTTATTCTTCACCCAGTTATAGGCAAAAGCACTCGGTTGGATACTCGTCCGTTGCTACCACTAAACCATCTCGAACATCTTCTCCTCCATTTTTTTTTGTCTCTAACCCCCTTCTTTAAACTATTATTATTTTCCTCCGCTCGCTGGATACGATTTTCCTCCTTTCCTTTCTGAAATTATTATTGTTGTTGCTGTTATTGTTGCTGTGAGTGTCGTTGCTGGCAAATGCATGCAACGTTCTCCCTGTCACATTAGAATCCCAGCGAAGGGCATCATACTAAACACGCTCCACTGGTTTTCCTTTCGATGCCGACAAATTTCTACCAGAAAGTCTCAAATTCTCGTGCTGCATTTAGACCCGGACTCAGAAAAAAATTTATGCAAAATTATTTATCGTCGCTCCGATACAATTTCAGTCGAACTCAAATATAATTCCTAATCCTGTTTTCCCACTAACTCGGATTAGTCCTACGCAGAGATTTTTAATCCCAAGCCTAAAACCGGCGTCTCGTGAAATACCAGAGAAGAGAAAAGAAGGTGGTGATATATAATAACGTCCGCCGCCACCCCTTTTTGGCAAGAATTAGGTATGTACACAGAGTGTCTGTATCTACGAGGAAGTTTCTGAAGCAAAATGTTTTAAACGTATGCAGAGACACGTTCTACCCCTACACCCTGCGAGTAGTACCATCGTAATCTCCCTGCCATCGTCATGAGAGCGACTGACTCATGGTGCTACGGAAATTTATGGTCACCATCATACTTCTCCTTTATAGCTTAGAATTTTCCTACTCATAAAAATCCCAGACATGCCTACCTCATTCGCGTTGGCTCTCGTTATAAGGCCGCAGCGCTCTCGAATCTGAAATATTTGGTACCCGAAAATTCCAAGTTACAATTCCGGACCTCGATTTTGACCAAATTCTACCCCAAAAAAATATTTTGAGAACTCTCTCCTGAAAAATCACATTCTCCAGCTCAAACCGAGCAAAAAAGTTCTTTACCACTTTTCTCTCCGATGCACCGTTGATTTTATATTAATTCTCAAAGATCGACCAACCGATGAACACGCTCACGTTAGCGAGCCGGGACACGCTTGTGCATCCGCCACACGCTAGGGCGCTGTCGCCGCACGCTGATTGGCCGCTTTTCAAAAATTAATATAAATTCAACCGTGCATCGGAGAAGAAAACGGTAAAGAACTTTTTGTCTCGGTTTTAAGTGAGGAATAATATGGTACCAACGCGAATACGAATGGACAAAAATAAATTTCCTAATTACAGATATAACTGCAAGAATTCTTCATCCGCACTCGAGCTGTCATTCCCATTTTCTCTGTCCTGAATTCGAGGACAGAAATAGCAAATGAAAAGCAATCTATAATGTGCGCATCCGAAAATTTATTAGGATGGTCTAAACCTAAAGCCATTCGTATCAATAGCTCGGTGTGGAATCCAAGTGAACTCGGTTAACGGATTGGATCACGAGTGTGACCGAACCTTATATAAGGTTCTAATGCATTATTCCATGGGTGGAGCAGCGGTGGTAGTGTGTGTAGTTGCAATCGCCCTGCTGGTATGGGTTCTATCCGACAGAACGCTCACTAACAGAACCCCAGAAGCAGAGTTAGAGAGAGCATCGGGTGCAAGCTCGCAACGGCCGGAATGGAGTCGTAGGATAGCAATTTCGAGCGAACAGTAATAAAGCACGTCTGCGCGCCGAAATCCTGATGAATGGCCGCGCTTAGGCTTGAAATGGAGAAGCGACGAACCCGCACCGGTATCACTTGCTCGCTCGCTCGCTCGCCGGCTCCCAATGTCCTCGCTTGCTCTCTCTTTCGTATTTCAACTGCTGCAGCTCAGCATCCCAATGTTCCGGGATTGCTATTCTATGTATCAACTACCCACTACCCCTCTTCATTACAAAATTCTCACCTCCTTTATTCCCAAATCAACCTCCCCGTATGTATTGAATTCCCATAAATCTACCGGCCGTACGAAAAATGTAACATTATCGTACGCGCGAAGGCTGAAGGATTTATCAGCGTTGGTCGGCTTCCTCTGCGATGGGCGCAACGTTAATTTATTCACCGGCTCGGGCCACGATCTGGAAGATTACACGTACCTCATGTATACAAACCATCTTAATTCCAACGACTTTACTCCTCTTTGGGCCTCGAATTCCCCGTAGGGGGAGTTCCGGGACCGGGGCAGGTCTTCTCTCGCGCCAGGACTCGTGATTATTACCTCTTTGATCCCGTATCGAAATTACCCCATGGCTGGAGCGCGGAAAGAAGGGCCGACGCTGAAATATGAAAACATCTCACTCCACGAGATTGTCCGGCAAAGCGTGTAACCACCGGGACACTCTGTATAGTGAGAGGTTACGAGAGGCACCTACTATGTACTAGTACCTATAGCCAGCGACTTCTGGGCCTCTAAATCAGCCTCCGTGTCGTGATTCATGGAGGGCAACCTCTTGGTACCCTTCTCCCCCTGCCCCCTCCTTTTCGTACTCTCCTTTACCCTTCCTTCCCTTATTCCCTCTGACTGCACACCCCCTTTCCTGCACTTCCCCTCACTCCTCCTACGGCAGTGACCTCCCGCACGACCCTTTTACCTCCATGCTTTCTACCCACCTTCACTTTACCGAAACTCTCATATGGTCCTCTCTCCTCTACACCTTTTGTTACACGGCGCGGTATAACTGTATGAAAAAAGGAATACGGCGCGTTAGCGTTCAAAATCTCGGACGATAAATTTCACGGGGAGCGTATTTAATCAAACGATATGACGCATCTCCTTGCACCAACGAGCCGGTATCGCTCTGCCTAATTGTTATCACATTGTTTATCGTTTAATTGGAGTTTCAGGCACCGAGCGGGAATTAAGATATTAATTAGTATTTATGTTTTTGGGTACAAGAATTTCGGGTCTCTCGTAAGACCGAGCTCCCAACCCGGAGACCGGAATGCCAACGGCCCTAGGCAGCGCCCCCCGACGTCGAGAGCTCGAACTTCCTCTCTAGAGTGTTTTTCGAAATTTGCAGTTCGAAGGTATCCTAACCTCAAAATCTCGAAAGTCCCAACGAACTTTGTGAAGTCCCAGATAGCGCCACCTAACCTTAACTCCGCGAACTCTTGTAACGATGGAAGATCTGACGCTTAATGAGAAATGGTATTTGCTCTCGACAATCAACGTGAAATTTTCGAAACGTGGATTGCGAATTCCGAGGGAGAAAATGGTTAATGAACGACAAACGGCCCGGCTTTAAATTACGTCTGGAGTTTTGGATTTGAAGTGCGATCATGTAGATACGCGATATTAAAAGTAGAGTGGGTCGTGCACCTCCATAAAATATATCTACGTTCGCCGGTACAGAAATCCCTAAAGATATCTGTAGGAGAAGACCATTTTCAAGCTCAGTGAATAGACAACCATGATTCTATGACCACAGAGCGTGCCAACTCCATTGTAACACCCTCTACCTCTTTATTCCCTTATTCTATATCGCCGAGACATACGGCAAATCGCTGTCTATAGCTAATAATGGCTCAGCCATAAGCTAATTTCACACTCCACCTTCGATTCGAAATTTCGGGTCGAACAATTGTCCGACACTGGCTAGCCCTTCCTGGATTTCCACGAATAACTGAAAATTGTGCGTTGGGGTTATTTCGGGGACAAAGTGGAGAGGCCGTGACGTTATTAAAGATCCGGTCAATTTTCGATGGAACCATAAGACAAAATTTAGTGGACGGTTAGAAAATGAATTCGTGTTTGCATAAGGATGAGAATACGTAAGGAAGCGGAGCATGAGCAATGGCTGGCAGCGGCGCTCCGTAATAATGTTGTCTTCGGCGGCTCGTTTTATTTGCCCGCGGCGCAAGAATGTGGCCTACAGTCCGCCTCAAAATTCCACGACTTCTTGTTGCGCAATAACTCACCGAGACTCCGATCAACAAAAGTTCGTCTAGCGAGGGAATTGTCCACGGGTCGAGGTTCGGTGACTGTCCTCAAAATTGTCCGTCACTTTTCGGGTCCTACGCCGTTGGGAGCGGGGTTTTCCGAGCCAAGGATCGCAGGGACTGGATCTGGGACGAATCTCGAGACCCAATTGTCATCCGTTTTCATCTCCGGGCAAAACCGACAGAGACTCACCTGCTGTTTAACATCCGCATTCGCGGACTAAACGTTGGGGTATATATCCTCAATGAAAATGCAGTAACCGTAGATCATACGGGGGATAACGATGGGAATTGGCTCTTGCAAATACATTAGAGGCAAAATACGGGGGAGCCCGATGAGAGAGCGAGGAGACGGAAGAGTAAACGGAAGTGGAGGTGGTTTGGTATCAGTCGAGAAATTCTTCTACCCCGAGTACGAAGCAAAGTACGAAGTTAAGGAAAGGGAAGTCCCTTGAAGATAAAATAGAAAAATCGTCACCGTTCCTGAGTGCCACGAAAAAGTATAAATTTCTTTAATGGCGCTAATAATTTCATATCGCATAATTTACTTACTGCGAAACGTAACGCCACTAGCTACCAGAGGCATTAACGAGGAGCCTAATATTTATGTTGCTACCACTCGCCTTCGCTACTATACTACTAGTAATATAGTAGTGGTGGTGGCAGTGTTGTAGAAGCAGCACAGTGTGAGGATACCTACCCGCGCCCGCCACTCAGATAACACCCTTATTTCTAACCGAACCTCCTCCCCTTTTGCCTCTGGTTCCCTTCTATACGTTGATACCTCTCCCTTCTTTGCCTTCTTTGCCAGATAAAAAATTCTCCTTTCTTTCAGAAAGATAAGTGGCACCCTCCTGCATTTGCTACCCTTTATGTTAAACGAATGGGAGAAAGAAACGGTATCTTTAATTAGAAACAAAGTAAAGGTATGTAAGATCATTTTTCCCAATTAAATTCTGGTATGGGCAAAATGTTGTTGCTAAAACCCTGAATTTAACACTGGCACAAGAAAGCTGACACTGAAACAAACATTTTTTGTTAAAACAGTTTCCCCGTGTGTCTTATAGTTTCCGAGATAATTTCGTTTCAAGTTTGGCCTTGATTGGGTTACCAAGGTCACCACTAGAGGCGCGGCAGCTGAATTCTACCTTTAACCGCTCGTATCTTTCAAACCGTTGGTTTTGGCGATAAACTGCAAACAACAAAAAAGCTTCAAAATCGTGAATTCTATCAGAATTGCTTATCGGTTGAATGAAAAATTCAAGATTGTGTGTCGGACGACGTTGAATGCCATCTAAATTTTCTAAACCACGCATTAGCTCAATTAGGGGGGTCCCTCTTGCATCGCCATGCGTTGTAATTGCCTCCGGTGCACATCAGTATCGATTCCTATTGTTTGAAGGAAACAGATACGCGGGTATTCTTTTTTTCCGGAGTAATATTACCAAAATGAAAAGTGTCCCCTGGGAAAAATGATAGATTCGCGGTTCACGGCAATGGAGCATTAGTTTATTCGGAATCAGAGGTACATATCGGGGATATTAACAGCTAATTATTTATAATGGAACAATGGAATTTAAATTAATAGTTTAGTTTCATTAATTATGGTGTAATTTCGCAGTATAGCGTCAGTGTTAAATAAAATGTATGAACCCACTGGCAACACGCATTACCAGTGCGGTAATGCACGTTGCATCGCAAAACAGCAACATCCACCACACCTACGGGTACCGCATATATATACGCGCGCAGATATAATATGTGTATATGTATATATATATGTATGCATGCAAATGTTACAGAAATGTTACAGTCTCTCCTACGTCACGTCTGTTATAAACGCGTAAACACGTGCTTGGTTGCACCCAACCAGCTTGTCCACTATCAAGTAAATAATGGCACATTAAGCTTTTTCATTCAAGTACCCACCACTTCTCTTCTATCGCATATGTATACGTATAAGTAGACGTTACGTGTATGTACGATCCATTTGTGTGACGCTACGAGCTCGGACTTAAACTACTCCACAGCAGCAGCGGCAGCAGAAGCAGCAGCTTCTTCTTTCAAACATATATGCAGCAGGTTGGCCGAGGGTCGTTCATTCGTTCATTCGGTCCCTCTTTCTTCCTTCCTTCCTTTCTTTCCTTCTTCCTTTCATTCAACTTTGCGCCAGAACTAATGGAAATGGATCTTTATCGTTAACCAATTAGCCAATGACAATAATTACTTACTTCTTCTTTTCCTTCTACTTCCATACAAATTCTTCTTCATCTTCCTCCCCTTCCTTTTTTTTCAATGAAAATCCTTTTTACAGTTTCAGTGACAACTGGTCATAATAGTGATAGGGAATTTACCGAAACCGTTCAATAAAACCCTATTATGGAATTCAATGGCTTTGTTTGTTTTATCTATTAAGTGGAAAATAGAAAAGGGGGATGAAATTGCAGTTGACCCCAGTTTTTTTTTATGTCCCTCTTCCACGGCGATATTTACTCCACGATAAGGAAGACAAAGTCACAATGACATTTCTGGAATTGACCCCTACGTCATTTGAACCAGATCCATATACGATTTTGGGGAAATCGGGACATTTGAGGTTAGGTTCTTTAATAGAACGCGCGTCCAGTGCAAGGCCAGAGGGTGCAATCCATTTTTCTTTTGCAGCAATTGCTCTTATACTCCCAGGAATGATAAATTCTGCAGTTTTGACTCCGACAACGACTCTGGTCCGGGGTAGGACCAGACCGACAGCGCCAGCGGGGCCTAAAGGAACTACACCTACCGAGGCTCTCGTGATTTCCAAGTGCCCATGGCGCGTGTAATTACTCAAAAGCTGTTGATTGTCGCCTCGATGGTGTTTAATACTTTACACAGTCATAATTATGCGCGTACATGTGTTTACACACCGTGAGATGGACAGATGGGCGTACACGCTAGCGCTTAATCTTCCGTACGTTAAAAGTCACCGGGAGGTTTGACCGTATAAGTAAATATACAAAACGAATCCGTTTCTCCTTTTCTGAACATTTACAGAAACATCGTGTAAGACACGGGCGGGTTTTAATCGAGAATTACAAGTGACGAGGTATAGGTATGTGCATACGTGTCCGTATGAATGCGTGTACGTGTGTTCGTATATGTAAAAAAGCGATGTCGATATAAGGTCGTATAAAAGTCACGAGATTTACATACTAAAACGACACCAAGGTAACCACCTTGAAATATTCGACACGCCAATACACAACATCGACTACCTCTCCGGAGGAAATCACGATCGGAACTTATTGTACCTCACGGCGCCAGTCATTGTCACGCATTGCATTAATAACTATCATTCGCCCGTGGAACAGCCGACTTTCGTTCACCAACTCGATGCTTCACGCTGAGTCATACCGCGATCGAGTGCGTATGCGTTACACATACGCTGGGTATGAGACCCAAAATTTTGAGAAACCAACGGTGCCATCCCACTTCGTTTTGGCTACTCTACAAAAAAGGTCCTTTGCGATTTTTCAAAAAATCCAATACTTTCGGAGATATTCGGCAACGAATTCCCGTTAGAGTAGGACAGCGATATATTCTCTGTCTCATTCCTGGAGAACTTTGGGCCACGATATCTCCCGAAAGACGACCTCTAGGAGAAATTTGTAAAAAACATTTTTTGCTCAGTTTTGGGGGTAGAATACGCCTGTGCAATTTGTTTCACCCCGTCACCTAGTGTACCCTCTATCGGGGGTTGCACGATATTTATATTCCGATAAAGAGGGAGGAAAAAGTCTGCGTATCTGGACCAGGCAAAAAATATTTGGTAGTATGAAAAGGAAACAGTCAGTATGAGGACATAACGAAGACACAGTGCTGCCAGAAGAGGAGGACACGAGCTAGGCAACGGAGCGCACCGGCGCCCGTGCACGGCTCCGTCGAGGCGCCGGCGTCACTTCCGCCCCTCTTCCTCTTTCATACAACTGGATCTTCTCTTTTTCTCCAGCAATCCACGGTTCCGCAGAACCAAAGTTAGGAACCATACAGGAACGACAGAAGAGGAGAAAAAATGGGGAGAAGGATGAACTTGGTTTCTTCTTCGTCTTCTTCGTCTTCCTCTTCTTGCGCCAGAATTGTACTTGATGCTCTTTCGATAAATAAATATATATAGCGAGTTAAAGTTCCACGGAGCTCCGGCGGTTGTTGATCCTGCACTTCTCGATTTTCTTGAATCCCAGGTCGCACGACAATGAACCCGGTGAAATTCTTTACGTGGACTTTACTGTTACGGAACACTTCAAGCCAATCCCTGGTGGACTACCGCGTCATCAAAAAATACAGCTGCCCTAATTTGGTGGCTCTAAATTGGGCCAACGATTTTTTTATGGACCCCATACACTCGATCTGGATTTTGGATATACTCGAAACTTATGGAAATTAGATTCAGAAGGAAAACTCCTTCCCCGTGCGAGGACATAAATCGTTGTGGGTGGAATAAAAATTCCGAAAGTGTCCCTAATTTAAATTGCCACCCCGTGTAAGTTGCGCGCCTGCGTTTCGATATATTTTTTAGGGGGAAGCCATTAAAATTTTTCGAAGTTGGGCTCCCGCTCTTAACGCGCCGGGATAAATAACGACGGGCGGCAATAAGCTGGAGCGGAATTATGTATCCTGTCATCCCCTCATTCGCGCAATTATTAAACAACCCTCTCAATTATTACTCTTCTCTTGGGGTGCGAAATCGGCAACGATTAAAAAAAGAAGTGCGTCCTTCTGACGTACGTCCCATTACGGCAATAAGAAATTAAGACCTATTGTTTCGGAATAAGCCCCCTAGCGAGAAAAACATAACTTTTGGCAATTCGTCGAGGAATTCCCGTTCAGGGATTTGTCGGAGTTTGGAAAAAGGGGAAAACCTGCTTAGAGTTGAAAATTTCTAATACGAGTAACGTACATACAAAGATAGTCCAGAAGACATAGAGGCACCAAGCAGACTCTACTGGGTTATTTATTGTAACGAGGACTTATGGCGACAGATTTAGGAATTAGGGTATCGCAGCACAAGCAAGTGTTTCCATGGAGCCCAAACTACGATACATACGTAGATACTGGGCTTCCAAATACAAATACAACAACCTCCTCTTGCTTCTCCACCTCCTGCACCTCCACCTCCTCCTCCTCCTGCTCTCTCATGGGGAAAGCATCCTCGTGGACGCGTATGGACCCACGATGATACCGGACTAATCCACGAGGATTATCCTTCCTGTTCAACTCCAACGGCGTATCGGGTCTCCCAAAAGTCGTCCTGTGTCGAATGGTGCGTTGGAAATAATTACTTCTTCCCCGCGTGTGTCCTAACCTCCAAACGAGACAGCGCCCTCTGACGCAACGGAGACAAAGCTCGGCCTGACGGTGACCCAAGACGCTTTGCTGGACTTGGTTTATTTAAACTGCTGCCCCGTCCCCGAAAAAAATGAAGATTTGTAAACAAAGTAGAAAATGATCCATCGATAAATTTCAATAAACGTCTACCTGCTTCGCGTAGATATAAATAAACAAGGAGAAGGAGGAAAGAGAAGGTGGTGAGCATGTAAACGATCTCCACGCATGCGTAACATCGGCACAACTTCATCATGGACGCGAGCACACCTCTAGGCATCTGCCGTACATAGAGATGCGTTTCGTGAGTGTATGAGGATGAACAGAGTATAAAGGAATGGGAAAGATAGTCGGTGGGGACGTAAAGAGAAAGATAGAGCAAGAGAGAGCGAGAGAGAGAGAGAGAGAGAGAGTGAGCCACGGTTGGAGGTGTGCATTGCGGATTTATTCCCGCCAACACATTCATCATGGCGGATTTAGCTGAACCCGTAACGCATGGCTGTGGATATATATCTGTTTCCATCCCTCCTCATCCTTCCAGCTACCTCTCCTCATCCCTAAATTCACTCCCCCTAGGCTCCTCTTCCGCATCTCGTATTCCAACCCTCTTCCAATGACTTTCCAACTCTTCCTCGATGCGTGGGCAAACGCTCGCAATTTTCCAATTTTCTTCTGCTGCCGCTGCAAAAAAAGTGGGACTCCCTCAAACGGAAAATGAAAAACGGATATTTGTATAAATCCACGCTGTAACGGGATTCGACGGATCGGAAAGTTCCCCCGATCGTTTCCGAAGCCTACGAAAGTTTCCTGGCTCCCTACAGACGCTACAGGTGAATTCGCGAATGAATGCCAACGTGCGGCTTTCTTGCCCTCGTCGTTCGCGTGCGAAAAACAATATCAGCGTGTTGGCTAATGACCTTGAAGTTAAACATCGCTCATTCGCGAGCTCCCGTATCCCGCAACGCGCCATCTAGGCAATTACTCGCGAATTAGCGTTCGCGAGTCGACCGTTGCGCAGATTTGGGTGGGGGTACCCCCGCTACGCACGAAAGCCAATACCGGCGAGGCTCCAAGGGGAACGAGGCGTGGCCAAACGAGGCAAACTACGAATGGGTGACGGCCGAGTCCGCTAGGGACTCCGTTATTGGTGGAATCCCACTGAGGGGCGTGGACAAAATGTAGACGAAGGTCACCACGAGAGGTCGGTGCGTGGATTGTTGGGTCAAAGTGCACCAGCGACATCTACTTCTTCCTTGTTTCGGTTTTTGAACGTGGGTGCGAACGTTTTTCGAATTTTCTTAATTTTTCCTAACGGCGCATATCTGCCTGGAATTCTCAAAGCGCGAAGACTGCGGGAATTTATGACAGAGGGCGTGATCTTGGAAGAAATATGACTTCTGTACCCTCGGTGTTGTTGTATGGGTGCGCGTCTGTACACGCTGATAGTGACCACTCAAGACGGGAAGCGTGTCTGTAAATAACTCTTTAATAAATCTGTGTGTGCTATCAGCAGCTGATCGCAATGCATCATGGACAAAAAGCGATGACAGACCCCTCTACCTAAACTTTTACCCTCGGTCCCACACCCACTCCCTTCCCTGCGATATTACGGTGATTGGAATAAATCTATGGCTCATCCATCTACATTTTATCCCTTGAGAATGTACATGTATGGATACATACGTCTCTCCCTCTTCTTCTTCTTCTACCACGACTACTGGTTCGCCCTATACGGGATGCCTCCTTCTCTCTCTCTCGCTCTCCTTGCTTCAAGATTCCCTACATTACTCCCTTTTCTCTTAAATCCGATCCCAAAGCTTCTCTTCTATCGAGATTCCAATAGGAGCCTTATCGAAGGCTTTGTACGATGAGGGATCGCGAAGCACTTTTCTCGTGGACCTCTAATATTTTACATTTATTATCATATTTGAAGTATTCACAATTCAGTTTTTTATCCTTGAGCGTAGCATGCTATTATAATATATTGCGAGCTGCATTCAGTGAGGACGAAAGGAATGGGAAAAAAAACGGAGGACAAAAAATAGGAAGGAAGTTATAATTTCAAATGGTTCGTCCTTTGAATTCGCGCCGTGTTTACTGAGAGTTATTAAAATAACATGTTTTCGTGATTACAACATGAAATTAGTAGCTTTATTAAAATAATTAGCATATGTGCAACGTACAATAGATTATTCTTAGGTTAACATCCACTTTTCGAATTTACCGCCTAGAATTATGAAGGAGAACCACTGATGAGGGAAAGAGTGGGGGAAGATCAACAGCCAATCGCGACGCTCCGAGGCTTTCGATTGGAGTTCACATTTCTAATTTTTTTATTTCACGCAGGAAAATTTATAATGCACACACACGCACACAAAATTTTTCAAAAAAGGATTAACGAATTCAATTAATTGGGTAATCGAATTAATTTTTAATGAACCCCCACTTTACCTTCCAACCAGTGGTGCTCATTCTCCAATTCTCTAACTACGGATCATTTTGGCGCATTTTTGTCGAAAGTAATCGCGATTAATTATACACTAACCTAACGATTAATCAACTAATCAATTACTTTAATAAAATTGTCACGTCAAAAATGAAGGAAAAAAAATGAATTACAGGATGGCGTATACAACAACTTCGATAATTACATTTCCTTCGTAAAATCCTTCGGGATCCTATTATTTGCACTTTACTGATCGATCTGGAACTGGAGCGAAGAGAGGCAATCGGATCAATCATTTGCACATCGATCTCCGGAATTCCTGGTGGCAAGTCTGTAAATCGAGGAACACCTTTTAAGTCGTCTCGTTCTTCAATCGCTCCGCTATTTATTTATTTTTTTTCTACCATAATCTTGACAACTAAATTACACTCCTCTCTTCAAACATAAAACGACATGACACTCGAAACACGAAGGACTATTATTATTGTTATTATTATTATTATTATTATCATTACGATACAGGAAGGACACACAGATACGAAAATAATTCAAACCAAATGCAACAGATGCACTAAACGCACAACCACACATGCTTGGAAATACAAAACTGACTTTTAAGGGAACTGTAATTTGTTGTTCGATGGCTAAACGATGTTTCTATTAACCTAAATACAATTCCTGCCATACGTCTTTGCGCCATTAGAAATTCTATCATAGCAGCTGTTGAGAACCAAGTAGGGGATGTCGGATGTTTAACGGGACGACAGCAGTCAAGTCACCCTCGATCTATAAATGGTCGTCACAGAAAAGTCGAAAAAAAGGAGGAGAGCCGAAACCGCTCGAGAAAAAAAAAATGGCGATTCCAATATTTTATTTCCAGGTTGACAAACCACGAGTACGTAAAAATTTGGAAATTTCGTTGTTCGGTGGCGCTGAGCGCCACCACGCGGCGCGTTCCTCTCCACCGAATAATTCGATTCAGTGTTTTTTTTTTTGTTGTTTCTCTCTCCTCGCAACGTTTGAATGTTTATAAATTAGAAATTCGATCAAACTTTCATGAGACGTCGATTTGTGCGAGAGATAAATCTCCGAAGATACTCGCGCGGAATTACCAAAAGCGCTTCTCCGGTAATATACGAATGAAGAAAGTGGAAGAATAGGTGGATAGAGGAGGAACAGTTCCGAAGAAAGAAACAAATAGTCAAAGTAAGAATCAGAGGATCCCGACCTAAATGCAAGAGACGGGAAAACTTGGCTCGTTGATCAGCGGAACGGAAGGAAGGAAGTTCCGGTACGAGCGTTTGCTTGTCACTTTTTGCTTGTATATCTTTGATACTTTTACAAGTAATTCGCTATAGACATTTTCTTTCGCCTTTTTTTTCTACCATTTCCTTGGAAAATAAGAAAGATAAGGCTGGAATGCATTAACGATACGGGCCGCGCGATATCGCGTGACGCATTTGCCGCGCTCGGCGATAGTACGCGCGAGGCCGAAAGCGAGGGCGCCACCGGTCCCGCGGTTTCCCGCAAACGGACGTGAATGGCTTCCAATTTCGAGTCCTCTTCGAAAACCAAGCGCGGAAACGGTTATTAAGTGGTTCCGCGATGAATTCTGCGCGATCGGAGACGGATGAAAATTAAAAATTGCAATTTCTCCGGCACGGGAAGCGAGGAGGTGACCCCTCGTGAGTGTTTTTCGAATGTCGTGCGTCCCGGAGGCTCTCACGCGAGGGACACCTATTCAAATAAGGTCTCCTTATTTACCAAGAATTCGAAGAAGCCCCTGGTAATTTATTTCACCGGTCCGTGGATTCCGGAGAGAACCAAAGGAGATGTACGAGGCATTTTTGGATTTTGATCTAAAGCCAGCGCGCACCCTCCGACTGGATGGCTCGAGCGAGGAAGGGCACTTGTAAATCATTTCTTTGTAAGAGGACTCGTATCTCATACCAAACATCAGAATTTTCCGACTCGTCTTGTAGAATTGTCACAGTGACGTAACCGAACAACATATATAAAAGTAAGTGACTGGCTCTCGCGGGGCGGTGATACAGGGTTCTTTCCTATCTGCGGAGTCTATCGGGCAGTAAACAGCGAGCGGCAGATAAGACTGGAGATATATTATAGACGCTCGGTCCCATCCTATGTACGTATACATATATATACATGTATATACACAAAGCGAGAGAGGGAGGGGGGGGGGAGAAGGAGAAAGAGCTTTTCTAGCAAAGCTAGCTCTATATTTCGCTTCTTTTTTGTGAACTCTCTCCGTTCGTTTCACGGTAAAAAGCAACCAACGACGTCTGAATAGTCGCGCGGAGGACGGAAGTCAGTTTGCAAGCCAAGCATGGGGCGGCGGCGCCGAGCAACCCCTTATTTTCCTCTTTCCCTCTTTCGGTTCTTCTTCGTTGTCGTCTCAAACTACATATACCCAATCCAAAGAGTGATCCTTCCCATCCCTCTTTTTTCGTTTCCTACGTTCGTTCCTTTTTCTCCGAACCCTTGGCTTTTCCCTGGATCCTACGCTCCTCGGATGCTCCGCGATACATCAAGCGCACGCTGTTGCCGGCTCCTCCCGAATATTCCCGGCATTGCTCGCTTCCGAAATTCATCGAAACACGCGAAATCTCCAGCCTCTTCTGGCAAGATGCCTCGGAGTCGTCACCTCGTCCTTTTTTTTCTCTCTCTCTCTCCTAGGGACATTTCATCTTATCCCTAGACCACCACTGGAGGGGAAATCCCGAGAGCGTTGATTACAATTCCAGCTCCATGACTCCATGACTTATGCCTCTAATTTCACAGCAGACCGGCTCGGTTTCTTCTACAACCGATGAATTCGAGGGCATTAAAGGAACCAGCGCTACCCCGGAGTCGCGTCGAGTTGGGGGAAAAAGTGGAGGCTTTCATGCTTTATTTCAAAAGCGTTATTTGCTTACACGCTCGAGGGTGAGTTATTATCCGGCTGTCAGCCACCGTACAACCACCCTTTCGCTTGATCCGCGTAACTACCCTGGGCTCCCTCAGCGCCCCCTTCTTTTCCTCGCGAAGCTGGAACCTCTCGATGGCGATGCACCAACCGCAACAGCGATTGCAAACGAAATCACCGTCATTCTCCTCGAGGGACCTCGGCACAATTACGGCGACTGTTGTTTCCAGGGACCTCGCCACGCACCGGGTTCGATTCCCGGTCGTATTGTGCCCGGGTTTGGCTCTTTTTACGCCACGCTATAAATTAGTTACACCGAGGACGACTGCTGGGAATGCATAACCTTGAAAAATAGGGGCCCTTATTTTTTTTCCGACAATAGTGGTGAGTCCCGTACTTTTTTCTCGACACGAGAAGATTCGACACGAAAGGAAAGGAACGCCGCCGTTTCCGCAAACAAGTCGACCACCGAAGTCCCGTTAGGTCACAAACGATTGTTACAGTTCCCGAAAAACACGTCCGACGTGGATGCTCTTAAGGGACGTTCAAGGTTTTTCGGAAAATTAGTGGCGGAGATAAAATTGTCCTTTTTTACCGGCATTGTATATGTGTGTGTGTATGTGTGTACATGTATATGAATGCTTTCTTCGAGGTCAATGTGGGGTAATTGTCAGGTATATCACGTTTGCTCCATTTTTCCTATTGTTACGTATTCGGTGCAGCAGGTAGCTACGAGAAAAAGGCGTTTTTATTTCGCCTTTACATAGACACCAACACTGCGAAGCTCTTTGCGCGTTGCCTGAAAAGTTTTCGCAATGAGATAACAAGGCAAGGCCACGACAGCGACAACGACGCGACGGTTGTTGCCTTTTATAAACTTTAAAACGGGACTTTAAGAACTTTTACGTATACAAACGTTGAAACCACATTTTTGATGCACTCGCCAACAAAGTAGATTATCTCGCAATAAAACAAACTTGCTTCGTCGCCGTGAATATTCCGCTGGGGGCAGCTAAAAAGTCCCTGGATGCCGAAAGTCCCGAGCGTTGAAAAATTTTGGGCTCCAACCCCTTGGAAATTCGGTACCAACGAACTCCAATAGAGCGAAAGCTGCGTAATACGGGGGACACTTTGCGGCCAATATAATCCCTAATAATTCGTACAAGGGAAGATGAGTAAAGGATTCGTGGGGTGGGCATATTTCCTGGAGCCGTGCCCAGGAGTTGGCGAGCGAGAGAAACTCTTCAGGGTTGTGGTTCGGGGGAAAGATGAGACGAGACGAGGGCGGGCAAGAGAGGAGACGAGGAAACGAAGATACGATATCACGTACAGTAATTTAGAAAGAGAAGAGGGATAGTAAATGTATAAGTACAGGAATGGCACGAGGAAATGGAGAGAAGGCCAATTAGAGGACGGGAAGATTTATCAGCGGGCGACGGGTGTGTAAGGGTAGCAAGGGGTAGGTCACAACCAACCACCCCTTTTTCATACCCCATCTCTAACCCCTTCTTCTTCCTTCGGTTCCATTGCCGCTTGTATTATTCCTCCGTGAGATAACCCCATCTAAATTCAATCCATGTGGTCCAGCTGCCAATACTTGGTTTAACGGACAATGACCAAACGCTGTGCATGTATTTTACGTCATGCGGAATGTGTAGAAGGTGCTAGGGATTTGAATTAGTAAATTAGACATTAAATTCCGCGTGTATAAAGGCACCTCCAGTGTCCGGGACTGGTTAATGATGGAATCGGAGTCACCTGTAAAATGTGTTCGTGGATGGAGGAGGGGGTGAAGGAGCTTTTGTGAATTATACAGGCTGAGTCGCCGGAAGCTCCGGTGTCCTATCCGGGCCTCGCGTGTCCGCAGTTTCTCACTTGGTAGTGAGGCTTCCGAAATTGGTGATGTCCAACGAATCGCTCTGTACTTCGCCAAGCCACGCCTCCAGCTGAAAATCACCACGCCTCCAACTGAAAAAGACCACGCCCAGGTGACCCTAACCTCACTTTCCGGTATTTTCTTCATATTACGCGGTGTTATCGGACGATGGCAGCGCCATCGATCGCATATACAGGGCGATTCTTGGAGAACGCTTATTTCATTAGGGTACGCATGACAGCAAAAGGGCAACAAGACAAGCGCAAAGCTAGCTCCCGGTAGTATCTCACCGCTTCTCTCTCTCTCTCTTTCTTTCAGTTTCCATCTAGTGTAAACCACCCTACAGTTCGTTTCCGTGTTGTTACATAATACACGCTGCGGCGCGGTTTACGTGGATGAGGGATGAGGTGCCGCGTTGCCTAATAACCTCCTCTTTCCACACAACAAAAGCCCCTTTTCCGTATGATATGGCGAGGAGGTATTCACGTTCGTACAACAACCGTACGTTTATGATATAGAAATACCAAAGTACTTTCCAACACCACCACCGTTTCGCGCGCGAGGAGTAATTATATGAGGGCGTAACACGCTACGCGCTCATCCACACTCGGCACATACGTAAACCCCCCGAACTTTAAATTTACCCAAACCAGGAAAACCGAGAAGTTGAGCAACGAACATGCACTTGGGATCTTGCACATTCGCGCAAGATTTCATTACCCCCGAAACAGGGGCGAGTAACTACTTGATTGAATTCCCCCGGGATTGAATTAGCTGGGAATTCTGAGCCAGGGTTCGAAACCGGACCCATGTAAAGTATCTCCGACCGAAGGATGGCCCGTGGGCAAGAAAAAAAAGTGCAAAAGCGGAAAATTGGGATCTGGGGGAAAAAGGGGGCTCGCCTCCTTCCTTCTCGTCTTTGCAGCGTAACCGAAAAAGAATGAATGGCATTTCTTGGTTAAATTACTCGAAGCTTGCCGCTGCGTGTTGTAGAACGGAGACTTATATATTTAAGTGGAGGAAATACGTATATCGAGAGCCGCTTCGAACCGGGAAGCTGGAAGTTTAAGGCATCGGGATCCCAGCCAGGCCCTTCTTCCGCTCGGTTCTTCACGTACACTCGTACAACGCCGTAGCGGTATAGGACTTACTGGGATTCAATTACCGCAACGTCTGCGAGGCACGCTATTCCCACACCCTCTAAAAAGAGTTCCACAAAAGCCCCATACCCTCTTTCTCTTAGCTACGTCTTCCGATGGGTGTTTCATCTCTTCAAGAGCGAACAGGTGCTCTTTTTCTTATTCCTTTCTCTTTCATGCCTGCTGTAAATTGCAACCCCCGTAATCTAAAGTAAAGCAGGGTAGTTTTATTCGCGTACTACAGTCGAGACGGATACGTACGTGTTATATTTTCCAAGATAATAGGGTTTCCCTTGCTCGCGAGCGTCACATCCAGCCAATTTTATAGAGAGGTATTTATGGGCTTGTAAATTTTGAGGCTTCAGCCGAAACCGTGAACCCCGACATCTAGCGGCGAGCCGATACCCAACGCGTCGCCTCGTTTCTCGCGATGTTTTAGGTTAGACCCTCCCACCGACTTCGCTAAGCCACGCCTCCAACTGAAAATGACCACGCCCCCGGCTGAAAATTGCCGCATCTGCGACTGGGGGTTACCACGCCTCCGACTGAAAGTTACCACGCCTCCAATTGGGAATGACCACGCCCAGGCGATCCTAACCTCGCTTTCTCGTGTTTTCTTTATTCCGGGCTGCGTTTAACGGCGCCTCTGGGTTCGATCCACGGAACTACAGTTGCGCAGCGATGGATTCCTCTTCTGGAGTATTCGCCGAGAGAGTGGCTCGCAAAGAAAATGATTATCGTTCGAAAGTGGTACACGAACCGGAGAGAAAAAAAAATTTCTCGACACACCACGAGGAATATTCCCTGCGAGAGGTAAATCGAGATTGTTTCATTTACTGTTCGATTCAACGTATCATAATTCAAAGCAACATGGAACCATTGTCGGAGGTTCATTAATACAAATGGCGTCTGCTGAATTCTCTCTGTGTACCACAGCACTCCCCACGTGAAGTGTACATTTGCACACATATCCGCGCGCAGTACGAGAGTTTGATATGGATTGTATGTGTATATATGAGATATGGGATATCTAACCTTCTTTTTCCCTTTTGCAGTTGTGAACAACACATACCCTTCTTTTTAACGTGGGCTGAGAGATGTGAGACATATTTTCTACAGTCCTCGTCGACTTTCATGAGGGCTCTTTCCACAATAACATATTAATATGATAGAGAAAGAGAGAGGAGTGAACGCTCAGAGGAGACTTATAGGCTACCAAAGCAATTCTCGACCCCGGATCAACGTATGGATTCGAGACTTCCTACTTTTGTGGTTCGAACCGTTGTGAAATGTCCATCGCACGTTTCTTGGTTAACCACGCCACTGCTCTCGAGGAAATTCGTAACGATTCAACGAGGGAAAATGAATGGACGTAAATTAATTCGCAAATTTCAGCAGGAAAGTGGAAAAAAGTGGGAGCTGGAAGGTGCAAGTGTGCCGATGCATGAAAAAAAAAAGTTTACTACCTGGCGTTTACGAAAAATCTGGACGTCAGTTTTGGCCCGCCGAGTCGCCCCCTGCCAAAAAACTCCGTGGCCCCCCACTTTCTCGGCACGAAAGCCTCGGAATCTTGGTACAACGGACAAGGAAGAGGGTAAAAGCCGTAAAGTAAAAAAAGCCGAAGACGGAGCATACTTTTTCAATCGCATTTTTATTTATTTTCTTTCATTTTTTTTAGCAATTATTTATAATCTACATTTCGATAGTACAGTAGCGCACAGAACGGCAGCCGCTCCTTCGATAATGGTTTCTTACATTTGGGGCAGCAGTTGCGGCCCTGCTCGCTTTTTATGTTTTTTTTAACTTTTTCTTTTACTTTTTTTTCCGATACATATACATCAGGATCATCGGATTTATAAACAATGAATATAAATCTAATATATTACAGAGAAAGGAGGGAAATTATTTTTTCTGTTTTTTTTTCTCTTTCGTTTCTTGCACTGAGACACAAAATAAAAACACACCTAAACAACTTCCTATTTTAGGTAAAGTGTGTGTGTATATATATATATATAGAGATTGTACCTAAGTGT
Organism: Gasteruption jaculator; assembly: GCA_949825005.1. NCBI lineage: Eukaryota > Metazoa > Arthropoda > Insecta > Hymenoptera > Gasteruptiidae > Gasteruption > Gasteruption jaculator. The sequence continues at coordinate 551,983 of OX463764.1, read as the reverse complement.
ACCTATTTACTAAAAATATTGCTAAAACACTTTTCTTGTAAATATATATATATATGTATATATATAATACAGATGCAAAAATTTATCTGGTCTTCTTTTACGTTAGTTGTTTTTTTTTTTGTCTCCGTGTCGGAATTGCATAAAATAAATAAATTTAATATTATCAATAATTATTTAATATCATTATTGTTATCATTACAAATTGTTTTGTTGTTGTCTTAAGAAATACTGCGGTTCTTCCTTAGCAGCTAAATGTTCGTATACATTTTTCATTAACTAGAATAAAATTACTATTCTCTTAGAGTAAGAATCTTTCTTCTTATCGCCAGACTCTTCGGGTACTGGCCGTTGTTGTTGTTTAGGTACTAAGTAGGTACGTTACGTATAATCTTACGTCGATTTTCGTCTCTTTATAATTTTTTTGTTTTGTTCCGATGAGGAGCTTATCGATAAAAAATCAAAGTATTGTTGTTGGACGCGCCTTATCACTAAACATGTAAATTCTTTTTATTTATATCAACGAGAAAAAAAGAAAAGAACATCGTTTTTGCACGCGCAAAATTTCCTATACAATAACAAAATATAAAAAAAAACATATTATATTATATAATCTAGTAACGATTTCAGGAACTGCGGCATCTTTTTTCGAAATGTTTCCTAGATAATAAAAAAAAAAGAAAATCGGGAATAAAACGATCTCGATTTTTCGTCGATAACAATTTTATGACAATTTACGTCAGAAATACTCGCAGGAAGAAATCAACAATCGAAGAAAAAAAAAAATACGGAATTTTGTTCCCGCGAGTACTTCAGAGTCGAAGAGAGAGAGGGAGCTACTGGTTAATCAAACGCAATCGGTAGTTTTACATACGAGAAACGTATAAAAAAAAATTCATAAGAAAAAGTAACATTAACAGTCAATTAATCACTCGAAGGAAAACAAATGTTCATTTTTTTTTGTACAATCAATTCCCCCTGACACTTTTTCGTCGAACAGGGGAACGCAAATTGATGAGTCACAAATCTACACATACCTCGCGAGTGGACGAAATCTACTTACATTATAATTACTAGCTCGAAAGTCTCTCGACGTATTTTTCGATTACGTATTTTGAATTTCATTTTTTATTGAATTATTATTATTATTATTTTATTTGTTGTTGAGGTTGCGTCGTATCTCTATTTTTGTCTTGTCCATCCCCGCACCGAATTGCCTTCGGACATACTACACGCTACTGCACTAATTAAACAAACAGTACTAATCAACGGAAAGAGAGAAGGAGCGTGGACAAAAAAAACAAAAATGAATTACGCTACGAGTAGGACCTATAAATTTAGAAATGATCAATTGTTCTACTGTGGGACAATATCCGGGCTGTTTTCATCACTCACCGGATGCAGCTTCCAATATGCCGCAACCGTTACAACTCTATTGACAAAGATACACATCGATACCCTATTTGGCATTACAGAGACACTTGGTGATGCTTCTCACTCACCTGAAACAAAAAGCAGAAGAATTCGTTTGTAAAGCCTTCCATGGGAAATGTAGTGTTCGGTCGACTACGGAGCGGACGTACGCTCGGGGAAGCCCGAAGTGGTGGGGGAAGTCTCAACGAGAGTGGGGGATCTCCCCACTACTCTTCTCGATCCTACGCTAAACGTGGTCTATGGAAACACGAGCTTTCGATTTGTTTCGAAATTGTAGTCATCGGTAGACTATGGGCGGACAAAATAAAGACAGCAGAGGTGGAGGGGGATGTTTTCTACATTTTTCTAAGAATCACGATAAATATCGGTTCCCGAAATAAATAGTATGCGACGTTCCTTGTTTCGGAATTGTAGTATTTGTTGGGTTATGGGAAAGTGGAGGGGGAAGCAAAGCCTAGGAGTGGGGACGCCCCACTCCACGCTCCTATTTTCCAGAAATCAGAGTTCCAGGCTCCTAGACCTCGCGCTACATAGTTCCAACGAACTTTCAATTAATTTTCCGCCTGATCGAGCCCTGGCTGATGGAATCCAAGCGATTGCGAGACCGAACCCACAATTAACTCTCCGTTTCCACCATTTTTGCAATTTTTCTGAAAAGATTGGTTCTCTCCTCGCTATATAACGCACCAGGACCCCATTTACGAGCAGTAAAATTGTGTGTAGAATATTATCGAAACGGAATGGAACGGAAAGCTTCATATGTCGAGCGTCGACGTCGACGACGTCGCTGGTTCAGCTCCTTTTGTAATGCACATGGTGCTTTCGGTCCGGCACACGCACGTTGAGTCTCTGGGTGTATCGTGGTGTGTGTGATCTCCGAGATACATCGATATCTATCCAGAAGGAAACGGAAAGGGTACGTGTATGGTATGTAGCGAAAAGAGAAGCCAAAGCCGGAGGGAAAGAAAGCAATGGCTCGGCACTTGGTAGTTGCTCGCGCATTGCCAATCTCATACAACTTTGTCTCGTTCCTTTTGCCCTGCTCCTTCTTCTGCGTCCTCTTCCTTTCCTCTCGTACCGCGACTCTCTCACGTGGCGCGCCAAACGGACCGCGACCAAATATCCTCCCGAAAGTAGAAACACCATTACTCATCCTTAGAGGCAACGCGAAAAAGTTGTTTGTCCTGCATCTCCCGGTCGACGAAGCGCGAGAGGAATAGAGAAAGATTTTCAGCTTTCTTGGTCTTGACAAACCTTTTCGAGGTTACCAAACTTATTTTGGCTACCGTTTGGGTTTCCACCCCCACCCCTCATTTTTTCCTTCCAGGGGATTAATAATACCCCCGAGGAACGGAAAAACGGAAAATGGCTGAACAAACAAGGAAAGCTTCGTAATTGGGGGGTACCGGCAAAGAGGGCGCTGGGTCGCGATTCGAGCCTTTCGGGATTCTTACACTTGAAATTCTTATCCGTAATTCCGAACAATTCGTTTTATAGTTACAAATGTTGTTTGCCCAGTCTTTCAGCCTCCCTCGGCCCCTGGAAGGAAGAGATGTGTGCATTCGTAGTTTGCTCTTCGGCCTAGAGCCACTTTCCGCGATTTCTCTCTTTAGAGATGTACCGTTTCTTCTTTGCACATTTATCAGGATTTCGAAGAAAGCATAGACCTTTTTAAGCCACGATAAATTGTACCGAGGTGCACGCTTACGTGCCGAGCGTAGCTGTAGGTGCTTGTACGCGCTAAGCGACGGTATTTAAAATCCGTCGGGGCGCGAAAGAAACGTATCCCGGGGTATCTTCCAGGCCAACTGGGCCATAAATCCCTGGAATCGAAACCCGTTGCAAATTCGGACGATCGTCCGGCCACGTCCTGTGGCCAATTGCGTCAGTCAACGTCGGGACCTCGCGGAGACCACGTCCAGGAAAGACCGAATGGCAAGGAGCCAGCGGGCCATGATTTCCCTTGGGTTTTGGCCCACTTCGAGCCACCAGCTTGGGCCAGAAGCTCGATCCAAGGGCGTGTGATGTAAACCCGTCTTCGGGAAAACGCTCGTGCACGAGCGGGGCAACGCGTGCTGGGGAAAAAATGAACCGAAGTTGATGCGACTGGTAGGAGAGCAAAAGGAGACGGGGTTGAGTGCGGTTATTATCTATCGTTCTCGTTACCACAGGTTGCTCGTAAACCGGCCGCATCAGGGGATGGGACGAAGCGTAGAAGCATAGGTAGATACCCCCACTAGGGTGTTCCCCGTCTCGCTCGCTCTGCCATTACCCTACCTTACAACCCTATAGAGCGTTATGGGAAATTGTAAGTGGAAGACGGAAAAGGGGCAGTCCGTAGCCAGAACCTGATCCTTTTCCACGAAGAGCCTGGGCTCAGGAGAACTTGGACAGGAGGTATTATACGTATTTTCGTATCTATCTCCTATTTTATGATATTCTACAAAAAGGAACAGGCCCGAAGATAAACGAGAATCGAATTGAGATCAAACCGAGTTTTTTTGTTTTGTTTTTTTTTTCTTCTCGAAAAAACAGTGTAAGAGTATATATGAAACGCGAATAGCGCGTAAACCCCCGCAGGGCAACAGCGCACTCTCGCAACGGGGGGGCACCGTGTTGTATATAGATGCGTACAGTGTGTGCAGCAACATGCAGCCGTTGCAGTATGGTCTAAAGCCCCATAAATCTTCGGGGATATAGATGGCTCTAGTGTCGCGTGAGCTACCCCATGCCGGGTGCTACGAAACGCCCCTTTGCCTCTGCACCTTTTTCGTAGCTCCTACCCCTCTTGAACGGGGAATGCCCCCTTTTTTTTCCTCAATCCTCCATAAACGACGGAAGGCTCGAAAATTCCGAGTGCTCGCGTTTCTTCGCAGTTTGTCACCGGATGGCGGAAGTCGACGCGGAATGCTCGGACAAGACGGATGCGCACGATGACGTTCCAACGTGGAATCCCTTCCTGGTGACCGAAATTCGGTGCCATCGGTGCCGTTGCGCGAGGCATAAATCAAGAAGCGCGTCGGGGGACCGACCGTTTCGGGACGCGACGGCGATCAAAGATTTTCACGCCGAGGGGGCGACACCCACGCTATAATTGGCTCGTGGGGGAAAAGGCAACCTTCGGGGGAAAAAAGGGGCCCGGCGAGAGTACCGTGGCCCCCGTGGAGCTTACAGCTCTTGAACGCGGACATGGCATCGGGCTGCAAAAGGGCAAATATCGCAGTACCTCTTTTTCCGTCGCGATATCGCGGAGTTGATGCATTACCTGGGATATGTTGCCCTTGTAGTGGGTGTACCGGAGAACACAGCCATCCTTGGGCGAGGATCCGTCGGACGAGGATGGTGCAAAAATGGTAAGAAAGAAATCGGGAAAGGAGGAAGAAGAAGAAGAAGGATACTTCTGCTTATGCGTACTTCGGAGCGCCCTGTGGAGCCAGAAACTGCACGTTGGATGCAGCCTCCGAGCGTGTGGGAGTATGAAACGAAGTACATATGTATATATATATACGAAATGCACCGGGGGCCAGAAAAGCCAAGCTAACCAGTTACGAGGAGGAAAAAATGAACGAGAGAAGACGCTGATGATGAATCACACCCGACCGAGCATAGGAGGAAGAGAACGAGCAAGTGAGAGAATGCGAGATACGCAAAAAAGGCACCGGTAAGGAGAGACGCAGCCTCGGAGTGACTGCAGCGACTGCTTTCGCGAAATGGAGGATCCCGAAGCAATGAATAGATGGATGAATTTCGTTCTCGGAGTGGCACGTGTTGGATAAATTGTGTACGCATTTGCTATGCAAGATCCGTCGGTGTGATATCTAACTGCATCCTAACTTGACGTTCGATGCATTCATATAACAATTTTATATGAAAATTGTTGAAGCTCCGTCGAACACACACACGCATACACACACACACGGTCGATTGATCGCGCGTGATCTGTTGTTCAATCGTCTCGGAACGTTCGAAGAACAGGGAAGAAGAATCTTGATCCACTTGCTTTCTTGCCCGTTCCCTCGAACCGGCGGAATTCACCTCGGGGTGTCTCGGCACAATCCTCGGCTCTTCATGAAGTCATTTTGGTCGTCAAAGTGTAGGAATATTTTTCGTGGCCAGATTTGCACTGATTAAAGGTTTCCAGGGCGGAATTCTCGACACGTAACAGCGATCGAAAGTAGTTAAGGCGCACCCGATTGGATGATGAATCCATTAAGAGAGGTTCTGGCTAAGAAAAAAAAAACCAAAAAAAAAAACAGAGAAAGAGCAACGGGGCTGACCGAAAGCCCAAATTCCTTTTTCCAATTATTTCGAATTACTCGGAGATTGAGCAGCAGGAATCAAATCCATCCCGTGGGTAAAGGCAAAAGGAAGGAACGGACGGATTTGGAGGAAGAAAGAAGAAATTGACTTCTACCTACCGGACATTTCTTGGTACATCGTCAAAAGTACGGTGTTTCTTGTTCCCCTTGTATGCGTGTAGGTGATATAGAAGTTACGTTCGCTCGGTCACGGGTAATGGTTTTATGAGCGTCAAGGGTGATATAAAGAAAATGAAAAACACCAGTGCTGCCAACATGCACGGGATTCTCATCATATAACTAACTACTAGACTGCGCTGTACAACGTTGTGCCGTTGTTGTATGCCTGCGCGCCCCCTGCCCCTCTTTGCCAGACTTTCTTCTTAAAGTTTATAGGGAAACAGACTCGACGTACCTACTCTGCGCCCAGGTACTTTATACCTTATACCTCACAGAGTCTCGTACCTTCATTCTTTCGCCCTCCTACCACCCTCTTCTTCCCTTTCAACTCCGGGTGACTCCCCGCGGAGTGTATCACAATTAGCTCGGGCACCCACTAACACCCACTCTCCCTTTATGAAGCTCCTCTCTTACCAACTAACTCAACCCTCTTTCCCTTAACAACGCGGCAAACCTTCTTCTGCCTCGCCTGCCCCCTTCTCTCGCGGCCATATCTCTCGCAAAACTTTTTTAGAAAGCTTATTTCAATATTACGATGAATAAATAGGTGGCCTTCTCGACTTAGCGCAGCACCTAAACCACGTAACAAACGTAGGTGGACTCTCGAGAGAATACGAAGATCGTAGGTGTCTCCGACTCACGAAAACGCGATTCCTCTTAGTCCCATGCGGAGTCATTCATTATTATTGCGTGTGATTTATTTGTATGCGGAAAATTCTAAAAAGGACAAATTAATTTTGGAGGAATTTGAAATTGGGGAGACTTTATCACAGACAGCGCCACCAAGCGTTTCATCAATGAACTAATTTTAACCTCAATTTGTAGGAAATTGGAGAAAAGAGGTTGGAGGTGTTTCTACTCGTCAAGGATTCATCACAGACAACGCCACCAAGCGTTTCATAAATGAACTAATTTTAACCTCAATTTGTAGAAAATTGGAGAAAAGAGGTTAGAGGTGTTTCTACTCGTCAAGGTTTCATCACAGACAGCGCCACCAAGCGTTTCATAAACGAACTAATTTCAACCTCAATTTGTAGGAAATTGGGGAAAAAAGATTGGAGGTGTTTCTACTCATCAAGGTTTCATCACAGACAGCGCCACCTAGCGTTCCGCAAAGGCACTCATTGTACCGGACCTTCCCAACTTCGTTAAAAATTGTACAAAATGTAACGCACTGCCATTAAAAGCGCACCGGAGATTAGATTCCAATTGATATCGACTGCGGTAATTCATCGACGCCGAAGTAATATCGTAAAACTTGATTCGCAGCGACTCTCTTTGATTTTCCCGATATAAATAACGTCTCAATTGAATGAAGAAGTGATCAACCAAGAGTAATAGTTTTTCCCGGATATTTATGAACTATCTAAAGTGCGGACTAGATTTATCTCGTAACACTTTAATATCTTCATGGGTGGTCGACATGATAATAATATTTCGGATGAGATTTAATGACTCGAAACTGAAACACGATTTTACCAAAGCCAAAACTTTATATCGCGTATTCGTCTTATTACTCTATAGCGCATTTTTCTTGCTCTTATTTTTCAGAGTTTGTCTTATCACGTATACGTACACGCTGGTGTCTCCTTTATACACACACATACAGGCCATGTATAGTCTTGCCACACGACGCGACGAGAATAATTGTAGATACCGGACATGTTCGCTCATGCATTCACGCGTTAAACGAAGCGTGTAATTCTACGCGAGTCTTACATGTAAAATACGGGTCAGTTTGAATTATAACCATTTCAAGTACCATTTTTTCATTTTATCATCCTATGATTAATCGATACCACAGGAATGTTGAACGATAAAATTAAGTTGTGACAAGTAACTATACATATATTTCTTTCTTTTAAACGGATTTGCTTTAGCAACCGCTGCGGCTCTCGCCTTTATTTGTATGCAGAAGTGTAGCGGATTAAGTTTCCACCATTTTTCTGGAATGCACGTATCAGTGCAATTTATGTCGCACCGAAAGCCCAGGACATTCCAAGTCCCATTGTCCATTTTCATCGATCGCGTCCATGCACTAGCGATCGATGCGGTTTGTCCCGCTTAGTGTTCCTTATAGGTGTCCCAAAAGTGATGCGAAGTGTCCAACGGGACACTCTGGCGATGACACCTTGCACTCGAGGTCCCATCGTAAAGTTTATCAGACTCAAGGTCAAATTCGAAGCTCGGGGTCAAATCTAATCCGGATGTAAGCGATCCTAACCTCAAACTCCCAAGATCCAGGTCAAAAAATCTTCAAACCTAGTGACATCCACGATTCCCTAGGTGTCCAAATCCCCAGATTTCCAATGCCCTAGGCCTCCAAAAGCCTTCGACATAGTGACATCCACAATTCCCTAGATATTCGATTTTTTTTTCACCCCAGAAACTTCGACTCGAATCGTAGTTGTTTACATCAAACACCCATTAAGGAGCCTCACTTGACTTTCGAGACAAGTGTATCAAGTGATCACGTATGATAATTTGGCAACGTCGCAGTGGCCGTTATAGACTAACTTCAGGGGTATGAGAAGTGGAAGCAGATATATATCTACACGTAGAGCCATGTGTGTATGTGTGTGTATCTGTGTGTGTGGAAATATCTACCCGAGAAGTGAGCAAAGCGTATGCTACTAGCTCACCATGGCTAGCTGAATTAAAAAAAAAGGAAGATACAGCCTTTTTGGGTTCTGGCTAGAGAGAGACGGGGCTATACCGAAACCGTATGGGACGGCAACGGAGGAAGATAAAAAAAAAGACACTGGGAGGGAGAAAGAAAGAAAGAAAATTCGAGGCAGCTTATGTGTTGTTGCATCCTGGCGCGTTCCACGTTCCCATCCCATTTGAGATTCTTCCACAGTGGGAGAAAAGGAGACGGCGTTAGCATTCTCCGGGTTCTCCGTCGCTCCAACGTGAAAAAGGTACTCTCTCTTTCCACTCGAAGCCCAGGGATTCTGGGAGTTTTTAGAGTTGCGGCCCCTTCATTGTTGTGTAAATGTGGACCAATGGCGCCGCTAGACGGGGTACTACAGTGCACTTTGAAATGCTAATGTCGCAGCAACGCGCGAAGCAGATATCACGAATTTCGCGCTTTACTTTGCGGATTAAGTAGTAACCCTCTTTTTGTCCGGGAAAAAAGGAACCGCGACTTGAGAACTAAAAAAAAAATAAATAAACCCGCGCCCGATAAGTTTATACGGGGATGCTAAGTTCCACGCGTGTGTGTGTACGTACACACACACACACACACTACCAAAAAAAATCTGTCACCCAGTTGCCAGTCGGAGCGAAGTTTGTCGATCGAGCATTTTCGGGGGAAACTTTGTAGTCGATTTTAACAAAAAGTAACATTAGTTTGGAAACTTTTCAACAATGTGCAGTATCGTAAAAGTCGTGGCCGTGTGGGTGCCATTGTCAAATATAGATAAAACATGTTATGCCTTTCTTTTTCAAATCGGATACTTTTCTGCTTCGTAATGGGTTTACGACTTTACCATTCGATTGCGGTATGGTAACTTTTGCTCGATTGAAATCGAGCTACTTTGTCACCAGGAGATTCGCGACAAAAAAATAACCAGGGTCCACTTCCAACGGATACAAAAAAAAAATAATAATAATAATAACGGTAACGGTGAGATAAATAACGAAGTTTCGGTCGGAGCAGCTACGACAGCGCCCTCTGTGGTCTGTGAAAAACAAAAAGAATTGACCCAAAGAAGAAAAATATCACTAGAAATATCGAACTAGGTATTTCGATAATCCTCGGAACCCTCCATTAAAGCGAGAACAAAAAATGGTACTCTCAGCGAGGGGAGACGTCACACTACCGATAGTGGCGAGACCAACGACTCCGCCGAGGGCGCCATCTCTGGGAGACACGGTGCACTCGCAAGGCTCCCCTCTCACACTCGATGGGACGTTACTTTTTCTTTATGGTGGTACTAAAGGCAGCGGCGTAGGCCTTAACGATGGATTTTATAACAAAGTAATCACCTAATAATCACTCTCAATAAATGTCAATGATAAAATCAACGGGAGGAAGATATAACCCCAACAAAGCGCATATATATAACGCATTATATAATGAAAGGTGTAAAATGCTAATGAACCGTAATCAAAACAAATCATAAAGTAGCTAAGTAAGAGAGTGTTATGTACTTTATGAAGTTGTATATATAGCGGAACCTTGTTTTCTTGTAAGATCGGGTCATGCACATTTGTGAGCACGTGGCTGTATGTGTGTGTGTGCCACATATACATTCTCGCATGTATGCACTCGGTACGTTAATTCAAGAGTACTTACTTAAACGCGTCCACTTATTCTGTTTACTGTCATATATTCCGCTCGATAAAAAGTATATGCTCTTTTTAATACTAGCCGCGTGTGCACACACAGACTCGATTCATGAATGAAAGCCGTTAGCGTCGTTTTAATTCCGTGGCAAGGCGAGTTTCCATAGTTATCTTAATTTAATGGCCGCCTATCACGTATACACACAAACGCGCACACACACACGTAGGCCACGCGGATTACAAATAGTTCTTGCATCTATGAGGAAGAAAGCTATTTGTCAGATCGTACCTACGCGGGAATTAACATATTACATAAGCCCGTAACAGGTTTCAAAATATGGCCACTCGCGAGTGGCCATATTGTGGACGTTTTCATGAGTAACGAGCGCGTGGGGTAATTAATCCTAGGGGGGACTCGTCGAAATCGAAGTAATTATAAACGGGATGCGTAGTACGAGTTCGAACCCGAAAGATGGCGCTGGGGGATGAAAAAATGAAAAAAAAGTACCATTTTTCGAAATTCAAAATAATTGGCGAGTTATCAATTAAAACTGTCCGACCGATGTTTCTCGATAGTGTAATAGTAGTGGTAGAAGTTATTATTTATTTTTTGGTCCTAGAAATGGCACTTTGCTGATTAAATGCTTAAATTTGGGCCTAATTTCGGGGTGATAAGCGTGTTGGAGAGAAAAATGTCTTAATACAAACTTGTACGGGGGCCATTTGATGGTTTCAGTAACCATAAATTTACCGGTAGGTAAGAAATCAGATAAAACTCATAAATCAACCAAAGCGTAGAGTGCCAAGATACGGAAAGTTTGGACTTTGACCAATGGGGTTCCGGTGTTAAGGGTTGAAGGTCAATTTTGAGACACTCGACTTAATTATCCAGTAGATGGCAGCGATTAATAATTTTGTATTCATCAATTTCGAGGTTATGTAATAATTTGGAAACGCTCTGTGGTCAAGGAAAGATCGGTAAGACTCTTTTGTAAATGTGTGTGTGTGTGTGTGTGTGTGTAAGTCTGTAAATGGAAGCGCAGGAAAAAGAAGCGAAACATTTGGCAAAGATATTTTTCTAGGACAGTGAAAATGTTGGGTAGGTCAGGATTTGATTGCAGGAAGGAAACAGTTAGGCCCGGTTAAAGTCGTTAAGCCAAGTTTACGAGGTGTTACCGGGAGCGTAACCTGTAAATCTCGAAAGCGGGCGGGCGCGTGCCAGTGGCCGCCCTTGGAAACACCATGGGAAGGGGTAATGGGGTATAACGGAACAGAATGTGTAGGAGTGAGGTAAGACTACTACTACTGCTACTACTACTACTATACTACTATACTCGTGCTGTGAACTGCTTTTATGGATCGTAAATATCTTCCTTTACAACCAATAAAATTTCTAAGAGCTTTCCTCTTTGACGCATAACGCATCAATCTATCACACAAAATGATATTTAACCATGTAGTTAAAATCTCACTTAACGTCACATCATTAGATTCTAATCGGGGGGCGGCATTTTGGTGGCAAGTGATGGATACAAATGATGTCAATAATTTATGGCCTCGAAAAGCCTCCATTTTGTGGGTCAACAGTTTTGGAACCCAGTGTGGTAATATGGCGGATACTTTGGGAACCGTTGCCTTCAGGGCCGGAAAATGTATTTACAATTGGCCCTTTATGGGCTCTAACAGGTGAGACTTTGTTTCCTTTTCCATGTGACCTTGATGCCTATGACGATTTTGTTATCGCCTTCAAGTAAATAATTCATGCTACCCAATTTCAAAAACAGGGAAGTCCACGAGCCGTGATACGACGGGCCTTGTTTTTTTGTCGAACGTGTTTATTTCTTTTTTACACCCGCGGAGTTAAATAAACAACTCCGGCTCTCCAGCGCCTAACCTCCAAGTCTCGTAAATCAACGAATTCCTCATCTCACCTAGCAACAGCTCAAGAGAGAGAGAGAGAGAGAAAAAAGAACGAAGAACGAAAGAACGTATCAATTATATTTACAAGCAGCGACTGGTGTAAGAATGAATTACGCAAATATGAATATTGATGCGGAGATCCAGTAAAAATGAAGAAGAAAAAAAAATAAATAAATAACTCAAGACCGATGGAAAGCGCGACGCAACGGAGAAGGCGAAGCAAAGCAAAGTAAAGCGACTCTTAAAGTAAAATACTAGAGAAAATGGAGGGGAGAATAAAAAGTTTATGGGAGCACACTATAGGCGAGTCGATAAAACAAACCATAAAGCGCATTGCTTTTAACGGCGGACCATCAAACTGTCAAGCGCGACTTCCTAAACTTGCTGGATACGGAAGACTACCTGTCGTATCGATACGGCTGCCGATAAAGTAGATCTACGACATTACCACGGATGGTAAACCCGGCCCTGTGCAAACAAAACGTAACGTGCTGCCGCCTGCCAGGGAAATGGCCCATTAATAATGTAGTCCCGGCGTAGGGTTACACGTATTCGAACCTCCAAAGTAAACACTGGCCTTTCCTATTTACGAAAATAAATATGTACAATATATTTCGAATCAAAACAACGGAAACTTTTCTATTCCTCGAAGACATTTTTACTCGCTTGCATCGAGTCGACAAAAAAATTAATGCCCGTAATTATTGCTTTCTATTAATACAACGAGAAGAATAATAAGGTTAGATTGAAGTCCGCTCGCGGTGATTGAAGCCCCGCCTGTTTCGACCACGCCCACGAATTTAAGAGGGGCGAAAGCAGCCATAACTAAAGGAAATATCGTTAACACCGCTAGATGGCATTGTCACACTGTTATTACTCGCATTTAAAACGTTCTATAAAACATTCCGGTACTAAACGCTTTCCGTCGAGTTTTATGATACCGTCGACTGATTTAAACATGTGTCGAGATGTTAATTCATGCGATGCAAGTAGACGAATCTATTATACGTTTTCTTTTGTATACATATATAACCACGCTTATGAGACGCATCGACGACGTTTATATTTTTTGGCCGTTCCTTTTTCTCGCCTACCGACGTTTCCGGAATTTTTATGCTTTCGCATATTTCTCATTTTTCAGCTTCCTCCTACAGAAGACGAGACGAGGATAAAAAAAAGTTTGCCAATTTTTTTATAATCGAAATATTTTACGTATTAATGTCCAGCGTATAAATAAAAAAAGCTGCCAAGACATAAATTTTGATGTTTATTTTTTTGTTTTCCCAGGCAAAGATTCATGGCGCTTCACTTTTTCGTCGTAAATTCATCAAAAATAACGGCAAAGATTTCTCCGACTCTGGATGTTTTTTTTTATCGTATTTTTAGAGGTTTTAACAACACGTTCCAGGCTAGTTTATTCTTGGATTTCGAAAAAAAAAAAATTTTTTTTCAGCTACATGAAATTCTCTGAAAACCCTAGGATGGCCCACTGGGGTCTGGGAGGTCCCAACCCAGTTCTACGAATTTTTATCGTTGTGCGCCAACCACGGAAACGGGCCGATTAAGAGTCAAATGAAAAATGAAGAACGCACTCTTTTCGCGAGGGCAAAAAAAGTCCCGGCGTTCCCCTGCAGCAGATGCATTTCGTTCGGACGAAAATAATTGCAGCGACAAGAGCTGTTCGTAGCCATAAACGTCAATCTTAATGACGGGTTTATAAAAATTCATATGGATGGAATTCATAGTGAATTAAAATCGAAGATAATTGACTGCAGGAGAAAAAAAAAAGAGAAAGAACGAGTTCTCGGAGACTCGTCTGTGTCCCCTGTGCGAGGAAAAAGGTGATTTTTGCGATACCGGTGCCTTACATGACATCCGAGGGAACGTCAAGTTTTTTTTTTTGGGTGGATATTTCCAACGGGTATTGCGAGTAGTGTCCAATATATTTCGTCTATAACATATCTCATCGGGTGCAACGCGTAAGTGGGATGCATAAGTGACTTGAATGCCCAAAACGGTGCGTCGGGAAATGCACTTCAATCGCAAAAATAAACGACGCTCAACATTGGTACTTTCTACCTTGCCAGCTCCTGGAGATAAACGATATTTCGTAACTGTAACTGTCCAACAATTTTTTCCCCTCTCTGCTTCGGTTCCACAAAGAATTCTTCGCGAGAAATAAACGCACGCCAATTAGCCCGACGTCCGTACGTACACCGACCACGGGGAAAATAGCTTCTGAGCGTCCGAAAATAATCCTCTTGAAAAATGGAAGAGAAATGTCTTTTACGAAATTTCCGTAGGATTAATGCTTCTCGAGATACGCGAGGCCAAAGGTATCCCCCGTGAGCGCGAGAGAGACGGGCGATAGTGCTCCCCCGCTCCCACTCGCCCCGCTGCGTCTCACTCGCACCCATAGGCGTAGGTGCGGACTTTAACGGCAAATAACTCGGAAACTATTAATTTTAGAGAATTTCCGCTTCAGACTTTTCCGTTCAAAATCGGCTCAAGATGATTCCTACATGGTTGGAAAACGATTCTGGAGATAGAAAATTTCGAAGGAAGCAGAACCGCGTTCCCCCTTTTTTTCTGTTCTTTTTTTACCCCGTAACTCCATTCCTAGTGTCAACATCTGGGCCCGGGTCTAAGATTTAACTTCCTTTGACAGTATGTTTCCTGGTGGGTAACAGTTGGAAAAAAGATAAGCCGAAGTTAGAAGTCAGTCATGTAACACAAAGGGTATCGTAAAAATCCCTTCGAAAGTTTTCGGTGAAAGTTTCCTTTTTTTTCCAACGCTTTCCTTTTTTTATGAAGGGACGGGGAACGCACCTTTTTGTCCAACGACGGTCTCCCCAAATTGTATGACTCCGAAACGGCATAGGAACTCCTTATGTTTATACCTATTTCGGGATTGCTCGGAGAGATAGAAAGAAAGAAGAAAATTGTCGACGATCTTGTTACCTGCCGCGAGAGAAAGTTTCTCCACTATTTTCGACGATTGCGTCTTCGTGACGAATGGGGACAAAAACATGCCACCCTTTTGGACAAGTTCGTGAATTATAGGGGATCCCGGTAAGAGATATTGGAGCTGAAAGAGCTTCCAAATTCGTCACAAGCAGGTTGCAATTAGGAAATCACTAGTGGGTTGGAGAAATGGCAAGAAGTGGGCATAGTTACTTACTAGCTTGCAACCGTGTAGCAACAGACAGACCGACGTTTGACCCATAAATCCGAAGGTACGTAGATACACCAATTGCATCAATTTGAATGTTAAGTGGAAACGTGGAATCACGAAATTCTAGCATTTTAGCCAGCTTTTAACGATGTTCTTCGCGTACACTATCTCTTTTTAGGCACGTGTTTAACGTGCTCATATCGCACGCAAGAGGAATAATTTAGCGAATTATGAAGGCACGCTCGTACGCGGTTTAGTCTCATTAGATATGCCAAGAAAAGATAGTATAGTAATTGTATGGTTTAGTGTACTGTATCCTGGCATACGTACTAAACTAACCCGCGTTAAAACACACTGTTCGATGCAGGCACCCCCGGAGCCGTTAGCCTACGGAGGTAAATTGCTTCCGAAGTATTCAATGCGGGGTCTCCGGCCCAACGCGTTTTCTCTATTTTTTTTCACCCTGCGTCGTTTTACCCCCCGGCCTGGTACCGATCATTTCGCCTTCGCAGGCTCTATCGCTACGATCTGCGCTATCTACCGCTTTCGATGCGTTCGAGAATTTACGAGCCTGCTTCAAAAAAATAGACCCAAAGTGATTGTGGCTTAAAACAAAATCCTTCATAATTCTTTGCTTATCGTTCGACTCGTGGGGTTTCGAGATAAGAAGTTGGAACTGATATGGGAGCTTCGGAATGGAAACTCGCGGCAAGGCCTAGAGGCTGCCGCCATCGTCGCGTGACTCGATACAGCTTGAGAGCTGCAGTTGCGGAACCTAACCTAAATCGGGGAGTCTCTACATCGACACCTGTGCCTCTGACGGGAATAATCCGTACTATTTGGTAGAACCACTTCGGAACAGCCTCTCCGGAGCAATGCCCTTTCAAAATCCCCGATTTCTTGAAAGAAGGGGATAATTATTTAGACCCCGCGCTGCCCCGCGTCACGTGGTCATAGCTCACACGCGACAAAGGTCAAAGTGGAGCGCGGATACGATAATTGGGGTTAAAGACTTACCTTAATACAGCTGTGTACATTGCGGTGCTAGTAGAGGGTGGTGTGGATTGGCGTTAGGATGATTAGGGGGGCTTCGATGTAGGGCGTACCCCTAGTTAGCCCCTTCGGGACCTCCTCCACCCCCTTGTTGTTGATGCGCAACTGCAGCTGCTGCCGCGGCGGCTTTCTGTGCTTGTGCCTGCTTCTCCTGCTCGTTCAACTCCTTGATGGCCTGTATCTCTTTTTTGAGTTTCATCCGTCGATTTTGAAACCATATTTTGATCTGCCTCTCGGTCAGACACAGTGCATGTGCCATTTCGATCCGCCTCCGCCTGGTGAGGTAGTGATTCGTGTGAAACTCCTTCTCCAATTCCAAAGTTTGGTAGCGGGTGTACGTTTGGCGGCCGCGCCTTCGCAGTCCGTTCGCTCCTGGAACAAAACAAACGATAAATTCGAATTAGCCCCCGTCGAGATTCATTTATTTTGTTTTGGACGCGGAACCAATGCAAAGACAAATATTAGCCGTTAAATCCTCGCCGCGTCCCTGTACTTTGGGTGAAGCTTGTAGTTCGCTACTTTAGTTCAGCAACTCGCCATGGAGATATATGAACTCAATGGCGGCACGGGTACGGGTACGGAAAGTCTATGGACGTGTAAATGGGGTTAAATAAAGTCTCCAGAATCGTCGCGTTGGAAAGGAGAGTTGCTGTATTATACTACAGGTACCGTTGAACAGCCACTTGGGTACGGTAGCGGAATAAGCCCCGTCGGGGGCGCAAGCTCGCCTTATCGGCCGTTACTGCCTCGTAAAAACACCCTGACTTCGCTCGGTGTATATACTGCCGCCACTAACACCACCACCGATGCCACTGTTGCTTCAGCTTCAAACTAAAACCCTTTCTCCGCCGTTTTCTCGCCATGGGCAGGTAACTCGGTCCGCGGGATACGAGTTGACAATCGTGACGTGGTTCCTGTCATCGCCACCAAAGGGCACCAGAGACCCTGGGGACAGGGACCGTCCAACTCGGGTCAACGTCTCGAGGACACAATCGCTCTCGGTCAAATCGTCGTCCCGCGGAAAGGACATGAAATGGGAATCATCCCCCTCAATAAACGCCGTCGTATTCACAATCGTATCAACGCCGATCTATTATTGGCGTAGCGCGGGAAGTCGCGATGTGCGAGGACTCGGCAGTGGGTGGCAGATACGGCGTATACGTGCACGGTCCGACACAGGCACACGGCACAAAACAGAGTTCATATCGGCGTCATGTTTATTATCGCGACGTAATCAAGTGGCCCGGCATCCAACCAGCCACCCCACGCCACAACAACGACAACCCTACCAACCCACGCACGAACTCTCGTGGCACCAACCACCCCATGACTCTCATTCCAGGTTGTCAAGCTCGCGGTGTGCATGGTAGAAGTTATGGTGCAGCGTTTATAAGGGTTATTTGTCACACGGCCACCATGGGGAGAAGGAGAAAGACCCTTTCCCTCTCTCTCTCTCTCTCTTTCTCTCTTCAACCCTTGGTTGGCTCCTTTTTTCATATCTTCCTGCTCTTTATTCCCCATCTTTCTCTTATCCTTCGCGATAGTTGTATACAGTGAGGGCGATAGACTCCCGAACTTATAAATAAAAGGCGGGAGTTCCCCCAATTAAGCCGACCCCATACGTCTCCGCAAAGTAGAAAATGCGACAGGGTTTTTGCCGACCCTTCTTCTGCTCCCGCTGCTCCTCCCGCCCCTCTTTCTTTTCTTTTGAGTTTCCAAATGCTCGCAATACGTTTAACCTATGAGACTGTATACGAACCAAGTCGGAATATTGGGGGAAGAAAGGAGCTGCTTAACCACTGGTCGGATCAATTTTGTGCTGAATTCGTAAAACGCGTTTCAGCCGAGGGAAGATACTAAAACACAAGAGGGCAAAGGGAAAGAAAGCAGGAACGAAAAAAATATACGCCGATTTTTTCAAGAAACGAAGGATCGCGCGATGTTCGAAAGGGGATAAAAAATACTTGAGCCCCCCCCCCCCCCCCCCTCCACCCCAAAAAAATGCATAAAGCATAAAAAAGTTCGATGGACGAATTGTTCTCGTGAGCTATTCATCTGACATACGAGCGAGAAATTCATACTCAGTTCCCATGTGGAAAACTGGCCGAGCCACTTTTCCTCGGGATATTTATGACACTCTTGATATATTACCCAACACATTTTTTTCGCGAGTGAAAACAAATAATTGAAAATAATCCATAACACTAAATCGACTGCAGCGATATTATGAAAGTTATTCCACCATTTTATATATATATATATACCTAATTTCTTTTTTTTTTTTTTTCATTCAAGCACGAATTTTATTGGCTCCGGTTATTAACTGGGACTGCAGTTGCCAAGTTTTAATAAGAGCCAGCCAATAGGTTGATTACTCCCCAGGATTTACTGGTTTTGCAAAAAGAGGATACCAAAAGGCACCCCTAAGTTGCATTATCTTCAACCCTCTCAGCATTAATCCCTTCGTCTTACGAAGCTTCCCGGATCATACATTTGAACCAATCAAATCACGGTAAGTGAATTGCTCGTTGGGGGCCGCCACCCCTGCTGACTCTCCCCCAGCCTAGTGACTTTTTATACACTCGCAAGATTTGCTTAAGTGGACCGGACATAACTTTCTTCCCGAACTAATCTTGATCTATGGCCCCCGAATCTCGGGAGAGGGCAAACTTTGCGTCCATCTTGTATCTTCAAGAAACAAAAAAATTTTTTTTTTTGGAAAAGACAAAAATAGAGACTAACCCTGACAAGGCTTTCGTCCATCTTGTACCTAAACTTTCCATCTCGCGCTAGGCCCTTCAAGGTAAAAAAAATTTTTTTCGTGACGAGAGAACTCTCCTACCGGTCGTGACGTCACTTCGTTCCTGTTCTCGCCTCCTGCAACGAATAAATCCGTCCAAAAATGCATCGAGGAGGGAACCTCTTACAAATGCCGTGAAGGACGGGTACCCAAAATGGGCCATCCCTCGATTTACCACTCCCCAGACTCAGGCTGACTTTCTCCCCCATCTGTTTCTTATTACGTCCATCTTTGTTTCATGTGTTTTTACGTATTTATGGAATCCACGCTGTTTCATGGAAAAGGGATGACAATTGGTTATCGCTAAAACGTAGGACGCGTATACATAACTTATTAATTACGGCTGACTAATGCGCTCCAGCTGTGTTACTGTATTTTCCCGGAACAACCGAAGAACTTTCTCTCGGGCTTTCTCTCCAACCCTCCTCCCTCCACGACACAGTGGGTATACATATATAGTGTACACGGAGAAGGAGGTGGGAAGCAAACTACGGGTGGATGGTAGGTAAGAGGGAAGAAACTGGCATAAGGGGGTGAGAAAGAGAACGCGAGGGACGCAAGGCAGTAACTCACGCCCCCGAGAGGATTACCTTCTACCTAAGGAAAGGAGGGTATGTAAGAGCTACGGGCTTGCTGCGTAGCTACGCGTTCCTCATACCGAATGTCACTAACTTGGCGGGGTTTGTGTTGCGGCTGTATCCGTGGGGACACCGGAAGCTACGTCGTCTGTCTCTTCCCCGGCGACTTACGATACTCGAAGCGGAGCAATAAGGGATGCCACCCTATCCCCTGCAACCGTCGCAGTCGCTAATGCCACGGATGGATCCAATTTGCGCGAGAAAGAATAGAGGAGGCGACGCTTATTAGGCTTTTAATTGCAAATTAAGAATTTTATTGCCATCGGGGGGGGTGGCTGGAAGAAAGCGGTTCCGGATTTCCATGGGGTTTTTGGTGGTGGCCGTCCGCGTTATCGATTCGCCGGTTTAACGTCGCTGACGATCAAAAAATCGTGAGGAATTCGGCGAAGAACGAAGAAAAAGAATCTGGCTCGCGATAGAACGGGAGCCCGGAATGCACGACCATTTCTGCCGCAATTCATTTGGAGCCCGAGTCCGTGGTAAAAGGGGTATGTATCAATCCGGCAGAGAAGCACGACGACAGCCAGCAGTCTCGCGTGCTTGCAGGGAAATTTAATTAACGCGAACGAGTGCAAACGGTATGTGTTTATTTTATTCTTTTTTTTTTTCTTGTGGTTCATCGGATTACCCGCCTTTTCTCGGGAGCAGCTAGACCAGATGCTAACTGTAATAATTATGCAAACACTGAAGGCAACGGTGCATCGCGACCGAGGACTTGGGAGCAGAGGGATCCAAGGAAAAAAGGGCGACGTTGCTGCAGGAGAAGAAGAAGAAGAAGAAGAAAGAGAGCCAGGATGGAAGATACGAAAAAAAAAGAAAAAAAGGAAGGAGTGGACGTAAGATGGTGGAGAAGATGGCATGCAAAGGAGGCTTAGCGGACGAAGCCGGTTGTAAGGCGACACCTCACGGGCTCTGAATCTTTCTCACAAGCTCACGAAAATTTCCATCCCTCCCGGCTCCTTCCTATTTTATCGAGACTTTTTTCGAGGCTCGAAAATTTGAGATGCACGGCACGACCCCTCTGGCTGGACTCAAGATGTCGCGTCGCACCGTGGCTGTATAGGAAAGTAAGAGAAATTGTCGTTGTCGTCCTCCAAAAGGAGAAACCAGAAAAGAAGACGAAGAAGAAGAAGAAGGGAGACCCGATACAGGTGGGTAACCTCCGCGACACCCTCTAACGAAACGGATCGTCTGTCTTACTTACTCGTTCACATCTATAAACTTACACGTGCCAGTATGGGCACAAATACGAACGCCACGGTGTACAAGGGCCTCGACCAGCGGGCAACCAAGCCAACCAGCCATCCATATATCTGCGTCCTAAAAGGAATTCCAGAATATATTTTACATATGCTTTATTGCCGCCTTATTTCCAACTATACACACATTTATACGTATATCTACAAAGGGATACGCTTAGTTAAGTCCCTAACCCTGTCTCGCGTGAAGTATTAGCCTGCGTCCCTTTCCTTCGGAGATAAAGACGAGACGCCATTTTTCTTCTTTTTTTTTTCCTTTAGTCCTCGAATGAATGGAATTGCGGAAGAGAGCGGTGCGGGTGGGGGTGGACAAATGTTTTTAAAAAGCGCACGTACGGGAAGGTAGTGCACGAGCTGCATTATCGTGCTCGAAAAACAAATGCATAATGCATGCAACGGCGGTCGCATTCCGCTGTAATGACTTAACTTGTAGCAGTTAACAAGTATCGGTTAGATGATTTGATAATTTGCAAGCGACCCCTTCCACGCCGTCCCTTTCTACCGCTCCGGATTTTGCTTCTGCCTCTCTTTCCGCTCCATCCGGCCCGGTGTGCACACGAAGGGCAGGCCCCCGGTACACCCGAGATCCTCGAGGCCCCAGGGGGGCCTGTACGTGACGCGGACGAGTGGGGAGAGCCGGTTCCCTCCGATCGGGACGCCATCGCGCTCGCTCGCGAGGAACTATGATTATGGAAGGTGGAACCATACTTAAAAATTTGGACCACCTTGGGCTCGGGCATTAAAATGTCCAGCGTCGTCGTCCGTTTTACCCCAAAGCCCCTGGAAATTATAATATCGCTCCGATTCAATCTGGCCGACGAATAAAAGGGATTTTCGTTTTTCCCCGTTCGTTCGTTTGTTTGCCGGGTATCGATTTTTGCGTGCACCGCAAAGTCTCATCAATAATAAGCACTTTACTCGAAACGCGGAAAGAGTGGGAAGCGACGAAAAAAAAAGAGAGAGAGAGAGAGAGAAATCAAGTCCATTATTCAACGGTACTCATCGACTTCGTGGGCAAAAGCTCGTACGATTATTCCGCGCGTGAAAATAATAATGAACTCGCATAAATCACGAAAGTTAGGCAAACTAGTTCTCCGCAGCTACTCCATTCACGATATGACGCCTCCGCTGCCAAAAATGCCTGGCAACTTTTTCGCATTAAACTCCTCCGGTATTTTACACACGCACACGGACACATCCGAGCGTGTACTCCTTTTTCTGCTTTTTTTTTTTTTTTTTTTTTGAGGAATGACCCGGATGATCCTTCGCATACATTACCCGGTCGAAGTCAACATGGCGGATTGGCGTGTCCACGTGAAAAGGAATGCCACAGCCATACGTGACTCGAGTTTCGGGCGAGTTTTAACGGTTCGTTTCCTCGCGGAACCCGATTAATCTCCGCCACGCACGAAACAATCGGGCGAAATGGAACACCCCCGAGACGAAGACGAAGTAGGAAGTGTAGAATTTAATAATCAGTGGGGGCTAAAATAGCGTGACCGCTAAAACTATCCTCGCCCATGGAGGATGGAAGGGATGGCAGGACGATTTGCATGAACGTGGGCGAAAGAAAGCTTCGAAAAGTGCCTACTTCACTTGGCTGGGCAAGGAGCGTAGGCGAAAGCGTTTCCAACTAAGTACTGATCCAGATTCCAGGCTATCTAGGAACAAGAGGAAGAAACGGAAAGGATTGGTTGTTTGGGTGGTTACGTAGTTGCAGGTTGGCCGGGGAAGATGAACGAGGCGGCGCGGCACGAGATCTTATCCGCTGCAGCAGCGGCCACTGAATCATCCGGCTTTGAATAGGGCCTTTGCTTCACTCCCTATATTATAGCCCTATAGGTACTAACCTTATACCTATGCCCGTGTCCACAACACAATATACTTCCAGCCCG
This sequence comes from Gasteruption jaculator, assembly GCA_949825005.1. NCBI lineage: Eukaryota > Metazoa > Arthropoda > Insecta > Hymenoptera > Gasteruptiidae > Gasteruption > Gasteruption jaculator. The sequence continues at coordinate 529,041 of OX463764.1, read as the reverse complement.
TGTATATAAATGCGTTATAGAGAAACCTTGGTACGCACTAAATTACCACCGCGACACGGTCACACCATCCACGACGCCGTATACGTGCAACCACCTTGCGAGGTACCTGCCTTCCACCATGACTTACAAGTTAACGATAGCGAGCTCCGCTACCACAGTCTTAATCAGCATAAATCATACCGACAATGCAACCGACTGACCGTGCCTTTGAATCTCATGAAAATTTACCTCGCTAATGCTATCATCCCTCTTGCTCCCTAATCTAATCGATACACTCTGCCTGTCCCACTTACGTTTTCCACTTTTTCCTGAAATACGACCGACCGATTAATTAAAACGTTAGGAGCTCGCTCACTTTCACCCCTGCCCCGTATTTATGCGTGCATCGACCGGACCTGGCCGCTCGTGCACGCAAAGCCATCGTTTTTGAGCGTTCCAGGGGCAGGGTCTTGATTAAGAACCCATCGATGCGTCTGGGAGCGACAACCTTGCCCATATTGTCGCCATATCGCATCGTCAACGCGGAAGGGTAGGAGCGACCGATGGCCGGAGCGACGCTGAACGTGACAAACAGCAGATACAAGAGGTGACCTCGCTTCCAAGAATAAGCGCGTCGATGGAACGGAATGGAATTGGCTTTATGGAAAAATCGATGCGTTCGGACTCCGTTACAATGAAAATTGCACTTTGTTTGCTCGCCATTCGGCGGCCCCGTCCCCGGGAGCTGTCGTATATCAAATCGTCGATCAGTCAATCAAGCGACGTGTCAGCCCGAGCTGAAAATGCGCTGATAGAATTCGCGAAACTCTGGCACACTCGGATAGGACACTGCGCCATCTAGTGGTGGTGGGAATAATTTCGGAGGATGATTCGAACTTGCCGTTACCCAATATCGAATTCCAAGTGATCGCTGAGTCACAAAGTGCACGAGATGATGTCATTATGTGGGCATACTTCCGATACTTTTACGGTCCACGGTCGTGGATTAACGTCCGATGGAGGGGAGGTGCCTCAAATGGCGGCGAAGCGCCCGCAAATGGCGGCGGAACGAATGCAAATGGCGGCGCTAAGTATCCACGGAAATCTTTTGACCCAGAATCCCAGGGACCATGAATGCTAATTATCCGATCGCTTGGAAAATTTTGGCTCGGATCGGAACCAGGCCCCGGTGGAACTTTGGGAAATCGGATTCCGTGGCTGGAGGAAGGATAAAAGTTGGGCGATTCTTTCGAAAGGCAGGCGTTTGTCTCCGCAAAAGGATGAAAGTGTCCCTGCCACAAATCATTTAAACGCGTCTTTGAATAGCTGGAAACGTGGGTGTCGGATAATGAGATGATGCGTATACAATGTTTGTAGCTGGTTCATACGATGTATGAACCCACACAAAAAGGGGGAGAGAGAGAGATACGTGGCGTATACGTACACGCGCGCTTGATATTAGTGACGAGGAAGACGAGAAAAAAGGCAGGCGAACATCAAGCAGCCCCGTCGTCCCTAAAAGTTTCATCCACTTCGTAATTGTAAACATTGGATTAATGCAAATGCGCGCTTAAAAGCTTAATTGCTTTGATAAAGTATGGCGGAGGCATTAAATTCAAATGCATGTAAATTAATTCAAATTTATGAGAAATAGGTGGACGCTCGAGCACTTACAGGAAAAAGGGGGGAAGAAATAAAAATTAGTCCCCGCGGGGCTGCCGGTCCCCGTGACCGAAACCTCTTCCTTTTTGTCTCCGCCGATTCCACCTTTTTTATTTCGTCTTGCCAAACTGTATGCGATGTTACGAGATTGGCCGGAAACCACCATTAAGTCCGTCCTCTTGTTCGCTTCGTTTTTTCTTCATTCCCCTGAGATCCTGACACGCAAAGGATTGAATGCTACACTTGTTCGCATCTTATCTACGGTGGAAACAAACCCGCGAATGGGATAGAGATTTAGAAAAGTTTTCGGGCTCGCCCGAGCCCCCCATTCGCTCTACCTGTAATAGGGAACCCCTCGCCCCCCTCTTTTTTTTTATATTTATACGGGACAACCGAGTGATAGATGCACGCATTCGGCATTCACGATAATGGTACCCCATCAATTGCATACTTTTGATTAGATAGGCGGGATTTTATTGCCGCAAAAACTACTCACCGCCGAAAAAAAACGAAGCCATCCAGTTCCGGCGACTTTATCGTAAACACAATGGCACGTAAAAAATATGATAGCGCACCGAATTGCTGTCCATGATTCTTTTTACCGCACTCACGGGCTTGGACCCGTGCACGTGTGTTCAGCCGACCGCGCTGACATCTATGATCGATACACCCAAAGGTCTTTCGACGAACCTCAGATAGGACAACCACTTTTTCTGCACCTTCATTGACGGGGATAAAACGTTCAACGTCTTATTAAGAGCCAGTCCGCGTATGCACTTATCGAGTGAGCCGTTTGCGCATCCGAGGATGCGGCGACGACGCCAACGATGGGGCTTTTTTGCGAGGAAGCCGGTGCGCACCTGTGCGCTCGGTCGATCTATAATTTATAAAAATAGATCGATCTGTTTGTACAGATACGCGTAGAACGAGAATGAGAAGAAAAAAAAAGCCACGGCGTCGACGGCGCATCCAAGGACGTCAGGTCCGTTTGTAGATCGGTAATAGCAATGCGTAAGAGCTACCAGTGCACGGGGTCGGGAGTGTAGGTAGTCATTAGGGCTCTCCACGCCCAGTGCATTAAGTTCTTATAAAGATATCTTTAGCCTTTTCTCACCATGCACAATTCCATAGTCCCATTCGAGCACCGTAATAAAACTTGCAACACACTCCCGACGAAATTGCATCCAACGACGCCGTTTAAGCGCACGGTCATTATTGAGTTGACACCATTTCTCGGGGCCCGAGGTGGTGGATCCTTCGGTTCTGGAGGCTCCTGAGGGGATCCCAGGGGATGATAGCGTTGGAGCTTGAAATCAAGAAAAATTTGGAAACGGACCAGGGCCAACGGTGGCTCTCTCCATTTCGTTCAAGCGTCAATGTCACTACGCTCACCCGATACATGTTTGCAATATCCATAATCGATACACGAGTTGTCCGTTCTCTCTCGTAACGAAATCGCCGAACGATTCAATCACTGATTGAAAAAAAATCGAGCAACGAGAGCACCTAAATTTCATAACGTTATTAAGAGCCTGGCAATGGAGTGTAATTATAGATCGGGAAAATGGTTAATAATAACAATAATTGCGACATAAAGCAACTCCGTAAGGAGTTGCTTATTAATATTATCGCTCCGGCGGGCAATGCAACTTTCTCTTTTTTTTTTTCCTTTCTCAACATTCGGGCACACGTACGGGCGCAATTTTTCCGGCCACGAGGGCACGGTCAGAGCCTCGACGTACCAATCGGTCAAGATAATCAGGGAAAGCCCGATCGCTTTATGCATTTCCTTGGCGGTAAAAAGCGCGAGCCCACAAACATCCCCTAGGACGTGTCCTCCGGAGCCCGGGAGGAAACTCGTTTTTATCGCATTCCAGGCATCGGATGCGTGCGCGAAGAAAGAAGGCAGTGCACGTAGGGGGCATAACAAAGCTCGTAGGCTCCTGTGAAGAAACTGCAACATTGTTGAGCGTCCACGAAAAACAACGAGCCACGTTAAATGACGTGAAGACATAAGAGGCACCGCTGATGAACGCGATGGTGGACGTCATATTTTTCTTTTGCTTCCTCCAAACGTGTTTCCCTCCTTCTTTTATATAAGCAATATCATCATAAAATACTGGCAAGACGCGACCAAGCATCCCCTCTTATAGCAATTATTCCCAACCCATCCTGTTCCTTCCAAGTCTCTGCCCATACCACGGCAGCGTTCCTCGTATACTCGGCTACGCGAGTTGCCTAACTAAAAGTCCTCCTCGCAAATTGCTGGTTATTACGGACGTTACGTTTATCGATGCAGCGATTGCGTTCATTTCAGAGCCCTCCTCCTCCTCCTCCTCCTCCTTTGGCGCATTTTATTTTTTTCCCGGCTATCATCGAAGGTGCCCCGAGCGGCCGCCGTCAGACCATGTATTTTCGCGTTTACCTCAATTTTCGTACCTCTCGCTGTCATTAGAAAGAAAGTAACCGGGGGGTTAGCGCAAGCTGCGCCGAGGATCATCCTCGTTTCCTCCGCCATATGGGAAAATTATGGAGGCCGGTTCTAATCCTGACGTTTGCCGGCCATTGGACGACGGTGGAACGAAATCCTTTCTTGCGAGGGGACAAAAAGGGACACGGCACCGAAACGACATCTGCGCTGTATGGTATGACGAGACACATACACATACACACAGACATACACGCACGCACACACTCGCAGGGACGCGATCTCTCCTCGTCGTGGCAGTTATTTTCTGGCTTCTTCTCGATGCAAAAAATATGATCGCTCGCCCCGAAGCTCCCATGGGCATGTCTCAGAGCGAAAGCCGAGTCGACGTGGAGAATAGAAGCCTATACCTGCCGAGGGAGAGAGAGCAAGAGGACCCGAGGAACCGACTTCAAAGGGGCAGAGAGAGAGAGGGTACGAAGAAACCGAAGAGAAGGGCTGCAAGAGGTCCGAGAGGCAGGAGGATCCAAAGAGTGAAGCGTGTACGAGAAGAAATGGGTGGAAGGCCAAGGGAACTTGAGGGGTCAGAGGAAGGATATCAAGAGCGGACCTCCCAAGTTGAGCGCTGAGATGGCGGATCATCATCGTCGCATCATCCGTGAGCCGAATACGCCGGAGGAATACGCGTATTAGCTTTTCATCCGGCCAATTCCCTTCGCTGCGTCGCCCGGGGAATGCATTATGTATGTCCCACGACTTTATTTTACGCGGAACGATGACATTCGCACCAATATCGCCGCAGTCGATGCAATTTATGGCGGGCCCTGCCGGACAAGGGACAGATTTGTCTCTCTTCCTTGAAGCCATCGCACTTTTTCAGCGGGTATCAAAAACTCATTAATTTTTATAGGACCATCTTCTTTCCTAAGAATTTCAGCCGCGGTGCCAGCCCCTTTCTCTTTTATACAGCGATCAGCAACACACGTCACGTAAGACGAGAAGGTCCCGGGTTAGGGGGGAGCTCCCTGCCTCACCCTTTCCCTCTTTAATTACTCGACGGTGTCATACAGCCGTTTCCAATTTATGGCATTGGCTTGCTAATAAAGTTACATCGAAGCTAATCTTAGTTTTCATTTTGTACGATTCGAGTGCTAAGACCGTGAGCCCAGACCCTACCGAGGATGGATCGTCGCCGGACCAACAGATATTAATTTTGGGGATATACGAGATATTTCAAGGCTGGGGAGGGCATTCCCTCTGATCCCCAGGCGTGCCAGGAGAAGATAAGGCCAACGCGCGCGCACTCTGTAATCAGTGGTTGCAGCCTCAACGAACTTATAATGATGAGTGAACGCCCAGAAGTGCGAAAACGATAGTTTCATCATCATTTAATGCCAGCGAGCCCAAGAAATTGGCTCTCTCTCTCTCTCTCTCTCTCTCTCTCTGCATCTCGCAGGCTAATTTTCCCCGAACGTCGTTGTCGTATTAAACATCATTCCAACGGTCTCGACTAATTTACAATTAGCCATGGATAGCGAAGGCGAAAGGAGCCATCTCCAGAGACACGCTCCTTTATTTTTCATTTAACAAAAAAAAAAAGACAGACCAACAACCAAATGTTTGACTGCTGCTCCTCCGGTGGAAAGCAAGATAGAGGTGGAACAGGAGAAAGAGAGATATGTGAGGGATGTGCGGTGCATATGGCGGCAGATATATGTACCCATGCCACCGCTGGTGGTGGTGCTGCCGCTGCTGCTGCTGCTGCTGTTGTTGCGACCGATGCTTTACGAGTTTTCGGGTAAATTGGCAAATTGTAAGCTGCTGGAAGCTAATCAGGGGAATTGTTGCGGATGTGGGCGGTGGAGCCGGTAGGTAACCCGATACCACACTCCAGGGCTTTCTCAAATAGAAAGGTGGCCATGGCCGTGGTCTAGGGTGAACTGCAACCCCATGGAACCCCCAAAGGACGGGGTCCGCCCAACATCTGCCGTTTCTAGCGGGTTTCCGAAAATGCATCGCTCGGTTATCGATGGCCCTGGTGAGTGCCGGCGAAGAAAGGATCGGTTCCAATAACAACAATATAACCCTAAATTCCTCCGCCATCCGGAAACCACTGGACAGGTAGGTATAATTTCGAAACGTGATTTCAGAACTGGAATCGTGCCTCGGCTCGCGGCGTATCTAGATACTCTTGCCAGTCGATATTAATGTCTTTATTAGCGATCGTTCATCTCACTTGGGATTGTATTTTCTGCCTGGAAAGAAAGGATCGGCATCGAGTCGTGGAAGGTTATCTTCTCCTTTGCCACCCCGTTCCGCCCCGCTCGCGCGAATGAATGAAAATAATTCAGAATTGTTAATACGCTAATAAAGGAAATTGTTGAAATACATGGAAACCTACGCATGATCATATTGCGCCCATTAACATGGCGAAAAGTTAGCGTACTGGAAAGCAGGGAGCAGCAACCACCAAGCCTTTAAGCCGCGGCGGGAAGTTTCCCACTGATCCTCGCCGCGCGAGCTTAAGCCCTAGGATTCTGGAGTTACTGCCATCATGCACCACCAGCCATAGATATAAGTATAGCCTCGGCTACAGAGTACTTGTACCTAGCCAGTACCCGGCTCCCATTCTCTCTCTCTCTCTCTCTCTCTCTTTCTCTCTCTCTCTCTCTCTCGCTCCTCCTCGGTCCCTGTCTCTGTCTCTGAAACTGCATACCCACCCCCGGGTATTACAACTTGCCCCCTTTTCCCCCTTTTCTCCGCTACAACTACTAAAACACCTCTCTCGCTCGCTCCCCTTGCATTTCCGCTCGCCTCGTCTCTCGCTCTCTCGTTGCTGAGTCGTGCAACCGCGATCTAGTGCATCCCTATCGCGACAACGATCGTTCTCCGGACTACGGTAGCTGATATTTATGGCCCTCACGGCACTATGTTGAAGTAGTTAAATTGTCGATAATAAATGTGCATTCAACGAATCATTATATTCCTTTAAATCCACCAAACAGAAAAATTCATCCGTGTCCTTGACGCCATATTGTCCCCGGATGGTGTACAATCGAAAGAAGGAAATTGCCATCAAATGATTCATCATTTTTCTTCGGCCAGCCTGGACCCGAAGAAAATATTTTTCTCGAGCCAGCACCGAAGGATCGCGATGACCCTTTTTGCGGTTTCTTGCTTTAGGTGCGAGCATTGAATTTACCTCCACGGAAAGCGAATCGAGCGCATGCATTCACACTATCATTATAACGTTCGTTGCTGAACGAGTTCAATCCAGTCGAAAGGTCAGTTAAAGAGGGGTGCCATTATCACGGTCAAATGGGGTCATTCCAATTACACGACGCGTCGTTAGTATTTTACAACCCGACTCCACTCGATTAAAGGACCTTTCGGGTCTTGAGGGATTCCAAGCGGCCAGTGTACGCTCGCAACCCGAATAACGAAGTACGGGTTGGGGATCCGTCTAATCTATCAGAGATATCGCACGTGCGGAGCGGGCCTTAGTTTGGGAAATGCGAGAGAAATTGCAAACAATCTGATTACATTTGCATGGAGGCGAGAGCGAGCCCGTTGATACGTGAGCTTTCTTTTTAAAGGGAGCCACGAAAAAACAAAGAGTCAATGAAAGATACGCCGGCGTCGCGGCGCCTAGGCATCCGAAACCTACGGGAGGATTCTTTCCCTTAAGCTTCATGCAAGGCAAATCAAGAAAACGAAATGCTCTTCCCGGATTGTGTGCCACCGAAGCTTTTACTTATATTTAAATTTCGACTCGCCCGCATACACGTAGCTCCGCCTAACGTGAAACAACGCCATTGCTCTAAGTAGTACCCTCCTAACTCAAATGGAATCAGGATACACTTAAACAAATTACCAGCCGGCTAATAAATTATCGGCACAAGTGCGTATACCTATACCGGCAATTGATTTGCATCCGGGGCATTTACGGTACATTGATCGTCGGAGGGGGTCTGAGGAATCAGCATTTTTTTGGGGGATTGGGACTATATTTCAAGCGAAAAAATAATTCAACTTGTTTCGTGCGATCCCGAAGGCCGAGAGGGAAAGGGAGAGAGCTTCCCGGCGTCGTTAAGAAGTTACATTTTCATTATTATTCTTTTCACGCTTTTCCGGGATAGTTGGGATGATGCAATTCCTGCGGGATAACCGCAACCCTCTGCGGTGATCGAGTGATGGATGGACCAATAAACCGACGCAGACTCTAATAGCCGAAATGGCCGCACGATCGACGCCATTACGGGATTAACTTTATGTCTCCTAAGGAAGACGGCAGCCTACTCGGCGAATTTCGGACTGCGAGTGGGGTGGGGTCGGGGGAGGTCGTGCCCGCGAATATATATGTCACTTAGCAACAAGTCTATTTTTAGCCCCGACTCGGCGATTCCGGTTATTTTTAGTTTACGAGCGATTATTTATAATAAAGGACATTTTTTTTATCGATTGGATCCGGCCGATTTTCTAGCGGCCGACAAATGGGGGCAAAGACGGCACCTCCGGGGTGCCCAAACTAGCGGTTACGAAAACAAACCATTTATTACCTCGATAAGATCTCAATCTGTGCGAGTTTCTTTTTTATAGAATCTTGGAATCAATCCCTTAAGAGACACATTTTTTTTTTTTTTTTTCATGAAAATTCGGTCTTGGTCTGAATTGAAAAATTCATCAGATGCTATTTTTTTTAAATAAAAATTGAAAAATAAATCAGAAAAGTGAAAGAAATTGGATACAAGTGAGTGGGGCGTATACGTCCCACGGTCTGAAAATTTCTTCGGTACCGGAACCCCCGGTCGAATTGGATTCATTCGACCCGAAACTGGACTCCGGGGTAACAACGGCACGCATATATCTAATTTCCCTCGCTCCTTGGGGACTTCCTCCAGGTCTTCTCGGAATTTGTTAATAAACTAAGAGAAGAGGAGGAGGCGCTGGCGAGCAAAGTTCAAGGATACGACTAGTTTAAGATAATGGTATTTTGAGATTCTTCATGAATATCATCCCATTAAACAATCATAATGTTTTTCTTATATGCACGTTAATGCAATCGCTACAACTGCAAATACATAATTTACATGCGCATTTGAAAGTACTATCACGAATCCGGGTAATGCAGGACTACTACTACGACGACGACGACGACGACGACGACGAGAACGACAATAGAGGATTCGTGATCCTAAACAATAAACTTGGCGACAGCCAGTGCAGGTTAGGGGTGCATAAAACTGCCGGATGGCATAGCCGCACCATTCGACCGTTCGCACGGTCCCTCATAAATTCCTGGCCTCCTAGTTTCAGTCTCTTTTTTTTTCCACCGTAGCTTGTATTTTTTCCGTGAAAATCGCAAGAAATGCACTGGCAGTGCGGTGAAAGTTCTCTCCACGAAACAATACCGAGGGTCCGAGGCTCGAGAAAGAAAAAAAAAACAGAGAGGTACAAGGAAAAGAGAAAGTTGGGGTCCGGGCGCACAAAGGGTGCAGAGGCTAGGGAACAATTAAAAAGTGCACCTACTTGGGAATTACGGTGGAATGTTGCTGATGCGGATTGGGCTGGCGGGGAAATCGACGGCAGAGACATCTGGAACTCTCGGAGCGTGTCAAGGAACACTTTGGGAGCACCATCACGCGAGGTAGGCAAGCAAAATGATTCGTGGGGCTCTTTTTCGTTAATACTCGAGCATACATATATATATGTATGGAGCTGCTGCTGCTGTATTTCGAATACTTGGAGTGGATAAAGAAACTAAATAAATAAATAATCGAGGGAATGGAAAGCGGAGAGCGAGAGACTCCATGATCCTTTCGAAAGAACATTGGGTCTTGCAAACGAAACCCAATTAAGAAATGTTTTGTCTGCCGCAGGACGAAAGGGTAGAGGCATCCATGCAAGAAGAAGAAGAAGAAGAAGTGGAGGAAGAAGAGGATGAGGACCAGGAGAGGAAGACGAAGAAGAGGACGACGATGAAGAAGAAGAAGAAGAAGAAGAAGAGGAAGGGTGGACGTTGGTTGGAATAAGAGCATCAAGAAGCTCGATCGAATATCCCAGCGTGAGCTTGGGAATTGATCAGGATCAAGGTAGATATACCCGTATAAGCTAGCGGCTTTCACATGAGCGGCAGAACGGCAGCTGTTTGAGCCAGCAAATTAGTAGCCGGCGCGTGATTGGTCTGTTGCCGCCCCGTCTATATTGCAATACTGTACAGCGGTTAGTACCCCTGAACTCATCCAATACCTACGCATCTTTGTCCCTTTTGTACCTCTGTCTCGCTCCTTCCCTCGCCGTTTACTCGCGATATCTTTATGCCGGGATTTACGAGCAGATAATCATCGAGGGATGTTCCGGCATTTTTCGGCAAAATTATTATTATTTATATTGTGCTGCCCTGCGGACAGAGAATCCAAAGTTGCAAACGCTAATTAACTCAGGTTCGATACACGAAAATGGCTCTATTAGGTGCTCATAGCCTGCGTATCGGGAGACGGTATCGATCTTTCTCATGATTTTCACGTTAGAGCGAGGAACTTAAGGTCGTCCCTGGAATATTTATGGGAAGGAAAGCATTTGCAATATGGTGATCTATTGATAAAGTCATTGGGGGGGTGGGGGGTTCCACGGACATTTACGTAGTCCCGGCACGCGGACGGCTTGACAAAGACTAATGTTGTCTCTTTGCGAAGTAGAAACGTCGTCTAGAAATAACGACATCGAGGTAAAATGGCTGCTGCCGCTGCCGTCAAGGTGAAGTGGCAGAAGCTGAACCGGCAGCGCCGCCGCGATAACCAATTCCTCGCGTAAATTTCCAGCCGAGCTGCTCAAAGGGACAAAGTGACGAAAACCTTTTACGAGATTTCCAAAATTTTTCTTTTTTCGTTTTCTCTCGCAGCTGCAATTAAATCAAAGAGATGCTTTATGGACGACCATCCTATTTCTCCGGCTTGGCCTCTGGATCTTTTTGCGGCTTCTCCTCCGTGTTTCCCGGAATCGAAAGGGAGAAAATAAAGGACGGTATAAACGTAAAAGAGGATAAAACGTAGCGAGAAAGGGAGAGAGACGAGGTTCGAAAAAAGAGAGAGGGCTATCACGGAACTCATAGAGCGTGAGTGGACCTAAAGCACGACTGCTAGTACCCCGCGAGAAACAGAGGTAGGATCTACCTCTGTTGTATCTAGATACAAGCCGAGCAGCGATACAATCCTATATTGGCTATGAAACCGTGCTGGTGCCGGAGGAATCGTAAATCCTCACTAGCTGCCGTCACGAGCGAGGTTCCTTATACGTTCGCTCCGATGCTAGTCCCCATCAGCTATGTGTGAACTCCCGTATCAATTCGTTTGCACACATTGGATCCCTTTACCTGGCACCCACCCGCCAATTTCGTGAAAACCCGATAGCCAAGAACGCGGGCCGCAGCGTCGACCCGATTTGGCCACGCACCAACCCCGAACACTGGAGGGTCAAGCGTGTCGTTTGAGTTTTACGTGTAACACCTGCCATCGGACCGTGGAGTGTGAATGTCGAGGCGCGTTGGGCATCGATCCGAGCACGAATTAGTGGCGGCCCGACACTGGGGTACCACCGAGCCAACATGGCCCAGGCCGGCTCGCCATAAATTCGCGCCAGAGGAAGGGCATGATTCGCTTAGATTGTAACTTCCCTACTTACTCACGTTGCTGAACCGTCTAGCATGACATAATAGTAGGAAATGTTGGCCTTACCTGAAACAAAGAACATTTCAATCACCATTACTCAGGATTGCTCGGTAAATAAAGTGGGGAGATGATGGGATGAAATTGTCGAGCGTGAAAAATCTCGATGCCTTTCTTATACTAAAAATGGTTCAGAGTTCAATGCGATTGTAATTTATCAGATGATAAAGGGACGTTTTTATGACGCGAGCTGAAGACTGGTGGTCGGAAAAAGTGTTAACAATGTAACTAATGCATAATACATGTGGCAGCAAAAAGAAAAAGCCGAGTCGTGCTCGTGGAAAGAACGAATACCATTTCTGGTTCGATGCAGTCGCGGAGATCAGATTGGTCTTTTGGAAACGCTGGACCTGGGGAAAAAGTGGTAGGTTGGGCTTGTCGTCGCCATCGTCGTCATATCACTTAAAGGAGCCCGATGGCGGCTTCGGATATAACGAAGCGACGTTCCGGTGAGAAAAAGTTGGACGAAGCTTTTGCACCACTAAAGAAGCATAACCGTGGCGGGGAGGGACGAAGGCAGAGGTAAGTGAAGATACCAGGAGGCTCCCTCGCTCCCTTGCATCCGCAGCATCCAGGCCGTGGAGAGAGTTAGGGTCTAATAGGACGCAATTAAATGATTCATATCAAAGAGCGCCGCTCGCATCGTTCACGGGAATGTCGCGAACTAGAAGAAGAATCAGCGTTTGTGATTCGTCCGAGACGAGTCTAGAAAAATCTCGGCCACGTCCAATTCCATCTCATTAGCGAGCAAACGGCAGCTGATGCTTGTCTTGTAGTCTTAGCGCAAGAAGAAGCCTTCGGAAGCCATGTATGGAACCGGTCTCCTCTGTCCCCTATCTATACACCGTATACTTGAAGAAATGTACCGGGTGTCGCCCACGTACGTGGTATTTCTAGTACTTGTGGCTCGAAGATCTGGTTACTCCTTTTTCGACTCTAACAACGGCTCAAGGATATCTTTGTCCGCGATGCGAGATACGATGATAAAGCGCCCCCCGGCGTATAAATACATCCACCGGCGGGGATCCTCGGGCCCCGATTGTCCCTTGCGACCGAAAGCATTGATTTCATCCGTCGTGTATTTCACACCTCGATCTCATCATCCCGATCGTGGCGCGCTCTCTCCCGAGCGATTCTCATTAAGACAAAGATCGCAAAGGTGAAGACTTCGAGACAATCTGCTAACTCATCAACTTCAGCAGTGCCATTGCCAGCGATTTCTTTCGCTAGGAGCGATCGAGGGTCCCTCGTATTTTATTCCTTCTCGCAAGGACACCCCGTACAGCTGCTCTGCGCTTATATTCCGTACATCTTGCCGCTGCCAGAGCGCAGACACGGTATCCCATACCTGAATGCACATACATGAGCCGCAAAACAAAGCCAGCTCGTTAGGAGGTGCATTGCAACGACTGCACTCTTTGCTCCAAGTACATCCTGCTGCCGTTGCCGTTGCCGTTGCTGTTGCTGTTGCCGTTGCTGCTCTGCCTGAGTAGAGCCACGGACAAAGTTATACTTGGACACGTTTTGGCTTCGTACGAGTATCCAGGAATGGGTAATTGCCTCCCGTGGTGGTGAGAGCTCTCTTCCCTTTGCTTTGCCAGCGTATCTTCTCCTGGAATCGACCCAGGAAAAAGCGCCATGTGTATATACAATCAGCGATCGAAGACCTTCAGCCATTTTCTTCTTTTTTTTGCCCGTAGCTGCAGATTCGTTTGCAATGCAAAGATTAAACACAATCTGGAGTAACTGCGTGCTTTGGAAATCCATTCCTTTATGTTGTGTTTCCACCATTGGCTATCGTTGGGGCCACTTCGAACGCTGTGTGTCCCGCGTCACTCTTTCGTCAGGTTTGGGTGGAGAGCGATTGTCCGAGATCCGCGTCTCCTTTTACTTCGTAGCCGCGGGAATTTTCGAATCCGGGACACCGAGGTCCAGGGGGAGGTGCAAACCTGTTTCATATCTGGCCATTTCCACTAATAATAAGGCAGACAATCCGATAGTATCTTATCACGCTGTAATTTCATCACCATTAATTGCTAATCCGTCCATGGGCGGTTGCACGGGTCGTGCCATGTTTTTTTTTTTTTTTTTTTGGAGGAAGAAGAAATGGTAAATGCCTGCCTGCACCGAATTTGTCCGAGCGAGTGGGACCGAAACGGCTAATTCTGAAAAATGGCTCTCGCAGGAATCGTAAAGTTCGAGAGCGAATGAAAAACTCTTTAGGAAAAATTGGGCTTGTCTTTGGAGCGATATATTTATAAGGTGGTGCACTCATCAATTGTGCGCCTTAACAAAATGGACGATTTGGAGAGCAAACCTCTGCAGGATACTGGTAGCCTGGAGGTTGAGATAAAACTTAAAGGCTAATATATCGTTTTATTAATGCCGACCGCTTCATTAACGTCAAGTGCTAGCACGTACAGGCTTTTCAATAGAAGGGGAAGCCAAGTCAAGCCAAGCCGAGCCGAGCCAAGCCGAGCCAAGCCAAGCCGTAGGTACGAGCGGGCAGGTAGTGGGCAACTATACGAAACGAAAATGCGTATAACCGCAAAAGAGTGGATCCTTCATAAGAGCGGCAAAGCACATAACTCTTCTTGCAGCAGACAAGCGGAATAAGAGGAAATATGGGAGGTGATCGTCCTCTCCTTTCGAGGTGGAGTCATGCAAGCATTCGAGCTTCGTATGCCGTGAAGAACAGAAACCGGCAGACATAGCTCTCGAGTCTGCAGGACGAGTTTATGCGATTTTTACACTCGATCTGATTTTTTGGCGGCGCGCCTCGCTCTCGCGAGACAGATATATGTCCCACAGCATACAAGAACCGCGCGTATAAAGACATCCAAGCAAAAGCCAACGAGAATTCCTCATCCCGCCCTCTTCAGATACCCCATCATCCTCTTTGCCACCATACTTGGTATACCCTCCTTGCTTCTGACCGCCTTCTCTCTCCTGGACTACAACCAAAGAAGAAAACGAAGAAGCAAAAGGGCCTCGCCCATAACCGGTTCACCTCACTCTTTTGCTTTCCCTCTACCTCGTTCTGTCTGTCTCCGTCTCTCTCTCTCTCTCTCTCTCTCTCACTACCTCTTTTCCTCGTCATCTTGTTCCCTTCCTTCCCTTTTGTACCTATTCCACCGGTAATTCGGAGTGTGCACCTACCCGGTCCACATAGATGCAACCCTAGACTTCTGGACAACGCGCAGCGTCTTCAGTTATCGGCCACGGGGTCCGAGCGCGAATTCATCAACGGCATACATAAATGGCTTTCCTCGCATGTTGGGGGGGCAGAGGGCTTTGGTAGCCGCGGTAATCATAATTCATGAATAACAAAATTTCATGGCTCCGGCTCTCTCGGTTCCGGCAAAACAATACCTACTATTCACGTTCGAACACGACACGAAGATCAATCGTATACTAGATATTGTATATGCCCCGCACATCTTCAACAGGATATTCCATGTAGGCAAATATTCATCGCCTTCACATTTCATGCTACAGCCGATGCACCAGAAAGGATATATCTCTCTCACGTGGTGGACCAAAAGAGAGAAATATACATACATGTATATATGTATAGGAGTTAAGTACTCACGCGAAGCCTTTACGGAACGAACGTATGCAACGACAGGCAAAGAGAGTGCAAAAGCGAAGAGCAAAGAGTTAAAAGAAGAACGTTGAAACAGCGTCCACTCATCACGCGGCGTGTAGCCGCCTTTACATAAGCAACCAATGCCGCCCGGCGGCGAGACCGAACGCTTTTACAACTCAATGTAGAAGAAGAAGAAGAAAAAGGCCCCCTTAAGGCCTTCTTCTTCTTCTTCCTCTTCTTCTTCTTCTTCTTCTTCTGCTTCTTCTGCTTCTTCTTCCTCTTCCCTTCTCTCAACTTTCAGTTGCATGGGTATACCTTTGGTCTTCGTCTGCAAGACATTGTTCGCGCATTTATATTCCCCACGGAGTGGTGAGCTCATTCACATTTTATGCCGATCTCATGAAATAGGTAAGCACAACACACCTACGCAAGGGACCAAAAAAAAAAGAAGAACAACAACAAGAGCCTTCATGTCTTCTTCCCTGTACACCTTTTGCGCTCTTACGTCCCAAGGGTACGACGATCCCATTCACCTACTGCCGATCTCGTTATATCGGTAGCCATTCCGGCTACGAATTTGCGTCACTCGTGACGGGTCCTATCGAACTGCCAGCCGATGACGTCACCAATTGGCACCGATCGTTCGGATCGCGTTCGGCGACTGTCAGCAAATGGTGCAATGGCTTCCAAATGGAAGTTTCGGTCCTCCGGGTTCCTTCCGATGAATTCCATGAATCCTCCGTTTCCATCGCGACCCAATGACAAGGATGTGGGATCTCCATCCCCCCGGAGCTGGAGATCCCATTTCCCCATATTGCGATGTTATCCAGCTTGGTACATATATATATTTTTTCCTTCCCTTAAATTGATTCGGAGATCTCCGGGAACGGCACCCCAAAAAGAAGAAGTGTCCCTCGGCTGACGGGAAAAAGTCTGGTCTTATCTCGAGGAATCCCGGTCGTAGTAAAAGTTCCCTTTTATTCCATTACGTTTACCTTTCTCCCCCTGCCTTCCGCCCCATCGATACGTCCGTTGCTCTTCCTCTAACGAGTTCTAAGCGAGTTTTCTATACCGGCCGTGCTACGGAGATAGTGTATATCTCAGTGCGGGGTTTCACGACCACTTTTAGTTCCGCCGCGCGCAGATCAATCTTTCAATTAGCCGCAGATTTATGTGCGTGGAGGCACGCTTTAAAATAACTTACAAGAGCGCAAATCAACATATCCACACATCCCATACCATCTCGCCCTTACGCTAAACATTTTCTATGCATAGATCTTTCGTCGCATCAATCTGCATTTGCTGCCTAAATGGGCGGATCGATAGATCATTTCCCTCGCGACTGACGAATGAATTTTGCAACTGGGTTTCTCATTTTCTTTTTTTTTTCTTTTTGACGCCTCGCAAATTTTTTCTCGCTTCGTCTTTGAAAATCGCAAATTTCTAAAAAACTATAAAATATGAAACTCCCCTTCGACTTCGTTCCGGATTTAGCAACTGCACTTTGCGATAAATTACGCACAAATTTAATCGTCGATCCATGCTGAATTTATTAACGAACCGATTGACATAAGTTGTAATAAATAATCAGAGAAATTAAACACTTGTTTACTTAATTTCGTAAGGAATTTGTACGATAATTTATTAACTTGTCGGAAACCACTTAAAATTTCATATTTGCTTATCGTACCGTTTTTTTTTTCTTTATCAGCGTCTTACTTTTTTTTTGCTTGTCCCAATCGATATTTATTTTTAAAATTACATAATACCTTTAGAATTTTTCGGACCCACTTTGCTCTTTGATATTAAACAAAAAAAATTCGATTTTATCTAAATTTCCTTAAAAGCCCAAAATAAATTTAATCTTGTGTTAATAAAATTTTGCCTCTTTACGTAAACCAGAATTTTTTTTAATTTATGAACAATTAATTTTTTAAATATAAATGTAGAAAAAAAAAGCGATAGAAGTTGATTAAATAAAAATAAAAATCGGTACAATGTTTACAAAATTTATTAGTATCATTTGATGAAGAAAATGTGTATATTTTTTAAAGAACTAATTAATTAATTGATTTGTTACCACTTTTGTCAATTTGTCGCGAAAAATTGCCGACTTTCGTATAATTTCATAATTGATTAGAACGTTTTGTTGATGAAAATTGCATAAATCTCTTCACACTTGACTCCTCGGGTTTAATCAAAGAAGGTTATCGCAATAACGAGAAGTTTGTATACACGCCGAAGCGACGCATGCGCCGGCTTTTCGTTAAAATGAGTTCCGCTGGCTCGCGGCGTCCGACGGGAGTTTAACTTCGGATTATAACTTCCAATATGAATTTCGGATTATCGATTTTACGCTTCCTGTCTATTTAGTCACCATTTTCTATCCCGTTTCCACTGCGCTCGGAATAATAATTTTCAATTGCACATATTATTTCCTTCCGAAGAAATATCGCCGCTCCTTGCGAGGTACCATTTTGTCGAAATGGACGCGAGCCTCCATTTTTCCTAACGGTCCTTTCAATTCAAATCTTCGTTTCCATTTTACCCCGATTCGATTATTTTTTTTCCTCTTCTCGGTTACAAAAATTTCTTTTCTACAATTTTTATGCAATTTCCCATTCCGAAATTTGGGAATTCTAAGAATATTTTCGAAATTTCAAAATAAATTCGAGAACCATTATTATTCGACGTCCGATCGGGATTTGTAATTTTTTCTCGATCCAAAATTCATCAGCATTTTCCCGGAAGAAATTTCGAAATCTTGGACTTGCATTTCCGCGATGAAAAAAAAAATATATCGAATAATCCGAAACAAAAATGAAGCGAATTTCCATGTTTTTACGATCGATGGGAGACACTCGATAGCAAGTGCACGTAGAAATACCGAAGGTACATTATTTATTGCAATAATTTCCTTTTTGGAATTTTTATGCCATTTCCGATTCCGCAATTTGGGAATTTGAATTTTCCAAATTGGAAGTCCAAGAATATTTTCGAAATTTCAAAATAAATTCGAGAACCATTATTATTCGACGTCCGATCGGAATTTGTAATTTTTTCTCGATCCAAAATTCATCAGCATTTTCCCGGAAGAAATTTCGAAATCTTGGACTTGCATTTCCGCGGTGAAAAAAAAAATATTTCGAATAATCCGAAACAAAAATGAAGCGAATTTCCATGTTTTTACGATCGATGGGAGAAACTCGATAGCAAGTGCACGTAGAAATACCGAAGGTACGTTAATTCGAGCACCATCGCATGCGAATTCAATCAGTGGAGAGATAATCTAAGATAGTCTAGACGCACGCAATTATCTATGCATTGCTGTGGAAAAGAAAAATGAATATCTACTTTAGAAATATGTTATTAAAACGATGGGTTAGTAGACATAGTTCAGTTCTAATTACTCTCTTGGCACCGAGCCATTGTTCGCAGTCACGCAAAGTGAAGTAAAGTGAAGCGAAGCACAGGCTCATGAGCGGACAAGAACGTGCAGTCGCCGGAGAGGAACTGTGGTGTTGTTGCTGTTAACATTTCTGCATTTCGAAATCGAGCGAATCCATCTCGGCTTGGTATCGCAAATAAATCATAATATCACCTTTTATCGCCATACACGTCCTATTTGTGTTTATCCATTAATTTCCTTATCGACTCGTCAATTTATAGGCGTACTTATGTTTATAGGTACAAAATCTTATCTCCGGCGACGACGTCGTAAAAAAAAAAAAAGAAAAATGGAAAATGTATATTTAACAAGTACGCTTCGTGACATAGATGGCGCATGTTTACAATAAATAAAAGCGCTGCGCGCCGGTGCTAATACGAACGGCAATTTTCTCCCACCGGGTCCGACCCCTCGGCGTCGTATGATTAAAATAATTATTGTTTACAGGTTCCTTAAAAAAGCGTCATTCGTGTGGGAAAAGTGCCGTGTGACAATTTGTACATGTGCGACTCGCGGAGGGAAATAAGATCACAGTAATTAGGAGTATAATTACGGCTCTTTTATATATATCGTTCGAGTATAAAATGAGCAGAAAACGAACGAGGTATCCGAGTAGGCAGCAGAAAGCAATTTCTTCGAGGCTCGGCTTAATTGCGCTCGGCGCAAAACGAGTTGCATTTTTCCCGATAAATTATGCATTAAAACAAAGCCAATTTCTATGGCTCCGCCTGACTTCCCTCCATCGCCGGCCTTATATCGGGCGCCTCTGCCGAAATCGCTCGAGTGTGGCGACATCTTCAAAATTTATTGTTCCCAACAGGTTACGATGGACCGTCCTTTGACCAATAACGACGCTCCAAATTTTTTTCTTAAATCCTTGTTGGCCCATTTTGGGGCTATAGCGTAAAGCCACTGCACTGAAAAGCACTCGCAGGTTGCACTTGTCTTGGCCCCAAAGACTGGGGGACGTTAATTGGCGTTTCGGATTTATTTATTAATCCCAGCATTGACTTTGAAGGAACGATGCGAGAGAGAAAGAGAGAAAGAGAGAGAGGAAGTGCTGACAAACTCGATAAAAAGTTGTAATTGCAGAAGCCGTCGGGTCCACGCACATGGGCACCTCTTAGGATGCCATCCTTACCCGGCATCCATCAAATGACGTACACGTACACGCTGGCGTGCATGTGTATGTATGTACGTACGTACGTGAGCCAACTAGTCAAGCAGTGGGAGCCAAAAGGACGTAATTGGTACCCTCGTGCGTCAGGGTTATGTCCCTTCGCCTCCATGCATGTACACACCACACAGTCGTACCAATTACACGCGACGAGTGTTTACAAAAGATACGTACCGTCGTGACTTCTTGCGAAGCAACGAAATAATAGTCGTCGATGTACCGGCGAAGTAAAACGCGGACATGGTTATTCACTTGTAATGTAATATCGGTAAAAAAACCGCTGAAAACGCGCCGTTTGTGGAGGCTTACCGTGACGTTAACGGTGGCCATGTTAGCAGTTCGCCCCACCTCCTTTCGTAACGTCCAAACTCGACGCGCAGCGAAGCCGTTCGCTGCGCCACCGTACGAATCAGCCGGACGCGCATCCCTATACCCAAGGAACCCATCGACCGGTTTTTCTCTCATTGTGAGTATAAGAGATACATAACCGAAACTATACATCGCCATATTGCCGACGCTTTGCTCAAACTTTGCCTTCACGATCGCTCCTCTTATCCCTGGACACCGCACTTTTACGTCAGCGTACGAACAAATCATGTATTATCAACACAAAACGTATACTTCCAATGTGCCACTGGCTCGCACGAGTGATCGATTTCACCTCAGGCGTATACATATGTCGCAACAATAACAAGCGAGGGATTTCGCCAACTCTCACGGGGAAACCTTTTTATTTTTTTTTTGCCTACGCGTTGGTGCTACTGGTGGTGTCGCTAGTGGTGGTGGTGGTGGTAGTGGTGGTGGTAATCGTGCTTTACTAGTGATGGCCATGCCGGCTTCGAGCAGACTAGTTTGAGTCTTAAGATTTTACCTTCCACCGATCCTTGGATGAACCTCGCCTACACCTATTCCGTATATTGTGTAGGTGACACGTTTTCTCAATCTGCTACCACTCGCGCGCTTCACCATTCGAAGCCCGATTCGCTCGGGACATTCTTTTTACCAGGAATGGGGGTACCGGTACAAAATTGGCCCTAACCTTTTTTCATTTGGTACCCCAAGAGACAAGAATCCACCTTTTTGAGGTCGATAAAAATTTTGGAGGTTATGATCCAAACTCTAAATTTTTCATTGGTTCGACGCAAAAGCCATTTTGGATCACCTGACTTTTGCGATACTTTGGGCATTTTTTGTCACGTCTTATTGGACGCTCCGATTGGCCGGAACGTTTTAATTGATTACTCGGTAATTATTGGGAATTTCGAAAAATGGTAAATAACTTTTCGTCTGAGAATAGCGAAATTGTCATTTGAGCCACAGAGAGAAACGAAAAAAAAAACAAAATCCAAAATGGCCGTCTAAGAAAAGGAATTCGATTCCCCGTCCTCCGGTTTGAGAGAAAATAGTGCAGCGATAAATCAGCGACCGAGAAACAACGATAAATCACGTAAAGATCTTTAGCGAGAATCGAAACGTGTCGTATGAGAGAGGAGCCAAGTCTCCATATGTGATAAATATTCTTAGCGTGTTGCACTTCACTAGAAAGACGTTCCAGGCTGTATCCTCATAAATATTACACTCCTTAACAACTTTACTTTCGCACCGATGCTTCTCTTATTTTGACTTTCCGTATAATGATCATGCGATGCTCGATGTATTTTATTATACGAGACGTGAATTTCCAAAAAGATTAGACGAGTGTCCGGGGGCTTTCAATTTGGATTTTCGACACGGCCGTGGAGGGCCCTGCGAGGGACGAGCCGTAGGAAACGCCGTGGACATATTTTCCACGCACTTGTGTGAAAATTGTATAAGCCACGACTCGAGAACTCCGGGCACCGTTTCCTGGGTCTGCGAGCGACGTCCCACCTCCGCATGAGGAATTGGACGTGAAAACTTTGGACGTGGAAGGAACGTTCGAGGAATACCACAATTGCAATTGTGCTCTTCGAAGGAAACAAGTTGGAAGAAACTTCGAGTTACCGTTTCCGTTGCTGAAAGAAAAGCAAAGCGAGGCGAAATAAAGTATAACAACGAGGAATAGTTTTCGTGGCGTAGCTAATTTACCTGAAGTCGTGTAATAAACATCGCAATGCCTCTCGCCGAAGAATACCTGCAGGAGCGAGAGAGCGAGAGGGAAGAAGAGAAAGAGCAGGACAAAGTGCGTTTATATGTATACTATAGAAGGGAAACATACGCACGTAGACGGAGAGAGACAGAGAGAAACAGCAACGGTGCGCAACAGTAGCCGTAGCGCCGGTTAATTAGGGTTTAAGTTTATGAGGTGCAGGCGCGCCCTGGGTTCTCTCCCTCTTCTTCCTCATCCTACCCCGTCTACCATCCTTTCATCCACTATACGTTGTTCTCCGTATAAACTACGACATCGCCATATTTTTTATGGAGCTATTTGTCTGCGAAGACCCTGGATGCCAATTACAACGATACCAGTATGGCCCGAATCGGTCCACGGCCATACCAATGGCGATCATTCCGGAAATCCTTCTGGGCCACCGCTAAGCCTTTGGAGTATTCGAAAACGTCAGTCGAGCCTCGAAGGTTTGACGAAACTGCGTTCGAAGAAAATGGCTCTCATCTTCCGGATGACAACGGCCCAGGAAGGTCTCGCAGTCAGACTTTGGACGCAATCATTTTTTCTTTTTTTTTGGGCCGTACGTGGAGAAAGATAACCTTGTGGAAATGTAGAATGGCGGTCCAAGTATAAAATCCGTCTCTAAAAAGTTGAGTTACGACTTAGGTAATGCTAAGTTTTAGGAAGTGGCCACTCAAACGCAGTACTTGAAAGAGACGAAAATAAGAAGAGCGTACATATATTTAAAACACACTTCTGTGTCCGTATGATGCGGTTGACCGAGCGACCTGAATGAAATATAGCGAAATCTCTCTTTCATCTTCGTTGGAATGCATAAAATGGCTAAAAGGATGAATGGTACCCTTGTTTTGGGCAAAATCGAACAAATAACGAGCTAAGAAGGAGACTAGATTTGTTAGGGCCCGGCGGGTGGCGCTGCCTAGACCAGAACCCGGGAAATTTGAATTAATGGTCGCAAAAGTCGACATTTTCCAAGTAAAAAAATTTTTAACTCTCTTTTAATTTGAGAATTTGGATTAGACAGAGACAGCTCCACCTACCGGGCCCTAAGGCAACTACCAAGATCGAATTTTTTCAAAAAATCCCACAATATTAATTCCATCGTGAAATAGCGAATACTCGCTCAGTCTATTGAAAATGAAAACACCCATTTGTCAATAAATAAACAATTACCCTTTCTTTTCCTTTACTTTCCCCCGCTTCTTTTATTACTCCTACATGCATATCCCTGATAGATGAATGCTTATATATGAATATGTGCTGCGTGTATATAGGAAAGGTACCCCTTTTGCACGGACGCCGTGTAATTAAATCATGCCGACGGTTTTGCAATTAAACTCGATTATTTGCTCGTCGCTAGCCAACTCACCCCTTTACCGCTATACTACACAATGTCCTCGATTTAACTCTTTCACCATCTCATCCCAGTTCTTCCTATACATTCCAACGGCGTTTATATATATGCCATACTCTTCAACGATTTAACCATCATCAAGTTCCCTCTTCGATTCCTCCTTCGTAATTAATATTCCCATTTAAGTTTAGTAATTAATTAATACAACAGACTTATCTTTTTTCGCGTGCCCATTCCAATCCAATTTATGTCTTTCTCGGGGTCTAATTTACTTCGCAACTTCGTATTATTAACGGTAGTAAATTCCAGCCGGTCTTAATTTGATTTTCCCGCGAGCGAGGTTCCCCCGGTCGCCGCTAGTCCGCCTTCGGCGTTACCGACAGCGCCACCGGACGGGCCCTAAGGGTACTAACGCTCTCGTCGAGCGGCAGGAAGTCGCTGTTAAGTGAATACTCGAAAAATATCGTAAATATTCGAGCTCTAGACCAACAATATCGCGTCTGATCACGAAAGGAGGAAGAAA
Organism: Gasteruption jaculator; assembly: GCA_949825005.1. Lineage (NCBI taxonomy): Eukaryota > Metazoa > Arthropoda > Insecta > Hymenoptera > Gasteruptiidae > Gasteruption > Gasteruption jaculator. Next base: position 505,047 of record OX463764.1, on the reverse strand, counting down.
GTATGCCTTATAACGTTGCATAGGTACAGTCGGGACTCAAAAGTATCCCGGCAAGTATCTCAATAGTTGAAAAGGTTCGAGAAAGAGAGGGGAAGGGCGAGGGAGAGTCTTTGCAGCTTATCTTTCTACGCTTTTTGTCTGACTATACTGCTATACTACTTTACCGGTAGCATGGCAACACGCAAAGTAACGTCCAACCTGCGACAAGAGATTGCTTTTTGATATCGCAAACTTTGGCACGCTAACTACTATCGTTCCTCTCCGTCTCCGGGCTTTTTCTTTTTATTCCTCTTTATTTTTAACAAACCACCATTTTCTTTATTTCTTCAGGCTAATTTTAATTACCCGACCAGGCGAGTTCTAGTGTGTTTCGCTGCGACTTCTTACATGCAGAGAAACACAGTGTGACCAAAACAAAAAAATTCGCAGAATCGCGGTATCTTTGTTTTTTGTTTATCGGGCCAGGAATTGGTCAACTTCTTTTGCCAGAGCCTGTCAAATTTGTAACGGTCCATCGTCAAAAATATACGTCGATGCCTTCAATACCGAAAGCGACAACGGTGTTTACGGAAAAGGTGGTGTTTGTTGTGGGTAATAAAACCATTTACCCACGAAACCGTGGAGGAGACACTACCTCGTATTCTTCACGCTCTGGTTTAAAGGAGCCCCTGTAGACTCTGCGTACCTACTTACCTGCTAAAGGACCAAGCTTGGTGTTATTAGCCCTGCTTTAAATAGATACTTGCTTAATTGCGGTGTTACGGTTGTTAAACTTCCGACAACAAAGTTGCCGTTTCTATTCCTGTCGTGAATTCAATGAAATTTCGGATTTTTTTTTAGTATGCCTTCCCCCAAAAATGGGGTAAAAATTAAAGTTTCGAAATCGGGGTTGGACAAGTCATTTCTAGGGGTAAGTTTTCCCGTAGAATCGATTCCAAGTGTCAAATTTAGTGAAATCCCAGCGGAAGGTGGAAAAAAGTAGGTTTTTTGAGGAAAAATCCTATTTCCCGTGAGATTTCGGGAATTTGAATTAAAGAAATGGATTCCTCGGAAAAAAATACATCGGATATGGGTCTTCCGAAGTTTAAAAAAAAATGTCCAAAAGTCGAAAAATTTGGGCATACCAACCCCTTCCCCCAAAAATGGGGTAAAAATTAAAGTTTCGAAATCGGGGTTGGACAAGTCATTTCTAGGGGTAATTTTTCCCGTAGAATCGATTCCAAATGTCAAATTTAGTGAAATCCCACCGGAAGGTGGAAAAAAGTAGGTTTTTGGGGAAAAAATCGTATTTCCCGTGGGATTTCGGGAATTTTGATTAAAGAAATGGATTCCTCGGAAAAAAATACATCGGATATGGGTCTCCCGAAGTTTCCAAAAAAAAGTTTCCAAAAGTCGATTTTTTTGGAGAAAAAGTCTTGATCCGTCTCCCTCGTTCCAAAGGTAGGACGAACTCGGGAGAAATTTCCCCGAAGGTTTAGCATAAGACCTTAAGTTTTTTGTGAAAGTGTGAAGAAAGAAAAAACGGTAAGAAAAAAATCACGAGGGTTCGAAAAAACGAGGTGTCGGGTCCCAAGGTCGACTTTCACTTTTGGGCACACAAAACATTTTTTTAAGGCCTCCCTATCATAAAAATACTGAGGGAAATCTCCCGAACTTTCACCAACCTTTTCCATTTTTACAACTTTCCTTGCCTCTCCCCGACGCTGAATCCGACGAAAAATTCCTTAGGTAAAAGTCCTATCGTATAATAAAAAAGTAAAAGTCCAGTCAATTTTCTATTGTATTCAGGCTACCTTGAGAAAAAAGGAAGAGACTACGGCAGGAAAAAAGGGAATGTAATTTTCTTTTTACACTCAAAGAGAAAGTCTGTAGTGAAAATAACGGGTTTCCAAATTTCTAAAAAGCAGAAGCGCCCAACTCTCGCGACCATTTTTATTTCACGCAAATTTATTGATTTTCTAGTTTTCGGGAATTTATTAGTGACTTTTTTCTGATGGAAAATTTCGATTTAAAAAAAAAGCTAATTTTAGGGTGAAGACAAAAAATCTCCCAAATTTTAAAATCCCGAAAAATTGCTAAGCAAATGATCACCCTCTATTTTTGGGATCAACCCTGTCACTCAAAGATTATTGATTCTGGGAAAAATGTATAATATTTTTGAGAAATATTTTTTAAAAATAAACTCAACTCGTTTCTTTTTTGTTTAAAAAAAGCAAAAGCAACAATCCTGAATGAAGCTTCGATCGGGAGCAATAAATAAACCCTTCCTTTCCCTCCCTTTCCTCAGTTTCCTCGCTTTTCTCCTCTTCCCATCTCTTGCTCTAAATTGCCAAAGAAAAGTCTCTGTAGCACCTCCTTTATTTACATATAGATACGAAAACCCATTGAGGGAGTAACTTCCTGTCCTTTTTTTTTATACTTTATTCCCAAAGCTGATTCAGCGTTAATACAATTTGGCAGTGAATTTATAAAATATTAATGTAAACAGTCTTAGAATGAAAACAGCAAAAAGGGGAGTCAGACACGGAAAGGGATGCGCAATTTCATTTTTTTCTCACCCCGGCAACAATTTATTGCAAATCGCTCCGAAAATTGAGTCGAAGTCGAACTTCGTCCCTCCCGGTCCTTGTAACGAGACTCGAACCCGGGACGCGAGAGGTTTCGAAAATGGCGAAGGGTCGGGAAATTTCTGTCCATGCAATTTCTCAAATCTTTACAAATGAATGGACGCGACAGTGCATAAGCCCAGACGTATTATAAACGTACACATAAACATCCTCGGGCGTTATCAGTTGTCGGACGCCGGGGCGCCGGATATTGTCGCATCCTCCGTTTTCATCCTTCTCTCTCGCTCTCTCTGCCTCTGTCCCTCGGATTTCGCGTCTCTCTTTCTCCCTGTTCCTCTCATTTTCCCTCTTTCTCTGTACATACATATAAAGGCAAAAGAGACGCGGGTAGAAATACAGAGGATTACGTACAGAATAACGGAAAGTGCCGGGGAACAAAAGAGAGAAAATGGAAAAGATGATGTATACTTTTGATTCGAATAAATGCCGCTCCTAACGTTTCATCTGTATTAATTAAAGGAGAGAATTCATTCGAAATGCACGAAAACAGCGAAATACGGTAGGTTATGCCGTTTCGCGTTTGAAATTCCCGGGGCCTCTCACGGACAGCGCCCCCAAGCGCCTAGGGCGGAACCGAGTGGCGGCGCGAAGGAAGACGACAGGTTGTGGATCAAACGTTTGGAATTCGAAGGCGATTATGTGGTTATTAGGGGTAAGTGTACGGAGGCAAAGCGAAGAAGAAGAGGAGGAAGAGTTTGTTGGCGCGTGAAATGACCGAGTTAAATATTCAAGTCCCGCTGTATTCATTGGGGTGTGCAAATTCGAGAAGTTCGCTGAAGTGAGATAGTTGAGAAAAAGGTTTCAATGCAAGAGGACGGGACGTTTGCACTTAAGCAGAGAGAGAGAGACGACCGGAGGAAAAGGAAAACTGACAAGGGAAAAAGGACGTAATGGAAGATAGTAAATTTCCCCATGTCGCGAGAATTTCTAGTCTCTTGGTTTTCCGGGAGACATTTCTAGTAAGAGTCTAGGAAAAATTTCTAGTAAGATTGTGGGAGAGTGCGAGCGAGGAATTGCCCTTTCTTAGTATGGTACAATTCACTAAATTGGAGATTATTTATATAATTGATAATTATAAGTGATAGAATTAGTATTTTATTATATTGCAATTGTTTAAAAGTCATTTCTAATTGTTTGGTTACATTATAATAATTCTTATTGAATTAGTTATCATTTACTAATACATTATTAATATTTCACAATATGTTGTTGTAGCTCAAAACTTAATACCAATGTTTCAATAACAATGGGACAGAAATTATTTGTCATTTTTTTATTACGTTATTGTGTAAATTTTTTGCGAAAAATAATTATCAATTATTACCCAATTATCAATAAAATAAATAAAATAATTATAATTCAATATTCAAAATTCCAAACAGTCCAATAATATCTGAAATACTGGCCCGCACTCATCAACTCCAATACAACCCCCCCCCATCTTCCTCCTGAATCAGGTTGTTATCCGGGTTTGATTATGTCTGAGATTCTTTCTCTCGTTTTATTGCTTCTCTCCGTCAGTAGCTTGTACGTTACTCCTTGAGTATTCCGCTCGAGTGGCTTATTATTCCACCGTGTGTGTTTGTGTGCTTTGGCTTGATGTTCAGTTTGGGTCTCGCCTCAGTCACTGATTACTATATTCCCCCTTTGACCGAGAAGTGGCGCGTAGGTATATTTTGTTTATTCTCCTTCGATTCTCTTTGCTCTTCCATTTTCGACCCCCCCCCCCCCGGACCCTAACGAAAAATAGCTGAAATAACTGAATTTTCACGAAATACAGGGCGATCTTGGAATGTTTCTCGAGGCGTAAAATGGTCGCGTTAACCACTCCAGGGTTCCACCCTATTCTCGTACGGAAGATTTTCGTTGCTCCCAACCCCCTCCCCCTCACCTTCCCTCTTCCCCATCCCACCGCCATCGCTCGTTTTCCTCTGTCCTCCCCCCTTCACACGTCGCACGCACATACACCACAGCGTGAAAGAAAGAAAGAAAGCGGGTGTATAGGCGTCCGTGGAAGTTAGGTTAGGTTAAGTAATATCATCGCACCGGATCTCACCCGCGAAGATCTCGGAGAAGGTAAGATAAAAGTTATGCGCTCTGCTATGCGCGAGGGAGTCATAGATCACAAGACCCGTTTGGACGTTTGCGAGGAATACGAGGCATGTGTATGTATAGTATATACATATATATATTCCAACCCCTCACTTGAACAGCCAGCTATAGTCAGCTAGCGAGCAAGAGAATAAACTTCCCCTCTTCGTTTCTCCACTATGTTTGTATCCCATGTTTTCTCTTTCGCTTTACTATATTCCTATCTCGCTATCTCAAAACTCCAACCACGTCGCTTACACTCGTCTCTTTCTCGTCCGTAAATATATTTTCTAATATATCACTCTTGAATCCTATATATATATATCTATATATACATATATATTATATATATATAAAATACCAAAGCAAAGCATATAAGGAGCTTTGGTATACATAAGTATGTATGTACACAATACTGGGCGTGGCAGGACAGAGCAAATTATTATTTTACTTCCTCTAGATATCATATATGACCTCGCGAAATTTTAAATTCTTATGTGCATGCGCTACCTGCAAGTATTCGCTTAGCGCCTGTACGTGCATTTTTAAAGTAGATTTTATTGGGATCATTATTATTATTATTATGTCATAATACCAAACGGAACGAAATATGTATGTATACATAGTCCATGTTATCCCCCTCGGTATAGGAATGCACGAAGGTGACGAGTCAATGTCGACAGACCTATGCGAATAGTAAATAAATACTCTCCGTCTCTCTCTCTCTCTCCCTCTCTCTCTCTCTCCCTCATTCCCTGTCTTTATGTATTCACGAATAAGCCGGGGTACCCTTTCTTTACTTTTTTTAAATTCTCTAGAAAAGTAGAGGGACACTTTTTTTTTCTTATTCGCGTGGTCTTGGTGTTCGCGTTTACTTGTGTTTTGTAGCAAAAGACAAAAAAAACGGTCAACGGTCCCGCTCATGCTGAAAACATTGGTTACCGTCAGATTATGAAACTCAAGAAATCGTTGGGGAGGGGTTAGTAGTACGTGAACGGGCGATTCGCGCTGTGTCGTGACGCGAGGGATCAAAAGAATTTTGAAAACTTTTCCCAATAAAAACGTTATTCGAAAAAAAAACATATATATACATTTTCTAACTTCGATGTAGAAATTTCTCAGGATCGGGCCAAAATCAAAATTCTTCCTTTTTTTTGCTTTTTTCATCCAAGTTATATCTATATCGTGTATCTCGCACGGAATAACGGCTTAGGAATTCCCCCCCCCCCCCCCCCCTCCACCTCTTTCCGTTACATAATTTCGCGACGCCTTTGAATCACAACGGGAATGTTTAATAACGCGTTCGTTAACTTTTTAATATTAATAATAATAATAATATAATAATAATAATAATAATAATAATAATAATAATAATAATAATAGTGTAAGTATGAAAATGAATAAAAATTTCTATTGGATTTTCCTTGTTTACAAAATGAAATATGGGGAAAATAAAAATAATGACGAAACGGTTTTCCGAGTATCGCAGTTGGGAAATAAATGCATAAAGAAAGGACTTTCTAAACATTTCTCTGCGGATCGAATAACGTCACATGTACCTTTTCCCAGGATAGTTATTCCGTTGTCTTTTTTCCCGGGTTTTTGTTGAACGGGCGCGAGTTCCATCGTAAATCGCAATACAACGCAGTTATGGCGGTAGTAACAGCAGTAGAAAGCCCGGCATTTTTAGATCGAAGCTTAAAGTGAGTATCGATCAGAAGTCACATGGAATTACAATTTGGTGAGCGATTTTCCATAACGCCATACTCCTCCACCATGGCCGTATAAAACAGCCACCCATACTTGGTTATATCTACCATACGTCCTATGCCATAGGAAAAAGGGGGCGGCAACCACAGCACGACTGTCCTCCACCACCTTTCCCTTCCCACTCGTACCAAAAAGCTACCCCAATTTCACCCCCGAGAGCCAATATTTATTGATCATCCCTGAAGGCATCGTCCTCGATATATAGACGTGTATAACGCAGCCCTTGAAATTATAAAAAGAGAGAGAGAAAGAGGGAGGGGAGGGAAAGGAAATGGGGGATGTACGAAAAAAAAAAAGAGAAAAGAGGGATCGAAACTCAAAGATCGTGTTGGGCAGCTTTAATACCGACACAGCTGTTTTCCCCACTTTCCTTTTCCCAGAATCTCGCTTTTCCTCGTGTTCCCTTAACACATGAAAATTCATCCCTCGATCTTCCTATTCTATTTTACTTATTTACTCGAGGTGGAAAAAAGGAGAGACGAGATGTTACAAAATGTTACACGTTTGCGATGAGCAATGGCCCGAGGAGGAAGGGTGGCACAGGGTTGTTTTTTCGATTTCCAGTCTCGTCTGCGGTAAATTTCGAGATAATAAATCTCGCTTTGAATACAATCTAATGCATCCTCGAGTTGAATACAGATTCTCGAATTAAAGTTTTGAAAGAAAAAATAAATAAATAAGCGTATATCAAATATGAGAGGGATGGGATATATCTCAAAGTTTGTTCACTACAACTCACCTCGCAACCACGTCCAATGCGGCTTAGCGATATCGTCCTTACCTGAAACACAAAATTTTTCATTATTATTGCGTTCAAAAAAAATTCTAAAAAAATTGGTTTTAAAAAATTCTTTCGATTAAAAATTTTTTTTGGATTAAAAATTTGCAATGTTCGAATTCAATTCTTTTTTAAAGTCGCCTTTCGAAAATTCTGAAATTGAAATTTTTTGGTACGTTGAGGTTTTTTCGAAATTTATGCCAAGAAAATGAAAATGAAAAAAAATAAAATAGGTATAATTTTATAATAAATAATTTTTTATTAGTGGATTTTTTCTCCAATTAACTTGAAGAAAATGAAAAAAAAGAATGAAAATAATAGTGCAGCGTCACCAATACTTGCAACGCCGTTTTTAGAAACGAAATTTTCAATTTTGCGATCACGAAGAAAATTCAAATAATGGTTCACTCGAAAGAGGCGCCACTTTCGAAAAAGCACTTTTTTAAGAAATTTATTATTTGACCCCACAATAAAAAAAATTCGTAAAAACGCGAAAAGCGCCGCAGTGGCAGCATTGGAAGTGCATTTTAAATAACCCAGCATCACAATATTCGAAAATACAAAACAAATAAAGAAGGGAAAAATAGAATTCGCAACAGCTATGCAAATACGTGATGTTGAATGTTTAATCTTCTCCCCCATGTTTTCATCCCATACTCCCATGAGAGCTTCAAGTTAGCTACGTGTGTACCCGGCCATGGCGAGTGTACGAGTAGCAATAGAGAACGCACGCAGGTAGGCCGTAGGTAGGTAGGTAGAGATGGGTAGGTAGGTAGGTAGCGGGTTCACAGTATGGTTAATGGCTGCTCGATTCTATCGGAATTATAAAACCAAATAAACTCAGAAACATTTTATTTATGATGTGTAAAGTGTAGAGTTAAATGTTTACCGTATTTATATTTATTTTTTATACGCGTTTCTACCTATTACATGCAAATGCCGCTGCAACTGGATGCAAGTTGGCATGAAAAATCCTTTAATAAGTTGAAGATGCAATTAATTAGCCAACCTTGCTCTTTTCAAGCTCCCAATTTAATTACTTCCTTCTCGAGTTAACGCGGCTTTATTCCCATCGATACCCCATAGACTGGAGGTTGCGTTGCAAGACTGCAATAGTTTTGGTTATTTACTAACTTTCGCTAAATTAGTAAAGTTATCGATAAACGTGGGCAAATATAGTTAAGGTAGACGGTATTAGTCATGGTGATTCGTCGGGTTCGCATGGGGGTGGTATGGGTTTTGCTGATATAGAACTGCTAAACAGGTCGTAGATCAAGTTGGTTAGTTATAACACAAGCAAACCAACCCTCTCCTGTTTCATCCCCCCAAACCAATTCCCTCCGGTGTTCTGGATCATTTGGCGGCCCGCGGCCGTGAGATGCGCGCATGCATCTACCGTAGGTGCATCCTATAGGTACGACTATGCGCTATCACGATTCACAATGCGGCATACGTATACACGGACAATCATCTGTGCACGTATACTGCACATGCACTTTATCCGAAGACGAAAGAAATTAAAAGAAAGCGGCTGCTGCTTTATCGGAAACCGGGGTTTAGCGATACCGCAATCGCTTTATCGATAGGAAGTTGCTCGGGATCGCTCCATGTGTCTCCGTAATCCCAATAACGGCGATAATCAATGATCGATCGAGATTCAAAGAAAAAAAAAAGAAACCAGAAGCGATACCAAATCGCTGCATAAACGTTCGGGAAAATAGAAAGGGGTGCAATCCATATTCGCAAAGTGGAGAAATATCTTGGCCAATTATTCAAACGAACGATACGAGGTGATACGATAGGATGCGATAGTCGTTTCATGGCCTGATTGATGAAAAAGCAAGAAAAGGGAAGAAAGGGGTTGATAGGACACAACCCAGACTCTGGATGCACAAGAATTGCACCCTTTTGGTTCTCAACGGTCCGGCACGAGATCTATAGATTTGCACACACGCATAAATGCGATGGGAACTAACATTGGAAAATCTACAGACGGATGACTTACGAGACTTTCGTCGGTGACTGGTTATTAGATTATTGGCCGTATCGACAGCTCGTGTATTGCATAACGATACCGCTGTACAATAAGAGAGATGGAGATAGAGAAACGGATAGGGAGGATGTGTGAGAATGTTGCGGATACGCACTATGATTATACCTACCTACAAATAGTATAGATGGGGTGGAGGTGTAACAAGGGAAGGGAGACAAAATGGGGAGACCGTGATAACGATAACGTACGATCGGCATTAGCTAGCGGCTTGCTGTAGCTGATGGATGCGCTAATTATCAGCAAGCAGAAGTTACAGTGGTTTCCATACTTGCATGTGTATACGTGTTAGCCACCTATTACATTTTCCCATGGAACTTCTAATGCCGTCCATGAATTCATCGTATTTTATTCAAACTGCCGGGGCATTAGATCCCGTTGCCAACTACTCTGTCCCTCGGTAAATTTAGTTTGCTTCGACTTTTGACTTTCTTTAGGTATTACCTCCATTTCGACCAGATAACAAAAAAAATAGCACTCTAATTGACCCAGAAACAAATTAAAAAGCTAATTTTCCTAAGAGACTTAGAGCAAAATCTGCTTTACCGACGGTGGTCCGTTTCGGTTCGTACCCAACTTGGGAAGATTATTGCCGGAACTTTTAGGCAGAAATATATGGAGGGAGTGTTGTTTGATATAAAATTATTACAGCAATTATCCCGAAGTGTCCGTTTGGTGCATTTTTTTTTATGGCACTTGAATTGAATTTAATTTTGAACGTGTTGCTATTTATGACCTGATAGCGAATAGATCCACGTGTACATAGGTAGTATCGAAAAGACCACTACAGAGCCGCAGTACCAACGGTATCTGTTCTGATTCTAAGCCCCTAGACGTATTCTAGTTATATAACGTTGGCAATCCTGCAGCAACAGCGGTAGTAGCACGTAGTAGAGTACTCGATCGGGTGCTGGTCCGTAATGAACATGGTGCTTGTTTATTTAATGGGAAATTCGGTGGCGCCATAAAGCTTGAAGAAGGAGGGGAAAGGGGACGAACTGAAACCTATTAAATTTATGTTTTCGGTTTACCCGCTCTGACGGATCGCAATGCCCGCACGCGTCCAGTGCTGCTACTACTACTGGTACCACTATTACTATAGCTACTATTATAGTCAACCTCACCTCTTCTCATGTATTTGTCCGTCTCTACCCTATACCAACACCATTACATTGTTTTACCCCGCGTTTGTGTGTGTTTACCCTATTGGATAGTCGAATGTAATCCAAACGGAGATATATTCTAGGGGTTATCCCAAAATAGTTGACCAAAGGATGGAAGAAAAAGAGGCATTATAGTATGTAATTCCTGGCGCCAGTTTTTGACGGACCGGTTAAAGTCATAAAGTAAAGTAGGCGCTTTTTAATCGACCTCCCTTTCAATCTTTTTCCCCCATGATTTTATCTCTCGGTTCTTGCGATATTTCAAATCATGCCCATGGCCGGAAGGAAAGCTCATTGAAAAGCAATGAGTTCATTATTTATACATATTTCTTTTAATAAAAGAGCAACCATCGTTTCCAGCATAATTCATCGTTAAAGGCGATCCATGGGGTTTGCAGGAAAAATAATGCATCCCACTTTGGCTTTGATTATCCAAAGATGGAAAATCATGATTACAAACTGCGTCAGCTTTTAATAACATTATACAATTAAAAAATGCTGAAGGGAGGGTGGAAATTACTAGCTGCTGCCAACCTTCAAGAAATCCTGTTACTATGAAAAACGTTCGGTTCATGTTCTGTTCTCTATCCCTTTTCGGAATCCCCCTTTAATTACCAAATTTTCCTCAGTCTTAACTTAAGTTGTTATAATTGCTTGCCTCCACACCCCACGTATAAAAAGATAGGGCCGAAATGGAACTCGGTAGTTTATGTTGGTAAGGAGATATATTCTAGAAGGTAGCAGTACATAAGTATTTGAACATAGAAAAGCCTATATATATATATCCCTCGGAACTTTTTAAGTACCGCCTTCTAGTTATTCAAAGTATATCGCACACAAACCTTTTCGTAAATCCCCTTTTCAGAAGAAGGATTTAGTAGCAGCTAAGGTAATCTATATTTTATTATAGTGTATTTTTTTCGCATACGTATCTTATAAATCATCTATTCGAGTTACTGTTACTGGTAGCCTTAAAGAGAATTTCATAATCCCCATATTTATGATGACTCTCGGATAGTGCAGTGGAAAGCTGCCTTTTGAGGTAGTAAATTGTAACAATGTATACGATTTACTTATTTATTTTTTTCATTCTCGGATAGGAAATTTATCCGTGAGACGTCTTCCATTTTGAAAATCTTGTCGTTTATTCCAAATTTTGAAAGATAATAAATTAGGGATAACCTGGGATGGGGTTTTAAGTTTCGCGCGAGACTAGTAGCGCCCCTGGAGGCCCCTCGGGTAACCGCGGAACTTGGAAGGCGCGAGTTCGAGTCCGACTCAACGCGTAACTCACATAAACTGACACTGATCGTGCTCCAGTGCGAAAATACTACAATTTCACATTATATTTTGAAACGGAGGTTAAATATTTATGCCCGTCGAGCATTTCCAGAAAATATATGGCTAATTATAATTGTACCAATAGGTCATGTAAATCATGGATATTCTACAAAACACGTGCGACTGACTAAACTCTTGCATGCCAGCCTTGTTTGCCGCTCAGTCACGTCTCGTAACAGTTTTAATGTGTATTTACGCAACGGGGGTATATATACTTCAGTCAAATGGGGTTCTTATGCCATTGAAATAACGCTAGAGAGTAACGTAGAGTAATTGTAATTAATTATCCCTTGATTTAATTTCATGAATGGGAAGAATCGTCAAATCGCGAGGAATTATAGTTGCAGGAAATAATCATTTCCAATTCTACGTTTAATTAAAAAACATTTGGTAATTATTTTATCGAAACTTTTTTATTTATACGGTGGTCGTCCAAAGAGTTGTGGGTTCGATCTCCATCGCGCCTGTCCCTCTACCGGGGCCTAAAGGAACCAATTTCTCGATTCCTGAGTTCCCAGGAAGCACGGTCAGACAAGTTTGGCAGCGAGAGAAGGGGTCGTGAGTTGGGAAAGAATAAACAAAAACATTTAGTATATATTCAAGAGTCGCGAAAGTTCGTACACATAATACACACGCGCGTATATCGTAACGGCAATAATACATACTAAGTTTTCTAGGCTTGAAACTGTGCCCGATAAAAACAGAGCAGACGTAGTATATCAGGGGTATTCAGGGTCGATATAATTTTGGCACACGATTCACGTGTCTCTTCTATATCTATACCGTGTCTGAGGAAAGAAAAAGAAAAGTTGCTGTACTCTGTATACCGCAGTATAGCCACGGCTAGTGAGCATTCAGCATTATGTGCAGAGTGGAGTGTATTATGCGAAGCTATAGACATTCCAGTATATAAAAGTCGGTTTACTTTACGTTATACAGATATAGGTGGAAAGGTGGACGCGTGTAACTATATTCTATGCTGTATTCACATACATTCGTACGTATAGTAAAAGAGCTATTCAGCTTCTCGTCTTTATATTCCACCAACCCAGCCCAAACCGACTCGACTCGACTCAACCCAACCCCTCATAATCGAGAAGTATACTTTTGCTTAGATACTTTTGCTTCTGGCGTCGCGACGCACATAGCGAGCGATGCATATACATATATATGTATATCTGTATACATTTTTCCAGCAAAAGAATATACAACTTTTGCTATGTGCGACATAAAGGGGTACCTGATGCTTGTACTTTTCAACGACCATACAAAGGACGGTACGTATATACACGCTGGTATCACGTTCAACTTGTGAAAACATGATTCTTCCACGCGATTGAAGGAAAAACTTGCTTTCCTGTGGATTTATCGCGACTTTATTTGTAGACAATAAGTGTGTATGTATATTCACTTCGCTAACTTTTAAACCTTTGGACGAACCAGGACCGGAAACGATCGAACCTTTTGACGAGACAAGCCACGCCTACGGACTGCCGTCATTGGCTGCGGGAGCAGTGAGTATTCGCCTCAAGTTCGCGTGCAGTGGAGACTCGCCTTTAGGCTGTTCGTGTCATCATTTGAACTTCGCGCGGAACGTATCAACCGGAAGAGGGCGCTGCCAATGTCAAAGGCTTGACGGAAGAATTTGCAAACTACGGTCAAATTTTTTTACCATGGAAATTTGTTGCCATAAAATTTCTGGAGTTTGGGACAATTAGTTTCGAGGATCCCCCGCAGCCTGGGATGGTGTTTCTCAAACGGTGTCTGATGACTTTCATTTAGTATCAGCTTAGACGCGAGCGTGTATAAAACGATGCTACTGGGGTGGATGTAATTTCGGATGACACTTTCCGAAGGTGGGTTGTTTAATGTCGACATTCGCAACTCAGGCATGCGAAACAATGTGCGCATTTGGTAGCGGGATAATTACAACAAGGTTTGCTTTGCTCTATCTGGAGACCTTAAGGAGAAACAGAGGGAGATGGTAGGGTGGAGGGTAGGTGTCTTTCCGAATGTCGTGCACATTCACATACACATGCAGTTTTTGAGGAGAAGGTGGAGAGAAGGTTAAGGTCCTATATCTAAAGAGGGTTGCTGGCAGAGAAGACGCATGGAGTTTACGATGACGCGTAAATATCCCAACGTCCCCAACTTTTATACAAACCCTTGCCTTGCAACCCCTCCTCCCTTTTTCTCTATCTTTATACCACGTAAATGGAGAGTTTGTGGTGGGCGCGGCCCCTTTATACACTTCTCCGTGAGTTTACCAACGTACTACTTCGAAGGGGGGTCTATCTTGGGACTTAGACGACTATGAAGTTAAAAGAAGAAGAAAAAAAGCGCTGGATGCGAGCTTTAACTCTTCTACCGCCCGCAGCCTTTGAGAATAAAACATTGTGCTGTTTTATACCACCACTAATACAGCCAAGACTATTGCCCGCGTGAGGTAACTTTCCTACTATACTATCACTACCACCACCACCACCGCCATAAGCATTTATGCTCTCGTTGCCGGGACAACCGCTAAAGATTTCTCATTGAGGATGCGCTAATTAGCATATCGGCCAACCTAGAAAACATTTTTACATCAAACTCCAGAGGTCGCTACCGGCCTTTTTTCTCCCATCGACGACGGAATTGATAATGCATTGGTTCGAATTGTCCTCGGTCAACTTTCTCCATTATCCTCCATAAGGACGAGGATTCTGTTTAATTGGAGCGTCGAAGGAAAGACGCATATCATTATCGAACCACAACCACGTGTTACGTAAGAAGGAGTGAAATCTGGACGATCCAATTTTTAAAAAAAAATGGTACCCGAGGATTAGCCATGGGAAATCCAACTCAGGAGCAACTAATTTTAAACACCCCTTTTGGAAATTCGGATACAACGACGTAGTTGTATCTCACTAGTAAGGCCTAAATCGAGCGTCAGCGTATGTCGCGTGTAAGACTCTACCGTGGGAACTTCCCGAGGTTGCGTTGAAAATCTGACCACTGCACACTAGCTGGTCTCACCATAATCTATAATCGATACACCCTTGTCTTCCTCCCATGCACTAGCTGTACGTCTCTCCTCGCAGTGCAACGAATGTTTGAATAAAGTGCAAGAGTTTAATTCGCCTGAAACATTGTCGACGTTCGGCTGTATACAATTAGCAATGTAAATGCTGGTTAGTTAGTTAGTTAGCTAGTTAGTTAGTTACGTAGCATGCTCGCAAGGCAACGTTCTACGGGCCTCTGAAACTAGATAACAGACCTCCCAGGCGAATGATCATCTCAGCCAACATTTTGATAGCGATTGCCGGAGGCATCGTTTGCTCTTTTATTCAATATCGTCACTGTGGTCATTAAAATCCACGACATTTAATATTCAACAGCCTCAAACTGGTCTAACAAATGCTCTCAGAGTTGCATATTACCCATCCACGAGGGATCAACACTTCTGATGACGCCAAAGGGTGACCGAGACCGTCGCGATTACAGTTTTTGTGGATGAAGGGTGGCCGAGACAATTTCCGTACAAGTCCTAGTCCTTGTCCTTTGGTACGAACACTTGCTGGGGAATCTTTCCGGTCCGTGAAGTCCATATGTGTTGAACGAGCGTTATCCATGTGAGAAAGAAGAAATGTAACCGCTTAGACCGAGAACAAAGAGCCGAACTTTCACAATAGATACCGAAGATGCTCGGAGTGGCAAAAATGTAGGACAACAATGAGATCCCATGCAAGAGCCGTTATGGAAAGCTCCATTTTTAAATACAAAACGCGAGGATTGAAACAAGGGAAGATTGCAGCCGAAGATTCTTGGAACTTGGAAGCCATTAGTTATCGACTTTGAAATTCATTTGATGGAACGGACGCGATAGTGAATCACTGCACTCAAGACACCGATAAATCAGGTAACACACAACGTTTGCCGAGAGAGGACAAGGCGCTAACGAGGCGCCGTGTCGCTTCTTCGCGTGGTCGTTTACGACTATCTCTCTTTGGAAATTCCAACGGTTCTGCATTTGATACTTTTGATTCGCATAGGACTTACGTGCCTTTCTCATTGAGCGTACAAAAGGAAACGGTCTAATACCAGTTTTAGAAACAGCCATACTTTTCTCGCTCAGGTATGGTGTTGAGGCCCAGGGGTGGAACCCCTCTTAAGGCCTGCCTCTCTTCGCATCTCTTCATGGCGACTTCCATCAGTTTCGTGGCGTGGAAGAAAAAAAAAAGCATAATGGCTGGCTCCAGCAGCTGAAGCAATACGTGCGCCCAAGTTGGTCCTTGCAGAGCGAATCTGGTGGTCACTTTAACGGCGAGACCGAGGGTTGCAAAGACGAGTCGCGTAATTTTGGGAGAATCGGCCAAAATCGGCCAGTCGAAGAGGACTATTATCGTCAACATTTTATCACACCCCGATGATAAATGCAAATTGTGGATGTTAACAAAAAAAAAACTACCGCTCGAACGATGGTCCAATAGCGAATTAATAAAATAAATCGGGGGTCGCCATTAAAATGAGTATGGAGAAGTAAAAGATATTCATTCATGCAAAGAGAGAGAGCTATAAAATCCATTGGAGAGTGACCACAACGTAAAAAAGAGGAAATGAAGCGATCCACGACAGTTTATAAGCCGTTCGTGCGATGATAAAACTCGGGACATACTTCTTTCTCCCTTCTCTCTGCGATATTCCCATCTCTGTCGCGCACGAGAGAGCGAAGGAGCATCGTTTGGGTGCTTCCTGCTATTACCGACCGAGTTTATGGCAAAGAATCGCCCTAATGGTTGGCTATATCATCTACCGATGGCGCTCCCGTCTCGTAGCCACACCCGAGGCCTTCTTACACTAGAAACGTGGTTCGGTCCTTCTCTTTCCCGAGTTTCTTTCTCTCTCTCGCCGAGTTTCTACATCAACAGAGACCAGAATGGGGATAACTTGTCTCTTTATGGCTGACAGTTAAAGTCGACGACCACGTGGTCCGCTCTATGGAGGCTAAGGTTAGGTTATGTTTGGTAGATTGGATTGGTTTGTTTGAAGTTTCGCAGGATGCGAAGGTGGACATGAGTGTATATGTTTGGATTAAAAACATGTATCGCTTTGAATCTTTTCGTGCTTCAAGGTCACGTCTTTTATGAATAAAACCACATGTTCCTTCCGTCTTTTTATAATTGAAGAGATTCGTGAATACTCTTTGTTTTTTTTCCTTTGTGGATAAATCATTATTTTTATCGCCATATTTTTCACGTGAATTTGGAAGGCAAAAATAACGAGAGTAATGAGAGAGTAAACCGCATCATCACTGACAATCCACTGGACCCGTTGAGGTCATATTCACACCATACATTATTGAGGTGGCGAGTATGGTTTTTAGTTATATTTCGTTCCGATAGGTGGCGCCGAGGTCTAGCCCCTATACTTACGGACCGATTTTGTTCGTACTTGCAGGAAATATTTTTTGGTCGGAAAGAGGTTGTTTTAATAAAATATTTAAAAATGAGGCGGAACGGCACTTAATTATTTTATTTATTTTTTTAATGGGGTTGATGTGCCCTTTTTTTCGAGAGCGTGCATTCAAGAATCTAAATGGTGTCCTTTAAAGGTTGACGATACACTGAAATGTAGGGCACGAATTCTCCGCGCAATATGGATCACTTAATACTAGTAAACCACGGCATAAATGAAGCAATAGGCTCAATTCATCCCCAGGGGGAGCTAAATACTCCTTGGCAAACCGTTTCTTCGTTATAGAATTTTTTCAAACCATAGGAATTCCCAATAATAATAATGTAGGTGAGTAAATAATTCCCATGGTGCTTGAAACCTTCATAATATTCCTTCGCTCTTTAATGTATACATCCAACAGCCTGCAATCAGAGATTGCGGAGGAGGAGATCAAAATGTCTTCCGGTCGTTGGTTCTAATGACCGAAAAAAAAGAAAGATTTTTTTTTCAGGGTCACATAACGGATCTTCGTGATATTTTGTCAAGTGGTCGAATATTTATCTTCCTCCGCTCAAACTGAAAAGTGCAAAAATAGAGAAATAAAGTAGGAGTGCGTGTGTGTGCGCACGTGTATGTATACCTGTGACGAAATTAGGCTGACCGTAAAGAGTAATATTATTTTTAGTTGGTTGCCCTTCCCGTGGCAGTAACCATAACTTTTCGAGCAAAGGGAGAAAGGGGATTCCGTGGTGGCGTGACGCCGGCCATCCACTCGCTAAGCTCACGCATACCGAAACTCCATTCGCAACACAAACCTATACGCTCCCCGTGCCTTCCTACCTACATATGTAGGTACCTTTTTTTTCTTCTATCTTCAATTCTGCACCTTCACCTACTCATTCTCACTTTCAACTCTATTTCTCTTTTGGCCCTTCTGTATCAGTTCTATTCATCAACCTTAGAAAAAATGTAGGCACCTAACCTCTTCCGCGTTCACTAATTTAATAGGGGCCAGGCGGCGAGAGTGCGAAAGATTAAAGGGGTTTTATTAATATAAGTGGATTTCGCTTCGCCTTTTATTCGCATTTGATAGAAACGTATGGTTTTTTTCATTGAGAAGAAATCTAAAAATATTTTTCCCAACGCATTCGTCCCTTTTGACGCGCTCCCTTCGCTGGGCGACTTACCCGACTCCTGCGAATACCGCCTATTTCACGCCCTCGTCGCGTAACCTACTATTTCCTAAAATTGTGCGTGCGGAAAATTATAGATAATGGCGCTAATTTAGTTAGTGCGCTCAAACTAAATTTAGCGTGTCTAAAATACACCTACTGTGCGTAAAATAAATTTAGCGTGTCCGAAATCAAGTTCACGCACTTGTTAGTAAAATTAGACTACTCTGTTCAATAATCGCAATCGTCTCGTTTGTCGCCCTTGCCGTTGCTTAGCGGGGCGACAAACCCAACACGTGCGAAAACCGATTATTTCGAGAAAAAGTGAAGGAAAAAAATTAGAAACGCAACACCCGGGTTCGAAAAACCCTGTAAATTATAATTCAAGGCTTATCCTGAATTCCCATTCCGAAAAAAAAAATTAAGAAAAAAGGCAATGAATAATGTCCAGGTGCGGAATGGACATTCTTCTTTTCCCTGACCTTCCGCATAGGATTTCGCAGCTAGTTTATATTCAACCCTCTATGAATATAATCATCTCTCTTGTAACTTTTACCCTTTTCTCTGTTCCTCTCATTCGTTTCTTCGCGCAGCTCGTATATTAACACGTATGCATCAACAAAACGTTTTGACCGACTCATTGCAATGATAAATAGCGCGTTCGTGCCCCCAAGAGATTTAAAGACATCCTCTCTATGTAATCCGAAGTACGCTATTCCCTATCTCTCCCATGCGTCAATGAACCTATTAAAATTATAAAAGCTATATTTATTTGCCCCCGAGCAAAGCGCGATGATACTTGAAATCCTTTCTCTCCGTGTCTCTCTCGCTGACGATAAACACCATAAACATCGTCAAATTGAATCAAATCAAAGGAAGTTACGTAACCAGTGGGAACGTGAATGGGAATGACTTCATTCACTCCCACGGAAAAAAAAAAATAAAATCCCGAGTTTGGAGATCCGTGGCTCCCAAAAAGGCTCAGGTATTGGCATTCCAAGCCGTAAATGACGAAAAGTCCGCCTGCAAGAGGATGCAAAAGTACCTAATTAAAAGGACGAAAATAAAATAAGGTTAAACTCCCACGCTGTTATAGAAGCGAACTTGCGACGTTGGTTCGTGCGATCGATTAACGGCACATTTCGAAGTAAAACGACTTGAAAAGGCCCTTGAGGTAGAGAAACCCATAGTAAGCAACTCAACAACGTCGTAGGGTAATAACTTGCCATTACGAACCAATACCTACGTGTTGTACGTGTGTGTACACATCGAGTCAAGAAGAAATGCATAGGTAGAGAATGCAAGCAGTAGAATACTCTTAGAAGGTTGCTTTCTGCCGTCGCAAATCATCCCGATGCATCATACCGCAATTACACGCCGAGGGTTCATTTAAATGTGATAAATAATCCAACGATTCATTGTACCCCCTCCTTCTTTCTTTCTCTTCCTTTTGTTACACGTATCTGTTGGTTTACATCCTGGACTCGGATCCTTAAGATTCCAAATGAACGACGACAACTTACGATTTTGGGCGTTTTGAATTTAGGAATTTTTTTTTCGCCTTTAAAATTTAATTTCATCCTCCTAAATATTTTTTTTTCTTTCAAAAAGTAATTGTTTATAATTATTCTGTAAAAATTTCAAATCCCAATTTTTAACAGTGAGCATTTTTGTCCTTGGGGGTCGGATCGACCCCGCGTGGACGTTAAGGGTTTTCCTGAAGAACTTAACGGAGATGAAAAGTGTTGAAGGTTTGCCCATACAAAGTATGGGCATTCTTATGGGGAAGATAACGATGTTTCTTTATCAAGTTGCTCTTAATTATCGTCTACTTGTGTTTACCTTCTTGCAACGAAGAATATACCGTGGTTATTATTACGTAATCACTGACTTAATTCCAACATGTGTCTGCTTTATTGAAATAATTGCGGCATATCTAATACCACGTCACACTCCGTGCGCACGTCGATGAATAATGAGATCAAATTATCCACGCAACGTGCGATCTTCATTTTTGTTTGTACCTTATCGCAGTTCAAAATCAATTTAATAATCGTAGCAAACGTATACCCATTTTTCGATCTTATCTTCCACGCATGGTGTCCGATTACACCAATATCATCTCCAAAGGTCGGACTCGAGAAGCTATTTTAGACCCCCATTGGTCTTATCGCCTCGCGGAGGTTATCCCCTGAAATATTATCGCTTTCAAAAGAAAAATTGGGTGCCTGGAAACCCGCCTTTGGTTCTTGACGAGCGATAATCCTGGCGCGGAAAGACTCCACCTCGAGTTCTGCGCCACTGCGAGTGAACGATGGAGGCCCAACTCCGTCTCTCCGCGCAGACGCGACCAGGGAGTGGGGATGCACGCTCCGCGCCACTTCCAGCGGCGTAGCAATTTTTCTAGCGTTCCTCCAGAAGTCGTGGAACTCACCGGATGGAATTCCCCATCGATTTTGCAAATCCGGTAGAGAAATTCGAAAAAAAGGAAGGAAGGATTTCATCGGCAAAAAGCAAATGATGTTCCTGTTTCCTCGGCATGGGTGCCATGTAAGCTTGGGTTCCAGGGTGGTCCGGCGAGTTTAAACAAGAGGAATGCAACGTAACAGGAATAGTCTCTCTAGTCTCGTTCTTGTTGTTATTATCATTGTTATTATTTTCGGCTGGATGCTGCGGTCGAGCTTATAACCCTAATGGAGGCGAAGAAGGGCTATGAAATGAAGATAGGGAAAGGTTGCTTTGCTTTGGGAGGAAGCAAGAGAGAGAGAGAGAGAAAGAGAGAAACCATATATGCGTGTAACGCCATGCATCATCCTTCGTTCCTTCGAGTAGAAAGCAAAGGCCACCGCGGGGTGCGTTACCTTCTTTTCCCTATGGCCAGAATCCGGCCTAACCTATCGATATATTCCATGCGCGATATGGAAGTCGTCTCCGATTCTCCTAATCCCTTTTGTTCCTTCCAGAGGGACACGGTGCGTCCCCATTTCGATGAACCGACAAATTTCCTCCCATCGCCGTGGCCATTAATGGTGGGCACAAGCCGTGGACGATTTTATTTGCGCCCGAAGGTACTCGTACTCGGATAAGAATATTTTTAGATCAACTTTATAGAGAAGCCAAGACCGCTCGCGAGCCCAGCATGGAACCCGAAGGGGACTCGGGTAATGAGACGGCCCCCGACCAAGAGAAGAGTCGATATCCCGCGTTATGGTTGTTCTTGCCTATACGGGCTTAAAGAAATTAAGGCTGGAGCCCTCGCTGTACGCCAAGAAACGAATCCTTTGGCTTGGAAAGGAGAGAAGAGTGGTACCACCTTAAGCTCTCCGATCACGGGCCAATTTAGTTAATCTCTCTCTCCTCTCGGATCCCGATGCGAGACGTTGCAGTCCGAAAATTAGGCTAATGCTCGAGCGAATAAATCAGGTGGAATATGAATTGCGTTTGATGAAATTGCACGCGAGTGCATCGGGAGATGCATCGAGCCCAGGGTTCAACGTTTCTGGGCCGGGATTGAATATTTCGTGTACCGAGTTTTAATCAGATAGCGAAATTGAATTACACGTGTGGCCACGAACGATCCACGATTTTCCGAAAAATTCTCGAAAGAGAACCGGGTGTATGGATATAATACGTGCTGTCTCGATTCCCGACACTATAATCATTAATGATGACTGACTGAATTAAATTATCTGTAATCGCTCGAGCTGATCGTTCGCTCGGTGGCTGAGAATGGAAGAACGTGACCTCCATGGCTACCAATGGGCCTCAGTGGGTCTCATCATGTACAAGCCGATTTATCGTCTATTTCGCGCTTTTTAATTAGCGACTTCCATTTTGCGCAAATTTTCCTCAGTTTCTATGGCCCACAACTGCCCTAAGAATTTTTTTTGCCACCCGGAAACTTACAATTAGCCAGAAAAAAAATGTCACCCGTTTTCTTTGACGATAACGAACCCAGGACTGACGTCAGCGGCCATATCGAATTACCAGCGAATAAGGAAAAGGACACTTTGGTCCAGATCCAGTTTATTTAGGAATGACCGCTTTGCGAGTATGGCAAAGGTCAGTCGACTCTTGAGAGTCCTCGTGTGTTTGAAGAGAAAAACGATCTCTTTGTACGGTTCTTGCAAAGGAAAAGCAGCGATCGAGTCGTGTCGAGCGGTTTAAGCGTTTAACCGCAAAAATTATTGTTATCGAAAGCTCGGGGCACTTGTTGTTTTCGCTGCACGTAATAACAGCGAGAGCTTCCCCTTTGTTCGATATCGGTATCCCTTTTTCAAGTCATTTCACATTTTTTAATATACCATTAGAACCTCTCATTTTGAAAGTCATTACGCGAATGGTTTGTCCTTAAAAAGATGTTTATCGAGAGTAATTCGATCATGTTACGCCGCATTATGGGAATGCAACGTTGGTCGCCGACTCTTCAATTACTTTCACGCCGTTTATCCACTTTTTTCTTGAAAGAATGGGGTCTTAATAAGACTCTTTGGGGCTTTCTCTCATCAAATCGCTCGAAACGTAACCGAGCAAAAAATTTGTCGAAAGTCGACTTTTTTCGGCATACCCCCCCCACCCCCCAAAATGTGTCCTCGAGCCCTTTTAATTGAGATCGAAGTATGTAATTACAATTATGTAAAAATAAGGGTTGCAATGCCTTCAGGTTATACGTTAACCGACGATCAATTTAAACAGCAATCACTCGAGAAAAGGATTCGATTATTGAGTGTAAAATTTGTAACAGGTATGACCGTAAAATCGGATATTATTGAAACTTAGGTCAGGTTTCTGTTACAATGCACTTGCGTTCTCGCATTTAGGTCTTACAGACAGGTAATGACGGTATTTATAGAGTAAGTACATAATTTCATTTCAATGCTTCCAGATTGAAGGTTGTTTCCAAGGTTGGTTTCAAAACTATCCGAAGGATCTTTGCAACGTTATATACGTTCCGATGCAATTCTGGTCTGCTCTAATCGTAAATCATTGTGTTTCAGAATTTTTGCGACGTTGGCAATTGTATCCGGAAAGGGACCTGCGGGCCCCTCGTTATGGTGGTGATCATCTATAAAAGATGAGTGACCTGTTACATTCAGGTAAGCTTCTCCTCAAAAGTATCGTCATTCGTGTCGTCACTGCCTTCTTCCTTGAAATAAAAAAAAAAGTTATAGAGGCGCTAGTGTCGAATTCCAATTTTCGTCGATTTGGGAAATTTCGATTAATTATTTTTTTTTTTTCTTCACAAAAAGTGCATTTTTATTTAGTACACATTTTCTCGGATCTTTTTTTATACTTCCTTTTTTCAATATGTTTTTTTTTGTAATACCAACACAAGCACGAGTTTCAATATTATGATCGAAGAAGGATATATCATTGAATTTATTCCTCCACCCTTTGGCAACATAGCATCGTGCTTTGATCACCGACTAAGATACCATTAAGTAAGAGAAAGGTATAATACCAAAATCCCATACGATATAGAAGCAAACACCATTAAAATTTTCGCGTTCAGATGTTAACGCAAGACATAATGTATAGGACCCAAGGTATGTACATACATACCTATGTATATACACGTGTACGTATGTACTTTTCCTTACTACTAGTTACACGTACCAACACACACATATATAAGCAACAGCAGTTACTTGATACAATTTAGTAGGTACACAAGGAGAAGCAGGACTCGTGCTGATAATGCTCATACCAAATACTTATAATCTCAATTAATCCCCTCATTATTTCCCGAATTTTCATGCAAGGAAAGTCACATATTTTTTCCAAGTCTAGAGCAAATTTGTATTTATTTTTTCTTTTTTGAAGAAAATTATGCGAATCCTTACCTTTTGGGAAAAGGAACGAGGACCTTCCTACGGAATGAAATTATACCTCCGATTCTTGGGTTTAGGTCACGGGGCCGGTATAAAAAACGGTCCCAAGGGGCCCATAAACAAGAGCCAGTCAGTCAGTTGGTAGTAGTTGGAAGGAGTGGGGGAGGAGGGGCCTAAGATGGACGATACTATGCCTCCATGCGGTCCAGCCAATGCAAGATGCTCTCCAGGTCAGTCAACGACGAGGAAATTGTATAATGAAAATTATTATAAATCGATATAAATAAATGTGTATATTATAATTACTATAAATTACTATAATTTTAATTTACTAACATTAGAGCCACGCGAAATTCATCGATTCATCAAATAATGGATTATCCTTTTTTTTTATGTTCTCCCATAAAAAAGATACTTTATGGGTTACGTCATAATAATTAGTGATATTCACGATACAATTTTCTCATTGATGAATTATGAAAAGCATATTTTGATATACCTCAAGTAACGAACAATCTAAAGCGGGAAACAATCTGGGAAAAATCTGATTTACCTCCCATACATTGTATTTCCATTCTTCGCACGAGCGTGTATGAATAAGATGAAGATAAGGAGACTCAACTTTGCTAGACGTTATTGTTCCGGTTGGTCTTAAATAAATTCAAAGTTTAACGTGTGAATTTCACTTAATGTTCTTTTGTACTTAAGCGAATTCAATTAATAAAGTAGCGAGTCTTTTCTTTTGTGGACAGATCTGCAGTTACATACGCGTACTGTTGGGAGTCTAAATGTTGGCAGTCGACGCCGATTGGCCGCAGAGTCGCGTTTCCCTATTGGCCGAAATGTCACAAATACTATTGTACTTTGAGTTGACCCAACAGTGCGTGTCAAAGATCGTCCATATTATTTATTAGTATGGGCCATAAGTTATATCAAAATATGGCTCTTTACATAATTAATGATTTTATATTTACCAGCTATTTGTCACATAAAGCGAGTTTAATATCCCCTCCTGTATTAATTGAAGATACAGGAGGTGGCACCTAAGAAGATTGTTAAAGGTAGGTAATCTTACACCTCATAAAAAAAGATTGTTATAACAACCTTCCCAAATTACAACCTTCTTATTAATTTCCGTCTCTTCTCCAATTGCGTGAAAAGTCCTGCCGATACTAAACACCCAAACTCTAGTGTGGTGACGTCACACCACATCTCGCGTTGGGACCTCTACCGTGTTGCGTCTAAACGGAACTCTCTTGACCCATAATCCGCAAAAACGAGTTTGACGTCCTTCCGATTATTTATTCGCGATAATGCAGGAAGAGCCCCAAGATTTGTGTACGCTTCGGTCGATTCTTGACCAATAACACTCGGGAATTCTTTGACACCAGCGCGAGTCGATTTCCAGTTCCCCCTTCTCCCCCCTTTTTTTCAGTCTTATTTTACAATGATATGACACCAATAATTTGTCTCGACGCGAGAACAAAAAAAAAAGGAAACGAATAATGGGGATCGTGACCCAACGTAATACGATACGTCGTTCGCTATACATTCGGTACACGCGGAGATGCTGCAAGAAGCGAAGCTTCGTGTAATCCAGAATAAAGAATGACTTATGTCCACGAAGGAGTATAAATTCAATCTCTCGCTATTGTTAATCATTCCGGGTCTAATCCTTTTGGTATTTCGACGCTACCGTGAAGGGTCCGTCCGCGCCTTGCCCATGAAAATGACGAAACGCTTGGAGGTTATGTAATAGCTCCTCGTTTCCCTCTCGCGTGAAAATTCGTAACCAGAAATCACGAGGTTTTCCCCCCGAGCGAGTGTATATACGGTAAATTTCGTTAAATTTCCGGCGTGCGACTTAAAAAAAGGAGTAGGTTCACTCTCTTTTTTCCCCTGGCATGCCGATAAAAGAGAAATAAAGCGGCTCTATTAGCATACGATTGGCACCGTCCATCTTAATGCCCCGGACTTCTTTGCGTTCCTTTTGTCTTTGTGTGCGTATCTTCCCAACAATGTTTATGCCCGTGTTCTTGGGTGTCTCGGCTATAAACCGCGCACGCGCCCCGTTCTCTGAGTTACCGTACACACGTTTATATGGATACGAAACTCTCCGTTTGCTTACTTGCTTGTTGCCTTGCTTCCACGCGTGTGTGCATACACATACTGCAGGTACGCTTGATAGAGAAACACGTGGCACCGAACGGGAACTAATAATGCCAAGTAGTAGTGGTACTTTTCAGAAAAATTCCATTCGTTTCATCTCGAACATGGGGAAAGAGTTAAAAAAGTACGTCAAGATCGTGCGAGAAATTCCATTGAAATGTTGCGTATTGAGTTTTTCTTTTACATTCGGTCGGTAACACTAGGTCTAGTAATTTAAGTACATTCCGTATTAATTTGATACGTTGAGAAATCAATTATTAAATTTCGTGAATTATAAATTTTGTATTTTTTTGCGTCCCACGCGGCGCGATCAGGACGACACGTAAACTCGATCGTTGATAAATCGAAGTAAATTTATATTTTGGTAATTTTCGTGGTTAAATTTCAATAAAACCCTTCTTAATAATAATTAATGTAATAAAATGGAACGGAGCAAAGTATCCACGCGTGCTGCTTCGCGAAGCGTCGGACCTTAAGTGCCTGCATCTGTAGCTTGACTTATTGCGCCAGCATTGGGACGCTCTTTTCTCGGCAATAACCAATTTTTTTATTTGAATTAATCAAATAATTTGAATCACATCGAAGTCGAAAAAAAAACTAACAATTATAAAAGAACAATTAACCTTTTTAGTAGTTTAATGTAGGAATTTTCGCACAAACAAAGTTTTCGAAGGTGAATTTAGAAAATCGTTTCAGAAACACAATTTAAATTATAAAATGGAAATTTTTGAATAATTTAAAGACCGAAGAAAGAAGCTGGTTCGAGGGTAAATCAAGAACGAATAAATTCAGACCGAATAAAATCGAAAGTAAAGTAACGTACCTTTGGCCCGAGCAAATTTGGGGTTCGAATTGTTTGACGTCGAAAAGGACCTTGACAACTATAAACGATAATTGATAATACGGCCATAACAATGTATCGGACGGTCCGAGGAATGTAAAATTAGGTGGCAGAAACGAATACCAATGATCTCGAATCTACACTCGATAGTACACCTCCGGATCGAGGCAGATGTTTATCGTACCTTTAAACCCGGCGAAGGGGAAGAAATAGATATTGGACAGAGTGAATTTAGTAACGCTTGCGTCGGTGTTTGAGGCTCGTTCGTTCGTTCTTTCACTCTTTTTATGACTATCGTTATGTATATTATCTCGCCGGCGTAAAAATCTTGAGAGCGAGGCATTTAAAGACAGGAAGGTTGCGATATGTCGTATTATGTCGAGTCACGAACTCGTTATAACGTTGCAAGACAAATCGGTGCCATTAAAGAAGCTGCGGAGAGCCCGTTCTAGGGAATAAACTAGTTTACATTCGGCCCCTTTGGACGACCCTAACACATTATCTGCGTGTACCTACTGTTGATTCCTAGGGTTGTAGATACAAATGTCCTTAGATTTCAATAAAAGTGCTGTTTGCCAAGCCACCCAAAATCCTTTCCATTTAATTCCCATCTTTCTCGAAGCTAGGCCGTTACATGGTAATATTTACCGTCCTCTTCATTGTGTCTCGACGAGTTATATATATATAAACGATAATGGCGATGCGAGAACCGCCACTTTGGTCGGACATTTCCTACATATTTGCAAAATTACTAGGTACCAAGCTAGGGATTTGCTATATACGGACTTCCACGGGGAGCGGCGCTAGTCTCGTTACCCAAGATAGTCCGTGATAATCTCTCAAAGTAAGCGTCAGTGGAAAAGAAAATGATAACACGCATTTGTATGTACGCTAAGAAAAAGAGTATACGTATTCCATGTAATTCGCAACACGAGAGATGTAAAACGTGAGAGACGCTAACTTTACAAAGCGCATAAAAGCTGTAATTTCGTACGCGGTGTGGTAAGTAATGAGCAATCGGCAGGATGAATACCAATTCCCTATACCTTGACTTACCCTCCATCACCGCGTTTAAAAGTACATGCACTTCGATAAACTTTCAGTCCCTTACGATTTTTATGGGGATTTCTATTTAATGGGGCAGTAATTGGCGAATTATGAGGTCGGATGGACACGATTTCGAAATCCATGAACATTTTTTTTCCCACGCGCTAACCCTAGTCGCTGGTAATTTTGCAGCCCCGGCGGACACTCGACCCAGAATCTAGGTAAATAGAGGACTTCCGAGTTGATTGGAACACCCACTTCACCGAAAACGCCATTTTTGTGGCACACAGCGCGTCCCAACCCAGATTTTCATTTCTCAGCCACGAATCGATTGGAACGATCACTTTGCGACGAGGTGTTGGTGTTTCGGACCACCCAACGTAGGAGCTACATAAATACGTGGTTATGTACACCCGAAGTTTCGAAGTTTCTTCGTCTGCCTTCGCCCACGAAGAGATCCAAAACGCGATTCAGCCGCGAACAAAGCTGATGGACGATACTGATTATCGCTAACTTCGCTCCGCGGGTTTGTAGATGCGAGCCACCTTCCAGCACCGTTTGTAAAACCCGTTTGTAGTGCACCGTTTAACTCCGAGAAGAACAGAAGACGTGGAAGAAGAAGAAGAAAACTGCAGCTTCCGATGAGGACCCTCTTGCGAATCTCCATGGGCCGAGCTCGAGCGATATTGTCGCACGCACAACCCACGAGCGATCGCCAAATATCGAAGAAAAAAATCGGTATCTCGGAAATCGCTCGGGACACGCTCCATCTTGCGCGCGGTCCTGAACTCACCAGCGACGGATACCAAACTGATGGTCTCCGGAGGCTCGACGAGGTCTCGGAGGCCTGGCCGAAAATTATAGATCCCTTGTTGAAAAGATCGGTACGGGAGGGAAAGGTCGAGCAAAAAATAACAGTTACGTGGTTCATTGTCGCACACTTTGGGCGTTTTATGACGTTTTGCGCGACGGAATAACGGACCCTTCTTTGCATTTTGCAGTCGGAAATGCATTTACCGCCGTGACAGGTCGACCTTTCCTCGGGGTTCTTAGGTACTGCTCGCACGTAATTGCCACGATTTTTACAAGTTACTCGAATTCGTACCGAGCGGATCTGGAATAAGGAATATACGACTTCGAAGCCGATCGTAAATCAAAGGGATCCGACCGGCGTGGCAGATTCCTAGAGAAAACCTGCTCTGGAGTAAAAAAAAAGAACTTCTTCTCGGGATATCGTTTCAGTTTAATGAACATATGAGTATTTAATATTTTATAACGGCTGATCAAATTCATGATTAATTTTTATCCCGCTCGCATAAATTCACGCGTGTCCAAAAAAAAATTTATTTATTGTATTAAATTACGCAATTCGTAAATTACCGAGAAAGGAACGCTTAAAATCGGTAAACCTGAAATTTCGTAACTCCGAACTTTCCGTTTAGGCTGCAACGGCGACGATAAATTCAATGGTACATACCATGGCGCCCCACGTGGCGCGAATGGAGAGTCACGTAAATTTTGTGTGGGTAATCGGTAAATAAAGTATCGGAGGGTTGTATTTGGGATTTCGAAGGAGCTATAGCCACTCGTCACGAATCTGACTACGTATGATATTGCAATATGTCTATTTACACTGCAAAACCTGAACTAATATGCTTCGGTTCGATCGTAAATCCGTCGCGATAGCGATGCATCGTAACTTCTCCACGCATTACGATCCCTTGGTCACCATTTGGAGCTACTATATGCTTAGCCGTGCCGCGTAATTGCAGTCCTCGCTAAGTCCAACACGCAAACCCACGAAAAAAAAAGAAGAAAAAAAATTCCTTTTCCTTTCGTGTTATTTATTTCGTATCCGACTTTCAAAATTGTTGTGATTTTGATCTTTTCGTACGAACCAGGACGACCGATGTAATTAAAAAAAAAATTGTAAACGCTATAATTTCCCACCTACTTATTTATTGGGAAGAAGAAGAAGAATTAATTTTTTTTATCAAAGAAATCCGTGCACCTACGAAGCGATACCAAAACGGGAAAGGTACGGAAAAAATAGGATTAGAAAAAAAATAATAGTATAGTTGCATTCAATTTGCAAGATAATATTGACTTTACTGGGAAACGGTTTTCTCTTCCACCCGTGCGGTAAAAAATACACTTAATATTAATAACAGCAGGTGTACTTTCCTTGCAATGGCCGACATTGGAAAGGAACGAGAAAAAGGAGATGAACTGTAGGTTTCTTTATTCCAGTAACAAAAACTACAAGTATGAGATTATAAATCTATTCGTAAAAGGAATAATATGGGTCATATATCTCCGCGCGTTAATTAATGCAACTCATTACGTAAAGAGTAAAGTAAAGTTATGTATGCAGTCGAGTTTATAAATTTCATTAATTTTTTTATTTATTTATTCCCACAAAGCGAACTCATCCCGAAGGTTTTTGCTTGGAGTTATTGCTAAACCGGGGAAGGAGAGGTGGCGGGGGAAGCAGTTAGTGCGCGCCATCTCCGTGCCCTGCGATCAGCTCAAAATGGCTGCTTATGGCTTCGAGACACTAAAATCCCAAATATAACATTCGATACCCTAGCAATTGTAGAAAAAAAATTCCAAAATAACGAAAGGACTCTTCGAAATTAGTTAATTTTTTATTTTTGTCGGTACCCGATTTTTTGGATGTTCAATTTTGAAATTGCAACGAAGGTACCATTTAAATATTCAACTCTACGATTTTTTCTATTTTAATTAGAATTTATTTTACGACGATCAGAGAGTGCCGGTTTAGATATCCTCGTTAGAGTCAGGATAATTGCGGTCTTGACCCGAAGGACCTCGTACCTTTTTGCTAATTTTATATGAAAGCAAAGTGGATAGGGATTTCCTAATTTTCTTTGCACACACACACACTTACACTTCGACGTAGAAATCTTGTCGTGGGAAATGTGGCTTAATTGATACGAGATCGATGACAGCGAGAAGACAATTAATCGCAGCGTACCAACATAAGGGTGGATGCAGCAGGGAAAGGAGGGCTCGCTAATATACCCAGCTATAACTCTTCCTGCATGAAATTTGCAAAACAGCAAGATAGCGAATGGCTGAGTCGTGTATAAACCCGAGCTATGGTCTCCACTGTTGCCTCTACATGCGAACAGCTCGTCCATCAAATTGAGAACTGCACTAACACCGTAACCAACTGCACTACCATTGCAAACAGCAACCGTCGACACTAATGCAACACACTGTACCAAGTTTACTCGCATGATCATATAAGTGGAAATATCCCGGCGTGATTTCATAACCGTAGGTTACCGAACAAATTATAGTTCATCGGGTGGCGGTCAAGAAAAGAAGCCAAGGTACGCTCAACCTTCGATTTTGGGTATCTTCCGTACGGGAGGACCTCGTTATAACAATCCCCTCTCCGAGATGCGAAGCTACCTGCCGGTAGCAATTTTTCCAGCCACCACTGGATCCCAGAGGATGCGACAAAGGAAAAATCGTGAATGAAAATAAATTGACCGAAAATGAATTAATTATTTTTGGGACCCATTAATTTCTAAGGCCGCGAATGTTTTTGGGACGAACAGTATAAACTTTGAAGTTAACGGGCGTGGAGAAAGAAGGGAAAAGGGCGTAGTAGTAAGTCATACAGACCCGCTCGTACGTCATCCTCCATCCGGGCCATGAAGCAACACTTGGAAGGAGAAGGAAAAAAAAAGGTACACGAGGAAATAAAGGCCCTTACGAGAACTTCATGGAGCATTCACGCGCGCCCATGCCTTATTTTTTGGGTGTTTGAAATTTCTCTCGATTTTTACTACGCCCTAGTAACTTTTATTTGGGGCAATTATGGTCGTAAAAATTAAATTTGACCGTATGCCGTATACGTATCCACCTTTGGTATAGGATTTCCATAAAAATTGACTCTACCTGTAGATAAAATATGCAACAATAATTTAAACAATTCCAATGAGCAATAATTGGCCGTGAAATGTATCTCCGAGTGCAGATAAATTCGATAATAATTGAGTAATAGTAATAACCCGGCTCATTTAAAAAGATCTTATTACATGAAATAAGAAAGAAGAGAGGGGAGGTTTATCTGTATAATGTATCAATAACCATTAACATTCAATTAATTAAACGTGGAAACAAGTTTTGAATGGTAAACACATTTTAAGAGTGTTGTTACTTTCCAACCTACTTTAGCAACCATCAGCGTCGATACTCTAGGGCTCTACGTTACCGACCCATACACCTACCTACCGACTAGCACTTGGATCCGATCTTTTATAACTCGTTCCGTGAAAGTCAAGTGGAGGGTGCAAAGTAAAACGAGCGAAGCTACGATTTCGACATCGTAAACGTCACCGTTTGCGGGTTATAGCGTTGAGTGGCTTATAATGAACGAGGTTTAGTCCCTAAGGTATCTACATAACACCTACCTCGGTGTGTACCGCCACGGATATGCTGGTATAAGTGGTATGCGCTGGAATTACAAACGTAGTAACCCACTATGTGTATGTACACAAGTTTCTTAGTTTTGTGGTGGCACTACTGGTAGTAATAGCGGGGATAGAAACCACGTGGTCAACACTTCACGCGGGAATCTAAGACCGATTGTCTACCATTTAAGGTTCGTTAGCTTTCTTCCCTAATTGTAAGCGAATTTGAACAAGTGGTATTATGAGTCGTGGATTTACCGCGGTTCCCGATATTTATGTCATCTCTTCGCGAACTTTGCAGCGTAGGTACTCGAGATCGTGGGTGTTTGCCACTTTTTTTTTGTTTTCTCCTTGACTCGATCAAACTGAAAGGTTTATAGTAATTTCATTAACAAAAAAGAGGATATCCTCTTCCTCTCATTAAGTCAATGCCGCTTTAATTGTTTCCTAGCTGGGAGAAATCTCGACTCCCTCTTTCTCCAGCAACTTTAGGGAGCTTTTCCTTCTTCGGTACAAGAGGGAGGGTGATGGACAACATAGTTTCCGCGATTACCCCTATTCCGAGCGGAAACTTAGCGTGTTTAACATTTATTTTGCTCAGCTAGAATTTTTTTTTTAAATCCAATAATTGTGGTATCATTTAAAAATTGAAAAAAATATATATACATTTATTTTTGTAACATATAAATATACGAGTAACATGTAAATGTATAAATTTAATTTTGAGAAAAATCAGAAAGAGGGTTTCTCTTTAGAGACTGCAATCGAAGGAAGAATGTGGTGGACAAAAAAAAGTCTCCAGGAGCTGGGGGATTCTTTATTTCCCTAGAATATGAAGCCGCACGTATAATACACCAGTCCTTTGCTTTATCAGCCTTCTTCGTTAATGTCCTTTTAAAAAGCTATCGCAAATCTGACAAAGTAACGATGTACTTTCTCCTCGCAAGATAGAAGACGAAGCGGAGAAAGTACAGGGGGTGAGTTTCAGGCGTATACAGATATACACCCAGGTACAGCGCCAAGTTTCCTCTTTCTCGTTCTAACGCCCTCTAATTACCCTATAGATGTATCTTTTCTTCTTTACCCCCTCAATGAAGGACCATAAATATCTTTCGTACATCTGGGAAAAGTACGGAGAAAGTGATCCACTGGTAAGGCAGTATGAAAAGCTTTGTATTTCTCCGAGGGTGGTAAATTCACTGTTAGACTACTTCACCCCCCTTTCTTCGCTACGGAACTTCACTATGGTCTATAGGAACATATACAAAACGGTCTCTATCTAAGTCACGCAATGGTAAACCGTAGATTATTCTGGCAAACAAAAGTCGTTCTCTCGCAAGGAAGTGTACACGTATATCGTATATGTGCGCGAGGTTAAAATAGAGACATAAATCCACTAAACATCGAGTCAATCGAGATTTAATGTTACTGTTAAGCGTATCTCCATCTCTCTCTTTTCTGCATCGAGCAACAATACAATTCCAATACCCGGGCTCCGAAGTAATATCGATCACAAAGTATGAGCGGTAGGCAAATGTAACTCACATAGTGCGACTGGATAACTATTACCCGAATGATTAAATATTGAGATAATATCAACGATGTATATATGCACGTATCCACCGGAGTCGTAGATGAAGAGTTGAGTTTGTTGCTGCCGAGTGCAAAATGAGTCAATGACTCTCGATATGAAGTATAGAAACATAGTGTGTTCATATATTAGAACCTGTTCTGCAAGCAGAAGGCTGCAGGTCGATCCATTTGCCTTCTCGTTCCTACTTGGGATTCCACCTACATGGGATCGTTATACGAATTCCCCGATCGAACTCATTTTCAGCTTGGGTTACGTAAGGGTAGCGTTGCTCCCTCTAACGGGGTTCCCATTTTCTCTAAAAATCCCAAGGAAGTAGCTCATCGCTGGATCCTGAGTCGGATGACTCGACATCCAACCCCTTTGCGGGCTTTCGCGATACGGTTCGTTGTGTGAAATAGCTCGATACGGAAATGACGAAAAGATCGAGAGTCGGTCCTTGGCGCGCTCGCTAGGGCCTCGCTCGGTTGGTAATGTCGGGTCGATACGTCACAATTATCGACGGGTTCCCGAAGTTTAGTTCATTCACGAAGCAGTTCTTTCGACCTTGACTCGAAAGGATAGAAATGCAATCAATCTCGAACTAAGGCAAAAGGGATCGGAATCGGGTTAGCAAAGAGACCCTCTTGAGAGCGTGGAAGCGCAAGGTAGTGATTATACATCAATTCTGGGCGTTAGCGAGAGAACTTTCGACTGAAAGGATAAAGGAGGATGTACGTATATACACTCCAAACAGCTGACTACCGGAATTTAGGTTCCGGCGAGGGGTGAGAAATGTAACGGGGAAAGGCACCACTCGAACCCCCAATGGCATGGGTCCCCTATTATATCCTTGTACCCAGTGATTTTACACGCACTTGACTCCATTCTGTTTACTATCTCTATACGTAGTAGTAATGTAGATATAATGGTAGGATGCATTTATGGGCGTATATTTGTTGGAAATTTCGAATACGGAGCGATCAACTCGCGTGTCCTGTAACGAATCCCAAGAAATCTTGAGGATACGAACACCCCTTTCTTCGCGAAAGGACCCCGCACGCATCTTATGGATATTGTCTTCGCTGGATTTGGCTAATATTGTTGTTCTAACCAGTGGATACAGTTTCACCAAATCATGCTCGTTTCTGTCCCAAATTTTCTGATAAAATATAAATTCATCTTTTGACGAAAGACTTGGTTCGTTCTTTCGGTGTATTTTCGGTTTCATTATGTAACTTTCGAATTTATGAATTTCAAAGTACTCGAGTACATCTTTAATTCCACCGATGAAGCCCCATCTCCAGTTCGCGCGAACATAGCGCGTATTAGTTATTGCCATGCATGCCGTCAAACTACTCCGCAATTCTGTTACTTTGCTGTTGTCCGTTCATTTCCAACCAATGGAATATTTCGGGTCCACGGTGACTATAAATTTGTTGGCTCCTATGATAGACGGGTACGTATTTCAATCGACGCGCAAATAGCGCTACAGCGAAGATCAAACGGAATAGTGGTCGACAATAATATCGTAAAACTAGTGGAGTTGAAGTTTCTGCAATTTTCAGGACGCGTCAATAAAAATCCTACGGAGAAGATTATTTCAACTAAAATATTTCCACGCCAAGGTAAAATAAATTAGACGTCTTTTTATTTTCGTCTCCTCGAGGATTATCAATATTCGCCAATTTAACCTCTTACGTTCCATCGTCCTCTCCAAGGAATAATTGCCGAATTCTATCAAATTTTTAAGGGACGATTTTTGAATTTGACGTTTTGGAAAATCAATCGTTTCGAATTTTAATTCCCCGTTTTGGCTTTTGTTTTTTTTTTCTCAAAAAAAATTGATACTACTCGTATCGAAATCACGTCCCTCCGGCATGAAAATTGCAACTGCGATTGCAATTCGCAACCAACCCTAATTAAATCCATTTCAATCATATGCGATAAAAAAAATTGCCCATAATCAATTGCGTGGCTTAATAATACTTATAACGATCCGGTGAAAACATTCACTGGTTGCCGGAATTTTTTGCACCTTGGGTGCATAATGATCGAGCGGATATTCAAATCTCGCTCAACCACGTGCTTGTCTCCCCTAAGTGAGAGTTCGCTCTCATATATTTCATCCTGGCTGTTATGATAATCGGGCGAGCTTATGAATGCAAACTCACCTGCTATGGCCATCCAAGGGTAGAACGTATGGTTAGCGGCAGGTTGCTGATGAAGTTGCGTGGCGACCGGTTGAGCCGCGGATGAATTGAGACTGCAGGTGTTCCAGGACGACGTTAAGGATCTCGAAGAGCCATTGTTACCGGGACTCGATGCCGGATCACCGCCGACCAGGCCACCGTAGCTCCCGACTCTGGTCCCCTCGGGAGTACACGCGGAAGGACGGACGACCGAGTTGCTCTGACCGTTCGCACCGGAAGTGGCCGATTGCCAGACGTCTTTGACCGCGGCCGCTGCCATGACCGCGGCATAGCCGTTTTGGTGGGCCGATGTCTGGTCCTGCTGCTTACAGTCCTTCGACGAGGACGAGTAGGATGAGGTCGTGTGCCCGCTGGCTTCCGGGGTCGAGGAGTAGAGTTTGCAGGCCGTGGCCACGCTCGCGTCGTACGGCGAGTCCTGCGGAGGCCTCGTGTTCGTGCCGCCACCGGGGTGGATGCCGAGCGACGACGACGCGTGATGATGGTGTTGAGTAGAGGCGTAAGGCGACATGCCCAAACCGAGCGGGAAACTCCTGTAGGCCGCTGCCGTGGCGGGATCGTGATGTTGACCCGCTGCACCCGCTTGATGGTGGTGGCTCCCGTAGAAGCCGCCCGCGCTTTGCTCGAAATACGAGTTCATTATTCCTGGTATTTTGGATCACTTGCACTTCAACACCTCGATTTAAAATAGAACCAAGGTTCTACCTCTTTTTCTCAAAAGGAGCGCACGGCTAGTTTTGGTTGACACCAGTCCGTGCTCGATATCGGCCCGAATTCGGGTGCCAAAGGCTGCGGTCGTAAATTTCAAACGTTAGATTCGGGCGAGCTATATCCAGGTATGGAGAAATTGGACGCGTTGCCGATGGGGTGTAGCGGCGAGTGACGAAAGTGACAAGCGGCAACAAACGAGCATTAAACCGTTTTACGAGCCCATAAAAGTCATTGGATGGTTGATGGGCAAACGCGCCAATGTCAATGTCAATAGGCCGGAGGAACGTACCCGAGAATGGGACTCATGGCGCGGAGTTTATGGGCTTGTTATGGTTACGGCTACCAGAGAGGAGGACCGGTGCTCGGGTGGAAATGGCGATGATCGTTAAACCGTTACGACGCAATAAACTGGGTAATAAGATGGGCCATAAAACTGCTTTGGGTTCTCCCGCGCGATGCGGCAGTGGGTCTATCGGCGGCACGCGACCTCCCGCGGACACCTCCGGATATCGCTTTTAAAGCCTACCGGGGAAAAAGAGCTTTAAGTGTCTCCCGACTGAGGACGATTTTCTCGCTCGGTCTTCACTGAACTAACACTCGTGGAAATGTGATTCACTTGATGACTGGGCAGTACCAGTGCCAACGGAGGGGATCGTAACGAACCACGGTATGCCAGTGCGGTGGTCCACGGCACACTACTGCTTTTCTCGCGCCCCGTGTACCGCCACTCTGTACCGTCGTCCGCTCGTTGCCTCTCTCTTTCCGCGTTACCCTCTCTTTCTCTTCTGCTGGCACCCTCAATCCCTCTCTTTCTCCCGTAGGGCGCTCTCTTTCCCGCACGCACGCTCCTTCTCTTTCTCGCTCCACCTTCGGGACTTCGTACCGTGGAGAGAGAACGCACCAGTACCGTTCCTTCTCCGTCTCTCTCTCGCTCTTTTCGTCCCTCGCGTGCCGTTCCCTTTTTCCTGCGATAACCGTGGCCGATCTCCGTCTCGCTCCCACCGTTGTAACTCTCCTCTCTTCCAATCTATCTTTCTCCCTCCCACTTTCGGCCTATCGCGGCGATTCTCTTCACTCGCTCTCTTCGCCAGCGACCCCTGTAGAGCGCTCGAGCAAGTCAACGACGTGCCGCCGGATTAAATTCGTACCAGCACACCACGTTGCCTGTACCGTGCCGAGTTGCATGGAAGCACCCGAGCGGATAAGAAGGTGGATGAGAACGGAGCTTTTGTACGGAGGTGGTAGGAGGGGAGGGAGTTGCAATGGAAAGAGACGGCGAGTGTCGGTGGAAGAAAGATCGAGTGGGCAATAAGACGAAGAAAGAAAGCCATATAACCTAAGATGCGAGTCGAAGAAGGAAGGATTCCAAGAGGGGAGGGTGATTCGCGAAGCGTCGTCGGGGAAGAAAAAGGGGTGCTAAGAGGGAGGTTATGCTTAAGGACCAATCAGAATTGAATTCGTCACGAGCGGCACGAAACTACGGTTCAAAGTTACTACGCGCTGTGGAAGTAGTTCCCCGATGGAAGGACGTACGAAGCGTTCCAAGCCCCGCCTTTTGACATCCCTCCTACCAACTCTACCTCTTTCAACGGCACACAACACGAGGGTTTGTGTATCGCGGCACGCGTGTGACATACTACGGCGCGGTAGCGGAGGACGCCTCACGCCACCTCTGAATTTTACTGCGAACTAAATCCCATCAGATCCATTCAGACATTCAAACGACCAACATCAACGGCTACGTAACGCAACTGCCAAATGTATCTTCGCCGTCGTCATCGGTATTGCCTTTTTCGAACCCACCCTCGGCCTTTTCGATCGAAATAAGAAGGACAATTCGAGACGATCGGTCGCGGAGGTCGAACGTCGTCGTCGTCGTCCTACAGTCGTAACTGCAACGGCGCTCGTAACGACGTAGCGGTATAGGCCGTTATCATAAATGCTTTTACGAGCCCTTTATGTTTTACGAACCAATTAGACGGCCGTACAATTAAAACGTCGTAAAAGTCAAAGCCCGCGAGCAGTGGCGCGTGCCACGGTATCGGACTGTTTATTGGGATGTAAATGTCGTTGGATTATCGCCCCCGCGGTTCGCACCTCGTAAATTATTCCGTAACGAGCCGAGTAATGCCCATCATAAGCCGACTGGTCATTTTCTTTCTCGCTCTCTCGTACCATCCGTGTATATACCTATTATGCGAATGTTACCGGGATATTATCCACCTGCTTCGCTTCCACGGAGGAAGGAACTCAAATGGCCATTACTTTTCGAACCCTTCGATGCACTTTTGAATTTCAATGGTACTGTTTTTATGGCTTCTTATAGCTCAAGGGGTTCACGAATGGAAAGTACCGTTGTCGAGTGCCAACCGATCAGTTCCCGACAGTAATATTGACGTTACAAGGATTAACCTTATCTCGATGTTGTTATTATTATTATTATTATTTTTTTAACGCTGTAAAAATTACCGAAGAGGATTGGTAACGTACGATCGAAACGTTTGATACAAAAATCGACACAATCCGATCGAATAAAAAAAAACCCAAGGAAAATAAAGAATCGTTATTTGTAATCGAACAAATAAAAGTTAAATAAATTAATAAAATTAAACAAAATTAAAAACTGGTCAGACAATTAATTTGAATAAACGCACTCTCATGCCTAACACAACTTCATTAATTTTTAAAAAAAGATGCAATGGAAAATGTAACATTTCGTCCAAAAAAATAGTCAAATCGAGAAAGAGGGCTTTCCCGGCGCGATTCCATTGATAAAAAAAAAAGAACGTACGGGGGTCTCATAGAAAATGGAGAAAAATAAAAATAAAAATAACAATGTTAGTCATCGTTTGCCTTAGTAAAACATTCCGACAGGTGGCATCCCGTTTGCTTGAAAATCATGACGGCAGTAAACTCCGGTTTTATGACCACTTGAACAAAATCGTAAAAGTCAGGGCCTTTAAGCTTATAGCTCCAGTAGGGCGCGTGTCGATGATAGTGGGGGCGTGAGTAGTCCTTATAAAAGGTAGGGGTTATAAGTGTGGGTAGCGCAAAATGGGCCTAAATGCCCCTTTTAAACACCACATTGACGATAACCCAACAGTCACTAAAGTCAATTTATTTTATGTCAGAGGGACCCTCAAAAGAATCGCTTAACTTCTCTTTTCTCTTTGATGTCTTTGTGGTTTCTTTAATGTTTTCTTTTAACATCCAAATGAGCTATAAAAATTGATATCCCCTGCATTTTATACATTTCGGAATTACGGACAGATAAAACTTTACGGAATTAGCTGCTAATCACGTTATTGATACTATTATCGTAAAATAGTGACTATTTTCATTGGAGAATATTAAAAGCTTGTTTATGGCCGTGTTCGTTTCACGATTTGCGAGTGTAGACGTAGACGCGTATATGTGTAGGAGATAAAATTTATTTTTGGGAGCTTTCCATGGCAGTGAGTATTCGCCTCAAGTTCGCGTGCACCGAAGACTCGCCTTTAGCATTTAAATTATCTTTTGTGGATTTTGCCAAATTTGGATTTTACGCGAAGAATATCAACCGCAAAGGGGAGCTACCGGTGTCAAAAAAAATTAGAAAAACAAATTATCAAAAGGTTCTAAAATAAATTATTATATAGAAATTAAATTTATACACAATTATTATATAGAATTATTACATAGAAAATTATCACATGAGACAAATTGTTTATTCCAAAAATTATCTCCGAAAATAAAAACTATAATTTTGCATTACATAATACCCTTAGTTTTAATGGTTTTTACCATATAACGCTACTGTTGGTAATTTTTTTTTACCAAAAATTCACTTTAAGTACCACTTTTCGTCATAATCGACTACGATATAGCAAAGACCAAAATGTAATGACAATATTTTGAAAGGACCATTTAAACCCAGAATTTCTGCTTCCCCAGGTAGAATTTCCAAGCCATTGCATAGGATATGGTCGATATTGCCCTTGCCATCTGGTGGTCTTTCAGTGCATCTCCTAACTTGCGTGTATAGGCGGTATGCAGTTCCCTGCAGTTTTCACAGTCGATATTTGCAAAAACCTACTAGGTATCCTATACGCGTTTAATGATAAGCTAACAAACTTTGCAATCCCTTTAATCTACAGCTCGCTAGAAAGTTCCTCCATCTTCAAGATTAGAGATGAAACGAGAATAAGAGAGAGAGAGAGAGAGAGTAAGAGCAACAGTAAGAAATTCACTCGGGCGTGCTCTTGCACACTCTTTGGAATTTCTACCACGGTCTCTTACAACAGTACAGCTGCACTCGTAAATCGAGTGTGAGAATCGTTTATTCGCAGGGTTAATATTAACATCGCCGTCATGATTATCCTCTCAGAGTATCTCTCTCATAAGAGAAGGCATAACTGCACATTTTCTGCAAGATTAACGTGTTTATACGTAATCACAAGCCGATAGCCAATTTATTTAAATTAGGTGCCCGAATATGAGTCCCTCCTACCTGCTTTATCGGTCGAGGGAAATTTTCAAGCTTCAATGATATAATACATAACCTTAAGAAGTATCGCTTGTAAGTATGGAAGCACCTGCTTATATTGACTGCTGATGTCTTTCAATCGTTATCATCAAACTTTTTTTATCACAATTATGGTACTTCGACGTTTATCCTTCGTTTATCCTCCGTCTGGGAAACTTTTGAGGTTATGAGTTCAAGTTTAGGCTAAAATAAACCATCAATTAACGATGGAGTCTCTGGATTATTAAAAATGGTGCCTAACATGGGTCAGAAACATCGTTTACCATTCCTGGCACGTTTTTGCATAGAGAATTTTATTGTTACAATGACAAATTCTGAGAAAAAAAAATTTGTTTAACCTGAAAATGAATATTTCGAAAAAAAGTAGTCAAAAGATTTTATTTCGCTTCCAATATTTTACATTATCTATTAAAAAAAACTGAAATGTAAGCGCACATGTAGCATTGATACCCACAAGTGTTGGCAACATTGGCGAGGACATAAAGCGCAGTCGCTGCTGGGGCAGAACATTGAATGGGAGAGAAATTTGACACTACCATAATTTGTCCGATACATAATATTAACTCTCAAAGACACGCCGGTGATGTTTAATGCCGTCAATCGCGATGGTGTCGGTGATGTGTGAACAATGAGCACCTTACATCACTACACGAGAGAAGGGGAACGGTTTTATATGGAGTACAAGCGGACAAGTGTGGGGATAATAATGGGTAGTTAGGAATGAACTAGTGGATGAATCACTGA
Source organism: Gasteruption jaculator (assembly GCA_949825005.1). Lineage (NCBI taxonomy): Eukaryota > Metazoa > Arthropoda > Insecta > Hymenoptera > Gasteruptiidae > Gasteruption > Gasteruption jaculator. Next base: position 462,523 of record OX463764.1, on the reverse strand, counting down.
ATGGTAGTTTACATGAAGACAAAGAAGTACCAATGTATCTAAATTGAAACATAAAATCGGATGAATGAGCTCATAAACATTTGAATTTAATGGTACGATGAACATAAGTTATGGCCACTTTTGATCGTCAACCCTTTTATATGTGGCTCCATGTTTTCTTTTATTTGGAATTGGAGTGCATCCATTGGAATTCTTTTACATAAATCACGTAAATAAATTCTCTCTTTGTAATAAAATCCGATCTGTACCATTTCGCATCGGCAGCGCCATCTTTTGGCCAACGCTGTCCGCGCAAAATTTAAATTTGACGCGACAAAAGTAAAATAATTGAAGGCACGAGGGCGAGTCTTCGCTGAGCGCGAGCTTAAGGCGAATACTCACCGCTCCGGCAGCCAATGACGGCATCCCGTGAACGTGGCTTATTTTGACAAAAGGTTCGAGCGTTTCTGGTTGGAGAATTTAGAATCGAAAAGTATTTGGTTACAATTTGACTCGATTATTCGAGGAAAAATAGGAAAAACTAACGGAAACATTGAAATTAAGGCGAGTTCTCGTGAGACGATTATGTTTTGATGCACATGTGAAGGCGAATGGAAAGTTTCCGATCCCTCGGGAGAAAAAAATGGATAAGAAGCGATTGATTCAAGGGCGTACAATGATTTTCTGTTTCACTGGTACACTGTTGCTCTTTGTGCTATAAATTGACACGGACATTAAAATTCCAAGAGGGAGATCTGTGGTAACTCAAGTGAATTAAACTGTTCCTCGACTGTTCGTTCAAAAAGCTTTGGCCCAAATGCTGGGAATCATAGGATACGATATTTAAAATAAAACTTGGGTACAATGTTTAATCAAATAACGACGACTGAATTTAAGCAACTCCTATGGGAGACCATAGAATATCTTTTGGGTTGGGTCTTTTTCAATTTTCAATTCTTTTTCCGCCTGGTTCTTGAAATTCGTGAATTTGCAGTGAAAACATACCTTAAGAATATAACAAACGGTCGATTTAACAGTAAGTTAATATACATATAGTTGCTATATACCGGCTAAAGTAAGTATATATACACGACATGGATTTGCAATTCAGAGTTCCTTGGTGTACTGTAAATATAAATACGAAAGCAATGGTATATAAAAGAAGGAAGTAAGAAGGAAATGGGTAAAATGCGTTTGTATGTATACTTTGGCTTTACGAGAAAAGAAAAAGAGACAACAGCAAATACGATCGTGCATTGCATAAATCGTGATCTTTTCTCGATTGGGAGAATAATGAGAACATTGTTCCAGGCACAATGCAAAGACACGAGAAGACTCCAGCAGCTGGAGTCTTGTCTTCGCGTCCTTTTTTTTCCACTTTTTTTTCAAGTCAAACGAAATGTATATATAGGCATGTTTAGATAAAACGTGACGTTAGAAACTCCACGTAGGTACTTCGTTTGGAACGTTACCGCCGCCATTTTCTTTCACACCATTTTGTTATCGCAAGATGAATTTCAAATGGCTGACGTAATTTTACGTACGTGGAAATACAGGTTTTGGGCTCGAGGTGGTTGAAGTTTCAATTTAGGGTTATTTTGAGCATCAAAATCTCGAATTATTAAATTTTTGGGGGATTTATTTTTTCTTTGTCGCCATAACCTTGTTCCAAAGTGCGTTAAGGACACCATTATGCGTTAGATGCACCGCCATTTTGTAGACCCTCGTCGCGGAGTCTATTGGTTAGCTTCGGAGTCGAAGAATGATGGCTGCGGGTTACTTTCACTCGTGGGGGGACTTACGGGGGTCTGGGAGTGTCCCCCAAAATGGCCGATACTTTCTTTCACATAGAAAAGATGGTGTTTTCGAATAAATACTCGCAATAATTGTAATTGCAATTGCAGAAAAAAATTGTTTATCGTAAATTAGCCAATGGGGGTTAAAATATTATACAAAATTATTTTTTAATCTCAATATAAATTCTAGATAAAATTTTGTGAATTAGAAATTCCTTAATTTCCCTATAAATTCCTAATATAAATTCTAGATTTCTGCAAATTATTTTTTTTCTTTACAAATGGAATACGATCCTTAAATCCACTAACCTCAAAATACCTTTATAAAATCTAATTCTAAAATCGTGACGGGAAGATCTTTGAAAAAATGTTTTGAAAAGAAGATTGTACGTTAAAAGTCATAAACATTAAAAATAATATATCTCCAAGAGGTATTTCAATACTGACTTTTAATCTCCAGCGTGAAAAGAGAATTCGAAACACAATTTGGAACAAAGGATACCTCGGGCCTTTCTTTTTGATCAATTGCGATGATCTTTCTTCTCGGGCACAAAAGAAATGAGAAATGTCTTTATTATAGAAGGAAGAGGGTTGAAGGTAGCTTAATTTTTCAACTCAAAATGGACTTTCTTTTTATACAACCGCTTTTAGGGATCTCCGGTGGTCGGTTGAACCGAACGGATGAAGGGCAGGGACCCGAAGTAAAAGAGGGAGTGACTTAAGGCCCGCCTGTTCCTTTTTGACGCCATTGGAAGTCCATTTTATATCCATTCCTTTGTTCTTCAAGGACTAGCTGTTCGACTTTTCGAGGGTTTTTGTGCCTTCGATTTAATCTTGGCGATGCAACCTGATCATTTTTCTTTTATTTATGGAAATAATTATATAAAATCGAGTTCAGTAAATTTTTCAAGTAACGCAATGACGTCATACCGTATTTACGATATATTTTCGTTATTACGAGTGAAGTACCGTTTAACGGCATTCATAGGGATTTTGATACCTTCGTAAGACAATTTGCGTCGGCAAAGATGCGGGGAAAGAAATGCAGAAAGAGAGTAGTCAGGCGTTGTGCAGACAGTTGTTGCATTGCGTCGAGAAGTGGACGATGAATAATGGATGCCACGGCCTCGGCCATCTCTGCTTCGTTTATAGAGCCTGTAGAAGTTCTCGTAATGGGCCGTTTATCGTCGAAGCACGGGGATGATGTCCAACGAAATTGCCAATTCTTGGCTTTAAATGCTTGTCGATATGCATTTCTGCGTATGCTTGTGTCCGATAAGTGCATCAATGATGACATATCGATTTTACAACAATCGCAAAAATTTTCACGGCTTCCGATCAAATTTGCCTTTCGGACTCGTGTCAAAATTCAGCGAATCCTTCATATTTTTTTTTATTGCCCTCTCTCGGACGAAACATAAAGCTTCTTCTTCGGAATAATCCTCCGCGAATTTACGAAGCTAATAATTTGGCCGAGAATCCCATGAGAAAGTTGAAATGGGAAGGAATTATTTGCCGAAGCTGTAGAATTCAAAAAAAAAATACGGAGATTGTAAAGTCGATGGCCTCTGTTTGAAAATCCTTTTTTAATGACGTCAAACGTGTTGGATCATATTTCGTTTCCGAGTCAAAGCTCCGAGTGTACAAGCATCGTTCGTTTTCTGCAAGACCATAAGTAACGTCTCCTTAAATTATGAGTATCTTATCTTCGGTTACTTATACGTGCCGTGGGTATTTATGATCGTGGCCATGAAAACACAGTCCCTTGTCGTTAGTTCACTGACCATCCACCGTTCCCTGTTTAATACCCATTTTTCAGCAACTTTTTGCCATCCCTTTTCCTCGTGACACTCGCAAGTACGCGAGATTCGATTTTCACTGAACTCCTTGCGAAGAAAATCTCAAGAAAACAAAATTAAATCTACAAATATACGTCGTAATTCCTCGATGACACCGATTCCTTTATTTACCCCAAATCCTGGAGGTGTAATATGCAAATGTAAATATTGTCCCAAAAGCACAGGTTCCTGGGGCGAACTGTAATGATCTTCTTAGCGCGAGGCCTTAAATAAGTCACCTTTTGGGTATCTGCTTTGCGCACCTGAAGGAAAACACAGCAGGTAGCCGAGAACCAGAGCTAAACGTGCTCTAATGCGCTATGCAAATTGTCATTATTAGCAAGTTTGGCCTCGTAAAACGTCCCTTTGTTGCGGTCAGCAAAAGTAGGTACCATCGATGGCCGACGGAAAAGATGATCGGTGGTTAAAGCCTTCCAGTGCCTTCGGGGTAAAGTTTAATCTCGGTGAATCCATAAACATCTATTAGCTCATAAAGTCAATAGAAATTTGCATCAAAATGTTCCCTTATCTGAATTCGCCGCGATGCATCTTGGCACACAATCTCTCAACAAAAAAAAATAAATAAATAAATAAATAAAAATAATCCATATTTCAGTGCCAAATTTTTAGGGACATTACTAAAAATGGAATCAATGTGCCCCAAATTCAAGCATTTTAAAGTTCCCAGTGGTAGGATGCAAAATGGACAAAACTGAGCGATTGTCATTAACCGATGATGGCTTCAATAATGCATGAACACCGTCGATGATGTTTATCTCGTAATTTGCATATACCATCGTTCCATTTTTTGTGGGATAATTATTCGAAATTATATTAAAAAGGTTGGAACAAGTGAATTTTATTCAATTTTTAATAGCGTCAGTGTGTAAGTGCTTCTTTTTTGCCCGTTGTTCTATCACATGCGTGTATAATTTTCACGAGGAAAGAGCATGTGCATTAATGCACATAAGCTTATACCGATAACCCTTCTACAGTGATTATTATAATAAGCGCGAGCAAGGAAACCCCCCCAATGCGGATCGTTTCAGATTAGACTCGGCTCTATCGGTTGCTCAGAGTGAATTGTACATAATTTCAGTATCTGAATTTATTATAAATAGGAGACGACTTACTAATTGCTGATATATTGGTATTACACGGATCTACGGGTTTCGTCATCGTTGTAGCCACGAAACTTCTGATTTAATTAATTTTAAGAGCGTGGGCGTTTAAAAAATTCAGGAGTTGGACCGTGTTCCATTTTTTAGCCATTTTTCATGCGAGGTAATAAATACTTTTTTTTCTAAAATAAAATAAAATATCGTTTTTTTATAATTTTCTCAATTTTTTAGGAAGCAGTTGCTTAAGCAACAATGCAGAAATATTAAAAAAAAATAATATTCGTGGTACGATGTTTAATCAGTGCCAAGGTGGATACCGATCTACGCATTTATGGGGCCACAGTTGGTGCGAGAGATCGTCAGAAAAACCGGCTGGAATTGCTTCATCCAAACAAGAACTATCTGTTGTTGAGGATCTGGATATTAATCAGTGAGAGAATGCTCGCTTTCAAGACGTTCATGAATTCAAAAGAAAACGTGATACCGTGTTACCGTGTAGCTCTTGTAGAATCGTCCGAGACCCTTTTTTTAAACTCCATCACCGAAGGAGGTACCAACCAGAAACGGTAGAAAGAAATGCCGAGAAGGTAGAAGAAAAAGAAGATGGACGATCGTTAGGCTATATCCTAAAAATGCCGAAGAAGGGCTCAAGGTTTTTGGAAGAAGTCTCATTTTTCCCCACTTTCTTCAACCACCTTGTATTTTTTTTTTTCGGAATTTGTTAATTCCAGAGTTTGGGTCCAAGGATTTGAGCGTTTTCTAATTTGTTCCCCAAATTTGAGAAAAAAAATACAGAAAATTCAAATTTTAGGAATTCGCCGCGGTTGCACATTTTCTTGGCGAATAATTCTTCGCCGACGAACGTCGAAACGATTGCAAGAAAATGTCATGTTCGAAAATAGTACAAGACCGAGAGTTACTTTTAGGTACGTTGTTGTCAAAGGAATTATCATAAATTCTCTCGCGAACAGAAACGGTGCGTGTATTTCGCTCTGAAACATCATCTTGTTTTTCGATCTGAGTACTATCCTAACAATAATTATTATACTGATAAGAAACGAAGATACCATATAATGAAGAAAAAAAAAATGTTTCCCAACATCCGGCTTTAGAATGAAATTTCAATTGGAAAGCTCAAAACGTGTAACTACTATTTACAGTGTCGTTAATCCCTGCCTGGTACTACAAAAATATGTTCGAGGGGGTATCACATCTCTTGTCACGTTACAAGAGGGATAATATGGTAGACATTTACATCCCTAAAGGACCAGTAGGTATATCAATCGACGCTAATAGTCAGAAGGATGTAAGTTAGTCGGTGCAAGAACCTCCAACTTTATCTAAATTTGACAATTTCGTGTAACAAGAATTTGTCGAGTTTGGAATCATTTTTTTGTGAAACAGCTCTTGATGATAGGGATTCTGAAATATTTTATTTTTCCTGTTTTGGCAATTTGTCGAATATTTGGTTTTTTTTGGTCGGAACGAGACATTTATGCGGTCATTTTTAAGGATTTACTTAATTTTGGCATTTTTATTTAGGCATATAACGATGCTGGAGGTCAACTAATAGCAAATGAACCATACTTAAATGGCAATAATTGTCACATGTCTCATACATGAATATTTTTATGATGAGAGATACTAAATAATTCAACAGTTAGTCTCTTTCATGATTTTCTGATGTAATCTAAGTCTTTCTGCTTATTTCCTCAAACACTTGGCATGACTTGTTATTTTTTTTGTACTCGCATATTTGAGGAAGTCTATATTTTATCAATTTCAGTATACATTGAGAGGGCTTCGAAGAGTTTTGAAGGTATTTATAAATTTTAAATTAATTTGATGATTAATAGATGAAACTTTATTTGGATTTCTATCTAGATTTTGTATATATTTTGTATACTTGAGAAAAATATTAAAATAAATGCCAGAAGTATCAAAATTCCATCCAAAAAAATACAATATGGGTAAAAATAATTAAAGGTTGTTTAGTAAAATTAGAAAAAATCAACGTCAAGGGAAAAATACTCGTCAATGTAAGAAATAAGCAGATTATATTTTTAATAATTTTTGTTATGATAATCTTGTTGAATACTAATTACAATTTAATTGCTATGTTTATCTCGATTAGCTTGTGAAGAATGATTCATTCCTCTAAGGCTTTAATGTTCAGGGAAAAAAATAGAAGCTATGTTGAAGGACATTGGTCGGGGGAGGGTTTCTCTTAAATAAACCACGAATACCATAAATAATAATAATTGGTCAGAATATTATATTCTAATAAAAGTTGGATATCATCGTGGATGTTAACCATTCGTTTCCGCGCGCGAATCCCTTTCCTTCTGTCGTTCGCCCTTATTCCTTACTTATGTGCTACAATTGTCAGGTTATTTCTCAAAAATCTTAGATTCTCCTCGTGGTTCATAATGTCTCAAAGTAAATCTGCAGTAAATCAACGACAGACTTCACACAAAGTCACATCACAATAATAATTTCCCTTAAAAGTCCCAATAACTTACCATTTCTCTGTTTGCATCGTCATTGACTTCTTCGGGAAGATTAGACGTTCCCATAGTGCATCGCGCTTGCCAAGATGGCCGCCGTAGTAGTAGCGGCATTAGTAGTAGTAGAGACCGAGGTCCGTGGTAGTATCGGCCGCCGTTGTTGCCGCATATCGCTGCTTCTTTGGGGCGTGGTTGCGCAACTTTTCTATCACATTCTTTCGAAATTGTCAAACGAAATCCACGTAAGATTGATACGAAACTTTGCTCCTCCATCGATCGAAACTCACTCGCAAGAAATCCATCACAAAATATACGAATTATCTTCCGAGTTAATGCGGAATCTTTGGTCAGATGGTACGACGCGAACGTTGCAACCCGCGTCGCGGCCATCTTGGCATCCCCCCTCTCCTTTAGCCTTTATTCATCGCTCGTTCGCTCTTCCCTTCTCTCGGCTTTTTCAAAAAAATCGTCTCTCGCCTCTTCGCCGCGGGTACTGGAAAAAAGAAGTATCAGGAAATTAGTGAATAGGGTCTTCATTTATTTACTTAAAAAAATAAGCTGGGATTCGGGTATACATTGAAAAAAGAATATATCGAATATATGTATACATACATATATGTTACAAATGTGTGGGTACTCCTATACACGTAACAGTCTCTTTCCATTATTGAGAAGCCTCAAAATAGAGAGGGTTCAAGGAATTTGGTCCCTGTTTGTAATCGCGACATTCCGGTCTCCGATACTTTGAGCGAATGCAATATTTACAAAAACAGCAAACCCCGTTTCCATGTGTTTGGGAGACACATATGCGCGTTGCGTTTGCGAACTCGCGCTCGACTCGCTCCGTCCTAAAAAAGTCGAGCAACGGAGAATTTCATTTAGGAAATAGGGGAGTCGGACGCACGAAAACAATGATGTTAAGAGCATTCTTAGTCACCGTAACGCAACGATAGTAAGTCCCGATGTATGTTTATGACAGTGCTTCGAGATTCCGACGGTTGTCGCCGCCTGCGAGTACTTCTGATTAAATATTTCAAGCAGTGTCGCGAAGATTTAAAGTTAATTTCTTCGGGAAGCGTGAACGTCGTCGGGACCGAGAAGTACATACAAGGATGGAACGCGGGGAGGGGCGAGGGGAAAGATATGGGATAGTAGAAAAGAGAATCAGAGGTTTGGTAGGAGGCACGATTGATGGGATCAATATGCAGTAAGTTTGAGTGTAAGTCTCTTTCTCTCTTTCCTTCGGTCCGTATAGCAGCGGCGGCGGCAGCAGCACGCGTTGTGGGGCTTTAATGGAGAGACGGCCATGAAAAACACCGAGCATCTAATCGCAAGCGAGATACATTTTACGTGCGCGTAGCCATTTTACATACACTCGATGCAACAACAAATGTTGCCATGTTGAAACGCGAAAATACATCAGTCTTGAAGTCCGGGTCCTATTGCCTTCGTGTTGGGTTCTCCCGATCCTTCCATATCGTTTTTATGGGTTGTGATAATAATATTATTATCATTATATATAACAATAATAATAATGATAATAGTAACAATAATTATACAATAATGATAATAATATTTTACAGAGATTTTTGGACTCAAAAAAATTGAAATTTTGAGGAAGGACAAATTCGTAAAATCGTGAACAATTTTTCTAATGCAACTTCTTGCAATATTTTTCTGCATAAAAAGAAATCCCATAAGTCTCGCAATCGGTGAGATATAGTTATAGAGGCGCGGCAAACGTTTGGCTGTTAGCACGAGAGGGGAAGGGGGATTCACAGAACGGCCATCATGCCTTGGAACTTTGTCTCTTTCGCTCACATTCATCCCCAAAGAAGCTCTCTCGCATTAAAAGCGTCTGCGCTTTGAAAGTCCATTTATTGCCTTCTTTTCTTTCTCAACAATGTTAATTTACTCGAATTTCTGGTCTTCTCTTAATCCTCCATTTTTAAATAATTTCCTCCTTTCGTTTCATTATTTTTTTTTCTCTTTAGAAATTTGGGAATTGTATTTTTTCTCTATCAACTTTGCATACATATTTATTTTCGACGTTTTTATTTTTAATTACGGCAATAAAAAAAAATAATGAAAAAAAGTGGAAATAATCGGGAGGATTTCATGTCTAGGATGAATATAAATTCATTTTGATAACCTAGAAACGATAATTGCAATATTGCCTAACAGAAACGCTTGGTAAATAGCTTTCCCCAAAATTTTTGTCGTACAAAAAAAATTCCAATTAATCAGAAATGATCAATAATCACGAGACTGGAATATTAAATATTCAAATGACAATTATTTTTTTTTTTTTCAAAAATTCGAGAGATTTTTATCTTCGCAATGCGTTAATTTTTGGAAACAAAAAAAAGCAATTTGGCGAATCTGAAAAAAAGGAGGGATTTCCAGGTGAACGATACGGGTTCGCCAAAACGATGCCAAGACACTTTTATCAATTTCGCACGAGAGCCTGCATACACAGAGACCTGCAACAACTGTACTGGAATGATAACGCGATATTTGTTATGCGCCACTTATATATGTATATATGGAATAAATATATACCTGCAGAAGCGATAGTATATTCGGAATCCCCAGTCTAGTAATTTATTCCATCGCAAACAGCGCAATTGTAAATTGAATTCGTGATGTATCGTTAATGAGGCGCAATTTTAATTCCAGCCTTTGCTTGCTCTTTATTTTAAATTCCATTAATGAATTTTCTCATGGTTACTATTACGCTCGACATTTCGTACGTGTACGATTTTTCCTTCGATTGATAAATCCTTGACCAAAAAAAAAAAACTTCGGAGGCTCTAATTCTAGAAAGAAACCAATAAAACCTTAACTGTAATATTTATAACTATAAAATTATAATTAAAATATCGCCCATTACGGTTCGAATTTGCCACCTCGACGCCATCTTGGACACCCGCGTCGATCGACAGATCGACAAGACAGCTTTTGATTTAGTTTCGCGTCCCTCCTTCCGCCCTCCCTTCCCTCTTCCATCATTTGTTACTCAAGGGTCTTTCTACGTTTTTATCGAAATATATTTTCGATCCGACAGCAAGAAAATCGTCGTTTACCGGTTTTCATAAATTTCTCATAATTCCTCTGCTTTGGAATGCAGTTTGTCTCCGGTGTAGGTATTTATTAAGGAATCGGAGAACGAGACGGTTTCGTTCCTTTGCGGGATAGTCAAAAATGTGTAACACGAGTACCCGCGCGGATACGGCGAGGTTCTAGAGAAGAGGAAAAACATTTAAAAGTGGCATACACACCGTTTGCGTTGTACGAGGTCGGGAACTCGTTGCCATATCAATATACCTAAGTGAAATGATACGAGGCAACCGTAAAGCTCGACAGTAATGACGCATTAGAGGGTTGGCAGCCCGATTTAGCTGGCTATCAAACAAAGGCAACTTTTATTGGATGGTAGACACGCGTAAGAGGTTCGGCCGGCACACTTCACTGCTGGGGATCAGATACTTACACGACATTTTATGCGTTTTATTATATTGCCACTGACGCCATGCTACCAAACCTTTTAACCAATGTTACACAAAATATGTGTACATACACACACATGCACACACACGCGTGAAAAAAAAGAGGAAGAGGGACAAAAAGAACCGAGGAACATCTACATGTAATCATTTCAACATGGTGATTCCAAATCATTTCACGGTCATTTACTTAATCTCAATCGCAACATTCTTTTGAGTGTAAGTGGCCATTATTGCACTTTGCCGTTTATTTATCGACGTTGCAATGCCTTTTTACGAGGAGCTTACGCGGTTCGCCGAGAATCGAAAGGACGTAACGCGCCTACAAAAGTGCACCGCTCGCGGGAGCTTCTGGTTCTCCTCTTGGAGGCCTAACAGGCCACATTCTTGATTGAAACATAACCTCAATTGGAGTCTATCGATGAGAGAAAATCCACGATATCGCGTTTTCTTTTTCTCCTCGCGTTAAATAAAGCGCCTCCGGGGCACTTTTAGGATTTTCCGAATATTTCGTTTGGCCCCGGTATAAATCTTTATGTACGACACCAACGCGGTGCCACCGGCGCTTGCCCGATTGTTTTCGCATGGTACCAACGTCGTGCCACCGGGCGGCATTGAGTTAAAAAATCAATCTTACATTAGGGTTGAACTCTCCTGGTATTGTGATCCACGAAAACCCCACCTTTAAATAGAAATTTGTACACTTCACTTTAAATTCCTGTGTAAATATACAACACTTAAGCGTGCATAAAAACGTCGCTTTTTCCGCAACTTGTCGTCGGCTAAGAAAATTATGCAGTTTCGCGAGACACCGATCAACGCTTTACCTTTTTTTTAAATATAGCGTCTTGGTGATCCTCTAAGACCCGCACCCCCTCTGCCAACGAGACAGATCCAAGACGTACTTCTCAAAGACACATGCCAGACTTAAAAAAATAAGCTCAGAAGCTTGCAATTTATTTGACTGGCAAATTTAAAGCCGAGCTTTCCAGCAAATTTTCTTCTTACCACAAATTTTGTAAATTTTCAGGCTTCACTGCCGGTAACAAGAATTATCATGAGACACCACTTTTGCAAAACTTATCACTAGGGAACCGATCCATGAGTGTTCCCACTCCACCATAGAAATTCCCATGGATTTCAAAATTCGACGTAGGTCAATGTGCTTTTTCGAGCACGTTTAATATTTTTCTCCAAATGCGATGGATTGGAACTTTGGAAAAACTGGAAAATGCGAAAGGGTGGACTCTCGTGAGCCACGTTCGGAAGGAAACTAAAGTAACCAGAAGTTACTTTAACCCCACCAACAATTTTTTTTACAAGCTAGACAACTGTCCTTGAAGGGAAACGTAGCGTAGTTTTATAACCCATAGAGAAAAGGGCGAAAAAAAAATCCTGCATTGTACAAGTATCCTAAAAGTAACTATTTGTAAGTTTTATGGGGTCATACAAGGAACCTCCGTTAAAATTCCTTCCGTCGGGTGCAGGAGGGAAAAGAAGAAGTCACGACGGGGTTCGGTCGTCTCGCTGGCAGTACATAACTTCTTCTGACCTTTAACTAAATTATATGACCCTTTTACAAATTTTCGTGTATTTACCGGTGCCTAACCCGGTCCTTTTTTAACAACCCTTGAGAGGTAAAAAAGGGACCGAGGATGTTTTTTGGTAAAAAAGCCGCATTATTGCAGGAAATGCTGGATGTGCCTGTCCTTTCTTTTTTAGCCCCAACCCAACCTTGAAATTTTTAGCCATGGATTTTTTAAGGTTTCCTTTTTGTGGTTATTACTTTTTTCCCTTTGAGTCACGCAGTGACGCAAAATTGGCCATGGAAGGGTAATTTACGTGGCTAAGTGTCCTTGAATTTTAGGGACAATCCTTCGAGGAGTGAATTCCTGCGCAATGAGTTTAAGGAAATCGGTTTGACCGGAACTGATTTTTAATACTGCTGAACACCTTTTTTTTCGGCATCAGGTAGACACAGGATCCGGGTGTAGAGGAATTAGAAAATCTGTTTTCCTGATTTCCCGAAGGCGATTTTAAGAGCGATCCGATTTTTCGACGATGAAAGGATGATGCCGATTTTAAAAAAAAATAGTCGTGGTTTTTCGCAAACGAAAATTGGAGGCATTCAGAAATTGTTTCTGGAAGTTAATCCAATTTTGTTAAATTATTACAAAAATGCAAAACCATAGATTTCGAAAATTTGGAATATTCCCGATTTTTTCAGAACAAAATTCAAGTTTAAGTTTCGCGAAGCGACGGACGCTGGAAGTACTTGGTACCTTGAAGTTCCTCGCACTAAAATTATTTCCTTGCATTTTAACTTTTTGTTCGAGAATCACAAAAATTGTAAGGTTAATGTTTGTTTACCTTTTTTTTTATTATAGACAAAATAAGACTCGAGAAATCATGGAGGCCGTAAAAACAGGTAGAACGTCTTCGGGTACTCTAAAGCCAATTTGTGCAGTTCAATTACCTATTTCAAAACATGGGACACATTCGAATAGGGCGTCAATAAACTTTTCCGAACCTGTCGTAAAAACTGCGAGACCTTGTGCCTAATCTTCGCATCGAAATTGTAAAAAAAGTAGGAGAATGGGAAAAAAGTCAACCTGCTCCGTCTAACGGAACTTCGGGATACAGCGGGACCTCGTTACAACAATCTCTTGGGGTCCTCACTGAAAATAAACAAAAAGGTAGAGAGACAAGATTGTTATAACGAGGTCCCACTGTACGTCCATCTGCTCTTCGTCTTGTTGCTAATGGCTCGAGTGACCTAATTGGAAAATAGGTCGTTCGAACCATTTCATAAATTTCACCGTCTATTTTCAGCAGCAATATACATAGAAAACAAGTTGAAACTGTAAATATTTAGTACCGTACTATTTACCTGCGAAATTCGAAATTTTTTTTTCTTTTTTTTTTGAGTAATTTGATGGTACTGTATTCGATTTTATTTTTTTTCAATATATGGAATTTACGATATTTAAAAAATTCTAGCAATTCGAAAAATAGGAAAACCCTCAAAAAGCTTCGATGCAAAAAAAAATCCTAAAAAATTTCTAATTTATGCGAAACGTCGAAAAATCATAAATGATTATAATGAAAAACGAATACGTCATATTTCTGATTTCTTACAGAATAGAATGAATGTCAGTTCTTCTTATCTCTTATCTCATTGCATACACAGACTGCAACTAATAAAAACCTGTGAAATGAAGGCAGAGTTATTGAATCGGAGTAGGTATATTAATATAATACGAGCTATAAAAAAATACAACTCGTTATAAAAGATTGTATGAATTCATAAACCCGTATAAGTTTGTATAAACAATCTTGAAAAATCGTTTAGTATTCTCTTCGGTAGAAAATCTTTTTGTAATGTTTACATACGCAGCATCAATCGCACTTTTATACCGCAAATGCAGAATTAAGATATCTTCTAGTAAAGGCTGGGTGAGTTACGAGACGTATCGTATGAGTACTCATACGTGACTGAAATGATTGTTGAGCATAAAACTCCTTGCATAAATTTCCAAAGAAGGTAACGATTGTTAAAAGATTACATATGAAATAAGCATTTCAAAATTTTATGAATATACGCTTCACTGCATCGTAATTGTTCCTCATTTCGCGCTAATCCTTTAACAAATGTATACGAAAATAATTTAAATATTATCAGCGGTTTTAATCATGGCAATTATTTATTACTTTTATTATCGTACCCATGAAAAGGGGGTTTATTTATTCCCGTTCTTCCTTTATTTATTGGGTAACCATATTTCCAGTACAGAATTTTTTACTTTGCTTTTCCAAAAAATATTCCTCTTTCGGATTCTAATTTTTTCATAAATTTTTTTCTTTTCATTAGAGTGGGGAAAAGGTACATGCCATTGCTTGTCCATCACAGCGTGAACTTATAAACATACATATACGTATGTACAACTGTTATTACATTAACCACCCAGAGAAGTGAGTAATTGAAGTATAAATGAAAAGATAAATAAAGAGGAAAGAACGATAGGATACACGCTGCTGTCAAACGATGGAAGCAATGATGTTTAATTGAAAGACTTCCAAGCACGCGATGTTAATTATGACATAGCATTTGTAGGAATTCAATTAAATGGATGAGTTCGAGACAAATGTATACGATACAATGGAAGCATTTATATGTTTTTACAAACAACAAAATATAAATTCCAATACACTTGGTTTTTTAAAATCCTTTGACGATTCGACTCTCGAACCTTTTACCAAAATAAACCACGCCCACGAGCCGCTACCATTGGCTACCGAGGCAGTGAGGATTCGCCTTGATCTCGCGTGCAGTGGAAACTCGCCTTTAGACTCCCCAATCTTTTTTTTTCTCGTATTCGAATTTCTCGAAAGTGGTCGCTGCGGATATCGAAAGACTTGACGAAAAATGTCAAACGAGCGTACAGTTGGAATCCGGGATGTTGGCACCTGCCAACTTTTGAGCTCCCAACGGTACGCATAAATCGTCGATGCAAATATTGATTTTGCTCCGGGGTGTGTAATAAAGAATATTAAAACGAGAGAGGACGGTGGACGGTGGAAAGGGTTGGAAAATCTCGCGTGTGGTAAATCAGTCGTCAGAATTCAAACGAGGGAAAGGGAAAGGCAAAGGGTTGAATGTCATTTTGGGCTCCCAACAAGTTCGATCGTCACCCCATTACGTACATGGAACTACGCAACGTTATGATACGATTTTATACCACTGGGGGATGTTCCTACATACACGGGGATGTACATATGTGCCACATGGAGAGAGACAGAGGGATGGTCATGTACTCCTCGCACATGTACATACGCGTACTATATGTAGAGGAGCTTGAGTTGGTACCCTGTGGCCATCGTCAATCAGAATTCCGCGAATTAGCGTTAACGGGCCGTTATTGCCGCGTCCATTTGGCTAGTGTACAGTTTGGTCGGTGGATATGAGCCCATAGATTCCCCATATTCTACACTGTATGGACCATGCGAACACATAGTCCACTGGAATCCGGTTAGTTACTACCTCGTGTTATGGACCGCACGCAGAAAGCTATTCCTAGCTTGCTAGATAGCCTACCTACTACGTTCCTACGCCATGTAGTATATGCCCCGTGCTTGCATGCAACCTCCACCCTTCCCGGCTGAAAATAGCTTTACCTATGCTGCCTTCTATTGACAAACTATTTACCTATGTTTATAAAACAGATGTCGTTCCGTGAACGCGTGTGTTATTTTTTATAATTTTTTTCAAGCTCGCAACAATGGGAACGGTGGCACTTGGGTCAAAGAGGCGCGCGTCAACCCACCCCATGGCGTTAATACGCGTAATAACGCTAAAGCCGAGCAAATAGTTTTCAATAATTTTCGGAATTTTTATAACCCGTGAAATTTTCTGTTCCACGCGTTACGTTGCTTAAATGGTAACGGGAACGGGGGAACGTTGTCTAACGACGGGCCACCAATTGAGGTTCGGTCGTAATCGAAGTGGCTTCGTGATCCGAGGTGCAAATGGCACCGGTAGAAAGGCTACGACAGACCGATGGCTTCTTAATCGTGAGAAAAAGAATCGGAAATTAAGGTACTCGGGTATTTATCGTGTAGCGTTTTTAAATTGTGAAATAATTCGTAACTTCAAAGCTCGAGCGTCCACGCGAGAACGGGGGTACTTAAAATTCCATGTAGAATCTAATGACGCTGTGTGGTCTCGTTGTAAAGTGTTCAATAAGTAGCTTCATTTAAAAGACGATATCGGCTTACAAAGAGTCATTTTTAAGCCACCGCGAGACCGTTACCATCAAATGTATTTTATTGAAACAGCATTAGGTAGCGCGTACTACTGCCTCCCTCTCGGTTTCCCCTAATTCCACCATTCCGATGCGACTCTTATTTGTTTATTTATCCACTCCTTATTTCTTTTTTTTCCTTTTTCATTTCCTTTCTGATGACCGCAATTTCCATCCACGTAGCGGCTACGAATAAGTTTTATGTACGCGCGATCTTGTAAGAAGAAGAAGAGGAGAAAAAACATGATATGTCGTATACACATTGTACACTTAAGTTCGCAGTTGCATTCGTAACATTTGTGACCTCGTTAAAGTTTATGGGAATAGTCATCGTAAACATCCCACTCGGCACTCTGATTTTCGATTAAGACTTCTCCGCGGGTCGAAAGAAAGGTTTTCGGAAACGTCGGTTTCACCGTTTTCAAGTAGCACTTGCAACACGGCCAGGATGCGATAAGAAACTCAATGAAACTCTTCCAAACCTTTTGACAATTCGAGACCGGGCTCTGGAACCCTTTGCCGAGACAAACCACACCCCCGGGTCGCCGTCATTGGCCGCCGAGGCGGTGAGTGTTCGCCTTAAGCTCGCGCGCGGTGGAAGCTCGCCCTTAGACTCGTCGTTATTTTCCGTAAATCGCGAGATATTTAAATTCCGCGCGGAAGAGGGCGCTGCCAATAGTCCAGTGTATCAAATTCTAGACTCCGGTGGTGGTGCGTGCTCTTATTTTAGGAAAACAATTTCCGCCGCCCCGTAATTTCGCGTTTAGCGCGCTAAAGCAAAGAACCAATCGGCGATAAACCGTGGGACGAAAAAAAAAGGGGGGGGGGGGGGTAAAAAGCCACCGCCTTGTATCTGTAAACACTGTACGTGCTAGGGTCCCTCTGTCTTCTTTTCGCGCATAAGTATGCCGGGAGACTCGCTCCGTCGGGCGAAGGCTCGTTATTAGCTTTTTAATTGGGTCCAGTCTCTTATTCCGCAATATTCTGGTGCTATAGGGGCCACTGGCAAACCATGGAAACGAATAAGCGAAAGTTCCCTTCTGGTCCTAATCTGCAGCCGGCGGCAATCCCAAAATTGCTGGTTATGCGGTGAGAGAATTGGATTATTTTTTCTCGTGCTTACGCTTTCCTACCGGCCAAGCCGAAATGCGTGATATTCATACGCACATCGCGTTTAAATATTAATTAGACCCATCTAAAAAGAACGAAATGCCACTTTCGGGGGAAGGGGGTAACAGCCTGATAATTTGCTAAACTTTTTTGTTTAATTAATAGCAATCATGTAATTACGAGTTGCAATTAATTTTCAAAACCGTAGTATAATAATAATAATAATAACAATAATAATAATAATAATATTTATTATTATTATTATTATTATTATTATTATTATTATTATTTTTAACAAAAAAGAACAGGAAAAATGCTCAAGAAGAAGGATAGTAGTCCTCCTTAAATTCCAACCTGGCAAATCTTGCATGGAATAATCAAGATGGCGGACTGGTCCAGCAAGTATCTTCCACTTTTCTTTTCTTCCAGGGTCTTCTCCTCCTTATACGCGTCGAAGAAAGGAAAAAAAAGGACGAATTTTTTTGTTGTCCTTCTTTTTTCTCCACGTTCATTACATTACATCAAACCCCCTTTGGGCGCGAATACGAGAAGAGGTGTTTATCTCCGAAAGTTCGAAACACGTGCGCGTTTAAGATCGATCTCCCGAATATTTCGTACCCTGGGACCGAAATTCTTCAAAAAGGGGGGGGGGGGGGGTGGAAGAAATTAAATTTGAAATTACAGGCATCTTCGAAGAAATTCTCTCTCATTTTCCACGAACACTTTTCTGGTGTGTTTTTTCCCTCAGGGCTGGGAAAAAATCCCCAGGGGTGGGATATTTCGAAAAATGCTTTTTCTTCCGCCGTTGCAGTCGAGCGAAATTGCAATTTCGACTTTTTGCCGCAAAAATCGATAACCACTCGTGGATACGAAAGCATAAAACAAGCAAAGCGCGTGCAACGCGTGTATTTTCGTGTAGTGCGTGACTTTATAACTAGGAGGGATAAAGTAACTAAAAAAAGAGAGGAATAATGGAAAAAGGTATATAAAATGTATTAAAAAAGAGAGAGAGAGAGAGAAGAGAGAGAGTTAAAGAGAGAAAGAGGCGATGCATGCTCATGCCAAGGTGATTAATGCATTCGAGAAACGTATTTCCCAACACACACGACAAGAAGTACGAGGTATGGCCTGTATACGGGGTTTCTCTCCTCTCTCTTTCTCCCCTGCACGTGCACCGCTGATTTTCTCCCTTTTATCTCCCTGGGAATCTACCCCGAGCACCTACTGCTTACGTGATGCTTTGGAAAAAAAGTACGCCCATCTCGCGTCATAAGATCGTTTGAAGTACCGAAGAAATACGATGCTAAAACGAAGGAACAAAATGATTTCGAACAACAAAAAGTTGAATATATTTCGAGAAGCGTTTTTTTTTCTTCGAGCTTCGAGGTCTATGGGGGTTTCTTTTAATTACAAGGGTTAGCTATCGTATTTTTTTTTAATCCAAAACGGGACCGGGAAGATCTGCCATCGAAATTTTGTAATTTAAATTGCAATTTTTTGGAGTTGCAATCGAAATTGGGTTAATGGAAAAATTGCAATTGCAATTGCATTTTTGGAATGCACTCCTTCGAGGAAACCAAACCCCAAGAGGATGAATATACGTTTCAGGATCTGATAGGACGCTAAAATCTGCGTCTTGGTAACGAAAGGCAGAACCGAGTGTACATATACACATATTTGTAAGAGAGACTTTGGGATGAATTATTCAAACGCGAAGCTGTGGTACAGCCAAGAAAAAAGAGAGAGACAGAGAGAGGAGGTAAGACGAAAAAATGACTATTCCCGTCTCGCTCTTTCTCTTTCATGAAACTTTGCGAACATTCCTGCACGCATTTACGCTCGCGATTATAAATCTTAAGATCACGGGGTTTTATACTGGATGTTATGGTACGCCAATGAGTATGCGATAAGATATGGTCCTATGTTTTATTGCACTAGCTTTTGTCGTTGCGTATATATATATATACCTTCTTGCCGAGCCAACTTTACTTGTTAGTCTCTTTCTTGTTTCCCTTTCATCTAATGATATATAAGAAGATCATCGTATTTATACAGACACGTATGTGCTTGCAGTGGAAACGAGGATTTATTTAAATATTAGGTAGGCTATTAAAAAAATAATGCCACTTCTCGAAAACGACGGTGTTTAAATTTTTAGCCAGGAAGGTATTGCCAATAAACCTAGGACAATTTTTTCCAGTCCCTTAACCCACCGATTGTTACAAAAAGATTCTAAAACGATCATTTTTCCATCAATTTTTTATTCTGAATTTTTTTTAATTACAAAACAATGCAAACTAACAAAAAATATTGTTTCAGCCGAATAGATCAGTTGCACCTAGTCTTAGCGCTCGGTTGAGTGGTTTACGCGAAGTAGGACGCCAAGTTTCCGCCGTTCGTCGATAGATGGCTGCAACCCTAAATGCCTGCCCCGATTCTTCTCGAAAGTGCCACGCAACCTCCACTTTTCGTCGCTTAACCCCTAAAAACTCGCTACGCCCTCCATTTTTAAACGGTCTCCCGATACAATGGAATTAATAAGGACCAGAAGCGGTGTCCCGCGATAAATCGAGTACCGATAAATAATCAATTCGTAATGGCGGATAAATTCCTCGTTGGAAGTCCATCCATCTCGTGAGGTAGCGCGAAAATGTATATAAAGCGTTGAGGCGGAATGGATTTCTCCTTGTTGCCGCATACCCCATCACGAACCTATACACAAGTCCACAGGTACACGTAGGAACACGTACGTATTTGCTTGAGCTTCGTTATTCAGCGCATATACGTTCCCGTCCATGAGATGTTAGTGGACTCGGTATCTAAGAGGGGCAGTAGCAGTCGTATTTCTTGCACTGTGACTTGGTTGGTGTTTTTACTATGGTCGAAGGTAAGCCCGGATCATATTCTTAACGAGAGTGCTTTACGACTCGAGGGTCCTTTATCTACGGTTAAGGCTGATGTTGATGTTAGTGCGAGAGTCAGCGAGAGAGAAAGAGAGACGAGCACCATCTTGACTTGATGTATCTTGCACTTAAAACCCTCTCCTTCTTCCCTTCCACGCTCCTTTATCTTCTTTTTCTCGAACTTATACCAACACGCGGCTTATAAAGTTTTGTTGGTAGGTGGTAACTTTATGTTTCTGGTCATTTTGCGATAAGGTGTGCCTTGTCCATCTACCTCATTTGTAATTGTCCCTTATGTTCTGATGGTTTATATATAGACGCTCGAGCGAAGCTTCTGGATCTTTCTATCCGCTCAAATTCAATCACCATCACTTTTTTCGTTTTGGCGAAGGGTCCAGTTTCGGGTCTCCTCGCTCCGTCTTGGTCTCCGGCTCCGGAGTGAGCGGAATGTCCAGGTTCGATGTCCTTTGGGCCTGGAATTAACACTCTTAGGCCCAGCAATCGAATGCCTCGCGATTGCAGCGTCCATTGAAGGCTAGAGCCACGGCACTGGTGCTCCAGCAACGCTAATCCGAGGTCCAGCTCTTGACCTGCGTCATGGGATGACGAAGAGCACCACTTACGCGCCCAAGGTGGTGGTAAAACAATAAAAGCTCCATTCATATTACGTCCACGATGTAGAAGCTGCGAAATACATAATTAACAATATCAGCTGTTACAAAAAGTGCTGATGTATATCCGGATAGAACGAGATGGGATTCGAAAGGGTGTTGTTTTCAGATCATTCACCTTATAATTGATGCGAGCACATGGATAAGAAATCCCATGAATACAGCATACCTAAAGTTCATTTGCATACGTATATAAGAGGAGAGAAAAGCCATCAGTGTATACAACACGCGTATATTTATCTACGTGTATGCACACATACAACGCGCGCGCACATCGAAACAACCTACGTGCGACCAATGGACCGACAGGACATCGCTCACGGCGCTCCCTTCCTTCCTTGGCAAAAGTTGTTCTACGTAGGGATGCACTTACTTTGCTCTCATATAATACTCCGCGCTTGTACCTTCGTTATATCCACTCCCAATTTATCCTTCATGCGGTTTTCTCTCCCTTTCTCTTTATTACATGTAACTCGAGAATTGTGAGTTCCATTACACATATATATACACATACAACTCGTGTAGACATTATTTGAAATACCTTCAATTTATCTCCCGACTATTATTTATCCGTCCCGCACTTACACTTTCGATGGCATTGGAAAACCTCGGTTTCGAATCCTTCGACCGGTTGGTCACCGAATCGGCAGCCATCCCCCGACGCGAACGTAATTAGACTTCGATGATCCAAATGTCACCCGAGCGCTCATTTGGCGCTTCCGAGCAATCGATGTTCTCGCGTTGTCGTGTATTTACGAGCGTTCAGACACGAGGCGGGCAATCTTCTAGCCGTGACCACAAACGAAACCATCGGTATGGGTTCGAGTTATTTTCTAATGTTAGGTTCAGGGTAGTTTTACGAGGTAATAAACTGACGTCACAATACCCAGGAGCTGCCTTTGGTGCCGGGCTGACTCTTCTGCCGCCGCTCTCGCTACCACTGCCGCTACTGCCGTACGTTACTAGTGCAAACGTTGCGAGCCACTTCGGATAATGGATTCACATGGTCATAAAATTAAAGGCTCGGACAAATTTACGGCCATATTTCAATTGGCCCGAAGCTTCCGAGCACGTGCCAAATGAGCGCTATACACGGTAGACCACTGGATCGGTATACCATGGGACCGTCAGCTCCGGGTACCATTTTCGCATAAATATATACATTTTGTTGCGTTAACAAGTCCGAAAGTTACCAATGGTTTCCTCAGCCGAGCGGACAAGCGCCATACTTCCATTCCTCCGACGATTAGCGCCACGATTAGGTCCCGGCGTTAATCTCATTTAAAACGGATAACGGCCTTTTTATGGCCAATAAATGGAAAATAAAGTTTGTAATCGAAAGATGGCACCGAGACAGCCGCTTAAATTAAAAAAGAACGATGGTGCATATCCGAGCGCATTATGGCCGACGGTTTCGAAAAGATGGGGTCGGGAGCCATTCATCTCCCCACTGCTCCTTCGAAGTCGTCCAACCTCTTCTATATTGGAACCCGGCCGAGCGATTTCAACCCGTAGCGTGTTGGTCTACCGTTGGAGGCCCAAAAGTTTGCAGTCAAAAGCGTTCCCGTGAATGCGAGTCGGCTGCCAAAACCTCGGGTCCCGACAGTACCGGTATAGGCACCAAAAACTCGCCACCCGACGCTATAACTTCCCGGTCTGCACTTTCCAGCATTTTATAATCCGCAAGAATAGAGATAAATACTTTTGCGTTCACGTATGAAATGCACAATAACAATAATGCGTAATCCTACGCATGATTCATTTGACCCCATAGTTCCAGATTATCTCACGTCATCTGCATATTTATGGGAGTTTACTTTTGCTGATTGTAGGTACACACACAAGTGTGCTTCTAGACACTATATGTGGGAGGTAACGAGGATACCGTACACTTATGTTATACAAGTACCCATTCTCGTATCCTATTACGTAATTCGTTAAGTTTATCATCATTCATGCTTAACATACAGCTGGATGTTTTATGGGGCCTCAAAATGTCCAGGTTTATTGCGAATTTTTATCGTTTAGGTGCTACGGATACCTGTACCCATACGTACGGCTGTGCGAGTCGAGAAGCTGTTTCTTGCATTTCTGCAGCTTTCCCGATTCGCATGATGCACGACGCGCATTACTTGTGGCATTGTTTATTATAATAGCAAGGGAATATGAAATATCGACGTTCGTGGGGTATTCAATTAAAGCCGAGGCTACTGAATTATTCAAGAAAGATTAGCCATAGACTGGATCGAATATTTATCGTACAGTAGGACCTCGTTATAACGATCTCCCCCTCCACCGCGTGACATTTGAGGGGAAGCAAATTCCAATTGACGCGTTTCATGGGTTCCACGCAATTGGTCGACGCACCTTCGAGGTGGGGGTTACAAAGATTGTTATCGGGAGACTGTCTAGGGAGGGATCGTTGTAAGGTGAAATTGTTATAATTTTCCTATTTAACCAAAAAAATGGCGGACTCTCCCTTTAAATGCGAGAACCTAAAACGTTTAGGTCCTTTTTCTTCCCCTCCCCAACGATCTTTCTTTTCTTCTTGACTTCTTCCCATAACTATGGCAACTCCAGAGTCTCTCCAAGCAACATCAGCCCCACGCATACCGTCGGGAAGGATTATCGGGTTACCATCGGTCCAGCCGAGCGGAAAGAAAAAGAGATTCTTCGGTTTGTTATTCCCTGAACAATGGGAGTTGCCGTTTTAGCTGATCCTTCGAGAAAGCAAAAAAAATGGTACTTCTTTTTCTGTATTTCGTTCACATGTATATCAAACCGGAACCGTAGTTTGAATTACAATGTATATATTTCATTGAATTCCACGAATTTCATCAAACCGAAAGGGCAAAAAATGTCGGTGATACAGATAATGCATTTTTTTTTACGTCCGCTGAAATAGAGCTACCGGTTGAGATTGAAAATTTATTATGATACATATTCGACTCACCGGTAGAGCTGCATGCGTTTCTCGGTGCACTGCGTTATTCATTCGTGGCGTGATTGGCTCACTGCGGGGGCGAATTTTACATTGCAAAATAAATGATTCCCGGCGTTTCGCCTCTCTTTTGTTTAGGTTCGTATATTTTAACACCGCGGCTCTGGGCTAGAGTTTTACCGCGTGATTTGCAAAGTATTTTGTCTTCGCGCGGAGAAATATCGTTGCATCTTTGTATTTTTTTTTTGAGATTTTGCGCAAAAGTACAATTCGTCGGACGCCATATAGAAGACAAATTTGAGGGATTATGACCATCGAAGTTAAGAACCCCGTGAGCCCGTAAAAGTAGGTAGGCATAAAAGAGCAAGAATCTTTTCCGGCGATAAATGGTTAAGGTCTTCTTTTTATTCGCGTATAAAATCAAGTTAGAACGAAACACGGATCACGTCGCCGCTATTACCCGACGAGTAGGCAATTTGTGGATCGACGTCGGGCGATAAGTATTATAGTATCCAATCGCGTATTAATCAGTTGACGATAATCCTAACGAGAGCGAGAGAAAGGTGGAACCTTCGCGAGTAAGTGTATGCTTCAATATATTTATATTTTTTTTGTGACAAAGTAGGAAAACTGAGAACCACCTTTTTCGAAGAACTGAAAGTCTTTTAAACGCAAGCGTCCTCGACTTTCAAGCCGATCATCGCGGATGCCGCTTTTTAATGTTAATACTTCGCTTTAATGAGACGGCAACGAAGTTTACTCGGTACCAATTTTCTTCCTTCACGGTCGCGCCATCATAAATTGATTTTTCGATACACGCTCGACTTCTAAACCTTTTGTCATCATGGGCGCCCCCTTTCCGCCGCGAATTTCGCGCGCGAAATATGAATGCGACGCGATTTAGGAAAACAACCGACAGCCTTAAGGCGAGTTTCCACTGCGCGCGAGCTTGAGGCGAATACTCACCGCTCCCGCGGCCAATGACGGCGTCCCGGGGGCGTGGCTTGTTTTGTCAAAGAGTTCCAGCGTTTCTCGTCAAAAAGTTTAACATAGACATTGAGTAACCGAAGCTGGTGTTGGTTTGGAACACATACAACGCACACAGACGTATATGTGTGAGCGTGTGTGTGTGTGTTGGTTTCATACGGTGAGATTGTCTCGAAGGTATTTCGCATGAAATGATTCAACGATGCTGCAGTATCGGATGGACGTCGGATATTCATCACGCCGGTGTTGTTATTTTCCAGTTGGTTTTCCACCTGCAATGGGTGTAGCATAGTCAACATTCGGAAGCCATACCATTTTATCACGGCCATTCAAACCCCATTGGCCGTGCAGTAGAGATACCGCACATATCTATATACATGTCTAGTCTACGTGGTATCCTATGTCTCTAACGGGTGATACGTTTGAAATTTGATCCATTCAGCCTCTGGGTCTTCTTGGATGCGATGTCGCGCACGTGTTAAGTCTCCATATTCCAGCGGCACATGTTCAGTCGTTATTGATAGTTCTTTGTAGGCGTAAAAATCCACGGGAAGGAAGAAAAAAGTCAGGAGTACCGTTGGGAGCCGAAAATTTGGCAGCCGGAGCGGCAAATGCCAGTCAGGGCCGACTTCCAAAAACCTCTCCTGCCAATGGTACAAGCGCAACGGTGGTTTAGAATTTTTTTCGCAATAAATATCTTTAGTTTTAGAACAAAAAAAATTTGCCTCGTAAAAATAGAGGTTTTGGAAAATAAAATAAAAAATTTTAAAATTATAACTAACGTAAGTATCGTAATTCTACTTGGAATGGGTTTGAGCTACCGTAAGTGCGGAATATCTTTCTTGGCTTTCCATATAACAGCGATGGCATAAAGATAGCAAAGAAAACACCTATCTATTACAACGAGTAGCGATATAAAAGAAAATAAGAATGAGAGGGAAAGGTGAGGAATAAAGGGACAAAGATAGACCCGCTTATTATTAACTTCCACTCGGATAAAATCGGAGCATTCAATTTTCGATTACTCAAACATTCTTGTGCAACAAAATTCAGCATCGAAACCGCATAAATCAGGAATTGACTCTTGCAGCAAGTAATAATATTTAAAATAAATTGAAGAAATTCCAGATAAAAAAAGGATAAATTAAATTATTGAAATAAATTGCATACGACAATTTATCATTGCAATATGTTTGTCGTATGCAATTTAAGGGCAATTTTATTTTTTCCAATATACATACGTCACATTTGAGGTTATACGATGAAGGACTACCCAAAGAGACAATTTTTTTCTTCCACGCATCCTCCCGCGCATCGAGTCTCTCGAAGTAGGAGCGAGGGAGAGATCGTTATAACGAGGTCCGCGGTATTCTCTCGTTTCTAGAAGTTTCCCTTTAAACTCAAATTCACGCCGAAGCCACGAAACAAAACAAGAACGATGTTTTCCAAGGCCGACTTCTTTGGCTGCCCAATCTTCGGAAGAAGATGGAGATGGTTCGCGGGAACTGGCAACTGAGAACTAGTTGTAGGCTTTAGGTTTTTTTTTGCTCGAACCTATCAATTGCATGGAGGAGCGTCCGCGTGTGAATACATTTTCTGATAAGAGCACAGTGTCGAGACTGTTCGCTCGATCGAAGACGCTTCTTGGTCCCCGTTTCCTCCACAATTTTTTTCCAGATAAATAACGAAATTGAAATTCCGTCGGAGCTAAAGGTCGCCTCGCTCGTTCCCGGCATTGATTGCGCAACGCGAAACTATTTTCAGAGAAAACTTTCGACATCGCTATACCGAATTTTCTATAATAACACAGCGTAACGGTGTTTTATGGTGTTTTTGTTTGGGTGCGAAGAGATGCGAGCGTCGGGGAATCCAACAACCGAGTTGGGAGGTAGTATAATACTTTCCAACGCGTTCTCCTGAAATTCATGTCTCGTATAATCTCTTTTTATTTTTCTTTTATTTTTTTTTATTATTTTTCTTTCTGTAACCATCATCTTATACGCTCCTAATCCCTTTGTTACCATTCGCGCCGTTTCGCGTAGCTACGAAATTACCTCTCGGCGGCGATAAACGATCTTCGTTTTAATTTACTTCGGAAACGCGAACAATTTGTTTTCCGGAAAGTCTTCCTTCGTTCACGAAATACATCAAATAAAATATAAACCCATCGTCGGAATTTTATTTACGACAGGGTCAAAAATAAAAAGGTAGCATTGTTTAGTGGAAATAAATATATTTTTAATCTTGCTCCTTCCTGACTGATATAATATATTCCTTTCATATCTAATACCCGCTATGTACATGGAAAATAGCATGGAATAATTCATGGTTTTCGTGCACGAACAGTCCGTGACTACCCTTTTTGTTTTTAGATCTTAGCGAAAGATTCTTGTTACTCCGTGAATGGTGACCCTGCATACATGCACGTACCGAAATGTGGGATCTTCCGGTACGGCATTTTTTCGAAACACTCGATCCGTTTCGAAACTTTGGCTTTCGAATTCTGCCCCCGAATTTCCACGTGAAAAAATTCAAATTTGCACGTGACTCCCGAATTATAAAAAAATATTCATCGACCCAGGGTTATAACTGCGGGAACCAGCGATAATTCGATGAAATCTGTTATTCCATCCCCCGTTGCAATGAAACGAAGGAAAAAAGGGAAAAGAAGAGATATTTTCGAACGATGCACTCATCGAGAGCACAAAACGACCATCCCTCCGATATATAAGTTCTAGAAAGAACCGGAAACCGGACGTTTCCGACTATGGAAGCCGGCGACGACATGCCACGTCAGCAGAAAGCAATATATGTAACGTAGTCTTCCCTCTTGCTCGGGCGATGAGATTCTTTTTCGGTCCAATGATGTTTCCACACAGACACATACACACACATACACTTAGGAATACATATCCCGAATTTTCGTGTTGGTCCAAGTGACTTCACCGCTCGTTATTAATTGTGGCACGAAATGCCTACATGGGCACTTATATCGGAAGGGTTGCAAACGAAAGGGTTACGAATTTTAGGTCTGGGGGTTAATTTTAGCGCAAACACTGCGGCCAAATCGGGTTCTCGACGCTCTTTCGTCGCATAAATGCCACAGTAGCGCTGGAATCGGTGGTAAAAAAAAAGAGAATCGCGAGAAATCGGTTAATTAAAAAATTCCCGAAAATTAGTACCTCCACAGAACGGGAAACTAGGGGAGCCAAGTGTTTTTCTGCCCTTTGACGATCTCTCGAGTCGAGAAAAGGATCTTCTCCTTTCCCTTTTTTTTCCTCCAAAAAGAGCCAAGACTTTTGCGATCGGCCTTTGCCGGAATTCGAGTCGGAATTGGAGACAAAAAGAGGAACGCGTAGACGGACATTTCTCAACCCTCCGAGTCCCTGGAAAGATACCCCCGAAGTTCTCGTGGCATCCATATTCTCCTTGGGCCGACGTTCCTTGGAAAGTCGGAATAAATTCCCTACTTGCGAGGTTTCCTCCTTTCGTTTCCTTTCTTCTGATTCTCTTTTGTGAGAGAAGGGAGTGGTTCTCGTGTCCTCCCACGGGTTGGTTCGGAGACTTTGGGTTTGGGAAAAGAGGCGCCCATTGCCTGCCCGTCACTATCCCCAGTTTCCGCGCCATTTCTCTCTAACGCGCACCATTTCCTCCCTTTTCAAACCAAACTCCCTTTCAACCCACGTTCCATGTTTGTTCTTCTATTTGGATCGTTTGCTTTGCGCGCAAATATCATCCCCTTCCTTATTCTTCGAAAAAGAAAGAAAAAAGATTCCTTTTGTTTTCATCCCGCTTTTTCTCCTCACGGAAAAAAAGGTCCATTTCTTTTACCAATATTTTTCTCCGGGTTTTATTTATAATATGTACCCTCTCGATGTATCATGTTTCGGAAAATTGACGAATGTTTCAAATTGGTCGAGAGTCGATTAATTACCAAATTCCCGATTCCAAAGATATATCGGAAAGTTTATCGTAGAGTTGGTATGTCTCGCATGATGCCGTGGTGAGAAGTAACAGTGCCGACATCTATCGGATCGTGCGTTAACTCTTTCCGCCAGAGACGTACGAACATTCGAGCGCGACAGTCCCTTTCTCCGAAACGCTTTAATATTTGTATTTGGAACAAAAAAAAAATTAATTACAATTAAATTTTTCGCCAGAATCCGAAAATAAGGGAAATTTTACTTTGAATAATTTACGTTACATTATAAGTTCAATATTTGGTTTATCATAAATTAAGTACTTTTTTTCACGTGGATTTCAAATTGTTTTTTTTTAATTCCACAATTGAAATAATTAAAAATATCTTTTTTTTATTTAACCAAATTAAGACGAGTCCGGGTGTAGTACTATTTTTCTCCTGAAATTAAATAAATCCGGTTTTTTCTAATAATAAAAAATACAAAAAGAAATAAATAAATTTAAATACGAATGACCAACGCTGTACTTCCAATTTACCTGATACATATTGTACCGTACCTGCGTAAAATACTGCAAAAGCGACAGTAATTCAAAATGCGGAATGCAATTAGTACGCGAAGCGGCCAATTTATGACTTCACCTTATTCCCCTTTCGTAAAACGCTTTTCGAATTGTTGCACGTCGATTCGCGATAGCGTTGAATGGATTGAAAATTAAATATACGTTAGAAAATGGCGAATCACTGGCGAAACGTCGACTATTTCTATTTTCTGGTGACAATTGTCACCAGATATAAATTTCCCCTTGTTTTTCTTTATTCCCCTAACACCCTGTTGCCAACCGTAGGGTAATTCCTATAGCGCGGTATGGCATTATAACTCCGCTAACTTCGCAAAATAAGGGAAACATCCGTCTATACTTTGTTAGACGGGACGACTAAAAATTAACGAGACATCGGATATGGATCCAGAAGGCGATTGGACGCACAATGAAGAGTGTTAAAATAAAAAAGCGAGAAGAGTGAAACACCGCGGGAGAAAGAGGAGTGGTTATTTGATATTTTCTTTCCTTTTTTGAATTTTAAAGACAGAGGGGATTATAACGAGGCGCCACAAACGGCGATAGATTAAATTAAGATTGCACACGGCTCTTGCAAAATGAGCCAATTATGAATTAATTGCGCGCCCACGGTAGCATTATGGCTTTTAATATCCGATTATGTCTTAACAACGTATCAGATACATACATATATATACACCACGTTTATGCTGAAATATTTCTACTTCTCCTTTGCTTCCATCCTTGCCATTTTCTACAAGGTTTTGGGTTTCCCGTCTTCATAAGTGAGAAGGCTATGGTTTATAAAAAAAAGGAACCAAAGCATTTTTATGATATTCCAAAGTTGGTTATCGATTATGCCTCAAAGTTGATGGGAGAAAAAAAATTATTACTGAAACAATTTTATTTTTCATAATAATTCTCCAAAAAATGTTCTTTAATTAAATCTAATGACATCATTTGTGTCCCGTGGTTTCACGTTTCCTCAAAAGTCCCTAGATTTTTTTCAATCATTAAAAAATACCGTTTCGAAAATATCACAAAAAAAGCAACTGTCGGAAATGTAAAAAAACGAGTTTTTGATATTAAAGGGACACGCGCAGAGTCAGCATCCGACTGTGAAATAAGAACTCTTTCAAGGACAAAGTTGGACCTAAAAGGGTCAGTTAGCATCCATTGTTCTCGATTGTTGTGCCGAGATTGAGGATCTTCGGAGGAAAAAATAAAAAAGTGAAAAAAGGAAGCACCGTAGAAGGAAGAAGCAGCACTAAAGTTCGCATAACGGCACAATCCTATGGTCTCATTGTTGTCCTCGCTGTTTTTATAACTCTCGACACGAAAATCCAGCGGCAAGGATGTTTCTGTGCGAGTCCGTTGTTTGTTTTTGCCTTTTTTACGGCAATTTGAACGGGTGCCGTTGACTTTTACAACGAGCCTTTTTACGACTGCCCCGAAAAGTCGTAAAAAAAGGGAACAAGACGAAAATATAGTTCGTCGCAAGGTCAGGTACCCTCGGTACACGGGTACACTGATTGACTATTGCTTCAAAGGAGTTCAGCTCCGGGGTTTTAGCGTACCTTTGCTCCCCTGTAATTTTTACCTGAGAGAAAAAAAATTCCTCCCGATTATATCAATTTTTTTCGAATATTTCACTAGAATATTATTTACTCATAAATTTATGACAAAAGTGCAATATCGGCAGGGTCTTTTATTGGATCCATTAAAAAATATAATTATTCTCTTGGAAGTCACGTCACGGGATTCGAACCCGTGACTCCTTTAACCTTCCAGTACCTACCCCCATTTTTTCAGAATCGTAATGTCGAAAAAAAAAGTTTAGAGAATTAAAATTTGAGACTTGAGGGAAATATGCGAGCCCAATATATTAGTAAAGCGCGTCTCACCTTTCAGGTGTCTGTGCGGACGTTTATGTACCTGCAGTATCGCAAGTTACACTTCTACCAACACACGTGCATTCGCGTGTAGAAGGTTTCAACCACGGTTCTTGTGATGTATAGGCAATCTTGCAAATGAGAATCGTGAGTAACGATAAACGTTAACGTCCCAACTGCTATTTTCTCTCCTTCCCTTTATTACTCTCCTCTTCATTCTCTCTCTCTCCTCTTCTGCGCTATGTGTAATAGTTATAAAAAGAGGGTATATGACTTCATATATGTAGACACAATAGTGCTTCCCGATAATGACGTTATATTTTTCGTATCGATATACAAACTTTTCAGGAGCGCCATCTCTTAAAACAGTCTCGAAAATAAACTAACTTAAAATCCCTTTTTGTGCTTTAATATTTTTTCTTGCGAAAAATCTGCCTAAAAAATTAGGAAAAAAATATACGTCGAAATAACACGTCTTGGGACCGTCTAAAAAGAATTTTCAGTCAAAAAAGAAATAGTTTGTAGGTTTCGAAAAAATTCCCACCCTCCTTGTTGTAACGTTTGTTTTTTGGGAAAGAAGTTTTTATTCCCGTGAAAGGAAAAGAATGAAGTAAAATATGTAAGGTGTGGGTGGAATCTCGCTTTTGTGTAGAATTGGTCGTATTCTCAAACGAAATAGGCCATTTCAGTAGCAACCAATGGCCAATGCACTCGTACGACTCGACGTATATGTGGTATACAGTTCTCTGGATTTCTATACGTACATTCACAGCTAGGGTTGTGCGTTACTTCGGTAACGGTGCAGTATGTTTCCGCAGAACCCTCGAAAGTTCCCTATACTACCGCTTCTTCTCCTTGTACCGTTACAACTATATTCGAGGGGGTAAGTTTCGTAAGCACACACGGCCCGCGTGCCGATATATACGTCGCGAGGAAAGCCACCTTCTTCTCTTAAGTGCAAAAATATATATATAGTCAAAATCTCAGTTACGCTAATATCACGTACACGCGATGAGCAAATATCCCTAGGCCCTAGACGCTAACGCACTAAATTCCCCTAAAAAAAATAATAATTGGTTTTTGAGAAATTGGATAACCGTTCCATCGCAATTGACCTGCAATTGACACCCTTCCACTTCAATCTGAAAAATGGTATCGCTAAAAGTATCACCAGTAAAGCGTCAGGGGTCACTTTTGGAGTCACTATGTCAAGTACCGAGCACGAGTTTTGACAGCAGGCTCCGATTGGCTCCAAAACAAAGCAGGTTGACGGTAGCACTCATTTACTCGAGGCGACGCACGAATAATTTCCTTATTGGCCGATTAGGCGCGTACACGACGAAGAGTCTTACGTTCCCCTTGCCGCTGGGACCCCGCGCCAGCCACAGCTTGGCCTACTCGCTCGCACCGGTACGTGTGGGTATTGGACAAATTCGAGCACAACGGGACCCGTATTTGTATTAGAAGATATACCCGCACGAATATGTGTAGGTACGACTCGCCACAGTTTATGTGCAACATTATCCCTACATTACCCGCCATCCTTCCTCTCCTCGCGTGTACTCATACCCTTTTGCATGGCAGCTTCTACCAAAGCCAACGCTTGGAAAACCCAGCGTGACGATGCAACGGGAACGGCTTGTTTACCGGCACGGTGGTGTGTGCGCGTACATGCACGCGTCGGTGTACCGAATGATTAATTGGATTTTGGTCGAACAAGCGGCGGTTGCGTAACTTCGGGTTAATTAATCAGATATCTATGAAATTAGTAATTTTGGACTTTGATCAAATGGAATTATACGTTCCATCGAAACCGTTACGCGTGACGTCAGTACTATTTCCATTGTCTCGCGTGAATCTAATTTACGTTGTAATTTAGTGATGTTCCCTAGGAAAGTGCGATACCATCTTCCGAAAAACATTAGTTCGGTAAGAGTCCGGGCGGAATCGGAGAAAATATTTGGTTTCGGAGAAATGTCTTATTCATCGCCACGGGGGGCGCTGGCAAAGAAAATTAGAATTACCAATTATGACCAATTCACTACGTCGCCAATTCGCTGGTACCATTTTTGGTACCACATCGAAATACCCTTTCAAATTTAATTTCCATTATATTATTATCCGATTTTTTTTCAATTCAAGGCCGACCCCAGGCAACTTCGTTAATGTCAATTAATATAAAAATAATTATACGATAGTGTATAATTTTCCAACTAAGGAGCGAAAGAGGACGAGGACGAGGGGAGCGAAGGGTGGCTACAAGCCTACAGAAGATTTGGCGTGATTCGATGCAAGAGAATGGAGTACGGAGAGGAATAGCGTAGTGTGGAAATGTAGTGAGGGTGTTTCGGAAGAGGGTGAGAGAGAAAGAGCGGAGGAGGGTGGCAGTAGCAGGAGTAGCAGTAGTAACAGCAACGGGGTAGTTGAGGCGCATGAGCACCACTTTTATTGATTCCGTAACTGCCGCCATGACTGCCACTACGGTCATATTCGAGGATAGGTAGGTTTTAACGGCGGGGAAAAGGGAATATATTCTATAGGGGTTGGAGTTGCCGTAGTAGCTTCCATAGATAGAGAAAGGAAGGGGGTGAGTCTGATGGGGTGGAAACTCTGCGGAGATAAAAAGGAACAAGGGTTTAGGTACCCGCTCTTGTCATCCTATCCGGAGTTACTTGATGAGGAGAGAAAAAAGTGCACGAAAGCACTCGAGCACGGGCAAAAAAACAAACATACCTCAACTTCGAGTTATGGACGTGTACCCATTCCGCCCCATGAATGTATATATTTGTCCCATCAATTTATCCGAGCTTTTGGTGACTCTGGTATAGCCACTGGAGTGTCGTGGCCATGGCGTTGGATGACCCGGATTAGAAATAACTAAAAAAATAGGTTCAAATTGCAAACATACCGGAACTTCGAGTTACGGACGTGTCCCCATTCCGCCCCATGAGTGTATATATTGGTCCTACCGATTTACCTGAGCATTTCTCGAGCAACGGAGCGTTATCATGGCGCTGAACGAGCCTGATTAGAAATAACAAAAAGATCGGTCCAATAGGTTTTGGACCAATACATAATTCGAGATTTGGAGGGCTCATTCCTGGGACGAATATGGGTGCGGTGTGGCACGATTAGAAGGGGTAGGCAACGATGCGTGGAGATAATTAAGCCGCTTGATCTATGGTCGCTTCACGAGTTCGCTCGTTATCTCCTCAGTACTTGGAGCCGAGGATTCCCCTTTCTACATATATTCCAGCCAGTACGTATTTAGTTGAGTTTCGAATATACGCAGAATCCAAAGAGAGCAAGAGGGATGTATAGATAATGGAGATAGAAAGCGGCATAACCCATGTGTCCCATACCCCGACAAAACTCAGAGGTCGACGTTCAATGGTCCGGTACGTTTTCCGTCGCCATCCCCAATCCCTTTATCGTATGTTCAGCCTCTCTTTCCGTCTCTCTTGAAGTTCTCTCTCTTGTCCTCTCTTTCTCTTTCTCTTTCCCTCTTTCGACTGCTTTATTGTCTAGAGTTGCTCCATCCGAGGGTGCATCCCATTCCCAACTTTAATTGAGACATAAATAAGGTTTGTTTGGCTTTGCCATTCGACCAACAGCTAGCTAGCGATCCCTGGGAATTGGGATTGAGGCTTTACCATGCCGATACAACTCGTTCTGCATAATGGCACTGTTAAATTCTACCGCATGCATGTGCATGTTCGTATGCACCGGACAAAAAATTTCCCAACTTCTTTTTTCCTTGTTCCTTTTCCTACTTTTCCCAATTCCTTTTTTTAGCCCACTGGTCTTTGTTAATGCTCTTTGTTTCCCTATGGGCGCTGCAGTTGGTGCAATATTTACTCGGGGACGGGCTTTTCTGGAAATTGGTAAACCCAATGTCGCGTAACTAATTGCTGGCTCGAGGGTTATTGTCTTTTTTTATGTTAACAAACGTCTCCAAGATGGAGGTGACATTTTCTCGCAGTTTTCGGTCTAAAGAAAGCCCGCTCACCAAGTATGGTCACCTTGGACGTGACCCAATGCCAAGGACACCGAAATTCTTGATTCTCGATGATCCAAATCGCAGCCAATAACGGAATTCGAAGATTTTGGACAATTTCCACTCGGACGTTATCGGAATTTTGGTGCACCTTGGACTCGCGAAGGTCCTTGATTTTCAATTTTAAAGCCACGAATGCTGCGGTACCAGAACGGCATAATTAATGAACAGTGGGAAGTTCCTGAATTATTTATGAAATAACTGCGTTAAAGAGCCATTGTTGGCCCGTCGGGGATAAATTGTGGACAACTTATGGACACTTTTCCTACCTGAAGTCCCCCAAGAAATTGACTCTTTCCTAAATAATCAGGTCCCGATCGCCGCGGGGAGCATCAAAATTGTAAATTTTCGTTTGTATATTATATTACCCGGCGCATGTAACCTGGAAGTCTGTCGTATTGTAGAAACGTCGGACAAAGGAGTAAGATTTCTTGTAACGCGTTAGAAAATTGATGACGATACCTCTCGTTTCTCAGAATCGGAGGATCGCTCTTGCCACAGTGTGTGAAAATGGATGTTACATCCTTTTCGATAAAATGTTCCGTAGGTGTGCGCACGTAAATACAAACACACACACAGCACACATATCTGGTATTTATTCCATGTGAGAAAACGTAGGCGAGAAATGTGGAAAAAGTAATGGAGCGTTTCCAGCCAAAGCGGTAACATCGTAATTCTCATCAAGACCTCTACAGGTACCCGGCGAGACTTATGCCTTGCCTTTTGTATACCGGCATTTTTACGCGCTACAAGTTAATCCTGTACGAGCTGTATTTCTCTTTTTAGCATCCATATACCTGTACCAAAAAAAAATAACGCGTCTTTCTGTAAACTACGGCAATATACGTGCATCCCCTTTTTTTACTCCTCACCTCCCTTTTTTTTTTAAAAATCGAATATATCGACTGCGAGGAGATAAAAGCCTGGAACTGCAACCCTTATATTTCCTCCCTCTGTGTACGAAAATATTCAAGAGAGGTAAAGGGTTGGCTTAGCTAGCTATCAACCCTCGAAAAAAAAAGAAAAGAAAAAAAGAATGGTTACTGAAAAAATAGAGGGGTTGGTGGATATTGTTAAAACAACGCGCGCCATAGATCAAGCCCCTGTTTAATCTCGCTGCTCATTTACGCTCCTACGGAACGACCTACAATGCGTTTTCTGTGTATCCATTACCCGAACTTATAAAAGCTCCCATACACATTGCGTTTGTCGGCGCATTTTTTTTTCACCGAATATGACGACACTACAGATGTGGACCAAATGAGGTTACGTAAAGTCAAGCAGGTTTGGGAGCTCCAATAAAAATTAGTATTCGAAATTATTCCAAAATCCAAAAAAAGGGAGAAAATTAAGTGGATTTTTTTGGGGCGGAAATTGAAAACCCTGGAGGCCATGCTAATTTACCAATTTACGCGCATCCTCGATGTAAATTTATGAGATGAGCGGTTTGATTTATGGGGCCCGATAAACCTCAGACTTTTGTCACTTCCTCGATTTCATCAAGAAAGTGTCTTCGGATTGTACCCATATTCGCCATTTCAAGGACCTAAAAAATTAAAATTCTAATGAATAAAATCGTAATCTCGCGAAGAGATTCCACCAACACTTCCTCACACACATACCCTACACATAAAACGTCCGTGGGAGAAGAAAAGGGAATAAGTTTCTTCCATCTCCAGCTTCTTTACGAAAAGAGCATCTTCTGCTAATGAAACGTCTGTGAGCTACAGTCGCCGCGTGCCTTCTAGAGTTTTACTACTATTATACTACACATACACTAAGTACAGTTGTCTCTGGGTATTAGTATTAGTGCCACCGTGACGGTGGTAGACTTGGAGCTTTGGCGCAGTACCACGTTCGCGCACCAGAGGGTTCGCCTTATATTGAATTTCCTTTAATTCGAAACTGCAAAGCGTTCTGGCGATATAATATATTTGTATATTAAATTCCCTCGCTATTCAATTACTTGCGATTTATTGTTTATCGATTTTTCATATTTTATGGGGAGCAAGGATCGCGAAGGGCCTAGATTTCGACCCGGGAGTCTTCAGTCGAAGTTCGGTTGTCTTAAATTCGTGACATCTAGGGAACCAGATTTTCCCCTAGAATGTGCAGGAATCGATAACGCGAGCTTGCATTAATGGGGCTTGCAGCGAAAAATAATGACGCTCGTAAGGAAAAATAACGAGGAGTGTAAATAAAGGGATCTTTTAATTAGACCCAATAGCACCTTTTCTCCGGAAAAATGTAAATCTACATTGTGAAAATGAAGATTTACTTTATTGTCGAATATATCATGGTTACGAGGCCCATAACGGTACACGCTACATACAAGGAAAGCTTTACTTGTCGTTTCAAACGTGTACCAAAGTAGTCTACGTCTTCATTACCTTACCCATCCCTTCCAGCAAAAAGGGGAGAGAAAGGGGATGGTAATAAAATGTCTGCAGCTTTATACGCGCGTCGCTCCGTGGCCTTAAAAAGACGCAACGTGAGCACGCGTGCTCGTGAATCGCGACCTTCCGATTCCAAGCGGTGTATAAAGAGGTTAGGTTTGTCTGAATAATGTAAGACCACTGGAATATCATCTGGTAAGTTATTTTCGTTCCTCTTATATATATCATACACACTTGGTAAGCCAAAGTTTCGGAGGACTCTGATCAGGGGTAGCCGAGAGACTCCGGGATTACGCTAAAGATGCTAATACTTCCACAAAACTTTTCTCATTTCCGATTGACTCGAATCTACATCGCGCTTTAGCAACTAAGTAGTTCGAACGTTAGGACCCTCTTCTGTCTTTCAATGAGTTCTCTCTTAATGGCTTCCCTCCTCCTTTTGCTGATATTGCGAAAGGAGGAGGTATATCTATCAAAGGTACAGCGATTCAATCCGTAGCGCATTATAATGGCCACTGCAGTGAATCTATGCGCGCCTTAGGTCTCGTTCACAACGGCGGCGATAGATGAGCGGCGCCACCATCGACGGACGACTCGCGGAGCGCTCCGGTAGACGCGCGAAATACGAAACCGAGCGACCTTAAATAATTATTTACTGAATTTAATCGCAAAATTTAAAATGATATCATTTGTAAATTTATAATTGACAAATTTGAGATTATACCAATCAATATATGTAATATAATAAATAGGTATAAAATTATGGATACTCGTAATTGTATCATTTTTTAAAACTCTAGGTGAAATCTCGAGCAAAATGTGGTACCGGAAAGAAGGGAAAGCATGTATACACTTATACATGTATATGTGTATATACGCGGCACGAAATGATAGTAAGGAGGTAAAGGGTGGTAACGCGATGGTAAGATGGGCCTCTACATTGCCGGCATGATTGCCTCTATGGCACATCGAGGCAATCCCCGTGGCTACGTGCTCGACATACATCCCGCTTTCGTCTTATGTGTGCTTTTCCCCTTTTCTTTCGCTCGCTGTTTCTCTTTTTTCTTCGAGGGGTTGGTTTTATTTGTTCGAGCTTAGAATTTTAGATATTCAAGACACTCTCGATGGCGAACAGTAGCAGCGGAAGTAACATGCACCGTGTATGGGCACATTTAAATACCCAGGAACCTGACTCCCAACGTAGGGTTACGTAACAAATGGTACCAATTTCAAAGCGATAACCCCGGAATATTCGAGGTGTTATCAATTGACCATCATTACATCCTTATAAAATATAAAAATTGTATATACCATATTATCGAAATGTAACAAAATCATATAATTAGAAAACCCAGAATTATTTTGTATAATTTCCTAAGCACGGATATTCCCAAATTGGTTGGGACGATTTTGCGTATGAAATAAATGAATAAAGTGAAATTGAAAAAAAATTCCATAAAAATCGTTGAAACATTTTTCAATAAAATTCCGGGATAATTGTGACCGTTCGTTGTAATTCATCGTACCTATTTTCCTCGAGGGTAAATAAGTTTATTCAAAGCTGCGCCATTACCAAGACTGTAGAGAGCCCGTTGGATTGGACGAAGAGAAGAGTTAACCGTTCATTTGATAGGCAGCCGTTTGTTATTTGCGAATTTCACCCAAGGGATTGTCTGTCAGGAAAAGGGGTTACGGAAGGGTTTGGGTATGGCTTTAGCGCAGCTATTATACAGATCACGTGGCGATTGGATTCCTCCCTGTTGAAATAACCCGCGTCCAATATACAGGCAGGCTCAAAACTTTTCAGACATTAATGGCTTCGGAAATTTGACACTTACCGGCAAGATGCGAAACTTTAACTGGATTCTCTGCTTCTTAGCGATCGCTCGTGACTGAGTGACGAGGTTAGGATCGCGATATCAGAAAATCAGAAAAATCTCAAAATGATTTCCATCCCCTGGCTAATGAAATACATATCTCGAAACGGTTATTTATGCAACAATGACGAAGTAAAACGAAGCAAAGCGCGGAGGAAATAAAAAAAATTCTAATCATAAGTACGTTGATGAGACGAAGGTACACACTCGTGACCGGGAAACTAGAAGGAGGTACTTCGGTAGTCCCTCAGTGGCTCGTTAAGGCATTTGCATTTCATTTCGTACATTCTCTTCTCTTCGTCCCTCTCCTTTCCGTATAAATATTAATGCAACATCCTCCTCTCGGGTGTTTTTGTTCCTTTTCCGTCCTGAAAAGGAGCAGCAGCAACTCCAACCCCAAGCTTCATACCTATACTCTAAAGTACTTTGAATGCTGATGCGTTTCAGAGTTCTACAACCCATTCTATCTCTTCTTTCCTCTTCACTTCTCTTCCCTTCATCGCTTTACTTCTTCTCCTTCTCTCTCTCTCCGCGTTTTTTTTACATACACCCTTTTTGCGCAGAAAGGTGAAAATTGTATAGTACAAATTAATATGCATTATAACTGAGAACCAACGATACTCGCTTTGTTGTTTTCCACCGAAAATTATTAAATTTCAAATTAATGGATGATACATAAATTTTTTTGTCGTCGAAGATTAATTTTTTTTATATATTATAATTTTTAAATATCGATTTTTTATCATTTTTATATAACTAAGTAATTGAGTTGGGCAAAGAAAAAATTTAAGGGACGTGGTTCTGGGGTGCATACGACCCCTGTGTGCCGGGTAAGGGTTAAAAGACCGTAAAGTGCCTTTCGAAAAGAATGTCGCGACGGAACGGTATCAGCAATTCAAATAAGTTTTAGCATATTTGTTTACTGTATGTGCAATAAAAATAATGACGTTTAAAGTATCAAAGAGAGGCGAAGTTTCGAAATTGTTCGTTATGCCGAAGAGCATTGGAATTACAAAGATAGAACTTTCCGAGCAATTTGGTTTCCCTCTATAGCTCTCGAGTATAAGAATACTAAAAGGAACGGAGTATCCCTTCTTTTAAGTTTCTTCCAATTTATACATACGAATATTCGTCTGGCTGCGCTCCAAATTGAAAAACACATTTCGCCACCCATCCATTCATTCTATTTCTTATATCTTTACTTTTCCTATATCAACCAACGAAAAAAAAAAAACATTTTTTTCTCTTGTACCTATGAACTCGAGAAAGAAAAGAAATTACTCACGCGAACAAAAAAAAAAAGTAGGGTGAAAATAAAACGAAAACTCAATTCTTAAAAGTAAATAAAAATTTCTATTTACGCTCAAATTTCACAAATTTTGAAAAATGGAGACCCAAAACGCCTAGGAAACTTTTCCCAAAATTTGGCTGCCGCGCAGTGAGTATTCGCCTTAAGCTCGCGCGCGGTGGAGACTCGCCTTCGCGTCCCTCGCTATTTTTCCTAAATCGTGTCAAATTTAACTTTCGCGTGGAAAATTTTAGCCGGAAGAGGGCGTTGTCGATGTCAAAAGGTTTCGCGACTACCAAAGAAACTCCGAATCCGAAACGGTCCGATTTTAATTTAATAAAACGTCAGTTCCAATAACGCGAGAGCCCAAATTGAAAGGAGAGCCTAAAATTCGATCCCGGGCGCAAACGTATTTTAATATCCACGGGAGGGTGGCCCGCTAAAGTGATTTAAAGCTTATGGGGTATATAGGTACTCTCGTCTAATGCGAAAACGGTACCTTTTTTTGATTTCACGTAATTTGAAATCTAAAAGAAGGAGGAACCAAGCACCGGCTGCGCGTTACGGCGTCTTACCTACTCCATATCGAGTTGAAGTTATTTTTCTACCACCCAGTAAACTTAAATCCAACCTTCCCTTTTAGAACATTGAACACGTGTTCCACCCCCCACTAATCTCCTTTACTTGCTATTTTACCATTGCGAGCTTTTGGTTATGGTCCCAGATGCTCCTACAACAGCCGTCGGAAACCTCAAACTTGTTTTCCAAACGCACCACGAGCCTCCATCTTCTTTTCCCATAAAGTATAGCCTCTTTGTCTGGGTCGGACAAGACAATTTCCCGGGTCTCCCAATTTTTTGGGCCCATACCTCGGATAAAAAAAAATGAATTTCTTTCACTGAAGAAGCAATTTTCCCATAATTGGGTAATTTATGATAAATCAATACCGTTACATCCATTGCAATGAAAAAATGCTAAACTCGTTCACGGCACAATTACACTTCTGCCGTAATTATTTCTACATGAGGATACTCCTTGATGAGAACAGGACTTAAGGCGTAATATGCAACAACCACGAAACGCGTTCTCCGAGGATTGATCAAATTGAATGGGATCATTGACTTGACTCAGTACGAGGATATCCTCCTTGGACGTTAACAGCTCGTTGGGATAAAATTGAACAAAAAAAAATGGCGTAGATTATTACTTCCCTATTGCTGCACGCGGAATAGATGAAGTATCGTTCGAGTCCGTAACGAGTCCGTCCAGAGGAAGCGGGGAATCGTTCTGCCCAATATAACAAAGACATGACCATAATCGTTCGAGTCTGCTCGACTCAAGTCATAGATTTTTATAAGTTGGATCGTCTTCGTATCCTTAGACACGGCCATTTGACCGGACAACGACTGCAATTTAATGCAGTTTCAGGTGCAACGCGACCGGTAGCCTCGAGACGTGGATACAAGGGAGAAATTTTTTCAAACCTTGGTAATTTTCCCCTAGAACTAGGCTTTTGCTGGTATCGCATATTTTGATACTTGTGCGAAAATGACGTCACGAGGACAATTTTGTCCTACGTGGATTTATTTCCGAATTTTTTTTTTATAAGAAGAAGGTCTTCCGATGGAATGCAGGGGAATCGCAGGGTGCATCATAAATCATCCCTTTTCTCTTATTTACCAGCGATAGCGCGTTTTAGTTGGGTGTATATAGTATATATGGACGTGCTGCTAATGGTTCATTAAAGGCTGGTGCGATTGAAAAGATAAGCTTAGGGTGTTTCGCCATATTCCAGAAAGTTTCGCCAAGGGGAGGGGGCTTTTTAACGAGCGTCTCCGCGATTGGTACTTAGACGGTCCTTAATGAGGCTATTTTATAGGCCTCTTGAAAAAAAAAAAGAAGAAGAAAGGTAGAAGTCGAGATGCAGGAGAAAGGAGGCAAGAGTAGGACTAATTAATTATTTTAATTGCTCCAAACAGAGAAAAGAAATTCGATTTACGAGGGGTGTTATGGAATTCTAGGAATCTCAAAAAAAAATTTGTTGCATTCTTCGACAATCTGTGGAAATATAAAAATATGCTGGATAAGAAAAACGTAATATTACAATTTCGAAATAATAGATAAATAATTTTTTATGGGGAATTTAGAAATATTGAATATTTTTTGGGGGGCCCTATCGGAACTTGCTCAGGGCCAACTTCACACCGATGAAAAAATGAAAAAAAAATATAATAAAACGTGTGGATGAAATGCGTGACCCGAAAGGTTATTATTGTTTAAAGCGCAATGAAATAATAGAAACGTTAATAAAAATTTGGGCAATTGCATAAACATCTACGTGTATACGTGGTACATTGTTAAATGCCCTTTGGCGAGAGCTTCTATCTCTGTTGGGTGCCATAACACCGCCACGGTTGACCGTATACATACGACCGCATAGATGTCGTTTAAATGCTACCACTAAAACCAAATGGGTCATTTGATTTGGAAACGATATCTCCCTTATGAGGGATTTACATATACCTAAAAAGCCTCAAGCTAGAGAGGGAAACGTAGGCTCGCACGATGAGTCAAAGCACACCCACACGGGCTTGCCCCGAAACAAAAGTCATGTGCAAATATGCATTGTTCGCTATCGCCG
This sequence comes from Gasteruption jaculator, assembly GCA_949825005.1. Lineage (NCBI taxonomy): Eukaryota > Metazoa > Arthropoda > Insecta > Hymenoptera > Gasteruptiidae > Gasteruption > Gasteruption jaculator. The sequence goes on along the minus strand of OX463764.1, from coordinate 418,733 downwards.
ACTATCATCGCGCGTTTGGTCAATTTTATCGCCTCTGTTATCTGATATAAGCCTGCAGCATATCATAACCTCGTATCCAATCTTTGAAATGTGAGTGTAACTCGAGATTGAAGTGCAACCTTGTTATAACAATCTTCCCCTTCACCCCCACTCCTCCTGACTAGGTTAGTGGCTCCATGCGCAGGGGCATGCGCGGTAGAAAAATTGTTTTCTATATTTTCTAACCTCAAACGTGACATATTCGATTTTTAAAAAATTAACCTTTATTATAAAATTTATTCGAAATAAATTTATTTTGTATTTTTATGGAAAAATAAATTTATATCGAAATTCAAATTTATTCTTTGTTTCTGTAAAATAATAAATTCGTATTGAAATTAAAATTGGTGTTCGATGAAAATTTGCCTAAATAAAATAAAAAAATAAAAATAAAATGTCGGTGTCAAAAAACGATGAAATTTCGAAATAAAGGGGAAATGTGGTGCGGAAAGAAATCTGTTGGAAAAGGGATATGTTATTGGTTTTGGAAACATGGAAAGAGTATTTATGGGTTCTTACTTCCTCGTCATCTTATCACTCGGAAAATACCTGTAAAGGGTCCCGAAGTTAAGGGTAAGAGGGAAAATTCTCGTGATCTCTTCATGTACGGTTCCCTTGACGATCTTTTGCAGTAAGGTACGTCGGATCTATACATATATAAAAGGTCTAGTCTGGAACGCGTAACACGCATTTTTATCAAACGTTACGACCTTTGAAACGAGCAGGATGAAAACCAATATCTTACCATCACTTGGGAATTCAAAACTTATTCTCATTTCTTACTTTTTTCCCATACGTACCTGCACACGTAATAGATTTGTTCCTGCAGCTGCAGTTGAAAATTTCATATGTATCGAAAATTGAAGTATTAATTTTTTTTGCAGTCTATGGCGATGAGCAAAAGTAATTAGATCATCTAGTAACTATGGTGACGTAACTTAATACACTAGAAACTAAATATACCTTGAATATACTAAATATATTAAAAAATATGATTTATATTAAAAGGTCGTGGGGGTTGGGTATAAAAAAAATTATTTATTTCCCCTCTATTTTGATTATCAATTTTATATTAATTTAGATAATAATTTAGATTATTTGCCTGCGCCATGCAACTTTGTATATATATAATATTGTGCTGCTACATTGTACGATATTAAAATAAATATCTGCGGAAGTATCTTTCTTTTTCTCACTTAACGACATCGGAGAAGTAAATTATTATTATACACTTAAGATCACGAAGTTAAATAATCGCTCGACTCGAAGGTAATTTATTTTAATCGGCATCGTAACTCAAATAATTGCGGTAGCATGCATTATTTGTTTGGACCTTGTAAATTTTCAGACTAATATAAATTTCATAAATATTCAGAGGCTTCAAGGAGAAATGTATTCTTCTTTGTATATACACAGTTAATGAAATTCATGGGAATTTACATTTCATTGATAACTTTGATGAGCTCGAATGTGAATATTAAGGCACCTACATTATTTTTTATTACATAATTTGTTCGAATAAAGACAAGATCGTTTCTAGAAAATTATTTCAAGAAAAATATCATAGAAAATCCTTGTACCAATTTTTATCGAATTTTGGATTTTTCTTTTTCAGAAAATAAATACTCTTTCCACAAATTTTCATGGATCCAAAAAAAACTGAATTATAAATTTGCAAATTATTTTTGATTCCAATTTTTTCGAGTTTGGAAATATATTAATAGGAAAGTTAATTGCTAAATTATTACTCCTGGGAGTAGACGTATCAAATTTTTCAGCCTGGGTAGCAACAAAAAATTGAAACGGTCCAACGCCATGGGGATAATTAGAGTTTTTGTTTCAGACAAAAAAATGCATGAAAGTTTCCTAGGCAGTAAAAAAACACCTAAATCCCTATCCTACAGCAACGTTGGGATTTAAACTCAAGCGTGGAAAGCTTATACAAAGCTCCAAATTTATTGGATGAAAATCCTCTCGGCATAAGCGTGCAAAGTTACCCTTCTACATAACGCGTAGAAAGTTGCTCAGTGGGATTAACACTTTCCTATCTCTTCTTCAATGTGCAACCATTTATGCCCCAGAAGAAAACTACTTCTTCTTCGTATTATACTTATCCTTTCTTCTATTCCCTCAAACTTAAAAGAAAGAAAAATTCGAGGACGACAAATCTCGGGGAAAGGAACATTTGAATTTATCAGGAATAACAGAAAAATGGAAAAATTGAAATTTCTATTATTTCTTTTAAATCATTTATAGAAGGAAAATATCTTTTGTGCCCTGAATTACTATTTTAATAGTAACAATAATAATCGAAGGAATTGATAGGCTTAGTATTGATAAATTAAATTGGAATATGATGCTTGGCAAAAGCCAAATACAAATTGGATTTTTTTCTTTTGCTGATTAATAATTGCTATATATTAATATTAATATTAATTCCCACTAATTACTATTTACAACCGAAATAAAAATAAATAAATGTAAAAAAGTAACTCGAAATTTAATTTTTTTAATCATAAAACTCAGTCACATATTATTGAAATCTCAATGAATTGCCATTTCCCTTGGGATACGGTAATAAAAATTGCAAGCTTCCTTTATGTGGCGCTAGGTGTCCGAGGAAAGTCGAGTAAAAGGACTGAAATCTTAAAAGAAATCCAGGGTTCCCTTGGAATGTTAATAACAGAATGGCTGGTTATAAAATGGCTGACCAGAGGCTGCCATAACCATAATTATATATCTCGGGGGTTAATCAGAAGAAGTTCCTCCTATATCCTCTCCCCATGCTTCTTGGTTCCAAGTAGTCGCGGTATAAGGTTGCTCCCGGAAATACGTAGATATAATATAAAATGCAATAAGGGTGCCCGAGGGTTCGAAGAAGAGAAAGGGGGGTTGTAGGTGCCTTTAACTTACATATACCCATAGAATGGAGCGTCATGCGCTAGTAAAAGTGGGGACAGAGCTTGCGCGGCTGCACGTCCGGAAGACCCATGTTTGACGGGGGTAGTTTCCCGCATGGAACGGAAGGGGGAGTTTACGGAAGAACCGGCGAGCGGAGAAACCCCTTTGCAGGGGGCGGAATGGGATGGAATGGAGTAGTAGAGTCGAGGTTGAGTGCCGCAGGGTGCGGGAGTCCAAAGTATAGCGAGAGAGAGAAAGAGAGAAAGGGGTCGAGGGGTTCGAAGATTGATAACGCAATTCCAAGACTGCCATTACCCCCATCCACCCCAGCTTCGCTCCGGCGCTTCTATCTTTTTTCTTTTCTTTTTTTTGCTCCTGGCTCCCAGGGACGGCAAGTTTTAGAAATGTTAACTCCATAAATGCCAGACCGTCTCTTTCCCCCTTCTTTTTTTTTTACTTCTTTCTTATTTCTTCCAGAAAATGGGGGGAAAGGGGGAAAATGGTGACGTACGACAATTTCTTTTGCTATCACTCGGGATAATTAAACGATCATCCCCAGCGAATTTTAATTATCCCCTATTTCCACCCCCTACCTCTTCGTATTTCTCTCCGAGGGGGGTCAATTATTAATTCTTAACTTTTTTTTTCGAACCCCGCAAAAATCACAGACAATTGGAATTGATGATTATTTTTGCAAATATATTTATATTAAAATAAAATAAAATATTTCTTTAAATACGGAATTTTTTTTTTCTCGAAAAGGGAAAGATATCGGTTTCCATTTTTCCTCGTGAGATTCTTCCCGTCCCCCTTTTCTACCCACCCTTCGGAACGTAATATTTCTTCGGAGCTCGCGTTTTCGCTTCACTTCCCAAATCCTGCCAGCTCGGAAAGTTCGGAGAGTCGGGGGGTGGGTTGGTTGGTTGCTTGCTTGGTAAGGAAAGGCCGGGCTCCCGGTGGAAGCTTTTCGAAAAATACGATTATAACGATAATTGTATGTGCGGAGTGCGCGATATATCTTGTTTATTCCTCTGCAAGGTAGAGTGGTGTAAGAGGAGTGAGGTTATATGCACCTAGTCGACAGTAGCTACCAACCCCCGTTGGCGTACCCACTCATACAACCCCGTAGCAACCCCGTACCCGCTAGTGCTTTTATAAAAGCTTTCAGTGCAAAGCTTTCTTACATGGAAATTTCATTTTTTTTTCTTTTTGCGCATTGTACCGATATAAATTTATTTTTTCGTGTACCCTTTTTCAATTTTATTTTATTAATTTATACGGAACACCCGGAATCTTATGGGTTATCACTTTTTTATGAAATTCGTTAAATGATACTGACAATAACTAACCTCTAGATGGCGTCACTTACACTTTACACCAATTACTCCACTTTTTGTGCAATATCCCCAGACAAAGAAGACAATACACTCTACGAATAATCCCCAGAAGCGTCAAAATAGCGTTTCTATTCGAAACAGTCAAGTTTTATCTCGCAATAGGTTAGGGTAGTTTATGGTGTCCAGGCGCAATCAGTTGATAATCCCAAACAATCCCTGAAGAGATATTACAATGGTCGCTGCTTGCCATTCCTTGTCATTATCGCCCATAGTTTTATTACTGGAGAGCTTTCAGCGGTTGGTCATAAATTTCTTTAATACTACTGTTACATTTCCACTATATTGCATTATATTGCACCGAATTGCATTAGCTATGCGCAACCTGGGAATTTGAATTACTCATATTAATTCCAATTTCCACTAGATAATTCGTCAGCCCTTTCTAGGGATTTCTCGAGTCACGAAAAAAATTACGTATTCTTATAACTTGATTTCCAAACAGTGTTCGCGAAAATAGTATGACGTCCCGTTGGCCCCGGAGTCGATATCGTATCGCTTTCGCAAACCCAAAGGTTACCGAATCGTTTGGAGACTATCTTAATGGTCGGATAGATCGTTTGATACTATGGCTAAGTCGTAAAGGCTATTGCTCCGCTCTCCTTTTCTCCACAATCTTCTGCAACCTTTAGACATACTACGAAAAGAAGAAAGGAGACGAGCTTTAACGCCTTCCTTAGAAATACTTTCCATCCTTTTTCTCGTTCCCTCGATTTTCTTTATTTTCCAAAAAAGCTTTTCACCTCATTTATTACCACCGGGGAGGAAAATCGAGCGAGGGACGAAATCGAACGCTTCCAGAGTGCCATCGAATACCAAATAATTAATTTCCTATGAGCCCCCTCATTACGCGTCCCCCATTTTTTTCTCTAATGGTCCAATATCATTTCCAAGTCAGGTATATGGTCATTATTGTTCCCAACGAGGAGCTTGAAGGATGTTACCAGAATGCCATTTTCGCTTAATCCATTTGCTTTTATCGTGCCATTATCGGGAGGGCGATTAATAAGTGTTTGGGTACCAAGGGTTTATTAAAATCAAATTTCTCCAAGCGGTTGGGGGACCTTGAGGCTGTATCGCAATTATTTCCGTTTTGGTGAGAAAAAAATTACGCCGCTGAGGAATTTTTTTTATTTTCAGGGTGGTACCTCTGGTGTTTTTATCTTGGTGAGAAAAAAAATGTCACTAGAAAATAGCATCGCTGTGAAATTTTTTTAACTTCCAAGGGCGATACCAAAGTTCCCAACAGGTACCAAATTTCGAAGATATCGCGTACACGCTTTGGAAATGATTAAACTAATGGCACGAAGAATACGGTACCACCGGCCCCTCGATACCTGCGAGCGAAACTAATTAATATCCGCTCTTACCACTGACGTTTATGTTCTTTAGGTACAATGGAAGAGACGTGTAACTTAATTAAGGCAACGACTCGAGCCCGACCGCGGCTTTGCGGCTATCTTCCATATAAACCCACGCAATATTATCCACTCTCTCCTTCTTGCGACCGTAAAATGTGTTACTTCGCTAGACTCGACCAAAATTGTATTTGTTACTCAAGGAAATTCCCCTAACCCCTTTCTTGGCAGGGGTTGGGAGATGAAAACAAACGAAAAAAAAACAAATTCCTCGCGTGCCGGATAATAATTCTTGAATTTTTGTGAACGTTGAACAAAGAAATTCTTCGTAGGGGATTGGGGGATGAAAATGGACCAAAAAAAAAATTCTTCGCACGGCGAATAATAGTTTTAACTGCAATCACGCGAGACAAAAATTGGAGAAACGTTCGAAACTAGATCCAAGAAAATGGTGGAACTTAAATGATGTGGCTGTTAAGGGTGGAAGTGAGCCGGGGGTCTGGGAGTTTGGATAAGGGTCGTAGAGAGGCGACGGTAATGCGAGGCGCGCAAGTAAAAGAGACTTTTTCCTTTCTTCTCTGTCTTTTGTTATATATATATGTATATAATCTTGCAGAAGGGTGGAGGCTTATCTCCCTACTAAATCCAACGATTTTAATACGCGTTTTCTTGGCAATTTCCGCGCAACAAAGCTTCGTAGTAGCGAGCTTTCCATCCCTTCTTTTTTTTTTCTTTGCGTGTACGTACGTATATTTGAGAGTGTGGTGGTAAACCTCGTATTAAAAATCAGAAGGACGTAACATTGGTACCCCGGAAAACCTGGACTTTCGCCCCTTTGGTACCAAAAACCCATCGACGGGGGTTTCTTTTTCTTTCACCCACACTACCCTCGTTCTCCCTTGACTGTGTATATATATACACACACATACACACGTATATGTACACGAGTTTACCCTCTTTAAATGAACTTTATTTTTACGGTGCTATTTAAAGCAATTTCTGATTTCCCTTAATTCATTACAGCGTCGTTACGTACAGCCGCGTAATGCCCATTGGGAATCGCAAAGCGTCGTTTTTCATAGCGTTAATTTCTCCCGTACCACGCTGCCCGGAATCTACTTACGTATTAGTTTCTTTAACGTCTATAGGCGCACTTTTAACTAATCTCCATTTTTGTCCGATAACGTCGGTGCGATTTACGCGCGCAATTTTCCAAAGTTATCGGTAAAAAAAAAGCGCGTTGAAATGCAAATTTATGGCAATCGATGCCGCTTTGAGTGCCTTGATTTTCGAAATAGTTTTTTTGAAAATGCACTTTCCAATTTTTTTTAATTTTCAAGTAAACAATTTTCGTTTTTGTTCCCACTGAATTTCAAAATTCTACCTCCTAGTTCCCCATGAAAGTCCCTAGATTTTTTTTCACTCCCACCCCTTCTTATTATGCAACTTGAAAATACAAAATAATGAGCAACGAAAAAAAAATTCCAAAAAAAATTTTTAATACAGAATTTTTTTGTTATGAAACGAGAAAAGGTATCTGCAATTGAAGCGAAAGGAAATGAAGGGTTTGTTCTCATGAGCTTTCGTTAGTTCCAGGGGATAATCGACCATAAAGAACGTTGTTAATAAACCTATGGTGACATCACTAACGTGCTTCGGACACTGAAAGTTCCTCCCCATTTTTTCCTCTCGTTTCTCTTTCTATTCCTTGGGAAATTGAGTTTGGATTTGAGTTATTGAACGGCGTTTGTTCATCCCTTGCTGGTCCGAGCCAACCCCTCTCGGTGCCCTAGGAAACACATAGGGAATACCTATATATACATATAGAACTCCGTCCTTTTCCGTCCCCCGTGACACCATAACTCCGTCTATGTATGGTATAACGACGATACATCTATCGCCATTACGGGAGAAAATGGGGAAAAAACTTGTAAATAAAAAGTGCGACGTTATACCGTTGTTTTGTGGTTGTTACCCCTTACCACAACCTTGACACCATAAAAATCTATCATTCTCGAATATATAATCGACTAGGGTCCCCATGAATTTTTGAAATCCATCTAGGGATTTTTTGGGGACAATTTTCGGTTTTAGAAAATTATTTGAGGGCACGAATTTCGCGTACTTTCAACCCTTACGGACTTTCATCCCCTTTTCGAGCTTAACGATGCATTTATTATTGATTAGAAATTTCATGAGTTGGTGTATTTTAAAAAAGAATCAATTTGGGGTGTTTTGGAGAAATTTCAATCCATGGAATTTTGCAAAGACCGTGAAAAAAAATTCGTACAAGGGTTATCGCTCTACGCGGGAATTTTTTATTCGCGTGTAAGTGCATAGGAGATAGAATAAACGACTTTCGGCTGGCGCCTTGGAAGTATGCAATCCGATACACAATTGTGTAGGTCGAAAAAGATTTTCGTGTGTGGTCCTTCTTGGCAAACTCTCTCTCCCCTTTCTCTTTCGCTCTCCTCCGCGGCCTTTCCTCGCTTTTTTCCCCGTCCCTTCCTTTTGAAAAAGAAGTTTCAGCCACTCATGGGGTTCCTCCCTTTCTCAGAGTGGAGAGAAGCCAGGCTTTGAGGCAATAATCCATTTGGAATCCCCTCTTTATTATATATAATATACATATATATACGCATTATGTGTATACACCTTTTCTTCCCATACGTCCTTTCTTTTCCCATCCTACTTTTCTCCGGTTTACCGACGCTTCTGACAACGCGTGCTCAAAACGGTCGTTACGTGCACTTTTATGTGCTCGTAAAAGCGCAGTAACAATTAATAAGTATCCCATAAAAGTGATCGCTGTTGACACTTTTTTGAGTGACAGAGGCGCGACTCCTACCAAATAAAAGTCGCATTTGTAGGCGCATGTATATTTATACAGAGTGTGTCGCGTAAGGTGCTGAGGATCAAAAATGGGGGAAGGTGGTGAAAGAAAAAAATTTATTTTTTCCCCCAAAAATAGGGTTAAAAAAATTCCCTAGGAATAAATTCCACTTTAGTGCCCTTCTTATCGAATAATAAAAAGTCTAGGGACTTTCATGGTGATATTTTAACCCCCAAGAATTACGGGGTAGAATTTTGGAATTCAATACTAATTAGAAAAAAATTGTCCATTCGAAAATTTGCCAAAGGGGCATTTCGCGGTTAATTTTTTTTTCAAATTCCTCGAAACAATAAGATTTGTGATGGCTCGCATAAGACACCGACATTTTTTTAGCCATTAAAAATAATTTGCCGCTTAGGAGTCCACCATCTGGGGAATTATTTGGGTATCGAACCTCCCCTCCCCGCTTCCGTGCCCCGTCTGAACTTAATTAAACCCCTACACTCAACGAAAAACACTTATTAATGAGATTGAGTGCCGCTTAAATTCCAGGCCCTACCTGTTGGCAGCGGCCATTATTATTTTTTATTCCCATAGGGTTTGACGTCTCAATGAAAAACCATAAATTGGGGGCCATACACGTATGGACTACTCATACTCGCTCGTTAAGGATCTTTGTTCTTCCAAGTCCGAGAGAAAAAAAGCTTACACGTATAATCGTGGAACTCACCGGTTTGCTTTTCAGCATACAGAAAAGGAAGAAACACGAAAAAAGTGTCGGCGGGGCGGGATGGGATTAGTCAGAAACGCAGGAGGGTTAAGGCGACCGCGGGGACATCTTGATTAAGATGCCATAGTCACTCACACGCACACACACGCACGTGGACGTATCTTGGTATCTCCTTTTTTGCGGGTCTGATGAACGATGGTACCTTCTTTGAATATCCCGACAAAAGTATGTCCCAAGATTCGAGGGAGGAGTTTGTTTGCTTCAGAAAAAGCCATTACGGGTGACGAACGAGCGCACAGGCCACCCCTAGAGCCCGGAGTCCCCCCCAAACCGATGTTGTTTCCACCTTTTCGAATATCATTTTGATCATCTCGTATTTCTTTTGCCTGTGGTACACGTCTGTCTCGTGTGGGACATGCTTGGAACGAGAGGGGCGTAAGTTCAAGGTTTTCCGTCGAGGACTTTGGTATTTTTGCAAATTTTATTTTTTTTTGAATATGTTGATTTTCTCGAAGTGCCATTATTTCACCATTTTTCTCTCACCGGATTACGCGTATCTGTTATTTATGAAAGATTTTTTTACAATAAAAATAAATTGACGTTACTTAAAAAAAAATAAGAATCGACAATTTTGTATGAAAAATATATTAATTCCCATGCAAATTTCTGACACCATAAGACGATTATACGAATATTATATTTTTAATCAACCCAATACGTCATTTGTCCTACGATTCTTTTTTTTTTATTTTGGATTCCATAAATCTAATATAAAAAAAAATAATGTTCGATAATATCTTAGAAGTTGAAGAATTTTTCCATTTCAAATGGCTCGTTATGGCTCAGTAAAAAAATCACGTCGCGGTAGATAATTTATTGCACCGTCCATAAACTTGTTTTCTCGAAGGAACGTCACATATTTTTGGGCATTTTTCTAGTCGATAAGGTAATTAGTTGTCCGATACATCAGAAATAAACTAATTGGCAGCCGAGACGCACACTTTCGAATTTTTTTAATGAAAACTGTGAAAGAATCGCGTAAATAAATAGTCGCTAACTGAAAAGAACTGCCCCCATTTTATTTTTCAACCCTATTTGTTTTCCAGGGAAACAAAAAAAAAGGAAAAGTCTATTCCAAAGATTCACGAGATTTACGAAGCAAGTATAAACATTGAGGAGATTACAGAAGAGGTCGTTTTAAGTTTTAACGAGATCCCCTCAGCGCGGTGTCGGTGGCATTATCAAATAATTGAGAGATGTAACTCAGCCCTATCTCTCGCTTCGCGTACCTTCCAAAAGCTCTCTTCCTCTCTCCTCTTTTTCCCATCTTTCGTCCTTCTTTTTCCTTTTATTCGCAAACTTTGCCTCGTATATACCATTTTGATTATTCTCTTTGCGATCCTTTTACATGGCCATTCCTAAATCGGTCGATTCGAGAAAAGGGACAAAAGGTACCATTTTTTCGCGTCCCATAATCTTGGCCATCGCAAATAGCGCAAAATTGGACGAATTTTGGCTAATGAGCGTAAATCGGGAAAGTTCATGAAAAGGCGAATTTCCAAGGGAATTTCCTTGCGCGTAAGTCTACCGAATAAGGCAGATATGGCACTAAAAGTGTCGCGTGCGCTGCAAAAAAGTAAGAGAAGCTACGGAATAAACAAGCCGCGTAATACCTTTTCGTGTACGTCAGGAGGAAAGATTAAACAGTTAATAAGAATAAGAGTCTCCAGGGCACCGCGAAGAGAGCAAAGGGAGACGGAGACTCGAAGAAAGTCGAGAGGAAGCGAGACCGAAGGTTCCAGGTTCCTTTCCAAAAGAGGGGAACCGAAGAGAGGGGCTTCATTCGAATGGTTGGAGGGAAATGGCGGCCATCTTTCCCGCGAGCTTCCGTCGAGAACCAATCGCCTCTCTTGTAAAGACATTAAGGCGGCAACTTGTGCTGAAGAATTGCCTTTGCCACGTTAGACACATTTTTCTCGCTTTTCCTTTATTCTCTAACGTTAAGGTATGGTATACCTCTTTTCTACAAAGGTAAGGTAAAGTAAAGTTAAACTTCTTTCTCCACGGACTATATATACATACACGTCTGCTTTCGTCCTTTCCTTTCTCGCATCCTCCCGTTTCCTTTTGTTCAACCCTCGTTTCTTTTTTTGCCCCTATGTATGATACGTAAGGGTATAATAGTCTTCATCCCTGAAGTGAGTTCCATCGAGCGGCAGGTGGCTGACCTTAATAATGCGCCACCTATAAAGTTGAGATGAAAGGAGAACGAAATATGCTCGACAAAAAGACCTATGTATATCTATATAGCTATATGTCTTCCGTGTTGCACAAATGCATCGTGCACAATTGCGTCATTTCGCTGAATATCAATTGCGAGCGTGTTGATTTTTCTGCATGGCTTGCTCCCTTTGCTGGGAGAGATTTTTAGCTGGTTCCGAAGTGCCCATTCTTCGCCATTTTTAAAACCCTTGAAATGAGTTACCCATTTTCGATTGTTACCGACGATGATGGTGTTGAAAGATACACTTACGTTGCATAATGCAATATCCAAGCTGACGTGAGGTTAAGTTACAGTTATTTAAATAAATATATTAATAAATAGTTGGTCGTAATTTTATTAAACTTGTCAAAGATAGGAACACTCTTATTACAAAATTGTAATAAGAGTGTCAATCATAGCAATCCGTTTGAATATTAATATTGTTATCAGTTTCTTTTATATCCATAACCCCCAATATTCTTCTTTCGTATGTATCGGTTTCTGTATTATTAGCCACCTCGAGGCACATCCTGCTTCTTTCATTTCCATATCTAAGTACTGTCGGGAGCAAAGATATTGGTAGTCGGCCCTAATTCGTTCTAGACTTTGGTCGACTGTAACGTCCCAATGAAGGATATTCATTAAAAATCATCATTTCTTCAAACTAACCGGCAAAACTAATAAGCCTTCTCGATATTCAACTACCGGTGCGACTAAAATACACCTCCATTGCTCCTTGCGATCTCAGCTAATTGTGCAACTGGTAACCCCTTTCCTTTTTCTTTCGATGTTTCAGCTTCGAATTCGGTGTCTCTCTTATTCTTCCGCTTCTATTTCTTCTCCAGTTTCACCCCTTAGTTTCCTTTCCTCCCTTTTCATTCTCTTCCCTTAAACTTTATAGCAGACAGTTCAGTTCGCCCGTTCTACTTGTAGTAGCGAGGATCTCAGTAGCAAAGTCGTCAAAGACTTTTACGAGCGAGTAACGGGATTTAAAGTGACGATGATGCAACCTCAAGGTGCTCACTTTATCCTTCATGGCGTCGTAAATGTAACTGATGACATTGTCAGATACGTTTGACTTGCTTCACTCTTCGCTTCCTTCCTAGACGCTATATGGCACGAGCTAGGACTCCGCAACGTATATATGTATATGGGGGCTATGATTCTTACCAGTCGATACGTGGATCTTTCCCGCAAGAGTAGTTTTCCTCGGCACGAGACCAGGCTAGTGCTGGTCGTAAAAATCGAAGGGTCCATTAGTCTCGAGTAACTGTTTAGGATTTATGGCGGAGCATTACGCTGTCAATCCGTTCGATGCCAGCTCATCGACGTTCACGCATCGATGAATTTCCTAATGCACTTGTATATTTTGCAGAATTCTTGAAAATTCGATAAATTTCTATCAGCGTAATTCCTCTAATTTCTAATTCCACTCTTATACAGGAACTAATAACACCGTTTGTATAATGATCACCAAAGTAACCATAAAAAGCCATTTCTTTGTGGCGCCATCTTGCGAGCAACACCTCAACGCTCCAATCCGAGTTCCTTTCGAGTCCTTGAGTAAAATGTCGAGTCCCACTGAACTTTTTACCGACGACGTTACGTTTAATACACTCCCTCCTATTTACCTTGAAATGGTAAAAAAGGAGACAAGCGCAAGTTTCACTTTTTTCTCTCCTTAAATTTTTAAAATTTATTTTTAGTACCTGACCTTTCTTTGTACTTATTATAAGCGAACTATTTTTTTAAAAATTGCTCTAGAAAAATTAATAACGCGTTATCCATCGCAGAAGCCACTGTTCCACGTTACCTCCAATGAATATCGACATTCGATAATGGCTTTGTAAGGCAGTTGTTCCCAACATGTGTTGTAACTTATTGGGTAACACCGATAAAACGCGTTTCTCTTGGTGTGCGATCAATAAATACTCGATTGACCAATAACACGACAAATGTATATGTATACACCATCGACTCCGATATCGAAGAATTTGAGAAAGGAGAAACCAAGACACGTTCTTCGTGTATACACTAGCAGCACCATCTATGAGCAATCGTAGGTACTATTTTCTACAGTCCCCCTCCCCAAGCTACTTGTATGGTCAAACAGGCGCCTTAAGTCTTGGCTCTCGAAGAGCCGCAGCCTCTTCATCAACAGACGGTTCGGAAGGAAATGCCCGGAATGTTTGCAGAGCGAAGATAAAATATATCTTGGGTGAAGATTTATGGGGAAATTAAAACTGACAATTATTGTTATTGCTACCGTCATATAAGGAGGTAACAGATAATAAATTTGACCGTAAAAGCGTTAAACTAGTAGTATACTAGCTTGCCGTTTTGTAGGGTTGCTTTAATACTGACTCGCGTGCAACAGTTCTCGTTAAAACAAGCCGTTAAAGGCAACGTAACCATTTGGCGGTATGGTAACTTTGCCACAAAAACTATTTGACTTCTTTTTTTTTGTAGTCTCCTATTCCCTTGCGGATTTCTGTGTTACAAATTTTGCACTCGCTGTACCCCAAAATGGCACCCAAATTCGAGTTTCAATTTTGGGCCAACCCGGTATCGGTTTTAATTGGTGCCTTTTTTTGAGTGGCTCGAGTACCATTTTCCAACAAATCAACCGTTCACGGACATATCCTTGCCCAGTAACTGTTTAGGTTAGAATGGCAAGTGCCTTTTTTCAAACCAAGATGGCGCCCGAAATGTTGTATTGACGACAAGCGATAAACATCTCGGTAGTTGACTTCATAAAATTTTTACCACTCAAGCAGCGGAGGACGAGGGCTGTATAGTTTAAGCCGCAGCCGTAAGAGTGGCTTACGTACGGATTCCTAACAAGGAACTAACTCGGGAGTGAAACGAGGAACGAGTGGAAACGAATACCGCTTGAGTGACGTCACCCAAGACGTTACCATGAATACGCGAGTCGCTCAAGACAAATGTCAGTTTTTTTACCCTTCAAAAAAGAAGATATTTCACTCGAGCAGTTTCCGTGACATTTCGAAGGAACTCGAGTTCAGTAATTGCGAGATTACCAATTCCGAAAATTAATTGATATGTGCAAAACACAGAGAGCCACGGTTCGATTGGTTAAATATAGATTTACTGCAACGTCCAACGCCAAATCTAATGGAACTCAACGGCGACATAAATTCATACCGCTAAATTAAGAGGGGGCTGGGAAATGAAAAATTATCGAAAGCCATTTTTTCACCTTTTTTGTTCTCCATAAGCGCTGGCAAGGAAAAAGCTTTAAAGTGTCGTCTGGTTCACGTTGTAGTCCGATTTTAGCCAATCATGAGAAAGTAATTGCCTCCGCGAGAAGAGAAGGACGTTTGCGTGCATCGCCACTAGATGTCACAGACGTGGTGCAGCTCATAAATCGTTGGGGGATTCCCGCCCATTGCATGCCGGGAGGCGGTGCTACGGGGGATACGGTGTGACGTCAGAACAGTCCACCCCTTCTCTTAACAACATGGTCGGTTGTATCCCCTTCTCTTTCTCTCTCGCTCTTTTATTCCTTCTTTTTCGGCAGTTTCCCTCTCTCTCTCTCTCTTTTTGAAGCTCCCTTCCACTGTCGTTAGGAGAGGTGATTCCCCTCCAGTGCACAACACAAGCCTAACTAAGGCCACCATCACGGTCATCTTCATAAATGCATGCGACCGTTTGAAATGGTATTGAGGCTAATTTAAGCGGCGTTTAAACGATACAATGTTTGTTTATTACTTGCTAAAGCGTTCTGGATTAAATATAAAACGTTGACAGCATATAGGCTAACGTAGACATCTCTTAGACGGAGTGGCGCTATCTTCGCGCCGATGACCTGACGATCATCGGATCATCTTCGGGGGGAATTGAGACTCTAAAGTATTGTCGTTTTTTTCGGGGAGCTATTGGGTATCGCTTTTTCAAGGTTATGGGAGAAACATCATATGCGCCCTAGGATTCTTAATGTTGTTTTGGAATGGGAGGTAAATAAGGGGTTATTGTAACATCAAATGTAACGGTGTGTTTACAATAATAAGGTTGTTGTGTGTGTTTACATGCATATATACATATATTATTTGATTATCGATACATGTCCCCTCCCCCTTCCCCCAAAAATCGGGTATAAATAAAAGTTTCAAAATCGGGGTTGGACAAGTCATTTCTAGGGGTAATTTTTCCCGTAGAATCGATTCCGAATGTCAAATTTGGTGAAATCCCAGCGGAAGGTGGAAAAAAGTAGGTTTTTTGAGGAAAAATCCTATTTCCCGTGGGATTTCACGAGTTTTAATTAAAGAAATGGATTCCTCGGAAAAAAATACATCGGATATGGGTCTCCCGAAAGTTCAGAAAAAATTTTTCAAAAAGTCGATTTTCCTAGGCATGTCTACCCCTTCCTCCAAAAATGGGGTAAAAATTAAAGTTTTAAAATCGGGGTTGGACAAGTCATTTCTAGGGGTAATTTTTCCCGTAGAATCGATTCCAATTGTCAAATTTGGTGAAATCCCAGCGAAAGGTGGAAAAAAGTAGGTTTTTTGAGGAAAATTCCTATTTCCCGTGGGATTTCACGAGTTTTAATTAAAGAAATGGATTCCTCGGAAAAAAATACATCGGATATGGGTCTCCCGAAAGTTCAGAAAAAATTTTTCAAAAAGTCGATTTTTTTGGGCATGCCTACCCCTTCCCCCAAAAATGGGGTAAAAATTAAAGTTTTAAGATCGGGGTTGGACAAGTCATTTCTAGGGGTAACTTTTCCCGTAGAATCGATTCCAATTGTCAAATTTGGTGAAATCCTAGCGGAAGTTGGAAAAAAGTAGGTTTTTTGAGGAAAAATTCTATTTCCCGTGGGATATCTCGAATTTTGGCAATGAAAATGGATTCCTCGGAAAAAAATACATCGGATAAGGATCTCCCGAAATTCAAAAAAAAACTTTCCAAAAGTCGAAAAAAAGAGCCGGGAATACTTGCAAATTTTCCGTCAATAAAATTACAGCGTTTGAGGTACTCCTATAAAAATAGGTGGATCCTACTGTACCACCACTATTACAATAAGTCTATCACCGTTATTATAGTGGTAGTGAGGGCGGCGGTGTTGGTAGTGGTGTTATACTATACCACTCGCACCATCTAGATTCAGGGAAACATTGAAGCAGGATGGGGTATTGATCTTTTTAGTAGCAAGAGTGTCTCTACAGACGCAATCTAACTGGTTGCAGACTAAAGGTCTATATTTCCCGGGGGGCAAATATATTCCACTATTACTATAAACACAATTTCCTGGAGATATTGTGACTCGAATGTATATATCACCCGTGAAAAAGCGTCATCTTCTTCCTCCACACGCTCTTACCTTTTGTGTTTCCGTTATCATTTAAAACTACGACACTGTTTCAATTTTATTCCGTATCTGCATTCGCAAACTATTATAAAGTCGCTCCTCCGCGTGTCCCCGTGGACGGTCTTGAAGAGCTCTACCTTCGCGACACTAAAAAATAAAGGAGTATTTTTCTGATGTTATTGGAAAGGTCATTCGATCATTTAAAGACAACAACGTTTTCTTTCAAGTGCATAGGTACTTACATCTGAAAGTAATTAATGCATAAAGAATTCTTGGAATCGAACGATATATCGAATTAGCGAGTTTGCGTTACCCTAGAAACTTAAAACAGTCGCGTCTGTCTCAGCGAGGCCCTATCAACGACTGTTACATAATTCTCGCGTATACGAATGTATTCCACATTCGCTTTCGCGACACTGACCTTCATTATTATTATTACTCTCTTTGGTCGAAAAGGAAAGGAAAAAGAAACACTTCCAAAAATACTCGAAACATTCTTAAGCCTTTTTAATTTTTGCGTTTTCCTAAAAAAAGGGGGGAAGCTATGTCCCCCATATTTGTTATTGCTATTTTTTTTTAATTACTGGTCTTCCCGAGTGTCCGAGTGGATGCGCGCGCAGAGATATTAGAAAGAGAGAGTCTTACTTGCATGAGACGCGAGGTTGGAAAAAGACACATAATGTGTCCTTCGCTCTCGCTGTCCCGCGTTAGTGGGGGAAAGGCATTTCGGTATGTGTCTCCCTAAAATTGATGAATTCCTAGAATTGAAAGTCTCGTGCCTAAAAAATTAGGGGAGCTCCGGTACACCAAGAATTGAACAATTTAAAACGGAGCCACGGCGTTAACAGATTTTTTAATATTATTAGTCCCAGTATTTTCGGTAAGAAAATTTGAAAAATTGCGAATTTTTATTAAGAAATTTTCATTTCGGGACGTGCCATTGAATTTTGGTTTAATCGTTTTTTCAGCAAAGGAAAAAATCTCGCACTTGAAAATATATGAAGTGAGAGAAGGAATTAATCTGTCGCGTGTTGATGGGAAATTAAATTACAGTTACAACATAATAAAAATTATTACCAAGTTTTACGTCCGCGTTAATTAAATTTAATGGGATTTTGCATGTCCACGTTGCCTTCTTTTTCGGCGGGCTCGTGAATTATCAAAATTACTTGCTAATTTTCGCCTTAACCGGAATTAGCGTCGTGTAATTACAAGTCATAGAAATTAGTAAATCAACCAACCAATTTTTTATTCATTTTCTAACGGGAATTTTTAGAAATTTCGGGAGGTTAGTCCGACGGGAAACGCAAATCCAAAAACCCGCTGCATTTACCGTAAATGCAATTTTCTTTGTTTTGAAAATTTTCCTCGACGACTTTTAGTGCCATTCATTTTTTCAACACCTCGTTGCAATTTTTCCATTAGAGCATAATTGCAGCGCATGCGGCATTTTGCATTTCCCTGTCATTTTTATTCTCTTTTTTATTTTTTGCAAAAGAAAAGGAAAGAAAAAACCTTTTTTGCAGCAGTTAAAGACAATTATGTGGAAAATGGAGTAAAGAAAATTTGTGACCCTTTTTTCCTCGCATGATGCATGCATGCAATACATGCACTCGGGGTGCAATTCTCATATATTTTACCGTACCAAAAGAGGAGGTGGAGGTACTCACTTAAAGATAATCATTATTTTCCATCTTTCTCTCTTTACTCCTTCCCGACGTGACGTCACACAGTCGAGCGAGAATTAAAGGGGCGTAAGTGAAACACGCTCGGGTACAAACTAGATCTTTTTGATTTTGAAGAGACGACATATATATATACAATCGGGCACACACTGAAGGCAATTCTGAAGAGAGTATGAAAATTGCGCGAAGTGTATGGCAAGCACTTGTATACGCACACCCTTGTGTCCAATAACAAAGTTTTCCAACGTACACGGGAACTCGAAATCGATACTTCCAATTACCACTTTAATATTCCAAGTAGCCGATTACTAACGAACTAACGGAAAGCGTGTGTGCCTTCTAAGCGATGCTCTCGATAAGCACACGTTGCATCCCCCACTCGTGAAAAATGTATTCGCGACCCGAGTACGATTTTCATTCTTTTTTTTTGTTGTTGTTATGGTTATTGCAAATGGCATGACAAGAGCCCGCGACGCAAACACGAGACGTCCGCAATATGGATTCCCATTGTTATGGCCGTACTTGAGAACTACCCTTAAGCTCCGGGCGTATCTTCGCCGCCACGATCGTCCCGAGGCATCACGTGACTTTGTATCCCGCGAACACCGTTTTCTCAGATTTTCGCGTTTTTCGTGCGAACCACAAAAGATCGAAATTGAATCAACCGGAAACCATCACCGAAGAGGAAACTTTGGTACTTTGGATTTAACGTGACATTTACGCTGCAGTTGCAGGTCAATTGGAAAACGAGCAATTTTTTGGAAAGGGAGAGACAGTAGTTGGCAGCCTGACCTGCGGACAACTGCGTATACTCTTTCCTCGGTCCTGGAAAGTTGAGTCTTTTTTTTGGGGAAAGCCTTTCACCGAGTCCAAGACAATCGAAAAGAAAGTGGTGGCTGCACGAAAGGAGGGAAATGCCATTATGACGTCACTATTGTACGTCCACGGTAAAAAAGTGAAATTTTTATGACCGACCATTAGAAATATTCTGGGTCTAGAAGAGTTTTGGTCACACGAAGGATCTGAGTCGCTCAGACAAAAAAAAAGTTGTGGACGGTGCATACTCCTACTTCAGCTTGGGGATGTAAATTCGCATATTCAGAAAAATTCAGACTCCAATAAATAACGAAGCCAAAGAAGTTTTTGTCAGTCCCAAAGTTTCAGAGGAGAAGGATAAAACGTGGTCACGAAGACTTATGCGATGAGAGACATCGCGATATTTATCAGATAAGATAGCGAATATTTCAGCTACCAAGGTTCGGTAATTTTGTTGTAGCAAAAAGTGAAGGTACATAAATTGTACGCTTTTGGGTGAACACACATAACGACACGTTCGTGGTATAAATTGTTAGTGAAAAATGTGTCACGAGGATTCGAGCTGACTGATCTTTCCTCAAAGAACAACACCGACGTGGAACTGAGAAGGAGTTATATATGATAAGGAGGATGATAATGGTGCCGAAAAAGGAAGATAAAGGCTGAAAAGTTTCGAGCCTTGACGACAACGCTCCGTCGGAACACCGCAGCGTGGTCTGGGTACTTTTCTGCAGCCACAAACATTTTTTGAATATGTTTCTTGAAAAATTTGCCAAAATCGATTTTTAAAATGGGAGTTGGTATTGCCAAAAAATTGAGAAATTCGATTTTGGGTTCTTGGATCTTTTTTTAAATTGATGTATTTTTGTAAAATTTCGTATTTCCGATAAAAATAAAAATTTGTACGGTCAAGAATACGGCCAAGGGTAGGACAAGAATCGTGCATAGAAGGAAACACAGCCGAACTCGTAATTAAAAAATGGAATTTTTTTTTTTTTTTCGAAGACCGAGCTCCCTCGTTTCATTTTATGGCCCGTCCCCGTGCCCTGTAATATCGAAGCTACAACTCTCGTACAATAGTTCATCATCGAACTTGTCGTCATTTATTTTGTGTGGCCTGAAAGGAAGAAAAGATGTCGAAGCTTCCTGCTTGATATATTTTCCAATTTATCCGTGTACATAGTTAACTTTACACAGGCCAGAATCCTAAGGGTTGGTTTCCTCGCTACATAGATATATACCCATTCCATATTGTACGTAACATCCCTTGGAATACCTGCGAGTCTCCTCCTCCCTTTAATATTAGAACCAATAGAAGGAAAAGAATGGGAGATGGGAACAAAATTTATACGCGTATACATACACACATGCGTGTGTATGTATGGGGGAAAGGAAAAAATACATATATACAACTTTTCTAACCCCACGCATTAATATTTTGCGAGCATCGTCTTTCACACAAGAGCCTACAGATTGCCAATGTGACTTCTTCTTGCTTAGAAAGGAAGGATATATCTTCCATTTTTTGTTCTGTTTATATATATATATATTTTTTTTGGTTTGGTGGCCAATGGAACAAAGACCGGAGGACGAGAATACAAGTTTGTCTTTCCTCTCGTCTTTTTGCCTGGGATTAAGTTTGTTTCATCAGTCACCAAATGTTACCGGTTAAACCTGAAATTCTTTCTTGAAATGTTGCACGGCGAAAAAAAAAACGAACGGAGGAAAATAAATTAAAATGCTTAGGCAGAAACAAATGGAGGTACTTGTAGTTAGTTTGAAAAATTATGGGAGTAGAGTTTGAGGAGGTACCCATTTTTTCCGAATTTTTTTGGACCAAGGAACGGCAGGAAATATTGCCCGGAGGCTCCGATTTATCTCCGAGATCGAGAAATTCACAGATTGGCATTTTTTTTACATCGGTATTAATTATAAAATGAACAATCACCGTACTTGTGTTTTACGGTACCAAATTTCAAGGGAAATCTAGGGATATACATTTGAAATGCGATAACCCTTATCATTGGGAAGCTGAGAAAAATGTTCGTTACTAATAATCTTCGATAAACTAATACCGCTAACGATAGCGAGAGCGATAACGAGAATGATAAAGATAAAAGCGACAATTATGAAATTGTCGATCCCGATAAAAATGCCCCTACAATTTTATAACCGTTACCGAATCGATCTATACACGGCTCAGCAGCCCCCCCCCCCCCTCTCTCTATGCGAGAATTTCGCCGACCTCCGTGCGCATGCGAGTTAGATCTGCGCGCGCAGGGGCAGTAGATCCGCCTCTGTCGTGTAAATCTGCGCGGTGACCACCCCATAATTTACCTGGACCTAGTACCTCTTTGCCGTTCTCCGTTTACCTGCCCCTAAAAGGGAATTCCGCAGACTTATAATTGAAAATATTCATAAAGCGGCAAACCGAGACGAGGTGTAGCTTCGCCTTTAAGCAATATCACCGCAAGAAGCTGACAAAGGCCTGATTAATTGATTAAGCGTATAATAAGAGTTTCTTAGAGGAAGTCTAAAACAAGATTAAATCTATTGGTGTTGTACAATATACATGTATATGTTGTATATACCATGGGACAACCCTTAGTAAGGGTTGTAACGCGCCAACCCTTAATTGGTTCCCGGAAAAATCATAAAAAGTAACGCACACAAAGAAGAGAAGGCGCCAAGAAAGGGAAAACAAGGAGAAAGTGAGGAGAAAGAAAGTTCGAATTTTCGAGCCTTTTTTTTAAATTTATTTGTCAAAAATTATTTAGTATTTTTAATTTATAACGTTTGAGCGTCCTACCCTTAAATAATAACTAATATATATTATGTTAATTAAAATAAAATGTGTCAATTAAAATAAGGAATTCTCGTGAAGGATGCAACCTGATGGTCTTACGATCTTCCATTGAACGTAAAAACGTTGAAGGGAGTAAGAGAGAATATATTTTAATGCCAGCATTAAATGCGGAAGTGTATTAACGTAACGAATATGTGTGTAAGCGTACAAAAAAAAATATATTTGAGTTGTTCAATATCTAGAATAACGTAAACAGAACGTAACTGCTTCGTATTGCTCTCATGATGGGTGGTCTTATAATAGCGGATGCCAATCATTGTTGGCCTGGTCCTGATCTTGTGCAAGCATCCGTGAGCCGTGTTATTAGACACGAGAGCGATAAGGACGAACAAAAAAAGCAGTAATTATCTTCTTACCCTCAAATAATTGCCAATAATGACTTAAGTGTAATTGGCTTGATTGGAATATTATGGTACTTCCCATGGACCTTGTGGGTTGTTTGTCTTGGGTGAAATGTTGGTCAACCCTTTCTTGGGTCATAGGCACCCCGAGGTCCAAATATGGACTCGACAAAAATTGGAATTAGCCGTCACCTAATTTAAAATATAAAAAAAAGCGAAAAACCCCATCAGAGCTCAATTGTTGGTCGCGAAACGACCAAATGATTTTTCTGTCAATTTGAAAACACACATTCCGGCATTTTTGTCGGTGGGGTCGTAAATATTTGATGTAACCAGTGCACATAAAATTTATTACCGCACATCGTTTATGTAACGATATGTAGAACAATAAAGGGGATTTTGAAAGCTTCGGGGATTTGAATATAGCAATAGTTGTAAACATTGCGCGTTCGAGAGAAGGACCGTGCTATCATAACGCTTGTGAAAAAGAAGAAGAAAAAAAAATAAAAACATTTACACGTAATTACGAATGGTCTTGCTGCAAAGGCGATGGTCTTTCATCATGAAACTCCAGAAAAGTCATAAATTTAACAAACAGGCACTTTACGTTGTACGTAATGTTTTTTTACACTATAATTTTCCAACCAGTAGTTTCCACACTGTTTCGTGTCTATCCAGCTCTCTTAAAAACGTCTTTCAAAACTCCCAGGGAATGTATTTTTCCTTTAAAAAAGCACCAAAGTGGAATTCGCCATCTGTTTATTATCCAACACTTACGTAGCCTCGACAAGTGGTAGGAGGAGGAGGTGCCCATAAATGACAGAAATCCGTTCGAGTGTGTTTGCCTCGAATTTGGAAACGCATTTTCCTTCCGTTCCATTTTTTCTGCGCCATTTTTTCGTATTTTCTCATTAATTTATTAATTTCTTAAATTACACGCAATGTCTCGACACTGGTAGCGCCATCTTTCGGTCCGAATTTCCCCCGGAAATTTAAAAGTGACACAAAATACGAGAAATAATGGAGACCCTAAAGGCGAGTCTCCACTGCACGCGACCTTAAGGCGAACATTCACTGCCACAGAAGTGCCAATAACAGAGGCAACTTTGGCCATAGATTTTGATGGGGAGTAGAACCGTTTTTTGTCAAGTTTATGGAACTTTCATTTCCGACAATTCGTGGGTACCTACTCCCCCCTATTGTCCACTTTCCCGTGTCACATTTTCGTCACTTTTACGGTCCGCGAGGCAGAACATTGGAATGGTAACAAAATTCGGACATTAATAGATTCCGGATAAGCCATATCTAGTTATAACCTACCCTCGTTCCTTTTTTACCCTTCTACAATTTTTTTTCGTCAACGGTGGTGTGACATTAAAAATACAGTGCCATTTTTTGGTATCAAATATTTTCTCCCTGATGCCCCGAAATTGCGACACCCCATTAAACTGGGGGGGTGACGACCCCCTTTCCAGGGGGACGGGATTTCCATGGGGAAAAAAAAATTATTTTTCAATAAATTCGAGGGAAATGAAATAATTAATGCCAGGAAAAATCTTCATGTTTTTTTTTACTGTACGTTTTTATTTTGTTTGTATATCATAGATATAGCTTATGAGTATAATTCTACATCAAGTTTCGAAAAATGGATACATTTACATTCATTGTCATTGGATTACTTCATTTGTTAAACTTATCCTTTTTTTTTATTTTCACTTGAATTCATTATCAACTTCGTCATCTATCATTCACCTCTATCGCTTTGCAACGTGGTAATATGTAATACTAATTCATTCGTTACTTACTTTTTTTTTATCTGTTTAATCCTTTACTCATTTTTTTTAATAATCATAAAGACATTACGTTAGACTTCAGTATTACTTCGCTCATTATTTTATTTTTACTTTTTTTTTTACTTTTTACTTAACATTGTAGAATAGGTGTCGACAGCTACGCTCTCTTATCATATCCATTAATTATTAAATTAGGTATCGTGTGTGTTTTTTCTTGTTTCTCTTGGATTCCACATTCGGTTTGTTCATTTGTCCTTTTTTTTTGTATTATTTATTGTTTGTATTCACTTGTACACCCTCGACTTTTCATTTTTTTTTAAATCACACGCCGGCTTGATAGGTAATTTGTTTATTTATTTATTTATTTATTTATTTATTACTCCATCTTTCACTCAGGTGACGTTACTTACATAATTGTTTTTTTTTGTGTGTCTGAGTGTGGATTTTCTTTGCATGCGTAAATTGTTTAAAGATATTAATTGTTCTTTTCCTTTACTTTACTTTACTTTACTTTATTTTATTTCTGCATTATTTCATTAATTACGTATTGTTAATATTTACATCGAGAATAATTGCGAAGTAAGAATAATACATATACAAGAAGGATTTTTGCTCGCATTCACTTTTTCTTCCTTTTTTTTATGAATAATATAGGTACAGTGAAGATAATTAATAAACGAGACAAATCTTTTCCCATTGACTATTTTTTAGAGAATCATTTATTTTTTATTATCGTTCCGAGTGTGACGTCTCGGTTTTCCTTGAAACCTGCGATTTGTAAAATTTGTCTATTAATAATTTCAGTGGCGGAAAAAAAATACTGTGAGTAGTTACTTCCACTGCAAGCTAGGGTTAATCCCTAGAAGAAAAAAATAACCAGAATGACAAAAGTACCTAGCAAAATTGTCAAATATGCCAATTGAAAATTCTCCAGATAAAAATTTCCAAAATTGTGTTTAACTTTCTTGTCTCTGAGAATGGACTTGAAATTGACTTGCAAATAAAATAAATATAGATAATGGTGCAAGAACTCCCATAATTTTTTTCCCCCACTGTACACACTTTGAAAAAAATAAATATATCAAAAAAATTCTCATACGTCTCATTTCCCCTTTTCCTGTTATCAGTTTTCCAGTATTGTACTGCTTCTTGTAGGCGTTCGTGATTATTATGTCGTTATCAGAAAAAATATTGTAAAAAAAATAGCTTACAAATGATTTTTCAACCATGACGTCACATTTATCAACCGAATAGAAATTAGAAATTAGAATACGATAGTGATTTCTATTTCCCTTGTACATTCATATATTCTTTTTCCACTGACAATTTTCCCTCTTGCGGAAAAATTCATAAGTTTTCGATTTTGAAAAAATATGTAATTTTTTTTTAATTTCTACTGTTTCCAATTTTTCTGAAACTTGAGAATTTCCTTTGATTTTCAGTGTCTAGTCTTTTCCTTAAAAAGAGGAAATTAACAAATTATAATAACAATAATTCTTTTCTTTTTCCTTCATCGGAAAATTTAAACAAAAAATTCTAGAATAAATTTCGGAAGTCACTATTTTTCCAATAGAAACTCATAAGAAATGTCCATGGCGAACAAACCTTTGGTGTTAAATGAAAAAAAGAAGATAACACCAGATTAACACCTGAATCGTTGTCAACAGTAAAAACCATCCTAAAAAAATTGAAAAAACAAAAAAATTATCTGAAAATTCGTCAAGCCAAAAATTACAATGAGACAATAACGAAGTAATTTTTAATACAATTTTAATACGTACAAAAAAGTCTTTCGATCGATTTGAATTGATCTAAATCATAAGTAATGGGAGAAAGCTGCCAAGTGACAAGCGAAATTTGCTATTACTTTATAATCCGCCTTAAACATTAAAAACGCTCGCGAGGTTTTTACAAAAAAAAGGGGGGCGATGCTAATTATTAATGTTATAAATATCATACAACCAGTCGTTTGAACCAGAAATTCTTAGTGTTACCTGTTTATTTATTTATTTTATTTTTTTTTTCGTCTAATCTTTTAAAATTTTTTCAAATCGTTTTTCATCCAGATTTTTCAAGAAAAAAAAGAAGTTAAATTGGATTTCAGACGCTGTCGCAATTTTTCCCCCACTTGCGTCTTGCGAATAATTTGCATTCAACATTTATTGCACGAGGGGGGTCCTCGTTTGTGCAACGAATCCGCACATGCAACCAGCGTATCTACGTTCTCCTGGTGAAAATGGGAAGTTTCTTTTGTTTTTTTTTTATTTTTCCGTAAGATCCTTTTTTTTGTTGTCACTTAATTTTAGTTTGAAATTTTGTGAAAAACACCAATTTTCTCATTTTGTACATTTTGCGTATATCGTGGGTATGTAACGTCGTGGTAACACCAAGATATTCTTGTAATCTTACAACGTTATAATCGAATTTCGCTAAGATACGTTTGAAAACGATGAAACCTAGTAATAATAATAATAATAATAATAATAATAATAATAATAATAATAATAATAATAATAATAATAATAATAATAATAATAATAATAATAATAATAATAATAATAATAATAATAATAATAATAATAAGAGGAAATAATTAGAATACGCTACAAAATCTATATATATAATAATAATAATAATAATAATAATAATAGTAATAATAATAATAATAATAATAAACATATATATCTATAATAATAAAAAAATTCAGCTCGGGACCTCTTTTTTTTCTTTTTGTATCATTACAGTAACAAAAAAAAACAAATGAGAAACATTTAAAGAGGACAAAAAGAAAAAAGTGACGAAAAATACGATTTATTTTATATGTATACGTACGTAAAAAAAAAAAATTAAACAGTTTCTTCTTTCTTTCATTTTTATAAATAAACAATTTTCTCATATTTTATAAGTAAAGAAAAAAGATAATATTAATAATAATAATAATAATAATAATAATAATAATAATATAATAATAATAATAGTAACAAACAATTTCTGTAATATTTTTAATCGAAACATTCGATGCCGACGGATTTTGTGTTTATACTCTATTTTATTTATTCATTAGTTCATTAATTCATTAATTTATTTATTTCATTATTTTTCTCTCAGCTACTCCACATAATCATTTTTTCTGCTTTTCCTTCGGCTTTCACGTTGTGAATTTTCTGCTTTAAATATACATACACACTGTCTGCTTTTTCTTTTTTTATCTTTTATTGTAATATTTAATATACGTCTAAGGACCGTGTCATTCATGAATCGAACCTCTTGGAAATGCATTCTTTATCAATCCAATTTTTCTTTCTTTCTGTTTTTATTTTTTTCCTTTTTGTTTTTGAGCCATACAAGATTTCTTCGCATTCATACGTGTATATATATATATATCTATATATATATATAGTAATTTTCTGTCCGCCTCAAACGCACTATCCATATCTATATTCATTAATTTGATTAATTCGGATAAAGAGAAGTCTGCGCTAATTACGAATGTTAATTTATTTCTGTCTCATAAGTGATATTTTTACCATTTCGCTGGAAAAAGGTTTACGTAGAAAGTCTCGATTTATTGCCGAGAGCAGGAACTGGAAACTTTCAATTATTTTATTTTTTTGTTGTATTTGGTTATCCGATTTTTGATTCATCGGTTTTTCTTTCAATTGAATTTTTTTGCAATTGATTCTTTGCTTTTTATATTTTTTGCCCTCGATTCTTTTTTTTTGTTTATTCAATCCCAGGACGGTGAGAAAAATTGCAACGGTCTTGAAAATAGGAGACGCAACCGATACGATAAAACAAAAACATTTTCCAGCTGCCTGGAGAATTTTTCTAATTATTTTGAAAATTACAAAAAAATTAGAAACCCCCTTTTTTCGAAAAAGAAAGTCGAGTAAAAACGTACGCACTTGCCGGTGCATTCGATTCCAGTTCCTGAACCGTTGGTATCAGCAATAAAGCAAAATAAGAGAAGGAAATTTATTATAAGACTCGTATTTATTTATTTATTTAATTAGCTTCTATTTATTTATTCCTATACGTAGAATTAAAACACGTTTGGCAAGTTCGGAGGCAAAAATCATAGGCGCTACCCACGGTACCCGGGGAATCAACAGAATGCACTTTTGTATGTATAATTATCCGAGTGTAAATTCTTTCTATTATAAACATATTTAGGAATAGGATAGAGAGGTTTCCTCGAGTGAAAGGATCCGAGTGAATTCTAATAACGAAAGCTGCAAAAATCCCGAAGAAATCGCGGAAAAAGGAAGAAGGCGAAGGGGTAAGGGATTACCCCCCTAGAAAAAAGACCATTACGCTCATGGCTTTACATGGGAAATAATTTTCTGGGTATACGAGTGAAAGAAGCATAAGCGGAGTTTTGCGGACGGCGCCCTCTTTTGAAGTCTCGTATTTGTTTTTCCGTTTCTACACTCGAGCGATTTTTCTCCCAGTGAACATTTCTTTAAATAAAATCGCGGATAAAACAGATGAAAAGTAATTACGCACTGACTCATCCTATGGCAACATTCCAATATCGTATGACTGCTGGGGTACCCTGTGCCGGCAAATAACCTGCAAATTATTATTATTTTTTTTTTGGTTTATCGCCTCACCTGGAAGGAAAAAAGAATTGTCCCGGAATATTACAACTAATTAAAAAAAATAATGTTCACCGATACCGGGACTCAATAACGATATTTTATGAATTAAGTCACTGACGATTTTCTATAAAACCAGTTCAAACTCGTAATCGTCGAGAGCAACATCAGTTTGTTATAAGATAAAGGATCAGCTTCTCGCGAGAGATGGGGAAAAAAAGGGAAATTGACTTTTCTAGTCTATTAAGTGTATTCCTGATGATTATGGGCTTGTTAGGTTCAGTCGTTTTCAATCTCTTCCGACTAGTTTTCTCGTACAAATGGTCTTGTTAAAATTTAACGAGTTTTAGCGAAGCAGAATCACTGCAATTTATGGTTTGGGAAAGTGAGTTTATGGGGAATCTCGAGACTCGGCGAGATTCGAATTTTCGGGACAGTCGGATTCGAAGAATTCGGGGTGAAAATCAATTGGGACGAGAATTCTAATTATTTGGGACACGAATTTGGAAAAACAGAAATTTGAAAAGAAAAAAATTTCTGAGCAGACGCAAAAATAAAATTTCGAAATTGAAAATGATTTTTTTTCCCCGCTATTTTCGACCTATGGGGGATGCCCTCCCTTTGCTGTATATTTGCAGTCATAGGATACCCGCAGAGATTATCAAATTATCTAATTAATTAATTAATAAGAAAAAATTCTTGGAAGAGAACACAATTTTTTCTAATACTAACGCGTAGTAGGTATATATATATAAGTCGAATATGTGTAGGTGTAATTAATGACTATGTACAACCATTAAAAAAAAAAGAAGAAGAAGGAAAAAGAACGATCTTGAATTCCAAAATTTCGCGCAATTTTTGGAAACTGGTACAGAGAAATTTCACTTTGTTGTAGCCGATTTCTTTTTTTTTTTAAGAAGGAAGTTTTCGAATTTAAATTTAAAAATATTTGTGTGAAATTAAAAAATTTTTGAAAAAGAGCCAAATTTAGAATATAAATTTCTCTGAGAAAATTAAATAAAGAAAAAAATAAAATATAAAGAGTAAATTTGGAATTTTCAATTTTTTAAAAATAGTAAATTTTTTCCTACTTTTTTTTTCTAACTCCACTTTTATCACATTTTCCTTTATTCTAAAGAAAAAAATTTTCGACCACAACATAGTGAAAAAATACCATCCCAAAGTACAACTCGTTTCTTCTGATTCACGTTCAATTTAAAAAAAAAAATAGAAACAAGAAATTTTGAGGAAAAAAAATGAAAAATCTGAAAAAGTCAAAAACAAAAAAACCGAAAAGGCCTTTCCCCAATTTCTTTTTTATCATACGTTTCACACGTTTTTGCAATAGTCCCGCTCCTAATAATTTTCCTTAGCTTAAAAAACGTTCTCCTAATTATATTATTATTACGAATAGTTTACGATAATTTTTTTCTTTATACTTAACGGTTACGAAAGAGGAAAGAAATGCAATAACCAAAAAAAAAATCACTAAAACAGTTACTACGACCATTATTTAAAATAAAAAAACAAGAACATAGTAACTGATAACAAAGGTACTGTCGTCCAAAATTCAACCTAATTGGTAATAGTTCCTTAACGTACATAAAAAAAGTTACGTAATCTACGTTCGAAGAAAAAAATGTGTCACTTTACGTACTCGTTTTTATCTCGACTCGCCCCCCTCGTTTTATTTTTCATTATTATTATTATTTTTTTTTTCTTCATTAGTTAATAACAATTAGTTAATCAGTACTATTTATCATATCCGTAAGTAAAAACCTAATGCCGTGTTTCTTTTTTTTTTTCCTTATCTCTCCCTGTACAAGTTACTAATTATTACAAGTATCCTTATTTATCGCATTCATACACTCAATCATTAATTTCAAGTCATTTTTTTTTCTTTTACGTATATTTTATTCTATGGTTGAGTCCAGAATCACGCGGAAATCACGGCCAACCTGTTTCCGCTCGTCAATTCTGAAGAGAACCCTATCGGTAGGACGTTTTTTTGGCGCCGCCAGAATTTTTCTTCCTTCTCTTTCGAATCTTGTTTTCCTTTTTTTTTTATTTATTTATCATTAGAATTAATATCAATTTCACGGGAATCAATGTTTCAACCTTTTTCTAACTTCTTAGGGCAAGGGGGTGGGGATTCGATTGGATTTTGGAAAATCGAATTAAAAAAAAATATTCGAATATCCTTTTGGGGTGAAAAAAAAAAGAAATTTCAGAAATTTGCGGGTGACGCGTGAAGCTTTCTTCGGAATCCATCCTTTCCCAATTTCTGTAATTTATAATTTCCAACCCTAGTCGCAGTCAATTTTTGGAATCGAAATATTCGAAAACTGAAACGAAAAAAAAAACAATCACACTTTTGATTCCTTTCTTTTCGAATTCGCGAAAATTCGAAAACTTGGAAAAATCAGTTTCCAAAAAATTAATTCGAATCGTATACAATTTTTTTCTCGAATTTTGAATTTGAAAAATGCAATGTACCCGTTCTTCAAAATTTCCTCTCTGAAAACTTCAAACTTCGGTCACTTGGAATTTTTTTGAAATCTGTTGGAAAACAAACAAAAAAGTTTGCGATTCCTAGAAAAAAAATTAGCTAATTTTTGTCGAGTTCCTAGAGTAATTTCCAATTTACATCTTTTAGATTTTCATTTTGTCTCTGTTGGGTAATGTATGTATATATATACGCTTTTTATTATCTTTTATTCAAGAGTACTAATTGTCTAATCTACAGAAAAAGGCCTACCCTGACACCAAATTACGTATTTAATGTACTAAGAGTGAGATACCACGTCTGGTTATTTCTTCGATTGTTTATTCATTTATTTATGTCCTTTTAATTTTCGTGACTTTGATTAATTTATAATTACATGAATATTTATTTATTCATTTTTCCGTGGTATTTAGGTAATTTTGATTTTTTTTTTAGTAACTTAGTATTTTTTTTCTTCATTGTTATTCCAATTTCAGTAATTTTTGTTTAATCGTGGCTCACGAGGTGCCCTCAAACTCTTCGTCAAGGTACGTAGTTTCATTCATTGCTAGGATTTTTGGAACATTTTGGAAATATCCAACAAAAAAAAGAAGCAAAATTGAACATTGCAAAGTTATTATTATTTTCTGCTAGAAATTAATTTTTTTTTGTCTTTGTTAGAAAAAATAGTAGACAGTAACTATGATAAAAATATGAAACATAATAATAATAATAATAATTATAATAAAGAAATTCGTTATTTGTCATTTGAAAGAAACATTGATCGAATTTTTTTTTTAAATTTCTGTAATAATGCATAAAATTTTTCAAAATTTGTTGAACAAATTCAATTTGGAGCAACATAGTATAGGAACTTTAACAAAAAAAAAACAAGATAACTTGGATTGAATGCAAGTAACGAGAAGAAACGATAGTTTTTCATTTTTTTTGAGACTGCAACTATTGTTGGAAGAAAGAACACATTTTTTTTGTTCTTAACAATTTTTCATAGGAGATTTCGGATTTTCATCTCAAATTTAATTTATGGCAAAAAAAATCCTATTTTCAATCTTAATTAGAAAAAATGAGAAATTTCGAATTTAATTTCTATTAATTTCAATCAATATCAATTAACCAATAGACATTAAAAAAAATTTCAAGGTTTGCGAAATATTCTAAAATTAATCGTTACTCAAAAAACGCGAGACCTTCGATTTTCGAAAAATTTCGATCATTTCGAAATGAGACTTTCTTTCAGAAAAAAAAGAAAAAAAATTCTATCTTTCGTGTAATCGAACCCTGGATAATACGTTTTCTCTCATTACCTTTTTTTCTGTGGTCAGCTAACGGACAAGCCTCAAAAGGAGAGACGAAATGGTACTGGTCTTAGAAAAAGGACATGAAACGGGACACGAAAAAAAAGGATAAAAGTCGAAAAGAATAGGAAGAGAAAAAAAAATGAAGAAAAAAAAGAATAAGATGAGTCAAACCTCAGGAAAACCCCCAATTTCAACGTGTCCTTTTTGAACAATCACATTTAGGTGCTATACACTCGTTTTCGATCACATGTTCCTGCGAGTCCCTAAGATTCGAAATTTCTCCCGGAAAAGAAAGTTAGTCCCTTCCCTTAACCCTAAACACTCTTTTTTTTTGTTCCTCCACCCCCGCAACTGACTTTCCCTCGTTGTACTCGAGGTGGCAAGCCCCGATATCTCTCTCGCATTGGACTTTCCCTATTTTCAAAAAAGAACAAAAAAAAATCGCGATTCTCAATTTCTCCAAAAACTTTCTCTCTTTTTTTTAAAAGTCCAATCGCTTTCGAGACACCCTTTATTTTTGTTTTACTGTATTCGAAGAAGGTTATACCCCTAAAACATAAAAAAAAGAAAAATCTCCGCAAAATGGCAACAGAAAACTCAGAAAACAAGGAACGTCAAATTTCTAACAACTAAAATTTCATCGATTATTATTTTTTTTTTCTTTTTGAGTAGTCGTTTCCTTCCTTCGCTCGTTTTTTTTTTTTTTTTTCGTCTTTCCGGGCCACGAAATACGTTTTAGGAATCAGTCGGGGGCCCGTTCCGTCGAAAAAGGGCCCAATTGTATTTTCTTTCCTTTGAATTCGTCGAGGTAAAAAAAAAACGAGCAGCGGAGTAACCGTTTCCGTCCGTGAACGTAAGTACGTGCTTCCATTTTGTGACTCCTTCCTCCATTTCGCGCTCGAGCTTCGCTCGGCCGCCGCCGAGCGTCGCCGCGCTCGGTTTCCTCGCGCCTACGCTAACTACGCCTCGACGCGACGGTTAGTCGATTTTCGCTCGAATCGACGCGATCGGTCGATTAATTACCGGGTGGTCTATGAAAAAAAAAATAAAAATAAAATAAAAATAAAAAAAAGACGAGAAAGAAAAAAAATAGAGTTTCGCTCGTCGTCGTCGTCGTCGTCTTCGTGAAAATGATAACGATTAAGAAAATATCCTATGTAGGTACTTTACTAACAGCTTTAAGAAGATCATTTTGCGCTTTGTCTAAACCACCGGCGTGGTGCTGCTGGTGCTGCTGCAGCGCGTTTTGCTGCTCCTGCTGCATTTTCGCCTGCTTCTCGGCCTGCTGCTTCTTCATCATGTCCTGCTCCTCGCGCTCCCTGCGCGCCTGCTCGTTGATCTCCTTGACGGCCCTCAGCTCCTTTTTGAGCTTCATGCGCCGGTTCTGGAACCAGATTTTGATCTGTCGCTCCGTCAGGCAGAGGGCGTGCGCGATTTCTATTCGTCGTCGTCTGGTGAGATAATGATTGAAGTGGAACTCCTTCTCCAGCTCCAGGGTCTGAAATCGCGTATACGTTTGCCGGCCGCGGCGTCTGGGGCAGCCGTTGGGGCCTGAAACCGAAGAGAAAGGAAAAGTCAAGCCTTTTCTTGTTTTTTTTTTTTTCTTTGTCGAATGATCCCGAGAGAGAGAGAGATAGAGAGAGAGAAAAAATTGTTAATATACAGAGTGACTATTAGAAAATGGCAAAAAAAAGCGTCCAATCGTTAATGGTCACCTTGTACGTGGACGGACTCGTTGAAAATGTAAAATCGAATCGGTCATAGGAAAATTTTGAGATGTGCAAATTTTTGAAATCTCATACGAACCGTTGAGAAGATAATCGGGGTAATAACGCTGTCCACTGACAGCAGCGCCTCTAGTGCTGGCGTCAGGATGTAACTCTATATAACATAGATAAGAAACGATTTTAGCCGAGGATTCTCCAAATCGTGGCATTTTTCTTACTATCGAGTTACGTCATTTTTACTATCCTATGGCAATTTTCCAAAGAAGTCCCTTGAAACATATGAAAAATTAAAAATTGCAATTTTTTTGATGGATCAAAAAATTGCAAAAATTTAGAAAATTGCGATTTACAAGCCCCCGAGCTATATTGCAAATAAGTACCCGATAAAAAATACCTTTACCCCCTTTCCGGGGTGGTACAAAGCAACGAGTACCCACTTGGCCCCTAATTTGTACCAATTTCCCTTGATTTCAAGTGACTTCTTTATTTCATCTCGACGTTATCTTACAGTTAAAAAATTATCTTATGGTTTTTTCAAGATTTTTCATAGTAAATGTGGAGAATAATTTTGAAAATACGAGTTATCGTTCTTTCCTATGACCAAATTGATTTTTCTTTCGTTTTTTTCTTTCGAGGAATAATAAAATAGTAGAAAGGAAAGAAAACGGAATGAAAAGAAAGGTGCATTGTCCTTTTCTTTTTTTGATAAAGTCAAATCTTATCTCCTTTGTTCGTTCCATTTCACTAGAACGCCTTCGTCGGTTCTCGACGTACCGTTTCCGCGGATGGCTTTTAGTATGTTATTTATTGTAACGGCGACAATTTCCCATCCCAACAATTGCTAATAGAATAGCGAAGTTTCCCATGCATTTTCAAGGTATTTTTGACTTTTGTTTACCCGAGAAATGACTTGTCTAACCCCGTTTTTGAAATATTAATTTTTACCCCGTTTTTGGGGGAAGGGGTAGGTATGTCCAAATTTTCGACTTTCGGAAACTTTTTTTTTAAACTTCGGGAGACCCATATCCGATGTATTTTTTTCCGAGGAATCCATTTCTTTAATTGAAATTCGTGAAATCCCACGGGAAATAGGATTTTTCCCCCAAAAACCTACTTTTTTCCGACTTCCGCTGGGATTTCACTAAATTTGACATTTGGAATCGATTCTACGGGAAAAATTACCCCTAGAAATGACTTGTCCAACCCCGATTTTGAAACTTTAATTTTTACCCCATTTTTGGGGGAAGAGGTAGGTGTACCCAAATTTTTCGACTTTTGGAAACTTTTTTTTTAAACTTCGGGAGACCCATATCCGATGTATTTTTTTCCGAGGAATCCATTTTCATTGTTAAAGTTGAAAATTTCTTACGGGAAACACGATTTTTCCTCAAAAAACCTATTTTTTTCGAACTTCCGCTAGGATTTCACTAAATTTGACATTTGGAATCAATTCTACGGGAAAAATTACCCCTAGAAATGACTTGTCCAACCCCGATTTTGAAGCTTTAATTTTTACCCCTTTTTGGGGGGAAGGGGTGGCGTATGATTTTGAAATTACATATTTGCAATTGAAATTTCGTAAAACCTTTCGATTTTCGAATTTTTTTTCCTGCGACTGCATTTCAGAAATTTCTTTTTCGAAAGTGCAGAAAATTATCTCACAAATGTGTCATAAATTCCACGGGGGAGTCTTCCTCGGTTTCACGAAACCTTGAAACCCCGTAGAAATTTTTTAACTCTCTCTTCCTTTTTTAACCCCAACTTTCTCCGCGGACAAAGAAATGATTTGGAACGGTCAGTTTATTGCAGGGGTTGAGAGAAACTCGAAAAAAAAAGAAATAGAAAGGGGAAACAGAAAAGGGAACTTTCTCTCATATCTTTGAGAAAAAGAGATAGTTACCCTTTTCTTTGAAGAAGAAAAAAAAGTGGCTTTCCGTCACTAGGACGGTAGTGGTGTCATAAAAACATGGGCACGAGTGAGTACTCTTTTTTTTTCTCTACCTTTTTACGTCCCCTACGAGAACCAGGTAAGAATGGTACCTGTAAATACCGAGATCACGTCCAATAAAAGATTTATGGGGCTCCCGGCCCAAAATATTTTGACGAACCATTAAATCATTCGTTTCGGGACTTCTTACCTTTTCTCGTGGGTAATAAAAATTGATTTTAATTGATAATAAAAGTCTTTCTTTTTTTTATCTAAAATTTCTATTATTTTGGAGTCACGAAAAATTGATTAGTCGGATTTTTTTCAAATTTTGGAACAAATTGGGGCTGAATTTGGAAAAAATTTGATTGATTAATTAATTTTTGATCGAAGTGATTTTTGGGCCAATGATGGAATTTGCCTCAAAATACGAAAAAAATTCTACGAGTCCGGCAGAAGTATGCGGCGAGTCTTGACAACTATATATTTTTGCATCAATTAAAATATCGTTACGAAGAGAAAACAAAAAAAAGGAACGAGAGGAGATTGAAGTACCGGATGAAGTATAAAAGTCGCTAAATACGTATACTTTAAGAATCGAGGTAGAAAATCCAGGAGAATGCAGAGAATGCTGATATTGAATTCAGCATGGCCGTTCTCAGCAGTGCGGTCCAGAGGAAACGTGTGCATGGGATTTGCGAGTGTGTTTCCACACCCATACGTCCACACTCACATACATCCATGTATCCATATATTCATACACCCATACATTCATTCATCCATGCATGCATACACACACACATCCACGCGTTCAACTTTACACGCACAAAGGTAAAGCCATAGGACACGGACACTTGTCCCACAATGGTATTGGTAAATTCTACCACCACGTAGAGACTTTGGTACAACGTGAATGTGGCCTACACACACAGACACACACACAGGACTACGCGGATAGAGCGAGAGAGCCGTTGATGGTTTGTGCTTGAAAGGTGGTTCCGAAGGGTGGTCCATAGGGTTACCTTGGTAACCAGAAGGGAAGCCATTTCATCCTGCTGACGGCATATCACATCAGGGATGGAGCCGAGTAATCTAAAAATCCCTTGGATGCGTATACACCCCTCGGCTATGGGGGTGCAAGAATATCGTGTCACCCATTTCATCATTTATTCGCATACATCGTTATTAATTGTTTTTTTTTTTGTTTTTTTTAGTGGAAATATTTATTCCAAAATTCTACCCTGCCGAAAACAACAGAATTTCTGAGATAACGTCCAGAAGGATCCGATTGGATTCGGGTTATGTCAAGGAGGTTATGCCATTTTTGTCCGATTGCGCCATTTACGAATTATGCCACCTCGGGGTACATGTGACATCGCGGTCTCTCCATTTTTGACCCTCGAGAGTGGACACAATTGATGTCACCGATGTCCCTTCGAAGTTTCTCAACGGTCCAGGGACTTCGAATGGCCCCGGAATGTCCAAATTTCCGTAACAATATTTTTCCCACACGGGTGAGCCCTGTTACCTCCGTAAATCGTTCGGGAAGTGCTTAGAAACGGAATGAAAAATACGGACGAAGATTTCGAAACTGAATATTAATACATCTCATTGATACTCTTAAAGAAGAACTATCGTGTAATGAATATTAAGCGCGTTTTATAAATTTAAAATTGTTAAACCGTATAAGCTTGGCTATATATTTTTTTTTCTTCTCGATATCAAAGTGTGCGTGTACACACACGCGCGATCTTAGTCGATTCACATCTATGCAAATGAATGTTATCAATTAAGCAGTAATTAAGGACACACTGTTGGTTTCTTTAATTAGATATTGCTTTATCAATATTTATTATTATTACTACTTAGTTTGACCTTTGCTAATGGCTATCGTTTGACTTCATGCACGAGAAAAGAAAACTATTGACATTGGAGCGAAAAAAAGGGCAAGAAAAATCCCATTTATAAATATCAAATCAATTATTTATTGTCAATAACGAAAGAAATCGGAAGTTTGTTGGAAGTGTGCAACAATAAGAAAATATCACGGTTATTGTATGACTAATGAATATTTAGCTGCGGCAAGTGCTAATAATATTCTCCGGAGCAGTAGATTGGAGCCGCGATTGTCGTACGAGACAAAAATAAAATCGCGTTATCGCCCGTTAGTTGTCGCTGCAGGTAGAAAATCCCTACATTTGCTGACGAGAATGACGCGATGGAGGAGGGCGTTTGACGTTTAATCGCTTTTGGAGATTTACGGCGAGTGTATGTATTCCCTTCGGATGCGATTCATACTTTCCGTATCTCGGGGTGCCCCATCACCCCGGAATTGCATTATTCGGAATCGTTCGGAAGCTGTAAACTCGCCCAGTTGTGATGGAAAACCAGAGGAAGCCATTATTGTCCGCTGATGCAACGGTTGCTCTTCCACTGGTCAGAGGAAGCAAAGCCGTTGACCGAATTCGCTAAAGACACGCTAAGGACACGCTGAAGACACGCTAAGGACACGCTAATAACGCGCGAAAGAGATGTACGCGCTAGAGACACGCTAAAGACACGCTAATAACGCGCGAAAGAGATGTACGCGCTAGAGACACGCTAAAGACACGCTAAAGACACGCTAAAGACAGGCTGATAATGCGCGAAAGATATGTACGCGCTAGAGACACGCTAGGGACCTCGAAGAATGGCGCGAAGTTGGTAATAGGACATATATCGTCACCTAAATTTCGGACCAGCTTTCACGTCAATTCCCAAGCGCGTATTTTATCCGGGACGAGAGGGCGTTCGCTGTTTTTGACATTTAGCTCCGTTACCGAAGACGATTTATCGCCGCTCTAGATATCGTTTTCCGAAGGAGAGAAGCTGCTTGCTTCAGATACAGCTTTCAATGATAGAACT
Source organism: Gasteruption jaculator (assembly GCA_949825005.1). Classification (NCBI taxonomy): domain Eukaryota; kingdom Metazoa; phylum Arthropoda; class Insecta; order Hymenoptera; family Gasteruptiidae; genus Gasteruption; species Gasteruption jaculator. The sequence continues at coordinate 379,428 of OX463764.1, read as the reverse complement.
ACTTGGGGTAATGCCTCGAGAGGGTGGAGTAGTTTCGCAATAGAGTGAGACGCAGATAACGGAGAGAAAGAGATATACGCACCCAAGCAGTCAAACTTCCCCAATATCCCTAGGAGCCAGCTCACCGCGTTCGCAAGAACCGAAGGCAGATATTAAACTTAATATACGGCTGCAATTAGGAACAGGCTTTCCCTGGCTCCACCGTCACAAATACGAATCTCGCATCTTTCTCCTCCCCGTGGAGCTTTGGGCTCGTCCGTCCTCGTCTGGCTCTTATATATGCCACCAATAAACCTCGCTTCGTATCAGCCGAAACTTAATCTTCCCCAAATTGTACACTCGTCTATACAATATATACTAATTACTCGAAGCTGTCGCTGGGATACACAATCGATTGCAACGGCAAGGCGGGTTTCCATGTGGCGCTCGTACATTTTTTTCATGACAATGGATGGATCGGGAAGGGAGGGTATGGCGGTTTTATGGAAACCCCCATTAGGGGCTGCACTGATGCTTCTAAAACGATACGCTGAATTATGTGACCCCCTATTCACGCCGGGTGGGACGCTATAGCATACATTATTGCATTTGTCACAAGGGGCACGGCCCGAACGGAAAGTTTAATGCGCGGAAACGACAGAAAACAATTGGATTTTCTGACTCTCGCCATACCAGGCCCTCGCTAAAGAAGATGTTGCGAGTCATCGCAAAAAAGGGTCCAGATAAAAAAAACAATAAGCAAAGACACAAAATTCAATAACGCTTGAATTTCGAGCAAGTTATCACTGCCATTTTATTTTCCTCCTTTTGTTGTTCTTGGTCTTCTTGGTTTCTTATTCGAGCAGCAACACTATTCAAGATTCCTTCGTTCGGAAGGCATCAGTGACCCGAGACAACGATCGCAAGTATAGCAATGGGCTTGGGTCGTCGTAGTTGTTATATACCCATCGTATCTTTCCTCTTCTCCCCCTTTGGCGGGAGAACTGTCTGCATTTTTCACCGGTTTGAGATTTTATTTGCCTGCAGCTCCGCGAAATTAAGCCGTTTTGAGATATTTATGAATGGCTTTCAACCAGAAAGGGGAAGAAAGAGGAGAACAAAGGAAAGCGTAAGTTAAGGTATACCGTTTCTCTATCCTACGATCATATTTCCTATCCGAGGGCCTTCGGTTCGCGAATAAATGGGGGATCCTCTCTTTTTTCTTCTGGCCTAGGCCGGAGAATTCCCAATTTCCTTGAATAATGTGCATTTCATTTGAATAAATATTAGGTTGCAATTTATCGCGGTGTTTTAAATACCGAAGTTCGAACGAGCCAACGTTATTGAGTCAGAGTCCCACGAGTTCAGAGCCGAGGATTCTCGAGACGTCGGCTCTGGGACCATTTGCGAGACTGTAATATATGAGCGTACGCGTAACGTTATCGTCAGATTTATCGTAAGATGGAGCGAGCAATTTCGCATAAATTGTCCGCGAGGAAAGGCGATCCGTTAATTCAAGGTGCGCGCGAGCGGAATTTATATAAGAATCTTTGTCGAGATACGAAGAATGTTTTAATCGAATGTACAAATTTTCAGGAGCCACAATTTTAAACTCTCAACAGTACTGGTACTCATAATAAATGTACTGTCGGGAACCAAGATTGTGGCAGTCGACTCCGATTGGTCGAGGCCGGGCGAGCGCTCCCCTGATTGGTCAAGTACTCGCCAATCCCGCTTTAACTTCACACCCCCATTGCCAACTTTTCAGCTCCCGACGGTACTCGGCTAAGTCGATGTTCGTCCCGCTGCGGAGACGTACGGGATAAATGTATAAACATACATTAGCGATAAAATAGTGCGCACACTATTACGCTAAAATACAGAAATCCAAATCCCTGCAGAAACGAAGGACACGCTACGTCCGAGCGTCCATCACCGGCGCAATGGACTTAAATCCTGATTGGTTGGACAGCTCATTGGATAGCGCGTGCATGTGTGCGAAAAGAGAATGTGTATTTATGTGTACACGTATATTAAATGGGTTTCCGTGTATTAGTTCGTTTGTGTTAGCCATACATATAAGTATACACCACAACAGGTAGGATATATACGAGGGTAGAGGCGCTGCGTATATCGGCTCGGTAATAAAGGATTCCGACAAGGATGGATGGTAAGAGGGGAAAAAGAGGGAGGGAATGGGGAAAGGGAGAGATCCCCATTGTTCCCAGTGGAACCCGAACGCCATCCATAAGAGGATGGGGTGCCTCCCATTATCCATGCCGTATCTCTACTCACACTTGTGCAACGATACATTATTTCGAAATCCCTTTAAACGCGCGTGTGTGTGCGTGTGTGTGACAACATACAGTTTATAGTAGTTAGTTTATCCACACGCAACACGTTCGCAGCGTGTTCTATGGGGCGGGCGGTACCTTTCACAATGTCTAATGGTACCTATATGGCGGCCGAACTACAGACATTCTTTGCAATAAGCTCTAATCTCCCGCGAAATTGTAAAGTCTGCCTGGAATTTATTCCGCAGTCGGTATCGAGAATCCTGCGGACTCCCATTCCTCTTTCGCGATATAGGGTTTTTTTTATGGGGACCTGGGGTACACGTATTTCATTTATCAATAATTTATCCCCATGAATTTCGCGTCAGCATTTTCGAGACATCGGTATTTCCTTAAAAAAATCGCAGCGAATGTAACAAACAATAACGAAACCCTAGAAAAGCCCTAACAATTGTCCCCAAAAAGACCATACGCCAGAATTCCCAGACGTCCTCGGTGCCTAATTAAATGAAACTCGCTGAAATTAACGTCTAGCTCGAGCGGCACGGAACAAAGGAGAATCCTCACTACCTACTCACGGGCGTAAATTAATACCATGCACTTTCTCTAAGATTTCTCACTTCGCGTCAACATAAAGCTCTCGGCAAGTTGCCAAATCTAAATGTAATCCTGTTTGAAGAAGCCTGGATTAAAATTTCATTTTGCATTAAACTGTGACACACTTGCATTTTTTTTATCTATCCGGAAAGGACCAAATTACAGCTTCAAATTGTTTCTCGGATAATAATATAACTGTGTGTGTCCCCAAAGTAGTCGTTACACGTAACGAATCTGTCGACGAAGTAAGCCACGCCCACGGGTCGCTGCCATTGGCTGCCGCGGCGGTGAGTGTTCGCCTCAAGTTCGCGCGCGGTGGAGACTCGCCTTTAGGCTCTACATTTTTTTACGTATCTTAAATTTCGCGCGGAAAGTGTCAGCCTTAAGTGTCAAAAGGTTTAGAAATCGAGTATATATACACATACCATAAAATTTCGAATACATCCGAGTACCTAAACCCCCTCATTCGTGAGATTCTAATTACGTCTCTTTTTAAAGCTGTCTCTTTCTCTCGCTCTTTCGGGACCATATTTTCCAGCATCCTTGGTGTAGTTACATACCACCATGTCTCGACGTCCTAATAAAAGTCGTAGTAGCAGCAATAATGCCGCTGGGGTCGCTGCTTTGTCGCGTTTAGGTATGGGCAATGTACACATCAGAGAGGCAGCCTTTGTAGGATTTTATTCGGCCCGGAAATAAAATGCAGGGTTCGCCCAAAGCTAACAAATAGTACTAGAAGTTACTAGACAATAACTAAAAAAATATCTAAATTATTCCGAACAGATGTACTACAAGTGTCCCAATCGTCCGAAACTCAGAATTTCAGTGTCACCAGTGTTGGACAAGGACAAAAGACAATTTCGGACAGAGGCTGCTTCCTGATTGTTACATAACCTATTGTATTCAAATATACCCACATTTTATGGGCCTCCCGTAATTGCTATAAAATTTCATTAGCGATGAGCGTAATGAAGTAGAAGTTTATGATGCTCCGGCATTGATGGACGCTTGATGTCCAACTAATTGCGCGCTGTGCAGAGGTTAACTGCATTTTTAATGTGTTTATGTCGAAGAACGACTTAGCGTTTATTGCAAGCCAGTTATGCGTCTCCTCGCGCACCGGGAATGCGATGCACCTACACCCAGGCCTTGACTGGCTCGAATTTGGGCCTCGGCCATCGACGGCCGCTACCTCCAATGACGCATCCCGAATCTTTAGAAAAACATAAATTTTCGGAGATATCGGTTACTCGTTAAATTGTCCTAATATCAAGAGTGGTCGTATTGGTAAAGATATCCCACGAGCTAACGATACGTTTTGATATAAGTTACAGCGAATAAACAAATTAAGTAGCCACATAACGTAACCTCACGTTTACATTGCGATAGAAGCGATTCAACAGAAAGGTAATAGCTGTTTGGCCAATATGTACATTCGCACCAGGAGGGCTGCTATGCAACGTTTCTCCGTACAACGCTCAGATAGAACGTGTAGTCATGTACTTACACGTATACATACATCAATCGGATAAAAGTACTAAACGTGTCGAGGAAGTAAACACATTTTAGCCATCTATCGACCAGAATCTGAGGTAGATTCTACTGGAATGTAAATAGTCTCTATCTGAAGAGGACACGGAATATGAAGTGTGTTGGGTCTAGCAAAACTCCAGCTTCAATTTGAAATTGTCGCAATCCCCCATTTTTAGAAACAACAAAACCCTAGCGCTGATTTGGGATTTTTGCAGCCCCCAATTTTTGAAAATAGCATGACCTCAGCCTGCGAATGGAAATATACCAAATCGTGGCTAAACAAGGAATATGCGGATTTCGAGCAGAAGAAATGGCGACTTTAGAGCGAAATGCCAGTGTATAACAAGAAAGAACAAACTCTAACGGAAAGATAAGAAGATATAGTAACAGGAAGGAATGGTTAGAAGGACATAAATGAGTACAAGGGTGCGTCCTAACTGTACCGTACCTCCGCCATACTTTACAAGATCTACTGCCTCCACTGATACTAGCATCCCACTAATATCGTAAAGCCGCAACGTGCTCTGATTAAACATTAGGTGGGGTTCTATCGCTTCTATATGTACACACCTACGTAATGGAAGCCTATTGGTTGCTTTTCTTGCAGCTTCTTAATTATTTTCACCCGTAAATCGGGGCCAATAAAAATAAACAAAAACGCGTGGAGAGAAGTTTGTTCCCGCGCATCGGCCTTGGAGCCTACTCGCGCAGAGTCACGCGGAGTGGGGGTGAGGGAGAGATTGTTATAGAGAGGCGCTACCGTGCGTAAATATGACGCAAATGGGCAAAAGTCAGAAACTGGAATATTTAACGTTACTTTGCTCTATCCGACGACAGCAGTAATGACGTCCCACGAGTGGGTACAGGTTGAACCAAAAAAAAAAGAAAAAAATTCATAATTAAATATGACAGCAATTCCTTTATCGAAAAATGAGCAATTTTTCTTGATAATTCGGGCAATTCGTATTATAATGTCTAGCAAGACGATCGTGGAAAGCATATATTATGTAAAAATGTTCGATCACGCACGGTTTTCTGAAATCCCTGGCCATTGTACCTTTCTTCCTTCCTTCGGATGACTACCGTACTGCGTGTCCAATATATTCTTTGAGGAATTTTTTCCTCATAATTAGTCTTCCAACCTAGATTTTAATTTGTGTGGTGTGTCATACATCAAAAGTACCGCTCAAAGTTCATGGAAGACACTATCGTTTTTATTCCAAAAATTTCTATTTTTTAAAAAAAGAACCACAAGGAGACAACTTACAATAAATTAATAATTGCGATTTTTAAATTAATTTTTTTTGGTATTTTTAATTTTTAATTCGTGGAATTGATAACATAAATTTTGAAAAAAAAAATTATGGGGAGCCCAAAAATTCCAACATATTTTTTTTATTGTTATTTCGAAATACTACTAATTGTACGATAATAAAATAAAAATACGACAGTTTAAAAATTGGATGTCGTTTTGTTTAAAGGGCCAAGACAGGAAATACTGGAAATTAGAATTAGGGGAAGTAATTAGAGAAGCATCAAAAATTGTTTCCGTAAGAAACAACATTATGCATGTGTATGTGTACTCGGTAAGAAAGTAGTTAATAGAAGATTATCTTTGCGTGCCATCCTAAACGGCAAAGCGTCTATTTAGGTTTAAAAAATGTCTTCTTGGCACATATGTTTTACCTTGAACTCAATAAAGACATTAGGGGCCATCAAACGTAATTGAACTCGAATCGTTACCATTTTCGACCTCGTTAGATTCATCCGACACGAATTGTCATTATGGTGAGAATTCTGGGACCCAAAATGGACCTCCAACGGGACAAAAGGGCCGAGGGGCCGCAATTTCAAATTTCAAATTTCGTGCGCAGATTTTTTATCCTAGACAGCGCCCTCTAATGGGACCTAACTGAACCACCCTCGCCCCACGTTTTATCTTCTATATCTAAAATTCCAAAAAAAATTTCGTACCTAAAATAACATCTAATTGGTCAAACCCTAGTGACATTTATTGTCCGAGACGGAGAACCCACAGAAATTCGGAAAAAAAGCGGAAAAAATACCTGGTCCGGAATTTTCGACTTTGGACACACCACACGCGCGGATCCCAAACAAAGGCTATCCTCGACGCATGCGCTCGGGTCTCGCTCGACTCGGTAACGATTCCACCCCCTTTTCCTAACCTGACCCTCAACAACTTCCCCAGTTTTCCACCCTCTAAAGCTTCTCTTTTCACCCTTCATGAAACGCTGGCTTTCGTTCTATCTGTAGCCGCCTCTCTCTCTCTCTTTGTTCATCCTCAACGTCACACCACGAAATCGGTTGCTCATGCACACGACGTGTCTGGAAAACTGCACAGTGGATATCCCGCACTACCACTACCACTACCACCGCGTACCGCCATCCCTTGCCTCCCTATCTCGCCCTTTTTCTCTCTTTCAGCACGTATAGGTACGAACATACAACCGGTAAGACTCCATGGGACGGTACAAAAGCTGGAAATGGAGCCTTTAGTTTTTATCGTGGGATAAAAGTCGTGATAAGCTACATCAGGGCTGTACACATGAAAAACTGTGCCCACGCTTTACTTTACTTTACTTTACTTTACGTTGGCTGCTCCTCCGTCTCGCTCCCCATATGTATGATACAAACATCACATTACTACGTTCAACTCGTATATTTACATACGCGCGCACATACACGGAGACAGCCATTACCGAGTCGCACAAGGGCTGTGACGCCCGAGATAAGTGAGGGACTTACTCCCTCCCGATTCTGGACGCACGACTCGTGGGTAGCCGTACAAATAGCCGTTACTCGAAATTTCGACTATCCCACAAAGATGAGAGACACTTACGCTAGTGGCATTTGCATTGGAATTTATGGCACCTTTAACATCTTTTTTATTGTATCTGATATCATTCTATTGAGGCTCACCCACGGAAAAGTGTACTTTGATGTCTCTTTTACGTGTAATCCCGTTTCGAGCTAGGGTTTTGCTGGAGTTTTGCTGGAGTTCGAGCCGAGTGACGGGAGCGCACTTTTTGGCCAATCCGGCATTCGACAGCCGAGGACTACAAATTGCGCCAACCAGCGCCGTGACGCTAATTGCAAAGTGTCACTTGGACTCGCACTGGCGACGCTCATCGAATTATTCCGGGCGGGTTGGCTCACTCGTGGGTGCCTAAACGCAACCGCTAACTCCCCAAACGATCAGCCAGATAAGGAAGGCGGGTTCCTTTAATGTCGGGGCAACGCTAGAGATCGAATCGACTTGGAAAAAGGTATAGGGCAATACACGGGAAGGTTAAGAAACGCGTTAACGATATTGTTTGATGGCTCTCGTTGACAAAAGTCGAACCCAGAGCGAGGGAAGGCACAGGCCAGGGGACGGGAATTGCTAGAGGGAACTGCGCTAACTCCCTATCCCGTATTGGCGGGCATCTTCGGTGTGTAGATTACATGGGATCCCCTTGGAGCAGGAAAATCACCCTATAGAAAAAGAAAGGGTGCTCCGTGCAAGCCCGTGTCTCTGTCCCTCCCTTCCTTTCTCCGAGTCACTTTTGCTGCTTTCCCCGTCTGGCTAAAAGTCTATATCGCGCACCGTCAAACTTGCCCGAATTGCTCGTAGCCGTGTTATGCAAACGGTCACATTTGTTACGATAGTACTCGCTAGGGGGTCGTTCCGTGCTACCATGTCGTGCTATGGTGCCGTAGCAGGATAGTTATGCCACTGCCGGTCCGGGCACAGTCTTGAGCGAGAGGGAGAGAGAGGCCACTGGAAATGCACTGGTCACGGAGAGAGACAGAACGAGTGCCACTATCATAGAAAGACCCAACGGTATTATGCAACTTTAGGTTAGATCGTATTCAGCTTGCCAGCATTTTGCCAGCATTTCTAGCTCGGCCAAGTCTTTCTCCTTTCGCGTCTCTTTATTTTTGCACCATTTTTCTCCATATCTCTTGCCTGGGTTTGCCCCTGGATCGTCCAAATTTCTCGCTTCTGAAGTTTCCATATTTGACTCTCGAGCGTTTTGGCTGCAGTTGTTGCACCTAATCTATGCAGGTCCAGGTCCCCGCGTAGGATCACCAAAAATTTGTGCACCCTGTTTTTTTTCAGCACTCCAATCGTGGTTCCAGCTCTGGACCCATTTCGGTCCATGTCTATTTACATCCCGGCGGTCGCTGACTGCCGATGGACACCATTTGCAGAGGTCGCCGTGGTCGTTTCCTTTAGCCCACATCGTTATTTCCAGCATTAAAACGTCCGAGATAGTTTCACGTTACATCGAGGAGCCAACGATTGATTTATAACTTTTTACAAGTGCACGCACAAGATCATAAAGATCGCCTGCATCCATGTTTTCTTCCGCGCTAATGCATCGCCAGGGATTTTATGACTATTGGTTGGCTTTGGCTCGGACTTCCTATCTTCTATTTTCAGACGGAGAAAACAAAAGCCGAGAGAAAGTGCTCTTTCCCGTGGTTATAATTAAATCCGATATATTCGAGACATTCGCGGTGAACCTTCCCTTCGGGCCATGCCGCGTACGACAAATGCGAATGTGCATACCCTTGCGACCCACGCGGCACGTTTAGGGAGTCACGAAAAAAACTATTTATATTTTTTTTACATTCCGAAATTGCATTTACGTCGTATATAAATGCATCACACGCACACACACACACGCGCGATATTTAGGTTTAATATTTTTTTATCGCTTGTTATTAATACCTGACGAAGATAATGCGATACATGACACATCATTCCGTTTTCTCTAAACGAAACCGTGATACGGCGGTTGAAATCTTTTAAGTTTGTTTACACTAACAATCATTATCACGAGGACTCGTTATTAGACGCTATAATGATTTTATATGTAACGTAATCACCTCCGTTACTCGTAATCTCATATGTCTCTTAATGTCCGAGACTAAACAACTTAGTAAATCCTACGAATTTTTTTTTAAGAATATTCTCTACGCTCCATTCCTAAGCTTTTTGCCATCAAACCCTTGGACAATTTTCCCTGAAATTTTTTTACCTCCAAAACGCCCTCTTCCGACTGATACTTTCCACGCGAAAATTAAATATGACAATTTTGCTGAAAATTTGGTTGATGCGAGTACTGTCGGGAGCAGAAAAGTTGGCAGTGGGCGGTACCAGCGAGCGTTCGGCCAATAAGGGGGACTTTCGCGCGTCGGGGGAGTGGCCGCGAGCGACGGCGACCAATCAGAGCCGACTGCCAACTTCTCTTCTCCCGACAGTACATTTATGTAGCTTAAATTTCACGGTGTTTCGTCACCGACGGCTTCCTCCAACGCTCCCCAAGGAAACGGTTGCTCACTAAATTCGTTTCCTTAAAATATTCCATGGTCTTCCATGAATATTAATATGGAATCCCATGGCCAACTTAACACGATAAAGTTATCCATGAAATAACAATAATCATCGTCATCATTTCTCGGATGTAAACCTTAGACTTAACTCGTGTAGCGATTTGAGTAACACAGAAACGACGTGGCCGCTATTTTTATGGTGTATGTTTTCAAGCATGGCGTTTATACACGCTTCCCCATATACGTATATACACGAAGCTGACTTATGTGGACGCACGCGTAATCAGACATCCTTAAAATAAGAATTCAGGCTCGGGATGGTTTTTAAAGGACGTAACTTGGGTATCCCGAGGAATCGAGGATACGCCCTTCTGGCTCTCACCTCGGGTGAACGTGCACACACATATGCATACGTTCATCAATTTTCATGCTGTTGCACCGCCTTTGGTATGGGTTCGCTCGTACGGTTGCGAAGAAAGAAAACGTGCATCGGCATCTCCAGTCCAAGGAGACCTTCTACGAAGATAATACTGACGGAATAATTACAGTAAATTGGCAAGCAGTGTAATAATTACCTTGCATACAGCCCACAGAGGTTCTGCATACATATGCACATGTTGCGCATGTTTATGTATATTTTTTTTCCCCGGTTTACCTGAAAATCATTTTTCATAATTTCATTTTCCCCTCTTATATGCTGATTGCCATTGTTTTAACTTTCAAAACGGGCTTTCAGAAAAATTATAAACTCAAATTGCGTTTATGGTGGAACCCCCCTGATGGTATTTTTTTTTCTCGGTGCAATTAATGAAAAAAATATATATATATCGCAGTGTATTTTAATTTCGTTCCCTGACGGTAGAAATATTATTATTCTCAATTTATAAAATAATCTAAAATTTAGTTAACCCATTTTTTAATACGTTCGAGGCCTGAACCTTCGATTCGGGCCGTGCCCTTTATCGTAAATGCGATAATGTATGCCCTGGCGACCCACATGGCGTGAATAGGAAGTCACAAAAATTTAGCGTGTCCATTTAGCGTGTACGAAATAGCGATTAAAATTTGTTCATTGAAAATCGAAATTCAGGGGATGCGGAGAATTTTCCAAAAATTTTCGAGAAATAGAAAATTTCCTTTTTTCCCCAATGTCTTGTTACACTCGGATGGAAAAAATTTTTGGGGAATAAAATATGACTATTATTACGAAGGGCTCGATTCCCGAGGGGATATGACATCCGATACCTTATTGGAAAAAAAAATATTTCGAAATATGCGTAGTGTGTTCGCTTTGATAAAAAAAAAATAACCATACAAACTTTACTAAGATTTATGTATAAAAACGAGGGAGGAATACATTAAGCCGTCCTTTTTTCCTCCCGTTTCGTAGGAATATTTTTTAACGCAATAAATACACATTTCTCTCTATCTTTTCGTGTATTGCATAAAGAGACCGAGGAGGCACCGTAACTTTTTAGTGACATTAGAAAGTTTCTTCCTTTTTTTTTTCGTCGCCCAAGAAAAAAAAGGATAAACTTTCTCCGCTTTAACCCTCTTCTTTCTCTTCCGGTAAGTTCCAACTTTCTCTTTACCCTTTGTTAATGTTTGTATGGTTTTCGGGTACCTTCGCGGCAATAAAGTAGTAACTTTTACCTGATAGTTTTCCTTGGGGTAAAAAAATAGGGAGGGGGATGTTCCGGAGAAAAAGAAGAAGCGACGTTCGTAAATCAAAGGAAAGGTAATTTCTTCGACAATGAAAAAAAAATAAAATAAAGGCTTTAAAATTTTTTTTTTCTTCAATAATATTTCAGCGAAAATATTCAAGGTCAAAAAATTGTCCTGCACATTTTATTTATTTTTTATAAATAAAAAAAACTGATACAATTTTTTTTCTGGGCGAGAAAATTAAAAATCAAGGAATTTAGAGAAAATTAATATAATAATAATAATAATAATTTTGATCATTTTTGACTACCCCCTAACTGAGCCAATTAAGGTAACCCTTTCGAATACTCCCGCGGTAATTCGATCGTCCGAGGGAGGGCGCTGCCTCGGACAGGATCCCGCGAGATTCAAATTCCCTAAAATCGCATCCACTTAAATCCCAAGTAATTGCAATTGCGATATTGCCATTTTACCGCACAAAAGGAGGAACACGGTCACGGAAATGGTCCCTATCGAGAGAAAAAAATGAACGGACGAATTTCGTGTGTTTTAGGACACGCGTAGTCGGGGAATACCGATACATTTTAATGATTTTTTAATGGCGCGGGCATATATGGTGGGTTCGGCACGCGACAAAAGTAGGGGCACCACTATAACTGTTGGGGTACCATAGAATAGCAGTAGACTGCCGTATGACCATAAAATAAGCGTTTGGGGTGGCGCAGGCGGAGGCAAACCTGGCAGCACATAAACACTTATATAACGGCAATTAAACTGCTTTTAAGACCCATAAAACTGCAGTTTCAATAATCTCTGTGACAACACGATTCTGACCTGATCCATTCGAAAGAGTCTTCCTCGAAAGCGCGTCTTTCTTGACTTTAAGCGTGTCCGTAATGGATTGTCCGCCAGGGGCGCTAGGGGTTTCGAATTTTTCCCCGAATCCACATTTTTTTTAAAAAAATCATTTTTTTCCAATTTCGAAGCAGCGAAACGGGGACGGGGAATCGATCCGGTACGATTCTATTTAAAACCGCGGTTCAATGAGACTTTTTAGCGGAAGGTGTTTAAATTCCGCAGTCACTGAGCTCCCATAAATATCGAAAAAAGGGGAAAGACACAGTCTTGACATACTTTTTAAACGTTTGGCAGAGTACCAGGGAGTCCTCCTTTTTTTAGCATCGTGAGAAACCCTGTGGGTATTTTCGAACTCTCGCGGGTCACTGACACCCCGAGATCGCGAGACAAATGATGACTCAAAGACAATGACAAATTGTCCGGGAGGATATTTATTTATTATTTCAAATTCCTCGATTTTATTTTTTTTTTGAATCAACCTTTAATGGGCCCCGTCTTGGCCCATAAGAATAAATAATGAAAAATAATTTACGCTCAACCGCATATTTATGACCAGTTAATGCAGCGTCGATTTTTCGAAAAGGAAGAAACCCAGCCAAGGAGGGAAGGGACCAAATAAAACAAGGATGGAAATTTGGAAGATGGTTTCTGTCCAGGGTTGCAAGGGATAATACCTGCTATATCGAACAGCAGGATGTGCTGGTATACTGCTGCTGGCAGCCATCATCGAATGCTAATGAGGGGTTGGCCCGTTTGTGTTTCAACCTAGGAGAGGATTTCAGCCTGGATTGGCCTGATTATAAATTACAACATTATCCGTTTCGTCTCTCTGTCTTTTTTTCCTTTCTTCTTTCTTTTTTGGGGTGGGTGTTCGGTCATTGGTTAACCCCCTGGAAATACATACATGTATGGGTGCATATATATCTTCCTTCATCCGTCGGAGAGTCGTCCTGGAATCGATACAGGACGGCAGAGTTACGATTTTTCTTGTGCCCAAAAAAGAAAAAAAAATGGGTGATATTAGGAGGTCCTTCTGGACGTGCCAAGAATTTTCGTGATACGGGGAAACGACGATAATAACAAAAAAAATGCGTCGAAAGAAGAGGGAAGATCCTCAACGATTTTCCCCGAGAATTGAGGAGGAAGAAATCCTAAATATCCAATTGCCTGATGTTTATGATTTTGTAAATTGGCGTCGTGCTTTTGTAAATTCGGTGTGATGGGGCCTTTAGTCTCGTACATGATTTCGTTGATGGGGAAATTCTAGGGACAATTGATGTCTCAATTTCCATGGAATTTTCGTTCCTTTTCGTTTTTGTTTCCAGAATTGCCAAAGGACGCTGAGACTTTGGCCACACCGAGTCCCAGAATTGGGCCCACGGCACAATAAGGCTGATTCACCCCCCAAACTTCGCTCCGTGAACGCACAAATTTTGTACGGATACAAAATTTCGATGTGATTTGCATTTCAGATGCTAAATGGTTTCACGGGGAGCCGTACTTTTTGTTACCATGGGGGTATTTAGTTTATAATTACGGAGGATTTGTGTTTCCTTGTACGTCAACTTTGCATTTATATTGCTTATTTGGAATCGACTTTAGAGATTTTCCATAATGGATAAGAACACGGCCAATAAGGTGGGATGAAAGGGAAAGCCTATACACAAAGGTACAGAAATGACGGTGAAGGGGAGAGAGACCACTGTAGCATGTAACGAAGGCTCGTAAAGTCATTATGCCCTTCTTTTATACGCTTTTATTCCACCACACCCGATTTTTATTTGTAGCTCCTCCGTCGGTTGCAATTTTCTTGCCTCGCACCTCACTCGGCTCAGGGTTTGACGGTCAAAAGACAAGGACCAGGCAAAACCGGCGGACACCGAACCCCCGAACCTCGGGTTCGAATCCCATCGCATCCAAAAATGGCTCCACCGTCTTGGATTTGCTTTGGGCCAATCAAAGACGCCACGTCAAAGCGTCCGATTCCGTCGTTTCGCTCCAAAATATTGTTGGGAGGCCATTAAATCCTCGGACTACGGTATGACGTCACGACCCCACACCGGAACCGTAACAAACAGCGAAGAAACGATCAAGAGCCGTAAAACGCTATTGGCGGACCCGCATGGCCATGGAATTGTGGCCCAAGTTTCAATCGGCCCGATAAGAGATGCGGTAGCGTTGCGAGCGTGCCTCCCATTGGTCTCGCGGTATCGTCTTCGCTTGCCGAAGACGAGCGTGAAATCATGGAAGTCTTCGTCAACACTTGGCGAATGTAAACAAAGTGCTTGATAAAAATAGCGTGGAATCTTAATTATATCTAATCATCGCTTAAGCGTGGCATTGTTGCGGTGCCGCTAAAGTATACAGGTACTGCTATAAAAGATAGGTTAGGGACATATCCCTGCGAGTTGCTTTATCACAACGACGACAGGTATAGCTCGAACCGTGCAAACGTCCCTCTTGCATGTCTAACCTGCATAAGTACCCGAAGGTACTCGTGATGCAAGAACCTCTCTACTCATTTTATGATGAACACCATGTAAACGAACTCGTAAAAATCTAATTCCAAAACTTACTTAATTTTTTTTCTCTCTCTTTCTTTAACAATACAAGTACAATTATAATAAAACAAATTGAAGTAACGCAAATATAAATTACGAGTGACTCAATTTTTATATTAAATAATAATGTTATTTTAATAATTCGGGGGCTGCTTTCTTTATTTTACAAAAATCTTTCCAAATGATTTTAATATTTAATTAAATACCTTTTTTATCATTTTCCTTTAAAATATGGTACTCGTACCCTCGCTCCTTCTATTTTTTATGCAAACCCCAGTTGCATGATCGCTATCGTCAAATCTTGACACCTCCCGACCCAACTCCATTTGCCATTTTCTTGGTTGCAATTATAATTCACCCGTGAATGGGCCAAAGATGCAAAGTGACGTCATAAATACTGGAAAAATTAGCCCCCCACCCCCTAGTGCCTTAAAACCAGGGATTTAGTACCTCGGGTATGGGGTTAGAAAGTGCCTGAATCGTTCCGTCGCGGGACAAAGATTTTTCAGACGCTCAACGTTTGTGGTCACGCCAAAAATCTGGAGAAAGCGGAGAAAGTCCCTTCGAACCATGAATCGTCTTCGTGGATGCGACAAAATCCCGGCAAAACCCTGGATATGCGCTACCGCCATAGAAATTTGGACACGTCCGTTGACTGTCCAGAAAATAACAGACCGTCAATTGGATTTTGACGTTTTGGAAACTTTTACCGAAACCAATTACTAATTTTGCGAGCGAGGACCCGCAGCCATTTTGCGAAGGTCACGTGACATCAGATTTATGGACAATTTCGTATCAAACGCGAGGTACCCGAGATTCCAAGGAACTCGGAGCCCATGGACCTCTTGGAAGCTGACAATTCTTTGGAGGATTAAATTCTTTCGGAGATTTTCCAGCTTCGGTATCACGGCGACGTAGAAATATGGCAGCCACATGTGCCATGAAATGCTGCTACGACGGACGGCTCGGTTACGAGTGTCTTTTTGTCAAGGCTCCGAACTCCCACACGAGCATCTTTTCATGTATTTATTTTTTTTATTATTTATTCCCAATTCGAATAATCAATTGCCTTTTAAAAATTATTTATATCGTTACAAATTATTTTATAAATTATTATCTCGGTTTAGGTAATAATCTCGAAAAAGAAAATTTAAATTATTTATTTATATATGTCTTTTGTCCGTCCCCGAATTTATTAAAAAACAGAGACATCGTTTGTTAACCATCAGTAATTTTTTTTATTGTTAAACCGTGATTCAATTTTTGTGACCGAATTTATCTCGACTCGTCTGTGGATGTTGTTGTCTCGAATTGTCTTGCTTGGGAATCGGACAAGAAGGTGGGAACGGTACCGAGGAGGATGACTATTGCCGCAATAATTCATTATTATTGCTACTTTTAGTGAATCGTAATGAATTTTCGATAATAAAAGAAGAATTATAGGTGTGTTCCATGTTAATTTACGAAAATAAATGACGCGACTTTTTTAAGTGACAAGATTAGAATAAAAGTGAAAATAATGTTTGCAATAAAAATCCAGTTTATGTACTCACCGCAAACGACTCTGTCGAATGGATTTATCCAATCTGCAAAAAAGAAAGAAATACGACATGTCATCATTTTTGTCCGGGTTCTCGTTTTCAAAGAAACAACCACACATGCTTCAAAAAAGAAAAGAAACAAATTTCGTTCAAGCACCATCAATTGCAAATTCATTCTCAAAATTATATTGTCTTCCTTTTTTATAGGAAATTCCTCGAGTTTTCTCGTATTCCCAAAAATCCCTAGAAATTTCCCAAATCTAATTACAAGCTCTCGTAACAAAAAATTCAGAAATTTGGGACAATTTACACGATATAAAAAATATTTTGTTGTCTTGCACCTTAAAAAAATATGGATCCAAGAACATTTTACCAAATTTGGTTACCAAGCCAATGACAAAATTGCTCAAACAAAATTGTTATTGTTATGGAACTAATTTTATTTTATTTTTTTTTAATTAGACTAATTTTAATATAAGGAATTTTTTTTCGGAGTAGGAACTAATTTTTCATGCAGACAAGACTTGTCCATCAAAACCATGCACATTGACAACATCTTGAGCCTTGCAACGGGATGACAAAAAATTAAATTTGGTCAGGGAACTTAGAAAATTCCAAATTTGAGGCAAAATAAAATGAGATTTTGTCAAGGGAGATCTGAGATTTTGATTGCACTCGAGATGAAGTTGCATCCGTAAGAATTGTCCGCGCGGTTAAGTTGCATTGTCCGAAAATGCACTTCGATAAGATTGTGCAAATTTGTGGGCACCGTTTGATGCCCACAAATGGACCATGCGGACCGAGTCGATGAGACTCACAAATTTCCTTCCCCGCCTGAGCTGCATTCCCTGCGTTGCATTTTTCAATGTCGCATCGTGCATTTTTCTGGAACTTTATCGCGCTTATAAAACAGCGGACAGGCTAATCTTGTTGCCATGTGGAATTCATTTGACGCGAAACCCCCGAGTCTTCGCGTGCATTCATATTTATAAATTATTTCAAGTAATGAAGATCGGATCAATGAAGCGTTTCACGAAGTATCATTTCCAAGGGAAAAGAGGCTCGTTATTTACATTGCACCGACGTACAAATTATTACGTTGATACCAAGCATTCCCTGTTTCATGACAAATCTTGCACTCGCCTCTTTGGAATTCACATAAAATCTGAATTTCTCCCGAAGTTTTTCCAAAAAAAAGGGGGGGGGATCATCTTTCACACTAAGTGTGAGCTTGATTGGGCCCTAACTTCTTGGCGCCAAATTTAAATAAAAAAAGGAAATTTCACTGGACTCAAAATTTCTCGCTATGACCAATTTTGAGCGATAAAAAAGCGAAATACAAATTGATAGCGTTTACAATTATCACACCAAGCAAGGAATAAAATTTATTTTCTAACTAATGGGTCATTCAATACGTCACAAGTTCATTTACAAACGACATCGAAGCTCTTCTAATTTTTTTTTTCAATACTAATTGCGTACTAATTCCTATACACACTCGACATTTAATAATCGTCATCGAAAGTTAATTTGCAACAAATAATAAAAAATTGATGAAGAAAGAAAAAAATTTCAGACTGGAAATTGGCCTACAAAATAATTTGTTCAGTCTCGAAGATGGAAAATAAAATCTCACAACAACAACAACAACAACAGCCATTATCAATTACTTAATTACTGATTTAACTGCCAATTGTTTCACAAAGATCACATTTATGAATATAAAGAGGGTCTATACAGCTACACACATACACAGTACACGTATGTACTGGCCATAAAAGAATGAGTAAAAAGATAAGACATTTTATGGTCTCTTGGAATAGGAAATGAAGATTCAACTGAGCGTCAAATATATTCAACAAGGCTATCCCAGAAATCTACTCCGTTTACGTCGCTTCCTAACGCGAAAGGCACTTTTTCTCTGCCCCGCAATTACCAGGAATTAATTACAAGAAAAATAATGCACCAAATGTGCAAGGGACCGTCGGTTACGAGTCGCGCCATGGGGCTGGAGTCAACCCGATCGTCTCGGATCCCGTCCGACGGGGTCGCACCGGGTTGCGTTACCGTCCCGTCGGCGGAGCTCGAGCAAAGTGCCATTTCGGAGGATCATTTCGCGTTGGTTCGGGTTCAGAAACATCGAAAGCCAAGTAGTCATGCATCAAACAACAACAATCTCATCGCCCCCGGAGCCGTTTGTTGGAAAATGGTAACTTACCGGTGAGTGCCATCCATGGATATCGCGGGATGTCCGGTAACCCCGATTGGCCCGTGGTGGGCTGCTGACAGGAGGCCAGAGGATCGACGACGGCTGATGCGGCCGCCGCTTGATGATAAAACTGAGCGGCAGCGGCCATGGAAGCCGACGCCGCGGATGCCACGGACGAAGCGGATGCGGAGGACACTAGACTACCCGGCGTGGCCCCGTTCTGGTGGTGATGATGGCCCAGGGTGTAGTTCACCATGGGGTCGGAACTCGTCGGGGCCACGTTGGTCGGGAGACTGGGGGTGTAACGGCAGGTCTTGTCGTTGGCCGTGGCGGCGTCGACGGCAGCCGCCGCTGCGAGGGCCGCGCTGGAGGCCGCCGTTGAGCCGAAACCGGGCACCATGCTCGAGGTGGCCCCGAAAGCCGCGGCCGCCGCTTGCTGGTGATGGTGCGCCGCGGCCGCCGAAACGTAGGGATACATGGCGGAGGTTGAGCTACTGCGGGCCGCCGGTGACGTGGAGGCCGAACTACCCGAATGCTGCGAGCTCGAGCCCGTCGGACTTGGAGAATTGTGCTGAGCGTAGTTACCAGCGGCGGCTGCGACCGCTGCCGCGGAGAAGTTCGACTCTAGACTCGCGGACGCCGGGGACGAGGAACACGCTTGTACGGAGCTGGGACTTGCACTGCTGAACAATTGCTGATGATGAAATTGCTGGTGATACTTCGGTAGCATACTATCGATTATGAATTTCGAACTCATATCGTTGCCCAAGCGAAGAACCACGCGCGAGGAGTCAACACCCGCACTGGTATGGCCTCGTGTGCCGCGGGATCCTCATCTCCTTGTGCGCGATACGACCGACGCTCCTCGTTGCGCCCCGTCAAGGAAAAATGCCGATATCCACCGTAATTGACACCACCCTGTCGCTAGGCCTCACTTCTTTTATCGCCACTTTCGCGAGATGCACATCACAAAACGATAAACTGGCACGGAAGCGGGTTGACTCGAGCGGGAGGGGTCGCTGGCGACGGATGCGAGCGGTTGCGGATGATACCCGCGTTTGTTTGTATCTGGTTCACCAGCGAACGCGCGACGAGAGAAGAAACGACGACGACGACGACGACGGACAACGCTTTTGGAGTTCGAATGACGATCGACGATGCGCCCTTTGCCTCCTCGCTACGACGAAGATTCGCGTCGATTCCGCGGTTGCTTTGGGCTTGGATGTTTGTTTGTTATTATCACAAAACGATGACGACAAAACGGTAACGGTTCGGCAGCAAGGCCCGCACGCCCCGGCTGGTGTTGGGGTCCCGCGGAAATTGGGCTGGGTGCGAGGCAAAATGGGTGAGAGCGTGGCCTGTCAGGTGTTAGAAGCCGTTTCTTGCGTACTTCTCGGATAGTCGACGAATCCTTTATGGGCCATGCATGAAGGTACTCTATAGCCCCCTATCCCGAACGCCGCGTACTACAAGCACGGGCAGCTAAATGTAACCCCTTACAATAATGGCGCCGCTTGTCTCTCGCCTCCCTCTACCAGAAGCCTGCACAGCTGGTAAACAGAGCCGACCAATCCCGCGCCAGCCTTACCCAGCGTCAGCCAATCCCCTGCCAGCTAGGCGCGCCAAGATGAATGGGTCTTCGAGCTACCTCTCTCTGATCTTCGCTGTACCCACTCTCGGCCTCTCTCGCTGCGAGTTTGCTCGTGTACAGTGGCTTCCCGTCTGTCAGTATCGTCGTGCTCGCCACGTTGCCTTCTTATTCCCATGCATCCTCTAGTCGAAGCCCAGGTCTGGCCATAAAGCGAATTCGAACCCTCGTGACTGACTCCGACTCTGGCTCCGGCTTTGACTCTTGCAGTTGCAGTTGCAGTCGGGATGGCACCTTTCACCTTTTATCCTCATCTCCTTGGACCCCTTCTTCCGAACTTTCCGAACTTCACGTGCAAGCCTGAACTTCTTTTCTTCTGCCGAGTCGCTTTCCTCGCAACATTCCTTCCCTCGACTCTCGACTCGTGCCTCTGGCACTGCTTCGCTGCGCTCGCTTGGATTCTCTTCCACTCTCCGCGACCCCGCGCCACTCCACACTTGCGTTGGCTCCCTCTCTCTCTCTCTCTCTCTCTCTCTCTCTCTCTCTCTCTCCCTAGCACACATACGCGGATCTTATTACTCGTATCTGCACTTTTTCCAAATCCTTACTCTCTTATGCATTCTTTCGGGAGATCTTTCCCTCCTTGTCTGCCCTCTCCAAAGGAACTCGAGTGTGTACACCTACGTATGCACACACACATACATTCGCTGGGGTTCTACAAGCGCGTGTATGGGTTCGTAAGGACATCCATGCGTGAAAGGATAACCCACACCGTCTTATCCAAATTGCTCCAGCGGATGCAGTCGGCGCATGCTCCTTTTCCACGTCCATACGTATACCCCGAGCACACGATTGCAGTAAAGGAACTCGTCGTCGAAATTCACTCTATTCCTTTCTGCTGATCCGTCGATTTTGCTTCGATCAAACACATACCGTGAATTATGATGCCCTCGATGACTTTCCCACGAAATATTGCATCCATTGTCTCAACCATTTTACTTTGGACTCGGTTCTCGATGCTGTTTCCCTTACCGGTACCATTTTATGGCACACTTAGGTGCCGAAATAGGTTCTTCGCACGTAAATAGGTGGTTACACGTTGACGTTGTTGTTTTAACATGAAATTTTGGCATCCCACCATTAATGTCCCATCACCGGGACATCGAGGGAGATAGTTCCTCGGGCCACGGGTGATAAACGATACAAACGCGATGGACCCTGGAGGAAAAAACGGCCCAGGGTCCTTTGGCCCGCATCTGGACCGACAATTTCTGCCTCGCGTCCCACGTAGAAGTGAAAGTGTAACAAAAGTACGCGACACAACGTGAAGGAAACTGGAACTCAATCCTCGTGGACTCTCTGTCCACCTTCGTCATCGATATTCATTTATTTACTTTTTTTTTGAAAATAGGGAAATGTGCCTACGTTTTGCCTGCATCGGGGGATTTTGATGCGTCACTATAGCACCTACCTTGGTCTCGTTCCATTTGACTCAGCAACGCGTACTAATTATTATCGATTCATTTATTTAGCGCTTTGGGACACGTCCCCTGAAGTAACAATACACATTCATTTGACAATAAAAATGTCAACGTATGAGTTACTCACCAGAGGCGCTTCGTGTGATGAAAGATTCACCCTGAAACAGAAATTCAACAGCGCTCGTTAGAGATTTTCTTGAAAACTCGCCCTGCAGTCACGGAGAGGAAAACATCTGTTAGGGAGGATCGCAGTCAGGCGTGGTTTTGGGTCCCAGGTACACGAAATCTGCCCGGCCTTAAATTCTCCGTCTGATTAATGGCCCCCCCTTTCTTTTTTCCAAATCCCATCAGATTGTTACATGGGCTCGATAGAATACAAATAAAAATGCCGCCTGCTTGGCTCTTTTCTCTCCAGGAATATATCACGCGATGCATCACGGGGTTAATTATGGCACCCATGGCTTAACCCTAGCCCTTTCCTGGACCTGGAACCCAATTATGGAAACACCGTGAATCCGGTGGGAGCCATATTTGTCTTCTGGCTGCAAAAGTATGGCAAACGATGGCTCAAATTTGAGCGCATCTCGTCTTTGTCAATTGACTTTGTTTTCTGGCGTTTCTCGTGCCTCGATTTAACTTTCCGTCAAGATACAGGTAATCCGATCCAGGTAATCGCGTCTATATATGCACACTCGAGGAGTGCAATGGCCTTAGAGCCTTCTATTGATGGCGCTTATGAGCTTAGTTACAACCACCCATGTCGAGCCTCTCAAGTATGCCTTAAACGTTATCTTTTACGTGACTCCGATCTACCACAGATCAATAGATCATTCATAAGTTGCAAAAAAAAAAGAAAGAAAGAAATATAAACCAATCGGAATGTATTCACGGCACGTACTCGCTTATGCCATCGCGTAATGCAGTTACTGCATATGTCGAGTGCATTTGTTGACTTGCATCGACTTTATCCGAAAGTCCCTCCGTCTCGTCGGAGGTTTTTGATCTTTGCTCGATTACCTCGGGTCACTTGCACGCAAAAACATGGCTAAAAAATGTTTAAACAATTTCTTAGTGTATTTCCAATTTTTTATATTTTTTTAAACCTATTATTAAAAATAGAAAAATTTCGGAGTGATCGAAAAGTCCAATTTTTCTGGAAAATTCCATTCCCGGTCAAAATTTGACGCTACTTTTAAAGGCCACCCTTAGGAGCCTCAGATTTATGGGGTGAGATTCGATGGTAACCATAAAAGTGTGTTATAAGAAGAAAAAAAAATAAAAGTGGAAGATGAGATGTGCCAAAAAAAAAGGGTGAGCCTGATTTTTGAACTTCCCCATTTCCTTCTAATTTGAAGTATGTGGCAGAAGGGTACTCGAAGAAATATCTGACCCAGCAGCTTTTAAGAGACACTTGAACGCGAAGAGGGAGGCAGAGGAGGGAGTGGAGAGGAAGGAGGGTACGAACCGAAAATGAGAAGAATGGGCGGTGGTCGAAAAAAAAGCCTTCAAATTTTAGGAAACGCCTTCGAGGCTTGCAAAGTTCCTAAGTAGTTACCACGAATGTGGTTATTATGGCTTTTCCCTCGCGTGTCTGCGCCGCCATCTACCGGGAGGAAGTCGCAACCGCTAGATAAAGTCGTTGCTGAAACAAAGGAAGGGAATATCGAATCTGCAGGAAGGTCCGCTACTGGCTCGCAAAAGTTTCGTTAATTGGAAATCAGTTACTAATTACTAATTATTAGTGAGAAGCTGATTTTTAGGTTAGAGCGAATTAAATTCGTCGAAAGAATGATGGTGGATGGCACGAACAGCATCGGAAACTCGAGTGGGTCTCAAGTGGCTGACAATAAATCAAAAGATTCATTGACTCTCGGCCTGATATGGTTTATGCGTCTGGCACCTAAAAAACGGGATGCCATTTTTTTTTGGTTCGCAAAAAAGCGGGAATTTCGTATTTATAAATTAAAAAATTTAAAAATTTCAATACTCTCGATTTTTCATTTATTAGATTTAGTTTATCAGCGTGGGAAAAATTGTTCGAAGGAAAAATAATTATAAAAAAAATTCGTATGCGATATATGTGTGTGAGTGTACATCTACATTATCGGTAGAGACTCGAAACCTGCGATTTACCTAAAGAGCTGCCTTGGACATTTTATCTCATTCGAATTATCTTTTTTATGGAAATTAAAGAAAAAAAAATAATTTCGAACATTTTTCAGCAATTTTTTTAAATTACTATATAAATATTTTTTCATTATTGATGGATAAATATTTAATATATAAAATTTACAAAAAGTAGAAAAAATATGAAATTTTAAAAATTACAAAATATACGAACGTCCTCAAAAACTACACTACATCGGAGCTTACGTCCTCAAAATAGCCAATACGCGAGACGAGGACCTGGAATTGGGATTTATTTTGATTGCCACAAAAATCGATTCCTCTTTTCCGAAGAATCTATCTCATGTTACATAAAGGCGATGTAAGTCAAGGATTCCGTGGAGGAAAATCCTTTAAGAACGCCGACGAGGCACTGATAACAACTAATCCCATGACGTTCGAATTTTTTTTTTGTATTACCTTTCCAGAGACTTATCAAGGATCCGAAGATGGTTCAAGAAAGTTCTCACGTACAAACGTCTACGTTCCTACGTATCATCTAAATCCCATCACTAAAGATAATCATATCACCTAAAATATATAGTAATTATTCCGACCATAATTAAGGTTGGAAATTCAATAAAATCTTAATTACGACTCTCCTTAGTCCTAATTGCAAAGATTGTTCCTTCTCTAAAATCAAAATTCGCGTTGTCCCTAGAATCTAAAGTGTCCTGAAAATTTTCAAAATTCGTAAAAATGGTCCACAACTCGCTAGATTTTTTCAAGGACGGTCAGCATTCCGGACCAAGATGTATTATTCCAGAATGCGTAGATTCCAAAATCGAAGGCTACCGTATCGCGAGAAAAGAGGAATCTTCTAGAGTTTATGCTAAAGTGCTAATCGTTCTCACTATATTTACGAGCTCGGCTTTTTTTAGCTCGTTAGTAGCAATAATTTCCCGCTTGAAAGGACGTGACGTAGGTGTAACGTCAATTCGTGATGAAAAACACCCGCTATTTTGATCACCACTAATAGAAACTTATCTTATCTTCATAACCTTTTATTTATCACCCGAAGCTCCTGAACGTTGTCCTCCGCTTGTATCTCCCGAAATTGCGGTAAAAAAATAGAAAAACACGCTAATCACTAACTGTCATATTAGCGTGTTTTTTCACCTAAAGCTTCTAAATGATGTCCTTCACTTGTATCTCCCGAAATTGCGGTAAAAAAATAGAATAACACGCTAATCACTAACTGTCACATTAGCGTGTTTTTTCATCTAAAGCTTCTAAATGAAGTTCCCCGTTTGTATTCCCCGAAATTGCGCTTAAAAAATGAAAACACGCTTATCCCTAACCATCTTATTAGCGTGTTTCGTTGATTATTGAAGCAATTCATACTCGCGGATGCCTTTGATTTGACTTTTAACCTCCCAGATTCATAAAAATCGTACGGTCCAAAGCAAAACGTTTACAGAAAAGATGATCTTTGAGGTTAGGTACGGCCCATAACGAGGAATAAAAGATTAATGGAGATCGCATAAAGATGCACGTGTAATAGCGTGACACGTTCGAGAGATTTTTCAAGTGACAGTCCTGCGAATGTTAGAGGAGGGCCACTCAACGACATCAGCTGAGCGGACTTGTGACTCGATGCGTTTTACTGCTGCTTTACGGCGGTTTATTGCGCCATCAAAACATAAAATGCCGGCGGGAAGCGTGCACGCGTGGGTACACCCCCACTTTAACTTTTAGCATTGCCGCCGGATGAATAGACCCCTACAGCAAACGCTAAAACACATTCTCCGATTTCTCGATCGGACTAACTCGATCCTTTTATGTATTTTCACTTTTTTCTCCCATCGCCTCCATCGCTTATGTTTATCCCTTTTTCGCCTCCCTTTTTTTTATTGCGGGGAACAGCGAATCCGGGGAATCCGAGAAGGTAGTAAATTTTACCATCTTCCTTTGATTTACGTCACACGGAAGACGGTCAATTAGTTTTAGTGGTATTCATCTCTTTATGGCTTATTAGTTTCAATTCAAGAACTGGGCCAAGTATGTGCAAAGTTGTTGCGCAGGGTCCATCGGGGCCCTGACCCAATTCCTCGAGGTGACAATTTGTAACAATTTGTTTTTTTTTTTTTGAGTATGAGCAATTTGGAGTCTGGGAACCTGGAGAAGGTGTTTTCAGGGAAGATGGGTACGTCTCGTTTGTGAAAACTGCACTTCACGCTGGGCTTATCGGTAGCCTTCCGACCACCGAGACGCTTATCAGCAGTTTCTGACCACCCTAACCCTCAAATTTATTTGGGGTCTTACGTTTAGGTTCAACAAACTACAGTTACTATGCCGAGGGGGCTTTTGGGGAAGGGTTCTTGTGGAAGGACAAGGATGGTCAAGCAATTTTTTCAATTTTAATTGATGCGTGATTAAAAAAGAAATTATGAAATATTATTTTTATTATATTTTTACTACAATTACTAATAAAAAAAATTATATAATTTTCAACCAAATTCCATTTTTTATGGTCCATCGTTGGATCTCCTCTCCTTGGGTCTCTAATAAAAGTCATTAATAAATAAAGAAAACAAATATGACAAATGTTTAAAAAATACAATTATCCAATTATCAATTCTTCGTTAAAAAAAAAGGCTCCCACGTAATTCCAAGATTTGCAAGAAATTCTTGGGACTCTCGTGACACATGCAAATTCCTGTCATATAAATAACGTCTCCATTTTTAAACAATTTCAAGAACAGTTTTCGCGTCGACTGCCATAAATTGCAGCGCCAATGCACTTTTGCAATTTTCTCGTCAAAGCGAGTGTCATAACAAAAGGAATAATAATCATTCTAAAGTTCATTAATTTTTTGTTCACCAAGCTTGTTGATGACTTTCTTCTCGTTGGAAAACCTGCAAGAGATGTATTCTTCCAGGGAGTTGAAACACCGTGAAAAAAAAAATGAAAAAAAAAATACTCTTAGTAGCTGACGAGAAGAGATGTTGGTACTGGTATATACTGCTACTGCTATTGCCATTGCTACCGCTACTGCTGCTGCTGCTGCTGCTGTTGCTGCTGCTGCTCTTGGTAGCTGCTATGCACGTATTTCTACTACATACTTCTGGTTATAAGGGGTAAGAGGGTTGGGAGGGAAGCTGAGCTTTTCTGCGAAAATCAATAATCCCTCCAGCAATGGCCTCTCTTTCTCTTTAACGTTTTATACTCGCCAGAGACATTTTTATGAATTTCTTTGAGTTTTCGAAAAATCCTTTGAAAATTTTTTTCAAAATAGATGTACATTTTTACTGAATTAAAAAAACTTTTTTTATTTACATTATTACTGTTATAAATAATTATTATTATTTTTAAAATGTTCATCGAGTAAAATTATTACTATGAATTATTTCCGTAATAATTATATCGCACTTCTATGATTTTTTTAATCGACAAATTTCGAGCAAATTTGATAAAATATTATGATTCCTACTATTACTATTATTATTATTATTATTATTATTATTATTATTATTATTATTTGAATACAATAATAATAAATTATTAATAAGGAAAATTATATAATTGGTCTCAAATATTAATTTTACACGGTCAACTATTGGATCAGCATCATTTGGGTTGATAATAATCAGAATTAAAAGAAAAAAAATATAGTATCAATATAAATAATTATTATTTATAATTTATTTTTATTGGAATAGTTAACAATACGAATAATAATAATCTACAAGTAATTCTTGAAAGAACAATTTTTTATAAAAATATCGAATTTTTTCTAACGCGAAGAGACTGATTTTTCGGTTTCCCTGAAAAGGGTGGATGCAATGAGCTTCGAGAGATTCGCAAATACAGTGGCGTCATCTTACAGAGGGTTGCCAAACTGACAGCTAAAACTGCATACGCCCTCGTATCGCAAATCCCCTCTGCAACACCGACAGATCAAAATACAGCAACCGGGCGATTGGCACAGACCCTCCCTTCGAGAGCTGCCTCATACCCCGTAAACCTACCCTACATTACGTAGAGACCTAAGGGATACCGTCTGTTGTATTTAGTTCGTCCAAGTCCCACCAGGGTATCTCGAGGATATCACTGAACAAAATTTATTTTTCGAAACTATTTTTTTTCTTCAATTTCTCTTTCTCTTTATTTTTAATCGTTGCATTTTTTTATATACCACAATAATTTTCGAAATAAAAAAAAATATATTTTTTCTATATTTTAGTAACAATTTAATTATTTAAATAATGTAGGCACCTACTTTTTTTAATAAATATAAAGTTACTAGATATTTTCTACGACTATTTCTCTTACAAGTATTATTTTTCAAAAATTTTATTTTCGAAATTTTATTTGAAAAAAAACAAAAAAAATTCCAAAAACTAGAGAAAAAGAAATAATTGTCTTTGTTGCAAATTCAATCGCAGTCGCGAAAATGTTACTTCGATTCCGGCAAAAAATGTAAAAAAAATTGAAATAGCATCTACGGAGCAGGAACCCGAAGGCACAGAGGAACAGTCGTGGTGACATCTCTTGTGTTTAGTTAGAAGCATGTGGCGCACGCGACTTACTGTCCAACACTATAGGCTATTCGCGGTAGCTGCCCGACTGACGACGCACTCATAAAACTTTAACTGCTTAATAAAACCGTAATGACCCCACTGTCGTGCAAAAAATCACAGTGTCTAAGGTTTTAACTTGCCATTTATTCACGATGTATGTTCAAAATACTGCCACGAGGCACAAACTTGATGTTTTTACTATTTTATATATATATACACACACACTTTTATCCTTTCGTTCTTCTTCCGTTTCTTTAATGAGCGGCCCAAAAAGGAACCGCCGAAGTGGAAACAACGGAAGCAATTTTTATTTTCTCATTTGAAAAATCGTTAACGTCATTTAGGAAGTCAATTGTTTAACAAATTGCGATTTTACCGATTAATGAAAATTAGTGTGCTCTATCATTACTGTCAGTATTAAAAAAAGATTTAAAAAAAAAGAATTGACCATTTCTGCAGAGTACAAAAATTAAGTTTTTAAATTGCATTATTTACAATTTAATAAAAAATCAATTTTTATGATTCCAAAGTTGGTAAATAATTAATTTCTAATTTTATTATTACTAATTGAGGTTAGAAACCCCTGTTTTGAGGTTACAAATATGGCGGATTTACACCACTTGTGTTGAAGATGGCAGCACGGTATTACCCTTCGCGAGAGCCCTCATACTCCAAATTATTTATTATCGATACACGAAGAGTCCTCCTTATCTAGGGGAAAAAAATAATTTCCCAGCAGAAAATTCTAGTAAACCGGTACTTTTGTCCCCATAACCTAGGAATTGAAATTCCATTTCTTGGGAGTCTGCAAACTGCCCTGCAATTGCCTGAAGTATCTGAGCGATAAAGTACGAAATGTTTGGTGATGTATCTTTTATGTGGTGATCTTAGCAGTAGTAGTAGTAGTAGTAGTACCAGTAGTAGTAGTAGTAGTGTCGTGCCATTCTCTTGGCGCTCACGCGCGTGTGTGAGTGCACGTCGCCAGTCGCGTCACCCGTACGTGTTTATAGGAACTCGAACGAGAGAGCGAGGGACAGTGGGAAGATCGATAAGGTTGAGAACCTCGTGAATTTACGATGCCGGTCGTAGGATGATTGCGTGCGATTGCACGGCCTTGTGTCGTAAAACGCGACGATGACGCAGATTCTTCCTTCCCTCCTTTATATGTGTACGTACATATGTTTTTTTTTGTTTCTTCGAGCGCGCTAAACATATGGAAAACTCGACAACTTCCCTGACACGCAACAGAGCTAACTTATGTCCGTGCCGCGGCTGACGCTCCGAACAAGTGCGAAGACAGTGTAACAAGATGGTCGCAAGATGGCGATTGTAAAGTTATCGGAGCCTCTGGCGTTTAATAGCTTATCTGCCTTTTGAGTGACAGCCAAGCATGAAAATGGATCCGCCAAGTGTTTATCGACGTGATTGGTGTTACTGGGAACTCTGTGTTTCGGGAAATTCTTCGAAACGTGGATTCAATGGTTAGGGTGCGTCGACTGGAGTCTTGCGACATTAGTTCCTGGGTTTATTGTGGTTCCACGTGGAGGAATGTAAACGCATCGCGAGAATGGAAATGGGTTGAGCATTCCTCGATTGTTTACACCGAGACTCTGCGAGCGGAGAGACCGCGGGGACGCAACAAAATGGCGGGTGGCCTTCAAAATGGCCGTGTTTACCTTCAAAATGGCGGTTCGCTCTCAAAATGGCGGTACCTCCGAAACACCACAGGCAAGAATCTAGACCCTTCGAGGCGGAGAAGTCTCAATACTCTCGAGTTAAAAATCCGGAGGCAGGCCCGACCGTTCAGTCCCGGCACCTGGAGCTAATACTTTGCATGTTTAAGTGGGACCGTTGCACACCGGTAGCCCTATTTGCACCCAACCACTGGGACGCACTCGTTTGGCGAAGTCCAGCCATTCGAGTTGATAAATCATCCGAGGGATAATTCCAAAACTTACTCGTGGCGGTTGCAGCGATTGTGGCTCCAACACCAGCGATGCCGTAATGGCAAAATGGCTCCGTAAAATATTAGAAAGGTGGTACCTACCCGGACCAAACAAAAAAAATACGCGCCGGAGTAGGTTGTGGCTAAATTGCATATTTGTATGCACCCGATCTGGTGCAAGTGTTCTTCGTATGACCCCCAAAGCAGATGTTGCGACCACTCTGCGTCGCCACTTATTTATTGTAATTGCGGTGCAACGATGGACTCGAATATGAATTCATAAATTATGTTTATTGGCTCACCCATCGAGTCTAGTATTTTTCTTTTCTTGAGACAATCGCGGGTTCCTGGTCACCATAACCTAATTATTCTCCTAGTAACGGACAGAGAATGCCAATTATCTTAACCGAAACCATGGTAATAACTAATTTATTACCAGCGTATGCTAATAACATACTTTCCAGTCTAAAAGAGTTTCCTTAAAACCACCGAACATAATTTCCGATGCAACCGAGGGCAGTTAGAGCCTACCAAGATGGCGGCGCAGCTCCACCTGAGTTGTAGAGGGAAGCACTTAACGGCTCTCTTTATAAATCGTTTCTTGCCGAGGTTTCTTGCCGGTAATGAACTTTAATTTCTTTACTATCATCTCGGATACTAAAATTCATTATTTAAAGCGCCCTCGTCCCGTAGAATGAAGTAATTAGTAAGCATCGAGTTCATACGACAATAATTGCCACTAAACATCAGATTCTGTTGTAACGGGTACGATTTTCGAAGCAGTGCCTTTTTCCTCGATTCCGGGTTTCCTTTTTTTTATTTTAGTTTATTTTTTCTGTACCAACGAATTCTTCGCCTCAAAAATTAACCGAAACAAGAAAAATCCGGGGGATAAAAAAATGTTCTGGGCAAAGGAAGAAGGATATAAATATATATATATATACATATAAGGCGCTCGTCTGAGTACTCCAACCGTAACCTACCACATTGTATATGTATTTGCTTCTCCTCTTCATGCTGCGAAGGCAAGAAAGATGCAAAGGCCTTAACGTTCAAGTTCTTCTAGACAAATTAAACCATAGTCTTTGAAATAATATGCCTCCTTTTTTCCTCATTTCCAACATTAACTTTAGTAAGTATTGTATAAGAAATTTTATGGCCTCCCATATGTATTTAAATTTCCAAATGGAATTTCACAAAACATCGCCATTATTTGAGAACGTCTTCTTTGCGTTGCTTGAATTTCAAATACTTTTGTTGCAATTTTTATTCGAAAATAAGACACAAATATTCATTCCAGAATTTTTGAAATTATAATTGTTCGAGGTGAGAGCCATAGAAATTTTTTTTTCGGAAGTTCAAAATTGGAGACTCGACAATTACAACAAAAATTCCAAAAACACGAGATTTCCAATTAAAAAAAATAAATACTTTTGGGGAAAAAAATTCCAAAATTAGCGTTACTTTTTTCTTTTTTTGAAAATTCCTTTGACTTGGAGTTTCGAAATTTGAGTTTTGTCTCTCGTTGCAAAAATTAATTGAAATTCAGAGCCAAGAAATTCGATTTTTTTTGTCTGCTGCAAGTAAGGGAGAAGGTTTGCAGTTTCAAAAGGGGTAGGTAGAGAAAAAAAATATATGATAATATATTTGCAGGGTTGATTCTTTTTCCTTCTCTCTCTCTCTCTTTCTCTCTCAGTCTCTCTCTCTCTCTTCATCTATTTCTATCTTTCTCCCTCGTTTTAGCTGCTACGGAAAGGGAGTATAAGGGGGGTTCCGTATATACCCTCGTTGGGGGTTGGGCGTGGTACGAACCCCACAACGTGTTGGTCGATACTTCAGGGCCGCGTGCCCGACAGCGTCGCGACGCTATGGAATTTCATCGCCATGGCTGATTCTTCCTAGTTCACTCTTGTACTTTTCTTCATCCTTACGAATTTCTCATATATTTCTGCAATCTTCGTCACGTAAGTAACCACTTTTTTTACCACGTCAGCTTTGTTCGCTACTTCTACTCGATTTTGCCACTTCGAATGCACGAACTCGAAAATCGCATTGATATTCCACTTGTTGGAAGCGCCGAAAGCCGTTGCTGCATCTCGATTGTTTTCTGGTTTGCTTAAGAATAGGCAGGAAAAGATGGTTCGCGAACGTAAGGATTTTTTATGGAATCTGACGATTTTTTTTCGGGGTAGGAGCAATAGAAATTTTTTATTATTTTGTTTTTTCAGAGAAAATTTTCCTTGGCCTTCCCCCAAAAATGGGGTAAAAATTAAAGTTTCAAGATCGGAGTTGGACAAGTCATTTCTAGGGGTAATTTTTCCCGTAGAATCGATTCCAAATGTCGAATTTGGTGAAATCCTAGCGGAAGTCAGAAAAAAGTAGGTTTTTTGAGGAAAAATCCTATTTCCCGTGCGATTTCACGAATTTCAATTGAAGAAATGGATTCCTCGGAAAAAAACACATCGGATATGGGTCTCTCGAAAGTTCAGAAAAAATTTTTCAAAAAGTCAATTTTTTTGGGCATGCCTACCCCTTCCCCCAAAAATGGGGTAAAAATTAAAGTTTCGAAAATGGGGTTGGACAAGTCATTTCTAGGGGTAATTTTTCCCGTAGAATCGATTCCAAATGTCGAATTTGGTGAAATCCTAGCGGAAGTCAGAAAAAAGTAGGTTTTTTGAGGAAAAATCCTATTTCCCGTGCAATTTCACGAATTTCAATTGAAGAAATGGATTCCTCGGAAAAAAACACATCGGATATGGGTCTCCCGAAGTTTCAAAAAAAAGTTTCCAAAAGTCGAAAAATTTGGGCACGCCTACCCCTTCCCCCAAAAATGGGGTAAAAATTAAAGTTTCAAAATCGGGGTTGGCCAAGTCATTTCTAGGGGTAATTTTTCCCGTAGAATCGATTCCAAATGTCAAATTTGGTGAAATCCCAGCGGAAGTGGGAAAAAAGTAGGTTTTTTGAGGAAAAATCCTATTTCCCGTGGGATTTCACGAGTTTTAATTAAAGAAATGGATTCCTCGGGAAAAAATACATCGGATATGGGTCTCCCGAAGTTCTAAAAAAAATTTTCAAAAAGTCAATTTTTTTGGGCATGCCTACCCCTTCCCCCAAAAATGGGGTAAAAATTAAAGTTTCAAAATCGGGGTTGGACAAGTCATTTCTAGGGGTAATTTTTCCCGTAGAATCGATTCCAAGTGTCAAATTTCGTGAAATCCCAGCGGAAGGTGAAAAAAAGTAGGTTTTTTGAGGAAAAATCCTGTTTCCCATAGGATTTCACGAATTTTAATTAAAGAAATGGATTCCTCGGAAAAAAATACATCGGATATGGATCTTCCGAAAGTTGGGGAAAAAAAGTTTCCAAAAGTCGAATTTTTCGTTCATGGCATTTTCTCCGAACGATCCAATGAACGGATCAGGTGAATAATTAGACACACTTATTCAAATCTCAAAGGGAGGCATCATAAGACACAAGTAGAACATGAATTTTAAAAGGCAGATATATTGTACGGCAAAGAAGAGGCAAAAGTACTGCAACAGAAAGAAGGAGTCAAGTTGTTTATTTGATGGCGCCATAAAAGGCCTCTTTATGTTTATCTCCCATTTAAAACGTTCACATAAAACCAACGACTGCACACACAAACCATCAAATGTGCATAAATCATCTCGTGAAGCGAACCGAAGCACACGCTTATTTCTTTTCTTGCTTTTGCGTAAATTCCTTTTTTTTTCTTCTTCGTCCTTTATTTTATAAGTATTCGCGTTTTACTTTTTTTTTTACACTCTTTTGTCGTGATTTCCAAACTATTCTCCTTCCGACTGCAACCCTCCAAACACCAACGACGGCCCACGCATCTTCAAATTTTTTTTATTTTTTATTTTTCAGTATTTTTCATTTTTCTGAATTTTGGAACAAAAAATATTTCGATTTAGACTCTTTCGAAAATTCATCCCCTTCGAAGATACACCCTCGAAATTTAATTTCCGACGGATTTGAGCTTGCGACGGCCGACGCGACGATTCTAAACTGAACCGATCCGAAGTGAACCCAACTGGAGACTGTTTCGAGAAAAAATTGCTGGAAAAATAGAAAAATAAAAATTCATAGATTTCCGCAGGTAAAGGTACCTTGAAAACCACCCCGACGCCCTTTCTTGGTAACCCCTTCATAAAAAAGTATTTTTCTCTCGGTACCTGCTTGGCAAAGGCTTGAAGTCGTTTGCGTCAAGGACTTGACTTTTTAAAAGAAGGATATTTATTTTTTTTTCCTAACTTACACTCGGTTTCTGTAAAAATGGATTTATTCCGTAAAAAAAGGGAAAAAATAAAAAAAGAAATTTTTTTTATCATTGTAGAATTTACAATTCAAGCGAATTTAAAAAATAAATTAAAATTTAAGAAAAACCCAAATCTCAAAATTCGCTTTTCAATAAAATCCATCCCCTTATTAATTAATTACCAAGAAAAAAAACTTGAATCGGAAGAATTTGAAAAAACAGAAGAAAAAATATAAATTAAAAATCACCCCTTTTCCTCAAATTTTCACAGTAATTTTCCAGCAAGTGCTTGCCCGAATTCCCAAAAAACCGCAAGCGTGTCCTAACCGGGTACTTCAAGGCCGTAAAGGCAAAAAAGGGACGAGGAAGAAAGATAAAAAAATGACTGACCGTCACAAAAAGGGTTGTTTTGTGCATTTTTGGCGCGTCAAGGACACGCACGGTTACCGTGAGTCCCCATAAAAGAGACAAAAAAAAGAAGAAATAAAAAAGGAAGAAGCAACCCCTTGCTTGCGGAAATATCCTGATGTCCTTCAAACACCATCGGCACGAAGGGTTAACGGCTCTAAGTAGGAGCTTGCTATTTAGAATTATACGACACTCTTTTTTTCCCCCTTGCACCCCCTCAGGTATGGGGTTAAGAGTAAGAAAGAAAGAAAGGGAGGAAAAAGGTAGGAAAAAAAAAAGAGTTTCCACCTTGTAGCTTTTTTTATGAGGGTGGGATTGTGTGTAACGCACATAACAAGGCGCGTAAGGGACATTTCTTCCTTGTCTTCGTCTCCGTTGTCATTGTCATTGTCATTGTCATTTTCATCGTCGTCGCTCCTCTAAGCGAGGGCCTTGACGTGTCGTAAAGGGGTAATCAGCCCTCCTTAAAGCAGACCTTGACTCTAATGCCTTCGACGGCCTTCTATCTTGGCCCATACACGCTGGTACCTTTTGCCTCCAATTTCCTCCTGTCATTCCGTCGTCGAATTTTGTC
Source organism: Gasteruption jaculator (assembly GCA_949825005.1). Lineage (NCBI taxonomy): Eukaryota > Metazoa > Arthropoda > Insecta > Hymenoptera > Gasteruptiidae > Gasteruption > Gasteruption jaculator. The sequence continues at coordinate 343,885 of OX463764.1, read as the reverse complement.
TAGGAAGCACCTCCAACTCGATATCGTCATTTTTGTCCGCGAATTTTTCCCAATCCGCGGCGAAATTCACTTTTGGTGCTCGCAATCGTCGGAAAATCGGCGAAATCGGCGCCCCATCTGGGATTTTTCTTCCAGTGCAAGTGCAGTGGTTCGTGGTTTCTGTGATTTTCGAGTGTACGAATTTTTATCATATTTTTTTGGGGCCATTTTATCACCGGATGAATTCTGTGTCCGATGAAAAAGGGTACCTCGGTGATAAAATTTCAAATTATAAATGAAACGGCCTCGTAATTGGGATTTTATAGTCGCAAACGTTGCCGCGAGGACCGCATTCGAGTTTCAGAGCGCGGCCATTTTGTGCGGCCCCGCCATCTTGGACTCCGCGTGCTCTCAAAATGGCGGGAGCGGGAGATTCAAGATTTCTCTTGAAAAGTTCGTTAATTGGGAGTTTTCGATGCATTTCGAGCCAACGAATGCACTTTTCTTTACCCCCAAGATCCAAAAAGTGCAGCAGAAGCGGATAATGCACAATTAGAAAATTATTCTCGGTGCCTATCCGGGTGGTCGGGGAATTATCTGCGCCCTGATCTTTATTATCCCTCTCCCCCTCCTCCCTTTTTTTTTATATAAACGTTTTTGTTCAATTACCGGGCCGTTAAATTCCAAACCGAGGGAAAAAAATTGAAAATAATCTGGTCCGAGACGACGGTGGTTTTCCCTTGGACTGGAGCAAAAGCGGAGTAGATTAGCAGGCTATCTGAGAGCCAAAGTAATGGAAGGTAAACCGCATCGTGTTCATAAGATTTCTGTGGTTTGCAAAAGGAGAAAGAAAATTAAAAAAAGGTAAAAAATGGAAAAAAAACAAGAGGGAAGGGAGGAACGAGGAGAGGGAATAAACAAGAAGAGCAGCAGGGGAAAAAAATGTTGCAAAAAGGAAAAAGAAAAATAATGATAAAAGGAAAAAGGTATCCGAGTATTCTCTGTACTTGGAATGTAATATCGCAGCGAGTAAGAGGCTATCGAATGACGTTCGAGTAAAACTCGCGAGTAAATAAAAAATCGAAGCCTCTTCTGAAAGGTTTCTCGGAATTTTTAATTTTCGTTGGAGATTTTATCGTTTCTTGACAGACTTTTTTTAGAGAAAATTTGTATTTTCGAGTTGAAGCAATATTTTTTTTTATCAACAAAGGCCCCGAAATAAATTCTTTGAGGTTCCACAATTTTTTTTAATTGTCTCGGAATTTTTTTTATTTTTGAAACTAATTGTAAATTTTTTTAAGTTAAGGCGACAATTTTTTTTCGTCGACAAAGGCCTGGAAATAAATTTTCCAAGGTCCCGGAAATATTTTTGGAAATTGCCATTGACTTTTTATATTTTTTTGAAACAAATTCTACTTTTCTTAACCTTTTTTTGGGGAAAGTAATTTTTGTTTTTTTTCAATAATAGCGTAATTTGACAATTTTAGGGGGATTGAAAAAACCTTAGCATTTTTTTTATGTCGAAAAAATTCCAAAATAAATTCTACAAATTCCGATTCCCTTTTTTATTTTTTTATTTTCGAGGACCTACAATTTTCGATCAACTCCAATAATTCTTGACTCTCCGTCGCAAGACTCGCTCCGGCCAGAGCATGACTGTAGGATTTTTTTTCCTCGCTTCTGAGGCAAGATAAATTACAATCTCCTGATTTTCCAAGTACCCAAAAACAATTTGAACGATGGAGAATTTGATGACCTATAAAGTAACTTATCAAAGCTCGTAAAATAGTGTTTCGACATCGCTGTTTTCAATCTCTCCTTCACATAAATCTTGCCTCTTTTAATCTTGTAATAATCATAATAAGAATAATGATAAAAATAATTACCGAAATTTCCAAGAATGTGCGAAAAATATTCTGCCCTCTCGAAATTCGTAATTTCAAACGTGGGACCATAAAAATTTCGAAAACTCAAATTTAAATTCACAAAATCGTGAATCCTGGAATTTTCAGCCTAGAAATTTCCAATTTCCGACCGGAATTCGTGTCTCTCCACTTGAAAATCATTAATTTCTAAAATTATCCCTCCGAATTTTTCTTAATTCGCCATTTCCTGGATCGACAAAGTTCCCGACCATTTCAAAACTTCCAACCTCTTGGTTTTCTCCTCCTACAAATTCCAAAACCCCGAGATTCTCAAACTTTGGTCTTTCATAATTAATACCAGCCGAGACTTCCACGGTACCCACTCGGAAAAAGCTTGCAGCCAAAGCCCTCACGGCTTTAATGACTTCCTACCGGGGCGTTGCAGCTTGAAAGTTTCCAATTTAGCCACTCTTCCACGCTCTTCTTGGCTTAACACCCTTTTCTCGCGTGTTTTTAACCCCGACGCAAGCGTGTTTTTCCGCAGTTTATCTTGGATTTCGCATTCGAGGGCCTCCCCGTGAGACTGCATAAAAATTGATCGGCGCGCAAGGGGCGGAATGGGGGCGAGAAATCTTTGAGAATTGATACGGCGTCGTATATATATATAGGTGTCGAGAGAAGAGATAACGCCGGTATCAAGTCGGAGTAGCATCGTAAGTTGTCCAATACGATGACCTCGTCTTGATGAAGCTTATGGGTGGAGGCAGAGCGAAGAAAGAAGAAGATAAATGGCCAGAACGTACTCCACCAGTGGCAAATTAAAGATTCGAGATCACCCAACGGACGCTGCAATGGAGACGGACGTCTCGCGAATTACACGAGTGCAACCGATGCATTTGTGCATATCAGCGTGCGTCTACTGCAATTTTCAATTACGCCGCAATCACCAATGCTCGAAACCCTTGGGCGACTTCGATTGAAATTGTCTTCCCCGAGTGAACGAGCCTTTAAGCATCGCATCTTATTTTTTTTAATTGCAAATTTAATAAAAGATATTATTTTTTATTAAATGTTAATAATAGTAATAATAATGTGTCTCGAAAATTGGAAAATCAGCGGGTACTGTTGGGAGCCAAGAAGTTGGCCGACGGCTCCGATTGGTTACTCTTCCAGGTGGCCAATTGTTCGGATCCCAACAGTACCAATTTGGACCTCAAAAAAATTTTTCTCCCGAATTTCAAGAACCAAAGGGACATTCCGACTACACCCATACATAAACCATACGTGCTTCTGACTCTCCCAGTGGATTCCCATTGAAACGAGTGTTAAGATATTAGCGATTCGTCTCACAGAGTCGTAGGAAACGCCATTCATCGTCGTCGGAGACGGATTTATTTGCGTATCCGTAAAACTTCCCGAGGATTAATTATTTTATTTACTTTAAAGCTACACGGGGTACATTTAGAGACACAGTGTATGGCCCCTGCACGATCGGACTACCAATCGCGCTTGGCACGAATCTAATCTGAAGCGTATGTTTTTCGATAGCGTATTATTTAAATACAATTGTTGTTTAAATACCTATTCGGTGATAAATTCCATGGCGTATCCCATGCAGAAGTGTTTTTTCTTTTTTTCTTTTTTAAGAGTTGGGAATTTCTCAGGAATTTCAAAGCCCCTTCGAATTTGTCGGTTTATGGGAAAAAGTCGAGACTGGGCTACGTTTTTTTTTTATACCAGTCTCCATAAAAAAAAACAGCAAAAATTTTGCAAATTCTTACCAAGTATCATTTGTTATTTACTATTCATTAATTATTAGTTGTTATTTTTAATTACTTTTTGTGTAATATTAAATTTGTATTGAAGTAAAGAAAAAAAGAAATTTTCGAATTTTCAAAAATAGTACTCCACGAATTTGCAATTTTTGAAAATTACCCATGAGAATTTCTTTGAGAAAAAATTGCCTCGAAAATTCTTGTCAAACCCCATGAGAATTGCCACTCCGGGAAAAATATATTGACAATGATCTATTTTTTTTTTTTTGCGTAAATGGAGGAGCATTTTGGGATTAAAAAGGGTGCTTTTGGCACATTTCCGGAGCAGATGAAAAAATATGAGATGAAGTTATTGGATTTCCCTGAGACATAAGGGATGCAGACCGCGCCTTTTGCCCCAAGGACACACCCTTATATCACTAATACTAATTGCTAAAATGTTATTTACGACATTTTGCTTCGGAACGCCCACTCGTATGACGCTAAACTCATAATTTCTAATATTACGAATACCAGGAAGAAGAAAAAAATTATTAATATAATATAGAACTATATATATATATATATATCACCCTGCAATCACCCCCATGCATTATGGGCTCTCTTCTGCTCAATACAAACCCTTACGCTTGGTCCATAATTCTAGGAAATTTTTTCTTTTCTGGATTAAAGTAAATTATTAATATTCTTCGAAATGAAAAATTCCAAAATTTAAAAAAAATCATTCCTAAGGAATTCTGAAAATTCCAAAAATCAGTCTCTTTCCTATTTTATTTTTTTAATTTCGTTGGTTCACAACTTGAGGGAACTAATTTTCCAATTGCAAAATTTTGGAGCATAAAAATTGCAGTTCCAAGAATAATAAAAAATTTTGGTAAATTGAAAATTAGCAAAAAAAGGTTTTGGAATCTGACTAAAAAGAATTGAAACTCTCCCTGGGAAGCCATTAAAGCGACGGGCGCTAAACTGGAGGCCTAACACTCGGTAGTCACCAAGACCCTCAAAATGGGGGACACCCAAATATTACTAGATTGTTGCTCACTCCCTAGATTGAAATGGGGAATTTTTGTTAATTTAATTTTTTTTCTCCAAAAATTTCTTTCAAAAATCCAAACTTTGAGAACCCTTGTTTTTCAAGCGTTCGCGGGCCAAGGGAGCCCAAGGCAACCCGGGAAGTTTGTTAAACTTTGGGATGCACTGAACCGATTACGAACTGTGACGAGATGGAACGGCTACTAATTTTTGGAGTGAGTAGCCATTCAAACTCTATCGAGCCCAAAACCTCACTTAGTCACCTTCAGTCGGAAATTATACCTATATATCTTCGGTCTGAGAAGTTCAGTCTGAGAAGAGTGACTTCTGAAATTACCGGATGAGACTTTAATGACGCGTATATAGGATGGTCAGACATTTAAAGAACGTTTACTAATTATTCCCACGTTTTAGTGCCACGTTTATAATTATGGCTTCGGTACAACATTTTCCATTTAGCATAAACATGGCCAAGGGAGAAAATTCGAAAAAAATCATCATACACCCCCATACAATTAATTCCCCATAATCTCAAAATACAAAATTTCTCTCTTCACGCTCTTTTGTCTCTTCCCTCCCCACAAAAGCCCACCCCATTCCTCCCCACGAAGTGTAATACTCGATCCAAAAATCCCGCATCCGCGGGATCTCGAACCCTGGCCATCGGGGGCCACTCGGAAGGAAGACCCATAGGAAACCATGGGATAATTAATTCCCCATAATCTCAAAATACAAAATTTTCTCTTCACGCTCTTTTGTCTCTTCCCTCCCCACAAAAGTCCACCCCATTCCGCCCCACGAAGTATAATACTCGATCCAAAAATCCCTCATCCGCGGGATCTCGAACCCTGGCCATCGAGGGCCACTCGGAAGGAAGATCCCTGAGAAAGCATGGGGTAATTAATTCACCATAAACCGATCGCAGTGTTTCTTTTTGAAAGTTAAGTCGAGTCGAGTCAGCTCCTGAAAAGCAGCCTCCGCGGCAAAAATATATTCTCGAGAGCCATAAGAAGCAAACGACCAAGCAGCAGCAGCAGCAGCAGCAGCAGCCATTTTATATGTGTCTACTACACAACCCACGTTATGTGCATGGGAAAAAGAAAAGAGAGAGGAATGCCTTTGCGGTTACCGGTTAGTCAGGGGAACCAAAGTTTCGTATGGGGCAGAAGCGAGCATGCAGCAGGCGGGTTCAAACATAGGGGCTTTGACCATCCTTTTTCTCCTCTCTCTCTCTCTCCTCGTTTTTCATCACAAAAATCCATGAAGCAGCCTTTTTAGGACAGATGCGTGCACGTACCAGGATTGCGAGCAAAAAAAAAATTCTCCCTTTTCCCATATTTATTCTTTATTTTCGAAAATCTCGAGATACTAATTTATTTCAATTGTACAGTTTTAATTAAAAGTAAGAATTTTCAATATTTCTCAAAAAGAAAAAAATTATGAAATGAAATAGAGAAAAAAAAATTGGTCAACTCGTTTCCGTGAGTGGAAGAGATAAGAAAGGGGGGAGGGGGGGAAAGATAGTGCGCTTATAATAACAACATTACGAAGATAGTAATGTATACATCGTTAAAGTGACGTCATGTAATGAAGAGAGTATTAATACAGGATTTATAGAGAGTTTCTTCGTCATAAAATCCCCAGACCACCCCCTTGTCCCTCCCCTTTCCTCAATAAGAAACTTTAAAATTAGATGGTAAATATAGAAACCAGTTTTCCCGCTACAGGAATTCATATATATAGTATATAAATGTATATGTATATCTATTTTTTCCGGTCGTATCTAATGACCCTCCAGCACTCGCGCAGAGTATGGCGGAAATCTGGGCAAGACTGTCTTTATCCGGACTATCAGATTCCAGTTCCGATTGCTTTGCAAACCCCGTAAAGTCTCTCCGGGGGACCCGCGAACTGGCTTCCAGATTGTTGCTACCCGGTATTATCGTTTAGTTCCTCGTTTGTCCGTCTCGTGCACGCAACCAACGAACGAACAAACGAACGAGCTTCCGGTCACGAAAAGCGTGGCGGGCTTGAATGGAACGGAAAACCTCCCCCTAAAAGTTCTTCCCTTGGTGACTGAGTGTTGCCAGAGAAGGTCCTTTTCCCTCCCTTGCAAGGACTACCCCTAGTATTTGCATCCCGGGAGTTGAGGGGAAGGGGCAAATTTTTTTTCCTGGGGAGGAAGAGTCAAGGATGTTAACCTCAAAAATAAAGAGGGGAGGGGGAGTTCACAAAATCCATCTATTATTTTTTTTTTGGACTCGAGTATCGAAATTGTATTTTTCTAGAAATTTCGATTTTTCGTTCCTCGTTCCTAGACTTTTTAGAAATTTTTTTCCCCGTAAATGGAATAGTTTCTGGTGGATTTGATAATCCCATGGGATTTCCATGGGGTTCTAGAGGAAAGTTACGAAAAAAAATGAGGGAAAGAGCGGATTTTTAATAATCATGTAAATTCGATAACGACGCGAGTCGTAAAGTCGATGGGTGGTGGGAGGGGAGGAGGGGGGAGACGCAGCCATATTGGAGCGACGCTAGGGAACCGAGGCTAGGGACAAAAATGGTTAACGCGGGAAGGATGAAAGCAAATGACAAAGATATACAGAAACAAGGGAAGCAAAAGTTCTCCGTGGGTCGTAAAATAAATGGGAGTTAAAAAACAAAGAAAAAAAGGAAAATTACATTAAGAATCTCCAGCATCTCTCTCTCTCTCTCTCTCTCTCTCTCTCTCTCTCTCTCTCTCTCTCTCTCTCTCGCTACCCCTTAAAAGAGGAAGCTTTTGTGAACAAGGGAAGAAGTCGTGTGCGTATACATATATATGTATACATGGAATGGAAACCTTCCAGGATTCTTCTCCAGACGTGAGATTAAACAAAAGAAGGAAAGAGGAGGAGTTAGAAAAGAAGGGTTCGGTTGGGATGAAAGTTTGGGCGATGGTGGTGGTGGTGGTTTTGTCTGGTTCTTTTGCTTGCTTACCTTGTTATTCTCGCGTAGGTTCTCCATAGGATGCAAATACGCGTACGTGTGTACGTGTGTGTGTGTGTGCGAAAAAGTTGGCGTACATGTGTATAAAGAAGGGTAGGTCTGCATATAAAGTGGACAGTAAATGAACCGTTGTATTTTTCTTTAAGGATAAGAAAGAAGAAGTAAAAGAAGAAGTGTCTCTTCTTCCCTCTTAACTTTTACTTGTTACATCTCTTGAACCTAGGTGGTTTTCGTTGCAACCTCCAGCCAACCACCATCGGTTTTGAATAAGAGGGGGGGAACGGGGTTCTTTGTGTGACTCTCCTTGCATCTTTGTGCGAGCGATGGATGGCCCCGAGGAAAAATTGAAAATCCGAAATTTGAGGTTCCAGGAAAATCCTGGAACCAAACAATTTGCATATCAATTATTTTTTTTCTGAATGACCAATTAATTTCAATTAAAAATTAATAATTTGAATGAATATTAATAAATTGATAATAATTCAAATTCGAAATTTCTAATTCGCGTATCAATATTTTTTATTTTTAGAAAAGGACCAAAAATTTTAAAAATAAAAGGGAAAGAAAGAAATTGATAGAAATCACGCATTGAAGGATTTTGGAGTTGCTGGAGAAGCTGATCAAAAATTCGCACACGTTTAAAATTTGACTACTAAAATATTCGCTTCGAGAATACATGGAGAGAGAGAGAGAGAGAGAAAGTCTGTATGAGAGAATGTGGAAAGTGTAAGAGTGAGAAGGAGCGATGGAGAAAAACAAAAAACAGAGAGAGACAGAGAGTAGACAAAAGAGAGAGAGAGAGAAAGGAGGAGGAGGGAGAAAGAGAGGTTATGGGAGATAGAACAAAGTGATCGTAAAAATTCCTATCACAGACACGATAACAGGGGATATCCTCAGTAGGAGCGTTGGCTTGCTTCGCGACAAAATTGAATTGGTAAAAATCCATAAAGGCTTTCACACGCTCAGGATACGGAAATCTTCAATAAAAGTGTAGTCGTATATACAGGCTCGGTCATAGGTTATGGTCATACCCATTGGTTACTACATCAGCCACTGAATTGACTTCTAATCGCGGAAATTTCATGATTTCTTTCCTTGAAATTATTTTTTGTAATTTATAACGCAAATCGTGAGTAAACCGCATCGTCACTGACAAATCGCTGGACCTATCGAGGTCATATTTACACGGTACATTATTGAGGTCCCGACTAAGGTTTCTAGTCATGCCCCGTCCCGATAGGTGACGCTGAAGTATACAATCTATATACATAAATCTCGAAGGAAATCTTTGGTGGTCGAAAATCAATTGTTTAAGAGCGGTTTGCGTTCCATAGATGGCGTTAATCTTTTTTGAATTATTGTACCTCCTCTCTTTCACCCCATGGTTACACGTAATCACCATAAATATAAACAATTAAAGGATAAATAAACGTTGCCATTCGAGGACTACTTTTTTACCCATTCTTATGATCCTTTTCTTCTCCGCCTAATCCTTTATTCCTCGATCGCCCACAATCCGTGGGTTAAAAAAGGAGGGATTACATTCCTCTTTTCCGCCCCTTTTCCTCCAGCGTCTCTTCCCTTTTTTTTAGGCATTCTCCTCCAAGGCTCCTCGAGAGTAGTAGCAACAACTTCGCAAGGTAATTTGCATCTAAAAATCCTTCGTAAATGAAACAAACCTGTAGATTCCCCTTCCCCTCATCCCGCCCCGCTCTGGATAGGGTCTTAACTAATATATACCCTTTTCTTCCTTTTTCTCAAAAGGCACATAATGTCTATAGTTACCAAAAGTCCAAAGGACCTACACACACACACGCTCACACACACATATGCCTCGATATTCACGCGCTAATGATATTCCGCTTGCAATTAGAATGTTTTCAGTCCTTAGCCGCTTAATTAGTGCATTTTATATTTTTAAGTATTATCTAAATTTCATTATCGTGCCTGGGGATAACCGACGAAATTCGCCGCCGGGTTTTACAAAATTTATACGTGGGATCTCGTCGGGGAGAGGAACAATCTAATTTGATCGGCAATTTCTCCGTAACCAAAATGGAAGAATTCCGATGTCTTCCTTGAAGAACAAAAAATATACATGTACCCGGTAATTACAGTTTGAGAAGCATCATGGCGGAAAGGCGGAGCTCTTATTTCCTCTCTCTCTCTTTCGTCCTGCTCAGGTTCCTCGTTGAGAAACGCGAGAGGGAGAGAGAGGACCAAAAGGAACAGCAGAGAAGTTTAAGACAAAGGGAGGCTGCAAGACTACTTTGCTACTCTCGTACTCTCGCTTCCACTTTTGCTTATGGTGGATTCAACTTTCAAGGGGAATTCTTTCATGGTGGTACCGAGTTTTCAAGTATTTCTACTCCCTTGGTTAATTTAATTGAATTGAAAAATTCACGGAAATTATATTTTTTCATTGGAAGCCACTAAGTTTCTCAAAAATAATGGGGGATTTTTCCAAATGTCCCATACGGTCCTGAATTGTCCCTTCTTTTATTCCAAATTTTTTAAATCATAATAAAAATTTATAGAAAAATGAATTTTGCGTCTTTTCAATTCATTCAATTTTGCAATTTTTTCATTTTTATCTCGAAATCCCATAAAATTAACATCAACGTGTTTCTTGGGGTTATAAAAACAACAGACAACGATAACCATTTACTTTGATGTTATCATCGTTTCACTATGTTCGAAAGCAAAAGTGGGGACAAAAGGTACGAGGTGGGACAAAGACGGAGACGGAGAAAAAAAGGGAAAGGAGTGGTGGTAATTTGCACTTACGAACATTCACTTTTGCAAGATTTTCCCTTATTAAAAATTGTTAAATGAGGCGTCACACTACATTTAAGCTCGAACGACATCGGGACATTCGTCGTCATTTGCAAGTATCGCGCCCAACTTGGAGGCACGGGCTTAAACTCGATTTTTCCCATGAGCCCAATAAATAAATATATATATTTTTTTCTTTCATGGAATACAAACCAATTTATGGGGCGGTAATCGGCTTTAAGTAACGCACCGCGTATTTATTTGTATAGGTAAGCAATATATTTCTACAAGATACGACTGCGGGATAAAAACGGGGCAGAATGACTCATTGTCTTAGAGCCTTTCTACCTTAGTAAGGAATTTTTTTTTTGCCGGTCAAGGCTAGCGGCTTGGGCCGCAAAGTGACACAATTCGTGATCCGGTCGATTATAAATCGCGGACTAATCGCAAGGTATCGAAATATGTCCCTGATCGTTTTCCAAAGTTTGGGGAATTAATCGGGAGATTGAACAAGGCAAGTGCCGTTAAACTCCCGCGAATCCAATCTCCCAAGAAGTACCAGAAAAGTCATCAGGGATTAAATTCGCATGACGTTAGAGAGATCGTCTGGGCTTTTAGACTTGGACCGTAGTTTCAACGTCTTATCGAAGTTCCCTTGAACAGTCGGATCTTCGGTAATCGCCACCAGGTTCTATCCATATTGCCTCCAGCTGGAGGAGGAGGAGGAGGAGGAGGAGGACGACGACGAAGAACGTAGAGAGAAAGAGAGAGACGGACGCCGAGATGGCGCTGCAGATGGAGATGGAAATAATAAAAGGGTGGAGAAGACAAAGACGGGGCGAGAGGGAGGTCATACTCAGTCAACGGAAATAAAGACGAGAGTATAGGTGTCGAGGGATGAACCATTTTCCCCTGACCATCCCATGAAAGCGAGTGCAGTCTTGGGTATAGTATGGTAGCCTAGAAATTCCCAACCCCGCACCCCCTTCTCTCTTTTTCATCCCCTTTCCTCTTTACTGAAATTCAACAGAGTTTATTGGAGCTCACGATAGAGGGGGCTATAAACGGAAGAGCGTGTGAAGAGAGGTGATATCCCTCGTTCCAGACAATACCATAGTTATATTATTTTCGTATACACCATACACCCAAGCCATGGTTGTACCATGGAAATTGAAGCATCGGAAAATTCGTGTTGGGGAAATTTTTCGATTGCTTGGTAATTAAAGGAGGCTGATTGTAAAAAAAAATTGATCAAATTGAAATTGCTATGGCGCCCCATAGAAGTCGAGGACGGCATGCTGGGGATTTGTCCCCGACGACAAAGTCTGGCTTACAAAGTAATATCGGGCCTCGAGACATTCTAGTGTCATAGATTTCCCTATATAATTGTCCATAGTTCCTATAGTAAACTCGCTTGTTTGTGGTGGTGCGTGGGTACATAAAGAAGAATATAAAAAATCCCTTGAAATTTACTCTACATTTTATACGTAATATTGTGCGAATTTTACGACTCTTAAATATTTCTACATTCAGCAAAAAAATCGCTTTGGAGGATTCAACTATTGCTTAAATCCCTATTGACTGCAACTTGTAACGGCGTTATCACTACTATCTTCCTTATTATAACCTGAAGGATAATCCAGGGATCGGATAAGTTTAGTATATTTATGCGGACATTCAGGAAAGTTTCACGGACAGCTAGGATAATCATGTAGAAGTCAAGTGTCTAGTAAGATTTTCTATCTTTGTTGCAATCTCCGCTCCATCTACCGGAGGATCCTTTTTCTCATGGGTCTTCCTTCGGAAAGGCGTTATTTATGGTTCGCATGCATCACGTTTTGATAAGAAGAAGGTACCGTTTCAACCAGTGTCTCAAATTGTTTCATGTGTGTCCGTTAGAGTTGGTCATCTCGTTATGCTCGGGTGTAAGTTCGGAGGCACATTTGGGCGACGAGGGAATGCGTGGCCAAGATTTAGGAGCCAAAGGATACGCGAGCCCCGGTCGTTCGTGCAAAAATTCCATTTGGGTTTTATCAATTTGGGCTGGAAAATGGGACGCAGGTGGCCAGTGCTCGTGGAATTCGACGTAGGCCTTCTCGAGCCGGAGGTGAGTCGCTATTTTGAGTCCCAGCGCGATACCCGCCACGGTACCAGAGCCACTGCCACGTTCGTCACCTCAAGTAGGAGATTCTGGCGCGAGTAATAATAAATCCGGAACTGGTGGCGCGCGATATCAGAGCCTTCTAGTAGATCGTGGACCACAAGCACTAGCACTTTTCGCCGTCTCGGCTCGAACCGAAAAATCGGTTAGAAGCGGAACCGTGGCACAAAACTCGCAAAGATCCGCTCCCGATCCACATTCCGCGGCACTCCGAGGCTCGATCACACGTCGGCCCGTATATCCTGGACTGGGTTATCGTAAACGTCGAGGTTATGTTTCCACACCTTTGCTACCCGGTTTTCAAAGGTATCGCGTTACCAATTTATTCCGTCTATTTGGCTTTCCTATTAAGAGCCGCCATATTTTGCAGCTTTATATTCATCGCATGGCGAAACGACATGTCTGTTGTGTACCTCTATTATAAAATTCGTGGCGCCTTTATTGCCGATATTTATCCTTACGTAATCCGGACTTACTTATCTTAGTTATCTCCGAATTTATCTATTTCCCAGTTTTACATAAAAGCCTTCCAACCAAAACGTGCATCGGACGTGAAAATGTAATACGGTCATCTGCAATTCCAAAAAAAGTCTGCTTCGATAACTTGGAACGTACTCCAAAAAAATTACCCTCTCTTTTTTTTCTCTATCTTTCGCCGTGAAATGAAACTACGGGTGCAGTGTCCGCACGTTTCTTCTCATATTCAACATCCACTCTTCCTTTTTTTTTCTTCCTTTTCATTTTTCATCTTTCTTACTTTCGTTATGTTAGCTCTCGCTCGGCTTTTGCTGGTTATCAGAAATTTCTCTTCTATCTTTGTCCCTCACTCATCCTCTCTCTCTCTCCTTTTTAACTCATTCTGTTTTTATTCTACGACGAGAAGAATCCTCCCCACTCCCGAAGTACATTTTTCCCCCTCCTCCCCAGTCCTCTCTTTTTCCCCTTCCACCGGAGTCTGCTTGAATACATATTTTACAGGCATTTCATGATGGCCGCCGCGCATCTGTACGAACCTGTCTCACGACCAGCGCTTGTTTGCTCGCCTGCTTTGCTTCATATCTACTCGTTTTTTGCCCCGGCTCGAGTTTTACTTTACTTCCTTCGGTTTAACTTCGCTAGATTTTCACCATCCCCTCCTTTTTTTCAGTTTCCTCTCGTCTGTGTGCACAGTCACATATAAACTATTTCTACAAAAAAAAACTATGCCTCGTGAATTTTACTCCACACACACACAGTCGCACACTCACACATACACATACACATACATTTGGAATGTATAGGACGTGTTGACAGAGGTTGTTGATTACCCGTATTGTCACTAGATGTCGATAATATCTAATATGCAATATGTCAGAAGCAGTCATTACCAGTGTCGTGCAATCGCTGTAATTCCAATTCTCGGAAAAAGATGGCTTATTGTTGCAACTAATGTCCAAACGACTCGCTTTGAATACTTTACAATTGAATAGGAGTTGTTACGCGGACGTTCCGACGCGTGTGACTTATGTATCCTCCCAACACACACGCTCGCCACGTCCGTGTACTCGCCAATGAATGATGGCGAGTCGCAACCAAGTCCCAAAAATCGGCAATAGATGGCTCGGAAGTTGACAATAGCCGGTACGACGAAGGAAAAAATTACAACAAAAATATGTCGGAAGGCGTGACTTTGGTATGAGAGGGATAATTGCAAAATAAGCGCTCTTGTATTTTGAGCGTACATTTTTATAGACCAAACTGCGTTCCCGGCTTATATCTACAGATATATAAAGGTGCGTGCACCCTGAAAAAGAGCGGACAAAGCCGAGGAACGGGAGGAGAGGAAAGATCTTGACTTTATACACGGAGTGGTCATTATTATAATTATCATAGCCGTTTCATACCCATATTTCGATCGTTATATTTTCTCCGGCAAAAGGCAATTTGAAAGCCAACCTTATGGTTTTATGACGGCTTTACATGAAGCTGATTTTTAGCCATACCTCCACGAACTTATGACTACATTGTTTTCTAACTTTATGTCATTTTCTTGCTCCTTTTAAGTGACTTTACGAGTTTACATGTTTATAAAATAAAGTATCGAGGGGTTTATTAAGTAAATATTAAAAAATACAATGGCGGGTCTTTGATTTCCTTGCTTTCATAAAAGGGGGCGACCTCTTTGGGAACTTTTTCAAATTATTTATTTCAATCAATTATCGCTCTTGAATTGCACAACGCTTTGTAAAGTCTTTGCCGCAAGGTTGCGCAATTTTTGTCTCAATCCGCTCTGACCGAATTTTAATTTTAAGTTCGATGTTGTAAGATCGTCGATAATTAATCGATAACCAATCGATAATTATTTTTTAATTGCCATAATTTGTTCATTGCTTTGCTCTGCTCTGCTTTGTTTTGCTTTGCTTTGCCTCACTTTTACGTCTTTGGCTTTGTTTTGTTTAGTGTGTATCTAGTTTGCGGAAAGATTTTTATCGACGAGTCCACCCCTGCACGAATCTCATTCGTGTTTTATTTACGCCACCAACCGTTCCCACAATCCTTGTAAATTCTGGCAATGCATGCAAGATAGTAAAATCTAGTTAAGGCACGTTGCGATAAAGAGCGAGACAGATATAACCTATAAATATACACATATATTCCGCAGATACTGATACGTATTTAGTATAGATATGTTTATTGTATGTGCATATACTCGTTACAATGCGTGTAACAGCCATGTCCTATCGTCTTCCCCCTCCCCTCTCCCCTATTTCCCTTCCTGCACCGTAAAAACTCGTTTAATCGGGGAATCCATCTTATATTTGTCCAATCGAGTTGCGATCTCGAGTTTTCCTTCGAGATAACTCCCCCCCCCCCCCCCCCAACCCTGTCGTATTCCTTTTTTTTTCTCCCCAATTTTTACATTGGTTGGCAATGGCGTCGGGAGCGAAATTTTGGTTTTCGTTGAGAGGTTATGATCCTCGGAAAAACTCATGGTCTGGTTTATTTCCAAAACGAAGTTTAATATCTTCGACAATGTCGACTAGTGGCAGCACCGTTGTTTGGCAATGGAAGACGTAACGTTACGGCCAGTACGATCGAGCACACCTGCGACAAGTCAAGTTATATTAGTTAGTGTACTATATATACGTTCGGCACCAGATTGCTCGTATTTAGGATCAGAAAATTGCGTTCTTATGCGATATTACAACCCGAAATATATATATATTAAAATACGTTGATTATTTTTTTCTTTAATTTTCAAAAACCAACCCCTTTTTATATTTATTGTTGATATTATCCATTTTTTTTATTTTGCACCCAAACCTTAATTATCCTTCTTGGGTCTGTAATTAAAATAAATGATTAACCAAAAAAAATAAATAAATAATTGCAGTCCCAAATTTTAGGGTTGGTCCCTAATTGGCAGGGGAGTTGGGCCTAACCTTCAATTGTGCGTTAAAACTAAAAATAAATTTTTCTTCACAATTGAAACTGTTGCAAAATTAATTTACCATTACCTATAAAATAAGTTAGTATTTTTTTTACTATTTCCTACTTGCTACTAATTCCCTTCAAAACTTCCCAAAACATCCTTCTTCAGGTATGAAACCAATTACACATAGAAACAAGTGAGTTTTATATGCACCAATATACCTTTTCCCTTTTTTTGTCACAACAACACCTTTTTTGGTTGACTCCGTGACTGGCTACTGCGGTTGTAAAACGATTTACGGAATTTTTATGAATCTCGACTTTACAATTGCCATCCTCGAGTCAGGTTTCAATTTTATTACAATAAGTAAGTAAATAAGGTGAATATGTATGTGTCTACACCCTGTAGAAAAAAAAGGTGTCCCAAAATGTGTAGGTAAGTCAATAGGGTTAAAATTTCCTACGACCTTTCCTTTACACCCTTAACTTTTTTTATTACCACTTTACTTTTTCGAGGAAAAGGAAGATTTTAATTTTTTACAGTCCTACCCTTGCTTTCCCTCAACTTGCAATTTTTTTTCAATAGTAACCTTATTTCTAATTTCTGTTTATTTTTATTAACTCAGGAAATTTCCAAATTTTGCCAAATTGAAGTATAATAACAATTATTTTTTATATTAATTACCTTCTAATAATTAATAATAATAATAAATGTTCGAAATCGAACACAGTCACCAGATAATAAATAGACCCCAGATTTAAATAAAACTCCCTAGATTTTTCTGGCCCCACTTGGACGTCCCTAGCAAACCGTGAAGTGGTCCATTCAAAATTATCCGCCATCTTGTTTCCACGCACCCCGATGCATTTGTCGAAAATCCTCCAGCTGCGCCATGGCCGACACTAACGGCCCCAAGTACGTAGCGACGCTACGTATTATGCAACAGTTCACAACAATTCGTGTATATACGTTTACTGCAACTGCCGGCTTATGATCGCTCCCGAGGAAATTCAGACTCCAGGTCCATGTGCACGCAAAATGCATTGTCGTACGAAACTGACGTTTTCATTCGAATTACCTTCTAACTCTATTACCCGTTTCCAGATGCTCCAATGGCTACTATACCATTACTATTCGTTCTACAACTCTAAGGACGAACAACGAATAAGAAAATGACGACAATCCTACCCAATTCACAGAATGACGTTGGACAAGAGGCGAAATTAGCTTTTGGTGGAACCCAAAAGAGTTAAAGAAGAGATAGACCAAAAAAGAAGGGGTAACGTATCAAGTAAACAAACTCTAAACCTCCATCTCTCTCTCTCTCTCTCTCTCTCGCTCTCTCTCTTTGTACGTTGGCCGTTTAAACTTAAGTTCTGTCTTCCCCCCTCACTCTGTCTCTCTCTTTCTCTGTATTTTAATCCTCCCACTTTGACAATCTTTTATCTTCCTCCCTCTTACGAATTCCCTCAATTCTCTTTACGAACTTGATTGACCGCAACGACTATCAGTACTACTACTAATACTGCAACCACACTAACACTAATACTAATACTAATACCCATACTAATACCCATACCGTTTCGGCAATGCCGTGGATGTCTTCGCATCGTTGATACTCGACTACCACAGTGACGAGGGTATATGACACTACTTTTGGAAATTACCTGAAGAGGGCAGCAGCTAACGACCGCGAGCCTTTTATTCCACGCTTATAAAAAATTATGAACAGATGGTTAAAGGAGATTTCAAAATGGGGAGAAGATTTTCTTTTGAAACTCGGAAATTTCACTTTATTTATTTGTTTATAACCCATTGTTAATAATATAAATAGTTTCGGAATGTTTTATTTTATTTTTTTTATTGGATTGGAAGTAAATGTTTACACGACGTTCGAGGTGGAAGTAAAGAAAGAGAAGGAGAGTGAGTGTGAGGGAGTTGGACTGTCCCTGTGGAATGTATAGTATAGTCACTCTCGCTTCTTTGTAGGTTAATGTTTGGAAATAGACTCACTGTTGTTGATGTTGTGAAGGTGTTTTTAAAACTTGACACCGCTCAAACTGTTTTGAGACAAAGTAAATCTTACTTTCTGTATTGGACGAATTCCTTTTTTAACAATTAACACTAAATAATTACTAATTACTAAATACTACTACTGCTACTAATGGTGATGATGATAATAATAATAATAATAATAATAATGATAAATAATAACAATCTAATCCAAACTTCCGAGTTTTCGAAAAATCCCAAGTGGGGGCACTGGGAGCTCTAAAACCAAACAAAACAAAACAAACCAAACCATCGCACGGCGCAGCCCCAGATAAACCCTGTGTTATCTATCCACCCTTCGATTAAAATCCTGCAGTCGAATTTTTTAATTTTTTAATTTTCTTTCTTTTTTTGTCCATATCATCCCTTCTTTCCTACCCACACATGCATATGCATACATCTACATATACGACTCCACGTACATGTACAGCCGTTTTTCGTTCGATGCATCCCCGAACGAACTTTTTGCACCTAACCTAACCTCACCCTGCCTCACCCCATCCTACCCCACCCCACCTCGCCCCATTCCACCCCACTCCACTTCCTCCCTTAAAAAGGGGAAAGATAAAGGGAGATGGAAGTACAGAGAGAGAGAAAAAAAATTGTGGTTCTGGAATACTCCCTGATCAAAGCTCGGCTAGGAATTCCCTTCGGAGCCGCACAGGCGCAGGACGAGGGTTCGTTCCGTTAATTCTCCACAGAGGGTAGAAGCGCCGGGCCGCCGGTAGAGGGGTAGCTTTTCGACCCTGCGCGTTATCAAAGCGACGCCCCCTCTCTTTTCGTCTCACCCGTTTACACCCTATGCTTTTGCTATATAACCATTGTGTGCATCCAGTCAGAGTGCACTCGTGTGCGAGACACCCATACAACCACAAGCTTTGGGAAGCAGCTTCCAAAGGCGAAGTAAAGTTAAGTCGAGCCGAGTCGAGTCGAGTCAAATAAAGTAAAATCAAATAAAATTTAAAAAAAAAAGATAAAGGACGAAGATTCTTAAATTAAGAGGCGTCGTCACGTCATCGGGCTGTGAAATCAAGTCAGATCAAATTGTGGCAAGCAAATAAAATGCGAGAAGAGGAGAAGAGAACCCGAGAGTCCACGAGCTGGACGAGTTGGACGAGCGCAGAGACGAGGGGAAAAATGTCTGTCTAAAGAGTCCAAGCTTTAACTACCAAGAGTCACTCGCTAGGCTTCGCTCTCTCGCTATTACTTTGCTTGTGCTCTTACCCGCCGCCGCTGCCTCTGTCTCTGCCGCTGCCGCTGCCGCTGCTGTTCCTCTTCTTGCCGCTGCAGTTGCAGTTGCAGTTGCAATTAGCGTCCCTCGCTTCGAGTCCCAGGAGATCCTCCGGGACCTGGAGTGGAGGCGGAAGGCGAGGGCAGAGGCTGCTAATCTCGCTGCTGGCGGATTTAGTAGCGGTGGCAGGCGTCAGAAGTGGGCACCGGGAGAGAAGCAACTGCAGTTCCACGGTTCTTCTCACCTGCGATACCAATTTTCACCTGTTTTGCGAATACCCGTCGTGAATTTTTGTGGTGGACAATTCGACTATTTTTTGCGGGTTCAGAAAATTTTTTGAGTGACTTCCCGGAAACCAGTGACTTGAGGTTTTAGGGTTTCCTTTTCTGCCAATTGTCAATTGACAGTCGTGGCTTTCGGAGCAAATTGTGACTCGATTTCAGGTTCGTTTCGCCTCAATTATTGAATTTTTATATATATATATATTTTTTTTCTTGTTTATTTATTTTTGTTTCCTCGATTTACGATATTTTGTTTAACAATTGATGTTTTTTTTCATTTTTGTAAATTGATATTTATCGTGCAAGAGATTTTAGTTCCCAGTGAAAAGGGAGAATACGGGAGAATACCCTTGATGCAGTTCGCGTCTCTTTCTCTCTTTATGTTTCCCCAAATAGCAGGCAACCAGTTTAGCATGGTAGTACGAAGGGTTTTAAATCCCTCAGGGTTTCCAACATTGATTCTTTGGGTTTGTGGGGTACTGATGTACTTTCTTCGATATTTTTTTGTTTTTGTTGATGTCGTTGGTATTGTTGACGGGTTCCCCCACTTTTGTTGTGTTCCTTGTTTGTTTCGTTTACGCACGTTGTTTTATTTATTTATTTATTTTTTGGGGGAGGGGGGATTGTTGGATCAGAAACTTTCAAAAATTTCAAGATTTCCTTTGTATATGTTTTTTTTTAAATGTGGGAATTTTCACGAATTATCATTATTATTATTATTATTAGCTTTGCAACAATTCTTTACCGACATGGATTTTTATAAAAATAAAAAAAAAGAAATTTTGAATTCGCCGCCAGAGGGACAATTTTTGTTCTTTATAATTTTGCTTCAATTTTATTTTGGGGGGGGGGGGGGGGGTAACTTAAATTAGAAGAAAAAAACGGTATTTTTTTATTTTGCCAATCACAGGAATTTCTAATAAAACAAAATCTATATTAACCTTCAATGTTTAATATTATTATTATTATTACAATTTATTTAAATTTTCAACGAAATTCCCAGAAAAAATATTTTCTTTAATTAAATAAAAATATTCCCAAGCTTCAAATTTGGAGAATTTTCCAAATTTCATTTTTTTTTTCGAAAATTGCTCATTTTAATAAACCAAAAAAATAGCAAAATTTTATTAAAAATCTTCAAATTTTGCGTTTCTGTCAAAAAAGAGTTCCCAAAAAACCAACAATATTTTTCCAAAAAAAAGGCATTCTGAGAAAAACAATTTTTTTGTCCACAGATTTTCGGAAAAATTTTCGAATCGTCTGAACGCCTGTCGGAATTTGGAATTCCTTGCGTTCAAATACTGGGTTCCTTTCCCGAACATAGGATCGGACGATTTTGGACCCGCGGAAGGCTTTACAACCGGAAACCGAGGGCACCAAACCTGAATTTCTCTGTTGAAAATCGTCTTCGTTCATCTTCTTCCGGCGAAAAAAGAAAATCGTTGCAGTTTCAGCGACATCTTCAGTTGCAGTTGCAGTTTGATGAGGAATGTGAAGCCCCCTGTACGTATACTGAATGTATCCTGAGTGTATTCCTGTCCGGTATACCTTCAGTATACGTAATAGGAGGCTCCACCGATCAGCGTTGGATTCTTGACCCACCGAATGTGTGTTGATCGAAGCTTACGTTTATGTACAAATTTTTGTAATAATTAATATAATTGTTAATATAAATATTTTTTTTTAATGTAAAAACTGTCCCGCCTTGAATCGAGCGAAGATGGAAGAGAAAATGTGATTTTCGAGAAGTAATAGATTTTATCTGCTATAATTTAATTTAATTGACAATAATTGTAATTGGAATAATTAAATTTCTGTCACCAAAGTTGGAATTTAATATTCCAAGGCTGGAAAAAATTGTCATTTTTAATTTCCATATTTTTTTCTTTACCAAAAACAATTTTTCTTCCATTTTTTGTACAAAAAAAATTGTAAATTTTTGACGTTTCATTTTTTTTTGTACACAATGTAAAATTTATTATATGTATAAGACTTATAATTAAAAAAATATATATTTTTCTATCGATATTTTTTCAATATATTTTTTTCCTTGCATTAATGTAGTTTTTTTTATTTCATTTTAATATTACTATTAATTTTCGAAAATAAATAATTTGGAACAACAAATATTCAATGTTATCCCGATTGTACATGAAACTTTCTGTAAATTTTATTGTATTATTAATAAAAAAAAATTTGAAATGTATATACAAAAAATGACGTCACCGGAAATCCTACCTCCCTTCGATTTTCTCACATTTTTTAGTACCACGTAATTCTATAAAACTTATTTTCCATATTATAAAATTACTATAAAGCTAAAACCAAAATAAATTTGCCTGTTATCATCAAATATGCAAATTTTCTTTTTTTTATTTAATTCTTGTATCACCCAAAGAAAAATCTCAATTTCACAATTTTTTCGGTTTTTATTTTATTCTTTTAATCATAATATTTATTACCTCCCTTTGTTTCCAATTTTTCTCAAGTTTCAATAATTCAGGGTAGGTCTATGGTGGAGGTAGAGTATCCTTCTATTGTTACAGGCAACAATAGACTAAAATCCATGTTTGCAAATTTGGCAAACCTGGCAATTATAGGTTTATGGTCAAAATGTTCCACCGATTTGCACATTGTCCCTTTTCTACCTGGAACTTTTGTCCATCTGTAAATTGGTCATGTCAAATTTTGGCATTTTCGATAATCGACGGCTTTGCTCTAATTCAAACAAAGCTGGTACATTTTCTTCTATGGGGTCTATAAATATTTCAGTTTATGTAAAATGTACTTATAACATACCTGCAAGTTGCACCAAAGGTCGCAAATATTTTGACCCATTTTTGTCTCTTTCTTTGAACTTTCTCTTTTCTATTATAGATTTTTAATAAATTGGAAATTCGAAATTATTAAAAAATGATTTGGTGAAAAAAAAAAATCGTTATTCGATACAATTTAAAGTTAAATTTGAATTTCTATTAAATATTGTTTTGTCATAAATTATTAAATATAATTTTCTATTAAATAATGATTTTTTTTGTAAAAAAAGACACCAGGTTTAAATCTATTATAATTTTATTTATAATTGCTTCCCCCACGACTTCAACAATGGTAGGAAAAATCAAAGCAGATTCAGTAACGGCTTATCTTAAACCTTCCAGCCTCCATTTCAACCCCTATAAATTTCAAGTATCCATAAAATGTATCCCCAAACTTCTGAAATTTGTAGGAAAATGGAAGAGCTTTTTTTCCAAGTTTCCAATACATTTTATTGCCGCCTTTCAAAAAATCAGCCCGCGATATATAAAATTGGAAAAAAGAGAGAGTCAAGCCAAATTTAATGGAGATCCATTTCATAACCAAAAACATTCCCTAGAACTTCCCTAGGCCGACCAAAAAAAAAGGAATAAATAAAAAAATCCTTCTTTATAAAATTCTCAGAAAAAAAATCAATTTTTCCAAATTAAAAATTTTTTCTTGTTATTCTAATTTTTCAATTATCATTGTAATTAAATATCGATCGTTACAATAATTGTTTTTTGTGGTTAAAAAATTTATTTTTCTCAATATTCGTTACTATTATTATTTTTTATATTTTTTAAAATTATTCATTCTTCCAATTACAGAGAATTTTAATAATTACACACACACACACACACATAGAAATTACACATTTTTTCAAAAATTTCCTAAAATTTATTACAGAGCATTTCTCGCACCCTCTGCGAGGCAATTTCCTTTTCGTAAACTTGGACGTTTTATTGCGACCGAAGGGAAAACTTTCTCTTTTAAGGCACTCATAAAAAGGGTTACTTATACGGAAGAGAAAGATCAGCCAACTTACGGATAAGCTTCTTCGGCCAAAAAACAGACGGGGATGGAAGAAAGAAGGGTAAAGGGTGTACTCACTTCGGGCAAAATTGACCGACGAGAAAGGGTTTCTCTTTGCGCCTCTACTCTACGTGTATCCAACTTTCACTCGGACAATGACAGAAAGAAAAAATTCGAAAGTGTCCAGAAAAAAAGGGTTGCTTCCTTCCTCCAAAAAAAAAAAGGAATTAGTAAAGGCTTGGTGGGGTTAAAAGAGTTTCACTTTTTCCTCCAAAAAAAAAAACACTTTCGTGGCGTTTTCTGTATTCAGTTTTCCCGAGACTGTGACACTCGTCACCTCGCTAATTCCGAGGATCAAAAAGTGACGTGTAATAAAATTCCCAAAATTGTGCGTTCGTTAATTAAAACAAAGGCTCAAAGGTGCCAAAGGAAAATTAATAAATAAAAAGGGCCGAGGAAAAATTGAGAAAATTGGTGGAAATTGGGTGTTTGTCACTCGGGAGGTGACAAAAGCCGCAGATAGATGGCTTCCAAGTCCAGGATCCCGCGAATTAGGCCTTCGTTTAGACTCGGATAAATAAAAAGGGCCGAGGAGAAAATCAGAAAATTGTGGAAATTGGGTGTTTGTCACTCGGTAGGTGACAAAAGCCGCAGATAGATGGCTTCCAAGGCCGGGATCCCGTGAATTAGGCCTTCGTTTAGACTCGGATTAGCGAATCCTCGATATTCGTCGGTTCGTAAAGCCCGGGAAGGGTGAGTTGATTGCTTTATGGACTCTTGTAAAAGAATTAAGGGTTGACTTTTTATGGAAAGCAAATTATGGGGTGTAAAATGCTTGTCTTTATGGTTCCCCAAGAGTTTTGGTGTATTATTCCTACGTTGGCGTTGTCGGACTTCAAAGTTTTTTTTTATCGCCGCAGAGTGGCTCAAAAGTTTGTCCCTTGTATTAAGAAAATTTCGGTTTTTATCGTCCCCAGTCCCGGGACGCTATCGATCTTTCCCAAGTTTTATTTCCATCGAATTGGAAGCACTTTCCAGAGTCTTGAACGAACTCTTCAAGACTCGAGGAATTCTCTTGATTTTATTTTTCAATTTTTATTTTCGGGGGGTACCATTTTTGGGGAGAGAGAGAGAAAGAGGTTTAAAAAACCACCCCCAAGGGGACAATTTTTCCTTCAAAAGAAAAAAAAAAAATTCCCCAAATGCATCGATAACCAAAATTCCCCAGAAACATCGATAACCAAAATTCCCCGAAAGCGTCGATTCGAAAATTCCCCAAAAACGTCGATTCCAAAATTCCCCGAAAACGTCGATTCCAAAATTCCCCAAAAGCATCGATAACCAAAATTCCCCAAAAGCATGGATAACCAAAATTCCCCAAAAGCATCGATAACCAAAATTCCCCAAAAGTGTCGATAACTAAAATTCCCCAAGAGCATCGATAACCAAAATTCCCCAGATGCAACGCGATGCATCGGCATAGTAACTTCAACCAAAACGGGGTAAAATAATTGCGGGCGATGCAATCCCAGCCATATTGCTTTCTTTCACAAAAGTGCACAGCAGCGACGGTCCAGGAGGACTTTGCTGGAAGCTGGCACAGCCATGGGAGATAGAAAGAGCGAGAGAGCGAGAGAGAGAGAGAGAGAGAGAGAGAAAGTTGTATTCCAACCAAACCCTTATTTAAGCTCCCCCTAAAACTTCCCTTCGTTTCCCGGCCATGTTTGTACGAGGGTTGGGCTACTAAAAGAGAACGACGATTCATTGGACGACGGGAGAAAGAGAAAGAGACGGGAAAAGAGATTTGCTCGTCCGTCTCTGTCTTTCAGATACTTTCCAAATCTCTCACTCCCTCCCACTTGAAATCATCTTGTTTTTCCTCTCCCTCTTCTCGCTTTCTGATGCTGCTTTTCGATCCGGCCTTTTCTCGAACGGAGAAAAAAATTCTCAAAAATAGGCTGGGGCCATTTTCCAATTTTTATTTTTAATTAATTTCCCATTTAATTAATTTCGATATTTTGAGTAACACCATAAGGAAGAATTCCCACAAAATAGAGTAACTTATGGGACCCCATAGACCGAAAAAAGAATTTTTCGTGATTCGAACTATGGTAGTTTTTTTGGTATCGATGCATTTGGGGAATTTTGGTATCGACGCTTTTGGGGAATTTTGAAATCGACGCATTTGGGGAATTTCGGTCATCGATGCATTTGAATAAAGTCACTAGCCAACTATTTCTAGTAATTTTAACCAATTAAGGCACTGATTAATTAATTAGTGCCTTTATTTTTTTTTTATTTATTTATTTTTTTGGTGTCACCTAAGAGGTGCCGAGAAATTCAAGTGACGAAAAGTGTCCCCGACGCTAAAATCTTCGCTCCGAGCTGATAGAGGAAATTTTACTCGTTTTTTTTTTACCATAGTTCCAATATTTTTCTACCCCAAATTAATTTATTTCGCAACATTTTTTACGGTAAATTCTTTTCTATGGTAAATTATTGCTTAAAGAAATAAAATATTTACTCGCCGCGGAGTAACTTTATCCGCCACAACCTCCTGCAGGAATTCAATTCACTCCTGAACTTAACAACAAAAGCAGTTTCCCATAAGGTACTCCCATAAGGAATCGCGGTAACAGAATATCCGTCGGTTAATTTAATAACGTCCAAGCGAATACGTTCGCGAATATATTCGCGTGTCGGTTGCTGATTCAAATTACAACGACGGCGAATCACTGGTACTCGGATTTCGTGACGCACGATTTTTTTCATTCTTCTTTTTTTTCTTTTTTTTTCATTGTAATCGTTGCGATTGGTCTTGAAAGTGGAGTGTGGTCTGAAATTTGCTTTTTCATCGGAATCTGAAAATTTTCCTTGTGTTCTATCTGAGAATGAGCGAAATGGAGGAATCCGAGCTGCTCCAGAACCACCGAATATTGATTTCTCTGTTAAGACTCTCCTAGCTTGGGATTTTCTCTTTTGCGGAAAATGAAAAATTTTTTTGCTAGCGGTTATTTTGAAGTTTGGGGATGGAACGGAATTTTGATTGAAAAAAAAAATGCCCGTATTTTTTTTTTGTAAAGTGCAAATTTGAGCAAAAAAAAGTTGGACAAAGTCAAAATTGAGGAAAGTCAAAATTGAACAAATTAAAGATTGAGAAAGGTAGAAATTGAGCAAAATGAAAATTGAACAAAGTAGAAATTGAGCAAAGTAAAAATTGAGCAAATTAAAAATAGAGCAAAATCAAAATTGAGCAAAGTAGAAATTAAGCAAAGTCAAAATTGAGCAAATTAAAAATAGAGCAAAATCAAAATTGAGCAAAGTAGAAATTAAGCAAAGTCAAAATTGAGCAGAATAAAAATTGAGCAATGTAGAAATTGAGCAAAGTAAGAATTGAGCAAAATAAAAATTGGGCAAAGTAGAAATTGAGCAAAATAAAAACTGAGCAAAGTAAAAATTGAACCAATTAAAAATTGAGCAAAGCAAAATCGAACGAGTCAAATTCGAGCAAAGCAAAATCGAGCAGAGCAGAGCAAAGCAAAGCAAAGTCCTTAAAAAATCCGGGAGACTTCCATACGTTACTTGAAAATCGCAATTTCGACTTCAACTTTATCCGACTTTATCTCGCCTCATTGGCGGAGTTAAAGCCAACTCTATATACATATAAATGACTGCAGTTGTTTTTAGAATCGATTACTATAAATTCACCACCTGTTTACCTTCTAAAGGGTGCAAATAAACCCGGGGAATTAATGGCCATGCGGGGTAGGTAAAATCGTATATACGCAAGACAGCGATATACCGATCAAAAGGCGGATATAAACGCCGTGTATGCGCCAAATGGCAAAGGTGTGATACTCGCGATATCTTTTTAGCCAACATTTACATTCTCCGAACGTTCCTTTTTTTTTCTCCTTCTTCCTTTTACAAGGAATTTAGGTTTTTTTTTCGTTCCTTTCATCCATTTTTCTTCGTCCTCTCCAAAAAAATGAAAAAAAAAAAATTCCTTCCATGTACCCAGAAGAAATTCGCCTTATTGGAGGAAATAAGTTGAGGAAAGTCTCGGCGATAGTAAATTTCACCGGGTTGAAAAAATTTTATTACGCGTTCAAAGGAAAACAAAACAAAAAAAATTTTTTTTGGCATGAATCCACAATCAACCAATTGTGAATTTCCTTTTTTGTAGAAAAATTAAATTGGGAGCAATAATAATAATAATAATAATAATAATAATAATAATAATAATAATAATAATAATAATAATAATAATAATAATAACAGTAATATTATAAGAATAATAATAATATTAGGAATAATGGGAATAAAAAAAGTAATAAAAAGTGTATAATTATTATTTTGATTTTTTATTGATTTCTAAACTCACCAGATTTCGAGTGGACGCCGTTGACGGCCCGGTATTGTTTCGGTAATCTGTATAACAAACAAATAAAATAGTAAGTTAATTTTTTTTGTGAAATTTCAATGGTAAAGAAATATGAAATTCGTAATTAATTTTATTATTATTATTAATGTCGGAAATAAATCCGACCATAATTTACTTTTTCCGAAGAAACGCGTGAAAATGGAAGAAACCGACGGCCGGGAAATATTTCCGAGCCGACGTTCGCGAGAGGATACAAGCAACGCAATTTCAATTTTACTTTTTTCTCGATTAGGAAAATTATTGTTTATGGAATTTTTAATTTTTCTAAAATTTCCTCTATTTCCGGTTCTGAATTCGCTTGAAATTCGAAAATTGCTGGATTTCGAAAAATAAAAAGAAAACAACGATCAATTTGAGGATGTATGTAATTTTTTCAAAATCTTCACCAAAAAATCGAAATTTTCTGTTTGAGTGATTTTCGGAAATTCTACTTTCTTTATTTTTTTTAAATTTTTTTATTTTCGAATATTGTGGAATATTGCTTCGAAGAAATTTAGTTTCAGAATCTACGGAACAGTAAAAGTACCGAAAAAGGGTAGAAAGGAAGGGTTGACGTTGAGGAAACTCAAATGGAAGGAAAAAGGAGAAAAAAGTGTCCAGGGAATGTCTGGGAGAAAGGAGAAAGTTCAGATCCATATAGACACAAGCCTTTAAAATAAAAAAGGGAAGCGAAGAAAAGGGTTTAGAAAGTTCCTTTTTATTTACTACGCTGTAAAAATATCCGAAAAGGGTTTCGCCTCCTGGGGTCTATGGGAATTTCACGTACGTATTATGTATGTACATATTTTCTTCTTTTTTTTGGAAATTACTGCATCTTATTATCATGGTGAAATTTATTATTCCACTTTTCTCAACGATTTCCCGACTCTCGAGACTCGTGAAATTCATACACAGTAATTTTCCAATTTTTCTTCCGAAAAATTTCCCTATATTTTTTTTTGGAAACTAGTCCATGCAAAAATATGCCAGCGTTTTTAAATAATTTTATCTTTTTGAAAAATTCAATAAGGAATCATGCCTGCATTTTTATGACACAAAAAAGTACCAGAGCCGACGGATGTTTCATGCTCAACTATTTCACTCTGCGTCGTTGCTGTGCATTAATGAGAAAAAAAATTAGTGGATTATTTATTTTGAAATTATTCACATTTTTCTTGATTCGAAATTTCCAATTTTGATTGACTCGAAATTTCAAATTGAAATTTGAAAAAAATAGAATTCCTCCAATTTCTGAAATTTCTTTTCCTCATTTTTGGGGAAATTGGAACCAAATTAACTCCGAAACTCTACAATTTTGGAAAAACACATTTTTTTCTATAAATGTTACTGTCCCCCAGGGGGTCCCATGTTCCAACTTTGGTAGTTCACCATTTGAAATCCAGAAGCCATGAAAACCTGGCTGCCAGTGTATGGTTATAAAAGAAAATTGTTCAGTAAATAGCTCGTGGAAATATGAACGGGGTTTTTGCAAACACATACACACACACACTCACACAAGGTGAAATACCGTATTAACGCTCTACGCATTTTCCTACTGCATTCTTTAGAATAATATGCGACGTTTTACTGTAATATAAACTTTTCTCGCTTTTATTTCCCCGCGACTGCCTTTTCTTCACTCATTTTCGCATTCCAATTGCATTTTTTATAAAACAAACAAAAAAATCGCCTCCTGAAAACATTTTTCGAAATTCCCTCCCCTCCCAAAAAAAAATATTATTTTTCAGGGGATACCATAACAAAATTTCTAATCACGATAATTCCAAAAAAAAAAATAATAAATCCACGACAGGCCATAAAACACGACCATCGGGATTAGGAGGTGCTTTCCATTTTACCGTTTCTGGAGGTCTTTGAAAATTTCGGAGTTTTGATTTCACGCATAAAATGGACTTTATGGCACTTCGCGCTCTCCAATTGCATCTCGTACTATTTATACAATACAAGTAATCATTGAATTCATTGAATATTCAAATGAAGGCGGATCCTTCGTGTCTCTCGTCTCTCGCCTGGAATGGTTTAGCTGTTCAGCAATTTCCAGTGGGATAAGTCAGAATTAAACATCGAGACAATGAGGTACAATTGTTAATTGTACGAAGATTTGCTGTGATTTGTGTTTTCCTTTAACTCTTCACGAAAAAAAAAAAAAAAAAAAATTATGCGACGCAAGAGGAAGTTGCCGATCATGCAATTGCATCCCGAGAGAGTTCAATTTTACCACCCGAGGAAATCGAAAATTACGAAAATTTAAAAAAAAAAGATTATTTTTTTTTGCATTCGGCCCAAAATCAATTATTTTTGCAATTCTGGGGGAAATAATTGGGACCCAATAACTCCAATTGGAGGCAATTATTCAAACAACGTATATGCTTTTCTACAGGACGTGTCGCCGATAATTCTGCGGATGGGTAATAGACTGGAGTAGTTTCGCCGACGAACTACCACGGTAATGGTATGTCGCAATATAATGTAGTAACTCTCGAAACGACCATTTACCAGGACCTAGACAAGCCCCAGGGAACGAGCATCCATCCCGTCGACGTTGGCTCGGATTTATCGTTTCGATTCCCGCGTTGTTTACGTCTTGACAACCTGTATGCGTTCTCCGGCACACATTCTATCCGCTGTGTATGCAGATAGTACCAGGTAGTAGTCACCTCATTTATCTCAAAAAGACCTGACTTAAGCTAAAGTACCATTATAATGGCCCCTACTTTTTTCTTTCCTCCTCAAAATCCCCTTAGAATTTGATTAAACCTTGTCCAGGACGTGTCAATTAGTGCCCGGAAACATCGAGTCCCCATAATTGACCACAGAGACTCGATAATTTCTTTGGATCGTCCATAAAACCCTTTGTGCGTGAGTAAACCGCGTCATCGCCGACAAACCCTTGGACCTATCGAAGCCATATTCACGGTATACGTTAACAAGGTCACGAGTGAAGTTTTTAGTCAAGATTCGTTCCCTTCCATACGTGGCGCTGGGGTCTAACTTCCACATTTCTGATCCGATTTCGCTCAAACTTGGAGGAACCGTTCCTTGACCGAACTTGAATGGTTTTAGGGTGGTTCGATCGTCATAGGTGGCGCTGTAGTCGCGCTTTGGGGTAGAAAACATTGTTTCTCGCTGTCGGAGCGATTCTGGCGTTCGTACGTTGCCTCTCTTATCTCGTGCAGACGCGGAATTTGCATTCCATTCGGTGCAAATCGCAGTGGCAAAATGCCTTCCCTGCGGGTTTCGCGACGCGCCAGGCTATTGACTGCCATGCCGTCGATGATAACATGGAAATGATAAGGCGTCCAGTCGAGAGAAGCAAAAAGGAGCGTGCAGAAGCGACCGATCAAAAAGCGGAGGGACGAGGAAAGAAAAGAGTCGCGGAGAGAAGAGAGCTTCCCCATGGCGGGTGTCTGGGGCAGAAATTTATACAAGCAGATTATACGAGGCAGTTAAAATAAATTAAACTCGTTTTATCGTCCTCCGTATAATTTATTTATGTCAGTATATATATACTTGTTATGTACTCATATATATGTATAGAATAATATATATCGTTCGAAAACGAAGCCTCCAGTGTCCGACGCCGCCGATTTCATTTTTTTTCTTTTAAATTCTTCGGGAGCAAAAAAAAACCAAAACCTTTTTTTTTTCTTAAAAGGTAATAATTATTTCGAGAAAAAAAATTCTACTTGGGGGGGAAATTTTCCCCCAAGTGTTGGAAAATTATTAAAATATGTTTTATGGTGTAATTTCGAGGTATTTGTCATATTTCGAGTTTTTACTCCAAAAAAAATGTATTTTCTAGGTCCAATAAAATTACTACAACATAGTAAAATTTACCATCCATGAAAATCCCTCGTGAAATATTTATTAAAAATACATACGCGGCAGTCGAATAATTTCCCCTTAATTCCCAGCCCATTTCCCGAGGAAAGAAAATACTTATGCAATCTTTTGGCAAAATGTCAAAAGGTTCCCGTTCTTCCTTATATTCCGGTATAAGAGGGCTGACGTAATGTAAAGCCGCGGCATAAATTGGTAAGCTTAAGAAATTCCGGCCAGTAATAATTTCGCTCTTCTATATTCCTTCCACTTCGGGTAAAAGTTCCCTTGCATAGTTGTTACTTCTTCTTTAACGAGTTACATACTTCCAAAGGCTCGCTCGCTCCAAAATGAAACGACTTTAAAACTGTACAAAACTTAACAAGTTTTTGTCTAAATTACGGCCTCGCTGCCTATCGACTTGAAAATAGCAAAATGTCTGTTCACATTTTCTTTTTCTCCTTTTCTTTTGGAAACTTTACTTCCCGAGGCGTAAAATTATTGAAAAATATTTTTTTTTATCCCGATGCAGTTAGTAATTTTTTTAATATACGACGAAATTATGTGTCCCAATGGATTAATTAAATTTTTCGAAATTTATTCCTCCCCCCAAAAAAATATAATTTAATTCCTATTTACGTTTTTTCCAAAAAAATTCTTGAAAATATAAAGCTCACGAAAAAAACGGTAATTGGAGGATCGTTGTAAAAAGGAAAAACTCCGAAACTGGAGAAACTTTGGATGGGAAAAAGAACCAGTGCTTTCCAGGAAAGACCAGGATACGAGAAAAGCCTTAATCGAAAATCGATATCTCCATTTGATCGAATGACGGATACCTTGAATTCTTCATGAAGAAACTTTTTACCATGAAAGTGTATACATTTATTTCGTTTTCTCTTTTCTTCCTCGAAGCTCGAGCCTTCGCTCTTTCCGTAGCCATGCCATATATCCCGCTACTCGCACCAACATCTGCTCTTATTACAAGACGTGACGTTTACATAATTCATTTTCGGTCCGGAAGTAAATCAAAATTCCCAACAGTTTATAAAAAAAAACAGGGCACGAGTGGAATAAGACGTAGGAAAATTGGGAAAATCAAATTTCAAATCCTACGATTTTTTATTTAACAAAAATAAATGTAAAAATTACTCTATTTTTTTCAGATTTTCTGTCTCTGGAAATTCCAATAATTTTAAAATACGAGAATTGACTGGAACTCGTCCAGTTTATCACCACAATTTGATCTCCGGGGAAAGAGTCAATGACCTCGACGCGATGGAAGCACTGGTACCCGCGAGTTCGTCAAAGTTAAGCACCCTTGGACGCGACCAGTACTTGGATGGGTGACCGCACTCGCGTACCGGGCACGAAAACCCCGAAGGAGCAAAATCGAAAACGGGAGAGAGAATTTGTGTTACAAAAACAAATCCGGGCACTCGAAAAAAAACTAGAATTCGAAAAAATCTTCCTAGAAAAGACTCGCGGAGCTAGAATCTGTCCGGGAACTCGAAAAAAAATATAAATAAAACCAGAATTAGAAAAAAAGTCCCCAGAAAAGGGAGGGCAGATAAGAAGATACCATACGACGACAGAGGAGGAGCAGGAAAATGGAAGCCTAGGGTGCAGGAGAAGGGGAGGGAGAAGGGCAAATGTGGAACTAAAACCCTGTATGGCAGCAGCGACGTTCCTGAAATAATCCAGCGTATAAATTGGATTGTCGGAGGGACATGGAACTCTTCAATGGCTTCGGAGAGAGAGCAAGAGAGAAATTCAGAACCCGTGCAAAGACCTTAGATGAGAAAGGAGCGGGACACAGAATTGCAATAGAGGGTAATAATACCCCCCCTAAGATCGTGAATTCATGTAGGTATATAAAACTACATATATAAGGTACCCGTTCGGGGATGTCGTACCCGAAATGTATTCAACCGATGGGGTATGTATGGTGTACCTACATGGTGGTTTGTTGACTATAGTGTAAATAACCCGTTCTCTCTGGTATCCAATACCTGTACACACACAGGGGTCTCTTACCTATATTTACAAGCAGAGATAGCTAGCTCTAGCTAGCTACTTAACATACATTAGCCATACTTCGTAGTATCATCATGTTGGCATTGTCAAGCTCCAGATAATGTTGGCAAGTGATCTAGAAATTTGTACCTGATATGGCGCGAGTGTATGGGAACTCTGGAACTTTTCATGGGTTACCTACGCGCACACAAATGGTGACGCGAGAGTGTGTAGTGGTACTGGTACTTGTTTTCGGATGAATATGTATGAGGATTAATATACATGGAGGACGTGTATTGCAACGGAGGGAAGTAGCTTGTTGTTCCTTGTTTGCACTCTTATGGTGTTACATTCTACTCTCGGGCGTGTCTTCGCTGGCTTATCCCTGCGGATATGCCATCACCCATTGTCCTAGGGGTTTTTATTTAAGCGGTACATGCATCTAGGGAAAAATGGTTATTTTTTCTATCTACGTGCGTTCCCTGACGATATTTCCCCGCGCATGCGCGGCAGCTCAAACAAAAGAAAACTAGAAAATTCCTTGAGTGCCATAAGAGCCCTAAGGGCCATTATATTTTCCCACCAGAAAGCGCAAGTGTCGTCCATAGCTGTTCCCGGACTTCTGCGCACGTGCAGAAGATCCAAATGCGCGCGCAGCAGCCGAGAAACCATGGATCGGAAAGCTGTTTATAATTTCTCGCATTAATTCACTTGCCATGCCCGGATTGTCATTAACAAAAATCCTAATTATTCCTCAAACGAATTGATAATGAGAATCGACCTTTTTGCATATACATGAAACGAATTTATGCGCCGAGTAAATGAATGTCTTCGTCCGATATGATCTGTAATTGCGATTACATGGACTTTCGAGATAAAAGTGTAGGTACACTCGAAGGTGTTGTAACAAATTATATAATGACACATAACACGTTACGATGTTCTCGGATTGTTGTATATATGCTTGCGTTATGCTGAATTTCGTGCCTAACGTAACGTGACTGAGGATTTTTTTTTCTCGCTCCAACCGTAACCAGGTTATCGCCGCTATATATAAACTTATGTATGTACATGCCGCTGTAAAGATATCAAAGCGAATGCCAATCGCAATAGTATAAGAACGGAACGATAATGGTAATTGTAAATCAATTCTAATCGAGAAAAAATTGTAATTTTAATACACGATCGCCAGTTACAAGGTCTATGGAATTACATACTCGAGACCTTTCGTATAAAAAAGCTCCTCCAAGAGTTGGGGACCTTCGGAACTACAAAATCTTATATAAAACCCATTGTGCGTGAGTAAACCGCGTCATCGCTAAGAAACCACTGGACCTATCGAAGCCAAATTCACGACATATGTTGCTAAGGTCCCGACTAAGGTTTTCATGTACTCCGATAGGCGGCGCTGTCGTCTAACTTCCATATTTCCGGGCCGATTTTGCTCAAACTTGGGGGGAGTGTTCTTTG
Organism: Gasteruption jaculator; assembly: GCA_949825005.1. Classification (NCBI taxonomy): domain Eukaryota; kingdom Metazoa; phylum Arthropoda; class Insecta; order Hymenoptera; family Gasteruptiidae; genus Gasteruption; species Gasteruption jaculator. Next base: position 308,763 of record OX463764.1, on the reverse strand, counting down.
GTCGAAGAAAAATGGTTTTAATGTGGTTTGCGTACTATGGGTGGCGCTGTAGTCATATTTTGAGAAAGTCAAAAATTTTATATGTGAAAAAAATATATTTATAGATACATTTTATGACTTTTTTCCCTCTTCCCAGCTTCCCCTCGTTCAACATAATCCAGATTTCTATAATCCTTGAGATCTAACGGTAGGAAAAAATTCTGAAGAATAAACGAAATGGAAAATAAACAGTTAACGTATATGTGCTGTTGAGTGTGGGTGTAACCGGACTTCTCCATTCCTTTCAAAAAGGTGTGGCTTTACACTATATCTCGCCCGAGGCTAAAGTCAGGACGACGGAAAAAGGAAGCAAAAAATACAGTGAACGCATGGATATATCTGGCTGTAGTCTATTTGCAGTCTATGTATAGATGTTTTCAGCTTCCACACGGAGATATAGAATCTACAGATTTTTCATATACATACATACATACATATATATATAGAATGTAAAGAAAAGAAAGAAAATCCCGCGTATGCTCCTAATCTAATCTTAGAAATATCCCCCGGGTACCATTTCAAGAAATTTTCACGGTTCTTTTTCCAGCTATCAAAGATTGCTTTGAGTGCTTTTGAACATTCCTATAAAGAACTTTGTCTCTTCGACGTTTCTTTTTTATCCCTCCTTTATTGATCTCTTTGACATCAAAATACAGTCAAACACGGATTTTCAAATGAAAAGGATATTATTACGGAGTGCGTTTATTTTTTTTTATTTCCTTCATAAATTTTTTGTTTTCGCAATTTCTCGAATTTTTATATTTTTTGTATCCATATTTTTCTGAAAATATCGTATATGTCTATTTCAAAATTACAATATTAAAAAAAATTAAATTACAAATATTTTTAGTGGCAAATATAAATATTGGCGGCCACGAAGTCGAAAAAATTCGCACTGAAAAGCTTCGGAGTCAAGACCATCACGGTGGAAGGCTTCGAAATTGGAAAATTCACGGCTCGATACTTCGCGAAATTTATGTTCAAGTGGAAAATGAAAGCGGAATTTTTCCATTTATTTTTTATTCCTTTAGAAGAAAAAGAAGAAATTAATGATTCAAAAATTACTTTTCAAATTTCATTAAAAATTACTATTCAAAATTTCTTAAAAATTAAATTTTTTCAATTGTTATTCAAAAATAAGAAAATACCTTGGAAAGGGAGTTGAAAAAATAAGGAACTTTTCGAATATGCAATTTCTTGCTGAAAAGGACTGGGAGGACATCCTCTTTCGTTAACGAGCAGGCAAATTGTTTCGAGTCACGCCTTTAGGAGCAACAAATGGCGGATTTGTGGTAATAGTAACAATTCTGAATCACACCAGTACCGTGCAATTTTCCTCCCACGTTGTACCCAAATGATTGGGAGGATTCTCTTTGAATGGAAACAAGTAGAACTACCCCAATTTTTTTTTTCAAATGCCAAAAAATGTAAATTAATTAGCTCCAATTTCGAATTTTTGCCACCCCCATTTTTGAAAAATAGGAAAACCCTAGAATAACCCTAGCTCCAATTTGGAATTTTCGCGACCCCCAATTTTCAAAAATGGAAAAACCCTGACAAAAGCACTCCGGATTACCCAAATTTCAAAAATTCAACATTTATTCGGAAGCCAAATGCCTTTCCAAATTCCTCACTTTTCCAGAACCGTCGCCAAAGCGTGGGAGGGTAATTGGCCCGCATCCAGCTCCGGGGGGACCGAAAATTGCCGATGCATTTCAGCTGCAAGACGGAGGGGCTGCCTCCGGACGGAGTAACGACAACCCTTCGGACGGAAAGTTGGCGGAATGTCGATGTTGGGGCGGAATGAGGACGGTGGAAGCCTGGCCTGGAAAAGTTCGCAACATTTTCCGACATCCTCGTTCGGTTCTACCTCGACTGGTGTGTATATACGTAGTCAGGTCGATTTGGGGGTTGAAAGGCCTCGACGGAAGCGCCAATGCAGGTGGGTGGGTGGTTGGTTGGTTGGTAGGTCGGTTGCTTGGATGTATGGTTGGTGGTAGTTTGCGATGGTGGTGGGACACATATAACGTAGTTCCCATTTACCCCCTGGTATACCACCCTCTCTCTCTCTCTCTCTCTCTCTCTCTCTCTCTCTTTCCAACCCCATATAGAATCCACGGTGCGATCGATACTTCACTCCGAGTCTGGAGCCAACACCCAGACTTTGATCCTTTGTGTACTACGCTATGTTCCTCGTGTCATTGCAGTTTGGGGTTGTAAGTTTTCCTCCCTGCAGTGGCAATCGCCGGGTTTTCGATTCCTCGACCTCGAAGAATTTTCTGAAATTTCTTGGAATTCTTCCATTTGAAGCTTTTTCTTTTTTCAATTTAGTCGTCGTTTGTTTGTTATTGTTGTTATTATTATTATTATTATTATTATTATTATTATTATTATTACTATTATTATTACTATTATTATAACTATTATTATTATTATCATCATCATTATCATTATTATCATTATTATTATTATTATTTTTAGCTTGAAATTCCAAATTTGATCCAAATAAAAAAATTTATAAAAATACAAAAAAAATAAAAATATTAAAAGAAATACAATAGAAAAAAAATTTTGTTAAATATTCATATACGAGAAATAAAATTGTTAATCTTTTTCAAAGAATGGGATCTTTGATGACTTCCCATAAAGTGGCATGAAAAAAAAAAAAGTTAATATGAAAAAACTCGACCAAGGATTTGAAAAAAAAAGAAAAAAAAATAAAGCGAAGGGATTCTTTGGGTGTTTTTGACTACCCGCTTCGACTCGGTGTTATTTAATCGAAACACTTGAAATATTGGTATGCAACGGCTGGCTATTCGCTTGGAAGCAAAAACTTATATATATGTATGTAATATAATATATTTGACATAATGACACCGAAGCGAAGTACGCGTGAGATAATATCAGCGCCGTTTAAAATCATTAAACTTCATTTATGGTATCGTTCATTTTTTATCGTTCAATAACATACGACATAATTATCTCACCCCGCTTGGGACGCGCGAGGAGGAAAAAAATAATAACACGAAATGCTTTCATTATCATAAAAAAAGAAAAAAAAAACCATATTCGACGATAAATTATAATATGTGCGTTACATTCAATCAAAGTGATTCCGAGTCTCGCGCGAAAGGAAGAAACAGTTGGAGCAGCGAGGGGCGATAAAACGTCCGCGTTTTATGTGAAATCTCCTTTTCTCGGAAATCTAGTAAGAATTTTTTAATAAAAAAGAAAAAAAAAAGACGCAAAATCGGTGACGTTGTTTGATGAAGAAAAAAAATAATAATATCTTTCTAATTGGTTGGAGATTTTTTTTTAGATACTAGAGATGGACACTTGTTTGGAAACTGGTCGTAGAATGAATTTCTTTGAAGTCGGCGACTAATAAATTAGCACCTTTTCGTGGAAAAGACATTTTTTAATTACAACAGAAAAATAATCAATTAAAAAAGATATTATTTTTTATTTTTAAGAATGATTTCAATTTTTTATTGTAAAAAATTGAAAATTTGATTTTCCAAAAAAAAAGCAAAAAATAAAGTAAAGGGTGGAGGCATGGTGTGGGTACTTTTTATTCCTCGCCTGTCCCTTTTCGTTTATTTCTTTATAAGAAAGAATCCTTTGGGTGGTCTTTCATGTACACTCTCGCCCTCATGTATATGTCATGTATCCTAAAAGTTTGTGCATTACCACACATACAAAGACTACGTGCTCATTACATGTAGGAAAAAGCGAGACTGTGAGTTACGGTAATGGAGAAGAAGAAGCAGCAAGCAAAGCTTGAAGTCAAGTAAAGTCAAGTCGGGTCAAGTAAATTATAATTTGGCTACAAAAAAAATTAGTTAAAATTATTTTCACATAAAATTAGAAATTGTGGCGATTGAAAATTTGAATTCCAAAGCTTGGGAATTAAAATTTCAATTTTTCTCAATTTCACCTGATTTCAATTTTACAGAAAAATTCCACAAAATTGGTAATTTATTTTTAAATGTTCCAATTAAAGAAAAATTATTTTCATTTTTCAGGAATTTGGCAATCGAGAGCTTCCAGTAAAAGAAAAACCTGAAAATTAATACAAGAAATAAAATTTTCAAGCCACGAGAATATTTATAAAAAATGAATTGGCGGCTAAAAACGACGGGAAGCTGCTCGTGAATCTCTCCCACGAGAAATTTCAGTCTTTGGAGATGCACATTGAAATGTAAACGAGCAGCGGAAGATTGGAAGTGTTCGAAAACACGCCTAAGTACTTACCAGTCGATTTCAGTTGAAGAAAACACAGCCGAGTCGTACGTTAAAGTTAGTACCAGCAACAATAACAATAGCAATAAAAATATAAATGCGAGTTAGTATGGTAATACAGGTACTCTATGAGAATAAATTTATATAGGTTAGCCGTGCGTGTGTATCGTAACGTTTCTAAAAGCGCACGCTTTTACATCGTGAATTAGTCATCGACTCATAAAACAGTTATTGCTCAATCCACGCGGTTATTACACATTTGGTTTAGCGTAAATACTTATATGGGGCTGGTTATTAGTGTAAGTGTAAGTGTGTAAGTGTAAGTGTAGAGGCGCTGGTGAATAGTAGTTTCTCAATATTCTCTTCTCTAATCCATTTGTTTATTATTTTACGGTAGACTCGACGCCAGGTCTTGTTAAACATTATCTCAATCATGTGCGTTTCCTTGCATTCAAATTTTTTTTAATTTTTTTTTTCTTAATTTTATAGTATCACATTTTTTAGTACCATAGGTTTAACGTTTTTATTGGTTTTTGTCGAGAAATAAGTACAAATTATATGGCAAGGAATTACTTCTATATTTTTTTTTATATTATTTTTATTTTATTTTACATTTTTTAATTTGAATATTTTTAGACACACTTGACAATTGCAAGTGAGATTTTATAATTAACGGAAATTTTAAATTTAGAAAATTGGAAAATGACAAACTCAAATATTTGGAAATTTGAAAATTTGAAGAAATTCCGAATTCATTACATTCCCGCTTGTTTCACTTCCGATTGCGATTTACTTTGTTGCAAATCTCCGATTTGAAATTCCTCGCCAAATCGTAAATTAAAAAAAAATTAAAATTACAATATTTCATTTTGAAAATAACGAAAAATTCGAACAGGAGCTAAAATAATTTTCAAACCTCGTATATTTTAATTTCCAAGTCCCTCAATAAATTCCAATTCCCATTCCCATTCGCTAAAAATTCCCTGCAGAATTTCTAAATTAAACAAAAAATAATAAAACCTTTTTTTCACATAAAATTTTGAAAAAATAATTTCTTTTCTTAATTTTCTAGAATTTATAAATCTACAAAATTTGGAAATTCGGTAACTTCGACTTTCCCATTCCCCGAAAATCTCTCCCTGAAAAAAAAAATTTCAAAGGTGACTGAACTTCGTTTATTTTTATAATGATAATGAACACTAAAAAAAAAATTGTGGGCCGTTGGAGGGCAACTAAATGGCCATCGTCGGTAAACGGCAAAATTGCGATAATAAGGGAAAAACACGTCATATATATCTATATATGTTTTTTTAATATTAAATCTAACGTAAGTAACATGAGATCCTCGGCAATGTCATAAATGTTAAAGGCAAACATCTTCCAGTAAATAAACAATCTTTTTATATGATGTGTTTTAAGTACGTTTTATACGGTAGGCATATTGCAATACCAATTTCTCCTGTAAGCTTATTTCACATATCATTTGTAAGGTTTCAAATATATTTCCTTTTTTTTTAATTTTTTAATTTTTTCTTCTTCGTTTTCGAAAAAAAATATATACACATACACAGAGTCTCACCTATCCATATACACGTATCCCCCGTAACAGTTGGCACTTGTCTTATCACACCAACAAAAATTCATTACCCGCCAAGAAAATGGTGGGGGATTTCAAGATTATGGTGGAGGAAAAAGTCTTGATAGGTACCATTATGGGACCTATATAAAACGGGTTTAAAACGTCATGTCTCTCCGTTTATTTTTTTCTTTCTTCTTTTTTTTTTCTTACATATATATTTTATAATAACCATGAAGTCAAGTAGTAGTTTCAATAAAACACAAAAAAATGGCACCGGGCATGTACTTGGAGAATCCAATGACTTTCCATTAGCTGATAAGTTTAGAACTCTTTCTCCTACTCTTTATTGACACTCGAAGGTTTCAACTTGTCCCATATATTTCCTACGAACTTGAAACACCACCTATTTCGCCATAGAGACTGACATTTTTCGACCTTTGCGCAATTCTCGTGCAATAAAAGATCGTCATCATAAAGGTTTTACGGAGAGAAGATTTTTTTTTTTTTTCGAGGCGCATAAAATTTATCCCATTTTTTGAGATCGTCCAAATATTTTTGAAAAAGTTGCAACCGCGTCTTCCAAATTCCCCACTTTTCCAGTTCCAGTCCTTCCCAGCCATACTTCTCCAATACTGTCACTCCTTTCGCAAACTTTCCTTCGACATTTTCAATTCCTCCACGCAAACTTCAAACTTCAAACTTCAATCGCATCGTTCGAAACATCAACAACTTCATTCCTTTGCCGTTCGCAACCGTCCCATGGCGAGCACCATTATAATACAAGCCATAAACAAATTGAAAATATTACCCTGAATTTCATAATAATTTCAACTCACCATTTGAGAATCTGTTTAATTAATGGACATAAAGGAAAAATGGAATTCTCCCAGAAGGAAGAGAAGAGGCAAAAAAAGAAAAGAAAAAAAACAGAAACGATATATCTTCTCGAGTACAGTTTTGATTGTAAAGAAAGGCAGGCGGCCAAGTAACTAACAAGCCAGCACTCGTTGCAATGCTTTTATTCCAGTTTAAAGCATCAACTTGGTAATTTTACGAGGCCATAAAAAAAGAGGCGCACTTGTATTGAGTTACGTGTCAACTCCTTGAGTCTAACGTTTTATATCTCCACGTCGAACCGCATGAGGACTCAACGATTCAAACGGAATCCTAATCCCTCTACCTGCGCCGAGTCGTAAAAGAAAAATAAATATATTTCCTGCCCGAAAGCTCCCTCTTTACAACAATCCTACGGCAAAAAATTGACTTGGCGATAATTGTTCATTTTCAGCTTCGACAAAAAATGGAATTTTTTTTAATTGAACCCCGGGTTCGCTCCAATTCCACGTACCGACGCTAGGGATTTTTTTTCGTACGTAAAAAAATAGCGAAACCCCAAAAAAAACCCTAAGAAAACCCTAGAAAAAATCCCCCTAGACAAATCTTGGAAAACCCTAGAAAAAATCCCCTAGACGACCCCTAGGAAAACCCTAGAAAAAAAAACCTAGGAAAACCTTAGAAAAACCCTAGCAAAAGTCTAGCGATACCAGGCACCGACGCTAGGGACTTTTCTTCGTAGCTAATAAATACCCTAGCAAAAGCCTGGCAAAACTTCACGACGAAAAATTTCCACCTTTACCAAAAAAAAAAGGAATTTTATAAATTGAACCTCGAACGCGCTCCAACGCCAGCCACCGACACTAGGGAATTTTTTTTTTCGTAGCTAAGTGGCAGTTTCACGACCTTTGGGGTTTCGCTATCTCGGGGAGGTACCATAAACTCGAGGAAATAATTATCTCCCCGAGTCCTTAAGTTCCGAGGACGATATCAGAGGCATCGGATTCGGATTCGCCCGGAATTTAAATGGAGGGTTCCTGACTTTTAGCGAGAAACCCCACGTAGGCGTAGGTTAGGACCCAAGAAATTCCGAAAATTCGGTCCTTGGAAAATGCGTGTCTCGGAAAGCCCGGGAGCAGTCTTTTTTCGAAGGAATGTTCAATAAGTTCCTCGCTCGGACGCTGCGCGGCGCACGCGTCTATCCGCATCTCGACCCAGCGGGAGAGAAAAGGGTTCCCCCTCTCACGGGCACCGCTCTCGCAGCCGAGAAGGTCTCTTCGGTTAAGCAGAGCCATCTCTGGTGGAGCCGCGGAAGCGTCGAACTTGAAGGAACACCCGTCAGAGCGCAGGATCGACCCTTTTCCTCATGGCCGCTGTTTACGAGTGCTCCCATTGGTCGGGAGCCCGGCGGCCATCATGGATTCCAGTCACAGTTTGCATAATGAGGCTCATGATGGCCGACGAGCCAGCCAATGACGTCACGGGGGTTGGATGAAAATTAGAAGGAAAGCCCACCCAAAAAGGCCATTTTAGGTATGGATGTAAAAATAAATATCGAGAGTGTGGGGGGGGGGGGGGAGGGTGCTCGACTCCCTTTCGGGTTTATTAAAATAGTGAGTTTTCTATGCCACCGAAATGTAGCGAATATTAATGACGAAGGATCCACGGGAGGTTAGAATCTCGCCGTTTTTTTTCTTCTTTATTTAGCCGAGGTTGTTTTATTGCCAGTCCGATTGAAATAGGTAGCATTGACCTATAAAAGAATGTAAAAATGTTTATGATGTCGGTCAATAAAATGACGTAAGTTAAGTGTGGTACCCATGACGGGGTGACGTCACAGACCGGAAGTTGGAGCATAAAATGCCACGTGGGACTCGATAGAAGGAGGTAGTATATGGCGACCGTGCTATAGAGGAGAGAAGAGAGAGAGAGAGAGAGAGGCCGCGTGATCCTGGCGCACGGGGGGTAAGAAAGAGAGGCATTCAGTCAGTCAGTTGATGGTTTACGACATTCCGTTGATGGCCGTAGTCGCGTAGTTGTGGCGTTGAGCCCATAAAAATGTAACGAGCCTGTAAACGTTCGTTTATATTGCCTTCCTTGCCTTTACACCCGTCCCGGATTGGGGCAGGTCGCGAGTCTTTCACCGGAGACGCGAAATAGCGCTCGGCCGTACCTGAGTGTCAATATGATGTCACGTGGGACACGGCCCGGTCGCTCGCAAAAACTGGTCGCGAGTCCGAGGCCGCTAGACTCCGAGGGAACAACGACATCTCTCGTGGTTTACATGCAAACACGCGCGCCATCGTTCGCTCGCTAATAAAAGCACTCGGGGACGTGGCCAATATCAATGAACTTTATCACTAGGCGCTGCCGACTTCCGCGATACTTGGGCATCGATCCCGGTTTTTTGCCGAATAAGGTCTTAGGCCGGATGAGACTTTTATGGCCCCCGCAAGATGGAGCTGCAGTGACAGATGCCCTAAGCCTTTTGCCACGAAACTATTGCCGTGGCCACTTAGATCAGTCCGGAACCCAACTAGGGCGAATTCGGAACTTACGCGTTTCGCCGCATCGATGAAAGAAACGGCCAAAGTCTTGGAGAGCCATGGCCCGTCCTGGGCCAGATCCAATTTCCACTCGATGGCGATGGGGACGACCGGAGCTCGACGCCCGCACACACAAAGGGAAGGAAATACCGGTTACACGGTGCGATACCCGTATTATCGGAATGGCACGGTCAGAGTGACGCTCATGGCAGCCGAGCACCGTTGCAATTTTTGCCGAGGCTAGGATAATTCCGTATGCATATGCGAATATGCACGGTTCGTGTCCTTCCAATGCGTCGTATGCGCAATTATGCATGCAGACTTATCGTTCCCACCGTGAAAGCTGCAGTGCGTGTGGTTCTCCGTGCGTGGGAACCTCGGCGTTGTGGGATCGCCTATGACCGTCGACGATCGGTAGCGTCCACAATCCGCGAACTTCGGCGACCGGCTACTCAACGGGTGCCATTGGGCTTCAATTGCCCCAGTTTTGAAAATCTCGAGCGATCGACGAAAGCGGACAACGCTTTTAGCGTTCGTGCAAATAAGGAACAAGCAGCGAAACGACTCGTGCGGTAACGACGTCGCGGAAACGACATTGTAGGCTTTTACGATCATTGTATAACACTTTGCCGTGTCGTTCCAGCGAGACCTTGACATTGATTCCCATCTGCACGTGATTCACGCGAGGACATAACATCAGTCAGGTATTATAGCGGCAGCAGTAGTAAATAGTATAGTTATGTTAGTCATACAAACACACACGATTGCAGCACGACTTGTTCCTGGAGAGGAACGTGCCTTTAAAACCACATCAGCGCCGTCCCAGTTGCCGCTGCCTCTGGTACTGCCACTACTGTTGCCTTTGCTGGTTTTAGTAACACTTAAAACTTTATTGGCCATCATAAAAGCGAGCGTTTTAGCTTTATTTGGATAGAGTGGCGAAAAAAATGGCTGGGTGGGGGCCGGGGAGTGTCTTCCTCACGGGCCAGATCATCAGAAATCAAGATTTTTTATATGCAGGGGCTTTATTGAGCGTCAATGTCATCAGCGAGGTCATCGAAATGCCCACCAGTGTTACACAGGCCTCGTCGTGAGCTTTGTAACTGCCGTTGTCTGGTGACTGTCTATCTAAAACTGGGACGGATATTTTGCTTTGCTTTGCCGTGCTCGTAAAATGGACGCTTGCGTAATCGGTTTCCTCGTTGACTACCTACTAGTGTAGTGGCATGTGTCAGGGAGCTTGTGGATTCACTTTTTCTCTGTCTCTCTTCGAAACACGAACCCTGCATTCCCTTGTCTCTGTTATACTTTCATTCATGCTCGCTTCCCATCAACAGGATATTTTATGTCTACCCCCTGCTCGTAAACAACCGGTACACTTCTTTCTTGCACTTACGATTTTGCTCATGAGATGGCGGTTACTGTCTCTTTCCTTAACCTTCCACACGCGTTACAAATTTTATTACCGATTAAGCGGCATCGATCGATCGTTCCGGGCCATTACCTCTCGCTTCGGTGACGACACTGGATCCGATCTAATTTTTTTCTATCGGTGCCTGGTCCGGGGCCTTACCAGAAATCATTGTTCCGAGCTAGCCCACCGCGATATTGGGTCCACCCCAGCCCAAGTGACGCCATCTTTTCTCGGGACATGACCCGAGCCTCGTGTGCCAGAGTTTTAGCGTTCCCCCGACCTCGTTCCTAGGTTCCATCGAAGTCTAGGGGAATTTTTGGGAATAATAATAGGCCCAGGAACGAAAATAACGAGTAAATGGTCAAACCGGTCCAGGACCGAGCCAAGGCTAGGCCCCGCCAACTGGAGCGAGTGTAATGCCCAATTGCCATCGAGACCAAGTCCTCTTTGATCATCTCCCGGATTTAAAGCAAGCCATGACGCTGCCGAGGAACGGTCACGGTAATTTTCCGACGAAACGACTCGTGCGCGAGATTTTTTTTTAAGCCACGACCTATTCGACCCTCGGAACATCAAAGGATGAACGCTCGACTGCGAGGAAACCAATTTTAAATATTTACGCTCTTTTTCTTGTTAATGTAAGAGACGCGTATTTACGGCACACAGGCCTCCCTTGTGTGCTCTGATCGGATGCAGATTTCCTCTGCTTTCATCTGGCCAGTGTCCTTGAATGTGGAGTAGCTCAACAAAGTTTCACAAGACCGAGTACTGCGCCTCCTCGCCAGGGTAGCCAATTTAATGAACGACCCTCGATCCTGACTCGGGTGGTCCTTGATTGGCTCGGCTCGATCGGCGCTCGAGCTTTCCGGGCAAATGCAAATCTTGGGCAATAACGATACACCGGAATGGCCGGAATGTACGTGACTGGATAATTAGGTGCATCATTTTCTTACAATGTAATTCAGCCGCAGCAGTAAAATAAAGTGCGCTCTGAAGGAGTCATCTGGGTTGGCCGGGGCTAATTAAAAAATCGCAACATTGTATCGGTGGTTGGTCGGACGAAGGGGGGACTAATTAAAGTCGCTCAATAATCAGGGACACGTGTGTTTGTGCGAGTTTATACCTCGAACGAGGAATACCTGCGGGATAATTGGGAATGCGAGATGACTGCAAAGGAAGAAGTTGTTCGAAGACATATTAGACGCCAGCTAAAACTTGAAACTAAACGAAATGGCCCTCCCGTACCGCCCCAGCATCTTGGGAAGCACCCGAGCCTTCTCTCTCGATGCATATTAATTTCTGGAGAACTTCTTGCACTCGAGTGCAGTCGAATCACGTAGGAGAGGAGAAAGAGCAAAAGGAGAGGAGGATTACTGGCATTACTTTCAAGACAAGCAATGTCCACGCCCTCTGGGCACTCATTTAGTTTCAACGAGGTAGGTTTGCTTGCAAGCTGCGTATCATCCATTCCCTTCTTGTGTAGTGCACGTCCACATACAGTCAAGTACTTTCTTACACACCAACACACACACGGATGTATATGTATTCCATTTCACTCCCCGAACCTGCTTTGGGACCTGGAAAAAGAGTTCGTGCGTAGGTTCCGCAGCCGTGAAGGACCATAAATATTCCTCCCCTGTACCACCCCCTCCCTTCTATCCACGAAGTTAAACCCATAAAGAAACCGCTCGCGGGTTGAAAGGAAAGGGTTAGTTTACTTCCCTTTTTACTCCTTTTGGTCCGTTCCTCGAGATGGCAAAGAAAGAAAAAAATATTGAACTTCGCTCGGTCTGCCAGCCTGCCTGGGTCGCTGGCTGACCAAGGCTGCAGCCGTCGCAACTGTTGCATCTGGAGTTTCAAAGACAAACGGCTATTCTACCGGACTCCAAAAAAAATGTGCCATCGCTAATCCCGATTGCAGATTTGGATGCATCCGTCTCACGACATCGATGCCAGGGTCCAGAATCTTCAGCTTCACCCAAAATTTCGTCCAGATCCTACGGCACTCCATCTGCATCGAGCGCGTTCGAGCTGACGCTGGGGACCCTGGCAAAGTCCTACCAAGAATCGCTACCGAATGAAGGAATTCCGGCAGCGGAAGGAAAAAGAAAAAAGTGGAAAGAACTGTCTGCACATTTGTGAATGCATAAAATGCAGACGGAAGGGTTGGTAACAACACTAACAACATAGGTGGTATCAATAGGATGAGCACTTTCCTAGACGCCTAGCAAGACGTGAAGGGCAAACGTGACCACCTTCATTGACTTTACGAGCAGTAAAACGGGGCTTTATAGTCGAAAGGGTGCCGGCAAAGGATGGAAGGTGCACGACTAGTGTACGCTTGGTGTATATACACGTATATGTCTTACCCACTGTGCATGTGGATGTGGATGTGGATGTGGATGTTAAAGGGTACACACTTGTCGGAAGGCATATCTTACGCACCGGCATGAAGGACCATCTAAACACCTAACTATCCGAGTCACACCAGTAGCCGACGGGATGTTAATCAAACTTTGGAACTTTAATAAGATTATGGTATATGTTAAGCCCTCGTCAAGGTTCAGCTTTCTCGGTGATATCAGCCTCCTCAGGAAGACATTTGGGTATTCTTTATTAGAAGAGTTTCGGTAACGTCTTCGGGATTACGTAATCTTCTTTCTCGATTTCAAAGTTTGATCGGAGCAGGTAAGACTAACGACAAACCTCCATCTTGGAGGTTTGCTCCATCGTCGTCCATTCGAGCGTGCTGGACCTGGAATGCGGCAGTTCAAGGTTTTCATTCGTCAGCATCTTCTTGAGAAATTTTAGGAACCGTGTAACTGGAATTAGGTTGCCTCTTTGATGATGGAGTGAAAAATTGATGGCGTTGCAATCGCAAGAGATCCAAGTTTTTCCCTGCAGTCGCAGTTTCTCGATGTTGGAAGAGGGCCAATGTTTGGCTACGTCGAAATTTGGCAGACTTTCGATAACAAATGCCTGAGACGTAATTCAACGATTTGAAATCGCTCAAGAATTTTAGGCCAAGCCTGTGTCCACAAAAAAAGGGAATCCAATTTATGCGTGGAAAAAATACAAAGCCCGAAAGAAGGAACGGATCCACCAAAATGGCCTTGAAGCCAAAGGGTTAAACTACCCAGGATACGACGCTCGACCGCCTTGAAAGGCCTAAATATACGAAAACCATAAATCTGTAAGCGGAAGGGTTGCATCTATTGCATCCTATCGCATCATGCCATTGCGTCGTTAACCTTCGAACCGTCGTTATTCAACTCTTTTTTTTCCTTCAACTTCTTCCGTAGGAAGAAAAAAATTTGGGGATTCAGTTCCATCCAAGTTCACGCAGCAAACGGTCGATCTTTGGCTCGAAGATGACGAAAAAATAATCGGAATCCCGATATTAAGGAGGAAGATCGCGATCGCGATGGGTCGAGCCTCGACGCGCCCACGGAAAGTGTTAGCCAAGACTTCCGCCAATTCGCGTGAACAAAAATAGTGTTTACGGGTTCACAAACGCTCGGCAAAGGAAAGAATCCAGGAATCGTAACAGGGAGAGACGGAAAATATCGACTCGGGCGTGTTTATAAACAATCGGACGTTCGCGGCGCAATATGGCAGCGCTCGAGAACGTGCGCCACGAGGCTGCCGGGTCCAGAATTTTAATAGACTCACACGGGGTTTCCTGCCTCGTACGCGCACACGTTTCTAGTTCGCACGCTTGGAGATGAAAGAAGAAAAAAAAATAAACGTTACGTCGCAAGTATGGCGAAGGTCTGGAGCAAGATTTCCTCTTTCCGGGCAGCGCAACAGGAGCCGAGGCTTCGTCCACTGTTTGCTGGAGGTTCGGGATCTTCGCGGCCAGCAGATTTTCAAAGTCCAACAAATGGAAATTTAGTGCTTGGAGACGCTAGCGCCCTCCAACGTGGAAAATTGGAACTAAAAAAAATAGAAATTGGGCAAACCTGGCGAAACAAGGTTGACGCAAGATTGCTGGCGATCTGTGCTTGGAAAATGGCCGTCGTGTGCCGTTGGAATATTGTTTTAACAGTTAATTCACCGTCGATAAATAAGTCACGGATTCTCTAACTTGCAATAAATAATATTTTAAACATTTCCTCGTACGTACCACGGCGACTGGAAACGTGGAAAAATCACGTAAACGAAGTAATTTATGGCTTAGGATTTCCGAGGGACATTGTCTCATTGTGGAAGATAAAATTTAATTACATTATAAAAACAGCATCAATATTTATGAAAATTACACGTTTAATCATATTTCTTCGAGTTTTCATTTTTTGTTGTTGTTGTTGTTGCCCCCGACGTTTTTTTTTTTCCAGAAAAGGAGGATAATTACGATAATGCCCGAAGCGAGGCAGGGGAAAAATTAAGCGACGCTGGTGGATATAAATTTCAGCACTTTTTTTCAATTACCTTATTTACAAACCTCCGCTGATTATATGGACTTTTAAACATATTGGGGATAAGAGAGAGAGAGAGAGAAAAAAAATATCGTGGAATAGGAGTGAGAATAAATTCGATAAGAGAGACCAAAAGCCATTGAACGGATCTCAATTGCCGTTATTAATTCTCTCGTAAAGTCCACGAGTTATATCGAAAACGAGACTGTAGCGAGAGATGCAATTTTCATTTTTTTTTTTCATTTTCGTGTTGCGAAGACTACATTTTAAGAAAATGTGTAAACACGTTGAATTGTAAAAAAGGCCCAAGTGGTTGCAGATAAAGTTACACGATGTTTCAACATCCGCTTGGAATTGTGGTGTTTTTACTTGGAATTGTAGGATTTTTCAATAAAATAATATTGTTGCTTGGAAATGGAATATTAATTTTTTTTTAAATTACAATTTTACAATATTAAAATATTATTGCTCGGAATTGCGATATCAACAATCGGAAATTAATTTATTTTATTTAAAATTACAAAATTGCTAAATGTTATCAAACGAGAAGTTTAAAAAAAAATGTCTATTTTGTCTCCAACAAAAAAAAAATAGAGAAGCTGTCGAGGAAGAGGAAGACGCGCACGTGGACCTGTTTCTTTCAACATCCGCGCTCTAAATATTGACGTTACTTGCCATTTTCCCGGAGCAAAAGATGAAATGAAAGCGGCGCCATTTCACGTATGTGTTATCCTCTGGGAGAAGAAAGAACGAAATATATATATATGACAAAGTTCTATAATCAAGTTTCAAAGTGTCTGAAATGACTTCTCCTTTCCTCTCGCTCGTATCAATGGCGACGGAAGTATCCTTCACTCAACTTTTCCTCTTTTACCGTGTTATGTCATATAAAAAGTCACGGAGTAAAGTTGGAAGTGAGCGCAAACTTCGCAGGCAAAATTATTTTTCCTTTTATCATAAAAAGGCAGGAGGAGAAAATGGAAAAGAAGCAAAATTGGAATAACGACGAGTTTCCTTGTTGCTTTTAAGAAGTGCCAAGTTGGGGGAAGGAATTATAACGACGATTTTGACTCCTCTGGGGAAAATTCTGGTAAGAAATTTTGGGGAGGCAAACGCGGAGATTCTGGATTTTGGGGATCCAAAAACGATAAAAATTCGAGAAATCGAAATTATTGCTGGTCGATGTCGAGCGAAAAAAAAATAGCGTTTCGACGCCACTGTTAACTTAAGCCCAGAAGGTTTCCTGCCGGCATGGCACAAGGGGAGTTTTGGGGAATGAATTATACACACTTGATCCGCCCGAAGGGAGAAGGCAGACAAAATGGTGTTCGAAAAAAGCCCTCTCTCGTGCTCCCATCCTTTTTATCTATTCTTTTATTTCATTTCCCTTTGCTTTTCTTTCCTTCTCGTCTCTCCTCCCATCCCATCCTGCCCCATCCCATTCCGCCCCATCCCATCCCATTCCGCCCCGTCCCACCCCATTCTGCCCCATCCCTTCCCAACATTTCATCCCATTTCACGTATCACATTTGGAAATAGTTGTCGCGTTATTTCTAAATGTCATTCTCTTCGTCAACGTCATCGTCATCAACTATTCCTGAACTAAACATTTTCGAACCTGGTCAAACTTTGGGATCTTACAAAGAAACAGTGGAAGAACGTCAAGAAAAGGAGAATATAATGAAAGGTGAGCGCATGCAGTCGGGAATAATATGAAGTAAAGTGAAGTGAGCCACCCCAGAGGGTAATTACCCCTTTCTGAAGGTGGTTCTTCGCACAACTACACGCACATTCGTGCGTCTGTGCGCGTATGCGTGTACATATTTTAGGTGTATCCGAAGGATAACTTACTTACTAGCACTTTTAAGGCAGGCTTTGCTCTCTCGTCCGAGGGTCTTGTTCCTCGGGATTAACGAAAAGATGAGAAAACTTTCCACGTTATATCTCGTGGGAAACTCGTGGCAAAGGAAAAGCAATTTTCGTGGAGGAGCATGACGATGAATGGAACGATGAAAAAATTGATACTTGGTATCGATTTCCTTTGCAAGGGAGCCACGGCTTGGCCAAGGGAGCCACGGCCTACAATGTTTCAATTCGAAAAAAAAAATGCAAGCAGATAAATATTTTTCATGGAGAGATAAGGGTTCGTTATACGGAGTGGAGCCCATAATTCCTGCAGTATCCGAGCGAAGCGAAAAGGTGCAAAAAAGGAGCAACGCGTTGCTCGTACACACCAGAGGGGAGAAATTTAGCACATGGAGATAAGAATGAGGTGAATGCTCGTTCCGAGTTGGCTCGACTAGTTCTAGAGCCAGATAAAACGGAAACCCGAGCGAGTACGCGCTGGAGTCCTCGAGTGGGTATATATAGATACGCTCTTTTTTTTTTTTGCAGAACAAGGTGGCAATTGAGAAACATTTTTTATTTTCCCGGTCAACGCGGCACTCGCGTTTTAATCGCTCGTCCATTAACGAGGGGGTATCGATTTTTGCCCGCGGTGACAAAAATCCCGAGTGAAGGGACTCGCGATTAATAATTCGAACAGGGCTCCCATACGTAAGAGGCTCGTAAAAGCTAACTGTGTTTCTCGAAGACGCATATTTATGCGTAAATAAAAGCGAAAATGGCGATCGCGAGAGATTGCGTTAATCCCTGGCGTTGATTAAAAGACGATAGTTGTAAAAGAAGGCGATGCTACCGATAACCATAAAGGGGGGATTTAGTGCGACACTTTCATGTCCAGGTACGCGCTCGTGTGCGTAAATACACGCTGGGAAGGTACCACACGGATGCGGATTAAGGTAATATATATTTCGAGTCATGTGACGTTAACGAATCGGGCGAGTCACCTGGGAGTTTTATCCAATTACGTTAAAAAAAAAAAATTTGAGGGATATGGGGAATTTCGGTAACTTCCCGAAAATCCCTAGAAATCGACCCCGCGCTCGAAAACTCTAGTCCTCCCCCAAAAAAGGGTAAAAATTGAATTATCATTTTGGAATTCGAGTGACGGAAGTTCCAAAAACGGGAAAAACGTCATACGCCATCTCTGTTACTCGAAGGAACTCCACTAACGCCCTTTTGAATCTCAGGGGACCACTTTTCCCTCGACTTGCGTCACGCACACTCGTATGCTCACGTTCATGTACGGGATAAATAAAGAGGGTGGAGAGAAAGGGGGAATGTAACATCAAGAAGCACATTGCAATCTTGGGGGTGCACCCTTACGGAGATGCAAGATACCTACCCCCGGCGTGGACCCACGACCTCGTCTCGTGCGTTGAATTGTGAAAGAAGACGACAAATGTATAAACAAAGCGGCGCATTTACATGAAAGCGTCTCGGGGAAAGACAAAGGCAAGGATGAATTTGCAGACCGAGGGAAGGCTAAGGCCAAAAGGGTGGAGCCCAATCAAGCTCTAATTAGCCAATTCTCGGAGGCAGTAAAGCGCCCTCTCGATTTCATCTCCGAGATGGGCCATCTCGCGTAGCCCAAAAATTCGCCAGTTATGCGGCAATGAATTTCTAGGGAATATTTGTTAATCGCTATTTTTTTAGTTGGTGGGGAATTTTACCCTTTCATGGGGTAAGATTTTAGGTACTTTATATTTTTGGTACCATTTCTCTAGAAAAGATGCATTTTCCCATTTTCTAACGGCTAAAGTATCGCGAAGGTTCGAGTTACCGCAATGGCCGCGCGGTCCGGCACGGACAGCGCCCCCTAGCGGTCCCTGAGCGAAGCCTACCCTTCCACCGAGCGCTCCAACTCGTTCCTCTCGCACCGAAACCTCGCGATCGGTATTAAAATGGCACATAAAAAAGAAACTTCGACTTTCGTCTTATCGTCCTTTTCTTATCGGTCCCTGACTTCGCCCTTATCGGTTCCCCCAAACACAAATTATTCTTATTCTAATTTCTTCGACTCGCAATTACCATTCGCTTTTATCATCAGTATTTCATTCGCTACCATTTTTGCCATTGGCTCTCTTCCCCTCTCGCTCCCCTTGGTTCGATACCATTCGTTTTCGCCATGATTCGGAAAGATTGGTAAGAGGCGAGCGAGGAAACATGGAAAAGATAAGCTGCGCGCGCAGCAGTTCAATACTCGGCCACTTTCGGAAGCGCTGCCGTAGCTGCTGCTTTTACTTGTGCTCTGGCTCCTGCTCCTCGTCATCATCGATGTCGGCCACGTGTACTTGCCAATCCAGAAATCTCTCACTCCCCCTCTGTTCTTATTTTATCTCGAGCTCCCTCTCTCTCTGTCTCTCTCTCTATCCACCCTCTAACTTTACACTTTGCCCACTCTCGAAAATGCATCTCATCTATTCTCCCCTGTAAAGTAGTACTTCTTCTCTCCACCTGGTCACCTCTCACGAGGTGGGGTCACGTCCGTCCGACCGACTGTGCTGCAGAAAACCAAGTTTCCTCTCACGTACCTCTCGACGTAGCATTTCCTTGATGCTCGCTAAACGTACGCTTATTACATTTCACGAAGAAAAGGGGTCACGTGACACACTTCAATTTATTTTTCGTCCTCGAAATTTCGCTGCTTAATCAAATTTTATTCGCCAGAACTTGTAGAACGGGCGTTAGAAGTAGAGACAAGAAAGAAAAAATATTGCAATTTTTATAATTGGGAATTATACAGGATGATCCATTCCATTTTACCGAATTGGATGGAACGAAATGAAAGTTAGGACCCACCGCGCATGCGTTAAGAAGCCTAGGAGTGGATCTACGGCGCACGCATTAAGAAGCGTAGGATTGAATCTACCGCGCATGCGTTAAGAAGCGTAGGAGTGGATCTGCCGCGCAGGCGAAGAGAAGGTTATGATCTCCCGCGCATGGAAACTAGAATTGATCGATTTTCAGTTCCATGTCTAGGATGTTTTCTTTTTTTTTAAATTTTTTTTTAATATTTATTTTGTATAATTTTTTTGTCCATTTGAATTCCAAAGCGCGTAGAAAAAAAATGTACATTTCTCTATGCGTGAAAAATAAGGAAAATTCGAGAAAAAAATAAATTATTATTATTATTTTTTTTTTCAGAAATCCTGAATGTCGAGTCAAAGCTACAAAATAAACTAGCCGTCAAATGATCCTTGGAAATCTTTTTACAACCCTTTTCCTTAAACACCATTTCAAAATAAAGCCTTTGGCCGCATTAGTAGTGGTAGTGGTAGTAACACCAATAGGTAATATAGTAGGTAGTGACTCGTACATATAAATTGCAATTTACCTGACTTCAAAACACAGCGTTTAAGCCTTTTTCTCGGTTAAAGGCTTCCCAACCCTT
The DNA here is from genome assembly GCA_949825005.1 of Gasteruption jaculator. Classification (NCBI taxonomy): domain Eukaryota; kingdom Metazoa; phylum Arthropoda; class Insecta; order Hymenoptera; family Gasteruptiidae; genus Gasteruption; species Gasteruption jaculator. The sequence goes on along the minus strand of OX463764.1, from coordinate 288,395 downwards.
GGGATATGGTGCAATAAAGCAATTGAAGTGACTAAAAACTTGGAGGAATTTATATTCGGCACGACGGAAACCCTTTCTTTAGGTACAACAACAAAAAATGAAGGTACCGAGGAAGGAAGGGTTAAGAATGGAAGGAAAAAACCCTTTACTGTTATCTTACCTAGGAAAAATCACTCGGAAAACCACGACATGGACAGGTGAAGACAGTCTGTGCCCTCAAGGTCTCGAGTGAACTTCGAGTTTAACTCTTTCTTCGATTCCGCATCGATGGTTTGTTTGCTCAAGGTGACGAAGTTACAAGTTTCGATCTCAAGGATTTTCCGCCGCCATTAAAGCAACACTTTAGTATTAACCGAGGAAAATTTTTACCAACTTCTGCAGAAACAATCGTAAGTTTTTTTTAAATTAACGCGTAATTTCCGAAAAGATCTATTTTTTTAATTCCAGAATGAAAAAAAAAGTTAGTATAAAAATTTTGTCCATGCGCGGTAGATCCTAGCTCCGCCCCCACATGCGCGGTAGATCCACTTCCACGCTTCTCAACCCGTGCGCGGTGGATTCCAACCTTGATTTCGCATGCGCGGTAGATCCGAAACTTCGCAACGCATGCGCGGTAGATCCTAACCTCCCTAAGACATGCGCAGTAGCTTTGATCCACGCTCTGAACTTCGATTCTTGCATTCGCTCGCATCGTAGACCCACGACGGTTGAATTCCTTCATCTCGAGCGTATATAACATAAAAGCGCGAGAAATGCACGCGGCCAGGACTGCACACGTTTCGTTTATAGTCGCCTAACGCCTCTTAGCCTTTGAGTAATACAATAAACTACGGGAAGACCAACAGTTTAATAAGAAAATGTAGGTTGTGGCTTAAAAGCAACTATGTATGATCCATAAAACGGGGGGAATTTATGCAAACGTTAGTTGGCTATGCAAAGTACGAACGTTCGTGAGTGTACAAAAGAAGAAGACATTTGTCTGCGTCCACATCGGCGCGGATCCATCGGGACGAAGCCGGTATGAGTGTTTCGAGCAATTCCGCAAAGATTCCAACTGTAAAGATCCATCTCGCGGCGTATGGGAAACAGTTAGGATCGTATAAATTCTTACGTATGCAAATAGACGTTAGTTTTGTTCTACTTGAGAAGGATATTTTACTGGCCACTTTTCAAAATGAATGTTCGCTCATTTACCAGCAAATGAAGTCCTACTTTTATCTTTACTTCCAAGTACAAACGTACTTTATTTATGGACTTCCATCCGAGTCCAGCCGAGTCGCTCCTTTCGGTCTTCGTTTCTCGCGCTCGGGCAAATATTATCGTCGTTATTTATTTTTTTTTACCGATATCGTAGCAAATTGATCACGAGCTCGAGCTGTCGCGTCTTGTATCGTTTCCACCGGTATTGAGATTTAACACCAATCAGTGGCGTGGATCTACGACGACATTAGCGTCATTATCTCGCGTAGATCGGGCCGAGGCTGGGACGACTTTGACGCATTGCCCACATTCTCCAGCCATAATTCAATCTCTTCCCTATCTCGCTTTCTCAAATATTTCCCGGAATTCTTACGTCTCGAAATGGACGACCGCCTATCATCTCCTACTTAGAATATTCCCGAGGTGATTTCGAAAATAGAAATAAATAATGGCGGACCAATCCAGGAAGACCAAGACCCGGGGAAAGGCATTTCGAGCGAAGTGACGAGTACCTTCGGAAATGTCACTGATAAATGGTACCACGAAAAATGGCAATTTAAAACCTGTTTTTTTTTCTTCTTCTTTAGGAGTAGTGGTTGTCGGAGTCACGTAGCCTTCGTACTGGGGTCGACCAGACCCCAACTACAAAAATCACTGCAATTGCGATTTTTGACGTGCAATTTTTTTTTTCAAATAATTTTAAATTAATGTTCAAAAATTCTAAATTAATAATAACCAACCCCAGAACTTGAAATTTTGGAATTTTGAATTTAAACACAATTTTCTCTAGGCTTCTGTTGCCGTATCCTTGTAAAATTGAAATTTTGTTGTTCCATCGGGCTTTCGTGGAAGGAAAAAAAAAGGGAACGAGTAGGGTTTCAGTTTCTGCCTCGAAAATATACCTTTCTTATATCTTTTGCTCGCGCTGTTCCATTCTTTTCCCATTTTATTTCATCTCTCGCCTCGCCTCGAACGACATTCGATGTTATTTCGATGCTTTTTTATCAAGAATCGTATCCCGTCTATAGGTATTCCTCTTGTACACGTATGATAGGAGTTTTCGAAAGGAAAATGACATCCACGGTGGCGTGGCACAGACTCCAGACTTCGTGTATGGCTTTCCGATGTTTGTCTCTCTTCGGAAATTGGCAAAAGAGACAAAACGAAAATACACTTGGATTACTTTGTCTCCGAACTATTGGCATGGAAGGAAGCACCCTGTTTTCTCCCTTTCGGCTTTATCCGCACGACAAATAAGAGATGGAAATTCCCAGGAATGTGTTTAATTAAACGGAGCTTCTGGCACCAATTAGGGTTTAGCGGCGAATTTCGAGGATACCAAATCTCGCTCCGAGGTGTAAATTTTTAAGTGTACGTACCCGGCGATGGGAAATTTATTTTTCTCCGAGGGATTATTCATTTCGCAAGTATATTCAGTTTCTCAAATGGTTATATGACGTCGTCCTCGGTTTTTTTTTTTTTCGAAAAAATTATTTTTCGAGTCCCTCCCCCAAAAATGGGGTAAAAATTAAAGATTCGAAAATGGGGTTGGACAAGTCATTTCTAGGGGTAATTTTTCCCGTAGAATCGATTCCAACTGTCAAATTTAGTGAAATCCCAGCGGAAGGTCGAAAAAAGTAGGTTTCTTGAGGAAAAATCCTATTTCCCGTGGGATTTCGGGAATTTTAATTAAAGAAATGGATTCCTCGGAAAAAAATACATCGGATATGGGTCTCCCGAAGTTCCAAAAAAAATTTTCCAAAAGTCGAAAAATTTGGGCATACCTTCTCCGATCGAACCAAATAAAATCCTTCCGCAATCCGTCGGCAAGATCTCGAGTGGGATCGACCGAGCAAATTGTCCTCGAAAATCTTAACCGAAAAATTGAAAAACCTCGAATTCTACGATTCTTCTCTTTTTTATTTCTTAAAAAAAAATTCCACTTGGCGAAGCTTCGGATGTTTGTTAAATAACGTCCCAAAAAGAAGGGTCAAAAAAGTGGAAAGGGTTGACGCCATAAAATACAATTGCACGTGCTTAGGGAACTGCTGCCTTCTGTAATTTGACCCGTTGAAACTTCATTTTATGGTTCTCTTAAAATCCTTTTACGGTAAAGGCATGGGAAAAGAAAAAAAAAAAGAAAAAATTTGTGTCCGCAAGTACTTCCCGATTGATAACTCCTTAAAATGTCACCTCCCTTTTTCTGGCCATTTGCTTACCATAGACGCGTTACTAAAAAATTGCTACAAAATTCTAACCATGGAATTACAATTTTTTTTCCACAAATTTGCAATATTATTATTATTATTATTATTATTATTATTATTATTACTACTACTACTACTACTACTACCGCAATTACCATTAGCATTTTTATTTTCTCCTCCGTCCTTTTCTAAGATGTAAATAAATTCTTCCTCCATTTGAAATAAAGATTTCCTTTCCTTGCCTTTCCTTTCCCTCAAAAAGGGGAAAAAATAGTAGCAGCAGATGGTGGATCCGGGGGAAATGTATATATACGTACGTAAGTTCATAAATACACTTATCCTGTTGCCAGCCACATCTCGTGTTCTTATTATTATGCAAAATTCGTCGAGAAAAATGGAGGAGAAAAATTGTTCCGCCTGTTCCACAAACTAACGAAAATAATCCGGCCAGCTGCTTCCCGAATAAGCAAACGCGGATGTATACGTATAAGGTTCCAGCTAAATCCCGGTACGAGCTACGCCGCTGGAGCCTCGAGAGGAAAATATCGCGGCGGTTCTCGTACGATCGCGCAACTTTTCGAAATTTTAAAAATCAAGCACGAAAAGGAACGAATTCAATTTCGTTGATCCACGAATTATTCCAGATAAAAAGGTTCGGGGAAATCGGGGCAAAATTGGGGTGAAAAGTGGGAAACTTTTTGCAGTCAATAAATTTCCAAAAATTGGATCGACGTTGCGGAATAATTTTTCAAAACGAAAAAAAAAATAATTTGGATTCTGGAAATTCCAGAAGAAAAAAGTTGAGCCAAGACTCTCAGGGAATATTTAGAAATTTAGAAAAATAAGGAAAGTGTTGAAAGTAGAATTTTTGAAAATTATTTTGGAAATTTTGGGGGTTTGAATTTCGAATTTTTAATTTCGAGTATCTGGAAAATTCCATTTTTTTCTGTAATTCAATTTTTTATTTTCAATTTCGAACCGAATCAAAGGAAAAACAATGATAAGTCGAAAAATAAAAATTAATCCTACCAGAAATATTTAAAGTTTCGATTTTTAACAAAATGTCAACATTTTTGCCTCGAATTTCCATAAAGAATTAATAAATTTATATAAAAAAAACAGTAAATTTTATATTTATCTTCCTTTAATTTATTTTCTTCTATTTTTCCAAATTTTTTTTTTCTCTTCGGTTCCTTCTTTAATCTCGTGAAAGACCACGTAGTCACGAAAAAGGTTCCGTGTCGATAAACATATCGTGTCTTAAGGAAAGAAGAGACGAAAAAAAAAAAGATAAACGAATAATCTCGAAGGTAGACGAAGAAGAAAGAAAGAAAAAAAAGAAGAAACGTCCAATCGGATTACGAAAGTATCCGTCCCTATCGCGTTCAAAGCCTCGTCGATTATGATAACGAAGAAGACACCATTCGAGAATAACTTGGACCAGTAAGAGTGTATTTCGAAAAGCGACCGGCAAGTGCTGCCATCTAGCCGCAGAATGCGACACTTCCAAGTTAAGTCCACGTTACACGAGGCTAAGTCTCTTCGCTAAATGTCCCAGGCTTCCCTTTGCTTTTTTTTCGAGCAATTTTTCTTTGTAATTTTGAGATTCTCATTTTTTTAATAAATAAAATTTTGAAAATAAGTGAATCATCATTTTTTAGTGATTATTTATTTTTCCTTTTCGAGAAAAAAAAATTGATAGAATGGAAATTCCAGCAAATTTCTATTGTTTTCAAAAAGGACAATTCTTTCGCTTCCAAAATTGGCCACTAAAAAAAAATATCCCCAGAAAGCTAATCACCAAAAATCACCAGATCGCGAAAAAATTCAGAATATCGAAACCCATAAAAGAAAATTGTTTCATCGGAAATCAAATCCTCTCCTTTGCTGATCATCGTGACTCTAAAAAAAAAACTGAAAAGAAAATGGAAACTAAATTAGGAAAGATTGCAAAGTCTGGTTGGACAGACAGACGGACTCGTGTAACGTGTGCCGAAGAATCGATAGCACTCGAACGAACGCCCCTCCTGTTCATTGGAGGTCGACTGGGGATTTTCAGGGGTAAGAGTCTGGACTGGTTGAGGGTTCGTGTCTCGACATTCCCACCCTTATTCTCATCCCCATTCCACTGCCGGCCTCCCCCTCCCCGCCCCTCCCCTCCCAAACTCCCCCTCCACGGCGTTATCGAACTTCCCCTCTTTCGTCCCCACGCGGACGCTAAAAGTTTCACACTTCCCCTACTTCTGTGCTCCACTGGACCGAGGGACGATTGAGAGAGAAAGCCGAGAGATGGCGCCAGGCGTATTCCTCCGCTTCTTTCGAGCGCGTCTTCCCTCCCTTCGCGAGGTTAATCAATAACTTTATACCAATACGTGTGTCTGCGTGTGTATTGGTGCGAATTAAAAAGGAGAACTCAGTTTCGATATTTTTCCAGTCGACTGCCCTTTCCATTAGGATCAAAAAAAACAATGGCCGGGAAGGAGAGAATGATCCAATTCCATCGAGGACTTTCCCATCGTAGGGAAATAAATCGAGAGAGAGAGAGAGAGAGAGAGAGAGTGTGTGTGTGTGTGGGTGGGTGGGTAAAATTGTATGTGTTTCCAGATGAGGGTGTGTTTCTGACAATGAGTGAGGGTAAGATGAAGATCTAATTTGCGATAAGAGATATACGTCATTAGAGTTGTTGGCCTTAGATGGGATTAGATCGGTTACGGAGTCGACTTCCGCCATGAGACCGATCGTAGGAGGACAAGGGGGTGAGAATCTCGTAATTGGAGGTCCCTCGGTGCATGCTATTATCGAAGATGCGATAAATACATACGGTCATACGTTTATGGTGGAAATGGTCTAACCACGGATAAGATCTTTTGAGGAAGATGGATCGAAAATTATCATGGAGTGTATAAAATTATGTAAAAAAGAAGTTAGTTGGCCCCGAGGAACGTTGCACCGCCTAGTTGTTAAATATTTGATCGTTATTTGTATATAAAAAATTTTTAATAAATTCGTAGCGCCACCTACCGAACGTAAGACACACTCTAACGATTCATTCACCACCAACAAACATTCCCTCCAAATATGAGCAAAATCGGTTCATAAATATAGAAGTTAGACTGCAGCGCCGCCTATCGGAGTACGTAAAAACCTTAGTCGGGACCTTAGTAACAAATGGTGTAAATATGGCTTCGATAGGTCCAGTGGTTTGTTAGCGATGACGAGGTTTATCCACGCGCAATGGCTTTCTTCCGCGAGTATTTAATTGGGTAGTCGATAGTTCCCTTAGGACCCGTCGGATGGCGCTGTCCGTGAGGCTCAACGCGCGAAAATCAACCCAAATAAAGAGCCAAGGTTGGAATATGCTAATTTCGCGAATTAGCAACGATAACGGCTACATCTCACTAAACCCTGGATTTTATCGGTCGCATCGGTTAATTAAACAGCGCGCATGTAACCGCTTGTAATTGAACTCTGTGCAGATAAACATCATAATTATAAAGCCATTCTCTGGTAGTAGCAATTAAATGCCTCAGTAATTATTGTACTGTGCCGATACGGTTCAGTTACTTTGCCGTCCGGTTTGCAAGTTCCAGTTAACAAGCTGATATCGAGGGTTTTATTAAAATCGTCAGCGATTCCCCAAAAATCAATTAAAAAATTTCAATTTCATTTTAAAATTACAAATTTCAATTTCAATTCATAATTAAAAATTTCATGTTTCAATGCAAAATTCGAGATTCTACAAAATTTGAGAACTTACAAAAATTCGAGATTCTACAAAATTTGAGATCCTACAAAATTTGAAATCCTACAAAAATTCGAGATCCTATAAAAAATTCGAGATTCTACAAAATTTGAGATCCTACGAAAATTCGAAACCCTACAAAATTTGAAATTCTACAAAATTTGAGTTCTTACAAAAATCCGAGATCCTATAAATATTCGAGATTCTACAAAATTTGAGATCCTACAAAATTCGAGATCCTGCAAAATTCGAGATTCTACAAAATTCGAGATCCTACAAAAAAAATCAGGATTTTGGCGAAAATCAAATTTTTGGAAGATCCCAACGACGAATACCCACACACGCAAACAAAAAACAAAAAATCTTGTTTCTCTTGACAAAATGACGGAAAAAAAATGCATAAATTGCAAGGTACGTTCGAGAGATGGAGTCGTCGCTGCGGAGGAAGCGCAAGATGGAACTTTAATGATTAGAGGTGGAACAAAGGTGCCGACTGAGAGCCAGCATTCCTGATTACCATACGGCTTATTACGCGGAGTATAACGTATACTTTAAAGCTGTGAACGCAGCTGTCGAATGGCGGAGGAAACCTCAACCGGTTGATACATCCTTCCTCGTCGATTTTCGATACCGAAAAATATAATGGCCGGAATCGAGGGACTTCGCTTCGACTGTGGCGCCATCTAGATCGAGCCTTCCCCGGTCTCGCGAGATCTAGTGACATCGCATAGTTACTCGAAACAACAATTTTGAACCAAATTGCGAATTCCCTTCCGCCAATCGACGGCGAGAGGGCGAGGGTGGGGGGGGGGCACCAATCGCGAGGTGGCTCGGTGCCGATCAATGCGGAAGCCCTCTGTACCGACGACTCGCATGCACGGCATAGCTAAAAGTACGTTTTATTCGGCGCCTCCACCTCTCGGCGCTTTCATTGCCACCTTCTTCCACCTTCGACGTAAGCCAACACAAGCCAAAATAATTCTCCTCCACCCTAAACTCGGCTAAAGTGAGCTCAAACTTTGTGTCTTATCCATCCTTTTACACGGCGATTGCACTCACACCTATTTTATGCCGTTGTTTGTGTCTACGGCTTCTCGTTTCGAGTATGTTTTAACAAGGGAACGAATGGTGGTGCCTGATATTTCTCCGCCATGGAATTTACAACTCGGTACGACAGCAAATTTTCAGCATTTAAATTTAGACGGAATAAGATACAAGAGGAAATTTCTACAATTTTCTCATTCGACGCAATTTCCGTCGTTTCTTTTTCTCGCGAAAGAGGGTGGGGCTAAATTGGCTAATTTTGGGTCCTTTGGAATTTTTTTTAATTAATGGGTGAGGTCAAAATCTTATTAAACTTGGTAGAATCGATTTCGAGGTCCTAGAAAATTCGAGATCCCGAAAATTTCGAGGGCCTAAAAAATTCGAGATCCTGTAAAATTCGAGATCCTGCTAAATTCAAGATTCGAGGTCCTAAAAATAATCGGAAATCCTACAAAAATTCCAGATTCTACAAAATTCAAGCTCCTACAAAATTCGAGGTCCTACAACATTCGAGATCCCGGAAATTTCGAGGGCCTAAAAAATTCAAGATCCTAGAAAATTCGAGATCCTACAAAATTCAAGATTCGTGGTCCTAAAAATAATTGGAAATCCCACAAAAATTCCAGATTCTACAAAATTCGTGGTCCTACAAAATTCGAGGTCCTAGAAAATTCGAGATCCCGAAAATTTCGAGGGCCTAAAAAATTCAAGATTCTACAAAATTCAAGCTCCTACAAAATTCGTGGTCCTACAAAATTCGAGGTGCTTCGAAATTCGAAATCCCACAAAAATTCCAGATTCTATAAAATAAAAAAAAAACATACTCCACCCCGAGGTTTCGAAAATTTGCAAGATTTTAAAATTCGAGCGGACGAGGGACAGTCTGCAAATATTTTACGGTCCTCCATTTTGATCAAAATAAAAGCCATGAAATTATGAAAAAAGAAAAAGAAAAAGTAAAAAGTAGGGATTGGGGATGGCAGTAAAAGGTTACTTTACTCCAACCATCGGAAGGTTTATACACAGAAATGGAGAAAGCTTTGTGTCCTCCTTTTCTTTCCGATTCCTTCTCTCTCTCTCTCTCTCTCCTTCTCTCGGGGTTCTTTGGTATTGTGCGAACGTTTCTTTCTTATGTCTTTCCTTTTACCATTCCAATGGCGCCATGTTTTATGTTTATCCCTTCTGATATAGAATCAGCACAAACCATCAAAAATTCTTACTTTCTGTATTTCGATCTTTACTTTCTTGCACCCGGGAATCATTTCTGCCCAAGCGGGAATTTCGCCCAATTCGCTGCCAACTCGATTCAAAGTTTCCCGGATAATCCCAATTTCAAGGCAATAAAAAGTTCCACCGAATCGTGGCCGCCCTTTCGCTCACGATTGTGGCAAAACCCTGACATCGATTTCATATTGAAAATTTCTAGGAATTTTTTGGGAGGATATTTTTTTAAACATTTTTATCCGAAAAGAAGGATTTTTATTAACAATTATGAAATCACAAATTTTAGTTGGAATTTAAAATTTCAAATTAAAAATTTCAATTTTAATTTTAATTTCGGTAGAAAATTCAAAATTCTGCAAAATTCAAAAATTAGCTCCCTTAAAATAGAAAAAAAAACACTCACCCATATCACACCGGGCCGTCTCTGTCCATTCCTACGCCGTTTTCTCGGCATCTGAAACAAATGGGAAAAATGCATTCATTGAATGTTATTTTCAAAAAAACAAAAATAAAAAAAAAATTATCGCTTGACATTTACGCGAAATTTGCCGGTGTATTAAATTTCCCTGGATAAGCAAACCCCGAGTTACCGACTTATTAGCGAATTCGTCGCGATAAATTTCCCGGTGTATCGAATTTCTTAATTAAAATAAATTTATCGTCGCCGTAAATGCGTTAACGTATCGGGAAAATTCAATTCCGCTCGGTTACGTGCGTTACGTACTTATAAATATGCGAGAGCGTATCTCGAGAAAAAGGAACAAAATAAAAAAGAAAAGAAAATTGCCGAAGCAAGGGGGGAAAAAAGAAAAAATAAACGCGCACGCTCTATCAAACCCCTTCTTGTTCGTTTGATAAGAAAAGCCATTAATTTTCCATATATTTATGGATATGGTAGCTCGCAGATAACAAACTCCAACACGAACGCACGCTCGTGGTACCCGGCACTTTTTTTCCTTGCACTTTTTTTCCTTTTTATGCATACGCAACTATCGGGATACTCGCTAATGCTGCACTCAGGATGCATACACCCACGCATATTTATTTCTACATAAATATGCAACTCCCGATTTCAGTGCAACTGCTTAGTAAATAATTTTTTTTTCTTTCTTTCTCGTTTGATTTTTAATAAATGATATTTTTTTAAAAATAAATTCTGCTTTTATTTTTTATTTTTCATTTTTTTTTTAACGACTTCCGCTTGGAAAGAAAAATACTGAAATGGGAGCAACGAGGGAAGGGGTAGAAAAACTGCAGATGCAGAGAGAAAAAAAGGTGCATTCTCGAGATCTCGAATCCAAATCAAAAAGAGAGAGAGAGAGAGAGAGAAACGGGGGAGGAAAGGAGACGGTAAATGCACTCGAGAGAGAGATCACGATGCATTTATGAGAGAGAAACTCCCCAGCATCCCTCTTCCTCTCCCGTTTCATCATGGACCCCGAGAGAATTCGAGGGAAGAATAATCCTTGCGTCTCCCCCGGATAAAAAGTGCATACACACGGGGAAGGCGAGTACATACAAAGTTGGAAAAACGTGGAAAGGGAGGCTGAAGGAACTGAACAAAGGGGGATGAAATGAGAAGGGTAGTTTTTCTTTTTTTCTTTTTTTTTTCTTTCGTTTCTTTTTTTCTGCTACCTACATATTTAGGGGTCGAAGGAACTTTGCCATATATATATGTATATACAGCTGCGTGTTTTGTAGCTTAAAACACAACCCCTAAAGTAAAGCACGACCATCCCCCAACGCCCCAAATGCCTTTTACCCCACCCCCGGAGTTTACCTGTATCCCCGCCTATTTCAGCAAATTTCCAAAGTTCCCGGCTCGAGCTTGCGATGGTACTTTAAAAATAATGTTCCTGAGAATTCGCAGAGGTGTCGAAAGATGAGTTTCGGAGTTTTTTCTTTCTCTCTCGCGGAGCAAAGTTTTTCGTTCCACTCGGGGTGGCTGTAAAAGGTTGGTAATTGAATTCCTTGGGTTTCGAATTTTGTGGGATTTCGAATTTTGTGGGATCTCGAATTTTGTAAGATCTTTCGAATTCTGTATTGAGGTTAAAAATTATAAATTGAAATTAAAATAGAAAGTAAAATCGAAATTTTGAATTTCGATTTCTTGGGTTTCGAATTTTCTCGGATTTTCCATTTGGTAGGATCTCGAATTTTGTAGGATCTCGAATTTCGTAGGATCTCGAATTTTGTGGGATCTCGAATTTTACAGGATCTTTCGTATTCTGCATTGAAGTTTAAAATTATTAATTGAAATTAAAATAGAAATTAAAATCGAAATTACGAACTTTAAATTGAAATTGAAATTGTTCATCTCAATAACAATTTCAAAAACACCGTTTTTTTTAAAAAAAAAGGGTGAGTTCCCATAAGACCACCCCCTTAATTATAAAAAAAAGAAAGGGAAAACCCAATGGGGTGAGTCTTCGACAAGTCGTCTTAAGGAAAAATTTTTATGTCAGCCATGAAAACTTCAATCATCCTGATTTTTTTTTTCAACCAACTAAGAGGAATGAGAATGAGAGAAAGAGAGAAGGAGAGAATGGGGGAAGATAGAAGAAGAAGAAGAAGAAGCGTGTAACCGGTACCAATTTGAATTTCAACTCGAGATAAATTTAAATAATAAGCTTTGCTGGAAAATTATGTAGAATAGCTTCTATATAAGTTGCTGGCGAGAAAAAGCTAGGGGAGGGGGGAAAGGGGAAGAAATACAAGTGGAAGAAAATGAGGAAAAATAAGGATAAAAATGTTCTTAAGTGGAGGCCTAATAAGAATATATTACATAAAAAAAAATAATATATATATATATTTTTTTCTCAACGAACACACATACACAGACACACACACGCACACAATGGAAAGGATTCAAGATTCAGAATTCAGAATTCTCGGCCATAAATGCTGCTTCGTTACCAAGATACCAAGTTTCGCCATCCTCGGCTTCGGTATCGCATTAAATTAGAGGGATTATTGCCGCATCCGCACGAGCACTTCCAGCAACTTCTAATTACGGATAATTTCGTCAAAACTTCCCCCCTTTCGAATTGAAATTCACTTTTTCCACCTTATCTCTCGAATCTGGACCCAAATTGGAGCCCAAGTTCTGGACCGAAAATTGAGTCGTTGCTATTTTTTCTTTTTTCCTCCACCTCGGCTTCTAAATCCACTTTTTTCGCTGGGGCATGTATACATCTGTGTGTACGCGTGTGAGTGTGTGTCTGTGTGCGCGCGTATTAGTGTTCTATCAGAAATTCCTTTTTTCTTTTCAGGTCAAGAGATTCGGTAGAAAGAAAATGGATTCTTATCAACGACATGGAAGAAAGTATGTAGTTGACGTCGGGAAGAGGGCGAACATCGCAACTCGAGAGGAAAATATCTATCTTCGGCGAGGACTTTCGAGGTAAAAGGAATTTTCGTCTCTACAACGACGTTTCTCTGCCCTGCCTGCCGTCCTGCCCGCCTGCCCTCCTTCAATTCTTCCTTCTTCCTTTCAAAACAGGATAAACCGATCTCACGATACACTTTTGGGCGTTCCCTCATATACTGCCTGAATTCATTCCCATTCGTTTTAACTTTCCGCGCCATTTTCTGGCTCCTCTTTCCACTTCGAAATCATCCATCAGGGGAGGCAAAAGAATTTTTCATTTCCATCCAACTAATATTTTTCGACTTCTCGGTAAAATCACAAAGTCCCAGGATTCGTAAAAAAATTGGAATTCTTACTATACAAGGTCCCTTTGTGTCAGTCAAGGCCTGAATTAATAATAATAATAATAATAATAATAATAATAGTAATAATAATAATAGTAATAATAATAATAGTAATAATAATAATACTAATAATAATAGTAATAATAATAATAATAATAATAATTCTAGTTACTAATTTTTACCATTAATGTTAGTAAAAGTTACCAGGAATTAGTAGAAGCCAAAATTTGTAGGATTTTGAATTTTGTAAGGCCTCGAATTTTCTATTAAATTAAAATTTTGAATTTTAAATTGGCATTGAAACTTCAATTTCCAAATATTAAATTGAAAGTGCAATTTTTCTTCAAACTTTCATTATAATCTTGAAATTCAAAATTGTACTTGCAATTGAAAATTCGAAAATTCAACTTTCAATTTCAATTTAAAAGTCAAAATTTCAATTTTAGTTCAAATAAAAAATTTCGAGGTCCTACAAAATTCGAGATCCTACAAAATTCCAAATCCTCCAAAATCCAAGCACCTCCGAAATTCGGTCCAGATTCGGTCCGAGATAGGACCTCGAACCGTCCGGGCCGGTGACGGGCCCACGACATAAATGGCTCCTTGTGGAAATAGACCAAAGCCGTGGATCGCATCCGTTGTTGGGTTACCGTGGATTGTCCGTCTTTCCGGAAGGTTTAAAAGGCGATCGTAAACCCCCCGAGGAAGAGCACAAAGCTGCACGGTAGTGCTCCGGTAGTGAGCCCAAAAACCGAAGAAAATGGAGCAAAAAATATGCCATAAAATAAAAGTTTCCAATGTATACCTGCGCGACCAGAAAAAATGAAGGAGAATGGCCCGAGAGATGGCTCACAAAAGGGATATTTTCATGATACCGTTATGGGCAGAGAGCCTTTGTTTCCCGACCCAAGGGTTGAATTGCTTTCACGATTTCACAAAAAGTCCAATGAAAGATAATACCAAAAAGGAAACAAAAAATCAGCAACCCTTTTTTTCCCCTTCGCCATGAAAATTCCAATTTTTGAGTGATCCCTCTTCTTTTTTTTTTTACGAAAACGAGACTTGCCGGAGACTCGCTGGAGACTAAAAATTGTAGCTTCTACAAAAATTTGAAAATTAAAATTTCAATCCCAATTTAAAATTCAAAATTGGAATTACAATTTCAATTTCAAATAAAAAAAAATACTTCCAAAAACTTACTTTTCAAAATTCCGGATACGGTGTCCGAAAAAAATACCAATTGGTATTCGTACTAATTTCGTACCGGAGAAATTGGTACACGTGTTTAAAAATGGTAAATAAATGAATAAATTAATTAATTAAAAAATGTTAAAATTCAAAAAAAGGAAGATGGAATGCAAAAAACACCGTGATTCCGAATGAACGGAGACCTTTTGTGTGCAAGCCGTGGTACGTACGACATGAACACTGCAGGGATTCTTACATACGACGTTCGTTTACATGCAAACTTTATTACGTTACCAGTGGGTATATATATAGCAACTGCCTTCGGTCGCTTATCGGGTAGCAAGTAATTATAAACGAAATATAGCTTTTTTATTTCATAGCGAAGACCAATGGGTCCCTACCTATACCGCTCCTTCCTTTACCTCCTCGGAAATGGTTTCCTTTCTATGAAGCTTCTCGATTAAATCTCGGTTCTTTTTTCCGAATTGCGAAATTTAAAGATTTCGAAATTTCTTGCATTTTTTTCGGAGGAAATTCTAAAGGGTCAAGAGGTTCCAAGTTCGAATCCTGGTGAAGCAATATTTATTTTTTTTTTCCTACAATTTTTCCAAAATTGATCCACCAAATCTTGGAATTTGGAATTTTGGAATTTGTAATTACGATAATTGAAAAAACATAGATAATTACATGCTTGGATTCTGTAATCGGAACGAATGAAGGAAAGAATTGCCTGTGTGCGATTGCAAGGCAAAGCCTCTACGAATGAAGTCGAGAATTGTACATACGTGACACCAATAAGAGAATCAACAACAACGGCAAAAACTATAATCACAAGAACAACAACCGGAACAACAACAACGACAACCGTAATCGCGATTTGTACCATAACGATAAACTCCATATGCAAAGCGAGTAATAATTAATCTCGCCACAATACACCTATACGACACGCTCCAATAGGCCATTTGCTTCTCATTAAAACCCAAGGTTTTTGCATGAAATGCGGACACGTTTCGATTCCTTGATTCCACTGGAATATGGCAAAACTGGCTAGAAAATATGAAAAAAAAGTTTCGAAAAATGGGGTAGAAATTAACGTTTCAAAATCGGGGTTGGACAAGTCATTTCTAGGGGTAACTTTTCCCGTAGAATCGATTCCAATTGTCAAATTTGGTGAAATCCCAGCGGAAGGTGGAAAAAAGTAGGTTTTTTGAGGAAAAATCCTATTTCCCGTGGGATTTCACGAGTTTTAATTAAAAAAATGGATTCCTCGGAAAAAAATACATCGGATATGGGTCTCCCGAAAGTTCAGAAAAAATTTTTCAAAAAGTCGATTTTTTGGGCATGCCTACCCCTTCCCCCAAAAATGGGGTAAAAATTAAAGTTTCAAAATCGGGGTTGGACAAGTCATTTCTAGGGGTAATTTTTCCCGTAGAATCGATTCCAAATGTCAAATTTGGTGAAATCCCAACGGAAGGTGGAAAAAAGTAGGTTTTTTGAGGAAAAATCCTATTTCCCGTGGGATTTCACGAGTTTTAATTAAAAAAATGGATTCCTCGGAAAAAAATACATCGGATATGGGTCTCCCGAAAGTTCAGAAAAAATTTTTCAAAAAGTCGATTTTTTGGGCATGCCTACCCCTTCCCCCAAAAATGGGGTAAAAATTAAAGTTTTAAGATCGGGGTTGGACATGTCATTTCTAGGAGTAATTTTTCCCGTAAAATCGATTCCAAATGTCACATTTGGTGAAAGCCCAGCGGAAGGTGGAAAAAAGTAGGTTTTTTGCGGAAAAATCGTATTTCCCATCGAAAATCTGTAATTTTGACAATAAAAATGGATTCCTCGGAAAAAAATACATCAGATAAGGATCCCCCGAAAGTCCCCAAAAAGATGTTTCCAATAATTAAATTTTTTGGGAATACATATTTGTTAATGAGGTTGCGTAAGCCTAAATCTTCTTAATTAGAGATACGTCTCAATTCCGTCGTTTGATGTTCCCTCTGAATCCTGGAGACGGTAGGAGCGAATGCTCAAATATGGCTTCCTGCGTGATAAGGGCCGTAGCACCTAGCACAAAATCCTCCTCACACGCGTATACATTCATATATGTATTATTCATTAAGTCGATGGTGATAAGCCGGCTGCTAATCGTGTATTAGATAGCATCAAAATTGACGGTTTCTTAAAAGCAGAAGACCCGTTGGCTAAGCGCTCGCCTCGCCTTTTTCCTCTTTCAATATCAAATTATTCAGCCAACAGTGATTATTTATCCACTCTTCGTGTAGATGAAGAAAAAATGGTCGCTCTTCCAAGACTCTTCTCACCGATAGTGATTAGATTCGCTTAACTCAGGTCAGATACCTGACCCGATTTAGCGTAAATTACTGCGGAGGCGTGCACGAAGCTCTCCTTTGCAATATCGCCTCCTAGTCTCGATATATTTCAATTATTTTATTTTTTTTTAATTTTTATACAGCAAAATATAAATTTCCGATGCATTATGAACTCAAATTATTTGAAAAAAAGGATAAAATAATTACTTTTCGATCTGTAAAATCGGTTAATAAATGGAGAAGCTCGACTCCAGCGCCACCTACCGGGATGGGAGGCATCTAAAAACCTTACTCGTTACCTGGACGACGTAAGGTGCGAATATGGTCTCGGTAGGTCCAGCGATTCGGCAGTGATGACGCGTTTTACTCACGCGAAATGGGTTTTCCACCGAAAACCTCGAGAAAAAAAGGCTATTCATTAATACCGTGACACGAATGAAGTGTATTCCACAGTCACAGTCGGGTCCATTTCCAGAACCATACAATCTTGTTTCGTTTTATGACCGTGTTGGCGCTTTAAACGTTGAGGCTGAGGGGAACAACGTCGAACCTTCGCGAAAAAAAAAGAGTGGGCAGTGCACGAACTTAGAGTTAACTTTATGTGCTACAATTATTGCTGCGCCCACGCACGGGCGAGGGCACGGTAAAAAATTGTCAAGTGTCATCACGACTCGAGGACAACGGACGAGTTTTGGACAACCGGTGACAGAATATTCCAGGCTAGAATTTTTTTTCTTTTACCCACTCATTTCAATATCGATATTGCTTTTCTCTTTCTCTGGCCGATATATGCCGCCAATCCAATTTCTCGTGGCAGCAAAAAGCGTATTACCCCAAGAAACGCCGTATTCGTCCGAAAAAAAAAGGAGACGAGGGAAACGCGTAATAACGCTATTTCTCGGCCGGGGTACAATTCGGCGGCCATATTTGTTCCTGCGTATTAGCCACGGGAGATGGAGCACAATAGGAAACTGGATCTCGGATTGACCGTTTGCCCCTCAGGGGAAATATGAAGCAATACCTGCAATGCACAAGAGCCCAGGGATGGCCAAGTCCGTAGCGCGTATCGTTTTCGTCGCAAAGGTGTAGTATATATTCATACGTGCGCGATATATATGCATATGTGCTTACACCATCTCCGCCGGCTCCAGCATCTGCCTTCGTCTCTAAGAAGATACGTGTTTGCATATATAAACCTGAGGTATACGACATATGTATATACCCGAGGTATATATTACATACCACGATTTCCCTCTACCTCTCGACGTATCACCAATCTTCTCTTCGAACTAACGCGGCGTCCCTCGGCTTGTTTTTCTCAGCTATGGCATTCGATCGCTCACATACAACAATTACGATTGTCTCTCCCAGACTGGTCCCATACAGTGACAGTACCGAATAAATAGGCCTAGAGAGATTCTAGCAAAAATTGATCCACCTGATTGTGGAATGATTTTTTTTTTAGAAACCCAAAATCCAAGCTTCAGCGACACCTATCGGAACGGGACTTGGCTAAAAACCTTACTCGTGACCTGAACAATATATGATATGAATTTGACTTCGATAGGTCCAGTGGTTCGTTAATGATGAGACGGTTTACTCACGCTCGATGGGTTTTCTCCATATACAAGCACTAATACAGTCAAATTTTGATGGTTTTTCAAATACCGGCTACGAATTCCAACGGAAATTAATTGATTCGTGACCTAATTGGTCAAGAATTTATGGGAGTTGAGGGAAATTGAAGACAGTAGCGGATAAATTGGAGAAATCTCGTTTACGGAAGGAGTATGAGAATTTGAAATTGGCACGTTGTCCATAAGAAGCAAATTCCTGTATTTCTGTAATAACATCTCATAAAAAATAGAGATATTGTAGAAAATTGGAGGAATCCAGGTAAATGTGTGATGAAGGAATAAGCCGGAGTGAAGAGAAAGAGAGAGAGAGAGGAAAAGCGGAACGTGGAGCCACGTACGAATTTTCGTATTTGCCCGAGATCACGTTTAGATAAAATGGCAGCACGGATCCCCTTGCTGACGCCCCATATCCTCCCGTAGGTGATGCCGTAGGTAGACAGAGATGGACCGAGGGATGATGCAACTACCATCCATTTACTTCTTTTATATAACTACATATTCCTACACACATATGGCCATGGGGATACATGTGTGCGTGTATATATATCCTATGGTTACACGTGCAAAGCCTTACTTTGCTGTGTATGCATGGAACGCCATGGACGGATCCAACCAATACCGCCTCTATTGGTCCATGGTCGTTCATTATTCCACGGTCACGTCCGTTATGCCTGCGAACTTCGCAAACTTCAATTTCCATTTCCCTGGTTTTGTCCCTAGGAGACAAATCAGCCTCCAAAATGTGGCGGACTAAGCTCGAGAGTGGCCAGTGCTAGTCGACACTCGTAGATTTTTACAAATTTTTACTCGCCTCCAGTTTTATTCCAGACCCAAGTGGGGAAACTTTCTGGAGAATGCTAATTTTCCAGACCCTGTCCCATACGAAAGCGAGGAGTTTTGGAATAGAGGTGGAGGTTGGTTCTAATTAAGCCACGAAGCCAGCAAAAGTGTACTTAGTTTCTGAAGGAAGGAGTCATCAATTCAACCAACCAACCACCCTTTTTGACCCACCCTGTACCTACCACCTTCCCTCTTTTGGAGTATTGACTGGCTTCCGTTGGGCTGCTTTCGTGATATTTTGTGGAGCCGCTTGTTTTCAAGCTTCCAACTACAAATTACAAAGTTCAGAGGATTCATGCATATTCAAGTCCTTGTGTTGTTGTTTCAGGATAGCAAAGTGGAGTCCAGGCGACTCCGGCGCAACATTCGAGGAGGAGGCAGAGACAAATCGACCAAAGGACGCGATGAAGACGAAGATCAAGGACAAATGATGACACGGGGAAGCGAAAATCGGCCGAAAGATCGGATCCCGGTTGTCACAATCGGGGCATAGGCCTTGTCCGATATGCGTTGAAAGGTATCGATAGTTCGCCCAAGGCCAAAAAAGAAAAATAAGAAAAAAAAAGAAAAGTAAGAGGCAATTGATGTCATGCGAAACGATGATTGCAAACTCGTTGGAAGTGAAAAGGGCGTAAGAAACTCATGTATATTTATGGAAATATCCGACTGTGAACATTGAAGCGAATATCTACATAAACCTCAACAAGGTAAATTGCGAAACGAGAAACAACCTTCGAATTGCCTTCGAATCCTTGTCTCCTGTATTTATTTACCTTTCATGTGGACAATAACAAAGGTGCAACGTGCAAATCCTGTTTTTTTGGACTCTGCAATTGCTCCAGTAACGACAAGTCCTCTCTGAGTCTTAGAATTGTCACTCTGGGGTCAATCTGAAGAAATTTGAGGTCAAAGTAACAGAAGAAGATTTTTTGTCCCGGGGTAGGACGGACCCCGGGTACAAAATTCGAGCCTAGTCGATTAATTTTGGAATTGCACTATCGTCCTGTGACGTCCAGTGCCAATTATTGGAGAAAAAAGTTTGGACCCGAGGCTAGTTTAGCGTCGCGTCGGTAGGACTCGCTGCCGTCGCATGGCGACAGACATGACTCGGAGAAGATTGACCAAACGAGGACAATATTTGGAGCAAAAAGTTGAAACAAAATAACCAAATGGCAGCAATTGTCCATTCAAATAGAGACTTTTGTGGACAAAAATAAAAGGATCAACGGTACTCTAGGTACCAATGCACCTGGGGACAAATTTAACCCTATCTATACAGGTGGGATTTTTTTTTTTTTTACAATTCCGAGGCAATTCTACGACAACAATATTACAGTAGCACGTATTTACAAAATGGCAGAGAGGAGGAAGGACAAAAGATGAGGCTATTACTGGAACAAAAAGCTAAGTGGTTAAACGGTCATGGTGTTATATACTACCTCATAAACCACCATCATTGCTTCATTACCTACCGGCTGCCAAAGTAATTGTTAAGTGCCAACACATTTATTGACAGGTTATGCCTCCATTAAAATTGTCCTTCGCCATAATTCCGAAAAGGAGGAAATAAATAAAGCAAATAAAATAAATTTCCTATCGCGTGTTGGCGCGGATTAACTCGACTCCGAAGCCCACATTCTCGGTCTCCATCTTGTACTTTCAAATTGGCGGAATGATTTAAAATCTGTTAAGCCGTATATATATATATACATATACATATATGTATGCGAAGTTGCTAAAATGATCGTTAATCTTGTTTTTCTCCATGCTTCTTTCCTCTTCATTTTGCGGTATTATTTTTCGTGTTATTACGTACTTTGTGACTAATGTGACACCTTTTTGTCGTATTACAACGTGTAACAAAATAGACACTCCAAGAGTGGCCTTTAATGTTTACTGCCTGTACTGGCTTGTAAATTTCACGGCTTCGTCATTTGTTAAATGGACTAATTTTTATTTGATGGTTCATAAAATAGACGACAAAAATCATGTTATTTTTTTATAGCCATAGCCATAAACAACATAAACCGTGCGTATGAAATTTTTTCCCTCTCATGGTGTATTAAATGGGAAATTCAATTTTCAATCAAATAAACATTTAAAAAAATGCCAATTTCCAAATTCCAATAAAAAAAAGGAAATAATTAATAACAAGGGGGTAACAAAAATAAAAAAAAAATTATTTTTACAAAAAACATGAGGCAAGGGTGTCTTGGGTACATTATTTCTTATAACATTTTGAAATTTCGAGCTACCCCCAGAGAGTGGAAAATCTACATTTTCCCTAGTTTCTCCTCAGCCATAAGACGCTCCTTCATTTTCCGCCACTTGCTATTCCTATTCCCCCTGCCACCACTTTCCTCGTACCTTTCCTTGCCCTTTTTTGGTAATATTTATCATAAGAATGGATGGGGGCTGATCCCTAATCGCATTTACCAATCCTACGATTTCACCTTTCGCAAGAACAATATTTTGACTAGTCTGTGTAAGTAAAGGGAAAATCGAGGCCAACCTTTCCATTTTCTCCTCGGGGTAACAATATTGGAAGGTGGGTCCTTCCTTATAACCATATACCCATTTGCCCCATCCCCCGAGCCTCTCGCCAACCCTGGTTTTAGCAAAATCTTGAAACATCGACCTTATGTTGTCTGATTTAAATAAATTTCCTCATTTTCATACAAATTCCTGCTTCCCTACCTTCCCCCGTAAATTCATGTTTTGTTATACAAATGTTGTTTTTTTTCCAGTATATTGGACGCAATTTACGTTGACAAAGGGATTCATGCTTCACGGGCAAATTTTCGAGAGGAACCATAATTTTCGCATAAACTTCGAGCCTAGGTTTCTAAGGATCGAGAAGTTCTCAGGGTCCTTTAAAAAAATTGGGAAACTGCAATTGCGGCAATTGTACCTATGAAAAAAATTCCATACCTCGAACTTTTGGAATTTCTAAGACAAAAATTGGACCCTGACACAATTACAAATTTTGCCAAAGCACCAATTACCGACTCGGTCCATGGGGGTCTCGCAAGATCCTACACCTATACACCCTTCCCATAAAATTCCATATATGTAGAAAAATCTCCAGCGCCGAAACCCCATCGACACAAATGACTAACAATAAGTCCTAAGGAAACAACGTACCATAAACCGCAAGAAATCTCCTCCGGAAGGGTAATAGAGTAGGTAGTGGGTATACGGCAGGTAAACCTCTGGCAACAAGAGCAATGATCGCGGAAAAATAGGAGTTATGGTTCGGCATCAAAATCCTTGATACCTTTTCTCATTACTCCAAAATCTCAAACTCCAAAGCACGGGTCCCTGTATGATATTTCTTTTCCTATCCGGCAGCAAAAATGAGACAACTCCATAAAAGCTACATGCGGTATATGTGTGTGTGTAGTTACAGATTGACATTGTCGTTGCGGTTGGCGTCCATGGAGGAAAGAGCAGAAAAAGATGGTGGACAAAAAGTGAACACATACTCGGAGATGAGAAAGGGCAGAGAGAAGGGACGAGAAGGATGGAGGAATTTTTACCATGAAATTCCTTCCTTTTTTCCCCCATTCCTCCTGGCTTCAGATATGCGCTTATTCGAGACCACTGACTAGTGGCATGGAGTCAGTAAACTCGTCACACGAGTATACAAGTACATCCCCAGGCTGCAACATTATGGTCAAAATGTCTCATCCTCACGATAAGCAATAAGACGGCAATCCCATGGGCAGATATATACTTATGCGTGTATAGGAATGGTGGTTTGATGGCTGCCCACTTTCTTCATGGCATCGAACTCGAATGAATGTGATGTTTAGACGTCCCTCTCTCACAGATTCCATTATGGATTCTACAAAGGACTTTCTACACGGAATACAAATATACATGTATATGTATATATATGAAACTGAGATTTGTGACGAAGAATGGCCTAAGTGGGAACGCTAAGGACCTGGACTTGCGTCCCTTTGGAATTGAACCTCGGTGAAGCTTATTCGTTTATTTTTGTCTGACTGCAATACGTGTGCACACACACGAGGAACGAGAAAGTCTAATTTATTAGTTAGAATGGAGGAGGGAAGTACTTCTCTTTCCCATACTTTTTTTTATCTCGCTGCAAGTATCGAGACACACAAAATTGGAATTCGACATTACTTTGTTGCAAAAAAGCAGGAACGAGCGAAATACCAAGTGGTACATACTTAGTCGTAATTGAAGTAAATACTTGAGGATATAAATAAAACAAAGTTGGATCCTTCTAATTGGAAAGTTCGGACAAACGCAATATTTTTGGTATTCCAACATTTATGGCGCCAGGCATTTAAAAACAATGTTAAGAAAGAAATTACTAATGAAATAGCAATTGACGAAAAAAAAAAATAAAATATAGAAATTTATACATCGAATGGGTAAAAAATGTAATGTAATAAAAAAGTTCCAAAAAGAAAACACTTACCTTGTATTTTTGAAAGCAGATAAAGTAAATGTTACAGTAGCAATAGAAAAAGAAAAATATACAACAGGAAAAATCCATTGTGCGTGAGTAAACCGCGTCGTCATCGACGTACCATTGGACCCATCGAGGCCATATTCGCACCATTCATTATCCAGATGGAGAGTAAGGTTTTTAGTTGCGATTAATGCCGATGGTGGCGCTGGAGTCTAACTTCCACATCCTCGAACCGATTTTACTCATACTTGCAGGAAATATTTGTTGGTCGCGTACGAATAGTTTTAGTGTATCTTGAATTCGATAGTTAGGGCTACAATTGCCAATGGAGACGCAACAAAAAAAAAATAAATAAAAATTACAAACAAAGTGAATGATGCTCGGATTGGCCTGTAGATATAGTAGGTACAAACGCAGTCAATATGACAAGGCAAATATGAACTCCCCTTATTGATACGAGACTGCCATTTATGGCAACATCAATGGAATTACCACAATGTCATTCCAGGTCGTCGTAAAGCACCGTAAGCTCGCTGTCCAATACGGGCCACCTGTTGGAACGAAACATTAACCCCATTTACCACCTCTGTCATAAAGGTGAAGATAGGAAAACCACCCTTGGAGAGTTTACTTTACACATTTCCTTACATCGCTCTCACCAATAACGACGCGTGTACTTTCGCGGCTTCGCGAATCCTTCCAATTCGATAAGCAACCGCTTATTTGCCTCCCGATACCAGGAAATGTGGCATTACAGTCGGTACTTGCGTGTATATTTTTTTTCTTTTAAATGCCATTTTTCTTCGCTCCGCGTGCACACACACACACTCACGTTTCCCATGAGGCATCGAGAGTTCACCGATACCTGTGATTTTTCGTACCGTATAATTTGAATAATGCACCGGAATGAATATGAAAGCAAAGGGCTCATTTGGCATATTTATTTCTTCCTTTTTGTACTTCCTTCCAAAATAATCCCTCGTAATTATGCAGTGTAAGGCTGAATTTTGCCCACAGTGTTTAAGCATCCATCCAGAGCCATCTTTTTGCATGCTCGCATTTAGGCTTTATATGTAATTGCACCAAAGACGGAGGAGATAAGACGCAAGAATTCCCGTGAATTTCACGTCGCGTGTCAGACACACATATAATGCATAATACGTATTCAGTATGTAGCCACTTAGTTTTTTTGCTCCCTCTGCACTTTTAATTTCCTTTTTTTCCAAGAGGGAGGGAGGAGGGTTTCCTTATCACCCTTATCGCATTTTTTTTTGTTCCTCTGAGTCACGAGACTTGAAAAATGCAATTTCGTAATAAATCAAGCGAAAGTTTCTCAGAGGCCATTTTTGATGTAACCAGTTTGGGATTAAATATCCCCAAAAATTTTCCCGTCGGACGAGAACTGAATCCAAGTAAAGAAAATTGTAAGGCTCCACATTTGCATGAATCTTCCCTCGTTGTACTCATGTTTTATACAAGAAATTTCCTCGATTCCTCGTTACTTAGGATATCCCTCAGGATTTTCGGTACTCGCTTTAATTAAGCAAACCTCCATAGTCCTAAAACGGCGGAGCTAGAGAGGTTCACGAATATACCTTCCCGTTACGAAATCTATAAATACACGCCGTCAAGAAAAATTGCGATTTAACATTCGCACAAGGTGTCACTACTTTACGACTGTAGCCAAAAACTTCAGTAGTTATTGTATCGGCCTGAGACACTAGTTACATTATAATTTCGAAGCGATGTATTTCTTTTAGGACCGCCATTTACGGAAAAGCGAGTATAGAAGTTAAACTTCAGCGCCACCTATCGGAATGAAATACCTCTAAAAACCTTAATCGCAGTCTCGTTAATGTGTGGCATGAGTATGGTTTCGATAGGTCCAGTGGTTTGTCGGTGATGACGCGGTTTACTCACGCGCTATACTATATGTAATATTTATATTGCTGCAATAAAACAACATTGTCGATCACAGATTTTCTTCTGGTGTGTATCAATATTGTATATGTTCCATAACACTTTGTTACCTATTTGTCATACATTGATATACAACCCCCCCTATGTATATAGAAACAACTTAACCATGCGGCGTTACACGGATATTTATATAACATGTATTTATCAAGGCGTTCTGGAACGTGTTCCCTCAAACGCTGGGCTGATACAAAAATTTCACAATTTGGCATAATCTCAAAACATTGTGCCATAGAATAACAAGATAAAATGAATAAGAAAATTAAAAGAAAATTAAAATATCGAATAACTGCGGATCAAATTCTCAAGACTAAAGTGTTACATAAAGAAAAGCGATTTATGGAAATTCGCAATATGTGGCACATAAAATATCGCATCCAGCGGATGACAAATTCATGGCTGATTCCCGACAGGGATTGCATGAGAAGGGAGTAGGTGTCTCGTATGGGTGTACGTGTATGTGTGAAAACCCGCTCGTAAATCGTTTAACAAACATTTAATGGCCCCCGTTACGCTGAAAATCGTGCCGTAAATAAACTAATTGTTTACATGCACTTAAGAAATGTTTAGAGAGACCACAGCGAGCCTGCTACTTTGTTGTAAGTATAGAACCAGATGGCAACTATTCATCAAACTCCTTCGTACTCCCTTTTCGATTCCTTTCTTCGCCCGGGTCTTCGGTAACACCATTTTCCACCGTCCCGTCTCGTCCCCTCCCGACTCCGAATTCTAAGACTCGATATTTCAATCGGCCATGTTTGTACCGAACACCACAAAGTCTCCCCTTTTTTCTCTCTTTTTTCTTCTCATGCACACGCACTCACTCGGACGAGGTGCGCGCGCAGCTGGCCGTTACTTGAGATTCAATGATTATCGCAGCGGCATCTGTACGGTAGTCATCGAAATAGCTTGTAGTAAAGGGAGGCGCGCGTTATTGTAGAGCCGTACTTTGGTCCATTCCACTAACGGTAACGATCCAACTTCTCTCGCGCGGGTTCGAGTCTCGGCTAAAAACACTCCTCTCTCTTTCTCTCTCTCTCTCTCGCTTCTCCCTTTCTCTCGCGCGTATCGAATGTCACGTAGGTATGTACGAGCACGGACGTCTAATTTTATCCCGGTGTATGTGAACTTTTTTATATACATGTATATATACATATGTAAGCCTACGTCTACCGCGCATGCGTCCTAGTTTTATCAGCAACATTGTCACTTACGAAAATTTCGCGTTGTATAGACTAAGAGGGAGAGAGAGACAGAGAGGGAGCTGCTACCGCTCGGATACTACTGATACGTGAATTGAATCAAAACTCGAGTATGTATTTCTTCGGATATTATGAGAGGAGATGAAAATGGGGAAAAGGAATGATGAAACTGAATTCCTTTTTCTTATACGTCATATTATGATTGTGATTGCAGTCGAGGAAAATATTTTTCCTCCAGGGTTCGATGGAACTAATAATATTGTTATTAATAATAACAATAATAATAATAATCAAGAAAATGAAGAAAGATTATTACTAATAAAAATAAACGAGGGTGAAATATCGACAATATGCAGATTCTCAAATTTTTTAAAACGGAGGAGAAGAGGAAAGTAAGGTTATGCGATTTCGAAGTACCGGAGTTCGACACGTGGCGTTGCGAACTCTCACGATGAATTGCCATTGGTTTTAACTATCGATTTCTTTTTTTTTATTTATTTTCTTGAACCGTGTTATATCGAATTCCAATAAAATATTGGAAATCCAGATTCGCTGGAGCATAATTTTTTTCTTTACTTCAACGAAATATAAATAAATAAATAATTAATTAATTAATTAGATCCCCAATTTGGAATATCTAATTTTCAAAAAAAAAAGAAAAAAATTTTTTTCGAAAAGCGAGTGACACGTCGGTTACCTTGGAAGTACGCGCAAACGACCCAGTTGATAATCCATCATTCTCGAGAATTCTCGGCTCCTACCCTTGCGCGCGCTTTATTACCGACGTGGTTAATCGATTCCGTTACACTGCAGCGCCATGTAAGGGCTGAAACCCAACCATTAGCCATTCCTAGGAAATTGGAAGGGACACCAAAGTGCTTCGTTACAAAACTAATTTTTTAACTTAATTAAAAAATTCTAATTATAATCGTACCGTGAAAATTAAGTAATTAGTGGCTCGAAATAAGTAGGAATCCGTCGAGGTAAAGTATAAGTTAATTACCAAAAAATTAATATTCGACATATTAATAATGATAATTAACCGAACCTTCATTGACCACGCCCACTTCCACTTCCGGCTGATACTTTCCGCGCGAAATTTAAATCCCACTTAAAAATAGAAGGCGCAAAGGCGAGTTTCTATTACATGCGAACTTAAGGCGAACACTTACCGCCTTGGGAGCCAACGGCAGCCGTTTGGGGGCGTGGTTTTGTTTGTCAAAAGGTTTAGAACCCGACGGTACTTGAGTTTTCCGATTTTCTCGGGTTAAGTGGTACCATTTTGCGGCCATAATTGTATAATAAAGGGGGAAATTGCCGCCAACACCTGTTTCTAAACGTCCTGGGACGGCAGTGATACCTGTACGATGTTCGTTAGCGTAATTAGAAATTTCGCCCCGTGTGATGAGAGTTGGTACCCGTGTTGCAGGTACCAACGATAGCCTTTCCTTGTTTTATTACCTAAATATCGTATCATCTAAATTAACATCGTTCTAAACTTTTTTAAACGAAGGATAATGTTATAAAAAGGAACATATTTTTTTTTATGATAATCTTACGGCATGGCATAACTTTCTTTTTATATACCGGCGTACTAATGAGACTAAAGTTGGACTTAATGAAAGATAAAGTCCATAGCAGAATTATACAAAGGTATTTCTACCTATGTGTGCGTGTGTGTGTGCGCGCGCGTGTGTGTGTGCGTAGTTGTTAATCCGTGTTTGTGTACTCCGGCCGTCATTCATCGAAACGAATTTCATAATCAAGCCAAGCAGAGCCATTAGAAGAATATTGGAACCGGCGGTACCACTCCATGCTTGATATTAAGGATAGAAGTGTACCACCAGTGACGTCACACCGTAGAAGTGTTTATTGATCTCACCTGATATAAACTAACCCAGGCCAATCAAAGTTAACGATCGAATGGAGTCTGTTCCAGGTCTAACCGAGACAAGAGGAGCCGGATAAAGCTTGAAACTCAAATTCGAAGCGAAAACCAGGGTAACATAACCTAAAATAAGCTGAGCTAATCTGACCCCGAGCCTCGTGAGTCTCGGGCCGAGCCTGGAGTGACTGTGGGCCAACGTTGGCAAGCCATAAATTCATAACGGAGGGATTACGCGGATGCAATTGAAGAAATAAAACAAAAAAACAAATTGTTGTAGGCGGAGTCATCACTAAAAATGTATATATATATATATGTGTACAAGAAACTTTGTATCGCGTGAAAGCACGATAAATTTAAATCGCAACTTTTCAAACCCCTCACACGTACACGCGTGTATACATATATTATATTTGTCCATCGCCTCCGAGAGCGAGTATGTGTATGTGTGTGTATAATGTGCACGTAGCCTCCCTCTATCTTTAACTCGACGTAACATAATTCATGTAAATTGTATACCGGCTTAAGGTTTGTTAAGAACCTTAACAACATTCATTGTAGCAAAGGGAACAACAACATCGTGGATTGCGTGGTATCCAGCAATGTGTGATCAGAAAATGCGATTTGTGTGTATGAATACTGATAAGTATTGTAATATACCCGCGTGCTTTTTCCCTTTGTAAATAAATGCATGTATTTTCCATTTTTGTTCCTTCCAACGCAAATTATACACCTACCCCCTGAGTGTAATAAATAAATAAGTGGGAAAGGGGGTAAACCAAAAATTCAAATAAATAAATAAATAAAATTCTTCTGGCCCTAAAATAAGGCCCAAATATTTTTTATTTGCCCACCTTCTCTTTTCGAGTCCTAACTATGGTGTCCTAGTCCCAGAAAAACCCTAGACTCGAAAGAAAAAAAGAAAAACAATTTTTTTCTCACCAGACAAGGCTCCAGCAAATCCCTAGACTCAACAAGAAACATTTTTTTTTCCACTAGACGAGGCTCCAGGGGTCGCTAATTTGTGATAAAAAAAAATTCCTAGGACGACGACATCGTAGGAATTCCTCTGCCTCGGTTCCCACAGCAACATGGTGGCAATTTGCTGTTTTTCCCCGATTCCTAAAACCCCATTTCCATTGGTAACGTCGCCGCATAGGAATGGAATAAAACGGCAAAGCCCTGACAGGGCCTGACTTCAAATGACACTTACTAGTGTCACTTTACCTTGACACGAGCCTACTAATGTCGCCATCGGACATTCCTTTCTCTGATTGTGAGTGAAACCCGAGAGGCGAACTACCGAAAAAAAAAGAAAAAAAAAAGAAAACGCGTGCAATGGGATGAAAATCATGGGAGAGTTCTCACACTTCGAGAGGTTTAACATTACATCGCCGGGGACAAATGGAGACCCTTATCGTCGACGACAACGAGTAAACTCCACCCCAAAGACGATTTTAGGAAAGGGATGGATCGACCGTTTATGGAAAACTACCGGTGGAATGTAAATATCAGAGCAAGAGCGAGAGAGAGAGAGAGGGGAGGACCAAGATCTCAGGGCAAGGGGAACATGACTTGAGAGAGACAAGAGCGGGATGAAAAAGGAACAAAAAAAATAAGTACATACAAAGTATACATTCGGTACACATACTTATGTTAAATCTATACAACGTCTCTTTCTTGTCTCATTTTGACTCATAGAGTGTGAGTTAAGTGCGCTCGCTGGAGATTTATGGCAATAAATTTTCCTCGGCTCTCCTCACGAAGGAGGTCCCCGTCCGAAGGAGCTCTAGTATACGTATGCGACGAAGAAGGAAAATTAAGAAAGGATTTATAGCCACAGTGGGACCTCGGTAGAACAATCTCTTCGGGACCGAGCTAATTCCGCAAAACAATCTCTCCCGGATCCGGGCAACTCTTTATAACAATCTCTTCGGGACCGAGCTCACTCCGTATAACAATCTCTTCGGGACCGAGCTAAGTCCGTAGAACAATCTCTCCCGGACCCGGGAAACTCTTTATAACAATCTTCCCCTCCAATCCTACCCCCTCCCAGTGACTATGTCATAACCTTAATACCCGGGATCCAGTGAATGAACACACCAGCGGTCCCATGAAAATGATACTTTTTCTCCCGGATTCCTCGAAACCCAGACAATTCGGCATTCGTATGCGACAAATGCACTTTTCTGGCTCTAATACTCGAGGGAATCAATTTTTCCTTCGCTTCTCCTCCGTGCAACTTAGAATAAGGGTAGGAACGTTTAAGAGAAAATATACTTTGTAGTAAAAAGCAAAGTATTATGGCGCTGCAGAGTCTCAACGAACGTCCTCTCGTTTCGCCTGGATGCATTTAGGGAAAGCCAACCCTGCACGTTTTCTCTGCTCCACCCTCTTTTACTCCGAGCCCACACCCTTACGAAACTGACGAACCCTTAAGGTTTTTCCTTTCTTCCTACACTTTTTCCAGGATTTCATCTCGTACCCTCACGAATATACCTACATTCCTCGTCCCTATGTGTGCGTGTGCGTCTGTGTGCGTGTGTGTATTTCATTTTTTGTTGCAACCCCGCTCCGTTTTATCACCTCACGTGTGTCAATTAAGGAGTTTCCAATATTGCCCAGTTCCGTCGACCCACTTTGTGGGTCACCGCCGGCTCGTCAGCGATTCACCCATGACCGGGACGCTCGAAAATTTCTGGCGGTTCGAAAAGTGACGATTTATGGCACTTTCCTTTGGACGCGACACGAGAGAACTCGCGGGAGCTCACCCCTTCCTTCGTCGGTGCCTCCATCGTCCGTCAGAAGGCTCGTAAAACTATCAAGCTTTGTTCCATTTCGACAAAAAGACACTCGCGGAGGAAAACTTTGCCCCTAAAATTACTCGGAACGCTAAAACATACACGACATCGTCGCAGCCCGGGGGGGAAAAATAATAAAACAAGGCAGAAGAAATAATAAAGTTAAACGCAATGACGAGCCAGCGACGAGCGATGGAACGAGGAAGCAAGAAAAGTCCCTGGAATCCTGGGCTCATTTTTTTCCTTCTGAGCCATTTGACCCGACACCATTTTTTGCCTCCAAGATTCCAACATTTGCTTCTGGAGCTGGGATCTACCTTCTCTCCCTGGTACATTTTTTTGTATTTTTCTTTTTTCTTTTCGACGGTATCCCCTTTCTTCCTCCGCTCCAGCTTTTTCCAGTCCTTCGCTACCATCCCTTCCCCGAAACCGCCCCAAGGGTTTGCTTCCTTTTTGCCGTTACCTCCACTGCGCCAACTCAAGAAGGGCTATACCTTGTTCGATCGTAAGGTTTATATATATACGCGAAATTCCGGGACGGGAGCGAGATCGAGTGACTTCCAAAATGCCCCGAAAAATGGGGGAAGGGGATTCTGGACCAAAACTGCGGGCGCACTAGGAGCGATCCAATGGTACCGGCCCGACCGATAAATGCATGGAAATCGGCAATCCATGAAATTGAACGCGATTACTATACGTAACTCTCCATTCGCGCCGCGTGGGTCGCAATTGTATGGGCTATCGCCCGCGCGACGACCGGCAAGGCCCGAACGGACGAGACGCGTTGAATAACAAAGAAAATAAAAGGGGCTCGAGAAAAGTCACGAGGATGATGTTCGAGTGTTTGGAAACGATGAAGACAATGGTTGAAAACGAAAAAAAAATTAGGGGGATGAGAGATCGAGGAGATACGAGTATGGCGGCAGCGTCCGAGGGCGGTAGTGGTAGATCTAAGATTACACGACCGCGAAGAGAGTCGTTGGCTTCTCGTTTATTGCTCAACAGAAGCACCCTTTAAAAACGCATCATACACTTTTATGAGCGAGGCGATTATGCCCCAAACTCCGGCAAACGTCCCGTGTAGTACCAACCGCGCCAACACCATCGCCTCTGCCTCTCCGACCGTCATCAAAAATCCGCGCAAAGCGAAGCCAAGCGAGCCATTGCCGAGCCTGTATCCAGCAGCTGACAGACCGTAACGAGCGGTTTAAACCACTTTGGCGATTATTTTCCATCGATTCCGCGAGATCTCTCACCTGGCGCCTCTAGCGGTGGCATCGAACACTCGCGTGGAAATCGACTCGTGCATTTTTGATAAAAACTCTCAAACTTTCTATTTTTGTCCATTATATTTCTGGACATTTTTGGCCCCTAATTAATTAAAAGCCTTCGATGTTAGAGTTTCAACGACCCCAGCGCCTCTAGCGGTGACGTCAGTCAACCAACGACGGACGAATTTTTGGCAAACAATAATTTCCAATCCAAAACGGATGAAGAAAATTAAATTTGCAAAAATAAAAAAATATTTATCCTTCGATGACCTTTATCCCTCGAATATTATTATTATTTTTTTTCCCGAAAATTGGAATAATTTTCGAAATTTTCCAAGCTCAGGAAATATTTCTAAATTCTAACCAACGACTTAAAAATTCGAAAATTTTCGACAGAGTCTTGGAATCCGACGCTTTTGGAGCAAAAAATCTTCTTACCTCCACCCGAGGACCCTGAAAAATTCCCCAAAAAAAATTCCAAACAAAAGAGGTTGACCACTTTTTTCTACATAGACTAGAAAATTAAGCGACAATGTGAGCAACCCCTTGCGTGGGAATGTATGTACAAGCGAAGCCGCAAATCCGTTACCTGACCGTTTTTTTTTTCCTTCCTTTTAGGAAACGGACACTAGATGGAGGAAAACACGCCGGGCAATTTTGCGCTCAAACCATAGCAAAAACACGGGCTTTATTGTAGGAATACCCTTTGGCTGCGGGATAAGCATGAACGAGTGGAATAAGTGCTGCAGCAGCGGCACGGTACGATGAAAAAACTATCAGCGGGCTCTGATGAGCAAAAGGTACCGCATGAAAAAGCGGGTACCGTTAAGGAGAGACTTCCTCGTCTCGTGCATAGCGTTTTCTGACGGATGGCGATCTTTTATGGTGCTTTTTCCCTTCTCGCAAAAAAAAAGGGTTAGACGCGAGACTCGCCTTCACAAAGGCTCGAAGAAGCTGATACCGTTAGATCCGTATCTCGGAAAATGCTAAACGGCCCATGCATCGTTTTTTCCGTAAATTTCTTTCCTCATTTTCTCGCCAACTTCCAAAGTGGTTGTCTCGAATGTGGCGTGAGCTCTACTCGCCTCGATTTTCAAATTTTTGAAATCGTAAAGAAATAAATTCGAAAGTTTATTTGACGAAAAGAAAAATTGGAAATTTAGGAAAAAAATTTTTTTTTGCGATAGTTACTATTTTTGAAAAATTTCTGGGACCAATGATTGCTTCGAATCCGACGGGAAATGTTACTAAAAGTGATTTTAAGAGCAACCGCAAAAAAACGATAATTCTGAAAAAATTGTTAGTTCCTGAAAATATGTTGAATCTATTTTTTGGAAATTTCTTGAAAAATAATTTAATAAAAAAACGTGAAAACTCAAACCAGACACATTTTGGAATCTAAAAAAATTGTGGAATTTCTAAGAAAAAAGTGAGAAGTGAATTTTTTTTCTATGTGCTTTTGGTGTGAAATGTGCTAAAAATTGTTCTTCAAAATTCAAAATTGGATAAAAAGAGAATAAGATGGAGAAAAGTGAGAAAAAAATAATACTAGCCTTGTTTAAATAGAAAATTTAATAAAAGAGCAATTAAAAACAACAAAAAATAGAAACAAGGGGTAGGAGAAAATTGACTAAACTCCAAAACATTTGAAAATTCGCTTCTAAAAAAATTTGGGTATTGAAAATCCCCAAAATTTCCGAACCGATCAAATTGTTTTTGCCAAGAAATGAAAAAAATCTCCGTTTTTCCATTTTCCTACATGGTAAAATCCACTATCTCTTCTTTTCCTGCCATTTCCTTTTTTTCCATTAGTTGGAAATAGATCGGAAATAGATGGGCTTTATATTTCTCTCCTTTTTTTTTGTTTAACAAAGGGCAACAGGGAATTGCGTATCTAGTGGAATTCGATTCCACAAACTTCCATTGGAATCCAATCCAATCAAGGCGACGGTAAGACGGGCGACAGTTTAATCAGTCATGCTTTATAGAGTCCGAGTGCTGTAGTTTCAGAGAAATTTCATTTAGTGGTTTCTGGATGGAACGTTACGAAATTACCCTTAGCAAAATTACCTCCTCGAAAGGGGATACAATTTTCAAAAACAAAACAAAAATTCCTCCCTCTACGTCCTTTAGGTAAATTTAAAAAAGAAATTTTTTTTGTTCTACCGAGATCCCTAAATTTAAAGGAAAAAAAAACAATTTTACAAAATTTTAATTTAAAAAAATATATTATATATAAATTTTTCTGTCCCATTCTTTTATTTTTCTTTTCTTTCATTTTCATTGGTCCAGAAACGTGACGAAGATATGGCGAAGCGCTTGAGAAGTATTTTCACGTATGTCGTCCCTCGTGAGCCTTTTTCTCAATGCGACGATTCTCTCACCTTCGTCTAGAATTATTCCATTTTGCGAGAAAAGCAGCGATAGCGGTATAACGCATCGGAAAACCCCGACCCCGACGTAAAATCGAAAATATTTCTGCGAGAAATTTCGAAAAAGAAGCTTTTTTTATTATAAACAAATTAATATTTGTTCAACAATTAACTGAAAACCTTAGTCCCAGTCTGGACAATGTATGGTGTATGTATGAGCCCCATAGGTCCAGTGGTTCGTCAGTGATGGCGCGGTTTACTCACGCTCCATGGATTTTATTTATGCAACACGGTTAAAAATCTGAGACGAATTGGTTGGGAAGGAATTTTCCTTTTAAAAATACAATAATAAAAATTTTCGGGATCTAGTGTCCAAAATCTAGGGATTTTTAAACTCCAATGCGATGATTTTGTTGGTACCCCAGGGTTCCTAGAATTTTGCGGGTTACGGATACTTCGCGATTCTCTCCAGAAAATCTCTCTCCCTCCACGCCTCGAATTTTCCACCCCCGCGATATACGTGTAGGGTTAACTAAAATCCCTAGATACATATATACACGTATATATAAAATTTTCGTTTCGTGCCCTAGACACATGCTGCCATTTCATTAAAGACCCTCCCTCCCTCCCGGACTTCTCGTTTATTGCCAACACTGGACGTGCGCTAGTTTCGCAAACTTCACACCTCATATTTTCTAAAGAAAACGGAAAAATAAAACAGGGAAGGAAAAAGATGAACTTTTCCTGCCTCTTCTCCACGTCCCTCTTTTTTTTCTCTCTCTCTCTCGCTTTTGTATTACCGGTACATCCGAACCCACGAAATTAGCGACCTATAAATTCGAGCAAGTCATTGGCTGGTAATTGTCCGCCGAGCTAGGGGAAAAAACTGGGGTAATAAAAAAAAACTAAGGAAAGTAAGTAAACTCCCCTAGATACCCAATTTTCCCCAATTACCTCCCCCGGGAGGTTTAACAACGACCTCGCCTGGGTCGAAATTTCGAAATTTCGAAATTTAGCCTGGGCCTGTCGCCAGCGTGTCCCGGTATCGCCCCATGCACCAAAAAATATCACTAGACTCCGAAAATACTGATTTTTTTGCGAAATAACTGCGCGAAAAGGAAGGCCCGCGCCGAGTAGAGATTTCAGTCGCGCTCGCGCGTTAGTAGATGGCGGCACGGTCGCGCGTGGGTTACACACCGGCCGTGCTTGCCCACACGCCAGCGGGTAGCAACATTGTTAGAAGCTCAACCCATGGCAGACTACTCGTTATCTTTTTAACTCGATTCATATTTAACTCTGCGACCGGAAACACCCCATTTCTATACACTCGCGCGTGTGTGTATCCATGTAGCAACATATAGTTGCAGTAGCAAGTGTTCCAATTAAAGAATGCTTATCTTGTAAACCCTGTTTTATGCAGCCCAAGAATCCTTTTCATGTTCCACCGCTGCCTTTTTACTTCGATTACACGATCATCATCATCATCAACATCATCTTTCTTTTAACATTCAAACAATGGCGTCGCCGCTTATTTTCCAATTCCTCCTTATCCAATTTACAACAATTTTTGGCCATCCTCTTTAAACACGAACACCGTGAGTAAACCGCCTCATCACTAATATACCCCTGGACCAATCGAACCCACACTCATACCGTACATTCTGGAGACTACGACTAAGGTTTTTGATACATTCCAATTCGATAGGTGGCGCTGGAGTCTAACGATGTAGGATAATTTACGTCCAAATTTGCTCAACTTTTGAGAAGACGTTTGTTAGTCGATTATAAACTAGTCTCGGTGTAATTTTCCTTTGCTAGGTGGCGCTACATATTCGTTAGGAATTTTACTAGTTCCCCGCTATACATTATTTTCCTCGCTCCTTCTCGTCCCACGTAAAAAAATCCCGGACTTTAATGCCGATATTATTTATGCGTGGAAGTCCTTAACTGTCCCCAAACCTCAACGGCATAATTTCGACGCGAATCTCGGGGCTACTAAACCACGCGTTTTTATAAGAGCAAGTGGAAAGGCGCCACCGGGTCAATTCCAACTTTTCTTTTTCATTCCGCGTCGTTGGATTCGTCGCATGCACCAGCAGCCCGTGGGATTAAAGTATCGTAAATTTGACGCTCGCAACTTTTAGCAATTTCAATTGATATACGCATCTGCTGCGCGCGTGTGTGTGTACTTGTGTGTGTGTGTGCTTGCACCGGCACAAAAACTTGCTACTTTCTCGCCACGAAATTATTCCCCGCTACATAGTAACAGAAAATACGTCTCGAGTGTGTGTGGATCAGGCGGAGCGAGAGCAAAAGTGTATTAAGTTACTGAAATTATTATTATCGCTCGCTCTGCTTTGCTTCGCTTTTGCTTTTGCCTTTTTCTCTCTCGCCACTTAAGACCCAAAAAGAAAATATCAAAAAAAAAAGCCAATTTAATGAGACAGAAATTCTCGCCCGACTAATAATAACCTCCGGTGCTCTTCTCTTTGAGATTTCACCCAAAGCCTCCCTTATCTATCAATAATTTTTTTTTCCACCCGACCCTGAGTCTCTTGGGTTTGATGGAGCCCGAATTCGCTTGAATTTTTCATCCCTTTCGTACAAGGGACGATAATTCATCCCTTTTACCCCGTTCTCTACCCCTTGAATTTTTCCACTTTTCCAGCTTTTTTTCTCCTCGAAATGATAATAATTCGTGGGATTCGTCGGAGGAAGTAAATTAAAGTTTGTACGAAAGTGAAGCAATTTGAAGATCCTACTTTGGAAAACTCGAATAGGATAATTCGAGATAAGCGAGGACTGTATGCGGTGGGAGGACAAACTTTTTCGAGGGACGAAGAGAGGGTGGCGGGGCGGAATGGGGTGGGACTGGTCGTATAAGTTCGATGTAAGTTGCGAAAGATCAGAAGAAGTTGAAGCCGGGGTAGGGGGAAGGAGGTGTATGAAAGTGGAAGAAGGAGCTAAAGCCCGGGGGGGGGGGGGAGGCAAAACTTGTAAAGCTTAAAAGCGCTTTTGTAAGGAAAAGGTTCGTGAGAGTTGATATAACCGTATCAGCAAAAAGCCACGACGACGTATTACATTTCTGAGGTAAAAGTGGATATGAAAGACTTTGGGAGAAGACCAGGAGGAGGAGGAGGAGGGAGAGGGGGAGGAGGAGGAGAGTGATATTGCTCGGGCTCGTGGATGGTTCAAAAGTTGCGAGGTACAAAAGTTCAAAGGACGTGGAGTCAATTTTTTCGAGTAGAAAAAGGAGTTGAGGGAAATTAAGAGGTGGGATGAAAACAAACAGAGACAGAAACAAAAAGAGAGAGAGAGAGACAAAGAATTTAAACAAAATTAAGATGCAGAGAGAGAGTGAGAGAGAGAACAGAAAATTTTGAAAAACAGAGAAAGAAGAAGAGAGAGCAGGGGAATATAAAAATCATATATATTGCATTTGAAAAATAAGAAGAAAAAATAAGATGGTGGAGCGAGGAAGGAAAAGTGGCAGAACCTGATCTCTCAACGATCCGGTTACGCCTACTTGAACCTCGTCCCAACTTCGAAACTGAAACTGCCATTTTTATGAAGTCTCACTAACATTCTTTTCCCCCAGCATCTCAATTCGAGAATTTTCAAATCTCAGTAATTCCCCAGAA
The DNA here is from genome assembly GCA_949825005.1 of Gasteruption jaculator. Lineage (NCBI taxonomy): Eukaryota > Metazoa > Arthropoda > Insecta > Hymenoptera > Gasteruptiidae > Gasteruption > Gasteruption jaculator. Next base: position 249,670 of record OX463764.1, on the reverse strand, counting down.
CCCAGAAAATAAAGAAAAAAATTTGGAAATCTTCAACACCGTGGTTCAAAAAATTCATCCCTTTCAAGCAGAAATTTCAGCAGAAGCAATTGGGGTAAAATCGAAGTCTGGGAATTGGTAAATAAATTTTTTCGGATCCCGAGGGAAACTTTTGACGCGATAATTGTCAGACCCGTGGCAATTTCTAGAGCAAACGCAGCAGCGTCGAGGGTCGGCCGGGAACCATCACGGGGAAAAATCACGTTTTCCGCGAAAACGAGGGGCAGGAAAGATACAATGTTTGGACAAACAAGGGCTGAAATCGGGCCAAGAAAATGTACAAGTTTTCTTAGCCTCTTTCTCAGTCCGTCCCTCTCAGGGCATATCGACCGGGCGAGTCTGACGCGCGCAACGAGTTTCTGTAAATATCATGGCCGTCGGAACGCGGCAACAGCTTCTTTTGCTGTAACTCGTTAAAATCTCGTCGATTTGTTTAAAACAAAAAAGATAAAATCTTTTTTTTTTTAAGGAATTCTTTTATTTTCCGTAATTTCCCCTTTTCTTGAAAAAAAAAATGACTTTTTTGGGGGAAACTACTTTTCCTTGAATAGTAAAATCATTTTTCAATTTATCCAATTCCTTCTTTTCTCTTCTTTTTTAAAAAAAAATGAATTTTGTTGATGAACTTCTGGGATTTTTCCTAACTTCGCTTCTAAAAAAATAAAAAAATAAAAAAATAGAAATCTCGTTTCGTTAAAATTCCAAATAAGGGAAATTCGTAGCCATCAATTTGTAAAAGCCTCGAGGGTGGTAATAAAATAAAATTCGTGACAGGAGCACGAATCTGTTTTTTTTTCTTTTTTCCTTGCTATCGGAGAAAATTTGAACCAGCTCCGAATTAATTTCAAGCGAGTTCCTTAAATTCCTACCGAGGCAATTGGAATTTAGGGAGGCAAGGGATGAAGGGATGAAATAATTAATTAATTAATTCAATTTAATTAAACTCAATCTACCGTTACGAAACTCCCTCTGGTTTCTGGATTTTAACCTTTTAACGCCGGGAAAAAGTGTAAAATCAATTTTTGATAAAACACATAGATTTGCAGAAAAAAAACATTATTTATCTTCAGTCAACTACCCATATATGTGGCACATGTAAGGTAGCCGATATATCGGCCATCCCCGGCGTAAAAAGGTTAACAACAAACGGGTTCACCCTTGAATTTTAATTTTTGAAAGATCGCAATTGCAATAATTACAATTATTTGCTCGCCCCAGTTTTTCCATCGCACGGGAATTTTATTCCATCCTTACAAAAAAAATGAATATGAAAAGAAAAAAAAAGTCTTTTTTGGAATCGCGAGAAAATTTCCCGGAAAAATGTAGATTCTCCCGCGGAAGTTTATCAAAGCTCGAAACTCAAACTCATCGACTCCGTGACGCCGGTAAATATAAACTTCACTCACTGGACCGTTTATTTTCGGCTTTTGCGTAGGTGTCGAGATTTACCGTGTACGTACCCCGCAAGAAATAAATAAGGTTTCCCTCTTTCTATTTTCTTTTTTTTTAGTGCGAATACTCGATAAGAATTTTTGTAAACTTTTCCTCCTTCCTTCGGAGGGACCACATTTTCCGGCAATTTCTCTCTGCCCTGCTTTTTACGTCCCCTTAAAACTACCCTAGAATTTTATATATATTTTTTTTCTATCCGATACAAACTCATTTCAAAATTACAATTTTAATACATTTTTATTTTTATTAATGTGCAGTAATTATAATTATTAATAATATTATTCTTCTTAATATTTTATTATAAATAATTTCAATTCTTTCGAATCCAATAAATCAATAAATTTAAAATTTCATATTTAAAATATATTAACATCCAAATAATAATAATAATAATATTATAATTAATATTAACAATCTATCCCTTCCATTCGGACCCTTCTTAAATTGAATCAAGCCCAAAAAAAAAAGAAATTCTAAAATCCCACCCTTTCTGGTGCCAATGAAGTCGTAATCCTACCGATCGCAACAAGGAAAAAAACAAAGAAAGAAAAAAAATAAAACGAGAGATCGGATAAATTCGTAGAACCAACATTTTGAAAATCGAGTGCTCGCGCGAGATCATCCAATCGCGTCTTCCTGAGAATCACGAAGGACTCATTACCTCTAATCAACCCTTCACCTACCTCCACCCTCCGCCAGGGGACACCCTTTCAAAAGATTAAATCTCCAGCACGCGCAAGCTTGTAACGGTCCACCGGCAAAGTGGATCATCCAAGATCCTCGCCGAGGATCGTTGCAACCTTATTTCCGAAGCAACCCTATGACGTCACAACGTAAGGGAAAGAAAGGGCTCGCATGTATGCCTCCCACGCACACACACACACACACAGAGATGGAATTGCATCAAAGTTAAATCGCAATTCGACACGGGGGCGGGGGTGGAGGGTAAAACTGCATCAGCAGTCTCATGAGTGCGCGTCATCGGCATGGAGAGACGCTACTTTGCCGTAGTTTGTTGCTTTGGTCCTTGCATTCGGAGGCTGTGGACGTAACTTTCTTTATATCGGTGCTCCTCGATACGCGTACATGGGTGTGTATATATATATATGTATGGATGGGAGCTCCTCCAGGATTCGTCCTTGCTCCTTGGCAAGGAAGGAAGGAAGGAAAGGGTTTCGCTTTATGATAGTTCCTACTATTAGAAGGCAACGATCCACAAAATTGCAACATCCTTCATGACTCGTCTCTATCTTGATTCCACGTACTTTGTCGTAGATTCCAAGAAAAACTTGCAATCTTCTACCCAGTAGGAGATTGTCCAATCCCATCACGGACACTAAACATTTTCTATTTTTCTCCCTCTCTCTCTACGTACACAAATAAATCTATATATGTATATATGTATGTGTATCCAACAACTTTTCTCCATAAGAATACGAGTTTCTTTCGTTAGAGAGGAAAGGATCCTCTTTCATCTTCATTTCGTGTATGTATCTTTCTCTCTCGCGAAGTATATTAGATTGGCTCCAAGATACGTGACCTCGCTGGAGAATCAACCTCGTTCCTTCAGCTCGGCTCAAACCTTCCACCCACAATTTACCAATCCTCCATATCTTCTGTCTCTCTCTCGCTCTCTCTTTCTCTCTCTTTCGCTCTCTTCACTTCGACTGCCATACTAATGCCATACCAGGGCTGGCTCTCATTCCCTTCTACATCTCCTTCTCGTTGTCCCTTTTTTTTTTTCTTCAACCGAGGCTTGATAGAAGGTTAACCCAACCTTCTTGGAATTTACAAATCTTGGAATCTACCAAGGAAGACCCTGGAAAAATCGTAGCTCGAATTTGGAATTTTTGTAACCCCCAATTTTTAATAATAGGAAAACCCTAGCAAAGCCCTATCCTCTGTTTTTTATATCACGTGTCCTGACCAATTTTTCCATACGCAATTTTTTCTTTTTCTCAATTTGGGCCAAGAACGATCCAGGGATAATTTTTGCTTCATTCCAAATTCTACTAAAATTCTACTAAATTTCCCGTGGATCCAAAATTAAAAATCCCAGCAATCGAATTTTCACCATTTCTTTTTTTGGAAACTTCAGAATTTGAAGAAATTGGTAATTTCCATCCCTCGGAAAATTCCCACGACAGTGGTTCCAAAATATTAAATTTCCTAATGGACCAAAATTCCATTACCGAGTTTTTCCCCTACCGTGAGTCTCCAAAAAAATTAGTAACTCCATTGGATCGAGGAATATGTAAAAAAAAATGAAGAAATAAAAGCGGGAGGGTGGAAGAAAATGGTTGTAGGCAATTACGCGAGCTTCATTCGAGTTCACCCCTTCGTCAATTTTCCTTCACCTCCTGCGCCAAAGTGCTTTGATATCTTTTCACATTTTCCAAGAAGCGGCGGGGCGGGATGGGTACGAACTAACTTTTCATGTAGGTATTTTCTTTTTTTTTCCCAACTATATAACCAACCAACCCCCCTCCCCCCCTCCGTCTCTCTGCTCCTTTCCACTTTGTTATTTCAGACACGAAAGGACTCTAATGAGACTCCCGTTGCCATCGAAACACACGAGAGTAAAAGGAAAAAGGAAAAAGAAAAACGGAGGAAAATGAAAAAATGGAGACGAGAAAAGGGAGACAGGATTTCGCAATATATTCCCGCTCCATATAAATATATGTGACGAAAAAAGAGCGTGTTGATTTCATTTTGCGCTTTCTTCTCTCAATTCCTCGTCTTTATAACGTCAATTTGCGCCTCGCCTAACCACCACCAACCCCGGGGTAATTTTCCCTTTCTCCCCCGTTTCGGTTTTCTTTTCAATTTTTTTTATATTTTTTTTTTTTCGCAGTTACCTCATTTCCTTCGTATTAGTCTTTGTCACCGGGGACGTGACGGAAAGAAAAAAATTTCATTATCACCGATTTTTTTATTAATGAAAATTGTTACTTTTGCGAAAAAAAGAAAATTAAATTTTGGCAGAATTCATTTTTTTCTTTTTGGGTCACGTCCTTCCAAGTTTTGGCAAAAATAACGAGTATAAAATTTGAGGTGCCGTTTAGGCCAATTTCGAAAAATCAACAACTTTTAAAAGACGAAACCCAAATTTTCGAACAATTTTTTTTATTTCGATAAAATTGCAATAAAAAGTAGCATCGCAATAAACTGTCGCGAAAAGAACAGCCAGGCCCCTTGGACGACGGTAAACGACAACCCCCGTGAAATTTAGAGATGCACAAAAACGCTCGGGGATCCGGCCACGAAATATATTTGTCATAATATAAAAACCTGATTTTCGGCCATTCCTCGTTCATCGAATTTTATGTTATTATTTATCTCATATAAATAAAGGCGACTACTCCCGGAACGTGACTCTGCGCGGCAACGATGCCACTTTGTGCCGTACGTATTTACATTGTTGATGCCAGGGGGGATGGAAAAAAACGGATACGAACACATGTACGCGGGGAATCGTATGAAAGAGGAACGAAACAGACAGAAAAAGAGCGAAAAATCTGGAGATTGAGTCAAAGAGAAAGGGGAGGAGACTCTCGGCGAGACAGCATTGGACCCGATGCAATCATGGCTGCTGGCATAGAGCCAGCAACAATGTTGTGTCTGCGAACTGTCGATTTTTCGATCGTTTCTATTATTTGTTTTGTTTTTTTCCTCTTTTCCACCTATTTTTGAAAATTTCGAATTTACTCCAACACGCTCACCTTCCGTTCCGCCTTGGCTCTCAGTAAAATCTCGAAAAACTACTTTCTAAAAAATATTTTTTTTTGTCGTTGGGGTCGGATGGACCCCAGTTGATAGAAAAACCCCAATCGAAGATAAAATGCATCGAAGTCAGCGAAAATGCATCGACTTTTAGAAAAGCGAAACCCGGAGACGGACGATTGCAGCTCGGTCCGAGATAAAGACGGTTTTGTGGTTGTAAAAGTTTTCAACTTGCATAGTCGCAACTTGCGGCGCATGCATACGTAGGGGATTCATGTACATGCATGGCTTTACTCCGTGGGTACTACCTCGAGGAAACGGAGGAAGGACTTATACGGACTCGAGTTCGCGTATTCCTATTCCTTCGCTTGCAGCTTTTGCGATATACATACATATATGCACGCTCACATGTACACGGATACCCTTTGAAATGCATAGAAGAGCAGCCATAGTCTTAATACATTTGACCAAGGAGCAATTCCTATTCCAACGACTTTCTGTGGGAAAACGTCACCGTCTTCTTACTCCTCCTCTTTGCTTGTCTCGGTATCATCAGACATTGTTAAATATATTACTTGAGCCATTGGCTCGGTGCCACTTCCCTCTGATACATTATGTATGTGTCCCTTTATACCAATTGTCGTCATTTACATTTCGATCATATTTTTACTGTACTCCGCATTCGTGCGCGTAGGGTCTTGGCTGGTATGGAATTTTTCGCCTGCTCTTAATCAAATTTCCCCGAAAAAGGAAAAAAATAAGTCACCGAATACAAATTTTTATGTTTTAGAACGGACCCGATCTCCATCGATAGCCGGAAAAGGGGAAAAAATGAAACCATCCTCGATTTGGAGGTGAAAAGGTAAAAAACCACCTCACTCGCTCCAGCTCGCAAACAAAGTTTCCGTGGAAATTGTCTTCGCGAGGAGGAAGAAGAAGAAAAAAAAAAGTGAACACAACCGGAAAAATCGAGGGAATGAGAGAAGGAGAACGTAAAAGCGAGTTCTGGCACCGGGAAAAAATATGGTAAAAGGGGAGGGTGGTTCCAAGTAAAGTAAAGTAAGGTAAAGTAAAGTAAAGTGAAGCGAAGTAACCTAAAGCGGGGGTGGGATGAGAGAGAAAAAGGGTGAGTGGGTAAAATAGAAAGTTTACCCAATCTCCGGCGGGAGAGACTGGAAGCTCCTTTTTCTCCCTTATTTTTTTTTTTGCAGATAGTCAGCGGACTCGATTGCCAAGGAACCAAGAAGAGGCATTACCGCAAATTGGATTTTTGTAGCGAGAGAAATTGACTCCGAGGGATGCGAAGGCAAAGAAAGAGAAAAAAAAGAAGAGGAAGAACGAAAATCCTGGATTTGGAGGACGAGTAATTACAATTTTTGTTTATTCGTTTCAGCGGATTTGAATTTCGCGGGGATAGTCAGCGCCGACAGCGCCTCTGGCGGGCCTCGATGGCGCTACCCTATTGGCTCTTTCGATTCTCGCGTCCACTCGTCAGCGACAGCGACCTCCGACGGTGCCCGAAGGAGCATCGCTTTGAGTTCCAATTTCTGAGAAATGGGGATGCACGAAAAGTGCGATTCCGTAAAACCACCACCTTCGTGACGGTTTTTTTCCCTAAACGCGTTGGGAAGAGCCACAATGTTCATCTCTGACGTGTGATAAAATAACACATGCAGGAATTGCAACGGCGTGAGTTGGTCCCTGCACCTTAACCACCCTCGTTCGGACTCATCTGCAGCCCAGAAAATAAAAGAAACCGAGTGTGGATGAAGAAGAAGGTGTTGGTCTTAGTAAATTTCGTGGCGGAAGTGACGAGGATAACCCCCACACACACACATACACGCGTGCCTCGACACACATGATACAGTTTCTTCCTCGTACGTAATAAAACGACGAGTTTCGTAGAATGTGCAAACTGATGTTCGGTCCAACTGTTACAAGGTGTTTGTATATAAAACGTACGTGAAGGGAAAAAGAGAGAGAGAGAAAAAAAAAAAGAAAATAGGCGAGCAACGAGACCGTGCCGTCGCTATCGAGTCTCCTCCGCAGCGCACCCTAGACTCCTTTCCATTCCACTCCACTCCGCAAGGCTCATTTACTTTATTCATGCTGCGAAATATATTTCATGGCTGCGCAACTCCGAGTGCATGCATGGGATATGCAAAATTGCAGCGAGAAGGAAAGAAATTCAAATGAGAGGTGAACGGAGCGAGTATCCCGGACAGCGCCCTCTCGCGGGACGGCGTCACTTACGATGATTGTCACTCGCGGATGGAATGGAAGAAACATTTACATTTAAAGGCGGATGTGAGGATTATTCGAGAATATACATTTTCTTCCACGAGTCGCGCCTAAGTGCAGGAGAGAATTGCATCCTGCATTTTCCAATTGCATTCTCCCATAATAAAATAAAAGTTCAAATAAAAATAGTTAACGTGATAATTTTCGTTGCATTCCATTGCGTAATAAAAATTTAAAAAAAAAATAGTTCCCAGAGGACGCAGCAATATTTAAAAAAAAATATATTATTTATTCGAAAATATTATCGTTAAAACAAAAAGGCAAAATATTTTCGAGTCGAATAACAATAAATTGTAATTTTCAATTGAATACAAACATGGCTGCGATAAAAATCCGCAGTTCTCTCACGTTCCTTACACGCGACCCGTATACCTGTGCACGATAATAACTTAATTGTCGGTATCTCCTTTTCGTTCGGTAACAAAGAAGCGGATTCCACCTTCCTCGTGATATTAATAAAATAATAATATATATGAAAAATTATGTTAATCGATTCCAGTCCAGAGGAAAGAATTTTAATCCACCATCGTCTTCACATACACAACCCGTACGTTCCCCCCTTGGACTTGAAGGTTACGTATCAACACTCCCGAGGATCAAAGGGGCCCAAGATCCAAAAATCCATCCACGGACTTACGCTCGAGCGCCTCTCGACTTCGTAGACGCGACCGGAGGAGAGACAAAGTAACAACATTGGCCGACGACCTAACCTTAATGTATAATTTATAAGGCGGAACCACTGAGATTCTTCCCTAAAAAACAAAAATCCAACGCATGGTGGTCCAACCGATTTACATATATTTTGTTATTTAGTAACGAGTAATTAAGATTTATCGTTCCTCCCATCTGCGACTCCACCTCCCTCTATCGGTAACTCCACGAACCCTGGAACACCGGTCCCTTGCCTAATTTTTCCCTAATTTTCGATTACGCTCAAAATCGATGACTCCGAATAACCAACGACGAGAAAAAGAAAACCCTCGCGTTTGAGATCCAACCTCGTCGGGAAAGACCGAGCCCGAGCAATTCCGAATCCACCTGTAAAATGTGCCCCCTGACTTTCGTCATTAATTATAAAAAAAACCATCCGTCGTAAATTTAATTAAAGGCCCGACTTTGCATTCCCTTGATGGTCACGCGGAGGGACTGGCAGCAATTCGCATACTTGCCAACAGATTGCATGAGATTCCAAGCGATGGGTTCTGGAAATGGTCGTGTCGAGTGAGGGGAGGAGAGGAAAGGAGATGAGGGAAGGGGGGGGGGGGGGCGATATGCATACACACAAATATCCATCTGGTGGGGAAAAAACGAAAATCATCCTCTTCGAGTTGATGGGTGGTCGCGCAACTGAAACTTCAAAGAATATTCACCGGGTTCGGGTAGAGGAGCAAGGGCCGGGGGAGGATTCATCGAGACAAAGTTACCAACCTGAACATGGCGAGTACCGGTACCAACGGCACTTGGTACTGATCCCAAAGAGACAATGCCCGTCCTGATACGCACCGGGGACCGCGTATCAGTCGAGTGACGTTAGCGAAGTCGTTTAACGCTCATCGCCCGGCAATTGGCGACTCCGCGTGTAAGTATACCTCGCGTTCGTTCGGCGCATGCGCACACGCATGCTAACTGCGAACGCATTATATCGCAATCACCGGGAGCAGTCTGTCTCTCTCTGTTAAGACGCGAGCACGAACATGGGAGTATCACGAGGGACGAAGAAGAAGAAGAACAAATGTTTATCACCATCTGGTTAAATTAAGATATTCACACACACACACACATACACGTACACGCACAGAAAACCGATAACCTCTATATTTTAGTCCTTACTCGGGAACAAAGTCAATCTGTCGATCGCGCCGGCCGCGTGTCGTGGCTTCAACTACTGGAAACAACAAGGTTGAGTCCAGTGAGCTTGGCTTGGCACTTGCACATGAATGACTTTTTGCGCGGGTATGTGTGTGCACGGTATGTGAGTGTACCAACATTGTACGTTAGTAACATCCTACTTTGTAGGTACAAAGCCGAGAGTTTAGTTCATGGCTCCTTTACGCGACCATGTTGTTGTCTCTCTCTCTCTCTCTCTCTTCTCGGTTGGACGAGGGAAAAGAAAAGACGTGTACATCCGTGAAGGGCACACACACATACACAGACACAGCTGTAAGGAACATGTGTGTCTACCGATACAATGGAAGCGCAAAAGTAGAAGAGCAAGAAAAGCTCTTAATCAACCTTGTATGTGCGATGGCTAAGACCGACTCGTATATGGTTCAAGAAAGGCTGGAGGAGTGGGGGTAGGGGATGGATTGGTTTGCTTCATTTACTGGGTAATTCGCTACACAACGGCTCCCCCCGCCTTCCCTTTTGTCGTTGTTCCTAACCTCCACTATGTTGCTGCGTCTATTCCGCCGTGTGGTTTATACTTTCGGCACCTATAACGAAAGGCATCCACCAGATGGCCTTATTTTCTCGCAAGATACCTTCGTACTCACCTTCAAGCGTCACACCGACGTTGAAAATACACACGAACGTAGGAAATTGGTGTAGGAAATGGAAGAGGGGGAGGGGGGACAGTGGCGTTGGTTGTGTTGGTGCAAAAATAGATACACCCAAAATAACACTAGGGTTGGTAGTGGTAGTGGTAAATAAAGGTAGTGGTGGCGGTTGCAATGGTAGTGGTGCAGCAATAGAGGTGGTTGCACCGGTACCGGTGGTAGTAGAATTTTCAGGGGTTGGGTCAAGGGGAGGGTTTATGGGTTTGCATCCTATGTACTTCATCGTATCTCTCTAGTTATGGCTCCTCAACAAAACCCTAGGTATAACCAAGCCGAAAGGAGTAGGGGCAGGGAGAAATTTAGTTCTCCATGTATTTACGTAATTCCGATAAGGATGGGAACGATCGTTAGTGTACGTTCGTATGGTCCAGCTCCGATCCAGGAATTTCGTTTCAGGTTATCCCATTTTTTTTGGTCCCAAAACTGCCGCCATCGTTCCTCCACTACCATTTTCTAGTTCCACGTTGTTTAGTGGGTGCGACATCTGCATGGAAATGAGGGAGTTACGAGTATGCGGAAGGGGTAGGTGCATGCATACGAATATGCATGCGTGCATAAAAAGGTGCCTCGGCAAGGTAGGTACTTGCATATTAACGCGGGGAAGAGTGGCTAAAGGGCTTTTCGTTTTCTCGTCTGGCGAGGAACGAACGACGGCTACATTTTAACGAAATTGAGTTGCCTCACTTGCGCCCTCATCGCCAACGAAGTTCGCCTTATACCTCCTACCTAGCTCATATCTTTTACCTACTTCTATTCTGCCCTATATCATTTACTTCCCCCGACTACCTCCCTCTTTATCTCTCCCTGTCTTTCGTTATCGCGCGTATATAGGAACTATTTTCAAAGTTATGTGCATGTTTCAGAAAAAGAAACGGATAAAGTGCCTTCACGGGGACAATGGTCTGGAGTCATTTATTTGATGAGTGCTTTGAGACGAGTCTCCCAAAGGTCGAACACGAGTGAATTCAGAGAATTTGCCTACAAAAGTATATTAAATTAAAGTCAAAGTGTTTTAAGTCGATGTAAACTGGGGTACTTACGAATAAAGAGTGATACAAACAAATAACTTTGATATTCGTCGTTGACACCTCGTAGAAATAATATGTTCCAAGAAGGACATCTGTCCGACCCAAAGTACCCTCTAACCTTAAGTGCTGCTAAGAGAAGCACGTGGCTATATTTGTCGTTACTATAACGACCGAATAGGCGGGAACTCGCCCGGTCGGTAACGCGCCTCGCTCGGTTATCGACGAGGAGTCAAGGATTATTACCTCGCTCACGCAAGTGCAAGAACACGAATCGATTTTGTTAAGTACTTTCTCCTTCTTGAAACTTCTTTCTTTTTTTAATACATTCCTACATATTGTATAATATTTTTCATTACCCCCCCCCCCCCCCCCCCCAAAAAAACAGAATGCATACGAGACTAAATATCAAAATTATTTTCGATTTTCAAAATACAATTTGCACTAAAATGTAAATACAAACATTTCCAAATCACCACCCCTGCTACCTTATCATTGGACATAACATCCAGCATCGAACATCCGGATATCTCATCTCCCGTCCGGATATTACTTTCGAAAACGTGCGCTGTGTAGCAGCACTTGAATGAGACAAGAGGGATGAGGAATGAATCCTGAAAACTCCTACCCCCTCCCTTCCATATTCTATCATTCCCCTTCTCTCTTTCTCTCTCTCTCTCTCGATTTTCCTCCCTCCTCTATCTTTCCGCATACCCATGCTCGGCTACATGTACAAGACTACTACAACGATAGAGAGCAATACGGGGAGGGGAAGGACAACGCTATAGCATCTAACGAGAGGGACAAGGACAATAGATAAGAATATCTCGGGTTGTAGAGGGCTCTGGTCAGAGACAGAGAGAGAGAAAGAGAGAGAGGGAGAGAGAGCGGACCAAGAATTCGGGCGAAAAAGTGGAGTGCGAAGGAATCGCGAAAAGTGACGTCAGATGGGAAACGTCAAGATTCGCAGCGGAGTAAGGGGGGAAAGAAGCGGGGCGCGACGAAGTAGCGAACCGGGGAGTGGGGAAGTAGGGGAAAGTCGTATCTAGGAGACGTCGAACGGCAGCCATGATGGATTTCGGACCAATCGAGGAGAGGTATTATACCGTAACTGTGTAATGGCCGCGGGGCACCGCCCTGTGTAAAACTTGGAGGATGTTACGCTTATTGGACACGAAGGCGTTAAAAGTTTTATTGCATCTCTCGCAGTTACACCCGCTCGAAACTCCCACAGTTCGTCTTTTTTCCATCTTTTCACCAAGGCGAGCTGTAAGGGCACGCGTTTTTCGGAAACAAAGTTTGCATTTCTTACCCCCCCCCCCCTTTTTTTCAGTCCAGTCCTCGGATCTCGAACCATTTAATACTACGTAACTTTAATACTACTGTATACATACATGTACAAACACCTACCTGGACACTGGAGAATCACCGAGGAGGGGACCGATGGAAGCTGCGGTGCCTAAATGCCTGTTTCGTCTGCCACCTAGACTGCACCCTCCGAACTTCATTTCACTTAAGTGGCTCAAGTGTTTAGTCTGTAGATAGATATAGATGGTCACTGGAATTAACACTGGAAATAACACTGAATTTAACACCGAAACCGCAAAAGAATCGTTGCAAAATCCCGAAATTGAAACTGAAGTTAACACTAAATTTAACACTGAATTTAACACCGAAATTAACACCGAAATTTAACACTAAATTTAACACTGATTTTAATACTGAATTTAACACTTAAATTAACACCAAAATTAACACTGCATTTAACGCTTAAATAAACACTGAATTTAACACTTAAATAACACTGAAATTAACCCCGAAATCAATAGTGAATTTAACCCCGAAAATTAACACCGAATTTTCGAAACTTTGATTCAAAATTGCCAGATTTTTGTAAGACTATCTCGAATCCCCCCCTCTCATGTAACGAAAAAAAACACTAGAAATAACAAAAGTAGGAGAACGAATTGAAAAAAAAAATAAAAATAAATTTGATTTTGAAAATGAAATTGGTAAATTTATTTTTTTTTAATAATTAATAGTCTCCCCAAAAAAAATCTTCACTCCGAAGTCACTCGAAATACCCTTGAGACCGTAAAGACGAGGGCCAATATCGGACGGTACGGGAAAAAGTCACTCCCGATGCACAAGACACGGCACAGACGCGACCGAGTGTGCATTCGAATGCCTTCGCGTGTAATTCGAAGCGAATAATTGGAAACCTTTGAGTTTAAAATTGGAAAGAAATTTACCGGGTCGACAATTGGAGAATGCGCAATTGGAGCGTAAAGAGGCGTCCCGTTTTCGAGAGAATGCAATTGCATAGTAATTTTTGCTTTTTTCAAATGTATTATAAAAATTATCCAATTTTGAAAAAAGAAAATAAGTTTTTCTTTTTTCGTATTTTTTTCAAACGAGATTTTCTTTTTTTCAATTGGATTCGATGGGAATTTATACCCCTACCACTTATTTTTTTTTATTATGTGATAATATAAATAAAATATTCACAATGTTTGCGTGCAAGACCCGACGAAGACGAAATGCACTTGCACCTTTGTACAAAGGCAAGAAGGAGAGAAGGAAAAATTAAAGGAAATCACCTTTAAAATTCACTTTGCCGTGATAAGCATCGGGGAATTATGCGGTTGCATTACAGCTGCGTACATACACAGGTACTTACTTGCTCGCGGAGGAAAGGAGGCTTTATATAAGTGCAACATGCAAAAACATTCTTACTGATAACAGAAAAGAGACAGGAAAGTGACGTAGTGTGTGTGTGTGTATGCATTTCTTTTCCATTTATTGAACAAAATTTTCGGTAACAATAATTGGGCATTTTAAGGTGACACCGAGTTTTAATAAAATAGGTTATTCTATTGTTTTTTTAGAGGGACCACATTGTTTATATTAAAATTTTGCGTGTGTGTGTAATTTTTTTATTTTGTTTAAGAAAATTTTGGAATTCTAGTGTTTTTAATAATTTGACTATCATTTTCATGGCGAATTTTGTAAATTATTTTTTTCTCTCTTTCTTGATTAATTACTAGAGGCAGATAGAATGACGAAAGAGAGAGAGAGAGAGAAAATTCATCAAAAAATGAGAAATAGAAAATTACAAAAGAGAGAGAGGGGAAATTTATTTAAAATAAATGGGAGTAAAAAGTTACAAAAAGTGAGAGAGAAAATAGAAAATTACAAACGGGGATCGCGGTTAGCCTAGTGGGTAGAGCGTTGGGTAAACACTCGGAGATCCAGGGTTCGAATCTCCATTGGGGCACTTCCGATTTCTAGAAAATTACAAACGAGAGCGAGAGAGACAGAAAATGATCCATGAGATAGAAAATAAAAAATTGTTCAGAAAATTACAAATAAAAATACCCCAAAAAAAAGAAAACGAGATTTGGGACTGGGGGTAAAAATATAAAAATCGACATCAAGTTTGGGACAAGAAAAAAAATGGAGGGGACACCAAAAAAAAATAATGTTAACAAAAAAGGAAAAGAAAGTAAAGCAAAGTAAAGAAGATGAAAGGAGAAAAGGATGAGGAAGAAATGTGAAGAATGCAAGTGTTGCACCACCACGGCATTACCGTGTCCCACAGATACGGATGCATGCGGGCTTCAAGAGCTGCCCGGGCATATATGTAGATGCAGATGCAGATGTAGATGTATGTACAAGTGCGTGTATGTATTGTACACATGTGTGTGCGCAAGTATAATTATTCCGACGTGCTCGTTATCGTGCGTTGTGCATGCACACATGATTATATGTGATAACCTGACGGCGATGATTAGCGTACAATGAGACTTACTAACGAGTTACTCACACGCTTCTTTGCATGACCTCACGTTCTTCGTATTATTACATCGGTGAGGTAGAACAACATAATGTGCTTTTCTTTTAGTCATCAATCATTTACTCCTTGCTTGCTTATCGTAAGCACACGCGTACCAACATTTTTGCGGCACAAACCAGGAAGATGAGAAAAAAAGAAAAGTTCGCCCTGCTTTACCGTGACGTCATCCTCGATACCGTGGAAATTTTAGCAAAACGAAATTTGGCAAAAAAAACACTAATAAAAATTACCAGTAAAAAATTACTAGTATTTTTTTTTTAAATCGTCCGATCTTACACTGGATTCGCCAGAAAATGGGAAAATTTGTTTTTGGTACAATTTTGCAAACGGTGACACCAAATGTTATTAAAAAATATATTTACATCATTTTTTAATCAATTTTATGTCCCTAAAAATAATTATTAAACTTGCAATTGTCGTATTTTATGGTTGTCAGTGATTGGATGCATAAGGCTGCAGTTGAAATTCCTATGCACGACCAAAAAATAAAAATAAAAGAAAGAACCAAATTGCAACTCACCTTCCCGGACCTTCCATGCACCTTCACCCCGATCGCACCACACTCGCGCACATTGCGACCCCCAATTAATAAAAAAAAAGGAACTTCACTTTGTCCCAATTTTTGTCCCAGATTTGTCCCCCTCACACCTTCAACTTGGTACCGCTTTCCCCAGTATACATATATACATTTACGAACACCAGGTAAGAATTCCAAAAAAAAAGGAACCAGGACGAAAACTAAAGCAACCGGTAGGACGAAGACGAGGAAACTGATTGTTGGCCGATGATCCAACTGATAGAATCGTAGGTCAGGTCCATATCAGGTCCCGAGCGAGCGAAGGAGGGTAGTTCGCTTTTTTTCTCTCTCTTCACCTTCGAAGAGGGGCTGGCTGGCTGCACTGTGGATGTAACAACGTTGGGTGTTGTACGAAGGAACCATGGTTATTTACGAGTTTCACCCTGTAGCAGGAAGGCGGCAGCATCGGAGTCATGGGAGAGAAGAGAAAGAACCACCAGGAGGTACGTGTGTAGAGAAAGAGAAGCAAAGCAAAAGCCTGGGGGCGACCATGTGCTTCATGAGGCTCACTAACGTCACTGCGCTTGCGTTTTGTTCAGGCTCTCTGACCCCTGTGTCATAACAACAACCGTAGTACCTATACACTCTTTCTCTACGACTCCATCGTCCTTTTTTTCCCCTCTTCCGAATGCACACCGATTCGATAAGTGCACACGCACGCACTGCGTTTTGTGGACTTACGTCGAATCGCCGGTCGCAAACGGGAAAGGTGGTTCCGTTGGACCTGGACGATCGATGCCCAGATGCAGCGTCTGGATCTTAAACTTAGGATCCATCGATTTCTTTTTTGGAACAATTTCGCCTCGGCCTTGGCCTTGGACCCGACCAAGGATACCCGATAAGGTTCCAGCAATTTCCTCCATCGCGAGAGAAAGAAAGAGGGTTTAGGTGGATGACATCACAATTGTCACAATTGGAATCTGGATTTTTCTGGTCCTCGCCCTTGGGCTTGAGCAAAGAAACGAGGTTTCGGCAATTTCCTCCATCCGTCGCGAAAGAAAAAAGAAGTTACATAGGTGACATCACAATTGTCACAACTGGAATCTGGATTATTCCGGTCCTCGCCCTTGGGCCCGAGCAAGAATACGAAATTTCCACCAATTTCCTCTCTCCATCGCAAAAAAAAGAAGGATACATATATGACATCACAATTGTCACAATTGGAATCTGGATTATTCCGGTCCTCGCCCTTGGGCCCAAGCAAGAATACGAAATTCCACCAATTTCCTTTCTCCATTGCAAAAAAAAAAGAAGAATACATATATGACATCACAATTGTCACAATTACAATCTCGATAGAATTTGGACCGGGACCACAATCTTCTGACTATCCATGGAGAAAAAGAAAATACCCTGGGACGGCGAAACCGAAGACTTTGACGCACGTAATGAAGGTGCCAGACCGAACGCGAGGGAGTACAGGCCGCAACTACCCAAAAGCGCGAAAGGATTCTTTTCTATATTATAAAGTCCGATGTTGAAGTCGTCTAAGATAAGAATCGGGCGTTTGTGTAGGTCGGAAATCGTCAAACGCTTACTCGGCCACCTGAATAAAATTACATTTTTTTTCACGGACGTGTGTTGTATGCATACGTATGCGGACAAAGAGAGAGAGAGAGAGGGCGACGGACAGAGGAGGCACTCAAGAGAATCCATCTTGGTTCTGAGAACTCCAAGCGATTCACTGGCCCCTCGTGGCCTTGGAAGGCCCGAAATTCGCAGGTCCCTTAATCGACCGTTCCCGGACCCGACAATTGTCCGGGTTCGTTCCTTTTCTGTGGACTCAAAAATTACAATTCCTGACCGACTGGGTCCCCAAATTGGAGGATCGGGACAATGGGAAGAATGGCCACCAAATGGTAAATTTCGAATTTCCGGCTAAAAATAACCTGGGAATTCGTTGGAGCGCGCAACTCGCAACTCCAGTGGGGTATCCTCCATTTCTGGTTCTCCAAAAGGACAAACGAGACGCCGAAGAGCCATTGGTCGGTCGTGTCCTTCTTTTTAGCGATATTTCGTTAAAAATGTGCGACATGCTTGTCATATAAAAGAGACCCTCCCGGTTTGAGAAGTTGGACAAAATGGAAGCAGTCGGGTATAAATACGTAGGAAAAGAAATGGAGGGACGCCAAATGGGGGGGATAAATTTATGCTCTTATCGCGTTTACATCTTATGCAAATATAAAAGTCAGTCGGCGTGTCTCCAGCTAAGCGGCAGAAATACTTGAATCGCTTACATTTTCTTTGTCGAGGGATACATTTTAATACATCGTATCTACAATGATATGAATATGAATGACACAAAATAAAAAAAAAAAGGAGAAGAAAAAAGGGACGCAACGAGTTTTCTGAGAATTCCGTCTGGATTTTCAAGTGCAATAATAATCATAATAATATATTGCTCCTGCCATTTGGTACATGCACCTTTTTTATTTTTTTATTTTATTTCAATTTATTATATACTATTTTTTTCTCATTTCTCCCAATTTTCGAATTGGCGACAAAAATGTGGAAAAGACAAATTCAAATGAAATTCTATAATTTCAAAAAATGTGCTTTGAAAAATTGTTTAATTTTTATTTTATTATTAATCTTCCATCATCATTATTATTATTATTATTATTATTATTATTATTATTGTTATTATTAATTTTATTAATATTGAATTTTATAATTTATTGTCAATTTCAAATAGTTTGGAATAATTTTGTGATTACATAATTTTCCAAAGGAGAAAGAAAAAGAAATTGTGAAGAAAATGGGGGAAAAAGTGAGAAGACAAGCGCGAAGTCAATAAATCACTAAACATTAATGGCCACGTATTTTATTCCTAGCGACAAATAAATAAATATACGAAAGTTAGTTGTTACTGGATTTTAAGAATCAACTACGACAGTTCTATTGGACGAGCGGTAAAAGAACATTAACTAAAGACGCATTAACGTCAGTCAGGTCCAAAGGATACTCGACAGTTATTATCGCGAGCGGATATTTATTTGTCCAGAATTGAAATGAGGAATTGCACTTCTCCGTGGCATTGCCTTCCTTCGTTTATTCATGCTTCGCGAAAAAAAAAATTTTTTTCTGGGGAAGAGGGAGGTTTCAATATTGCAGAAATATTGCCAATAATTGCTGGCGCGTTATTTTATCCCTAGAGAGTTCCGATTTTGTCCCTAAAATTCTGGGGCACGCAAAGTTCCAATTTTAAATCGTCCCCAAATTTCGGGAGCCCGCAAAGGGCTCCATCCGGGTACAAGGTGCCCCAAAAAAAAATGGTCGGCTCAATTATGGGGAGAGAAAAAAAAATTAGAAAGTTTCGACAACGGAAATGATCGGTTTAGAAGCTGAGCAAAAAATGGTGAAAGTTTCTCGAAAGGGTTACAGGTATACAATAGGTACTCGCATTTTCTTCCGAGGGAAATTCGAGGGCCCTTTTCGCCCTGGTTCACTTTCACCCGAGCCATGGTCGAATTTCGACCGATTCGAAAATAAGTGTTACATTTTGTCACAGATTTGGCTTCGGACGAGAGAGAAAAAAAAGTGAAGGACAAGGCGGATTTCCATAGAAAGTGGAGCAAAGGCGAGTTTCTAAGAAGACCCTGAGAATTCTTCGGATTTTTTTTTATTATTTATTCCTCCGCAATCTCGGAGATTCATTCCTCGTCACAAAAAAAAAGAAAAACGTGACTAATTCGAGGGACTAATTTATTCCCAAGATTTGGTCGATGCGAGAGAAGATTTGGTCGGGAACCCAGCCGAGACGCGTCCGTCGGCACCGCGGCCATGTTTCTCTCACGAGCGCGAGCCCTAACCAACAAAGTTTGGGAATTCGACTCGCAATTCGTGCACCTCCAAAAAAAAAAAGAAAGAAAGGACCACGATAAGCCAAGGCCCGAAAGCCATAAGACTCCGAAGGACCGTGCGATAAACTTGGAAAGATTTTAAAACGTCAAACGTTAATTAAGACACGCATTTAATAGACTTAGTTCGCCATTTTTCGAGACGACGTGGATGCGAAAGAAGACATCAGGAGGGAAAAAGGAAAAAAAGTAATGCGGGAGAGGGGCAGAGATTGGTCCATGGAGAGAAGGCTCGGATACTTTGCATGGAAAAGGTCGATAGCAAAGGAAGAAAATAAAAGGATTTCCGACCTGCGCGAATTGCATGCATTCCCTGTCGTTGCATTCGAGTGCAACAACTTCGGGCGAGATTTTGTATGGCGCTGGCGCAGAAGTACGTTGAGAGTTACGATTCCTATTATACCATCGCCGCGCGAAGGAGGGGGCAGGGCGTACCCCTCCTCGAATCCCACGACCGTTGGGCCAATCGATATCGGCAAATCCCCACCACGCGCCTCGTAGACCCACAAAACTTGGCAACCTCGCGCTCGGAGGAGCTACTCAACGATGGAATTCACGAGATTTCGCTGTCGTCTCCTGCTGAAAAGCGAAGTCTCCCTTTTTCCTCCTTTCGTAGCACAACGAAAAAGAACAAAAAAAAAGGAAAATAAAAATGCTAATTGATTGGCCGATGCCGGTGTCCCTCTTTATCCCCCGGGATTTATACAATACCCGCCACGCAAAGCGGAGATTAACGCGAAGGAGAGACTCCACTTTGCGAATAGACCGCGCTGATCCCTTTTGCCCCATCCGTGGATTGGGGTGAGTTGGAACAGCCGATAATTGTCCGTCGAGGGAACAAGGTGGTCCAGGATTGGATCAACTTGAAATTGCAATTGCAGAAATTGTTTTAGAATCTTTTAAATAAATAGAAAAAAAAGTAGCAAAAGTAGGTTAGGGATGGTCCAGTATTGGGTCAACCAAGATGGCAGCCCTGGCAATTGAGAAATTTGATTTCCAATGGAGACTTTTGAGACGGAAAATTTTTAGGTTCCAGTCATGGACCAAAATAAAATGGTCCAGTTTTTGAACCAACTTAAAATGGCCCTTGCGGAAATTGTCCTGGCCATCTTTTGGCACGAAATGGCACCATTGCGAGGAAAATATGGGGGTATATTTTCGAGTCGAGACAAATTATGAGATGGTACGTGTATGTGTGTGTGTGTGTGTTTTTGACGCCGTTCCGCGTGGATTCGTTAAAGCGTTAAATGTGCCATTTTGTTGTTTGCCGAAAGACAAGAACACGGGGAAAATGAGGCTCGCGACTAAAGATACTCATTTCTTTGCACCCGATTCTTAAAATAAGTAACTGTTATTTTAGGACACAGACATGCCCGAGCCTTTGTAATAGGCTTCAACAGCTGCCGAGCACCGTCTTGAAAAATGGCGCAGAGGAAGTCGAGTGCCCGGAGATTTCGAAATCGTCGGTACTCGGACCCACAACATGGCCGAAGGGGTCCCATTTTTTGGGACTCCAATTTTTCAAAATCCCACCAGTGGCTTTTGGAATTCAACGCTTTCCAAATTGTGGGAAAGTATTTTTCGCGCTCGTGACTACAAAAATGTTAATTTTGGCTAAATGTTTTCATTTTTATTTGGGTGCCATTTATTCACAACCTGCCTCCGAGTACTTGGGTACCCTTTTTCTCCAAAATCGGTTAATAAAAATTGGGATTCGCCCCGAACCGAGCCTGAATTCTCAAAAAATTGTTATTGGGGCCCATCCTCGGACATTTTGGGTCCCTTTTCCTATTCAGGTTTTTTTCA
Source organism: Gasteruption jaculator (assembly GCA_949825005.1). Lineage (NCBI taxonomy): Eukaryota > Metazoa > Arthropoda > Insecta > Hymenoptera > Gasteruptiidae > Gasteruption > Gasteruption jaculator. Next base: position 228,476 of record OX463764.1, on the reverse strand, counting down.
AATTTTCGGGAGGTGCCTTTTCGAGAGGTTAGGAACTTATTTCGATTACAACTCCAGAGTAGTTAGACTTTTGTTCAGCAAAAATTTCTGTTTCCACTGTACTTCGAAAGACAGAAATCAAGGATAAAAACGTCAAAAAAATGGCACAAAAATATAGGGTCGCGAAATACCAAAGTTCTAGTTGAAACAACGATAAATGTAAATTCTTTAATTAGAAATCCACAAAATCGTGAATAAAACGCGTCAGAAAAATGGCACCAAAAAATGTTGTCGCGAAATACCAAATTTCTGGTTAAATTTACCATAAAAAACGATGGTACTTACCGGTACGTTGTCTCTTCCGAACCCCGGCTTCCTTCCCGACGGTGAACCGAGTGGTTGCAAATGGCAGCCGAGGACGTCGACGTCACGCACTTCGCGGGCACATAGAGAAACGCGGAAGGTCTAGAGAAAGCCTCACATTGTACGGAATCGCGTGTTCCTGAGCAGCCACAGGAGACCTTCGTGATTCACCAACTTGTTGTTATAACGGATCAGTAATTAGTCGTCACACTACATGTTAATGCACTGATAAATCCATCGTTAAAGGGTACAACGAGACTGGGAAAATGGCACCCCGGGGGCCTCGTGAAATGTGTATGTGTGTATGTGTGCGTGGGTAACCGTCTTAAATGAATAAACAAACGATCAATGGAATAAACTAAACAATTAATGATTCGCGCGAGTGTGGGTGTACGTGTGCGTGTGTGTGTATACACGGACATGTCCGTGTGGGTGAGTGTGTGTAGAAGAGGGGTAAAAGGTTAATAGGCCGGAGGGGGATTTCAAAGATTAGGGGCAGAGCAAGGGGAGGGGATGAGTTTTGGTTGATATCAAAGTCAAAGTCAAGATAAAGATAAAGATAAAGATAATCTATGATTGTCTTTGGAGGAGAGTCAGGGAGAGAGAGCGTTTATTTCCCGGCCCGGCACGCACTTGATGATTTGTTAATACCACGAGGGACGGGGAACCGAGTGAATTGAAAAATGAAAGCGAAGTTGAGTCGAGTCGAGTCGAGTCGAGTCGAGTGAAATAAAGCAAAGCGAAATAATAACGTAACGCGTCTTGGAAAAGGGGAGGAAAAGAGAGATTAGCACCGGGGACTAATGGGAATCGAAGAAACCAATTGGAACGTATCGAGGTGGCGAGAGGGGACTTTGTTTTCGTGTGAACAGCGGGAATACTTAATTATCGAGTGAGCGAGTCGAGGAACCGATTGACAACGCGGCAGCGGCGGTGGCAGTGGCAGCGGCGGCGGCGGCGGCAGCAGCGATGGCAGCGGTGGCAGCGACAGTGGGAACCGGGGCTTGGTATTTGCAATGATATGTAATGACAAAAGAGCAAAATGTAACTACTTTGGAAACGCGATGGAAGCCGTTCTCGTTGAAAACGTTGAACGTTCGTTACTATACGCCTTGGCTTTGCTATACTATAAGGTAGTAAGTGAGTGAGACCGGCAGACCCCTACCGGCGCAGCCGTACATCTTAGTATTATGGGCAACTCACATTGGAAGATACGCCATCAAGCATAGGCCCTAGCGGAGCGCGCGAGTGAGCGAACGAGCGAGCGATTGTAAAAGTTTTAGGGACACTTTACGAACACCCTCTCTTCTCTCCCTTCTTCGGTACAGCGTATCTTCTTTCTCGCTCGCACTTTCTACCCGTGCCCTAACCGCGCCCCGGCACTCACCCTGCGCCGGCCATCGCACAACCCATGTATCATGTATATATACATATATATATCCAATATATATATATATATACATATATATTGTAGATACGAGCATTGGTACCCCTATAGAACCCTCTTTCATAGCCTGCCTACCCCCTCCTTTTACCTCATCGCCACTCGTAACACACAACTCAAGAAAATCTACCTCCATATACACACATACCCGCGTGTCCGTGTATTCTCGCATGTGTGTATTTACGCACCATGCGTGTATACGAACGTGTGTATCTGTTTGTGTGTTCGTGTGTGTGTGCGCTAAATCTCCTGTCTCTGTCTTTCTGTAGTACGTTGGACGCCGTGGGCGCGGCGGCAGCAGCGCTAACGCACGACTACCAGAAGAGGTAACTTTAACAACGTCGAATCACAGTAGTGTATATCTATATACACACACACACACAGTTATACATATAGTATATGTATACATTTGATACAGGAAGAAGGGAGAAAAAAAAGGGGGATCGGGTGGAAAGAGACCCTATTGTGTTCGATCTTTATCCGCGACTCTTGCCTCCCCCCCCCCCCCCCCCTTTCGCTCCGTCGAAATTCCCGTCTCGCAATCAACGATACTTACATTAGTTATTTACACCATGCTTTTCGTCAGTTGCTACTGTCGAGTGGCGCCATCTTCCAACGGGCTTTTTTGTCGTTTTTTTTTTCTCGGTCTAATGGCTGTTTCGGGTTCAAGTGTATAGGGACGTAATAATAGTAATGATAATATACAGCCCAGCGGTGCGGTATAGGTTATCCGTGGACGTCCGTCCGTCCGTCGTATACTCGATACTTTGTTGTGCCACACGCCACGCCACGCCGGGGACGTGCACGGAGATAGCTCGTTACCGGCTCTGTCATCGCTCGTCAGTCTTTGGGTTTATTTGTACCTCGCTTGCACTAAATTATAATACATTCTATGATATTAATACCCGGCGTAATTTATTAACGAGTGCGAGTGTGTGTGCGGCGCAAGCCCTATCCCGGTATCGCCGCAGACGTACAGCGCATGCCTCATTCGCCGTGGCGCTCCGACCACAGCGCCACCGTAGCACCCTGACCCGCGAAATTGAAACGCTGCTTCTGGAGGGTGCCTTGTCCGCAAGTGCTCGTCACGTGGCGCACGATGACTCACACCACCAAAGATCTTTTTTGCCGCCGACGAAAAAGGTTCTATAAACAAAGTGTGCGCGTTTGTTTACACGCGAGCCCCTCCATCCTTTTGATCTCGAGACCACCGTGGATTTTATGACTTTTGGAATTTACATCGCTTCCCTTAATGATACTCCATTTGCGCAGTCAGCTTCGTTCGTCCGGTGCAGTTGCACTTGACTATCAAGCAATTAGAAGATACTTGATTTATTTATTTATTGCATCCTCGCGTAAACTAAATTGCCGGGGTTCTCGTAGTTGAATTAATACAAATTGTTGGTTTTTTTTTTTTTGGACAAGAGTTGCCACCAGCCCCGCAGTGGCACAATTTCCTGTACCCGCCTGGTGCGGATTAGAGCCTGCCCAGATTTTTGTCAGCCCGGCCCACGATTATTGCTGTCATAAATTTGTACTTGGGGTACCCGTTTAGGACGTTACTTTGCAAGGTGTTATTTACAATTCCACTTATTGTTAATAATACTCGTGTCAGTGTTAACGATACCGTAATTGCTCCAGGTCCATAAAAAAAATATTTGCCGGATTTTCGTACACTAAATCCATCGCACGTGAGTAAACCGCAACATCACTGACAAACCGCTGGACCTATCGAGGTCATATTCGCACCATACGTCATTGAGGTGGCGACTAAGGTTTCTAGTTATGTTTCATCCCGATAGGTGGCGTTACCGTTGCACTTCGAGCCAAAAAAAATTTCTAAAATTTTTGTTCGATCTCCGAAAGAACGGAAACTTACGACAATTTTTTTCGTTGATGTATTAAACGTTCGAAACGGAGAAGGAAAAAAAAAGACGACGACGACAACGGCGATGGCGATGATAATCTCGGCTTTTGATGACTTTTTTGCCGTTGTTGCAACAATCAGTTACGAAGATAATTATACGTTAGGAGCGCAGCTTAGCTATACAAGTGTTCTCGGAATCAAAGCATTCAGGGTCGCGTTATTCACGTTAATTATGTATTCTTTTGGATTTTTTCTTTCTTTCCCCGGGGAATGGATTTGAAAGGAAGATGAAGCGGGATCTTGGATTTTTATTATTATTATTTTTATTATTATCGACGTTGTTTCCACCAAGTCCATTATTGTTTCGCCGTTTCTTAAACAAATTTTTTTAATTGTAATTAAATCTTGCATTTTATTGTAGTATAAAATTAAATATTTACAAAAGAGAGGGGAAAAAAAATTTATTTTTCAAGAAGAAGGAAAGATTTGCCGGACAAGTAAATAAAGTGGAGGCTGTTCTTCCCGGAACCGCCTAAAAAAAACATCTAGGAACGAGAGAGGAGTCAGAAACTGGAACGAGATCGGAAGGTAGAAGGAGACGGGAAATGAGGGACGACGACATTCAGCTTTTATATATCTGGAGATACACATGTGAGAAAGGAACCCAAGGAAGAAGCGGAGTTTTCATGGAAGCCAGACGCACAAGATGGTCGCCGACGAGGAACTGACACCGAAGAGGGCAGGCCTTTGAAGCAGAAGTAGAAGCCGAAATTCAAAGCGAAAAGGAAAGAGGGGAAATGGATGGAGGTCGTGGGTTCGAGTCCCACAGGAGCCGTTTTTGGTACCCTGCGAAATTAATTTCATTCCTTTGGAGAAAAAAAAGAAGCAATTGGGAATTTTCTTTTGCACGAATTCGCCTGGAAACTTGGAATTTTAAAGAAACGGAGGAAAGTTGGAAATTGGATGAGGCAATTATGTGATAGACGGTCATCTAGAAAATTATCTAGATGAAAATTCAGATAAGAAAGATGGAAGGTAACACTACTGTGTTATAAAAAAAGTTCCTGTGCAAGTAGAAAATGGAAAGAGATCCAAAAAAAAATATGACAAAAATGTGGAGAAACAGAAAAAGAAGGAAAGTACCTATCCGAGGAAAAAAGGTTGGCCAAAGGTTCCCTCCTACTTTATAATAATACTCCCCATATAGTCGTCGATTTATGTGCCGAAAGGTATTAAAGACCTTTTCTTATTCTTCCTCCTCCGCAGCGTGTGTAATTTTCATATCTGTATGTATATATATATGTTTCTTCATATTTCAATGGCTTTTGCCATATATTAAAAACCTTGGAACAACTTTTACATGGACACAGTGTCGGACGAGACTTTGTATGAGTACATATTTATGCGATACGGTAATTTCGGGCCGTTCCCTCGAATTTCCTTGAAATTCGTACAGAAAAGCTGTTTTGCATGTGCACAAAAATACGTGGTTCGTTGTCTGCTGACGCTGCTACATTTTAAGATCCCGGTAATCTTTATTACGATACACTTCGGAATTCCACTCGGGCTTCGGCATTGCACGTGTGGGTAACTAAAATTGTAACCGACGTGAAAACTATATACAAATTTGGAAAATAAAAGCCGCTTTTTATGGATCAATTCAACCGTTGATTTGCTGCGGTATCAAGTTTGTAAGGAGTAGCGTCGTTTCCAGACTTTTTATATGAATCCCTCAAAGACCATTCCAGGCTTTGGTATATGAGAGAATTTTTCTTTTTTCTTCCTTTACGTTAAAGACACGATTTAATTTATCAAAAAGGGGGAGAAAGAGAGAGAGACGAGAAATTTTAAGAACGTCAGCCCGAAAGTGGTAAGTATAGGTATATTCGCCTTTAAAATTTATGTGCCTTTATAGATTCCTTGCAATGATATGTTCGAAATTGTACATGTGGAGGAAAAAATACAATGCAATTAAATTCACGAAAACTCTCTCAAAAAAATTCGCTGCTCGTCAACATTCCACGAATTTGCTTCGGTTTTTGGCTTTTTTTTAACGATCTCGCAATGTTGTGGATTTTATTGGAGGAAAAAAGTATCTTTGTCTAGATACTTTTCAGTATCTAGATAATTTTCTAGATGCGATGCAATTAAATTCCCGAAAATTCTTTAAAAAAATTCGCCGCTCGTCAACATTCCACGAATTTTCTTCGGTTTTTGGCTTTTTTTAACAATCTCGCGATGTTGTGGATTTTATTGGAGAAAAAAAGTATCTTTGTCTAGATACTTTTTAGTATCTAGATAATTTTCTAGATAACCATCTTTGAGATAATCGTGCTTTCTCTATCTTTTTCTACGAGAACATCGACGTAAGTATTAATTATCTTTCGTAACAACAATAATCCCAGCATCCCTCGTCATTTTCAAGAAATTATGGCTTCCCAAATACGACTGCATTTAATTTATGAAGTGAACTGAAGCCTGCAAAACGTCCCACTGAGTCACAGGAAAACGAGTCCGAATTTTCTACAATGTCGTGCACACATACACACTCACTGTGTTCCCAGAATGGCTGAGAAACTGACCCCTAAGATTCATCCCCTGTCTTGTAAAAAAAAATATATATATGCATACATATACATATACATATATTATATGACATAATATATATTTTTGCTGCCTGGAGCCTCCACCATTTTCCTTTAAAATAAATCTCCATGCCGAAGTCGACTCGATTTGGCTCCTACCCCTCCTGCTCGAACAACCCTCGGTCCCTTCTACCCCTGCTTTCTTCCTTTCTCCATGGCTTCCAGGGAATATTCATTCCATCCCCCTGTAACCTTGGAGTTTGGATATATGAGTTTTTGTTGAACATTTTTGAGCTTTACGCGTATAAATGTATCCCGAAGATTTTCGACTCCGAGGGAAAAGAAAAAATGAAGGATGAAAGGGCGGTTTGGTTTCCTGAAAGGAGGCGGAGGATTCCCAACACGAGTGTATATGCACGTATACAGAACCCCGGAGAAACTTGACCAGTCCGCTGTTGCTGCCATTTCAATCTGACCATTTTCATTTTTATGCTTCTGGAATTATTCCAGTTTCAACATGCGTGAGCTTGGGATATAGATATATGTATATATTTTGCACACATATACATGTGGGCGTAATAAAATAAATGATCTGAACGGATGCTTCTCTTTCCCCCATCCCTCCATTTTTTTATATTATCCATCTTCCTCTTCTTCTCTTTTTATATTTTTTTCTTTTGGCCAGAACTTTTAAGAAGATTAGTTTCATTTTTATCCAGGCTTTCCATAATTTCCGCTCCTTGTGTGTGTGTGTGTGTGTGTGCACGCGTACATACAACGTCACGAAAGTCGATATAAATATACGGGAATCCCCTAAGACAGTGCCGCCATCTTTGATGTGTATCATCACCGTATTTAATTCTGTGTTTACACTAATGTTACCACCGAGTTGGTTGTCTATATTCACATTCATCAAGGAGTCCCCAGTTCCTTCTTTCCCAACCAATCGCTGGGCCATGGTAACATAAATAACCTACATCCACGTTACGAGATGGATTCGTAATCCGAAGCTCGATTCTCGAGAGAAAAGAATCGTGAATTATTATTCCAAAACAATTTTACGTCCGGTTATATGATGTTGGCGAAGTATAATTTTGGAACGAATGGATACAGGGAATCAAGTGAAGGAAAAGTGTAAATATAGAAAAGTAGAGCGATGAGGAGTCTCGGGAAATTTTCGTAGACGAGTATCGACACCACATGTATTGGCAGTCGTGGGAGAAGATCCTAGAAAAAGCGTTTGGATGATTCTCGGAAATAAGTGTGCCGGAATGGGCACGGATATGCGGGATGAAATGTATCTAGATAATTTTTCGGAACTGGTGTTTAGATAAAAAAAATTATCTAGATGAAATTTCAGATCTGAAAGATAACAATCTTGTAGACTTTATCTAGAAAGTATCTCTAATAATCTGGGAAAGAAGTACCTAGATAAGGAGGTGGATGATTATCTAAAAAAATTATCTAGATAAAAATTCAGATATGAAAGATAAATATCTTGTAGAATTTATCTAGAAAGTATTTCTAAAAATCTAGGGAAAAAATTGCCTAGATAAGGGGGCAGATGATCATCTACAAAAAATTATCTAGATAAAAATACAGATAATTTTCAATCTCGAAAATCAAAATTATCTTAAAACCACAAAAAATTATCTTTCAAATAATTCTTTCCTTGGATATTTTCCGCAATGTAATCCAGCTACAATAGATACATTTTACAGCTAGATGAAATATTCAGATGTTCCTATCTAGATACTTCGCAACTCCTTCAACCGCTGACCCTTTTATTATACATAAGACGCGCGGTGGGTTTTTCTTCTTGGATATTTCAACAGCAATCTCTGGTTCGATCGCTGATTCCTAATTTACGATCATTCGGTATTGACTAACGTTTTTCGAGTCAAATAAATAATCGTCGGGTGACTGACGAAATATTGGTTTTCTTTTTATTGGATATCAACTCGGAATTAGAGACTGTCCTCTGTAATCTATGAGCCCGAAGTCAAAGCGGATTAATTGAAAACCATTATAGCTATTTTATGAGAGAATTATTGGTACAAATACCTTTATTAGTAAATACTAATTTTTTTTTCCTAACACCTATTTCACTCTATGCCTAAATCGAGTGACTCATGAAAACAGTCCAAAATAAAATCGGTGCCATTTATCAGCAATTATATTATTAACGGCCAATGGTACACCTGTGGGGTCAAATAAGACACGAATGAATTATTTAAAAGACGGTGGGGCGGAATGGGGTAGCCAAGAAACTCCTACACTTGCATCAGTAATTAATAGGTAACAACAAATTATATTAACGAACTTTTATTTTTTTTTCTTATTTGACCTTCGCTCAGATGAGTAAACCAACAAGGATTTATCTTTTCCTCTCCTTGACTATTATAACGCCCCAGTACTTAAGCCGCAGGATATGAGCTGGCAATTTTTTAGTGCCCCGCTACTAATATGGACTTGTGACGACAAAAAAAAAATATTGTAATTCAGGTCAAAACGATAAGTACCTCGACATTTACCGCCTGTTTGCCTATTCGCCTAATTTTCCCTTGCAGAAAAAAGAAGGAAAATTTAAAAAAAATTTGAAATAAAAGGGGAAGGACCTAGCCACGATTTTGTGTGTTTGTGGGAAACCGAAAATCGAGGACGAAAACTTGGAAATTTGAAGATTCTCAATGAATATTTTTCGAAATTCTATATTATCAAAATAATTCACTTTTGTAGAAAAAAATTATTTTATAAATTTGTATGTTCACATAAACGAAACAATTTTTCCCAGCTTTTGGAGCCGAACAATGACAAAAACGGTAGGGGAAAGGATCGTTTAATGAATATTTCATAAAGATTCGCGCAACCCTTCGACATAATGTGTGCAAATGCATATGTATGGCTTGATTTACACTCGAGCAACGTCGTTTTCGACGAGTTCATCTCACGTACGCTCGAATGGGTATTTTTAAGTTTTCTGGAAAATAAATAAACGACTGTACCAACCCGGTCTCAAAATCCCAAATTTTTTTTTCAAATTATCAAAAATTTCACTTCACATTTACACACACACATATCCTTTCACCAACACCAACACAGTCATATTACGACTCAACTAAAAATTCGTAAGGGACCAGTATCGGTCCAATATCGACCCACCATAAATTCCATCACAAAATAAATTTTTTTCCATACACTCGAGGATGCCGAGTATGGCAAAAGTCTGGGCAAAATTTTTTTAATGCAAAATCCGAGGTCCCCAGACTCGTGCCATACTTTTACTGACGTTCGATGTATTTCCGGCACGAAGGAGACTCTTTCCGGGACGAGAGACTTCCGAAAACTGAAATTGACGATATGGGGCGACATGAGAAAAATGGGGCGAAATTTTAGAAAGTTGGAGTATCGACGATTTCTAATTTTTTTTCGACATTTTTTGTCTCCATCCCAATTTGGAGAGACCGAATGGCGTGGGCAGAAGAAGGGTATGTTGTGACCTGGCGCATAACATCCCTTTTGTCCGTTTTTATACGCGTGGTTTCGCTCCAGGACCATCCCAGGAATTTTTTTTTGGAATTAGAAAGTTGCTGCCTTCCTTTCTGACCTAAATTTGTGGACTCGACAAAGCTGTGGAAAATCACGAAAAGAGGAGCTGTGGCTTTGGACGGAAAAATTTTCCGAAATTATTGACAATTTGGAGGATTTCTAGATAATTTCTATCAATTACCCGGTCCACTAATTATTGCATAAAAGGAGAATTTTATTCGTTGCAACCTTTCCGGTTGAAAATGAATCGAATGGAATCGCTGAAAAGGTGGAGACATAATGTCACCATACAATGTTGAAATAGCAACTTTTGACATTTATGGGTACAAATGCAGGACATTTCTCCCATTATTTTTTTCTTTTTATGCCCGATGCCCTTAAATTTTTTTTCGTTTGTAAAATCTACATTTTTTCCAAATTTTTAATTCAAGTACTTATTTTTATTAATTTTATTAATTTTTATATTAATTTTTATTAATAATATTAACAAATATTCAAATAAATACGTACCGAAAATCCCGTGGAACATCAAAGGTGTCGCCAAAAATCCATATTTTCTTGCGTGGTGTATCTACATCAAAGTTATATAATAAAAAATAAAAAATAAAAAAAAAGTTTTCCTGGCGTCGGTGAATTTTTGAAAATTAATAATTTTTGGCACTAATTAAACATATTTTATTATTGCACTTTGATACAGGAGTAATCGTCTGTCATTTATTTACAAATTGCATTATTATAGTTATTGTTATTCCTATCGTTACTATCATCATTATTATTACCATTACTTTATTTTCATATACACGTAATCATTTACCTTAGGCGCTACCACTCTTAAACATATTTATTCATTAATTTGTCATTTTTATAATTAATATGTAAATCCACAATATACCTTTATAATACAAATATCGTACCTTATCCTAAATGATTCTTTCAAATTTTTTTTTCTTCCTTATTTAGCTAAACAATTAATTCACAGAAAGCTTCATTATTGACACAATAATAATAATAATAATAATAATAATTACATTTATAATAATATTAATAATTATGATGATAATGACAATGATAATGATAATAATAATAATAATAATAATAATAACAATTATAATAATATTAATAATTATGATGATGATGATGATGATTATTTATTCGATTTAATTATTACACAACCAATTTTTCAATTAAATTGTATTTGTACGTGTATGCAGGGTGTCCCATTAAAAATCGAAACCGAAATAATCAACTTTCTCTTATCACTAATTTTTTTTTTTTTTTTCAAATGATTTTCATTCGAATGCGACACCCTGTGTATCGCGAATAATTATAATCACGGCCAAGAATGTTAATTGAATCGCAACAGTGGAAATCAACGATAAGGAGTTAGACAACAATGAACCCTTCAATCATTCGTCATTTCGTATGACGTTAATTCAATTGCATTTATTACGTCATTCTGAAATGACTTTCCTGTGATTCGCGATTTTTTTAAGAAAATTTCAAGAATAGAAATTACATTAAAAACAAGAAAAAATTATTTGAGTTTATGACCCAAAATCGAAATCCTAAATTTTAAAAATTCCTTGAAAAATTGTCACGATACAAAAAAAAAATCTCGAAAAGTTACCTATCAATTTTTTTGCAAATTCAAAAATAGCCTAAAAACATTCTCGAGAATAATAAATGAAGGAATGAGGTAAAGAGGAAAAGTTTAGTAAGAATCACAAAAAAAAATCGAAAACGTCACAAATCGTTCGAATTTAAGATAATATATACATTTAATAACACCCTTTTCATTTCCTTTGTCTGCTTTTTATGTATTCCTTATTTTTTTTCTTTCTTCTTTTTCCCCAAATTATTCATAATTTTTTTCTTTCTCTCTCGCACTCACACTCTCACTCGAAGCATACCAATTTTCGTCCTTCCTCTCTCTTTCGTACACACACAGTTGCGCGAATTCAATTTTCCTTACTACTTATATATATATATAGGTATATGTATATACGTGTGTATGTATGTGTCTGTGATAAATAACTTTATCATCGCCCTAATAGTAATAATAATTAATTCGATAGAGAGGTACATAGAAAAATAACACACAATAAAAACAATAACACAATAATAATATAACGTCGACATTAATAATAATAATAATAATAATAACATAAAAATAATTCATCATAATAATAATAATGGTTACACCAAAAATCCTTTTTTTCATAATTACCCCACCTGCCGGGTTTTTCGAATTTTTTCTTTCTTTTATCGTTTTCTCGTGTTTCCGTTTCCGTCGATTTCAAATTTCGCGGGAGTGGGAGACCATCCCCGTTCGCCGATTGGAGGAGAGGCGCCAGAGAGTGGAGGGGGATCGGGCCAATGACAGGGTTCTATCCTGAGAGGTTAGGTCGCGACGCGTCGAGACAAATGGAAAAATCGTACATTGTTACCAAAGGAATAATTATTGTTTGTTTATAACAATAGCCTTCGCTTTGTATAAATAATATGATGCCTTGACTTCCGTTCTTTCTGATACGTTCTCTTTTTATTATTATTTACCACTTTATTTTTCCTTTTATTAATTATTTTTCATTACTTATACAATATTATATTATCATCGTTACATAATAATAATAATAATAATTAACCATTATCGTACGGTGGCAGAAGGTCTATACACTTGTGTATTCCAATCCCAGTTTCACAGGGAAGGATAATAAAGGGAGAAAGGAGAAAGGATGTGGCTGAAGAAAGGAAGAGAAGGGGGAGGGGGGAGAAAGGAGGGAGAGATTTTCTAGGAAAGAGGGAGATTAAATACATTTGAGATAACACGCATTCCATATTTTTCACAAAACTTCGCATTCGTTCATCTTTGTAACACGACTCTTTTTTTCCTTTATTTTAATGAAACATTTTTTAACTTGTAGCGAACAAAAAACTAATTACTAGCAATTAGTAAGTTTAATTAAGTACTAATTATTGAGAAGAAGAATTTTTATGGTAATTAACCCTTTAATTTACAAAATACGAAAATATGAATTCAAGTTTCCCGCTCGCGTCGAGCTTCCCCAACATAGACCCAGGTCGAGCCCCCACTACGCCTAATCTATTCCATCCCCTCCCTATCGCCTTAGACCCATTTGGACTTACCCTCGATGTTACAGCCCCTTTTGTCCCCTAATTTCCATCCCCATCGTTCTTTAGAGAGTCTACCCCCTCCTTCTTTTTATTCAGGCCCAGGATGTCCCCTCCTTTTTTGCGAGTATTGGGCCCCCTCTTGAGCTCACTTTACTTTCAACCCCCAATCTGTACCTTTCTTTCGACCATTTACCCTCTAATGGGCCCAACATTTTTTTTATCAGGAATACGATCAAAGGGTTAATTAGAATACAGCAATTAATGAAAATCTCATTATGTGACTTAAAGTTCGTTAGTACTTTTTATTAAATTTACTAAGTATACTAGTTTTTAACATTTTGTAACAACCAAAAATATTTATTCCATTAAAAAAAATGAACAAAAAATTGAACACTTAGTACTTGCATACAATCTCACTCGCATACACGCACACGCATACACATTTTTATTTTATCATATATATATATATATATAATAAGAAACTATTTGTTTATTTTTTTCTCCTATTATTTTTCTCCCGCACACAACTGCTTCTTTTGCATATTTGACACACACTCGTACATTCAAACATTGTAAATATTTAATAAATGACATGTCGTTCACGCTAACTTCGACAGCCCGCTTATAATTTTTCTTTTTCTTTGACATACTATTATTTGCTTTTGCACCTAAGAGAATGGAGAACCACTGGGATGAATTTCCGGTTTCCCTTTTTAATAATACTAATAATAACTAAACATCGTTACGCGCAATTCCTCGAAACGTTAGTGATGACTTTTGCAATTTCTCCGTTACTTCGGGAGACCCGATTGAGAACCACTGACGCGGTGGGGAGGGAGTACGCTCGATTGGCCGACGGTGCTCGTCAGTGGCTCTCAACCACTTTTTTTAAATTTTGATCTACAACAGAAAAATTGATGTATTTTCGAAAAATTGCAATTCTTCCCAGTGTTCCTTTAGTTCTTTTTTTAACTTCTTAGAAAAATGGGAAAAAATCATCACCAAAATTTCGAAGACTTTGTAAATAAATTCCAGTCAATTTTGGGCCACATTTGGGACTCCGTTAAACGAAATCCATTGTTCCAAAAATATTTTCATACTTTTTTTTTATATATACCTCTATTTTTTTTCTTCAATTATTTTCTAAAATCATTTGCTTCGTTATCACGTCAATTAATTAATAATACAATGAAAATTCACACAGTGGATCTGAAATACTTTCCTTAACATTTTCCGTCTCAGATCCCAAAAAAAAGTTACCATTTAAGTACCGTTATAACACCGAGCACTAAGTACGTTCGCAAATTGAACAAAACGAAGGAAAAAACATTAAACAAAAAACATAACAAAAATCCCAACCGTGGCTCAAATTTCAAAACGCAAATTTTTCACCGTAGGATCGAACTTCATTTTTTCCCTTTCCATTGTTCGTTCAACTTTTTTTTTCTTTACACATACCGTAAGAATTTCACTGGTAAACGATGAGTACGACGTTTTTCGTTCTTTCTTTTCTCTCCATCTTCTTCTTTAGAAAAAATTAACTTTTGCCTTTTTTTTTTCTTTGCTCCTCAAATACAATTTTTTCAACGCTATAATTCGATCATATTCTCCTTCGTTCTCTTAAACAATTAATCAACTCGATGAGATCGGGCATTTTTTTTCCGGGTCCTTGAGATCCTCCAGAAGAACGAAAAACAATAACAGCGTTAATTAATTTAAAAATAAAATCAACAAATATTTAGAAGAAAATTTCGTTTTCGTTCCCGTGGAAAGATAACGTTTCGCGTTTTTTTTTTCAAAAATTATTTCAAAAAAGGCTCGTTTCTCAACAACTCTCAATCCCAAACAACATTTTTTGCCATTTTCGATCCTTCGCTTTGAGGAACTCTCCGTTATCTCGGATCTCAAGACGATCGTCACCGATTTTCGCTAACAAAAAGAATTTTGATTCTGGTCCAACTGAAGTTGCCAATTTTTTTTTTTGAAAATTTCTTTTTTTCGAAAAATGCGAAGCTATTCGAGGGGACTCAAGTAAATACATACATAAGAGGCTAGGAAAAATGACACTAAATGACACTAATTATGTTTTTTTTTTGTTACTTCACTATTTATAATTTCAAGGAAATACTATCGAGTTACTGATTGGACAGATTTTCGGATTCGCGATTCCACCGTAATTTTTCCTCAAATTTCATTCGTCGCAAAAGTACGGATTTTTTTTTTGAGAATCCTGTAAATCGTCTCTTTTCGGTACCATTTTTTTGGGGGGGAAAACACCAAATTCCAATGTTATTTTTTGTTTATAATTTCTAATTAATTTTAACCGGTATAAAATTTGAGGCCCAATTCGGGCCAAAAGGGGACCAAGTTGGGCCTTCGATTTCCATGGAAATTTTACCTGGAAAAGGTGGTACCGAAAAGAGTCGAATTTTTGCGAGCAATGGAACCCCGTAATTTCGAAGACGTTCAACTACGAAGCAACCAACCATCCCTCGATACTTCACCGTAAGGGTGAAGACTTTGAATAACATCGTTAAGGAAAAAAGGCGCGCTCTCACATACACACTTTGTTTCTTTTTTTGTTTTTCTATACAACATTTGTTTTCGATCGTAATTATTTATACTAAATATATATTATCTTCGTGCTTACCGTTCATTAAAAAGTAATATCAGCAGTCCATGAACGGATCTTTTATATGAAGAGAGTCCCACGCGATATTTAGGACTTTTTTTTTATTTAGGGTGGGGCAAGTCAAATTTTGGGGAGGGGGAATTGATTAAGGGAGGAAGGGGCAAGTCATATTTAAATACATTTAAAGGTAATTAAATTCTCTGGGGCTTTGCACACCAAATTTTGATAATCCCTTTCGTTCGTAGTTGCGAGATCTTTCCAAGTAACCGACTCGGTAGGAATTCCCATTTCCAGGCTCGGTCCGGAACCGATCCGGGCCTGGGTCAACGCCGGACGAGAATTTCTCAAACCCCAGCCAGCGTCGAACCGTCCTTCGACTCCGGGAGCAAGCCTGGAGAGCGATACCGGGTCGGTTCTGGACCGGACATCGCCGATACTCGCACTGGCCCCGCTCCGGATCGATCCATACCCGAAATGTGGCCCGGACTTGGCGCAACGTTGGTGCGAAATTCGCTGGAATTCGAATCCTATGAAATACTGGCCCATATATCGCGAATATCGATCCCTATCGAGGTTGCTTACTTATCGAATGGTTGTATTAGGCTGCCAAACCGTGAGACGTCTGATGAAGAAGCGCGGGATGTTGCTGCGCGACGTTGGCCAGCTGCGACGAGTGGTTGTGCGGGTGCACAATCGCCACGCTGTGCGGCAAAGGCGTAGTCAATTGCGGCTGCGGCGTGTGGAGATTATGGCTGTGACCTGAGACCAGGCTATGGCTACCTCCGTGTATCGACGGTGTGTGACTGTGCGTGTGGTGGCCCAATACCCCAGAGAATGCTACGGGTCACTGATGGTGCTTCGTTGAGCCATTGGCGTGGTGCGCAACAACGTGGTGACTCGAGGGTGCATGCCCGCTGCCGGGGTGGTGGTGACTTCCAGCGGGGGCATGGTGGTTGGCGTTGTTAGCACTGCTATTGTTATTGTTTTGCTGCTGCGACTGTCTTTGACTATTCTTTTTATTCTTCATCCGACGATTTTGGAACCATATTTTAACCTGGCGCTCCGTCAGGTTCAAATTACGCGCCAATTCCCATCGTTTCTGCTTCGACACGTACGCGTTGTAGAGGAACTCCTTTTCCAGCTCCAGCGTTTGGAATTTCGAGTATGGTTTTCGTTTTTTCCGTACGGTCACTTGCCCGGTCCACTCCAGGGTGTTGGAGCTCCCACAACTGACCCCCATTCCAGTTACGCCGACCGGGACGCCCACTCCCGACAGGGGACCTGTCGAAAACAAGGTAGATGGGGAGGAACCCCACATCACTTAACACAATTAGTTTGCCTATTATAGTCAATCCGTTGCTATTGGTAGCAATTCGTTTGGTTATCGCGAGAAACCAGAGTCGATCGCTCGATTCGGCGTCTCCAGGCACTCAAATGGGCCATGGGGGCATCGAATTCCCAGCTACCGTCCCAGTTTATGGCTACAAAATTGTATCACGTATTGGCCCGCCATGGACTAGCCCATTTTTGGATCGACTCTGCCTTCTCGCTCCGTTACATCGATGCTCAACTCTGTTAGTAATGAAAGAGGGGCCTAAAACGCTACAAAAATTGTCAACGTGCCAATCTCGTAGTCTCGATTCCGTCACAAGTGACCGCATCAAAATTTCTGAGATCCGCTAAGTTTCGCTAAAACTTTGTCGAATTTTAATTTACCGAAGGCATCGATCAACCGACAATGAGTGATCTGGATTTCGATCGATCGCTGCTGTAGGTCCCCCTTTCTACGAAACTAGGGAATCGGGGGCCCACGTGATCGGTAGTTGCAAAATGCTCAGCATAATTCCACTTTTTGCCGGCCCTTCCCCGTAAACCGACCGCTTCTTCGCTCGGTGAACAATGAAATTCGAAAGTAGTGTTCCTATTTGTAAAACAAAATGACATTGGAGAGCAGGAACCTGGAATAATCCAAGCATGCTTCTTGTTCCTCGTTATCTCAACGTTCTTGTTGAATCCCATAACTTGGAATATCGCTGCAGAAACGAGAGCAAATATATCGGTCCGTTAATCAGAGTATCGGCGCGTAACCGGCACCGTTACTAATATTATTATGATTATTATTATTATTATTATGATTTCTACTACCACCACTGCTCGTTGTTACTTATTATAATTATATGCCTCCGCTACTATTATTAACAATTATTCCTTCCTATGAATTCTGGAACGCCTCTGCCATAAAGGGGAAAAACCGAAACCGTAAAGAGCACTTTGGTTTACAAAAATTGGGTGCCTATCTCTAACACCGTTGTTACCATAAGTAATTACGTCCGTAATTGCAAGAGATTTCGCGTTAAAGTTTTATGCACCGCGTCTTTTTTTTTTCAATCGGGAGTCGCGTATTGGCCAGCTACTGCGGTGAAAGGAAGCGATGGAGTTTGATTTTATAGGTTAGGCCCCGTTAGACGGCGCCAAATTCGAATCCAGAGAAATTGGGTAGGATGATGGCTCAAGGCAACGCCATCTCTCGGGCCTAATTGGAAACGCTGACCTAGAAACTAAATTTTGTAACGCTAGCGGCTCCAGACGGGGCCATCTCTCGGGCCTAATTGGAAATGCCCCAAGCTAGAAACCGGTACTTTTCTTATTCTCGGGGATTCTAATAAAATTCCACGACCGAACGTATATTAACGATGAATAATTGAACGCTAATTAAAATAGAAATTTAATCCAATCGGTGGAACCTCGTTTCGATCGAGAACGGGCTAGATCCTACGACGTAGTACCCCGTCCCGCCATCTATCGTCCGCTCGGAGTTGCAACACGGTCGATAAAACTAATATAATATAGATCTAACATCCGATAAAGTAGTTTTAATCGACACGGCATTAACCATCTCTCCTCATCCTCTCCCGTATTAGGAAATTACTCGAATGGCAGAAATGGAGAGGCGGGAAGGGGGCGCTGCCTTCCTAATTTATGCATCTGTGTGTATAAAATCTTGATACTTGTATGGATCGCTATATTTCAGGTAATGAAAAATACGCGAGCGTGTGCGTGCGCACGTACACTAATCTTCGATCATTGCCAGATGAAAATCAGTTTAATAACAAACCTCGCTAATTAATAATCAAAAGCTTGTTAATGATACAAGAAAAGGAAGGATTTAATTATCCTCTTTTACATAAATACTATTTTCTTCCCCCTGGTTAATATACCTGTATTTCAATCCGCTCCTTTGGTTACAAACAAGTTTTCTGATAGCGCCTATGAGCGCACGCACACACCCGCGGTTCCGTCTATGTCTCACTTACTTCTGTCCGTACGTATATAAATATATATCTCGCTCCGTCTATCTTATGTCGGTGATTGCCTAAGCGGTAAAAATTTATTGCCCACTAAAAAGGTGGAAATATGCAAATTATTTAACAAAGGTCAGGATTCTCACGGGTGTCAACGCTTCTTTAAGTGTACGGATGGACATGTGTTTTCCTTCGAAAACCCCATCGTGCCCCGGGTGGGTGTTACACAAACCGTGAAATCGTAACTAATCTCTCAATTGTTCTACGCGTGTCGATTTTGCCGTTCCATGTAAATCGGCCGAATCGATTGAATTTCAAATACCTCTTACGTAACACAACCGGCAACGATACAAACCCAACGGGTTATACTAATTGGCCATTTGCACAAATTTGAATACAATCAATTCCCATTCTTTTTTTCTCGAATTGTTATTTCTTAATTTAGTTGTCGACGAATTAAGCACCTCGTTGACATGTATCGTCAAGTATTGTAGTAATGGCTTCGATCGGACCTCGCTAATATACGACTTCCGCTCGATAATGAAAGCTGGGCAAGTCTGGAGCAAGCTTTCGACAACTCTGGTTCGATATCGGCCCAGATTGGGGATTGCTACGCTATTAATTAATTCCGCGGGATAGTGTGATTATTATTATTATTATTATGCATTCTTTTTTGTGAGGGGATTTGATGCTTCGAGTATCGATGGTTAGGAATTCGTCAACCCCTGGCAGAGAAAGGGAGAGACGAGAAAACTTCGTAAGGGAGGGTGGAAAGTAGTAGTGGTATACATGGATCGGCATATGTGCGCGTATGAGTGAAGCAGTGCCTGGACTGACGTTTGACGAAGGGAGAAGAATCTTCATCCCTCCGAGCTGAAGGGACGCGCTGCACTGTACGAATCCAATTCCGACACTGAATAGTTAATACTTGGCAACTCGAAGGTGGGATTGCATTTGCGGTGTTTGATCGAGAGGTCACGAGCTATGTCCTTCCAAGGCTCGAGCAAATCCACGGAGTGGATGCCAATTTCCATAATATATGTCCCCGCTTCGCTGGGTTCCTTAATTTAACACCTTCGTAACACCTTCGAGCGCGTACCGATATTAAAGGGGTTAATAAGGACCACTACCACCCTGAAACCTCCCCTGGTAGGAATTTATGGCGGTCCAGGACCAGGACCTGGATCCCCCGGAATTTGGCCGCACCGTCTGTTGGAACTTGGGTGATAAAATGGTAACCCTTGAAATGTTGCAAAATGAAAATGGTAAATGGTACCGAGAAACGCGTTTTCCTTGGAAGAACTTGAACTTAACGTGATAACGTCCATGGGTACACGAAGGTAACGGGGAAAAAAGGTTCGTTCAATGATGCATCTGCATATATATATTTCTATAAACACGGTCATAATTCCGCGATTACCGAGCTTACAAGCATATCGTACGCGAAATTAATTCAACGAGCAGCTTTATATCCTTATTTTGTGGAATGGCACGAATAAACGGAAGAAAAGGAAAAAATAACGATGATAGAGAAATTATCGAAGGCCGAGTAAACGATAATACAGCTGCCATCTGTTGGGGAATGGGAAGACTACGAGTCGCGTGTATCCGCTACACCACGCACACCAACGCGCGTATGGATCGAGACTTGCGTCACTTGAAACTCCAACGGAGCTCCGATATGCAAATGCATCAATTTAGATCCGGTTTTCGATAATCCGTAGATAGAAATAAACTAGTAGAAAAAAATAAATAAGATTCCGCGGTGATGGAACGAAAGAGGGAGCAGCGATCGGGTCCCCAATTAGCGGGGTCTTCGAATAAATATTAGCACTCGTCTGAAAAACAATTGGTTCACCTAATACACTTACCAGTGATTACGTCACTTCGTGGTTCCAAATCGCACGGTGGCTCCCGTGGGGTCGTACAAAAAAATGTTAATTGTTAAAAAAAATGGGTAAACCAAAGACTCGAGGAGATAGCCGTTATTGCGTACGAAGACGAACAGAAACGAGCGTACGGGTCATGGAACGGATCAGCTGATCGAAGACGCGCGCCAGAGTTTACGAGTTACGGCCGCCAATAAACCCTCAACCGCCGCATACCCTGCCTCTGTGTTGGTTCGTCGTTTGTTGCTCGTGCGACGTTTCACGGGGGAATTCTCCCGACGCGTTTGGGAAACGCGAAAGAGCGACAAGGATGAACAACCCGAGAGGGTACGCCAGAGGACGCTTTGGGCGCTATCGATGATCGGCAAAAAGAAGATCGATGGGTTTTGCGATCGGTTCCATCCGAAATTGCGGGAGAGCGATCGAAATCCAGACCAGGGCGGGAAACAATCGGTGGGAGCTTCTCGGAGTCGATGCTTACCTGCGGGATACGGACTGGACGTAACGGGTTCCACCGGTGCGCCGTAATTCCGGAGTCCACCGTAGCCATCGTGGGGAAAAGCGCTCTCGGCCGCGACCATGGCCGCTACTCTCCCTCGATCATCGGCGGCCGATGGTGTCAGGTACGATACCGCGGCTTGCGAGTGCGGGTGATGGTGAGCGCTCGCGTCCGCGGCATGGTGATGCCTCGGGGTCGAGTAAGGCGGGTAATTGCACCAGCTTTGCGAGAAACTCTGATGACACGAGGACACGGCCGGATCTGCCGCCCCGGCAGCTCCGGACGAAGAGCCGCCAGCCGAGGAAGTCGTGGTTGCGACACCACCGGCCGAATTGTAGGACTTGTAGTCGGACGCCGATCCCGCGGTGCCCGCGGAGCCCGACGTGGCCTGCGCGGGCGACCAGAACAGCGTGGCGCCTTTCCGGTTGTCCCTGGAGGAGCCGGACGTGGAGCTTGGATCCGCCAGGTTGTAGTAAGTGGGGGGATTGTTGCCCCCGTACCCTTGGTGATGATTCAGAGAGTCACTGGCCGTGGGCGAGGAGTAGTGCGCGTCCTGGGGATGGTGCGGGCTGTAGCTCCAACCACCTTGGGACCCGGCCGAAGAGGAGTGCGAGTGCCTAATGACACCTGAGGCCCCTGTGGCTGTCGCGCCACCGGACGCTTCCACGCAGGGCACTTCTCCGTACGTGGACCCACCGGTAGCGGCTGTACCACCTCCCGGTGTGGCCGTGAGCCTTTTCGCGGGTATGTGCAGAGGGCCCGCTGCACTGTTGCTTGCCACCGAGGAAGCGCTCGGCGACGTCGAGCTGGCGCTGGCCGTTGGGGCCGCTGAGGCTGCCGGTGCTCCCGGTGAAGTCGGTGTCGTGGCCTGCTGGTGGGAACCTGGGGTCGACGTTTGTTGTTGAATGGATACCAACGATGACGCAGCGGTTTGAGGTACAGGCGGTGGGCTGTCCTCGTATAAGATACCGTTCATGATGGGCCACCAGTTCACCCCGGTGGTATTCCCCGTTCCGGGAGCTGTCCCCATCGGCGTGACGGAGCCAGGGTGGCCCACACCGGAGCCGCACAGCGGCACGGTGGGCACATGGTTGTCGTACACCGTCGCCGTCGGGTAACCCACGTGTTCGGTGATGGTGCAGATGGTGACGATTTAGGCCCAGTATTATAACGTCGAATTCAATTATCGGGGTTAATTGCAACGGTATCGTCGTCGGACGATGACAATATTAGGATGGTCGATGGATGGAGCGAAGGCCAATTGATTTTGATGGATTGGGTTCAGCAGATGACGAGGCGAGAGACGATCGTCGTCATCGTGATTCGTTGTTGTGGTTTGCAGGGTCGCGGAGTAAATAAAGAAGGCGCGTGCGACCAAGAGGATAGGGGAAGAGAAGGGGAATGGGGAAGCCGAGAGACCCGAGAGGGGCGAGTGTTGTGCAGCGCAGTGGCAGACACAGGTAGAGGGATGAATATGACGAAGGGTGCACGGAGGAAATGGAATGCAGGGTGAGAGAACGAGACGGAACGAACACGGGGGGTGGTGGTGGTGGTGACGGTGGTGGCGGTGGCGGTGGCGGTGGCGGTGAGCAGACGATCGTGGATACGATAACGCGTGGAAAATCCAGTAAAAAAGCACCGGGGGTGGATGGATGATTTGCCCACGTGCCACAGCCGTCGATGAGTCCAAGGGTTCGAGTAGTAGTAGTAGTAGTAGTAGTAGTAGTAGCGGTAGTTGGTAGTGGCGGCAGGTAGTAGTAAAAGGTACGCAGTAGTAGCAGTAGTAGTAGTAGTGTAGTAGTAGTAGTAGTAGTGGTAGTATCGGTCGAGGTCCACAGATCCAACAGCAATAGCGGATGAAACAAACAAGCAAAGTACACGGCACTCTTTAATATTATCTTCCGATTTTAGGAGTATCCGTAATTATTTGGACTATCCAGTCTCGTCTCTTGGGACAAGCCGATGTCGCACGAGTCGACTCTGCACATGTAACTGGAACACTTGGCAATCGGTAAAAAAGAACTGCGAGGACCTTTCCCTTCGATAGGCTTCACTCTACTGCGACTAATGTCCCCCTGCATCTCTTTGACGTTGACCAAACTGTCACATGTGCCAACATAATCAACGCAACACAACACACCTCGCGCACTCGTCTTACGGCAAATGCACCCAATTGCGAAACCCAATTTCTTTTTTTATTTATTTCTTATTATTTTTTTTTCAACCACCAGTCAAAGTTTCTAATCCGTCACTTCTAAACTGCTTCAATTTTTTTTTTAATTTTCCTCCGCTTCGGTATTTACGAGGAAGTAGCTGAAAAGGGTTTGCAACAATGATCGTATCGAATGTGGCTCAACAACTCGGTGAGATAACAGCAGGTAGACACATTTGTACACTGTGCACACACATATGTATATGAATGAAAAGGATCCCCTTTCTTCTCGTTGGCCTTACAGAGCCAAACTGAGCGTCAACTGAGCTCTGCCCGCGGTTCAGAGCCGGTGAGCCGAAAGACGTATGGAGCGCTTTCTATCGGACAATATACCGTACTACTCGGTCTCCTACCCCCACGTTCCCCTCTTCCACCGTAACCTCCTTCTCTTTCCCCTCTGTGTAGACGTCGACCCCCCTTCACCCCACCTGCCCTTCCCTAAAACCACTCCCCGCCCGCTCTAACTCGACTTACCGAGTCGACACGACCAAGACTGGACTGTGTAGGAGCGCGTATGTATACTCGGCGATGGTGGTAGTACAGCCGGTCCGTGTATACGTAGTCGGAGTCCTAAGGGAGTAGTAGTGGATTAGAAGCTGTAGTGACGGTGGCGGTGGGATTCAAGAATGTGGTAGTATCGCTCGCAGCGAAGAATACACAGAGACACGCGCTATCGCACACTAGAGTGGAAATCAACGATGCACACGACTGCGGACCGATGTGGAACCTCTTCCACTCTTGAGACCAGACTTTGTACCGCTCCTCGCCGACGAAGGAGCCGAGCTGAACTGAACTGGGTGGCTTTGTACCAATAAATGAGCAGCAGGTGCTTCCCGAAGATGGGCGATAGCGTTATTAAGATGCCACTGAATGGGTTATGTAGCATTGGAGCTGAGGCCAACTTATTGGATGCGTTTCTCGTGGTTCCGCTGAGCGCTAATGTCTCTGGGGGTCTTGGGGCCCAACAATGGGATACAAATTTTGAAGAAAAAAATTCCTAGGGTTTTCCTAGGACCATCCCAGATGACAAATAATGCCATGTCGGAGTTCCCACAGCAAATCTTCAATTTTCTTCGAGCACCAGCAGCTGGAGGATAATTCGTCACGAGCAGACGAGCAACCATCGGCCATGTCGGGAAAAAAAATTGGAATCTGCCTACGTTCGTGGCTTCCACCGCCATAAAAATTTTGTGGCGAAGGTGAATTTTGGTACCCTCGCGGGGAAGAAAGGGGGGCCAACGATACAACGGTGCCTTTCTCCGGAACCACGCTGTCACTGTGACTAACCACGCACTGAGAAATCGAATAAACAAAATATCGACTCGATTGGACCCAGCCTTGCCGTGATCTTGCTGATATCTTGCCGGTGACGTCGACGGAACTGCGTTCGCTCCGGTTCATCCGTATATGTGTGCGTGTCTATGCGCCAGGTTGGCAGCTGATGCGGCATTAGCGTAAGAGTGAAAGAGAAGGACTGCTACTCCGCTTGTATACAAGAGAGCAATACGTCATGGGTGTATTGCAGTCTAAATCTCGGTACTTTTATGGGTAGTAAAGTAAAACGGTCTGACAACAACTCCCGTTGCAAGCCTCATACCAACCCTTCCGCCAAAAATGGAGTAAAAATTAAAGTTTTAAAAATGGGGTTGGACAAGTCATTTCTAGGGGTAATTTTTCCCGTAGAATCGATTCCAAATGTCAAATTTGATGAAATCCTAGCGGAAGGTGGAAAAGAGTAGGTTTTTTTGGGAAAAATCCTGTTTCCCGTGGGTTTTCGGGAATTTCAATTAAAGAAATGGATTCCTCGGAAAAAAATACATCGGATATGGGTCTCCCGAAATTTAAAAAAAAAGTTTCGAAAAGTCGAAAATTTTTGGCACACCTACCCCTTCCCCCAAAAATGGGGTAAAAATTAAAGTTTTAAAATCGGGGTTGGACAACTCATTTCTAGGGGTAATTTTTCCCGTAGAATCGATTCCAAAAGTCAAATTTGATGAAATCCCAGCGGAAAGTGGAAAAGAGTAGGTTTTTTTGGGAAAAATCCTGTTTCCCGTGGGTTTTCGGGAATTTTAATTAAAGACATGGATTCCTCGGAAAAAAATACATCGGATATGGGTCTCCCGAAATTTAAAAAAAAAGTTTCGAAAAGTCGAAAATTTTTGGCCCACCTACCCCTTCCCCCAAAAATGGGGTAAAAATTAAAGTTTCAAAAATGGGGTTGGACAAGTTATTTCTAGGGGTAATTTTTCCCGTAGAATCGATTCCAAATGTCAAATTTGTTGAAATCCCAGCGGAAGGTGGAAAAAAGTAGATTTTTTTGAGATTTGGGAATTTTAGGGGCCTCATACCTCCAAGATTCTCGAGTGTCCTCGATAATGACGTTGATTACGTTTTGTGGCAACAATTGCACCTGTATGATAATTCCACAATAAATTCAGATCATAACAGTCCCGAATTTTTCTTGAATTCTCGGGTTTTCGAATGCCAAGCGGCCATTTCTCGCTTTTCCTCCACCCGAGTTGTAGGTGGCGCTTCGACATAACCTCCAAAGAATGTATACTCTTATATCATGGACCCCACATTTTTTAAATAGACTTTTTATTTATTACCATCGAGGGTAATTGGGTTTTCTCAAATTTTTTACTCTCCAAAATTGTGAAATTTTGGTTTTTTGAAAATTGCCAAGTGTTCCTTTTTAACCATATATTTTTAAATTTTATATACACCGAGTGAATATTATAGAATGGACCGTTAAAATTCGTTTATGAAGTGTAGAGGGCGCTGTCTCTGTCGAAAAGGCGCGAAATTTAAAGGAATACAACAATTTTATGGATTCTTAGGGTTCTCATCCATTTTACAAAGTTCATCCTGTGTTTATATTATCATTTTATTAGAATATAATAATTTACCTTGTATCGGAATACCAGACAGGGGTGCGGACTGGAAAAACCTGGAGACAATTTTGGAAAAAAACACAACCAACGTTAAAACCAATTTTGATGTGAAATAAAAAAAAATTAAATTCTATAATAATATTTATAAAAGAAAAAAATATTGATATAACAAAAGTATAGCCAACCTGCCGCACAGATCGTACGGGTGAAATCTTTTCTCCACGCCGAACACTTTGAGGCCTTTTATGAACTAGTTGAAGGAGAAAAATGACAGCCTAGAAACAGACCAACAAAAATTTTGTTAAATAATTTCTTTTATCGATACAACCTCGAGACAAAATTAACACACTTTTTTTTAGGATTTTCCTCCAAAAAATCGAAGTCCATTATTACATAGGTATAGTCCAGACTTTTGCCGTACTTGTGGATCGAATGTGGGGTATTTGAGGAAAGTAATTTTTACCATGCCACCACAAGGACTTCCGAACACCGTACCTTCCCATATCACGCCAAAAAGCGGAAACGCGTGGAATCGCGTGATATATAACCATCGAAGAGCGTGTTCCCCATGCCCGTGAGGACTTTTATATGGGTTTTTAGTGGTTTATGTCGCGGCAGGTATAAAGTTCCATGGCTTGTACCATCGTTGGAACCGTTAATAGGCGCCACCCCGTAACGATATCGGGCCACTCTTCGCTCTTCAAATCACACAATCCACTTTTGTTCGATCAAAATTTATGTCATCGCATTTAACACATATACACGCATGGATGGGTGCACTCCAATGTGTGTGTGTGTGCGTGTATTTACCTTAATGGATATTATTTAATGAGGTACCGTTTCTGTACCATGAAAAAATGTTACTTACAGACAATAATTAATTTTGAGGTTATGCGGGAAATCATGGGATTCGAACCCAGGCCTTCGATTTTTCCTCTAGTGTCTAGTAATTTTGATTAATTTGCGTAAATTGCGGAAATTCAAAACAGGAGAGTTTTTGGAAGGAAACTAAAAATCGAAAAAATGTATTTTGCTTTTATTTCCGGAAAATTCTATCAAATGCGTATGAATTTGAAATTCGCAGAAATATGTACAGGCATGCGTATATATATTTGAATGCATACGGAAGAAGGTAGAGGCAAGATGTTGAAAGTGGAAGTGTTCTCCAGAGTGTGGAGTCTGAGAGGAAATCTCTAGGGGTAACTTTATGATAGATCCAGTGGGTGGAGCTAGAGAGATGCGAAAACGAGGTATGGCAGAGAAAGAGGTGTTATGTGGAAACGACACAGTTCACGAGCTGTACACACGAGTGTAAATATTTTCCTCTCGCCGTTCCAGAAATTGCAAGAAATATATTGGCTCTTTCTTTTTCTTTTCAGACCTTTTCCCGAACTTTGGAATCCAGGACCGAGAAATTTCGAATTTGCTATGGAACCACCATGGATTTCTATATTTTTAGACCCGGTATCCCCATTTTCTATAAATAAATTGATAGAAAAGAAACAAAAAATGTTGTTTTCTACCAATTTCCCTCGTTCGCAAGAAAAATGGGGGCAAAAGGGGACGAATAAAACCCACAGATATAAATCTTATATTGTTGGAAGAGTGATTTGGGGCAAAATGTGGGCAGGACGTGACCATCGAAGGAAGTAAGGAAGGAAAAGCTCAGCTTTAGGGGCAGGGTGTCCCAGCCTTGTTTGGTTGGTTAGTCGCTTGTACCAGACTGGCCTTGGTTTACTTTACCAGATTTGCCTTGTGTGTACACATCATATACCCAGAGAAAAGGACAAAACGTACATTTGGATAATGAATAAGAGGGGGACAGATATAGGCACCGAAGTACTAGGGGAAGTGTACATATATAGAAACCTTTTGGCGTGTAATCCAGCCATGGTAGGATGAAAAATGGAAGAGATTGGTTGACGTGCAGGACTGGACATGAGAAAGCTCTTGGCTACATCCCCTTCTCGAGGGGTGACATTAGAGTTGATGATACAGGACGCGGAGATTTCGAATAATGAGAGGCAGAAATAGAAAACAAGGATGACCAAAAAAAAAAACAAGTTTTAATTCCGGTGGTGATCTTTGCTTCTGTGGAAGAAATGCGAAACAGCGCCTCCAGTGAAGGCGTCGGTGAACAACGATATTTATCAACCGATTTTGCTCATACTCGCAGAAATTATTTCTTGGGTGGAAAGAAATTTTGTATATAAAGAACAAAGAAAAATAATTCTCCTTTGTCATTCACACTCGGGTTCCTAGTATATTTATTTTTATTATTATTTCTATTATAATTCGGGGGTCGCCGAAATCACAAGAAGGGTTGTTTTTTCTTTCTTTGTCGGTTACAATGTAACGAAGATGGCTTCCAGTAAAATTTGAATCCATTGTTGGGGTTCATTCGAATTCCCGAGCTATCGATGCATCTTTTTAAAGGAGTAATAAATTTGGACTTTCTTTTAGGGTAGAAAAAAATTTACTTCTCCTCCGCTTAATTTGGGAAATTCGTAATTCCAAGCCCAAATTTTATTCGCAAGCGTCGATTTTTCTTTAAATAACACGAATAAGAAGAAACAAAATTTGTGTATCTCAATTTCATGCAAAACATCAGGATTTTCCGTGACCCTTTTTTGCTGAAATGCAAACGTTCGAGGAATTAGCATAATTTCTTGAAAATTCAAATGCCCGGTGCGGCAATAAAATTTACCACCCGAATATTTCAGCGAGTCCCGGCAAGTTTAGATGAGCAAAAACGAGGATAGTTCGCTCTCATCTCGTTCTTTAAGGGTACGGCAGATTTCGTAGAAACACATTTACTTACACGGGTGCAGTATGAACGTTTTAATTACCAAATTCCTGCGGGAATGTCAGAGGAGCAATTAAATTTAATACTCTAAAAAGAAATGAGAAAACTTTTTGAGATTTCATTAGACTTAATTAAGAAAATTCTCTATCTTCCCTGATACAAGGCAAAAAAAACAAGGGGGTGCAAAAAAGAGTCGAAGATTAAAACGAAGGAACGGAAGGGTGACGGGAATGGAAGAAAGAAACTTTTCCTCGTTATTACACGAGGTCTCAAGTAGGTGTAATACCTCGAAGGCGAAATTTCACCTGGAAATGTCACTCCACGCGTGCCCAAAACATTCGACGCCTTTTGGCAGCATAGTTTCAACATAAACGCCCTCTCTATCGCGTTTCCACTCGTAGGACAAACCTACCCTTAAAGTATGGCCCCAGCGCCAATGGGAGCTTACACTCAAGGTACTCGAGGGTCGTTGCTGTACCAGACGTACCGGCAGAAAGGCATATACGAGTATAAACTGTGTTTTAAGAAGAGAAGAGAGGTTTCTCTGAAAATCTGTGACTCTGAGAGAAGAATTTGTTTGGAAACTTGAGATTTTATGGGGTGTAAAAAAGACACTCGAAACTCCGGGACGAGATAAGAATAGTTTTTGTAATTTTTGCTCCAAAATTAGTTTTCGGACCGTCCAAAAATTTTTTAGAATTTTTTTTATAATTTTAGGATAATAAAAAATCGCAATTTTTAGATTTGCAGCTTTTTTCAATTTTTTCCCCCAAAAATGCGATTTTTATAATTTGAGTCTGGCGATGGAGAAAAAAAATTTGGTAAATTGGGCATGAAAAAATGACGAGTCGGACGTAAAGTGCACGACTTTGTTGTTTAGGTGGTAACGTTTATTAATTACAGCGAGTTTTCATGTGAATCGGAAGCCCGATGACGCTTCGTAACACATAACCTAACAGTGGACCATAAAATATGCCAGTTGATTTTATCGGCAATAAATTTACGCCGGCGCTCCGTTTGTATCGACACTCAAACAATAGGGGCGTGGTGTCGATCGTACATGTTTAACGCCAGACAGACAAACTATCGGATCGCATACTTTTCATTACGATATCATTTACATTTATTTTGTTACGCGTTTCGCAACAATCGTCGCAACCGTAATGATCCCATCGAATTTCATTACATTCGCGCACTCTCGACTTCGGGTAATTCAATGTCACGTGACTTTATTATCATCCGATAGATGCAAAAGTATGAGTGAAGTATCCCAGAAACCGGGATAGAAATCGGCAGGATTTTTCAACCGATTCCAAATTCAAAATTGATACGAAAATTTGACAGAGTTTGCGATTCCGAACATTTTTTATCCTTTACACTTTTTTTTTAAACTCAACCGTTCGGAAGATACGGCGGGTTTAAGGTAAAATCCAACACTAGCGCCTCTGCCGGAGGGGCCCGTGAAACGAAGCAAGAGAACGTTTGACGTAAGATATCTCGGAATCTATGAGAGATAGAAAAAAAGTTCTTTAACAAAAACTGTTCGATTATTCTCGATCTGTCCCTTGCCAATCTTAAAAATTCTCTATCGATAATAATAACAATTAATACCTTCTCTAGTTTTTTTTCTAATCAAAGAAAGAAGGTTTCTCAAGAATTCCCAAGTCAAAAATTATCCTGGAATTGAAAATTTCCAGCAGGAGATGAGTTGAAGCCGGGGAGGTCCATAATGGAGTTGTTGCAGACAAGAGTAAAAGCAACACGGGGAAGAAAAAGAGGGATGAAAATGAAGAAAGAGGGAGACTTTGCCTGATGAGAACCGTTCCCATGGCGACCAAACAACCCCCTTAGAAACATACGAAACCCTATGGCTCACTCTTCTCGGTATATCCTTGACTCGATACCCAACTTGGCCCCGTGTATCCACGCACGTATGTGTTTCCACGATGGTGTGTGCGTATGTGTGTGGAAAACCCGAGTCGACGAAAATTCCACCACTTTCTTCCATAACCAAAGCAAGCTTTTAACCAACCCACCAATCATCCGAGCAAGCAAGCAACCCTCCGCAATTCCTTCGGCACCATCCTTTTTTCTCGATCCTATTTCATTCTCTCCCTTTTTTTCCGCAGCCTTCCCTTGTCTTGACACAAATGGCATAGTCTCCGAGTTCACGTATACCTACCTTTTCTGGCTCAGCTGTACAAGCTTGTTTATTTTAAGGGTGCGAAATTGCGGCAAAAAGTTTATACGTAATCTTGAAAATTTTATGAACAAATGAAAAAAAAATAGGGGATGGAGGAGGAGGACCATCGACGTCACCGTACGCGAGATTTGGATATTTCTAAACTGAGAAAATTTAGGCCTTTGATTGCAATTTAAATGAGTCGACCTCATTTCGTACGAATTTGTGAAATACGTTTTTCCCCCAAAATTTCGTACAAATAATTTTTTTTTAGACGGTACCTGACGGCACGTCTACCAATTCTAAGGAGAGAGCGAGTTTCACTTTTTTTTTGACACTTCTTGTCCTTTGCTTCAAAGGGACTTCGTAAATGGACGTAGGTATATGCACGTTATACGAGGCCATGCTTATTCCCATTTTAGGACTTTTTTTTTCTGTAAGTGAAAGTTTTCGCTCGCCTCGATACAGTGTCGAAGTTTATGGACAGAATTAACTTGCAAGCTGACAGTATCTAGGAGTGTCATTCGACATCCGACGGTTCAATCGTTCGGTTCATTTTTAACTGCGTGCGTGTTAATTTGTTTCTTCCGAAAGAACGTGCACTCATATAACAGTTTCTGGGAAAAAGATAAAAAATAAAGACTAATAACGAGGAGTTGAGAAAACACAGATTCGAATGATCCATTTCATCAGTTAAGACGATTTATGAGAGTAAAGTAAGTTTTCACATATTTTCTAGAAAAGAAAGATAATACCAATTTCTTTTTAACATTTAAAAAAGACAATTCGGTGCCAGGAATAAATAATTATTTTTTTTTTCAATTTGCGATACAAACTGTTACAAATTATTTTTGCGATTGACCATTGTAT
This sequence comes from Gasteruption jaculator, assembly GCA_949825005.1. Lineage (NCBI taxonomy): Eukaryota > Metazoa > Arthropoda > Insecta > Hymenoptera > Gasteruptiidae > Gasteruption > Gasteruption jaculator. Next base: position 196,268 of record OX463764.1, on the reverse strand, counting down.
TCTTTAGGTCAAACCAAGACGAAAAGTCCTTTACCATTTTTTTTCTCCGACGATTCTTTTATATAAATTTTTAGAACCTAGCTAATCACCAGCTGCGCGTTCGTTCGTGCTCCGGCGGTTCGGCTGTGTCCGTGACCGCGTCGGTCCCGCCGCTGGGTCCGCGGCCGGGCGCGCGACTGCTGATTGGGCGGATTTGCAGGAATCGATATAAAATCAACGGAGCGTCGGAGAAAAAAATGGAAAAAGACTTTTCGTCTTGGATTGACCCGAAGAACACTCTAAAAATATGGTGGCTCCAAAATTTCAGTAATTTCAAAATTTTTGTTTCATAGAAATTATCGCTCCCACGCTTTTCGCCTGCATATCACTGTACCAAAACGGTAGCTCCCATCCTAAAAGCTGCTACTTGATATTTTACGACTGGACGTCGTCTGAATGATCATCCGATCATAAGGTTTGCAAGGCACATACGTGTACCTATCCCACAGTGATTTCAAATAAGACTCACGTGTAGGACCACCCGCGTTTTCTTCGCCCAACATGTGTGTATTCGCTGGGTTGCTTCTTTTCTTCCCTTAACCCCTTTCGCGCGTATGTGTATCCGCCATCCGTTGCATAAACGTATGGAAAAAATTTATGCCAGTCCCTACGGGATTTTCGAAGTCTCGCTAATTTCCTTTTTCTTCAGCCATTCGGCATCGGATGTATGGATGCGAACACACATACACAGTCAATAGCATCTTCTCTAATTGGTCGTAAAAGCTGAACTTGTTGATGGCACTTTAAATGTATTATCTTCGGCAACTTTGTATGTACCCTCTCTTCGAGACGCTCGTTCCTTTATCTTGATATTCAAATTCGCCTCTTGCAGTTACACATGTACAATATCGTACCCACATATTTTTTTAGACAGATTTTTCCTGTTGAAATTCGTCACTGGTCCAATCGGGTTCCAATTTTTGAGGGTAAGCTAAATCCTGATCTGGAAAAATTTGGCGCCAGGACACGGGTCCTTTGCATGCAGAAGAAATATCGCCGCGCGTCTGAGCAGCTCGACTAGAAAGAAGCAACAGTGAATCGACGGACCGCGTGTACATAAAATGATCGTAAAGACTTAATTTTACGAGAGGCATAATATATTTGCCACCACCAGCATGAGAAGGCGCTAACTCTTGTAAATCCATGCCTCGCTCCCAGGAGACGGTCGTTCGTCAATTTTGTCAATCGGATTGCGTTTTCCACAATGACCTTAAAATGTCCTTTGACCATTATTGGCCGTACCTATGGCCAATTATAAATCCACAATTTTTCAATACCATTGGACGAGACTCGCCATTTCCCGCTCCAGCTAATTTTGGCGTTTCCAAATTCACAGGGCTGCCGATACCAGCGCGGACAAAAATAGCATCTCGGGAGAAAAATCAACGGTAGCATGGAAAGGACTATCCAGGAAACTCAAGAAACAGACGAAGAAGGCAAGGGTATGGTCTTTACGACCAGCAACGTTGTAACTGGCCGAAGTCGATGGCTCGAATAGCTTCTAAAGTCTACATTAAACGCAAGCCTAAGGAGAAGTCGAGTTAATGGCATACTTTTACAGGGTCAAGGCGTACGCGTACATTCATTGCGAGGTAAACCTTCTCGTTTCGTCATTTTGCCAGAGACTCGAACCTTATGCCCAATTGACTGCCCATCGGACTCCCGGTATAGGGCCGCTCCTTGTTTTTGACGCACCGAGCACCAAAGCCCCGCCCTGTCTGGTAAGAAGTACCTTTTAGGTCCCTTCATTCCTCTCCTCGAGTGCTTTTATGGCACCAATTTCCTTCACTCGGGCGTAAAAAGGGCCAGGCTTGTCCTACCCTTGCTCTCTCTCTCGGGTCTCCCGAGCAACTACAAATTACGCTACGTAATTCTCTGGTAAATTTAACCCCAGGATGGAGCAAAGTTGCCGTTTTTCCTTGGTGGCTCCATCTAATCCGCGTGACAAGAAAAAGTCATTGTACATAACCTCAAAGTTACGCTAAAAGCCGTTGAGACGAAGAAAGTAGGATTGGAGGGGCAAGATGAAGCCATTTGGGGAACAACGATGGCGCTGGCCTCCGCTCCATCTTGTATCCCCGCCACTGCGCTCGCGGAGCGGGCACCCGGCGCCGAATTTGCCCCTCAAATGGTGTCCCGGAACTGGACATAAATCGTCTTTCGATGGCTCAATAACTTTTAGTGCACCATATATTATAAATAATTGTCACGCTAATTCTTGGCAAAGTAACCGATTGATTGATTAATTAAATAATTAATTAGTAATACGAAACTAGTCGTAAACGCAATGTGTATATTTATGCGCATACAAAGAAAGGCAAAAAAAGAGTTGGTAAATGGTAATTAAACACTAATTAATTATACAATCCCAATCAGATACGGAATGTAAAGGAGAGAGACAGAGAGAGAATGTTGGTCACATGACGTTACCATCCGATGGTAAATCTATCAGGACAGAAGTAAACAATCGTGTAATACATATATTTATGTATGGATATATACATATATATGCAGCGGCAGCCCATTCATTCTAAATAAGATTGTCTAAACGAGGTATGTAACGGCAAGCAAACCATTTATATAGTCTGTTGCTGGTGAGCGATTACTTTAACGACGCATATTAATTGGTACAATAAAGAGAGCCGTTACGAGGGTTTAATTATAATATTGAATTATGACTGACATTTATTCTTGTCACGCGATATTAATCGACTGTACACGCTTAACCCTCCTTTCCAATTCCTGTATAGCGACTCCGCAGCACACGCCCGGTCTCTCGGCATCCCCGGATACTGGTGTTATCGAGAGGCTTTGTGACAATTTTTTAATGGCCCGTTGAAAACGTATGACGATCGCAAAAGGCAGAAGGCAGAAGACTCAACACGATCGGCCATTTTCAAGCACGACTCGGATACAAAATGGCGCAAGCTCTGCGCCTCGCGATGGCGGACCCAGCAAATATCGCTTCACTCGCTCCATCTATCGACCAAAGACCCAATCGGATCATTACCAAAATCGACAAATGCAAACCAGGTAAGCGGATTGGCCAAATGATTAATCGTAAAGCAGGGTCCATCATTAGGAGCCATTTTATGCCGTCTTAATCGGACCTTAAGGGATTAATCAAAGCCACGGCGTTAAGGGAAAGAAGAAAAAGACCGAGCAGAGGGGAAAGGGCAGTTAAAAAAGAGGGGCAACGGCATACGCGTGCCCTCAGGATGGATGACGAGGACAATGCCTGGAGGAAAAACTAGACTAGGCGTTTTTATGGGCCATCAAATTACGCCGACCACCCCATAAAATGTTTAAGCGGGGCTTCCGTGCAAGACACTCCAAGTAGCTAATGTCGCATCCCTTTGGCAAAAGTAGCGCCCGATGCGTCTCCATTCTTTTCAGTCTAAACTTTGTATGTAACTTGTCGTGCCTGAACGGATCGCGGGAGGCGTTGATGCACCATCGGATGCAATTTGACGGCGAACCGAGCCACGAGGAATTCCAGGTGACGCGATGAAGTTTGCTTTTTGCATCTCAGCCGACGTGGATGCCTCAAAGGCGCAAGTACGTTGACACATCGTACACGCGCCATAAACATAGGAGCGAAGTACAGTCGTTGTTAAAGTGTCCCGTACAATCAGTCCGGTGAATTACGATTTTGAGTCATAACAAACACTTCCGTGATGGTCGTTACTCGTTACCCATACGGTGTAGTACGAATATTAATCCTTCATGCATATTTCTCGCCAGTATTCGAGTTCAATTTCTATATATGACATTTAATAGACTCCTCTTGGCTCCAGCCTTTTACAGTACCAACGGCACTTCCGCGGGACCCCGACGAACGTCGTTCCGCCTCGTTGTTGAATCGTTTCTCGCATTAAGCGTACCCATAGCGCCACCTATCGGAATGGGAGGCGATTAAAAACCTTAGTCGAAACCTCAATAACATACGCTGCGAATATGGCCTCGATAGGTTCAGTGGTTTCTCAGTGACGGTGCCGTTTACTCACGGAAAATGCGATTTTTGTTATATAAAGCCTACTCTGGCCCGTCAGCGCCATCTGTATTAGAACAGCTCACACTTTTGACCTAGAAATTCTCCCAAAAATCGTCCAGCTTTTTTTCTCCGCGTCATGTGGATTTCTATGAATAACATTATCGTGGATTTCTGTTTGCAGCGTTTATACAGATGACTATCTATCATCCGAATGGTTGAACTACGCTACTACGGACGTTCAACACCTGTCCGTGTGGGACGACCCAGGATTTGTATATTTTACCTACACATTCGACTGGGCATGAATGAACGCGAGTTGGACGAGGACCCAATGGGACGACAACCGTGATTGAAGCGCAAGGAAGCTCGGAGCCAGGAAACGGGAAACGTGGTGGAAATTGAAAATGTGATGGACGACGGGGTATGGGAATAGATGTCGCTGCCGGATATAGACTGGAGGTGCGGAGCGAGAGAGATGGAGGCACTAAGCGACTGCGATGCAGGATCTTTGCGGAAATTACTAGAGAACCTGCGTTCGCGTTCCCTGCTCCCTCGGATTAACGTTTTCCTAGATTACTATACCGCCGTTACTGCCGCGTTTATATGCCCTTCTGGCGCTCCTGCAGTCGTTGCAGTTACAAATGCGGAACCCTGGATGGCAAATTACGTAACAGCAGATCCCAGTGTACGCGCGGGGTTTCGCAAACCGTCGTATGATGATTATCGGCAGACTCGGGGTCTCGCTCTCGTCGAATGTTTAATTAAGTTTTCTCAGACGAGAGGACCCCTTTGTTGATCGACCAACGATCGCGTTCCCGGTCCCGATGACTTCATCCGAGGATCTAAAACACATTTGGGATACGACGACGGTTCGATTTTCCGAGAACCCTGGGAGATGATGTGTCGAAACTTAATAGCGCAGCATCAAAGATAGAGAGAGGTTCTCAGGAAATGGGTGATGAGGGGTGTGGCGTAGCTATAGCATAACCCATAGGGTGGAGTAGCGAAGCAGCAGCCTCTAAATATGCTAATACCCACGTCGTGGGGTAATGAGTTCCTCGCGGCATGGCACACCGGACTGCTATGCATATATATTTAGCTATAAACACAACTTAGCGTCTCTCCCCGCTTCTCTCCTCTCCGTGTGCCCTAATGTCTACGGGTTTATACATACCAATTCGCCATATCTTCCTCTAACGATCCGCCCTTATGCTTCCGAGCACCTAAACCCCCAGGCTGCGGGGGTTAGGGTCCCCGTTTGCGACCAATAACGCTTCTGGAATCTTGGTGGTGCCCTCTACCACGGCACAAGACGCTTTTGGGTTATGCGAAGCGTGATGACGTCAGTACCACGTGACATCCCACCAGGGCGCTAGAGTCCATAACCCAATGGCTGCCGCTTAACGGATGATTTTGGAGGTTAGGTTCTCCAGAAATTGCGTTTAGTGGAATTTTTCGCAGGATTTACCAAGATAATTCTTAGTCCGAACGAAAGAGGGCCCTCACGAAATTATACTAAGCCATCCTAAGTACCGTCAACCCTAAATCACTAACACTTATCTTAATGTCTGGCAGGAGACTTCGCCGGAGCCTGCAGCATTTACTTTCATTAGATAAAGTGAGAAGGAGCCTAAGGGGGAGGGGGCTGAGGACGTTTATTCCAATTCTTGCCTCAACTACAAAGTATCGTATAAGCAAAAGTGCAACCTAGTGCATGAAATGTATATACATACACATTACGTATGCGTATAAGGTACGTTTACGAACGTCCTTAGAAATGCCGGAGTTAATATAGTATATATGAGTATGGGCAGGTTTTCCGGAGGAACAACGGCGGTATCCTCGGTCCCGGGGTGCCGCAGATCCGCCCCTTTGCTTCTCGGTCCTCGATATGCAAAAGACGAGCAAGTTTGCTTCCTCCATGGGAGGAGTTGAAATTCTACCAAAGAGAGGAAGCTGCGAGGAGGTGGGAGAGGACTGAGTAATTAAGGAAGCTCATCCTGAGAGACAATTTAACTTAATGAGAGGCAGCCATCTCCGACCATCCCCCTCTCGTTGTGTATGGATGTGTGCGTACGTATATACATATACATTTCCCATCCAACGCTCCTGAACGTTACTATCTCGCTGCTCTCTAATCTCTCGCTGGTTCTCTTGATATGAAGTAGTAGTAAAAGACGGATACCGCGTAAGAACAGCATATACGGCATACTTCCTCCTCGGTTTCCTCGAGGAATTTCATTTTTCTGGCTTGGCTCGGCGTGCTTTTGAAATTCGCGCCGCGGCACTCGAGGCAGCGCTCCCCGGCGAGTCCTGAGCGAACTTGTCTCGAAGTTGAGGCGCTAGAAGTTCTTTTTTTCTTACAATTGAATTTTTTTATTACATTTTGCGGTACCTCGTGGGGAGTTAATAGAGTTACATTTAATTAAACGAGTCTGACAGAAATATTTTTAAAATCCGGTATATATTTGCTATATTTAGATATATATATTTTATTAACCTAATGCATATGTATATTTTCGCATGTTTGCTTAAGTTTTCCTGATACTCGCGATACGAAGCTTTTGAGGTTCGTTTAATGACTCTTGTAGGAAATAAAAATCCCGGAGTTCATTTCATGTGAGAAACAAGGGACTCACTGTTCTACTTTTCCCGTCGATTCTATGGAACCCCCTCTTTGTGTGTCTCTGCATAAATAAATAACCCACGCGTACATTTATAAGGATACAAAAAATTGTTATAAATTGAAATTGTTGAATATCAAAATGGCCATTGCCCGAAAAGTGACTATCAAGGAAATCCATAAACGTAAGTATGGTCGTTACGGGTTCCAGGAAATGCAACAAGTGTGAAACGAATGCCATTAAGCTGTTTCATACAACATTTCAGTCCATACACCCCCATAAGTTACAGAAAAAAATTCCTATAAATATTGGGCGAATATTGGACAGCCATTGTCGAACCAGAATTGGCAATATTTTGGTGCCATATTTTCCAAATGTTGCGGTACCGAAAAAGACCAAGCCACAACATGGAGAGGAAGAAAACTGAAAATTATAATGAACCTAATAAACATGAAAATAAAAATTGCTCCCGTCCCAGACTTGATCCAGACTTGACCCAGCTTCCCCGCGACTTCGAGAAAATATCTGACAAAATAAATGCTTACAAAAAAAAGGGTGGAACGTAAAACAAGAGGGAAAAGGTTTCTTCTCTGCCCGAGGAAGAAAGAGTAGGATTTGAACACTCTAAAGCGGATCTCAGTTGCAGGGGGTGGAGTTTTTCTCGGTTCCACTAAAGCCTACATGTAGGGTGTTCGGTTTTAGGGACTCAAGATGGAGGGATGGGTGTTAAATAATAGCCGAGGCGAGCCTGGAGGTATATACATTGAACGCTAAAGTTTTGCATTTTATTCCATTCCCTTTTCCCCCCACCTCCCTCACTTTACGGAAAAGGTGGTGGTTGGTCGTAAGAAAGTTGGATTTTCTCGTGCCTTTAGGGAATGAAAGAAATCGGGACGTTATTGTTACCAAAAGGGGAGTGAAAAGAAAAAGGCAGAGGCGTAGGGGAGATTCGGAGATAGATGAAATTGTCTCCTACCGTTTTCTTTTTATTTTAAGAAAAGTAAATGGAAAAGTGGATGGAATCGAGGGGTGCCAAGAGCAACGTGGTTTCCATTTTCTCGTGATATTATTTCAGGCTGCTGTCTTGCGTAATGGAAATCCCGGAGGCTTAGCGATATTTTTCCAAGATTCTCAGATTTTCCATGAAAAGCTCAAGGAATCACGATTTTTCTTAATTTTTCCCATAATTTATCTCATTGTAATTCATATTTTCAAACTTTGTACGAAAAAGAGGTGAAATAAAAATTTTCTGCAATTTTTTCCGACTATTTCACCTGCAATTTTTATTTAAAAATCCAAGTTTGTATAATAAATATGATAAATTTTGTCTTACGTGACAGATCTAGGGACAAAAATATCTAGTTACAAATTAATCCCTCCTAGAATGTTTCTAGCAGCATTTGAACCGAAGAACCTCTATCCAAACGTTATTCGATTCTAAACTACCGCCATCTAGGCGTCAACGTCTGAAATAGGACGTCCACGGAACGTGCTGTAGGTAACAGCGGAACCTTAGGTAGGTAACTAGCGCTATCCTAGGAGGGTTTAGTGAAAATAATACTGAAATAGTTTTAAATGTAGTTTCGAGTATTTTTTTATTAGTTGATTCTATTTAAGACGCTATTAGGATTAATAACAAAAAAATTAATGAAAATAAATTAAAGAAGCGTCACGAATCATTAATAAATACGATAGGGAATTTTTGATTAATTATGAATTAATATTATTTCTGGTGTTTTTCAAAATGTCGATTCCAAATTTTGGAGGTTATGTCATTCCCAAAGATTTATATCGAATTGGCGACAATAATTTTTATTTTCTGGGAATACTAATTAAAAAAAAAATAAATGAATTACCTTAAAAAATAGCAAAATTAATTCCCTTACTAACGAAATAATCCCGAACCTTCCAAAAATGACTAAATAAATAAACGTATTCTCCCAATTTTCGAAAATTCAACATCAATCGGCCTCTCCACGAGAAATACCTCCTTAGAAATTTATGTCGACCCTTCACCGCTTCGTGTTTCGTCAATTCTTCCGAATTCAGGGTCAACATAAATTCCTACTTAAGTAATAGGCAGATTCCAAGATGGCTGACTCGGAAACCTCACCGAGGGAGTGTATAAAGAAAAGAAAAGAAAAAAAAAGATTGTGTAGAAAAAGGAAGTTTCCACCCTCACGCGTGACCCTCACTAACTCACTAACCTCGTGTGGATGATGCAAGAGCGAGGAACTGCTACATACACAAACAAAGGAGATGAAAAGTTATTTTCCTCGGAAAGGAAAAGAAGAGAGGCCTCATAAATTTCAATGCGGGTGGCATAAACAAAGGATGGGTTGTTCCGTCTACGAAGAAAGGGGGAGAATATATCAAAGAAGCGGAGTTGCAACGTTGAGATTGTATTAGTTAAACATTCATACCGTTCCAAGGGGACTTCGTGGAGTAATTCCTTCAGGGACCGGTGGAGGGAGCTGCCTCGGTAAGTATAAAAGCGCGCGAAGATTCGAACGTTGCTACTTTGGGTACTTTCAAATACAATTCCAATACAATCCTCGAAGATGGGTGACGTCACGGAATTGTCCCGTGACCGGAGGAACCTCGGTTAAGTCGTCCCGCGCCACCTTCCGGTAAGTCGTCGAGCGAACAATGTATTTTTAATTATTGCAACGTAAACGCAATAATAGCAGCGCTAAGGATGATAATGATAATTGTAAAAGGAAGGAATGTAGACCAAGTCTGGTTGATGTAAACCTTGTCGTTGCTCGTAAAAGTCGAGTTTACATATCGCCGTTCGCGATCGGCACGCAATCTTAAACATAGGAAGTTGATATAGGGAGTAGTCTATTCTGGCCGGACAAATAATCTCGAATTGCTAACGCACCGGAATGACGATGCACTTTTTCATGGGCCCCGACGCGCTCCAGTACCTGACTTGTGGGCCCAAATTTTCACGATGGTGGCCGTTCATCTCAAAAATGTAGTTGGCCCCCGTCTCAACGAAGCCATGGACGTTACAGGGGACTACCGAGCAAAGGACGTTCGATCCAGGGTTAACGCGTATTCCCTCTGGGTGTTAAATCTTGACTCAACATTGACTGGAAGAGACGGGCAATGGTATTTTAAGTAACAACTCGTGTCGGACGAGTGATGTTAATTAGTTATTAGTTACTCTTCGTACTAGCGTGTTGAATAATTACGCGATAATGTTATCAACGGCTCGTCGCTAATTAAACAATTTATAGTAAAAGATTAGTCCGTTAAGTAACAGATGTATTTAGTGAGTTGCATATGCAGTCACGTATCACTAATTTTCAGGTCGTTAATTACATGCAAAGTGTATGGGTATGTGTGTTCACTTTGTGGCTTCTGTTTGTATAATTATTGCCTTTCATTGTTTATCTCCCCTTTTTTTTCTCTTCAGTGATTACCATACTCGCGGTGTTCTTTTGTTATCTCCTTCCCCAGCATTTTTTCCTATTTTTTTTTTCCAGGACTTTTAATTACCCTGGCATTTTTTCCGCCGTGGAAAAAATTATATGTACAAGGTTTTGAGGTATAAATAAATATATTCTAATATATACAGTTGTAGAAAAATATTTTTGTATATAATTTATAAATATACGTGATAAAAAATATATGTATGTTACAGATTACATTATTATTCTAAATTTTAATTGACAAAAATAATTTATGGTAGACATACAAATTGAAAAATATTACAAAATATATTTTTTTTTTATGTACAATAATTTTTTCCCCATAAACTTCCTCCATTTCCACAATTTTGTGACCTCGATCCCCTTTTACTGGCACCTCATTTCGATACATTGCATTATTCTCCCACGTATTTACCCAAACCCTTCTGTATCCTTGGAAAAATCGTTAAGATTGTATGGCCACTCGTTCGGTTGGTTTTTCGTTACTGGGGCAAAAAATGGGGCACATTTTCCACGGGAAAACAAGGGCTTTCCTCCAGTCTTTGAATCAGGATACAGGGTTATTGCTATTCAGATGCTAGTCCAGCACTTAAAAACCGTCCTTGAATTTAATATTACCTTCTACCTTGAAAATTCTGAGGCGAGAAAAAGGGCGTTCTTTGTCAAAGGTAAATCTGGAGCAAAAAAAATGTCGTGTTTAAGGAAATCGTGGAGACTAGGTCTGGCGATTTTCCATGGTCTGATTTTTTTGGGGGGACGGAGAGTCTGGTTTTAAAATTTGTTACATTTTCCAGGAATTCGTTGCAGAGAAAATAGGAAATTCTTATACCCAGTGTGATATTTTTATAGATTTTGCGATCATCCTTAGGTTTTTGTGAAAAGGAAAGAATTTATGATAAAAAAAAATATATATTTTGTCCTGACCAGGGTTTGAACCCGGATCCTTGACTTCGTGAGTCGTTAATAAAAACAACATCTATAAAAAAATTCGACAAATTGTAGCCGAAAAAACACACGTTTTGGAATTTTTTTTCTTTACAGAAGCAGGGTTGCATCGAATCGAGGCACACTGTGGCTCGCACATGGAGCCTCGGTTGCCTACGCATACCGTAGATGCACTGCAAAAGTGCATGGAAGCCATTTTGAATTCCTGCAAGAGGGCACCAGCAAGAATACGACTCGGGGAGAGGAAGAAGAAGAAGACGAAGAATCAGAATAAGAAAAAAGATGGGAAGTACAACTTCGAACCTACACAGGACTCGCGATACTTGCATACACACACGTGTCAAAAAGCGTGAGACTGCATGCAATATTGTTGATACTTGATGTTGCAGAGGAAAAGGAGGAGGAGAAGAAGAAACGCTACCCGTTTCCTTTAAAATTCTCAACTAAAAGTCGTCGTCGTGGTCGTCGTCGTTCTCGTCCTCCCGCTGAGACATTTACATGAGGCTGATGCCCATGTTTTAATATTTTCATTATGGACGCCCTTCCTTCGTAACAAATCAGCTGATTACGACGTCATAAGAAGGAAAGTGTATAGTTATGGGCGGTAATTCCGTCTATGACTCATAGGGGGACGATTGTATGTCTTTTCCACAAGCGAGTCGGGACCTCGATGACGCTGCCATTTATCTTATTAGGATCACTCTCGATTCGATCCCAAAATGGCTCCCAAGATGGGGGAGCGTTCGACAAAATGGCGCCCACGAGGAGGATCCGCGAGACGATCGCGGATCGCTGCGCATGCGCAAAACGAAGTTAACGTTTACTCGACTCATACGAATTTCCCGAGAAAAAGATGAAATGGGTTATAATTAAAGAAGGTACATTATTTTCTTGTGCGCCTTAATCAACGACTCGGTATGAAATGTTTTTGAATTAATGACGAGAGTAAAGTCGCGGTAAATACGTTGGAGTTAATCTTCATATATCATAAAATTCCTTAGGGTTGTTAAAATAATCGCACGCTGGGATTTGGAAGGTCTCGTCGTCCAGGACTTTCCACATCGTACTTGCGCCCCTACGGTACCCAACCGCCAGACCGTGCGTACGATTTTTCTCTTACTCGTACTGTAACGTTGCCTTAATTGATAATTGCCAGTCGGATAGATCTTCATGTAGGTAAGTTGCATCATAAATGTTGCAAATGCTCATCGTAAAATCATTAGTAAGAAAGAGCATCGGGCTGACGAGAATTTCTCGCTTTTTGTCGGAAACGTTCGCCTTCGTCCTGATCAATATTTAAAACCGCGGTGAAAGTACCTTTTTTATGGCGAATAATAATTGGGAATTTTTTTTCTACTGAAATTCTAGCAAAGAAGAGGTTAGGTTTACTACAACCTGCGCCATTTTCATTTTCCTCAACAAAATGGCGCCATAATTAACGTTAGGAGAAGGCGCCATCTACAACTCAGGTGGATAAAAATGGCACGCTATGAAATCTGTAATTTTTGTAGATGGCAGCACTCGACTTTGGAGTATCGGAAGCTGACCGAAAGCTTCAACCATAAAACGAACTTTCCTTGAATCGCGCTAATGCAAATTTATGCACCGATAAACTGCATAACTGAGGTATCGACCGGCAGTATTTGAAAATCTTCTGCAGCGTTAGTCTCAAGTTTCATGACTCCGAGCGTTTTATTAGAAACATTCGAGAGGATTAAGGACTCGAGATTCCAGGATGGGATGCTTGTATTGTTATAAATTGTCAAAATAAAAATGATATGCCCGAAACGAATGAAACCTGGAAACGTAAGAAGGGGAGACGAGGATACACTGCAAAGCCATGGCTGGTGGCTCGGCGTTGGTACGATGGCGGTATTCCATTGCCCTTCCCGTTGCTGGTTCCAGTTTCTGCCTTTTACCTTTCCCCTCGTATCCTCTCCTTCACCAATAGCCTCCTGCTCCGTTCGCTCCCTCTGTCTCTGCGTGTCTTATACTTCCTTCGATCCTACCCAACTTCGGAGAAGACAAAAATGGAAGAGGTCCAGAAATAGTCAATTCTGCTGTGCAGCCTTACCGGTACCGAGCCCAGCCATTCCGGCCTGGAATCGCCACTACTGGGTCGGGTGGAAACTGGCCGATTCGAAAGCAGCTCTTTTATTGTCCGATTTTGTTGACTTTGTATGCCAACGGCGTTTATTGGAAAGCTCAGAACCAATTTACACCGAACAAGTAGGAACTATACTATTTTATGGCTAATCCTATATAGATAGAGAGATCGCTTATCTCCAGTCGCAAGCGAGGAAACATGAAACGGATCGGTTATCTAAACCGGCTTGTCGCATTGGCACCGTTTGCTTCGCAACGGTCATTTGAATTTCAATTTTTTTTTCATCTCCATATACTCTATCTGCACCATATAGTATACCACTTCCCAGCTACGTATGCAATAACCGCCTACTCGGTCGACTACCCCTAGACCCCAGTCCTCTCTTTCGAAAGTTACTCGTCAACTCCTCTCTCGCTCGAGGTTTCCATGGCGTCCCGATTTTGTTTGGGCCACCCCTAGCGAAACCCCCGCGAGGCTACCTGGCCTAGCGAGACCCTAACGTGGACCTGGATTAGAAAAATCTAGCGAGCTCTTCAGGTCCACCCGCATGGTCCGATCGATCCCAAATTGGATAATGGCTTTGGCCTCGAGGGTCAGCCCAGATCCAAGGGCGGATTAGCCTAAACCTAACCTACAATATCTAGCCAATCAACCAATCATAGGCACCCCACTGCCTGAGAAAAGTGGGTCTCAGAGGTCATCGTATGGAAGAAGAAGAAGAATATACTGGTAACATTCCAAAAGAGGACCGTACATTAATGCATCCCAGAGGGATGGACCATTTCATGCGTATAATCAGTGACGGGTATAATTTAGATAGCGGTGTTATTTTATACATTTTATACGTCGGGGTCTTCCCGGCCGTTGCTTTTTGGGCTACTCCTCGCTCGCCTGCTTTTAAATGCTGCCGTGGTACATACATACATACCACGGAGGATGGATGCATTTACATACAGAAATGCAGGGACTATACGGTGCCGGTGCGCGTGTATGTGGACAACAGGGGGCGACGAAGCGAGAGGAGGCGACCAACCGAAGGCAGGACAAAATACATAATGCCGAACATGCGCGAGCGAGCTGGCCGAAGGAACGAGGCAAGAGCAAGAGCAGAGGCAAAGGCAAAAGCGTTCGCCGTCGTCGTTCTTCTGCTCGCACCATCGTGGGGAGAGAAGATCGTAAAAACGGGAGACCAAACGAACTGCATGTGTTGATAGTTCCTACACGCCTTCTCCTTCCATAACCGACTCCGTGCACCATGGCATGGGACTAATGAGACTGCGGCTTCGTATTGAGGATTCCTCCGGCTAATGAAGATCATTCCGATCGTCACTAAAAAGACATCCTTTTGCAATCTTCTTGTTTCCAACCTGGTCGTTTGTTAATGCGCTATTAAGTACCGACAATGAGCTTAATCCGAAGGTACGCTCGTGGAGAGGATCCCTGGCATGTTTCAGAGCAAGATTCCTCGTGCGAGTCGAAGCTCCGTCGAGGTCTCGAGTTTCTTTGCGTCGGAGAAACGCAGCATCTGGGCAAGGACTCGAGCAAATTGGCTCATTTCGTGAAATATACGTATGGCAGGAAAACTGCGTCAAAGGTGTTACCAAATTGCCAAAAAAAATTCCGAGGCCCAACTAAAAATTTGCTGGAGATCGTGTGGCCAAAACAAGGCCTCAATTCCCATGAAGTAACTGTCCAGATTCCACGGACTAGCTTGGCCATGGAACCCAAACGATGTCTCATGGAAACCCCAAAATCTGGCAAAATGATTGCCAGGAGAAGAAGAAAAAAAGGAAATTGGACTCACCTGAAGGCTGTAATGGCGGCACAGAGGTCGCTGCCGAAGGCTGACTCGTTTAGCGCGCCGTCGGGCGTCGCGGAGGGGATGGCGATGATACCCTTTTCCCTTGCAAGGGTTGTCGAACTCGAAGCAACTAGTCCATACCGTCCCACTTTTCAGCAGCTGAAACACCCAAAGTGCATATTTCGCATCACTACTTGATACCACTGCTGACATCGGCGACACTGTCAACTGGCGACCCGGTGACGTATCCCATGGTATCCACAAATCTCACGCGCCAATACCGTCGGAGACACTTTAATCCAATTGCGAGTGGCACAACCCGTCGCGGCACGGACCGATCCTCGCTGGAGTTGGTCAAAGTTGAACGTCGTGTATATTAGCCGCTAGTTAGCACGCAACTGATGTACAAAGCGGCCAACGGCTTACAGAAATACACACTACTCCCGACTTGACTTAGCGGGAGCGAGCGTGTGTTAGTGTGTGAAGTAGGAGCTGCTAGCTAACATAAGTCGCTTGCCAAAGCCCTCGCTCCGAAGACAAGACGAGGCAGCGCCGCTACTCGCAGTTGGAGAATCGAGTCAAAGCGCGAGTCGATGAACGAACGAAGCAACGAATGGAGGAACAAAACCGAACGAAAAGAATCAACTAACTAACTAACTAACCAACGCGTTGTGTTTTATCATTATGTATACGCGTATGTGCCTGGAAAGCTTCGGCCCAAGTATAAACCAGTGAGACAAGAGGAAGGCAAAAGGCCGGCGAACTGAAGGCATACAAGAGCAACGTAAACTTTCCTATCCACCTCTCTTCGTCTTCTTTTACCTTGCCGTTGTAACTGTAGGATGGAACCACGGCACCGAAGCAGGCCAATCAGGTGCCCACTCTGTCTACCTGTGGCCTGCCTTCTGTGTAACACCTGCGGCAATATTGCCGGTCTGTACCACGGCCATTTCTCGGAGAACAAAAGCGCACCGATCGCGGTATCGCCGATGACAGATGATCGGGATAAATATAAGCAGCCGTTTGTCTCGCAGCGGCCACGCGTTAGTTTCGTGAGTAAAATCTTGCGGCCATGGCGGTACGATCTCAAGTGGGAGGAGAGGGAAGGGCTCCTCCCCGGCTCGGAGATCTCTCTTCGCTCGCTGATTGAGTCACTAGCGAGAAGACCATCGTTTTTGAGCTTCCTTTTGCATGGCTGCCGGACGAGGGAAGGCTCTCTCCGAGGCTCCCGCTGCAGCTTCACGAGGATGAAACAAAAGATCCGCCATTGATTGGAACGAAGATGGGTTTGTCTCACTGGAATCGTTTAAAAGCCTTTGTGTCCGTCCTGGAACGCGCTCTCGCGCTGGCCATTTTTCTTCCCTCGAAGATCAAAGTACGAGGCTCTGGCTGCAGGCCATTCATACCGATCTATCATCTCCGGTCACGGCTAAATCGCAATTACTCGCTTCGTTTTTCCCATTCCGCCCCCATCCAGGCCATTTCCGATCCGTTCTTGGCGCAAAAGTGGCAAGACGATGTAAGTCCCACTACCGAGCATTCCAATTTTCGTTTTTCCTCACCGGAAGTAGACCCTACGATGACGTAACCTCGAAAATATAATATTTCTAATAAGGTGGAGTCCAGATTTCCGCCATGTTGCCGGTTTATCGAGGTTAGGCGAACGTTTTGGAGAGAAAACGTGAGGCTGCATAAAAGAAATGGAATCAACGAATGACAGTTTGTTTATCTTCATTCCACCCCTTCGAAACAAACCCTCTTTTGGGAACGAAATGAGATTGGTTGTAACTATTACGCTTATTACAGCCGGTTGATATGTACCCTAAGCTACTTTGATACCCTTCCGAAGGTTATGGCCTCCCATAATTTATATAGATCCCAATCTCACCTAGAAGGGAAACGGCGGCGGAATTACAATTAGTTATGGTCCTGATAAATATTCTTGGAGTGTCGCTCGGAGAAAAACGAAACACCGATCGTCCAATGGACGCCTGAGACCAATATTTCAAACACCGAGAAATATTGACAAGGTTGGCGCAAGGTTTCCAAAACCACGCGCTAAAAAATCGTTTCTTACGGCCAAGAGCCGGATAGCCCATCTTCCTAGGACTCGACGGTGTCCCCAAACCCACCGATCGAAAAAAAAAATTGAAAGATAAGAAACCGTGAAATTTATTCATGAAAGTGCATTCATCCTTTATCACTCCTGCAGTGGTTGCATGTAGACGAGAAATGGAGGTGAAGTTTAACGACGGCTTTATACTCCATACATAGACGTAGCTCGACGCCATGACGCGTCCTCTCGTCAATGGTATTCATAACCTCTTTTAGACGCGGAACGAGCAAAATATAATCAACCGGCGATATCGTCGTAAACGCATACGGGATCTGTCGATCGATTCGATCGGTTGATTGATTGTTTCGTTCTCCCTCCCCCCCCCCCTCCCCTCTCCCGAAAAACCGAATTTTCTTTATGTAAAGTAACTTAATAATTTTTTTTTTCGAAATAATTGCGGTACGTGTCGAAAGTCTGGGCACGCAACTTTGTAAAGTTCTCGAGAAAATCCACGGTGTTTTCTGGAATACGATCCACCCCAAATTAAGTAATACCGCCTGGCAGACCGTATTATCGCTTTTACGAGCAGACGCAGGACGTATCATTAAGCCCAATGGAAATAACTGCACGATATTACACGAACCCAAGCCAGCGATAAATCATT
Organism: Gasteruption jaculator; assembly: GCA_949825005.1. Classification (NCBI taxonomy): domain Eukaryota; kingdom Metazoa; phylum Arthropoda; class Insecta; order Hymenoptera; family Gasteruptiidae; genus Gasteruption; species Gasteruption jaculator. Next base: position 178,598 of record OX463764.1, on the reverse strand, counting down.
AACTTAGCTTTGACTTTACTTTACTTTACTTTACTTTACTGGAACTCTTCTTTCTTCCTCAACTTATACATATTCGCATTAGAACCCCATTCCCCGCCACTGAGAAAACTTCCTGACCACGTGTCGTCGGCAACTAACGATGAGTGTCCCATAGACTATTTAGTCCTCAATGGTACCATTTTTTTTGCAACCTTCGAGGGTACAATTAGTCTGTAGCAAACCCACCCTTGGAGGTTGGATCTTCGAGGTACCGTTATTACCGGTACCATTTTTCTTAGTCATTTCTCTGTAGGCCCAAATGCATCGCAACCGCGGAAGTCGTGTTGAAGCAGCGTTTGTTGGAATCGAACAAACCCTGGAGTTGCAGTAAGGAGAGAGAGAAAGAGAGGGAAGGAGAGAGAGAGAGGTACAAGTATATAGAGTACATATAGAGAACACTGAAGAATTTTACTGCGATTCGTCTGGAGGGATCAATAAAGGTGGCTCTACATTGTCGCTCGAAAGGAAAGCTACCCTTTCGATGTACTTTGCAGGTAAAGCTATTATATGTACATATATACGCGAGTGGAAAACGCTCCAATAGTTGGAAAATGATACCGTTGGAGCTGGGAGGTGGAAAAATGGGAAAAGGAAGGTTTAAGGTCTCAAGCAGGCTTAAAAGAAGAGGGGATTCCCGTAAGTCTTTCGTATGTATACCTATATATACATCGAGATTTATATACACTTCAACTACTACCCACTGCTTTTTCCACATCCAGCAGAAAAGAAGGGAAAAAAAGCCCGAGCACGTAGATGCTCTTACTGAAATTACGCAGTTTCAGATAGTAGATATATATACGTGAGGTAATAATGCACTTTCATTGCCTTCACATCAGACCTGATTACTTTGACGTTTAGGCAAATCTTTTATGAACGTTCTCCTTGGCTCTTCCATCACTTTTTGCTCTTAATTCGGGTCAGACGTGGATCCGAATCTCCCTTTTCGTCATTTCTCGATGGTTGCATTTTGTTTCGTCGCGATATGACTTCCTGGAACCGAGCAAGACGTGGTCGAAGATTCACGGTACTCGAACCCGCGACCTCCGTGTTCAACCTAACCCCTCGGACGTTGGAAAACGTTCCGTTGCTTCGCGACGTTGCTCTTGGACACGGAGTTACTCGAAATAGGGCGAAATTAACGTTCCACTTTAATTTATGGGCTCCCCTTTTTTGTAGAAAAAAGTGTAACATAACCTCTTCGTCGGATTTATTCGTTTCCGTCAACGCAACGCTCGCCGGTGCATCGTCACTCTAATAAACTTAATGCTACTCAAGTGAGACTCACTGGGTTGACAGATTTATGCAAATTCCTCGCGAAGGTTGCGTATCTTTTTTTATAAACAAGCTCGAATCAAGATAAAACGTCTGATGAGGGTTAATTTCATGCAACAATGATGTCACGGCGTCGAAAGTTTGGCTCCCTACTTCCACCATTTTGGTTTCGCATTAAATATTCGATAATCGACGGCCATAAAATGGTGCCGTTAAACGTCACGTCCAATTCCTGGCGCACAAAAAGGAGACAATTTCCGAGAAAACGAAATATTACACTTTTTCTTCCGAATCCGATCGTTCCTCGCTCTTTTCGCTTTTCTCGTACAATATTCGAGAGTTATAAAGTCATCACGTATCTCAACTTAATCTTATTTATGTAAAATAGTCGAAGAATAAAATTACGAGATGCGAGTGTGTATGTGTAAATAATTATAATAAATCATATATACATTAAGACGAAATTCGTGATTTACTACATTCCCAGGTTTTTAACGTCCTTCAAGAAAAACACAACGATAAAACTGTCAAATCCTCTGTCTCTCTCTTTATTCTATCGCGGAGAATTTTTACCAATTCCCAGTTCAACGTATTTCTAATTAAAATAGTTTAGCCAAAGAATGTGGCTTTAAAAGTTTCTTCTCGTTCCTTTTTAGACAACCTCTGTCTTAATATACCCACGGAGATTCGAGATCTTAATTGCCTTCCAACACAAAATGGCTCTAAAAGGTCCGCCATTTCGGGGTGGAGGTACTTAACTGCCCTTTTTATTGATATAATATTTCCCTTTTTTTTTTAGTAGCACCTAAAACTCGAGATTTCAACTGAAATCTCATTTAGAGAGAAAGTATCATAAATTTTCATTCTCTCCCATTCGGAGCAACGCAAAATGGAAGCTACTGTCGCCGCAAAATGGCGGAAAACGAGCTCTACTCTCACCTCGCGACTTCGAAGGCACCTCCCAAGCTCAAATTAGATCCTTGTTCAACCGGATAAAAATTTTTAGGCATAAAATCGGTGAACCTTTTTTTCCACGACATGATTTTCGGTGTGAATAAAATTAACAGTGACATAACCTCCAAACTGGAATCTGTGAACGTCAATTTTGGTGTCTTTCGACTCGATTCCAATGTTTTTACCTCATCAATGTTTGCAAAACAACACATAAAATTGAATATTACAATAATAGAGTGGAGCAAAAAAATAGATGCAAGGATGCAACGTGAAAATAGGGCCCACGGGGGGGGAATCGAAAAATATTTGCTGTAAAGCCACTTGTGACTCCCAATACAATGTCTTTTATGTTGATTATTTTATAGCAGTGTAATCTATAGGCAGTTAAACTTAAATAGGCAGCCACCGGACTTTAAGTAACGGCCAGCATTCGGTATAGGAAGGACTACGAGAAAGAGTGAGAGGGGGATGGTATAAAAAAGTAGGAACTAAGGAAGCGAGAGAGAGAGAAAGAAAGAGAAATAAAAAATGATTAAAAAAAATGGAGGGAAGGAGTGGGGAGATAGAAGGTTTGTTAAGCTATAACTTATCGTTGATCATCGTTCGTCAGTCGGGCTTTTGAGATACAACAAAGTTCCAAGTGGCAATAAATTTACCACCTTTAAAAACGAAAGCATAAAATCATGACTTCCAACGAATGTACCTACTTAACTTTACGTACCTTTATGGTACCATAGTGTATATATACGTGCAGGTACCCCTTTATCCCCCCCCCCCCCCCCCCTTTTTAACTACTATATAATTCTCATGGTCTCAACTATCGTTACGCATCTCTCACATAAAATTCATTGCTTCGCCAGATAGAGGATCAATTAGCGCATCATAAATAATGCTAATTACCCCCAAATGGCACTCGACAAAATTTCGATCCAAGGGGGCTTCCACTATCGACTGTACCTGGATAAAATAATTGAAAGCAGCAATTTTTCTCTCCATTTTTAATTCAAAATGGCCGAAATCGGGGTTTCCTCCCACCTCGAGACTTTGACTGCAATTTTAGGGGTAGTTTTGGATCCTTTTGTAACAAAAAAAAAATTTTCTCACTTATAATTAGTAAACATTTGATTTTCCGTGACTCATTCCACCGGAAGTGGAGTCTTCGATGACATAACCTCCAAAGTCGACCCCTAATTGGCGGAAATTTTCATTTTCTGCTACGGTAAAAATGTTTAATGCCAATTTCGGACCTTTCTGAGCCAAGAAAAATATTTGGGAACATTAATTTTGATTTACTGGAATTCTAACCTAAAAACACGCGAGCGGATCCGAGAAAAGTGGACGACAAGCCAAACCCATCTGTTCTAAATTACATAAATTCCATTTCAATACCATTGAAAGCTTTTCAAGAACTGTACTTCTGCGAGAAAGAGCGCACAGTAAAATAGAACAAATAAAAGCTCCAGGAATAAGGAGTTTAGTATTATAGGAGGCAGATACAATAAACCCTCGGGGCTTTACGACTCCTGTAACCTTGTGAAGTTACAAAACCTATTAGGACCCTTTGAGGAAAAAATTGTAACGTGACTGATTCAAGGAGAAACATATCTTTTTGTCAAATGTAAACAGTCATAAGGGGTTAAAACCCTGCACTTTTTGCTTTCGAAGAAAAAAAAAGGGGGAAAGTGGGAAATTGACCGAGGCCGATCCGTTTATGGGTTCATGGTGGCTACTCTGACGTCCGAACACCGTCGGGGCACCTTTTATGCGTGGTTGTATTCTGGAGCCTGAATATTTTCGAGAACCAATGCAAGAAAATGAAAAGTTCATTAATTTTAAAAACAAATAAACTCCAGTTTGGGAAAAAATCACAAGAATCGAGGCTCAAAGTGTCACTCAAAGTCGCCAGTCGAGGCAAATGGCGGGTTTCCACTGTTTTGAGACACCCCTTGGAGGTTATGTCGTTGCTCTCGAACGAGTCGCAAAACTTTTGGAAAATCCACAAAAGCATGAACTGGCACGATGGAGTCGCGACGATGGGATCCACGCGTTGCCTATAAGAGTTCAATTTTTTTTCGGATGTTAAGATAAAAATGTTAACACGTAAAAGGGCGAGGGGTTGGGGGCACGCGCTAAAGCTCATATACTCTCGATTTCAATGTGTTTTTATTGCGCCTCTTAAATTCGCATTTATGAGCTCTTATGTTCTTCCCTACCTACTTCTCATCCGGGGAGTAAGTGTGAACGTAACGCGCGTATATGTGTATGGTTATATGCAGGGTTTATACCACCTAAGACAAATCGAGGCGTGAAGTTAAATAGGTGATAATTGTGACAGACACTTATTCACACACAAACGTTAATATACAATCGTAAATATATAACAAATATATGTGGGTAATATACCTACACGTAATTACCTTGTATAGGCACGCGGTCATTTATAGGAGTTTAAACGATTTCCCGATTTTTGGCCGTTATTCATTTTTAGGACGATTCGTTGATTCTTGAGATTCGTAAAAAAAAATTAACAACGCGTGGACAGCGCCCTCTAACTTCGCCTGAGGGAATTAAACCGACATTGGTTTGAATTTCCCGCCGTTTTCTCACAGACAGAATAACAATCGCGAGGGGGCGAAAATGGGAAACTAGGAATAGCGAGAATGTCCAAAAATAATCTGGCAACTGAAACATGCAATTCCGGAGTGTCAGGTGTTTAGTAACTGCCGGTTATAAGGATCATAAAATTCCATAAGGAAAAGCAATGAAGTAAGACATTTGTGTGTTAATATCACAGTAAACGCTTCCGTAGATATGACTTTATAAACGTGCTAAAGTTTGCGTATGTGTGCGTGTTTACATACACTATATTTTAAGTTCGAGTAGGAGTGACACCAACACACAGAAATAGATACACCGCGAGTAGGCACTGTATCGTTCGGCAAAAAATTCTATTTGAGGGATTTCGTTTCGGTACCTTTAGGGACCGGTAGGGGTCGCTGTCTGCGCCACAACGGCGGCAAATTTGAATTCGGCCTTGTTTTGGAGGTTAGAATTTTGGTAACTCCGGTTTAAATTGATTTCCAAAGTATTTTCTGGATTTACGTTTTTTTCACGAGAGAAATAAGGGCTCCAGAAAAATCAGGCAGTCGTTTCGAAAATATTCTTCCAGTCTTAACTCGTTAAACGCTCCATCCCGTCCAAGACTGACTCCAGCGTGACCTTTGAACTTTTTCTCGGATTCCCATAATGGCGAAATCCTTTTCGAACCTTTTACCTGTCAAGTCAAGTTTAGCAACGGACAGACATATTCGACATCTACGCGTTGCGTTATTCATGAATCTTTTTGCAATCTCCCGCTGGAAGAAATTTGCATGTCATCTAAAAGCTTTCTATGTCTTTTCTCCCTGTATCGTTTTTTCTTTCCACCACGTCCTCATTTGTTCCGCCATTTTACGCAGTCGACGAATGCTCATACATTTTGTATTCAAATGAGCCATCGCGTATCGTGTCCATGCACACACACGCGCGCGCCTGACGCAAGCCTATCGAAGGCTCCGAAGACTCTCCGCTTCGTCACGAAATTTCTCGTCTCACAATAATCGTCCTCTTCGAAGGAATCCCCGAAGGTTCCTGGATATCATCACGGGAGGGCTTCAAAGAAGGAGGTAAGGTTGAAATTGTCTGGCCTCCACGAGCTCCGGTCGATACCTCGACCGTCTCTCAGGAAGGAACGCAGTGTTGCCATAGTGGCTTGCCTGGAATTCGTTCTTTCCAAGGAAACCCTCTTATCGCGCGTCAGTTTCTTTGTCCTCCAATAATCGTCCCGTTTGTCCTCGGGAAATTGCTTGCTTGCAAATTTACTGCAACGCTATGCCATTTTTTTTTCGCCTGGAAAATTCATGACATCACTCACGGACATGACATCAAAATGGTCAATTTATGGCCAAGATTTTTACGAACCGCCAAATTTTTCGTGAACGGGACAATAAAGCGTCGATGACGATATGTCCGATTTTTTGGTCAATAAATATCCAGGCGGTACCAAAGGCACCTCAAAATTGTCCAGTCCAAAAAAAGAGAAAAAAAATAGAATCGTGGTTTGTGACAACTTGAACGCAACAACCAATCGAAACTAATGGTAAGAGCATTAGCAACGAATTGTCAGCGATATACAGGCGATATAACGTTGAGAGACCATAAACTCCTCGTATAGCATCGTTGCGTACTTACATATACATCCGAGCCCAATGGCATCACCGCCACATGAAAATGTATTTTCCCTTTTCCACTGTGAAATTTTGTGTGTGTGCAAGTAAAAGAGCCAGAGAAAGTACGTACGCGCACACGCGCGTGGATCCGATGACTCTTCCATTTTTCTAATATTTTTTCTCGTAAACAAGAATGCTCACGAGCAAGCAAGTGACCAATAATTTCCATCTCGAACGAATCTCGATCGTTATCGGTACATACACTTTCTATTTTATCGACTACTTAATTATTCACTGGAAATAAATGGATGGCGTCCATTTTCCCCTCCATCGTTAGTCCAAAATGGCGGAGACTGCCACCTGGAAACTTTGAATGCAGTTTTTCGGGTTGTCTTTGGTTCTTTTCAAGCGGGAAAAAATTTTCTGTACTTAGAAAAGGTGAACATTTTATTCTCCGTCACTTGTGCTACCGAAAATAGACTCTAAGGTAACCTAACCTCCAAAACTCATCCCAAGTTGACCCAAATTTACATTTTATCCCGAGACAAAGTTTAGAGAATATTTTTAGTACCGATTTTGAACCCTTTCGAGAAAAAAAAACATATTTTTAGATGTTACTTTCAGGGTAAATATAATATAAAATTTGTTCTACGAAATGTAAATAAATGGAAGGCAATGGAATTTGAATTTATAGCAAAAAAGGAGAAAAAAGGAAAGTCGCTGCACACGCTATCGAGTTAATTCATCTTCGTGCGATAAAGAAAAATCCCGGCGAAGATTTCCGTGGGAATGGATGATAAAGTCCTCCTCCGTACCTGTTTTCGTTTTATGGCTACTGCGATACGTGCATTCGACGACGACGACGACGACGACGAAGAAGAAGAGCAAGAGCTTTGCGAATACTGGAATCTGTCGACGCTGAAATGAGTTTTATGGAATTTCTATTTAAAGACTTGGGGATTTTAGGACAGCCATCCTACATGCGACCGCATTGGAAACTTTCGTGTATATACTTTTCCCTCGAGATTTGCTTCCCCTTGTTCCTTCATTTCACACACAATCGTCTCTCGACCTATGAATTTTTAGACACCCATAAATAACCCGGAAGCTGCAGCAGTTGGAGGGGATTGGGTTCGAGTCCCGCTAAACTGCCATTTTTATTTATACACCGGCTGATCCCGGCGAATAAAATATAGGAGCGAGACTCTGGCGCCACCTATCGAAACGAAATGCGACTAAAAACCTTACTCGTGACCTCAAGAACGTACGGTGTCGATATAACCTCAATGGGTCCAGCGGTTCGTTGGCGATGATGCGGTTTACTCACACGGATTGGAGTTTACGTACGAAGAAGAAAGTATATCGTCGCATTTTTGCGTGGGTGTGTTTGGGATGTGTCTTCGGAGAACAATGGATCAATTTGGAGGAGCAAATTTTGTACTTTTTGTCTAAAAAAAAATACGAAAGAATGGGAGAAACTCGCGGTGGCCTACTTGTCGGGCACTTTTTCTCGAAGCACCTCTCACCGGCGTAGGATTTTCCAGAAAAAAAGAAATAAAAACAGGAGCAATGGCTCAGAAACGAACGTTCGAGAAAAGAAAACCTCGGTTTCTTAGACGAATCGTTAAAAAGGAAATAACGGGTGTGACACTAAACTTACGTCATGGATAATTACACTTCGCCGAGAGGTTGAAATAACAAACTATAACGATTTCAAAGTATCACGGGTAAAATCCTATTTTCGTAACCTCGCAATTTTATTATTATTATTGTTGTTGTTGTTGTTGTTGTTATTATTAATATTATTATTATTATTGTAGAACAAAAATTCAACAAGTTATATATTCGACACGAGTAAGGCTTGAAATCTGTACAAAGTCTGCTCCGAATCCATATTTTTTTCAACTCCACACATGGAGTTGGAAAAAAAAGAAGGTGATTCGAAAACTCGTTTCTGACGACGTCTTAAATCATGACTATATCAAACTATTATCGAAAGTACAACTATAAGCATTATCGGATACAGAGAGAATGGCCAAAATAGAGGCTCAAAGATATATAGAGGCTGTTAAGGCTATAAATCTTCCACTTCTGTGTATACAGCATGTAATCAAGTATCCTCATTAGGGATGATCAGGGGTTTCCGCACTAACGCCTTACCTAAACCCCTTTGAAATACCCGCTACCTGAATAGGAATAGGAATTACCTACGGTGCTACAGGTGGACACGCGTGTATACAAATACAATACGTGCGTCTCCTTGTCCCTTGAGCCGTAAATTCCTAATCTCGTGGCTCATCGATTTTTGGGCACTTTTTGTAAAAATTCGAGACTCGTTTTTTTTATACGCAATTAATAAATTACTGACAAACTGGAAATTAAATGATTACTGAAATTGGAAATTAATCAACCAATGGAATTTTTCATAAAAAGAGACCTCCAGGAACCTAAAAAAATGCTGACATGCATTTTTCTGAAAATTCGTGGGTGGGGCGTATGCGTCCCACTGCACCTAAAGGGTTCGAAGATTCGCGGAAAACTTAAAAAGATGGCTTCCCCGGAATGGCGGCATTATCTGGCTGTTCGCATACGTTTGAGAAATCAATTCCGAGGAATATCTTCGTGAGAAAATTCCATTTGAAGTAAACGCTGCGTAAAGCTTTGAAACGGAGGAGGACGGAAGATGTATATGGAAATATACATATATGTATACAACAACTCTGCAGTGTGTACATTGTAGTCGCATGAATATAAGCCCGTCTGACACCGAGGACACCATTTCCTTTTTAGCCCACAGTCTTGTTGCAGTAAAACTAGATGGAAGCGAGGGTGGAATGGTGGAAGTAGAGTGAGGGGGTTTCGTATTGATCCAACAGTCGCGTTGTAAAAGACAGAGAAAGAGAGAGCCAGAGCGGGAGCAACGAGAGGAGAGAGGGAGAGAGAGAACGAACAAGGGAGGAAAGAGGGCTAAGGTTCGAAGGGTGGGGCTGTGGGATTTCTATGGTTAAGTTTCTCTTCCAAATGTGGAAGGGCGATTTCACCAGAGAGGGTAGGAACGGTACACGCTATGGGGTAGTTTTCACCCTCGGAAACTCGAAAGCCGATTGGTCGAACGTTCGCAAAGATGGCCGCCAGCCACACGTACCGGAAACGTGACGCCTGGGGAGCTGCTGCCGGAGAGAGATGGAAGACAGAAAGGATCTACCACCACTACTATCGCTAAAATACTTCCACGCGTTGCCATTTCGTCCCTATTCTTCGTCCTCTTTCTATCTCTTTCTCACCAGCTCCTTTTTTTCTTGCTCCTTTTTCGTCAAGAAATAGGAGAAGGTATATATATAGTACGGTTATAGCTTCCGAGAGAACGCGAGGAAACTCGAGGCATCGGTAGATGTTTTTTTTCCCTTTTTTCCCTCCTTTCTTTTCCTTCTCTCTTCCCTTTTTGCAGAATTTATTACAGCGATATATTCACATCCATTAGACGCCTCACTTCTTTCTACCTTACTCATAGATACGCCCTTACCCCCGTTACCGGCCGGTTAAGTGCACCGCGTACTCTTCCAAGATCCGGGAATATCCTTTTCTCTTTGTCCAATCTACGAAAGCCAAGACTCCTCTCGCGATCGAACCGGTATCTTTGTTTATCCGGAGCGAGGGCCAAAAATGCAACAAAATCTAGTTTCTGTATTTTTCGTTTAACCCGGGGTATCAATTCATAAATATCCAAAACGAGTTTCCATGATTTCGAGTAGCCCCTGTATGTATGCTTCACGCAACACAGCGAAACGTCACGGGAGATGCGACCTTCCCGCTCCCATCGACTCCCGTGGTATTAAAACATGGCCGCCGCCTCGGTCCTCGCTGCTCTTACGGCTCCGCTGCAAAGCCCGTCAGCATGGGAATCATCGGTTCCAGTGCCAGTTCCAGTTCCAGTATCGGTATCAGTACCAACCAACACAGGTACGAGCAGAGGTAAATAGGTTTATCGACATATACCGACGCAGAATGTACAGCTGAAACGACATGAAAAGCGCGGTGCCTGTGTAAGTATAGAAATAACACTGCTGCGAGCTCGACGCAAGGGAGAGGGAGAGGTAGGGAGAGGGAGATAGAGAAGGACGGCCGATCCAACCACCATTCCATGACTGCTAGGGAACAGCAGCACTGGTAGTGGTTAATAATAGGAATCGAACTCCGAATAGAGCAATTTCGTGAAAAACTGGGGAGCAAAATACGAATGAAAATATGAATTGAGGAAAATTAATTTGGAGATTGTAGCATTATTATTAATGATGCGTCACCAAAAAAATTTGGACATCTCTTTGGACCGTTTTTAAGAAGAAGGAACAGCTTCGCCTAAAAGATGGCGCTGTCGTACACATGGATCTGACAAAAGTACTATCTTCAATAGGATATTTTTTTATTTCCGCCCAATTGTGCGGCACCTAACCTCAACGAATACGACATTAATCCCCGAAGGGTGGATGTTTGAGGTCTCGGGCAGACTGCCTTCATTTAAAATGCAGCACATAATGAAAACTTTTCTCATTAAGAAGAGTTTCCGCAGGGTAACATTGGTTATGGCATTCCCAAGTCCAGGGTAATTACAAGGACGTGCCCTCAATTTTCGTGCGATTGACTTCCACCCTTGTGCCTCAGACCCGTCGCCAAATTCGAGAATTATTGAATATTACACGACTTCACAGTATAATAACATATTGCCTCATACCGCGAGGTTCGGATTTGAGCTGGTACCTAAGCGCGTGACTCCTTCCAACGTAACATTTTTATTTAAGATGCATTTATTCAGAATCCCAGATTTGGGATGAAGATAGCTGCGGAGAAATACATAAATGGCGGCATATGGATACCTCTAAATGGTTTGACCATGGGTGAAAGACGTCTTATTTGGAACAATGTTTCTCTCCACGGGTTTTTGTAACAGTCGGCCCGTAAATCCTCATTTCGAATCCCCCAGACTCATATAAAATCTTTGCCATTGGTCTGCGCAACTCTTCTCTGCGTTACTCGTTTTATATTCCCCGACTGTCCTCCTCCTTCTCTCGGGACTCACGTATATCGCTATCTTGATTCTTTCTATTATCGCTACCCTCATCTTCTATGGAAGAAAGGGTCAAGCGGATAAAGGAAAGCTTTGACGTCATCTCTGGAAGGATCTCCAACATTTCGTCTTCCACCTTATACCCTCGGATTCTACGTGTATACGTCGCATTCCTCCAGGACCAATTTTCTGGACAGATACTTTTGCCCATAAAAGCCACGATTGGAGTCGACCAACTTTCCGCTAATATTATTTTAACAATTTTACGAAATTTTGGAATTTCGTCGAGATACCAAACATTTTTTAACCACGCAATTTGTGATTGCGACGGAAACGTACCAGATTTACACCGGATGACGCGCCCGAGGCATATGGATGGCCAATAACTGGGCACATGTACCCACCTCATCGTAACGCAAAAGGTACGAGTCGAAGATGTTGAAAATAAGTGTCGCCCGGACTCTTCCCATACCCACGCAGCCTTGTCCCCGTGTCCACCCTCTCGTGAGATCTTCCTTTTATAAGGTGATAAATGCTCGAAGCTACGAGCATGGGAAAAAGAGAGAGCCAAACCAATTGGACGATTCGAACGGAGGAAGAGCATGACGTAACCGAAGCTCTCTAGCTCTAAAAGTGTACTTGTCCGAGACATGCGACGTAACGGGCTCGAAGGAAAGAAAGAAGGACAAAGACACGGGACTCGACGCTCACATTCGCAAGGGTGTAATTACACCCCACACACTGGAGCCTGTGTGGATTCGGAGTCGAGCTCGCGTGGCCATGTGTGGGCATATGTGGGCATGTGAGGGTATACGTATGTCGAAGCAAAGGGAGGCAATGGGTGTTAAAGTGTATTCATTACTCGAAAGTTGGGTGTACCGTATATACACCTACTGTATTGTACATTACGGTTATACAGAGAAGGAAGGTTTTCTCTCCACACACAAGTGCGGCAGTCGTTCTCTGCTTGTCCCTCGAATGGCTATCATAAAGCCATTAACTTTATTATACCGAGCCATTAACTTAAATATTACGACTCGCGTGTCGCGGTGCCTCGGTTTCTGATTTATTACCTTACGAGATCATGACATAAGACCAACTTCTTCTACTCCTCCTCCCCACGACATCACATACGGCAACATGCTTTTACATGTCACACTTATACTTCAATCTTTTTTCCTTTCGAAGTAGTTAATATGTATTACCTTATTCCTTGGCACTCTTTTATTCGGATACAAGTTTGTCGAATTGGAGATTGTTATACAGAGGGACCCGTACGAGTCCGTCCCTTCTGACTGGAACAGGGACGTCGGTAAAAACAAGGTACATTTTTTAGGACCCGCTAATTCTCGCTAATGTAGGACCATCAGTGGCTCGTTAGCGAAAGTAAACTGGGGATTCACGGGATTCGAACTCGAGTCCCGCCGTTGCTCGACTACGTCATGACCTTTGGGCCAATGTCCGTGTCTACGATTGAGGCACGAGTTTGTTCACGTTTTCCCTCAGAACCCGGTGAGGTTTGAATAATTGCCATGATTCGCTCGAATAGTTCTAACACTATTTTAATGTCCCGATTCGATAATTATTTAATGACAGCGTATGATTCAGTGCAGGTGGCCAGGTAGTGCAGTTCAATTACTTACGTAGAAGTTTTACGGTGATACCATTTGAGTTGGTCTCGCGTTTTATGCAATATGCAAATATTGCACTTGTACTTTTTTGGTCACCTGAAGCTGCCAATTAACACGTTTGCTATTTTCCATTTAAGGTATCGTAATTTTATGGAAATCAAGTCCTTCCGATTAAATACTTTCCTTTCTTTTATTCATTCATAATGGAGGGGAGGGGGGGGGGGGGGTATAAATTTTATTTTGCTAAAAATAACATTTCTTCCGATAAAAATCGGATTATGCATTTTATACTTTTATAGAAAATAGGGGATGCGCGGGACTTCGCCATCTTGTAAAATCGCTTCCGACGGGAAAGGACAGACGGAGGGAAGAAAGTTCCCTTTTCACATTGCACCAAAAAATTGTTGTTCCACTGCATTTGAAAAGTTAATTAGTCACTTTCTTCCGATTACATAATTAACAATAATTAACATTATTTTATTATTAATTAGTAATTAATGCACCAATTAATATTATTATTCTTCTTGTTAATTTTGGTCTCGCTTAAAAATCCCATTTTTTAATTACATAGGAATGACTATAACCCCTCGTTACCAGCCAATACCATTTTGCTTGCACTACTGCATAATTAAAACAAGGAGAAAAATAACAAACGGAATTTAGAAGCCACCGACGGCCTTTTGTCAATCCCTTAACGTGAAAACACACGGTTCGAACTTGGCACGGCAACTACATAGTCACGAAAGCTCAGCCATCCCTTTATTTAGACCCGCCAACTTCTGTAGGGGTTGCTATAAGTCCCTATTGGACGTAACTGCAGAAGGGTACAAGCTTAGGTGGCGTATACACAAGCTTAGTTTTGCGAACCCCGATCATAGATAATACTCGCGCTTGTCGTCTACCATTTCGTGGTTCTTTTCGACGCCATCTTATTAATTCTGTACTTGTTCGTGTTCCCCCAAAATGGGGTAAGAATTCAAGTTTTAAAATCGGGGTTGGACAAGTCATTTCTAGGGGTAATTTTTCCCCTAGAATCGATTCCAAATGTCAAATTTAATGAAATCCCAGCGGAAGGTGGAAAAAAGTACGTTTTTTGAGGAAAAAACGTACTTCCCGTGGGATTTCAGGAATTTTAATAACAGAATTGGATTCCTCGGAAAAAAATACATCGGATATGGGTCTCCCGAAAGTTCAGAAAAAATTTTTCAAAAAGTCGATTTTTTGGGCATGCCTACCCCTTCCCCCAAAAATGGAGTAAAAATTAAAGTTTTAAAATCGGGGCTGGACAACTCATTTCTAGGGGTAATTTTTCCCGTAGAATCGATTCCAAAGGTCAAATTTGATGAAATACTAGCGGAAGGTGGAAAAAAGTAGGTTTTTTGGGGAAAAATCCTATTTCCCGTGGGTTTTTGGGAATTTTAATTAAAGAAATGAATTCCTCGGAAAAAAATACATCGGATACGGGTCTCCCGGAGTTTCAAAAAAATTTTTCAAAAAGTTGAAAAATTTGGGTGATACCTTGGCCTTCCCTCAAAGATGGATTTTTTCCTACAATTAAAATTCCACTCCAAGAATGGCCCAAAAATTTCGATAATTAAAAGAAAGAAATATGTGCTTTGCTGACTCACCTTCGCTAGGCCCTTGCAATGGCGGTGATCCGACGGCAATAATTCCTCTCCGCCGCATGAGGAATCCTGAAATCAAAGAAAGAATCTCGGATTAGAATCAAGATTTTCCAGGAGTATCAGTAACTTCTTCGATTCTCCCTTTACACCGTAACCAAAATTTGCACCATTTTGGGCCAGTGGATTTCCCGACATTTTCTATTTTGGAACTTACTGAAATCCTTGTTGGAAACCTAATTCTCACTATCGACGTGGTCCATCTCCAGCAGGGGCCAGGGCACACGAGCTGGCCTCGGCATTGCGGAGAATGGATGCGCAAAATCGCGCATACTTCTTCCACACGCTGCATTTCGAAGAGATAAAGTTTTACAACGCGCTTAGCGCTTTGCAATTTTAATGTTTGTTTAACATGGCGGTAGGCTTAATGTCATGGTTTCCCCGATGGCTGCTCCATATTCATATTTGGCTAAGCGCGTTTATTAGCGACACAATAGCGCCACTCGTGGAGCGCAACACCTCGTAAACTCTGCTTCGGCAAACACGAAGCTCCACTCTTATGTACGCTGGCTTTTGCAGCCAGCACATACTCCGTCTCACCAGAAGATAACCAGCCGACGTGCACTTTGTTCCTGACACCATCCGCAATTACCATTGTGACGTAATTTTAACTGTCCTTTTTACCTCCGCCCTTATCCGTGTGTGCATCTCCCCGGCGTCTTTTCTATTATTCAAGACAGGGGACATTGTCAGGTAGCAATTTACGGCCGCCGGACTCGTAAAACCTGGGCCAGTACCGGCCGTTCGCGAATTTCCACTGTTATTAGTGCATTTCTGCGAACACGTCGATCGATATACTCGCGTAGGGTGGTCAATCACACGGATCTCGCTTTTGAACGGTTAAAAAAGCTCGAGTGGAAGCCTAGAAACTCGATTTTCATGAAAAACTAAGTGTCCGACGCGGGGATGCCCAGCGCGCGCCATCCGTGTCCGTCGGAAGGCGACGCTAGCGCCACTACGCGCGAAATTCGAATCCTGATAAGAAGAAACACACCTTATTTCAGTCCTTGGCCCAAAATCGACTTGAAACGATCACTAAAATTTGCACCTCGACCTTCCTCCGACGGAAAGTTGATTATGGAGCAACTTTGGAACGAATCCTCGCTATGCACCAATATTGGACCACTCTGAGACACCGAAAGGGGACAACTAACAAACTTTTGGTCGGAAACGGCATAGCATCAGCACGGGATGCTGTCAGAAGAAAGACTGACGAGAATTTCGGGCGAGATGATGGGTTAGGAAAAATAAGGACGAAAGAGAAAAAAAATAAACGACACCTCGGCCTTGAATCGCTATTAGGTTCGGTTTTAAGGCACCCGTCATCAAGGGGAGAAGGAAAAAAAATTGGAGTATTGACGGAAGGGAAGCCCCCGTAACCCCTTGTGTGCGGAAATCGGTTGGCTCATTTCCGACGTGACCTTTAACGCTTAAACCTGTCCTTTTACTGACCATCGCAAGACGACAACCGAGTGCGACCGTCAGGTTCCTCTTTGTCTCGTACCGACAGCACGACGGCCGCTTCTTAGGGATTTCAAAATTGGAAAGCAGCTAAAACGGCAAGGAAGAGGCGAGAGGCAATGTTCCGGGACAGGACGTGGAAAATATTTAATGACGCGAAGGGAAACAGGAACAGGAAAGATGAAATGAAATTAGCGCAATTGTTTTGTGAGCGATGCGCTCAATTTGCAGCTAAATGATCGCTAAATTGTCGTTATTGTTGTTGGAGGTACCGTTACGTTGCACGCTCGCGGAAGCGAATTAGCGCAATTATTGAAATAAGTGCATTTTTATGCTTTTTGTGTATCTACCATCTTGGAAATTGCAATACGTCGGATGAAACTTTAAACGACTGGGGCAAGGCGCATTACGCGCCATGATGGCCGCTCTCGCATCCCGTCGGATAAGATTCGACGACAGCGAGGTTCAATTTAACCTCCAATTTCACGAGGAATGATTTTCACGAGAATTTTTAATGCCTCAAATTAAGCCCGAAGTGGTATTAAAAATGAAAGAAGGAAGTCTAATATTTGAATTGAAAAAAAATGGCCCTCTGGCCACCAAAAATTCGAAAATATTCTGTCAGAGTTTATTCCAAACTCAAAAATCTCTTCTTCGTGTCCTATAAATTTCGAATTACAAGAACAACTTCTCCAGAGACTACGACACTTTCGGTCAGATGCCAAAGTACCCGAGTTCGTTTAGGCCCCATTCGAGGGCGCTGTCAGTGAGGCCGAAGCGCGAAGATTCGAAAACCGTAACCGAAAATTTCATTTCTCAGTCGCAAAATATTTTCCTTTGTGTCCAAATGTATCCATAAATTTTCCGGAATCCCCTCAACCTTAATGTAGCAATTCCAGGAATATAAATGCGGTATTAAGAAGATGAACGAATCCAAGAGGGGGTGAGTCTTTCCTTCTCCCGCATCAATATATATGTATATATACGTTGTAAGGAGATGAGTTATAGAAGAAGGAGAAGGAGGAGGACGAGGAAAAGGAACAGACGAATGTCTTTTCATTGGAATGAAATCCCGTGACGAACATAAAAATGCTGGTTGGCAAGCGGGGGATGTAGCGAATTTCTATGCGCGCTAAAGGGGTTGAAGTGAAGAGTCACGAATCCAAAGCGGCGTGGAACGGAAAGGAGGCTATAGGTGTAGAAGAGAGGAAGATTCAGAAAAAGAAGGGTAGGAAATGAGGCGCCATCTAACGTCGGCGGCAACGTTTATATAGCTTTCGATTTATGACGTCACGCCGAAAGGATGATTGCTTTTCTAGATGACGGAATTCTAGGAGAGAATGGCAAACGTTGGATCCCTACCCTGGGGTACGAAAACACCCCAGCGGGGTAAGCGCATACAGTTTTATTCGAAGACAAATCCGAGTTATGGGAGCCTGTTTTTGTTTAACAAAAACATAAAAAAATGCTAACGCATTGAATGCCTGGCACTCGTGGCTCCGCTGAAAGAACGTGCAACCGTTTAAAAGGTATTCGGAGCGGCGAAATTCCGCCGCGAAGCTGCATCGATGGAGCTTATCCGCGGCAGCCCTGTAAAAAGTCAGAGAGAGAGAAAGAGAGAGAAACGCAACAAGCATGTGGTGTTCTACATATGCTTCAGTTGGAATAGCAACGCCGGCACATATGTGGAATAAATCATAGATTCATACGCGAAATAAACGTTAGCAACAACCAGCCACGAGGACGACAACCAAACAACGGCAGCAGCAACAACAACAACGACAACTGCGGAACGGTTACGATACGAGCTTATGGCCACACACGTTGCCACATTGTTTGTCCTTTTCCTGTCTCTCCCAGACTCTCCCTCTCTTTCTCTGCCTCACCCTCTGGATCCATCCCTCTCCCGTTGGGCGTTTTCATACTTTTATCGTCGAGAAACACGGATTTTTCGAATATTCCATCAACGTACGGAAGTCGTATATTACCAACCGAGAATGTACGCGCCAAAGCTCCGAGCGTGCTTCGCATGCTACCGATTACTTTTTCCACCCTCTCCGCGAAACGCTCGCCTTTTGCCCCCGCGTATATCGGGTGCACGTTCCTTGCAAGAATTCGGTTCTTCTCGAAAAATCTCCCGAGTCGATGAGACCGCCGGCAATTGTCTCCCACATTGCGCCAGACTCGAGCAAGATTCCTTGGTCCTTACAATATCGAGCCTGAGAAACGAGCCACCTTGAAATTTACCCACGATCCATTTCTGAATTCCAAATCCGAGAATTCCCAGCGACGTCGCGAGCGGAACCCCATTGCCCGCATTCCGACGGCAACTGACGGACACGCGACTGCAGGATATTCGCGAACAAAAATAGGAATTGGGGTAGAAAAATAATTTTAAATGGGCAAGCGTTTCAGGGCCAGGACCCGAAACTCGTGGTCCAACCTTAAAAAGGAGGCTCGAGCCTCAAGGTGGGCGGCCTTCGAGCGGAAGTCGTCAGGCGGATAAACGAGCCAACGTTGGAGAGTTGCAACTCCTCGAAGCGCGACTGCAATCTTATCGTAAATTACAAAAAACTGGCGTCCCCAGAAACCGTTCGCGTTTGCAGAGAAGCAACAAAGTCTCCCTCGATAATATAATCCGTGTCGCCGGCATTGAAACATTTCCAATCTAATAAAATCTGTCTTCGGCCACGACGGAGAGGAAAAAAGATGGAGAGAAAAGAATTGCATACGAAATAAGTTAAGCACCACAATGTTATCGAGTTATAACGTCATAACTCACGATGTCACGATTCGATAAGTTTGTTAATTGTTCGAAAGAATAAGAAGACGGTTTTGCCGTCTTATCTTTGTCGTGACTGTTAAGTTTCAGGCCGAGGCGGTGGTATACCTTCGGCGTAAAAAAAAAAGTAAGAGGATGAAAAAAAAAAGAGCAACAGTAAACAGTCACGGGATGTATGCACGAATATAAAAAGGATCTTGTGGGCGTAAAATATCCTTTTCTTTCTTTTTCGGTCTTTCGGGACGGACAACCCTCGGAAGAATGGAGAAGAGGAGATCCTCCTTTTCAGAAGGAGGAATGGGAACTCTAAAAACGTTTACAAGTGAGAAAGCTCCTTATATATGGCACCCATTCCTCGTATGTTCTTTCAAGATGTCTCTCTGAAAGAGGATATTCCGATAATCCAAATGAGACTAGGAACTTAAGACCCCCTTCGAAATTCCTGTATAAGGAGGGAGCCAGAGAAAGACTTTTTAAGTTGGCTCATTTTGTGGCTACAGTTTGTTGAATTTATGGCCGACGAAAATTCGGAAGAAGGAGATTCGAGATTTTTTCTTCTTCGCAAGTGCCACGAAGCGGGGGACCGAGACAGCAGCGACGCCACACTGTGAAAAATTCGGTTCAGAGTGCTACTCGAGTCCCGCTTAGATTTCTAGCTTCGTCCTTGCTCCGTTTAGGCCCTAGAGATGGCGTTGCAAGGCATACCCTCTCCCGGCTTATCCTTTTTCGTTGCCATGCGGGAAATTTCACGGTTTATAAACCACCTCGAGCCGATCCGCGCTTTCAAGGCACTCGATCCGATGGATATGGGGGAATATCCCTTATCGCCCGCGTTCTATAGGATCCCTGGGAATATCGTCACATGAATACAATTATATCTCCTTTGGTAAGTTTAGAGGAACTACTTTATATTACATGGAACCGGGAGGGGTTCCTTTGCGCGTCCTTTTATGCCCTATATATATACATACATAGCATTGTAGAGATCAAGACGAGCAGCGGAAGAAAAGAGGAGAAACGAGAAAACAGACTTAACTGCGTTCAAGTTGGGAAAGCTCGTATATAATAGCTCACCCTGGCCTCGTTCCTTTCCATCCTATCCGGGTCTTAACTACTCCTACCCCCTTTTTTTGCCGTACCTTCTCGAACCTACGGCGTTCTATCTCCCGTCCTCTTTTACTCCTTCAGCCTGGATCGCAGAGGAGCGATCCAAGAAAATCTTTCGGAAAAAGAAGAGGAATGGAAAATGCGAAATGAGCAAAAGAAGGGGGAATGGCGAAAGGAGATAAGACGAGCCCGCAGGTGAGGGGGCTCCCGTTCGCGGGCTGTTCCTTGATCGTAAAAGAGGAGACCTACGACGCAATTGTTTTAAAGTAAAAGGGGAAATAAATATAAATTATTGGAAAACAGCCGAAGAAAGTGTCCGAGGGCACGCCAGAAGACGCTGTCCGTGAGGCCCACCTGTGTTCGAGAAATTTAGAAATTATAATTTTGACGTTTCGAGCGAGATCGAAAAGGTGACGCCGCAAATAGTTGCAGTAATTGCATCTCGTGTGGGCTGAATTTAAAAAAGGGTGCGCAAAAAGGGCCGAGTTTACCTTGGCGTGGAATGGAAGCTTCTTCACGCATGACATTTTCGGAAACCAATTTCCAACCGAACGTAATTTGAAATTAGGTAGCAATAAAGTTAGATGGCGCTGAATGAAGGGATGCTCTATAATACATATAAAAGCGGCGAAGTAACATAAAGCTCCGGGATACTTTGGACATCAAATAAGCAACCCTTTTCTTCCCCAAAATGGAAACAGTATTAACTGTGACGGATAACAACGACTCCACCCCTCGCCACATTTACAATGCCATGGTTTGGGAGGGTTTACGGTCTACAGGTATACGCGTACTCCTATTTCATACACATACGGACTGTGGTGGTACAGCAAGAATGCAAGAATACCACCATTCCGTGCGGTTTTCACCCCTTCGTTGTATATACACCGCTCGATCACCCTCACCAATAACGTTCGGTGGGTACCGAGCGTAACGCCCGTAAAGTTCGTCATCCCTCTGTGCGATGTACACCCTCCAGTCCCTGCCCCCTTCCCGCTAACCCACGCCGTGTATTTAATTTACTGAATAATTGGAATCAAGCTGCCTCATTTGTGTGCCAACCACCACACGCAAACTTTGGCCCCCTGTGTTCTGCGAACCACCCACACCCGCGCGCGTCCGTGAGCCTGGAGTACCAAAACGAAACCAGCCCCGCAATTTTACCCCGATAACCCTTTTCTCCCCCATCCTCATTCCATCGCCTGGCTGCTGTAGGTGCCTGCGGGAGCCTGATGAGGAGATTTGTGCGCGCACATAAAACCTTCCATCTCCCTCTCTCTCGCGGAGAGGGTGTCTTCAACCGCACGGCATGGTAGAGGGTACCATCTCGCTCCCTCGTTCGCCCGCTGCTTTCAACCCTCTCGCGTTCGTTCACTTTGCTGACTACGCTCCGTGTACGGTACACATCGAAATCCAAACAGGGGGATGAAGAAAGGGGACGAGGAGCCGAGATGAAGCATCCACTCCTCCCCCTCTCGCCCCTCTTTTGTCTTTAATGACCCTTCCTCTCGTTCCTTTCGGGCTCGTACCGCGATCCTCCCTGTACTTTACGCTGAAGGGGTGAATAAAGATGGGCAGATAATGAAACACACCCGGAAAGAGGATCGGGGAGGGCCAGGACTTGGATTAAAGAAGCCGGAGGATGAGACCATTTCACCCCTTTTACTGCATTTTATCTGTAGCTTTCCGATTCGGCAGGAAGCTCCTATTTCGCTCTCTCTCTCTCTCTCTCTCTCGGGTGCAAACAATGTCTCTCTCCTTCTGCGGTGGAACCGCACACAGCTCCGGCGTCTCGTGGGTGTGTGTATGTGTGCGTGCGTGGTTTTGGTTTGAACGCGGGGATACGTTAGACATTCGCCAACATTGGAAACGCATGCGCCGGTTTGGCGTAACAACCAGAAATCGATGGCCGCTGCTTCTGCTTCTCGCTTTTGCTGCTGGCTCCTGTCAGAATATGCGTACAGTTGAAAAGCGGTTCTACCGGATGAGGAAGGCGAGGCGAGGGAGGACCGCGCGAGAGCAACATGCTGATGCCGATGCTGCTGCTTCAGCTAAAACGAAATTCTAAAGCGATCCCTGGAGATGTACCTTTCTTTTTTATTTATTTTTTTCTTCATGTATGGCTGAGACGCCCAAACCGAACGATTCCTTCGGTAATCCGCTCTTTTATTATTTACCGCTTCGGTCCCTCCAAAACTTCCCCACGAATCCAGTTATCGGCTTTAACCGGTATCCGAAGATCAAAAGGGATCGGTACGACTCGCTGATGTTCAAAAAAGTGCCAACGGTTTTTTAAGCTTCCTCGAGACGCCGCCCGAGGCGCTAGTAGCAAAGTCCCGGCGCGACTTAACCTCAAAGACTCCCTCTCGTTCGTCGAAATCCCACCGGGTGACGTCATGAAAGCGACGGACATTGTCCATACATCCCCGTGGTTCAGTCCCAAGGAACCCCGGTGACCTCTGTCGGTTCTGGGTTCGCCATATTTTGGTACCCAAAGATTGGTACGAAATAAGGCAGGTCCTATTATACCCGAGTGACTTGGGTGGTCTCGGGAGCGCATATTTGTGCGCAAACGCGCGGGGTGTATCGGTATAAGTTGGCAGGATAACACGTGGGAACCCAACACAAGAAGAAACACGGTGCACGTCCGCTACAAATTAACCGGCGGCTTTGCCCTCCGTCTCTCTCCGGCTCTTTCTCTCTCAAATGGAATCTTCCATACCCTCGTCGTTTCTTACCCCCGCGCTACCTATACGCTCCACAAACTCGGCGATCCCGCTTGGCTCTCCTCCTGCCTCTCCTCTGCCTCGCTCATGCCAATACAGGTAGGCGCACACAGGCATACGCGTGCACACACGCAAAGAGGTACCTGCCACCAGGCGAATGCCTGATAACGCCAACCAGGCTGCACTCTGCGAGCTTGGTAATTACCCCTACCGGTTGGATGGCTGGTTTGTTCGTTCGCTGGGTAGATGGTTGGCTCGGTTAGTCGCCACCACACATAAATGTACGGTATGTATATACATCGACCCCTCATTCTGCATTTTGCATTATTTAATACTAAAATTATAGGATGAAGACGCACAGGCACGGCCAGCGAGCGAGTAATGAGTGGTTTTCCGAGAAAGAAAAAAACGGGGAAACAGTATAGATGCGTTATATGCGCTTCCCTATTCATGGATACCTTCGTTATTTAAGTCATTTTTTCCCTCCCTTCGCTTCCACTACGTGGCCTAAGTATCCGCCATAATAAAAAACTAAGTTTTATGATTCGAGTATTATATATAATTAAGTGGAACATATAATATGCAGTTTCCACGCGTATCGATTCGGATCTGGAACACGGAGACACCCCGACTGAGTCTCCAGTCGCGATTTTAGGACAAAAAGCCAATATCTAGGGTCAGAGACTCAGTGCGCCTGCAACTCACCATTCAGGCCACGCTAAATCTACAGCGACTCGTCCGAGACACGCTAAAACGAAATCGAGACACGCTAATATTATGCTTAGACACGCTAAATGGCTGGTACTTGGAAATTCCTTCTAATTCAAAGCAATAAAAATGCTATAAAATTATTCGCAATCATTCTGAAAATAGGGATTCTAGAGATTTCGTGAAATAAAACATTATTAGAAAAGATTCCTCTCTCTACTTAAATAACCCCATAGAGAATTCCACGGTACAACCCTTTCCCAAACATCCTACTTCAAAGGTTCAATCAATACTTGAAGTACCAGCGCCAAAGACCCCTCGGCCGTTCCTCCAAGCTCTATGATACGCGCTCGATCCTGTCGATACGTACGATTTCTACTATTACTTCCATGAAGTTGCTATTAATAAACGCGTACCTTGAAACTTCCTTACCATTAGACGCACTCATCTACCATTTGTGGATAAGGGGCGAGAATTCCAAAGACTTTCAAATTGAAACAGAAAGGATTTTTAATCCTAAAAGGGTATTTTCTTTCGCTAAAAAAAATCGTAAATATTTATAACTCGAAACGAAATCAACCTCTACGGCGTATATCTTTCGGAAGTCGGTAATTCGAAGATCTTACTTACCAACGCTTAGTAATTTCAACTACTTATTATTTCAACTACTGGTAACAACTTCTCAATCTCGGTACCTTCTGTTGGTAAATTTTACCTACAGTGAATTTGAAGGGGATCCTACTAAGCATCACTTCGTAAAATCTCTTTCTTCCTCCAAAATCTTTTTAGTTACATGAGTAATTTTTGTCAATAATAGTTCCAAAAATTAAGTTATCAAATTCATTTTTTTGTTAATTTATAAAGAAACCCTTGCATTCCCATGAATCCACGAACTTTAGAAGTATATGCCCTGTGCCTACACCTACATGTATGTACAGAGGGAGATTCCTAACCAAAATTCAAACTTGCGCACGCATCCTCTTCCATGATGGCCGCCGTTGATACCCCTCGCTTTCGACAACCGATGGAGGGAGAACCACCCAGGAGATTATGGGATACAAGAAGGGATGGAAAACCGGATTCTCTTACAACGCCATTGGTGGGATTTTATGGGTGGAGGCTTTCTACAACATTTATCTACAGAGGCGGCCATTACATTGACGTTCCCGCTGACGAGGGTGACATCTATTCGAAATCTCGCGAACCGTCTTACATACGGCTGATACCTATCCGCAATTTTCTTGGTGCTTCCTAGCCCAGATTTTCGAGTGACCGTGTTAACATTATAATTGCTGATTATTTGTTGTATCAATTTGTTAATTTACGCAGTGATTCTATTTTTTGTTTCACGAAATTATGTATCATTATTAATTGTACATTATTTATTGCGACCCATCCAAAGCGTAAATAAATAACTCTAATGCTTCGGTAATTGGTAGCCAAGCAGTCACTGACACACTACGGCGTCGTTATGCCGGCATATGAACGGCAATATCATTTACACAAACTTTAAACATATTTATACATGTGGTTGTGTATTACGGGCGCGTGACGCCGTTAGAGGATTTTATAGGGAAATGAATAAGAAACATTTATCCATTGCTATGGATATAAGGTCAATAGGTAATGCGATAACGAGTGTTCATAATAGTCTGGGGAAAGGAATAGGACGGAGAATTGCAGTGCAAACCGACAATTAAGCTTTATCGTGTCTCTTACTACAAAGTTATGTATAAAGTCTACCGCCGGTACTGCTCTTCTCTTAAATGTGAATGGAAGTGAGTTGTTATAAGATTATTGACCTTAAATCTACACGAATGTGTCGTCTTCGTAACATTTATATAATATAACATTCTGATATTTATATTTATACCCTCGTATTACAAATAAACTCCCGTTCAAACCTGCGCAGAGTGCCCCGAGTCGCGTGTTTCCGTGCCCAAACGACTCTTTGATATGACAATCTTCCTTTTTATTGCAATTGTTTGTAAGCAGTGGTAGGGCACGATGGCCTCTTTTAGCTGCGCAGTTCGCGTGCCGGGAATTGAGTCAAGAACCTTTGCCTTTTTATACGAAGTGTCCAAGAACTGTTCCATTTTGGTACGTTTGGATTCCGCCGGTCAAACCAAGACGAAAAGTCCTTTACCATTTTTTTCTCCGACGTACCGTTAATTTTTTATTTATTTTTCAATATTTTCCAATTACGCCCCGCGCGTCGGAGTGCGAAACTACAGCCCTGACGCGCTCATCGTCGGCTCACGGGGGAAAGCGCCCTCGCTGATTGACCAAACTTTGAAAATTAATATAAAATCGACGGAGCGTCCGAGAGAAAAATGCCAAAGGACTTTTCTCCTCAGTTTAAGAGGCGGAATACGAAAGTGTCGTCGAAAAAAAACGCAGTGGATCTCTCAGTTGGGCCTGCTGTCCCGGCGAGAGCCAATGAGGATTTCTCCAGGAAATGAGTACATTCCCACTTTACTATCCACTATCCTTCTACACTGGGGTTACTTCCTAATAGCCGTAATTCCAAGCCCGTATAAAGCCATATAGGAAAATGTTATAAATGTACAAAAGCGCCCTCTAAGGTGTTTACGAGAGAAATATATAATATAATAACCCTGACGAGAACAAGATTTTATGAAGCTTGACAAGCGAACCACCATTACATAGCTCGTAATAACAATAATTATTATTATATGCTGTGATTATGCGGACAACGGAGGTGTGTACGTACACACGTTTATGTATGAGTCTTATATGATACAGCGGGTTATGTATTTAGAAGTTCAACCCTATTTTTGAAACTTTAATCATTTTCAGGGACAGGGGAACGTATGGCCAAAAAATTCAACTTTTGGAAAAAATTTTTTAGCACTTTCGGGAGACCCATATCCGATGTATTTTTTTCCGAGGAATCCATTTTCATTGTCAAAATTCTTAAAATCCAACGGGAAATAGGATTTTTCCTCAAAAAACCTACTTTTTTCAACCTTCCGCTAGGATTTCATTAAATTTGACATTTGGAATCGATTCTACGGGAAAAATTACCCCTAGAAATGACTTGTCTAACCCCGATTTTAAAACTTTAATTTTTACCCCATTTTTGGGGGAAGGGGTAGGTGTGCCCAAAATTTTCGACATTTCGAAACTTTTTTTTTTAATTTTCGGGAAACCCATATCCGATGTATTTTTTTCCGAGGAATCCAATTCTGTTATTAAAATTCCTGAAATCCCACAGGAAGTACGTTTTTTCCTCAAAAAACCTACTTTTTTCCGACTTCCGCTGGGATTTTATTAAATTTCACATTTGGAATCGATTCTACGGGAAAATTTACCCCTAAAAATGACTTGTCCAACCCCAATTTTGAAACTTTAATTTTTACCCCATTTTTGGGGGGAAAGGTCAAGTTGCTCCCAAAAAATTGAACAAGTCGAAGCGATGTTACTCCATACGTGCATGTTTATTTATGTAACATACATATACAAACATAATTGACCCACGTGACACTGCATTAATACTATACAAACAAATTGTGAGAGTAATAGAGACATCACATTCGTTTTTTACATTCGTGGAAGAAAAGGCCGAAATTATTATTGGACCATAATTCATTGAAGAGATATATAAAGAGAGCAATATTACGAGTATAATATCATAAAACAATGGTCGTTAATAATTTATTCCCTCGCGTTATAAAGTTAACGTTAACCGAGTTGTCCCACATACATCCACGAGCGGGAAGGTCACGAGACAAAACTAGAACCGAACCCGACTCTAAACGCGTACGAGTCAATTGGGACGTGTCCCAAATGTCTCGTGCCCCAGGAGCCAATGTACCCATTTTGTGAGTCCTCGTCAAAAGGTCCTTCTGGGGACACACGCCCATTGGCCTCTGAGACGCGTCTATAGGCATTACAATAATTACTATTTATCTTTTTGATTCGACTGTACCTACAATCCTACAATCTTCAGTTTGCTTTTCTCTTTAGCCGCTTCTAATTGTCAAAGGAAAAGATATGGCATTCCTCCAAGGCACGTGTCAACAGTGAAAGATGTATGCGTGTGTACACAAGAAAGTAGCGAGAGCGTTAAACGATACTCGGACCCAGGCTCGGGCCCGGGCCAAATACGAAATCTCAAATATACACTTTTCAACTCCAAACATCATAAAAATAAGGCCCCTAATTGCAAGTACAATACAGTTAACGTAATTATATTTATGCTTCGGATCAATGTCAAAGCTATCGCATTTAACACCTAATCCGGGCCCTACTCGGACCCACGAGTTACGTTTCGAAAATTGGCTCCTTTCAAATTTGGGACCAAAGATGTAACAATTGAGAAAAAACGTACCTGAAGAGTCGTTGAAGACACGATCAAGACATAGTTTGGCTTCCTTCGGATCGAAAAATGGCCCCTTCGTGTGCACAAAAACCTCGAGAGCTCACTTCTCAGTATCTCTGCATACACGTACGGCACACAGTCAAGTACGTCACAACCGGACCCACCAAATCACGGCGCAGCCCTTTCATCACAAATCGAAATCACAAATATGGAATGAAAAACCGGATGTAATGAAAAACGAACCCGGGCGAATTTTCAATGCAGGCTCTCAAAAGCGTGCCCATAAACTCGGACAATTCGTGGCATTTTTACAAGTATTGGCCTCAGCGGCATTGTCCCGAAAAGAGCGGTGTAGGTGCTAAAACGCTTTATGGACTACCCCCGGCTTCGACTGGACGTCACTCGCAAGAAGCAGCCAGAAATTTTGATCTCGAGTTTCCCTTTCTTCGCGAGAGGACCTCTTTTCCGCGAGTACACAAAGGAGAGATAATGTCATTCACGCGTGCGTGCCCGCAACAATGTAGCTACGCGGAACTTAAACTTTTATACCGGATCGTTTTCGATTCAGGTCTACAACAATGGCCACGTTGGTGAAGCGAGGCTCTCGCGGATAATGCGATCCTCGGCTCACGCGCATCCCAAAACCCAATCCACTGCGCAGGGAGTCTTCCATTCCCATTCCCACCACGGCCTTAGCCGACCATCGCCATCCCCCTTTTGCCTATTTCATCGCCTCCCTTCTTTCGACCCAACCCGAGAGTCGAGCGAACGCGTCCCCTCCCTCGAGTCTCTCGCTCTACCCCTACCGGTCTTCCACTCGTGGTTGGTCGTCGCGGTTGAAGCGGGGATAGGTTACTTACCTATCCCCACTCTCGCGTCGTCGCTACTACTCGCTTCGGAGCTCGTCGTCCCTACTCCTCGAGCGCTACGCTCCTTCTACCCAAAACTCGAGGCTCTGCCATTCGCGGGCGAGCGTTTCCTGCCATTTCTGTTTCTTTCGATTCGAATCCAGGAGAACCATGTGCGCAAAGGCCACGCCTATAGGGGCCAACGGATCTTTCGCTCAGCTTCCAACCGGTCTTTCACCGGATTCGCTCTTTCTGACGTTTCTCCAATTTTCCTGAGGGATCCCTGATGAATTTTTTTTTTTTTCAAGAGCGTGTAAAAAAATTGCGTGACCCCTTTATCAACGTATCAATTATTTCCAATTAAAATATAATTTTTAAAAATGTTTGATAAATAAAGAATATTTATGAAATATCGGGTCTTGGTTGAAAAACGTATAAGCCAACCCGGGACCCTAATTAGGACCTAGTTATACCAAGAGGAGGGGGAAATAGAGTCGAGATTGATATGCGTGCAAATTTCCAACAAAGTTGTCACGTTATTTCATGATCTCTTAAGGGAATAGTGGCGGTTTTATTGAGTGTAAAGCAGCCAAAGGAAGTTTCGTTACATGTCGGATTCCTTTCTTCTTTTTTTTTGTTTCACGTTTCGCGGATTGTAAATTTTGAAAATATCATGCCTGAGAAATCTTACGTGTATACATGTTGTTATTATGTCACTATATGACAATTGATAAGTTTTGATAGCGGTACAGTGAGTCATAAACGAAGAAATGACTGATAAGAGGAAGAAAAAAAAATCAAGCCGAGGTTTTATGTACTCTTCATGTTCATTTTCACGAAAAGAGGCGTTTTGTGTGGGTATGGTGTTTATGCGAAAGCAGATAACATCGATATTTATTCGGATTTTTTTTTAGTTATCAATGAAAAATTTAAATATTAGATGTAATGCCGAGGAAACTTGAAGAAGCAAATTTGGGGCAAATGAATTTTGAGGAAAATTAAAATTGGATCAAAGTAAATTTGGGAGGAAGGAATTTTGAGATAGGGGAAATTTGAGCCAAATTAAATTTCGCTCGAAATAATTTTGATACAGAGAAAATGTAGGCCAAGAAATAAGCTCGTGACGAAGTAAACCTGGTAGAGTCGGAGCGGGCAGGAAAAGGAATGGTCGTTCGCAATTAACTAATTAATTAATTAATTAAACATGAAGAGTAGTCGGTTGAAAAGTACCTGAGCGGAAACAGAAGAAAGAACAGATAGAAATACCGCCAGGCAAAGGGGAACAAATACACCTAATTGTAATATACATATGTAAAGTATGTTTACATAGTCTGCATTCGTGTGTCTCTGTATTTGTACCTCGTGCATGTGACGGATGAATTATTTTCAAGAGTTTGTCTTACTCCTTAAAAGTGTTAATTAGCATCAGGTGAATTTCGAAAGCGCGCGCATATCTGTTTTACATCGGAGGTAGATTTCGTACGCGATTGTTTGAGGAGCACCTGGAGAAGGTTGCCGGCACATGTGTGGAAGTACAAATATCGTGGATGGCCACGTTTAGGTAAACATTTCCTACCGCGAGGCGAGGCGAGGTTTCAAATTCGCGCCATTCTCGGCCCAGACAGCGCCCACCGGTATCGAATCGCGAAACTAGGCGCTTGAACCGGCCAAATTGGATGGAAATCGAGCAAAGCCGAGAGAGAAGAAATTTTTTGCGGAAGAAAATTTGAAACCAAGACAAATTTTGAGCGGAAGACGCTTGGGATTAAACGTGCGAGGAAAGGGGGAACGGCGGGATAAAAAGAAATTTAAAAGGTGGCACGAGAGAACGATTTGAGAAACTTCTATTGCTTTCCGGTGAAACATGAAGTGTTTGACGCGGTGTTTAATAGATCGTAAAGCGTATTTGAGTGTGTCGATAAATATAACAACTTTTAGAGAAGTCTAACTTCAGTCGCTATGTTTGCCCCAAACTCCCGCTTATTGCATTTACATTTGCACCAATTTGGGACGAAACAAATTTTTTTGCGTGATTCGGGACGATGCAAAATTGGGATAACGCGGGTCATTTTGAGGATTGGAGTGCGGACAATCCCAAAATGAAGGAAAAAAACGGTAACCCCGGAAACTCAAAATTGTCCTTGCTCCAATTAACACCAAAATCGATTAAAACTCTTTCTAAAATTTATGACCGATTTTATTCGTGTCCTGGTACGATTTTTATGAAGCCGTGGCTCGATTTGTCCTTGGAAAAAGAAACTCGAGCAGGAAAAGCGAAAAGGCTGTTGTAAAAAGAGAATCCCTTTGGAGGCCGTAAAAAGAGAAACTGGGGAAATCGGTACAATTTCGAAGAATGGCATTTTTTGTCTTCCAGACAGACTTCCGTGTTTGGACAACTCGATTGGTTCCCTTTATTTTTTTTTCCTTATACAAGGGTTCCCCTGTTCTATTTTTTTTTTGTACCAGTAGCGGCCGCACACAAAGGGGTTGCGGTCAGGCCTAATATCCTCGCAATCCTGCGAAGGACAAAAAGGGATGACCTGGTTAGAGATTCGGGGTATACCCAAACCTCACTCGTCCGAGCAAACACGTGATTTCGTACATTTCTGTCTCTATACAGGTTGTAGACGACGAGGACAAAGCGGGAAAAGTGTTATATACTTCCGCGTTGGAGGCAATAAATGAGCCGACAAGAGCCATGGCACAAAAAAATGCGGAAAGAGGCTCGAGTGAAATCTCATAGAAAAATATTGGAGGCGACCCACGTGGGAAACAGGACTTGAGCTAGTAGTGGTTTGACCAAAGTGATGTCACTTTTTTTTTTATCTGGACAAATTAGAGTGGATACTCGTCGAGTTCGGAACGCTAATTCCGTAAAGTGCATATCGCAGCGGTATCGCGGCTCATTTCTATCTCCGCGGGCATTTTTAAACGCGGGAAAAGCGGTAGCAGTGGCCTGTGTCGGTGCAGTTAAATGCAGTTACGATACCCGTCCCATTAACTGCAGTTATGGTAGATCGTATGCCAGCGAACGATGACGTGACATCTGATGGATGAGTCCACAGACGGATTCGTGGGATAATACTGGATTGGAGTTGATATCGGACGAACGACCCGATAGTTGAGAGGTCAAGGGGAGGTTCAGAGCCACAGAAGAGGACAATTTCGACTGTCCGTGGATTGTTATCGTTATCGTTATAATTAATTGTTCTTTTTTTTTCGTTGGAGACAAATACTATGGGAAGGGGGGACAGTTCATAATATGTGGCCATAAAAATCTAGAAATAGAAAAAATAAAATATTAAATATTTTTGAAAAAAAAAAAGAAAATTGCTAATGAATCTTCCTCGGTACTGTAGAAAATTTCGAAAATTACATTGGGGTTGAAATTTTCCGATCTCCGACGGCAGCCATGGCTGAAGTCAAACCGAACCTTGCCGTCGCTGCGCGGAAATCCTGCTTTCGAATTTACAGAATCTTTTTTCGTCAACCTTTTTTAATGAAATTACAATTATACATTATAATTAATATTGTCCTAAATCGTTAACGTAATATTTCTTCGAAAAATTGAGATCCTACCGAAAAAAATTTCCCAGAAAAAAATTTCCGTAATATTTCAATCAATTTAAATGAAACCAAAAGGGGCACTATTGTCCACCTGAAAATCTCTATACGCTTGGATAACATATATTGTCCGTAATTATATACCGATCGCAGAAAACAAATGCAGAACTCACCGGTAAGAGCAAACCGCCAAAACCCGAAGAACTTCCCGGATTTCTCTCGACTCCCTTCCACAAAGTGTCTCTTCTCGTTCACGATCGCAATTACGTGAATTGTCGCAAAAAATCGACTCGAAAAAGCGGAGACTTCAACGAATCATCAAAACTAACAACAACAATAATATTTCTTAAACAAATGAGGCTCGCTAACGGCACGGAGCGAGTCGTGGTGCTTCGCCATAAGTAAAAGTGTCTTCACCTCTCGAATCGAATCGAAATAGGGTGCGGGTGCAGTTATAACCCGGCCAGCCACTGTTCCGGGTAAACCGACCCCCCATGGACGCACTTTTGCTACTTCGCGTCGGCGTCCTGCCGATCGTGCGCCGGGCCAACTCGCGCAAATAACGCGAACCCAAACCCGAGCGAGCCGATACGAAGAGCGCGTCACCCCTCGCGATTTTCCCTCCACGCGGACAACCCCAACCCTTGCCTCGCCTCGGGCTTGGAACGAAAGGGACGCGAGCGTCGAGCGACGACACCGGATCCGGGTCCTTTCGATCCCTCGAAGGCATCCCCTAGCGAGCCCCTCTCCTCGACGAAGGGATTTTCCATCTCGGTTCGTCATCATCGAACCTCGGTCTCCGTACTCTGCCGCGCTATATCGAGCCAAATTGGCATCGTACCGCCGGCAGGCCACTCCCTCGTGGCGGAGGAGAAAGCCCTCGGCTCTTATTCTCGCCAGGACGCGTAGGGTACATTTTGCCTACGCATCGTCATCATGAATGGATAAACCGTGTCAGCCCTTATCCCTCGCCAGGAGCGTCAACGCTCTCTCCGTAGCGACGCTCGAGCGTGCTCGCGGGGGACACTTTGGGACGTGACCCAACTTTGAGACTGGACGAGCGCTTGGATTGAATTTTGAGGAGAGGCAGAAGCGTCTAGGGCCTGATTAAAAAATGCTACCATTGTTGGACCCCGACTGCCCGTTATTATTATTCTTTTTTCAGGTAATTTCATGGCACCGACGCGAGATAGGTAATTCCAACGAAGGACGAGTTAACGAGACCCTCTTCGGATTCCCTCGGAGCTATCGACGGACTCGTTCGAGAGACCGAAGCAACAAGGAGGATCCGAAGGCACTCGCAACGTCATAATGGGCGCGGTGGGTAATCGCGATAGTTAGCCGAATATGGCTAGTTGGAAACGCCGAGATCAAAAGGGAGAAACAAGGCGCTTAACGCGCAGAAACTCGTAAGAAAACGGCAGACCATTTTGCGAATTTTCGCATAACCGTGGGAGCAAGAAGGACGGTTGTCCGTAACGGGGTGCCTCGGAGCCGCGATTCTTTGGTTCTCGTTGAAGAAACTAGCGATCGAGAGCCAAAAGGGCGCGTGTCTCGTTCGAGCCAACCCGGGAATCGGGTCCCTAGGGCTCTCGGCGTCGACCGAGTCGGATATAATTTCCCTGTAACTAAATGAAAATAAATTCAACGACGGTGGTGCGCCGAGAACGGCTCGCAAATGGCTCTTCCATATTCCGGACGAGATGGAGGAGGCGAGGAAGGACGGAGAAGAGCGTGTATTTTGCACTCGTATACTTTGCCGAGGTATCCACGAAGAGGCCGGATTTTATGAAGGCAAATTACAGAGCCGCGGCCGACTCCTGCCAACGTCGACGCGATAGGTGTTTTGAAATCCTTGTAAAGTTTTTCAATTTCACGGCCAATACCGGAGCGCCATCCCCACTTCGGCTACCGGACACTTCGGCTCGTCGCGTATAATCGTCTTTTAATTTATCGCCCGGCGAAATTTCGTTTTACGGCGTGGCCGAATTTTTGCTCCAGCCTCACGTGGACGTACTTCGGCCTCAACTGGAAAGCGTCCGGCAGTGAATCAAATTTGATCGCAAAATTATAAGAAGGATGCAGAAATCGTCTCCGAGGTCAAAAACGATGCATTCGAGGGGGAGTCGTTACACCCTGGCCATATATCGAATTGCAGTTGGGGAGCAACATGGAGAAATTGCATCGGTTTATTTCCTTTCATTTTCCGAATTTGTTCATCCGGCAGAGCACCAGCAGTGCCGTCATCGAAATGACGGATATTCGGTAACGTTCATCCAGAGTTTACGCTTTCGTGTTTACCATTTTACGTGATGTCATAAAGTGGAACTGTCCGTTGGGCCAACGATGCTTTTCCCTTTATTTATATGCCTATGTATATATACGTACATACACCATAGCTAAATCCTAACCACGTTACCCATCAAGGGTACCCATAAGTAATCAATTATTCCATACCCTTTTGGATCGATCAAAATTCTGGTCAAAAAAGGCTGACGTCTTATCAATTATTACGTGAACTGGACCCGACAAGAAAATTACAATCGAGTAACTGGGCGTTCACAGGAATTTTGAGGTTACGGTATCAAAGAAGCCATTCTTGGAATGACCCAAGTGCTGCCACCTACGACCTAGGTGGGTCATATGACTTTGAGGAATTTAAATCCAAGTGCCGACTAATTCCAACTGGACCCGGACAAGTCGAATGTGAAATTTGCCGTAATAAGGCCATAAACGAGGAGCTGAGAAGCAATCGAAGACATATTCCGGGTTTATGGCTCCGGTTCCAGAAGGTCCATAATCCCAATATGTCATTAATTATGGAACCCGCGTCTCTCATGCCTTTTTCAGTGGAAAGAAGAAAACGAGCACAAGGATGCATTTACATGTACTATATAAAAGAACGTTAACACGGTCAGAAGTCGTAAGAACGCGAAAGAGATATCTTCCGATGCTGCCGTAAGTTGGTGCAAGCATACATAAAGCTGTGGTGTCTGTATGCGTTGACGAAGACGCACCCGACGGGAAATACGTGTACACGGGTTACATCGTATCCTTTTTTCCATCCCGTCTGTGTTTCAGAGAGTTTGAGAATTTCCCAATGGACTCACAATCCTATCCTCTCGTATAATCTGGTACCTCAACAACGGCAGCGCGTATCATCAACGTTCACCCTACGGAAAGAGCCGCTCAACCCCCTGACGCTACTCGTTATCATCCATTCCGTTATTTCTCTCGTTCTTCTTTCCTTTTTTTTTCCCCTTAATTCTTAATCTTCATATGCGATGCCCACGCACTCACACGTACGCGTATGTATTTTTAATTAGCAAACGTATACCCACGCATACTCGCGCACAAGGGGTATGGGTGTGTTTAATTAACAGGCTCTCTCTCTCTCTCTCTCTCTCAGCCAAACACTCGCTACTCTGCACCCACGTCAAAAAAAGAACTTTTACGAAGGGTGAAAATGAATTGGATTATTCCTACAATTATAAATATTTAATATATTTATTTGTATACTTTATACAATTTGTAACGCCACCTGAGTTGTAGGTGGCGCTAGTGAATTTCGGACGCCACTGTCGATCCTAACCTCAAAATCTTCCGCGTTTCGACGAAATCGGTTATACCGAGTACCCCGGGGCACTTCGAAACTGCGATTCTCCGCATAACCTCTTGGAATTTTCAA
Source organism: Gasteruption jaculator (assembly GCA_949825005.1). Classification (NCBI taxonomy): domain Eukaryota; kingdom Metazoa; phylum Arthropoda; class Insecta; order Hymenoptera; family Gasteruptiidae; genus Gasteruption; species Gasteruption jaculator. The sequence continues at coordinate 142,521 of OX463764.1, read as the reverse complement.
CGTCTCTTCGTTTCAACTACAACGAATCGCAAAGATCGGCAATATTGGCGCGTTTCGATGCAAAGGAGCTAAAGGAGAAGGGCTGTAATGACGACACCGAAGAAATCGTATAGGAGAAAATATCCAGCGGTGGCTACGTGGCATGGTTTTAGGCTTGACATAAACGCGTATTCTCCGATTTATTAATATTACAACGATCGATAGCACCGAGCCATCATAAATTTTGCTCTGGCGTGTATCGGTGCATGTACACACGGTGAACTACCACTACCCGTGCAGCCAACTTACAATATCATGGGGAACCCAAACCACATACAGCAACCAGCAGGGCGCAGCGCATGGTTCGTAGGCGGAGGCTTTGGCTGGGTCGATGTTGCCTTCGTTCCAGTGCACGCTCCTTCTCTGTCTCACCCGCCTTGGTTCTCCACTGCCTCTGTTATGGAGCGCAACGATGGAAACAGCAGGATTGGGAACTGGAAACTGGGTAGGGAGAACGTATAAGGGTAGAGCGAGAATAGCATCGGGAGAGATACCCACTCCGCCATGAGCCGAAGGGAGAGAGAAGATGGATCCGAGAAGGATGCCGAAGGAAATGGACCAAAAAAAAGAGACGGGATGAGGGAAGGGGGTTGAGGGACCAGGGGAGGGATTTACGTTTTGTGGCTGTCGTCAGAGGGTGGAATTCGGTACCCTCGAACATAAATAACAGCGCGTCAACCCCCGCAGGACGGTTATAAGGGAGTAAAAGGAAGAAGAAGAAGAAGAACGGGGGGTGGGGTGTCGAATTTGGATATAACGGCGTCTCCCTTTCGGAGAATGTAATTCGACATTCTCGAGAAAATCTTAACCCGCCGTTTGTCTTCGAATTTACATTTTTTAGGGGTGGCTGACGATGAGAAATCTCGGCAGCCTGGTATTTTAAGGGAAATTCAAGAGATATCGCGGGAGCATCGTCGCTATAGCCGCAGTGCTGCGGCCTACAACTCAAGTGGAGCGTCCATTTGCAGCGATTAGGCCCAAAATGGCGAAAATCTTCGGATGGATGGGATTCCTTGCAAAATTCGTTAACGAGAATTGGGACCTCAGCGGATCCAAGAACGAAAAAATACAAGACCGAGCTGGTACTGGACCTAGACCGAGCCAATACCGGACCTTGGGAGTGATAACGAGCCTTCTAAAGATTTTTTCGGTGAAATGGAGGTCGTCTGCGTGTAAAATTCTCTTGCGTGTTTCCTCCACGCACACATACGCACCTTCACACGCAGGTCTCGCATGGATTACACGGGTGTCGTGTATAAACAGGGTCGTATTTCTTGTCAGCATCCCAACAAGGATCATACGAAACATTTTTCTTCGAAACCCGCCATCGTACTTTGAAACGGGATAAGATTATTTTATGTCCGTCCAATCCGTGATCAGTAAAACTTATCTTGGAAGAAATATATATATTTTTTTCTCCGCCTGTATACCCGTCTCTCTCAAGGATAACGAGGCAAGAAAGGATTCTCGAAGGAAGCTGTCTCGTAAACTAGAATTTAATTAAAAATATTGTCACATTCTACGTCCACGAAAAAAAAAAAAAAATAAAGAAAGAAGATGATATCAAATAGGAGGAGTGAAAAAGGTACTGTGCTCAAACATGGCGCGGATCGAATAAAAAGGCTAAAGCCACATTCTCATGAATAAAGGATGAGCCGAGTTAAATAAACGAAATCCCCGCGTCGTGTCAGTTCTGGAGGCAGCTCGAGTTCCTTTTGGGTCCCACACAAACGCACACGCGTGTGTCGGAACATCGCATCGGCAGCAGCTCGAGCTTACAGCCACCATTAAAGTAAAATAAAACCGTGGCTTTTTTTCCTTCTCTCCTTCTTGCTTTTATTTTTATTTTTCCCCCCCAAGTCTCGGCGCTTTTCCTTTTGCCGCTCGTCATAAGGCCGAGCTCAGAAAATCCCGAGAAGGCTCCTTTCTTCCGAGCCACCAACACTTTCCCACCGGGTCTCGTCGCTCCATCGTGAAACCGGTGCACGCGGACGTGCGGTTTAACGGTTTAATAACGCAAAGGAAATAAAAAAAAGACAAAAAAAATGGTGAGCAAAATCATTTCTGTATAACCCATGGGGTAAAAGCACGGTACCGTGGTACCTCCGCAGAGAAAACGTTTTATAATAACACTTTAACCACCGACAGCAAATGGCTTTAAAGTTTGTAACTCTCCTCCTCCTTCTCCTCCTCCTCCTCCTGCTCCTCCTCGCCCTCCTCCTCTTCTTCTTCTTTGTATGACAAGATTGTACGTGTATATATACATACCCGCAACCAAAGACAATGATTTCGCTACGCCTCTTCGCACGTACAAACTACAAAACCTCGTTTCAATGTTTCATTCCTTTCCTTTTTTATTTATACCTTCTTTTCTTCTTCCTTAACATTGTTACACATCACGAGTACACGGTTTTAAGACCCATAAAAATTTCATTCCATCGAAAAAAAGAAGAATGGGGACCGTTGCCGTTGCCCGTACCTATTTATTATTATTTCATGGCTGCGACGAGGTCATTGCTGTCTCCATAAGCGCTACAACGCGAAAAGTGCGATCGTAGATTCAAATTTCGCGCGCTAAGTGGACACCAGAAGGCGCTAGCCCTCGCGCAAACGCGGTCGCGCGCCCGCGCATTCGCGATAGCACCGTAGCTCCCGCGCGATCGCAGTCGCGAGCCACCGGATGCACCCATCGAGCGTCGATGATCCGACATCTACATTTTCGAACAAAGCACAGCCGTTGACGGCAAAATTGACGCCCGACGTTAATAGCTTCCCTTTGGAAGGTTAGGCTAAGCGGTTCTTAAATACAAGAAATGTGTCGTATTATTATTGCCCGGGAATAATAGATGTCTACAAGCGCTATGAGTAGCTCGAGGCAATAGATCATCGGAATAAAATCCTTTATATGGGCTCGGAGAATGAAAAAAAAAGTACTTAACGCGTACATTAGAGTCGTGTCATCATTTGTTGGAGTGCACTAGAAGCATTTTTATGCCATGGGTGTCCCCCCCGATCCCGAAGTTTTACGATAAATGTCGGTCCCAAAAGAGATTTGAAGTATGGCGACGGTATACAATGTATGAGATTCCTATTACTTTGTCGCAAGGCCTCCGAGTCGTCTTTAGAAAGAATTTCAATCCGTAGAGGGGTGGCACCTCGGCAAGATTTTGTGTGATGGAATTAACGAACGAATGGGCCGATTTCTATTTTTTTGTTACACTCTCTTGAAAAAGAAGATCAACCGTTGGGATGGATCCATGTCGAATCCGACGGATGTATCTATTCGAAGATAAGGGTTTCTCGCAATTGGTGGGTCGGGACAAAGGAGAACGCGAGTCTCGGCCACGCGTAGACGAAATATGCGCAGACACCGAAGGATCCATGGCGCAGGGAAAGATCTCTAAATCCTATGAGCGCGAAATTTGACGAGAGAGAAAACAATTCGCCAGGGAAATGAGAGGAGCCGATTGAAAATTTTCTCCAAGCGGATAACAAATTACGGGGTCCCATAGAGTGCGAATTCTAATATTCGTCGTAATAATAGTAGCGATAATATTGAAGAATAATAATTCGAGAGAAACGACGACATTAAAAGGAGAATTAAATTAGAAGCTTTCTCGAGAATTGGATCGAATTGGATGAGGGATCGAGAAATGTATCAAATCTAATTTCCTCCAACTTTTACAGTGTGTTCACTGCAGAGAACTCGAAGTAGGGAGAGTTTGATAAACAGAGAGAGACGTCGAGATACTTGAAGTTATAACTATAAAAGCGTCCCGTCAAACATAATAAACTTTGGGTGATGCTTAATAGCATCGCTAATAGAATCGTTCCCCTTAACGCGATATAACGCTTTAATATATACGCGCATACAGCTAACCCCCAGACTGAAGAAATATTCATGGAATCCTAGAGCAAATTGGTAGACGCACTTTGGCCCTTTCTCGAGACGAGTAACAATTGAAGTATCCAAAATTGACCCGGTACATTCCACAGTCACGCATTCCCACAAAAGTGTAGCGTTCTCGTAGTCGGGCCATAAAAGTGCCACTCTCTCGTCATTACGGCTTCGTATATGATCCTTTAACCTCCTTTACCGCGGAAGTTAGCGGTGCAATAGACATCCAACCGGTGCATTCGAATTTTCGATACGATACAATGTTGGCCCCTCGACGCTAGAAGCGCCCGAAGGGTTTACGAGCGGGCATCGATGGCAAATTTCCCGAGGTCTCGAGTGAATGCGAAATTCCCATGATTTTATATAAGTTGCCAGGCCAATCGTTAAGGTGTGTGCGCGCGTTTGCATGCGTGTTGGTGAAAATGATACCGAACGAACGTGTGCAAAACGATTCTACCGTGGGGCAAAGTGGACACTCGTAAATACGCGTGTAAATATATTGCCGGTTGTTATAATACCATCATATGCATTCACATCGTTCTACTCGGGCTCGTGCTGTTATAAAATCTCGAGATATATGCCTTCGCCAGCACGAACACGCTCGCACACCAACGCCACATGCACGTACGCGACTCCTTGGAAGCAGAAAGGCTCGGGTTTAATCCGTGAAGGTGGAGATAACGCGCCATTCTGGTATTTACAACTTTTCATATTATATTACACCTTCCACTCTATGTATATGCATTTTATGGCCAAAATCCTTAAATCATAATGACTGATTTCTGCCTACAATGAAATGCCAAACGACCCTTTTTCTCAGGCCAACGAAACAAAAAATGCAGAATTTCTTTTCCGTGGCTGCTTCTCGCGAAGCTGGAACAAAGGGAAGATGTTTAAAAAAAAAAGGAGATCGTCGTTGAAGAAAAGCGCCTGACTATGTAGGACTTTAAGTAGAGTAAGATATCAAGAGAAAAGCGATAGTGTCCTCAAGGGAGACATCCGCAGAACTGTGAGAATGAGAAAGGAGAGAGAGAGAGAGAGGTATATAGATCGGAGGCTTCACTCGTAGAGTGGCGCATTTAAAAGGATTTACGACGTCAACAAAATAATCGTTTAACGCGAGAACGAGTGCGAAAGTAGAGACGAAAGAAAAAAGTACAGATAAAAGGGAGGAACGGTCGATCTTGGATGACCGAATGAACAATCCGAAGGTATCTAGTGCCCATCAAATGGTAACGCGACGTTCCGATCCACGGGACATCAATGCTGCTCGTTGTCATCTTGTGGAACTCAAAGACTTTCCTCGCACTCGAAAAATATGGCGAGTATCGAGCCATTTTGGGAGCCTGGCGGCCATTTTGTGACGTTGGCAGCCATTTTGTAGCTCCAACCTTCCGGTGGCATCGCAAAATCGACTGGAACGACAGTTATCGAACTTCACCTCCTCTATTCCTCCACCGTAAGAGGTTCTGCGAGACCCAAATGCTTATTTCAACCCGACGCGAGCCATTTTGAGGAACGAAGAAGGAAATGGTACACTCTCCTTTCTTATCAGCAGGGTTAAAGCGTTTTCTGGTAAAAGGCGAGAGACGGAATAGGCTTTTGAAAAGGGATGGAGCAGGAGGTAGGCCATTAAACCCAGTAACTCGTGGAAGCACGAAGATAGCGAGAAGCGGGATAGAATTTCAACTCCTTTTACTCCCCCGGCCCTTAAGTGGCAGGGAATCCTTGTCTGAGGGATCCTCCAGCGAAGGAGAACCAAGTTCCGTTCTTCGTTTTCACTTACGCTTTGCCGACGCCCGTGTACGTATATTCTAGAGACGCGAGTGTGGGTGTACGTGTGCGTTCACTCCAAATGTACATGCGTGTACACAAAAGCAGTGTCCCCTTTTGACGACAAGGATGCGTTCCTCCTGCGAGGAGTTATATCGCCTATCGCTCCGTTGGAAGCTAGAGGAAACGACAGTCGTGATTACTCATTCGCATTCCAGGACATTTCTCCCGAGCCATGAAACTTACGCCGGAAATTATACAACCCAACCCTACCCGGCTCAACCCCTTATCCTTTTCCGCACATATACATATAGGCATACACGTACGTACCCTCCAGGCCAGGACGAAGTTCCCTGTATTTCAACATTTATTATGCACGAGAGGCACAGGGCACATAGGTCCTGTCAATTTCCAAAAAGTAGCTTCCTCGCCCTATCTCAACTTGGTGACACCGTTACGACGTCATTCCGTGCGTCTTCAAATGGCGGTACCACGGTCCTTATCAAAATGGGAGCCGGAGCGAGCTCGTGTATCTCTATAGTTATACGTATACGTCGACCGGCTTATGTATCGCAACGGTACATATCGCGTTCGCTCCATGGTATATGACGGTAGCATTTATGGCCCTTGCCAGCATGAATATTTATGCTTCGCCCATTATTATCTACGTAATGACGTATTTGAAGAAAAAACAAGCCTAGCGCAAACCAGGGGTTCCTTGTTTCCAGGATCCTCGTCACGGGGTTCTTTTTAATCACCTCAAATATAAGGTTCATTATCCATTTATACACGGATATTGCCATTTTCTACGCGGGGGGCCAAAATTATGACGAACGGATTAATTGTACGGGCAACCACCGGAAGGCTAGGCCACGGCTCGAGAATTCCTAGCCAGCTCCGGGCCGATCCTGGGCCACTGGGGTGACTTCGGGTTTCGTGACGGGCCAAGGTCTGGCATCGGGTTTTTTTTTAATATCGCATAAAAAGAAGTAAAGTGTCTTCATCTCGAGGAGAATTAGCCTCCGATTCTGCGTTTCCTGGAAGAACTCCGAAGATAATAACGTGTGAGTTGAAAGCGATCATCACGCTGAGAAGAGAACGAGGACCGCCATGTTTCTCTGATTTCGAAGTTTGCCACACCCATAAAAAGAATGATATACGCTCGAAAAAAAAAGCCGTCGCTTATAAAGAGGATCCTAATCTTTTGGGGAAAAGAACGAAAATCCCAGGCGTTTCATTCGATCTCCAGTTTCGGCTCCGAGATTGCCCGCCATCACCGTGCGATTGAAAAAAGAAACCAGTTTTCTCCTCAAGATCACAAATCACTTCGAAAAGAGTAGAGATATACGTAGATATACGGCGATGCCCGGAGCCACTCCTTTTTTTACGTCCCACCAAAGCTGCCTCATGGAAATAAAGGTCACGTGGATGGAGATATTCATTTTGGAATTTTCATCGGTCAAATTCCCACCATTTCGTCGAATCCTGCCCCAAACCAACGACGAAAAAACAATGGAAACGTCAGTTGCTTCGTCCGTCATTTTCTATCGCGCGGCCATTTCGCGAGCAACGTTCTCAAAATGGCGCCTCAGCAGAAAATGCAGCCGCCGTTGGCGAGAATGCGTGTTCTTTGATTTTGGGAGCAACGGGGAGAAAAAGCGACGTTGTATTCTCCTTTTATTTATCTTCGCGCTTCCTCTTCCTTCCCCAGCGAGCTCTTCCCTTTCTAGAAGACCGAGAAAAGCTTTCAAAAGAATCAGAAAGCGGAGTTTCAGATATAGTCGCGCGAGGTGATCTTTAAAAGTACAGCAACGTTGCGACTTCCGCCGTTTTATGGGTCCTCTTCCTCGAAGATTTTCCTCCCTCGCATGACGATCTTCATCTCTTTCCTTTTATCTTCCTCTTTCATTCGTCCTTTGGCGGATTAACGTTATACGATCTCTTTTGCCTTTTTCTTTTATAAGCCTCCGCTTCTTTCTCATCGCGAGCCTTTGAACCTTTGACCATCGGAAATAAAACAAAATAAAATAAAGTGGGATACATTCAGACAAAATGTCGCAAGTTGCCATTCTTGTGGCGGAAATGGATTCGGTTGGTAATTTTGAGGTTAAAATTTTCACAGACTTCGAAACTTCCCGTACCTCCTCGAACCGATCTCGTTGTTCGAGCTCGGTTAGATCGTAGGCCATGATTTTGGTATTCCGCCATTAACGCGTTACTATCGGCAAGGATTCTCTAATGCGCCAAATGGATGGGAAGAAAAAGGAAATACAGAGGAATAATGGTCGAAATGTATGGAAAGACGTATAGCAGTATCATGTTGATGTATTCAATTATTGTTGTAGCCGTATAACCCGTATAGCCTCTAACAGAAGTGCAATCAACATCACGAAAGCACCTCTTGAGTTATACGACAAGCAACAACAACATAGCAGCAAGTGGTTGCTACAAACATTGTGGCAGCTTGTAAAGAGACTTTATTTAAGAGGCTGTTCCCGCAGGTATGCACTTGTCAGAATGATGACCCTGTCAATTTTCTTTTCAGAGTCTCTCCTCTTTCCCATACGCATATGTACCCACCCCTGTACCCAACCCATGGCGTTTCCCACAAGGCGATGTCACGTCCGCTTCGACGGCCAGCCACCAAAATGGGACTTTGGAATTTGATAACGACCCAGTCTTGGTCCAGGGTCCGACGATTCGACAAAATACTCATCAAGGGGTGCAATTCCGACCTCGTACCGCGAATATGAGGGACTGGGTTCGATGCCGGGTGGCCCATGATTGGCAATTTGTCTTGGATAAAAAAAAATGGCAGAAACTAATTAACGAAAGTTTTTGGGTATCCTCGAAGTAAAGTTTGTGGGTGTATATACGCCGTAAGGGAGTGCCTCTTCCTTCTGCAGCGTTACGCGAAGGGATCGATAGGACGAGTAAGAAGATGGCGCTTAAAACCGACACGGTACTCTCGCCAACGTAGAATCTTCAGGCTGGAGTCCTTACGGTGCACGTAGTACATGCACGTGTGCCTGTGTGGGTTATAAAAAAGAAATCTGCTGCAAGAAAGAAGAAGATCCCCAGATGCCAAAAAAGGCAACATCACCTTCTTACGGGCTCTTCCGGGTTCTCGAGAAAATTCAGGTCAATATTTGGACCCCCTTATTGCCTGCGTATATACAATATACCTTCTTGCGTCCAAATCCTTTTAAAGCTGGAAAGCCATAAAGACAATTATTATTTGTACGTAGCCCGATTGTATAGGTGACGCGCAAACACGCACACACGGTCGAGTGGTATTGGTGTAAGTGTAAAGTACCCTTTTTCGGCTGGCCTTTTAGTCAGGAATTTATTGCGGGATAAGACCCCTCGCTATACACGAGTTGGTCTCCTTCGCCACACTCGTCCTTTATTCCCCTGTTTTCTCTGATGGAGTTGGTGTAGATTTCCCTTTTCTTTGTCCTCTTTTTCTTTTAAATATACCACAGGACAATTAACGTGACGCAAGGAATCGACCATAATTTTGTCCGATGCCGTGAGTATCGTACCCACGTATCTCGTGCCCTTCCTCTCTTATCTCAAATTGTCCGAGTTTACGATATCATCCTTATACGCGGTACAAGCGAGGACCCCCTTCGAGGGGGAGGGGACTGCCTTCTTTTAGTGTCCTTTAATATACTGTGATGCCAGAGACACCAAACTGGGAGTTTATAGCGCCCAGGTACTAGCCCAAGCTGTCCCGCCTTGGCCCGGTACTGCCCCAACGCGCGACACCGCGTTTCCTAGATCGGCAAAATCCTGAGGACCCAAACGGGCCCAGAATTCGCAGCTTTGGGCTCAAAAACCATTATCGGGTTCAGCTTTTGACAATTCGAACTCTCTGGGGGCCCTAAAGGGAATATTTAATTATAAAAAATTCCCTAGATAAATAGTAACTAATTCTTTAATGATTTAACATAATTGATACCCCAGAACAGCGCCATTTATAAAGAAAAAAATGCCGCACCGCGAAGCGCGTGCATACATATACGCACACGTATAAATAATAATAGGTAAATATAAGTCGAGATGATAAAAGTAAAAGTGATCATAACGTTTTGAAATTTATCGTATCTTCTTAATTCCGAGTGTTAATAAATAGCCGAGTTATTGCCAACAAGCTAATTTCTCAGGCACTCAATTTCATTCATTTCTTTTTCATTCTCTCTTTCTTTTTCGCTTCATTTAACGAAGCCAATTATGACAGGCATAAATGTAAGCACTTAATAGTTGTGTACACAAACAGCACGCGTTTAACTTCACTCGCTTTATCGTATTTATTTATTTAAATATCCTCCTTTTACGACCCTCGAGCTTTGGTCGCAAATTTTCGCTTTTTTTTTATTCGAAGAGGAAGAAAAAAAAACAATTTTCGATTTTCGAGGAAAGGAAGTAACGAAATAGGCGATTCCAAGCGGTACCGTCGGCGTAGGACCATGGAGGCTCGTTCCACGCGCACGCGCTAGGTGACGACAGCGCCCTCGCCACACGTAGCGCGCGAATCTGATTTTCAAACGAGGGAAAAAGCGTATTTTTGAATAAATCTTTAAATCTACCAAACCGATCGCTACGAAATTTTGACGGTAGCTTCCCCGGGATGCCTTGGGCCATATTTTACCGCGAAAAAAAATTAAAAGAGTGTAAAAAATTCTACCTTACCCAAACGTTACAGCATTCGACGTGAAAAATGAATGAAGAATTTTAACGATTTTCGAAATTTCCTGCTGGTATCCATCGTGCCGTTGGTTAACAATAAATTCCTCGATTCCCGCATTCGCACTTTTGATTCCACGCAAACTTTGGTCACTTTGATTTTTTATTTCGATTCGATATTTTTTCCTCGCAAATTTGTCGAATCGAATTTTATCCTCTACCCGCGGAGCGGCAAAGAAATTTCACGGGAAGAAAGGAAATATTGATTTTTCACAAGAATTTTGGAAAATGATGAAGATGGAACGGAGGTTCGCGACGGACTGCTCGAAAGGCGGAAGGCCAGTGCCGACGGCCGTCGCCCGAACAACAGAAATAACAGAATAGAAAGACGAAAGAAGGCTTCATATTTATTTAACTCATTATCACACCTCGATACTCAAATATACGCGACATTGCCGGTGAGAATTATACGTATATACAGGTATCACGAAAAAAGTGTCTTTGGATATTTTTTTCTCTCGGGTTTCTGCTTTTTTCCCCCAAACGCGGACAAAGTAAACTTCGGAATTTGTGTATATTGGTCTTTCTTGAACTTTACCGAGGAAATATTCCGGACAAAAATGTGTATATGTAATTTTTATATTTGAAAAATTTTTTTATTTAAATTTTTAATGGAAAAGAAAATGTTACTTAACTTTTTTTTATTTTCTATTACCGAGAAAGCGATCCAGAAATTAAAAAAAAATTATACACTTGTATTTTTGTAGTATTTTTTTTATTAATTATTTTATTTTAATTTTTCTGTAATTTGATAAAACTTGTACAAAAAAAATCCAAAAAAGTTAATAATTAAATTACAAAGTCCCAGTTATTAATTAATTCTAAATTCGAATCCCTTTCGAGTAAGAAAAGAACTCAGACCTGCCGCCATCTATCCTCAAGTGGATGAACTCCTACCAGGAAACTCCTCGACCACGAGTTACTTACAAGTGGAAGAAGGGAACGAGCTACCACGAAAGAACGATGATTGCGGGTAACGTCTTAACTGTCGGTAAAGTAGAAACCTTTACCTAGAACAGCTTTTGTGATTCCCCGATAGCGAATATCTGCATTTCTCTTCTTGCCGGACTTTCCCGGGTATATTCGACGATCCCCGGCTTCTAAAATAACAGCGATTGCTCTGGAAGGTGGCGCGATGTATCCGCTTACCATACTTTTACAAGTTTTTCCTTGAAATTGAAATTTAATTGTTATTTGAATTTTATAAACCACAAATCCAATGTTCGCAGTGCAGATGAATCTTTCAGGATGAATTGGCAGTGGTGATTTTCGAAAATTTATTATCACGAGCTGGAAAAAAAATAAAAAAAAGATTCGGGTGTGACTTTACAACCATTATTATAACATATACATACATAAGGCCTGCGAGGGAAGAATCTGAAATTAATAGTTTTTTAGCGGGTCCTGTTTCTTTTATTTGCACGCCATAAAGCCACTCTGAAAAATCATTCTAAGCTGCTTCGACGCGCAACAAAGTGGTATTTTAACGTTTATTATCTCGCAATTTCAGGACAGTAAATCACACGTTCCTTCAATGAAAACTCCTCTTTTTTGTTTATTTATTGCGGTGAGAAAAACTAAATTATATACATGTATATACACACATACACTTATCCGTCTGTCATTTCGTGGCAGTTTGTACGTGTTAACACCTACCTTAACACAATTTTGTTAACAAGGTTTATCCTTAACCGGCCGGAGAAGGTATCAGCCCTTGGAAATAAAACATTACGAGGAGAAAATAAGCAACCGTGTTATTATCCCCTTTTTAAGGGAGGGACGCTCTAAATTGTCTCTTCGAAGTATGCCAATCGTCAGGTCATTAACCAACCGACCACATTTTCTTATTTTCTTCATTTTTTGCAAAGCGGGGAATTATTGTTTCCGGATAAAAAAAAATTCTGGGAAATTGTCAAAAGCGGGAAAAATAACTCCTTTCAAAATTAGGCGATTGACGATTTTGTATTTTTTTTCTTTCTTCGGGGAACAATTTTTTAAATTTTCTATGGATTAAAAATATGTATGTAATATAATATAACATACATGTGTGTGTGTGTGTGAGGATACAGACACATATAAGGCCACTAAAGACGAGAATTCCCGGCGCGCATTTGTTAAGAAAAAGTTTTAAGAGTTCAGGAGTTATTACCGTTCCATAAAGTTTTACGAACCGAAAATATCAAGCATTACCAGCATTTTTATGGCACGGGATCGTTCCCTCCATCTTTCGATCTATACGTTGGTTGGTATTCTTTCTTTTAGGGCCACAAAAGACCATAAGAAAATAGCTTTTCACGAAACTCACGCCTTCCGGAATATTCCTCTCATAAGTTCACCTTATTTTTTGTTATAAATTATTTTCAAAAAATGTCTATCAACGGTATTTTTCTATTTTTATTTTATTTTATTTATTTATATTTAGATACATCTATAATTGCATGGGGTTGAAATGCAGCCACCCATTTCAAAAACGATTCTTTTGTTGGGCAAGTGACTCCGCCCTGGTGTATTTATTTTCCCATTCAACGTGAATTTTCAACCATGGGATTTTACCCATAGAGGAGAAATAAGCATGACGCAAACAAATATTTATTTTTTTGCCGGTGTATGTACCCGCAGTAAAATTTGTAATTTTTTGGGGGAAAATATTGGAAATTGGAATTTGCAGATTTTCAATTTTTTTTCTCCATAGGACAAAATCCATAGGAAAGAGTTGGGAAAGTAGAAAATTATACAATAATAAAAAATCATGGTGGTCCCTTATTATATTCGTAATGAATATTTCAAAGCATCTTTTAATCTACCCTCGTTTAAAGACCCCATAAAGACAAACCGCATACATTCGCCATGCAGATTCTTCGCATACGGCGAATTCTCAGCACGTAATGGCTATTCCTTTAGAGCTCATTTGAATTTTTCCTTTCAAGCAGGGTTTCAGAAATTACTTGGCAAAAAAGAAATATATATGTATATAAATGTAGGGGTGACCCTACGTAGGATCACCCTTACTTTCGCCCGCCCTTTCGTATAAAAGCTTTCCTTCCCTGACTCCTCCTGATGGTTACCTCGTATTTTATGGGACCATTCTGACTTTAAGGGTTCAAGAGTTACTATGGGAACGACGGGAAAGAGCGGCCATGTTCTTTCTGGGGCGGAGGGTGCCATTTTATCCTACCCCCTCGCGTGTACTACGCGAGGGAAAACGAAATAAAATTTGGGAAATTCGCTAAGAACGTAATAATAAAATATTTCCCTGATGAGAAGCAGCAAAATTACGAAAATATAAAAATTAAAAAGAAATTTTTTACATAGCGTAAACAATAATTCCACCAAAAACAACATAGTGGAAAAAAAAAATAACATTTCGTTTCCTGGCTTGGCTAAGCTATTTTTTCGTCTCTGCCCAAAAAAATATTTGTCCACATGTGTCTGGGGTTCGTTCGGCAACCCTTCGGTTTTTTCTTCATTGTTGGCACAGAAGGTATTGAAAACAGGCTCTGACCCAAATATAAGTTTATTGTTGCGTAATATTCTCGTACACTCATTGTTGGAAAGATACAAAACACACACCGTAAAGAAGTTGGAGGCTGTTTTATTGCACTACTTAATGCAGACAGACATCTTTCATGGTTTTACAGCCGCGGTGTTCACGGAAAGAAACAAATGCGAATGCATTTGACACGGGAACGTTCGGTTTATTGACAATAAGGATGAAAAGAAGTTTCAAAAAACGTTCGGTTTGCTTGGCTGACCCAAAAATTCGACTTTTCGAAACTTTTTTTGGGAACTTCGGGAGAACCATATCCGATGTGTTTTTTTCCGAGGAATCCAAATCTGTTATTAAAATTCCTGAAATCCCACGGGAAGTAGGATTTTTTCCCAAAAAACCTACTTTTTTCCACCTTCCGCTGAGATTTCACCCAATTTGACATTTGGAATCGATTCTCCGGGAAAAATTACCCCTAGAAATGACTTGTCCAGCCCTGATTTTGAAACTTTAATTTTTACCCCATTTTTGAGGGAGGGCTGGGTAGTATGCCCAAAAAATTCAACTTTTTGAAACTTTTTGTGGAGACTTCTGGAAGTCAAATTTATTACATTTTTCAACAGTTTTTGAAAAGAAAACGTGCAGATGTATGTATCTTATTATTACATATCCACTTTTGTAAATTTTCAGAATGCAATTAAGAAAGAGAAAAGTTCACGTTGCGAGATTCATTAACGACCTGCACATGCATGAAGCGCAAATTTTATCAGCTCTTTCGAAATTAAAATAAAACCATGCGGGTACAAAGAGAAAACGATGAAATGAGATTCCGCGTTTAGGGGAATTAGAAAAGCTAATTCTGATGAAAGAATGGAGTGCAACTACAACTAAACAGAACCTAATCTTTTACAACAAGGTCGTACATAAAAAATAGAGAATTGATAAGTTCCAAAAAAAATATACATATGTATGTGTGTATTTATTTGAGATAAGACGTCTTGAATTTTTGGTAGGAGGAAACCGGGTATATAAATTCGAGTTTGATCGAAATGCGGGCAAGTGTTATTTTAGTTTACTTGAAAGCATAATTTTGCGTATTAAATAAGGAGAAAAAATGGAAAAAGGTGGGGTCTTGCTGCTTCTCGCCATACTTGGCGCATTGATATTGCAGTTGTGCAGTTGTAAGTGCTATTATTAATTTCATCTTTCAATTTCATATTTCTAATATTTTCTAAGTAATGGAATTAATTTTTCTTTCTTGGATATTAAATATTTTTGATGAATTCAATTTTATTTTATTTTCATGAAATACAGAAAAATTAGAATCAACAAACGCAAAAAAAATAATTGATTCAAAAAATAAATACCGTTTTGATAAATACAAATCCCCCTTTGTTCAACCACCAGGTGCCGCTTTAACAAATGCCACTCCCAAAAATCCTGAAGAATTTTCAACGACTTTGGAAAATAAATCTGCAACCAACGACGGGAAATTTCTTTTTGGCTGGGCACCGCCGTCGCAATTATTTGGACCAACAACCACGGAAGTCCCTTACGATCCATTGGATGAAGAAGAGGAAGACGAAGGAGAGCCTACTATCACCAAGTCTTAAGAATGTCCGTCGAATGTCTGCAGTGATTTTCTAGAAACAGGTTGAAATAAAGTCTCCCGAAAATTTCGATTATGTTTCTCACTTGTGTGGCGAAAACCGCGCAAAATGGTACCTAAACCCTCCACCTTCGCCTACTTTTTGCTCCGGCGACGTATATGACAAAACATTCCGGCGAGATGAATCGTCGTAAACTGAAAAATACGTATAAGTTACTGCTGGAAATTCGAAAAAGGAGGTAATATACGCTATCGTGGAGACGGAAGGCCGCAGATGTTACCTTCCTCGTGAAATTGTTGGAATAAAAGTCGCTAACGTCATTTTTCCACCTTTCGTCCTGCCTCCCTACGTCACTCTTTTTTTCGTGTACGTGCAGTGCGTCGTAAAAAAAGGGATCCAATATAAAGTCTATTGTTTGAGAGGTCATCTCACCACCGGAATTTCCTCCTTTTTTTATCCTTTAAGTACCTTCCGTAGTGCCTATATAGTGCCTATATATTGCCTATATAAGTATCGGTAGCAAACTCGTATAATGTATAAGCCAACACACACGGAAACATACGGGAATAGATAAAAACACACCCAGAAGCAAGTAATCGCGCGTCTATTTTCGGCAGAGTAGAAAACGGTACTTCCCAAGATGTTCCTCGTATTCTTTAGATCAAACCGAGACGAAAAGTCCTTTACCATTTTTTTCTACGACGCATCCTTCATTGTATATTAATTATTGAAGATCGAGCGCGCGTTTGGTTACCCGCGAGTCGACGGCGGCGCGCGCGTAACCCCACCGTTGACGCGCGGACGGGCTCGCGGCGCGCGGCGCTGCGGGTGATTAAAAATTAATATAAAATTAACGCTTCGTCGGAGAAAAAAATAGTTAAGGACTTTTCGTCTCGGTTTGACCTAGCGGATTCAAAGGCACACCCTATACATTGGTACCGGTGTTTTCTTCGATCTCGACTTCTTCCCTTTTGGGCTGCCACCGTGAACGAGAAGGACGTAAGCGTGGAATTCTCGAGATTGGAGATAGGGCTTTTACGTTCCAAGGTCAGGTGCGAGATATCGTCAAAGTTGACTGAGAGATAGCAGGATGGGGCGTACATACGTGTGCGAGTACGTGCTACTGCGGAGGGTCGGAGTAGCACCGGGGAAGGTGATATTATAAAAGCCATCTTATTAGCTTCGATGCTGCAGCGAGGGATGAGAAGGATCTTTTACGAGCCAGCGGCCAATCCCATAAACTTCCACCGACGGTTTTATATTTTTCAGGGGGAGCTTTAGTGAGAGTCGAAGTTGCCGCGGACCAATCGCCCTTCACTTTCTTCTCATAAGAGGGTTCTCTCCTTTGTGTAATCTACCCTCCGGATACCTTCCGCGTGGACTTTATTTTCATGTGTAATATGGCGCACGTTTATTTCCAAGAGCCGATAAATTCTCATCTTATATGTATCCATATCCCAAATTCGAAAATGAAACCGTCACGGGAATGAATATACCCAAAAATTTATGCGGAAGTATATTAACTTGAAAACGGTTTACAAATTTTATATGCAATTAGTTACGATTGGAATCAGTCTGCGCTACAGTTACCCAGCGACGGTGGAGTTGACGATACAGGGTGGCGTGAACCGTACGAATCTTATAGTGTTCTTGACGTTGATGTAAGTGGAAGACACCGTAATCAGGATCCCCATGACCACGACGAAACAACCGAACCAGTAGTTGAAACTCTGACAAAAGGTCTTCGTCCGATCGCGCCTCCATTGAACTCCACTCACGGGTATTCTTTGGATTTCGCTCGGGTCCAAAATCACTCCCAGTTGGAGCTGCTCGTCGCGTCCGGTCCCTTCGAGAAGAGCACCTTCGTCGTCCTCTCCGACGCCTTCGTAGTAAACGAAGGCCTCGCGCCTCTGCCGATCGGCGGGAATTCCAAAGTACACGGATCTGGAGTGAATGCGCGTGTCGGAGGTCATCAGAGAATCGTTTTCGTCGATAGAATTTAAGCGCCTCGCGGTGATCAAAGGCGCAGTTTCTGTGCTCTTCAGCGAGACCGCCTTCGCGTAGATCAAAGGTGGAAGGACGAAGACCAAAGGTCCCGTCAAGGTCCCGCCGATCAAGGCCATGACAACGTCGAACCTCGGCACGGACTCCCCGAAGGCCACTCCCAGGAAGATCACAGCTGACCTGAGAGCGCACCTTCTCCAGCCAAAAGCTACAATTAAATACGATTTTGCATTAGTTCGTTGAACTTTACCCTACATTTTTGAGGTTATGACCCGGCTGTGAGCCATCGGCCTTATCCGAGACATTACATCTTTGCACTCGCAATCCATCTTCGAGTTGCAAGAAAAGCGCAGCGTGGCCCACCACGCTGCTGAGACACAATTGCAGCGCCGACAACAAAATGGCGGCTTTGATGGCGAAGCCCTCTGGTGGAACTACGTTCAACACGTTGGTCGTCGTACTACCGCCATACTTCCAGACCACCAACGCGGCCGTTATCCCGAAGAACAGGCCTCCCACTGAATTGCACCCGGAAACAAAATAAAGACACGATCAAGTTTCGCGAAATACCAATGTTACCTCTGGTACTGAACGTCGGGTGTACCTGTGAAGCCAACCATAACGGCTTTCGTGATATCTTTGGGCCGCTTCATGTCCACTTGGATCGTCATGAGACTCGGGTGGACGTCGAACTGGAACGCCAGCATCCCATAACTGGAACGGGTCATTTAGGAAATTTTAGATCATCGACGGCTCAACTGCTGCGCCAAAAAATTCTGGACCTTTCCAATTGATCCACTTCCCCAAATTCCCAATCGTCAAATTGGTTCCCCATTGACTTTTAAATTGACATACCCCGATATGAACTTCTCCCAAGAAGGTGAAGTCGGAACCGGAGACACGCTGAGCTTTCTGTCATCGTTGATGATACAGGACCATACCAATATCGCTGTCAGCGCCACGGCCATACAGGAAACTACGGCCACACCTCTACAAGACATCGTTATCGCTATCGTTATCCCTTGCCAGGAAAATTTCAAATATGTACAATATTTTTTTATGATTATGGTTGTGCCCCGCGACCCCTAGTGTCGAGAATTCGACCACGGGGAGATATAAAAGCTAAAAACAACTCACTTCATATCTCGCGGGCTTCCAAACCAAACGAGGGGGCACAAGAAAACCCCCACGATGAGCAACCAGTAACAAAAGGAAATATTTAACTCGCCCTCTGTGGTTTTCAGTACGAACAAGTGGAGATTCTGCGAAGCTGCGGAGATACGAGATAAGCACGCGAATCAGAGGGTGCCAAGGTAACACGTGACCGCTTCTCTCCTCGCGATTGGATACGTACCGACCAGTAGGTTCGGGATTCCCCCGCTAAAGATGGTCAGATTGAGCAGCACGGTCACTATTTTTCGTATCCGCGGGCCCAGAGTCAATTCCGTTACTGCAGCGAAGGGGTACCTGTGAAATCAAGAGGCAGAAAGGAGTGGGAAATAATTATCGAACAATAAAGAAAATACGGTACCGCTTTTTCCTGGATACTTGCGGGTCCAAGGAAGCTACGATGTTCCATGACTTCCCCAACAAAGCCGCGGTATAAATTTGTAACCCGAAAACCACGAGGACCAAAGGAATCCCCAGTAATCCTGTGGAAAAATAAATGTGAATTATTTTGTATATTTTTACCTGGTTCTTCTGCTTTTGGAAAATATAATTCGGTCCTAAATAGCCACAAAAATTATGTCACCAGTGTCACAGATATCCGCAAAGCAACAGCATTTTTAGGGAGTACACCTACATTCAAATTTACCGCAAATATTTAAGTTTGAGGCCTCAAGGTCACGAAAGTCCCCAGATGCCACCGATCGGTTAAAATAAAGTCACCAAACTCTCGACAAACAAACCAATTTCGTTTACTCGCGTTTGAAGAAAAGAAAAAAATACAGGTAATTACCACATTGAACGATAGCACGTGGAAGGGCAACGATAGGGAAGACACCGAAGATATCGACGATGCACAAACTTGCAAAAAAGAGATTCAACGCTGAATTCCGAGCGCTATTGTGTAATAAAGGGATTGTTTCTCGTCTCATGACAACTTATTGAGTGACTCGATATCGTAGCCGCTTGTTTTGTTATATATGCTCTTTCTCTTGTAAATAACACTGCAAACAAACTGCATCACGGGACTGCGTATGCGCTTCTGTGTATATTTGTGTACGTAGACTGGCGAAATAGTATACCACCGAAACCGGTTAGCGGTAATTCGAGTAGTATCGAACGGATCTTGCGTACGATATGCATGCAGGGTGGACGGTGGAAGAAGACGAAGACTTACAAGTTGCAAGTGCACTCGAACGTGAGATTCTTTTCTCCTTTCGGAAGAATGCAATTCACATATTCGCCTTCTGCAGTTCAATTTATTATTTTTCAACATTTTTGGCGATTCGAAGTCACAGGGATGGGAGGTCACCTTTCCGCATAGCAACGGCACTCCCTAGGCGTTGCATGCCCGGAAACCGTAACTTGGGGCGTAAATAAAAACGAGTCAAAGTCAAATCCTTCTTTCCAACCAAGAGTTTACAATTCAGATTTTTTTATTTATTGAAAAATACTCTCCTTCATTCTTTTTTCGTTTAAATGAATGTTGGTCCTTGGCGCGATTAGATTGTAACGAAAAATATATAAATTTGTTCCCTAGCTACCCCGTTCCCCGTCAGCGCCACGCGTTGCATCCGCAAAGAAAGTGTCTAGTTTCCAAAAAATTCACCAGCGTCTCGCTTCTCCCTTTCGGTCTGCTATTTCTTGGAATGCGAGGTCAGAAAATGATTCATGTACTCGGCCAAAGCCTGAGCTTCTTCGAGTGTCACCGCGTTATACAGAGACGCGCGAATTCCCCCGACGGATCTTGAAAAGTCAAATTAATGGCGTTAGGCGATCAATGATTGACAATTTTTGCTAGAGATTTGCTAAACATACAATATAAAATAAATAAATAAATAAATAAATAAACGTCTGGCCATACCGATGGCCCTTCAATTGCACCATCCCACGAGCGACGGCACCCGCTAAAAATTCCTTCTCCAGTTCCTCGTCGTTGTCGCCAATTCTGAAAGGGATATTCATTTTGCTGCGCGCGTTCGCGTCAATTGGACAAGTATAGAAACCATTTGATTTATCGATGATGTCATAAATCAATTGACTCTTCGTCTTCGCGAGCTTCTCCATCTGCTCCACGCCTCCGTTTCGTTTGATCCAGTCGAACACCAGGCCCACGAAGTAGATCCTGCAATGGCGCAAGAGTATTAAGAGTTTTGGCCCTTTCCAAAAGCGTCCCGCGGAAAAGTTGGTACCAGGGCCAAGACCTGGACCAGCGCTGGGTCAAATTTTGGGGTCCCGGCGAAAATTTCCATTGGGATAAGACACTTACTGGAAACACGGAGGCGTGTTGTGAATCGAGTTGTCCCTGGCCATCACCGCGAGGTCCAACATCGTTGGGCACACCGGCATGGCGTGACCCAGGACGTCGTCTCTGACGATCACGAGAGTGACACCGGAAGGTCCTATATTTTTTTGCGCTCCCGCAAGGATTACCGCGAACTGCGAGGACGCGTGGAATTTGAATTTAATTTAATTTACTTGAATTTGAATCTTTATTCGTTGAGACCAAAATTTGAAAAGAAGACTCACTTTCGAGACGTCGAAGGGCTTGGACAAAATATTCGAGGACATGTCCGCAACCAGTGGGACTCCATTTGTCTCGGGAATGTATGGGAATTCGATGCCTGGGAGAAATAAAATAAAATATTTAGAAAATATTATTTATAAGAAAACTTATAGAATAATATTTTTTTGTCCAAATTCGTACCATGAATGGTCTCATTGGCGCAGTACCAAACGTAGGAAGCATTTGGGTCCAGATTCCAAGTTTTGGGGTCGGGGATTCCCGTGTATTTGGTGGTTTTTGGTAAGACCATGTTGACTTTCCCATACTTTGCCGCTTCCTTCGCGGCTTTTGCCGACCAAGTTCCTAAAGCACATGGAAACGTAACAAAATGTTCGACGATTTATTAAAAAATAATTCTCTTACTGATTTATTTATTTAGGAATTAAATTACCAGTAACTAAATAATCGGCAGTTCCACTAGTATTCATAAGATTCAAAGGCACGGCTGCAAACAAAGCAGTGCCGCCACCTTGCATAAATAAAACTTTGTAGTTCTCTGGAATGTTTCTGCAAATAAATAAATAAATAAATGATTTTTTATTTAATCTTTAACAATAAATTATCGGTAAGATCAAAACGAGGACACCCAAAATCTTACAGAAGATCTCGGAGCGTAGCTTGGGCGTCGTTGATGATTTTGCTAAATTCCGCGGACCTATGGCTCAGCTCCAAAATGCTGATTTGAGTGTCCCCATAAGACAACAGTTCCTTTTGGACGGTTTTCATCACCTGAATCGGGCGACAAAGAAAAAGCTTTGATAGGATATATTTCAATTACTCTAACAAAAATTCGACTTTGGAAACAACTTTTGGGAATTTTCGAAAGACCCATATCCGATGTATTTTTTCCCGAGGAATCCATTTCTTTAAATAAAATTCCCGAAATCCCGCGGGAAATAGGATTTTTCCCAAAAAAACCTACTTTTTTTCACCTTTCGCTGGGATTTCACTAAATTTGACATTTGAAATCGATTCTACAGGAAAAATTACCCCTAGAAATGACTTGTCCAGCCCCGTTTTTGAAACTTTCATTTTTACCCCATTTTAAGAGTAAAAATTAAAGTTTCAAAAAATTGAAGTACTTGGCCCAATTAATTGCTGCTTTTTTTTAATCGTAGACACTTTTAGCAACAGCTGCGTGCTCATGAAGAAAATGTAATTTTCCTAAGATTATAGAAAAACAAATAGAATTTTTATGTAGACATTCTTCTCTCCTTATCACCAAATAAATAAGTCATTGTGAAAGAAGATAAATCGAGCGAGCGTAAAACGCTATCAGTCTCCAGTACCCTTTTTTACGATATTACTGAAATCGGCAGATTCGAAATAACCGAAGGAATTGCTTCAGTCGGTATAATTCCCTCAAAAAAAAATATCTCTGCAAAATAGTCTCCTATTTCAAACGACAAAAATTCTCCGAATTTGAGAAATAAAAAAAAAACAATTTTTTTTTTCAAGTACCTCTTCCGGCAGCTTTGCAGGCCCCGCTCCGAAATTGTAAACTTTCTTTCCTCCAGACATATTTGTATTCCGAATACACGAATTTGATTCACAAATGCTTGCGAATAAAAAGGAACTAAATACGTTAGATCTATCGGCCAGCAACTTTTAGAACCGTCGGTTCTACCGTGGAGCGAAGAAAGTTCGCTCTCGATTCGACGCGTTCTCTTAAATTGCTGATTCTCGTAATTGAACGGGTGAACTTGTTTATCATTTTAACATGCTATCCATTGAAAATCGTTCCATCTCTTTTCGACCTTATCGCATTTCATATTCTTTCCCTCTCACCGAGGAATTCAGTCTAGGGTTTGTTCTTGAACGATCTACAAGCCCGAGCACCCGTCTCTCTCTATACTTCGTTTCCAAGCGATTCGCTAAAAAGAGTTGGAACATAAGTTCTCATCAATTTTAGAACGCACGGATCGGGTTTCCTCCTTTTCTCCGTGCCACCCCTCTCGCGATCACCACTTCACAGGGCTAGAGTTCAGTGCATTTTCTTTCCCCCTCCAGGAAAAAGCGACACCTCGAAATATGGATCCATATCGTGATTCCGTTTTACCATCGATCGATCAATTAAATGATCCATATTTGAACGGAAACTCGGTCGAAACTCATTTTTTGCGCCGAAATATGTTTTAATTAATAGAAAATGAACCCAACAGCCAGTGTTTTAATTAAGACTGATCTTTTTTCCCCTCTATATTTCGCTCTTATCGTAAATTCCTTGCAAATAACTAAATGAAAATTTCTGGAAATTTAAAAAAACTTTAGCTCTGCTCGGTCGGTAAGTGATCTCACGATTAATTCCTCTACCGACTTTTTCCCAAAATTAAAATGACTATTATCTACCGACGGTAAGATAGATTCGATTTGAATCACAGCCAATAGATATCACTGCTAGATTATATCGTCCGTACCGTAATCCAATATGGCGGACTTGGCAGTTGGGAAATTTTTCCCTGTTGCTTACAAATGTCAGAGTCAAAGTTGTTGAATGTTGACTCTGGGGCCAAAAAATAGCCGATCGTCAGTTATCGAGGGGCGTCTCGGAAGCACTTGTTTATTTATTTTTCTTACCATCTCATCCATATTCACCCCAAAAACGATCAAAAATGCAACAGTACGATATTTTGATCCAAGAAATCGAAGGGATCGATGATTATTTAGGGCCAACATTTCGGTGAGGACATTTTCGACATTTTATTTTCACCCTTTCATTTTTTTTTACATACTTTGGGACCAAAAAGAACGAAAATTTCGCGAATATGCGAAAAAAGAAAAATAAAGTCTCGCAAGCAATAGGGAGTTGAATTTTAAGCGGGAAGGGGTTGAAAGCAACCCCTTCGCTCAAGGGGTGCGGATGCGTACTTGGTATTCACGCCGAGTTTGCGCCCGTTGTCCAGTTGAACCAGAAATGTGGAATGTTTGTGGCATTGAAATTTAGGGACCGTGAAAACAGAAACTTGATCCCTTTTTGGAAAATTCCTTCTTAGACTCAAAACCGGATAAGCGAATTTTTTGAATCCCATTTCCTGGAAAATGTAGAAAATGTCTCAAAGATTCTCCCAAAGTATTTTTGCCTACTCCAACAATGTGCCCAAACACGAACATTTGTTGTTCGAGATCGAGTCCACGGATACTAGTAGCGTCGGATTGGTCATTAGGTAAAAAAAAAATGAGAGAGATTAAATTTTATTTTGGGCATTCTCGAGTGTATTTAGAGGATTTAGATATTTAGGGTATTTAGATTGAAAATTCCTACTCTTTCGTTCCAGAGCGATTTACGATGGACACGAACACCAGAAGTTCATGGAGAAGCTGGACGAAAGAGTCAAAAGCCACGACAAGGACATCGAAAGGATGTGCAATCATCATTACCAAGGATTCATCGACTCCATCCGGGAGCTCCTACAAGTCCGATCTTTGGCCCAGCGACTCGACGTTAGTTGGCTCGTCGAATTAAATCGAAATGAAAAATCTTAAAATTATTTCTAATGATTTCTAATTTCGATCCCCAGGGTGAGATATCGGAACTGGACAAACGCATAACGTCCACGTCCACGAGAGTCATCGAACGGGGCGAGGAACTCGTGAAGGCGAGGAAAGTCGAAAGCAACATCGCGGCTGCGATCGACAGTCTCACGGTCTGCCTCCCAGTTTTGGCAGCCTATGCCAAATTGCAGCGACAACTGAAGGACAAACGGTACTACCCCGCCCTGAAGACGCTGGAGCAGCTGGAACACGTGGATTTGCCCAAAGTCACGAATTACCGCTTTTCCTCCCAAATCACCCAACAAGTGCCGCGGTAATTTTTTTCAGATACGAATCCAACCCAATTGTTAATATATGCTTTGAAAAATATTTTAAAAAATTCGAATTCCAGTTTGAGGGAAAATATCAAGGACGCGTCCATGTCGGATTTGAGGGACTTCCTGGAGAACATTCGCAAATATTCGCCGAAAATCGGCGAAGTCGCCATGAGACACGTAAATTAATTATCTCGCTAATTTCTTACAAGTGACCTTCCGTGACTGAAAAATGAAAATTCTAATCTGCTGATTTGTTTTTCAGACCGGCGAGCAGTTGATAAGCGAGGCCGAGATCATCGGCAGGAAGAAGAAAAAAACTATCCAGACCGTCTCCTTATCGAACGAAGCCGAGGAAGAACTGAGCGCTCAAGATTTGATGGACTTCAGTCCGGTCTACCGCTGCATGCACATTTACACGGTTCTGGGCGAAGGGGATACCTTCAAGTCGTATTACCGGCAGCAGAGGAAGCAACAAGCGAGATTGGTGCTACAGCCTCCCATAAATATGGTACGAATCTTTCTCGACCCTCGTTTTAGGGATTTTTTTTCTTATCTTATGGGGGAATTCCTTTCCGTTGCAGCACGAGAGCATCGCCGGCTACCAGACGTACGTCCACGGGATCCTGGGTTTCTTCGTGGTGGAGGACCACATTTTGAACACCGGGAATGGCTTAGCCACGAGAACTTATCTGGAGGAACTTTGGTCCATGGCCTTGCCGAAAATCGTCAACGCCTTGAGGACCCATTCGGTAGGCGTCCGAAGTTTAGCGAGACAAGAAGAAAAAAAAGCGTCGGCACTGCGCTATTCGTTGCACCACGTCCAAGTCCATCTTGAATTAAAACTCCGATTTTATTATCGGAGTGACCAAAAATCTTTTATAATTTCGAGAGAATTAAAAATCGGAACTCCCGCGCACCCGCGACGACAGAAAAAATAAGTTTCCTCGTTAAAAATATTTCATATTTAATTTTAAAATTCGGTGAATTTCAGGCTTATTGCACAGACGCTACGTTGATCCTGAAAATCAAGAATCTGTTGATGCTTTTTAACACAACCTTGAGGGTATGTGCAAAAAAACCACCGCAACTTTTTACCCCCCCCCCCCCCCCCCCCAGCCCCCCATATTTATTAGCATCACAAACATTTTTGCTCGCAGAACTATGGCTACTCGGTGGGTCAACTTTGGGAGCTGCTCCAGGAAATCCGGGTGCATTACAACGAAGTCTTGATGCAACACTGGGTTCAGGTATTTCGGGACATTCTGGATGAGGACAGCTTCTTGCCGATACAGGTGTCCTCTCAGGCGGAGTACGATCACGTCTTAGGTTCTTTCCCGTACAACAACGAGGAGCTGAGAAACGCCGAATTCCCAAAGAAATTCCCCTTTTCCGTGATGGTACCGAAAGTGTACCAACAGGTGAAGGAGTTCATCTACGCTTGTCTGAAATTCTCGGAAGACCTGAACCTGACGCAGACGGAAATCGACGAGATGATTTGCAAATCCACAAATTTGCTGTTGACCCGAACCTTCAGCGGCTGCTTGTCGTCGTTGTTCCGGAAACCGTCTTTGGCTTTATTGCAAGTCGTACAGATTATCATCAACACCGGGTACCTGGAGAATTCCACCAAGTACCTGGAGGAATTTGTCTCGAACATCACCGGGTAATTGCGGAATCCCAACGAGAGAATTAAAATTCACAAAAAATTTGGATGTTTGAGTTCCTGGACTTCGTTTCAGGACTCCCCACGAGGGCCAGCTGAGCACAGGAGGGTTCAAGTCGGCGATGTTCCGCGTTGCGCGCGACGACGCCGAGAAACAGATTTGCGATAAATTGAAAAATAAACTGGACGAATTTCTCGAGCTGGAGAACTACGACTGGAACTTGGCCGAGCCTCAGGGACACGCTTCTGGATTTATCACGGACCTGATAGCGTTCCTGAGAAGCACCTTCACCTGTTTCACGAATTTACCCGTAATTTCGATTTTTTAATTTAAGTTTTCCAAGGGAGATTTAATCTTGAATTTCATAAAAATTTCATTTAGGAGGAAGTGGCACAAGTGGCTTGTAAATCTGCTTGTTCGCACGTTGCCAAATCCATTTTAGGTATTCTCGTGAGCGACGATGTCAAGCAAATTTCCATGGGAGCTTTGCAACAAGTAAACTTGGATACGATTCAGTGTGAACGTACGTAAATTTTTCGTTACAATCCGCGGGGGTTTCCGGGACGAAAGGTTCAAGTTCTGCATTTTGGCTGAACGTAAAAGGCAGCGCTTGAAATTTTTTTTGCGTCTACTCAAGGATTTTCTCAATAATATGAATGCATAAAAAATATCTTTTCAGAATTTGCAGCCTCGGAACCCGTTAAAGGTTTGCCGGAAGAAACTCTTCTTCAGTATTTTGCGCAATTGCGTCAATTGTTGGACCTTTTCATGAGCTGGGACTGGCCTACCTATTTTCATGATTACGGGCACGAGTCCAGTAAATACAACCTCGTCACTCCAAACATGGCTGTGCTTCTATTGGAGAAGTATATATTTTCCCATTTTATGGAATCAATTTGTGGTTACGAAATTGGAAAATTAATTTGTTCCGCGACATTTTTTCTTTTAGGCTGCGAGAGTCCGATAGAAAAACGGTGTTTTCGGTGCTGAAGAAGAGCGAGCGAGATCGCAAAAGACTGCTCGAAACTGTTCTTAAACAATTGCGACAGTTAACTCAAACTACTCAGCAATAAATTAAGCTTAAAAAAAATTTGTTTTTTTTATAGAAAACAATTGACATAGAGTTTTGTAAATTTATTGCAATTGGAAACGTACAACTCATTTCTTTGCCCCTTTTATCTATTTTTAGGAAGGTATTTTTTCGATAGAAAATAGAGGTGTCGCCTTTTACAACTCAAGTAGTAGAGGCTTCCGGTTTCTTCCATTGCGGAAAGACCGAAACCTTTGACTCGGAACAAGGAAAATAAATATCCAAGGGTGTCTTACAATTTTTTGACAAATAATAATATCCCTTTAATAATAATCTTTATATTGACCTGAATATTAATATATATTACACACGCGTTCTTTCAATTTTTTTTTTTTTTCAAATTCAAACCGTGCGAGACATTGTACAATATTATTTCTTGAAACAACTGTACACAAAGACAAAGTAAGAAACAAAAAGAAGAACAAAACAAAGCGTCATGAATTTCAACCTTCTTCTTCTTTGCCTCCATTTTATATATACGGGTATATATAAAATGACGCCGGGTTTAGTCAAACCGCGTGGATATGTGGCACGTTTTGGGTATTTTTTTCCATTAAAAAAATGACTAAAATATAAGAAAAAAATTAATCTAAGTTTCTTTAAAAAGGAAAAGCTCTCGAAACTTTTTCCGATGAAAAGTAGAAATAGAAAGTCTCGGTAAGGGAAAAGAAATCCCAATCGTGACACGCGTTAATAAATCATACAAAAAAAAGGAAAAAGAAAAGGCGTCTCTTTTATTTTAATCCTCGATGTCATCTGGCTCCACGTCGTCGTGTAACATGGAATATTTGTTGGAAGCTACAAAGTTCTGAAAAAGCAAAGGACGGAATTTGAAAATATTTTCTGCAATTTTAAAAGAAGCGTCGAGGATTTCGGTTTAGCGACACCTACAACTCAAGTGGACCCACTATTTTATTGAACTCTATTTTGTTGAAATAATTCCCCGATGCTTCATTAAATTAGAGCTTAAATTTCCCCGCTATTTTTTTTTTACAGAAAATATTCACTCACCGGTGCTTGATCGTCCCGAGCTTTCGGCATGCGGTTGACTTCATCATCTTTCTCTTTCTCCCTTCGCTCCCTGAATTGAAAAAGGAAAAAATTCATGGCTTTCAGTAAATGCAAATTAAAATTGTTAATTTTTAAATTACGTAGCGAGAAAAAAATGGTTCTCACTTCTCTGGGGGGGCTGCTCGAGTATCGGTAGGCCTCTGCGATCTCGGAGCACCACCTCCGCGTTGTACAGTTGGGGGACCTCTGGAATCTCCACGGTTATCTAAAATTTTCCACCAATGAAACCTTTAAATTTCCGAAAATAAAACAATTTAGAAAATAAAAAAATTAATCAGCTACCTGAACGCGAAACGCTTGATCGCGGACCAGATTTTTCCCGGTCTTCTTCCGACCTCCAGGTTGGTCTCGAAGGACGATCTCGAGCCTCGCGATCGTCTCTACCTTCCTGCTAAAAAAAAATAGAGGAAAAATATAATAATAGAAAATTTTCAATTCTGCTCAATAATTGGTCCATTATTTAATCTCACCCCGTTGCGTCGACCCCAGACGTTATCTCTCGAAGGACGTTTGTCTCCGTCGCTGTAAACAAAAGTTAACGATCATATACGCAAGGTCGAATTATTTTGTTTTTTCGTATTTATTCAGATCCCATACTTTTCTTCCTTTGATCGCGACTCGGCGTAACTCCGGGCAAGGCGTTCCTCGATCTCTCGTTCCCTGGCCGCGGTATCGACCGGCTTCGCCGCTCCGAAGATGTTTGCAGCCGGAACAGGAGCCGAAACTGGAGCCGAAACTGGAGCTGGTGTGGAAGCTGGAGCTGGTATCGGAGCTGGAGCTGGTGTCGGAGCTGGATCTGTGTCCTCCTGCGCTGGTTCTGTCGAATCCGAAGCTGGTGCCGGTACCGTTTCTTCCTTTACCATAATTGGTTCCACGGGTTTGGTACGAGGCTGCAGCTGCAACTTGGGCCTGGTTTTCGGCTCAGCTGCGGGACAATTATAAAAAAAATATGGAAAATGAGGGATTTCAAATTTGAGAAAACTCGAAACTCGATAATTACCATCCCGTTCGCGTTCGATTTCTCGATCCCCGCCGTAGTTCCTGCGAGGACCAAAAACGCCTCCACCGCCACCACCTCCACCACCTCTATCCCGATTTCCGTCGCGGTCTCTACTGCCCCGGTCGCCGTAATTCGACGACGTCCACCTCTCCCTGTCTCCGCCTCTGTCGTCGTCTCGGAAACCGCCACCACCGCGCTCTCGGAAGTTGGGCCTCCCCCTATCCGAGCTCTCGCGCCACGCTCCCGGTTTATTATCGGTGCCTGGCAAGAAAACGTCAGTTAGAAAAAATTCTCCTCGTTCGTTATTCCATAAATTACGAATATCTTGCAAATTTCGTACTTTCGCGATCGTCTCTCCTGTCCCTGTTGTCGAATCGACTGCGATAACGGTCGTTATCACCGGAAGTATCGTCCCTGGGGCCGCTCCTCCAATCGCCCGAAGTTCTTTCTGGATCGTCATAATTGTCTCGACGATTCTCCCTTCCCATGCGACCCCCGCGTCTCTCATCGTTGCTGCTGTTGGAGACCTCGATCCTCACCGGTCGAGTTTTAATGGTCTACAAGGATTTCAAGTGTTTTATTCTACATTTTTTCAATTCCCAAATTTTCAAAGAAATTTCTTAGAAATTCCTAGAATTTCTTACCGAATTGCTCATGGAGAGAGCGTCGATCAAATTTTGCCGATCCTCAAACTCGACGTAGCCGTATCCTCGAGATTTGTTGGACTCCCGTGGAAGACGTGTGTTGGCAATCTGGAAATTAATCGAGAGTTGTAATTTTTTTTTTTTCAGCCGGGAGGTACCGAGAGTGGGCTCTCGAAGAACGAAGAGATCAGAGGACTCACTTTGAGACCATCGAAAAATGCAGCGATGTCTTCTTCGTCGATGTCATAGGGCAAATTCGAAATGTAAGCGATATATGGGGGATTCGTGGGCACGTTCTCCTCGTCGATGGAGTCATGTCCTCTCGGGCCTGGTTCGCGGGATGCTCTTGGTGCCGTTGGCAGAACCACTGGTTCTTTCATACCCCTCGATGGAAACCCATCTGGACATTTAACAATTATTATTATTTATATTATTATTATTATTTATACATAATGTAATAATACACAATGTACTCAAATAATTACCAAACTCATCGTCGACATCGTCAGCCCAATTTGTTTGCTTCAGGGGAACATTAGGAACTGTGGTACCAGATTCTGCCAAGTATTCGGTCAAAGACAGAGTCTTTCCCTTGGTCTTCTTGCCCTTTTTACCTGAAAGGCATACATTTTTTTTTCAACGACAGGTGGGGAAAAAAGGAATTAAAAAAATAGTCCGGTAGGAGCATCTGGATGCGCCTAGAATTACCGCTAAATCGCAAATGGCGCGTTAAATCAGTCACGGTTTCGTGGATCTCTACTTTTACCGCTTCTACTCGGTAACAGTGGTAATTTTAGAGCTTGTGTATTTAGCCCCTAGTCTATACAACTTAAACCCCAAAAAACCCAACACCCGATCTGGGCACCAAAAAGCCTGAATGTCCATTGACTGGAAAAAATGGCACCGTATAATTACAGAGTGACCTTGAAAATACGGTGACCGGAACCCCTGGACGTAAAAGCGGAAGTGGCAGAAGGGGGAGGGGGGGCCCTAAAAGAAAGGCGTCCGGGGGGGGGGGGGGGGGCTTAGGTACCACCGATACCGATTTAGACCCAAAGCGAGGTCCGTCTCTCGTTGCGTTGCATTGTGGGAAAAAAAAGACATGGAGGCCGCAAACCTCAACGGCATGGTGATATTTAATAAGGCGGCTTGGTTAGATACGAACAATATTGGTTGGATGACTATTCCTACTACCACTACCATGG
This sequence comes from Gasteruption jaculator, assembly GCA_949825005.1. NCBI lineage: Eukaryota > Metazoa > Arthropoda > Insecta > Hymenoptera > Gasteruptiidae > Gasteruption > Gasteruption jaculator. Next base: position 110,745 of record OX463764.1, on the reverse strand, counting down.
GCATGACTGACTAACCACCACTACAGCGACGCTACGGCTACGTATTCCTCTTACCGCACAACTACTACTGTTACCACTATTACCACTACTGCTATCGATCACACGTTGGATATTTCTGGCAAAAAGTTGAGATTTAGCCGAATCCGGCGCCCGGTGGCAAATAGTAGGTGTTGAAAACGTTACCTGAAGACATGACGACGACGGATTCTTGGCAAAGTTCCTTAAAAACGGATGCGATCAGCCCTAAAAGCACGCAGGCTGGATAGCAGCACGGCAACGAAATTCGGCGGTGCCCACCTCGCACCCTGCGAAAAGGAAAGAACGTTCACGAAGTGCCTCGCTTCTTGTAGAACGGAAAGTCCTTCCGAGGCACCGAGGACTTTCTCTTTAGTACCGGAGCTTTGAAAGGAGATGGCGCCTGGAGACACGGTCGTGTGGCGGCAAGGAACGAGAGCGGAGCGCCACGACGAATACGCGAACTAGTCATCCGGTAACTCAACATTCGAAAGAAAGAGCTCTTTCTTTCGAATGTTTCCGTTATAATCTAGATTATAACGGAAAGTCCACGGATCGCTCCAACTGTAACGACTTTTTTTAAATTGATATTGTTCCAAAGTAATAAAGAAAATTATACAAAAAAATGATTGTTCGAAAAATTAGTTCCTTTGTGGAAATGTTCTTTCGGAGTACGACCCCCACAGTCAACCGTTTTCGCCATAAAATCCCATACGCGCGACGCACCGTTATTTCTCTTTCTCGTGGCATAGTATAGTTCGAAATCGGATTTCACAACTTTATTTGGCCGAAGTTTTTTGGTTGGGGGGGGGGGGGGGTGCGTCAGATTTGTTTTTTGTACATACAGGTATCACTATTCATACATGAACATGTCTCAATTTTTTTGCACCAGAGGCTTCTCTTTCTCGTGGCATAGCATAGTTCGAAATTCACACGAATGCCCGAGAGATGGCGCCACAAGTAGCTTATTTCGTTTACGAGGATAAGGAATGTCGGCAATATAGAAATTCTGGATAAGTTATCGAAAAGAGTTTTCAAAGTCAAAGTTTTGTCCTTTCCTGTCGTCGTAGAGGTTTGAAAAGGAAACGCTTCAATGTGTCGAAGAAATATATTTGAAATACGGCTATTTCTATCGAGTGCACGCGGGAGCAATCAATTACTTTTCAATTTATTACGAAGTATTCCTTTATTTGGAGTCATATTTACATTTCTTTTTCTTACAATTAGTTATTAAGTACAACGGAATTTCGGCTGTTTGTTGATGAAGGACAAGTTAGTTTAACCTTAAGAACTAGGTGTAGGTATTAACCTGTCCTTTATTTGTTAATTATTTAACTATAACCACTTCTATATATAAAATATTAATCCATTGATGATTAAACGCATCTTATTATTCGCTCTTCTTTCGAGTCAAATTTCGTGACATTGCATGGTTTCGAATGGGCCCCGGATTTAAGGGCGCTTTTCCAATAATACCGCGTAATAAATACGTCGAGTAGATGACGCCCTCTGTCGTTCTACTGAAAGAACCTACTCTTCGCTACTATTGGAACAGATTTTCAAAAAGCTAAGCGGTGGATATACACTATACACAGCATCGGAAACGAATGAGAAAAAGTGGTACTTCGAAACGATGCAATATGACGTCAGAAACCCGACATAACATAGACTACAAAATAAAAATAATAACAATAACAATAATGATCGGGAAGTCAGGCTGCTGTTGTCAAGCCCTGTGAGCGTGAGGCAGGGGGAGGGAAAGCCAACAATTGCATCCCCTGCAAAGATATCGAAAAGAGCGGGTTTTTGATAATCAGGATAAGGGGATATATATCGGTTTTTTTTGTAACGCTGAATTTGGAAGAACAAGAATCACGATTTTGGCACAAAAAGTCACGAATACGTAATATCATAAATTATATTGAACATTTGACTCTACGTAATCCGGATTACTTATTTTACCGCTGATTATTTTTTTCGGAAAAAATTGATCGATAAATAAATAAAAACTATGGCTATTGGCAACAACACCGCGCAACATCAAAGCCAATAATGGGCTTAAGATTTAAATAATCGCGGTGCAAAACGGCTCTTGTTTTCATCGCATTCGCGGCGGTGTTGCCGAAACGTCGGAGTCAGCATCATTTTTGGCAACGATAAATTTCTTGTAGATACGGGAGAGCCCCTCGTCGGTACCGTAGATTCCTATATGCTCGCTCGAAGATAATACCTCCGCGAGAGTTATTTCAGAAGTGACCTACGAGAAAAGTGGTGTTATATGCTAGTGTCGTTGGCGCTTGCGCATTAGGGGTCTAATCGGTTCATCTCAGGCCGCGAAAGGAAGACGGGAACCGACCGTCCTGCGGTTTCATCATTCCAGCGCATCCTCGCGGCTCGACGACGGTACCTTTTACTGCCTCTTGATATCTCTCTCTCTCTCTTTCTTTCATATTCAGTCCGCGTGAACGAGTAACTCAACTATAACGAATCGAAATTCGATTCTCGGTCGCTCGTCTGTAAACATACAAAAAAGCAGCCATTAGGTTAAAATACACAATGCGCGATAAACGACACTCGCGATCGAAACCGCAGACGCAATCGACTCACCCTGTCATGATTGTATAACGGCGGGTGCTGACCGGGCAGCCTGAGGGTGCTGCCCAGATCCCTCTCGGCCATAGTGTGGCCTTCGCTGGCACTATCTCTGACGTCTTTAACGCTGTTTCTACGACCGTTGGCCAATTTAATCGGCGGCTGGATCGTTGTTTCGCCGCAGGACCTTGCCAACGTGGACCCGGCCTCGGCAAGATCCAGACGCAGTAGTTTCGTGGGCGTTTGAATCGTGGTCTCGCCGCAAGAACGCGCCAACGTGGAGCCAAGGTCCCCTTGTAGATCCGCTGACCTGAGAACCTTCGTTGCGGGAGCCTCCAACGTTGTCTCGCCGCAAGAGCGCGCCAGGGTCGAGTCGACGTCCAACGTTCTTGTAACAGTGGCCGATACCTGACACAGGAACAAACGGTGACGTTTCTCTCGCAACTACGCATTTAGGTTTTACCACTCCGGAAAGTATACGACACGGAAAGAGAGGAAATCGCTAAATGGGCAACGATACCTACCTGGAAACCAGCGCTCACGAGAGCCCCGGCGGGAGTGGTGGTCGATCGGACGACCTGCTGCAATTCCGCTTCTTTGCAATCCTTGACACTCGTCACGCTCGGCTTGCGATATTGTTGTTGCTGTTGCTGCTGCTGCTGTTGCGGTTGCTGAAGATGTTGATGAGGGTGATGTTGGGATCCACCCTCCAGATAATTCAGGAGCTTGTGCTCATCAGCGGCGAAAGTGCTCATCGACGGCTTGTAATTTTGCGGTGACTGAGGCGCAGAGCGGTACTTGGCACGCGGTATCATAACGGTCAAAGAGCGATCGCGCTGTTCGTCGTTAACGGTTGTCTGGGGCTCCGTTGTGGCCAACGTAGTTACTTTTCTGGGGACGACGTTCATCCTCGGAGCTTGCGGTTGCTGCTGCTGTTGTTGGCGCTGTTGCTGTTGCTGCTGCTGCTGCTGCTGCTGCTGCTGCTGCTGCTGCTGCTGATTGACGTTGACCTTTCGTAACGGACGTTTCGCGGGTGGAACTGGAGCTATCATATGCGGTGGTGGAGGTAGCACGTGCGGTACGTGATGGGGAATCGCTAAATCCGTTACACTACCCTCGCTACTGGTATCACCGCCAACGGTTCCCGGTATCATGGCGCAGCGATCGGCGGATTTCCGTTTGCGAATTGGATGCCGAAAACAAGCCAATCCCACACAAACGGCCAAGAGCCCCAAGAGAATGGCTCCAGTAGTCACCAACGCTATCAGAAGCACTGGAAAATGATAAAGCGAGGCCATGTCGGTTTAAGCACCACATTGCTCGAAAACTACTACAAGGAATGGGAAGTTATTTGAAAATACCTTTGAGGTTAACTTGACACCTTTGACCACTGTGCCACGGGAAGCATTCGCAAACCTCGTGGCCGTGCGTATTGGTAACGCAATGGCCCTTGTTGTTGCAACCGGCGCATCCCAAGGGAGCTTGGGAGCAAACCCTGCCGGGATACGCTGGGTTCTCCGAGACGTCCGCCCAGCCCTCCTTGCAAGAGCACTGATAAGTGCCGCGAAGATTGAAACAAGCGGCATGGGGAGAACAGTCGTGATGTTGCTGACTCTGGTTGGGACTGGAACACTCATCGAAGTCGACGGCTTCGATCTGAAATTACGAGAAAAACAATCGAACCTCAATCGCTCGCTACATCGAGCGCCTTCCTCTCAAGCTTTAAAGAAAAGCTTAAAAGACTATATTATATCTGCGAGGTGTTCGTCTTGTTCCAAAGCGTTTATCAAAAAAGCCTTAGGCTTAAAAAAAAGTTAACCCATGGCGGCGCTGCGAATACTTACGGTTTCGAGGTCCTTCGCGGCGTAGACCTCGGTCCCACCTAGACTGAAGTTACTGGCCATCAGGTACTTCCTTAGCACCTCCTTCAGTCTCGTCTCGTTGGCGTTTTCGCTGAGCTGCACGTGGAACTCCACTCGCATCGGACTGGGGGCGAAGCCAGCGATTTCCAAGCCTCGGTAAATATCGCGGAGGTCGCTCTGCATCAGAGTCCGGTCCAAAGCGTCTTTGGTTGGCCTAACGAGCCTTCGGAAAGCGACGGAAGACGTATCGTTGAGGTCGGCTTCGTAGCGCAAGAGCTCGTGCCCCACTCGCTCCAAGCCCAACCTTATGGTGTAAGTGTACGTCGCTGTGGAGAAATTTTTTTGAGGGACCCTTCTATGTACGTATAACGAAACGATCAAGGGGTAAATGGATACGCACGTTTGCAAGGTCGATCGGGAAACATACGCGCGAAACCCGGTCGGCAGACGCAGCGCATCTCGGCTCCTACTTCCTGACAGATCTCGGCCTTGGAGGCCTTGCAGTCGGGCACGCAATGACTGACGACGGGCTGCGAAGGAACCACGGGTGCGCCCAAAATACCACCGGCCAAAACTCTGTGGATTTCATTACCGCTGACTTCTTGCTCGTCTCTGGTGATCTCCTCGTCATCGTCCTCTCCGTATTCCGCTTCCACCTACGAACAATACGCGACACGTCGATTCGTTTACCGACGATGGTAAAATCGCGGGCTATCAATCGAGCAAACTGACTCACTTCCTCGGCTCCTTCGTTCGGTGGTTTCTGGTCGCTCAGGACCACGAATATCGAGTCGTTGTCAACGACATTCTCGAACTGCACGGGCGGAGGTGGCCTAGTGATCGAGCGAAGGACGGTGGATGTGATCGTCGACACCACGCTGGTGGGTTGCAGTAGCGTTTCCGTTACCGTCTCGATCGTCGTGGTCGTGAAGGTGTGCGTTAGCAACAACGTTCGCGTCGTCGGCGGTGAACCCAGAACGTTCGTCTCCGTGTTTGTGATCGTTAAAGTCTCGAACCTGGTCAGCTGGAAGGAGAAGGGTTTATTACCTCCTGCTTCGATAAATCGGTCAGCGTCGACTTACCGCGGTAGGTTTTATCTTCATTGTCGTGGTTCTGTTCTGCACCACCTCATGAATAACAGTTCCGACGATGTTCTTGGACGCCGCTTTGCTAAACTTTCTCTCTGGAACAAACGTTTGCGTGACTTTCCTCACGGAGCTGCTGACCCGTGACACGACCGAGGACACCGGACGAGCTTTCGTGCGAAGCTTCGTCATTTCCTCCTGCACGAAATTTTGCGATTTCTCGTCCATGTTTGTTTCAAACCCGCTTAAGGATTCGGTGGCCTCTATTTTTGTCGTTGGCACATTCACGCGATCCTCGTTGCTGGGTTCTAGCAGAATCGACTGTTCCGGTTGTTTTGTCGTCGATGTCATTGACGTTGTCGGTGTCGTCATCGTCGACGTCTTTGCCGTTGAAATCGATGTTTTCGTCGTCGTCGTCGTCGTCGTCGCCGTTGTCGTGGACGTTGTCTGTGCTGTCGAGGTCGATGTCGATGTCGATGTCGATGTTGACGCCGTCACCGAACTGGCACTCATTGGCTCCATGACCCGCGTAGACGTCGGTTCGATTCTCGCGGTCGATTGGATTCTGGGGAGAAGCATCGTATGAAAATCACGCCTGAAACGTTATCGTCGTTCTAACGTACCTGGTCGCTGGTTTCCTCTCGAAAGGTCTGACGGTGTAAATGCTGACATGTGGAGTCATCCTGGTCTCCACGGACGTGATTATATCGGGCACGTCCACGACCACCGGTAGATCCACGGTACCGTGAACGATCGGTATCTTGGACTCCATGTCGTGCACCACCGGTATTTGGGAAGTCGCCACCGCTGTGGCGATTTGAATCGAGCCTGATACCGCCACTGCCGGACGTACAGTTGCGATTTCCAAGGGTCTACCGCTGGCCGTCTTTTGTACCGGTGGCGGTGGTACCATGTCCTGCGATACGATACGAAATGTAAAACGCACTTTCGATTTTACACTGGGATAAAGTTGAACGGTTATACATTTGCAACCAACTTACCTGCGAGAGTAGTTCGACCAGGAACGGTCGAGTGACCGTGGGCCGTAAACTCGGTGGCATCATGCCGATGCTGGGTTGCGTTGGAGTTCCACCGTTACCGCTTACTTCCTTATTGAACGGTATATACTTGGCTGGAGATTTCATGCCGGACTGGTTATCGCCGATCAACGGGAATCTGTCTTCCATGGGCATATTTGTGGTCGTGATGAGAACCGGCGGAGGGCTCAACCCGACGACGCTCGTGGAAAGAAACGGAGGTGGTATCAAGAGCTCGTCGTTGCTTTCCTGCGCATCTTTAGGTTTTTCCTTGGGTCTCAAGGGTGGAGGCATCATGTTCATGGAAGGGACTTTGGGGGAACTCGCATTGGTCACCACTCCATCGGTCGTGCCCTTAACGTCGATAGGTTTTACCGATCCTTCGTTGTCAGATTTCACGACCAACATGCTCGGGGGTCTCTCGGTTTGTGTTTTACTGTCGTTCTCCTCGCCGATGGTATCCACTGGCATAGAGAACTTGATATTAGGTTTATCCTTTTTGGTCAAGATTGTGACGGGTCGGGGAATCGTGGGTGGTCTGGGTTTTGTGAGAATCTGAGGGTATTCGGCATGAGGTATGCCGCTCGTGCCGCCGCTGCCACCCTTATTCAGGGTTAAGTTCAGATAAACTTCCGGGCGGTAATGCGTTGGCGGGTATTTCGTTGCGACTTCGGATGGCCGGTACTGCGGTCGAACGTAGACTTGTTTAACGCGATCCGGGGTAGCTACGGGTGGCTTCAGATCTATCGTGTCGTCCTCGTACGTCTGTTTGTGTTGCACCCGTTTATTCGAGTACTCGTGATCGTACTTCTCTCCCCCGATTGGTCTGCGACCGTACGGTTTCGCGGGGTCGAAGTAACCCGTATAGACACCATGGGGTTTACCCTGAACTATCGGGGTCTCGTGGGAGTGGTGGGCAAATGGGACACCCACGCTGAAAATATCGGGGATCTTCGTTTCCGGTAAGGCTGCGTCTTTTTCCACCTCCTCTTTCTCCACGTCCTCTTCGTCGCTCTCGATATCCACATTCTCGGAACCCTCCGCCTCCGAATCTACGTTCCTCTCTGGAACTTGCACATCGGGTTTCTTACTGGAGGAGTAATGGTGATATCCAGCCACACCGTCTTTCAGAGGTCGTGGACCCGCTGTAGTGGTTTGAAGCAAGTAGAAATTAGGTACGCGATCCTGAAAATCGACTTGCGAATGTTCGTGTTTAGGTGGCGGCAACTTCCACTTGGGTGCATCGGGTGCGGGCGGCTTTCGTCCACTGTATGGCCTTTCGACGTAGATCGATGGACGGCTGGTGCTCGGCGAAAGCGGGTACCTTGGTCTCGATATCCTATGAGTGGGTTTCGAAACTTTCTTGTCGGACTTCTCGGCACTCGGTTTTCCGAAGATTATATATCGATGGGGTGGAGCTGGATACTCCTCGGACCTCCGAGGCGGTTCCGAAGACGAAGGGAATGTCGGCCTCCGCGGCTTTAGCTTGGCGTAGTCTCGCCTGGGTGGGTGGTGGAGATGGTGGTGAACATTGGGCGAATGTACAAGTTCCGGTTTATGGTGCACCAAGATCTCACTGTGCACTTGACCCTGGCCGTTGGAATGGCCGTCGTCCGGTGGCCGTTGTATGAAATGCACCTCCGGTTGCCTAGAACTCTCCACCTCGTTCCCGGTTTTGGTGTAGTCAAACTGGTCAGGGAGATTCGACAACGGTATGGTCTGCAAAGAGTGTACTTTCGATGGCAGTGGCTTAAAGTAGACGGACGACGACGGTGGCGGTGGCGGGGACGGTGGTGGTAACATGTAATCGGCTACTGGTTTATCGGCGATGGAATATTGTGGTAAATCTTCGACCCTCTCTATACCGACGAATCCCGGGCCGACCTCCGGCTCCGGGTAGGGCGACGGGTCGTCGAAATATTGGCCGCTGATGTGCGGCTCGCTGGTGTCACCAAAAATGAGCGCTTGGGTGCCACCTTGCGGGATCACCACGTTAGCTACCTGACTCGGTTGAATGTTCACCAATAACGGTTGTCCGGTAGACCGATCTATCACGTGTGGCACCTGATGTACGATCGGCTCGGCGGCAAACTTGGACACCGAGGACTCTAACGTTACAGAAGCGTCCGGCAACAGGGGATCCTTTTGCGCCCACGGGGGTTGAACGGTGGAGGTCTCCTTGACGTATGCCGGCGGATCGATCTGCGAGTCCTCGATGCCATCGTTGTCGTGAACCGTCTCGGGTGGTTTCAGTGGGTCCTTGGCGCTCCAGAACGGCCGACGATATTTATCGGGATTCCAGTCGTGAACTTTATTGACACTAGGATTCGCGTACTGTTCCACGTTGGGTCGATTCGGGGGTTTTAACAGTGGGTCGTTCTCCAGAATATCGTGCTTCGTTCCTGTACGTTTGGACGGCGAGGACACCAAGTGCAATTTCTGCGGCGGCCTGGGCGCGGGGAGTTTCAGATGGTCCTCGTAAACCTGGTGCGCCGGTATGATCTGAATCTGAGGAATGCGGTATTGGCTGGATTGAGCCTCCGAGTCACGAGAATCATTATCATCGTCATCGCCGTTGTGGTGGTGATACTGATGATGATGCTGGTGTTGGTGGTGGTTGTTGCCATCGTCATTGTTGTCGTCCTCGTTATCGTCGACAACCTCCAAGACCGGATGTACGGGAACGCTCGGTACTGGTGGAGGTGGTGGTTTCATTCCGATGTGCCCCTCGTCTTCTCGAAAAGTATGCGGGGGCCTGGGAGCCATTTTTCCCGGTTTCCCTATGATGACATCACTGTTGGCAGTTATCACTTCCCCGGGGGATATCGGAATACCGTCTGCCAGACTGGCAGCCACCTTGTGTCGGGTCTCCAAGATGTGATTGTGGTTCAGATTCGCCAACTGCGCGGCTGCAACGGACACACGCTCCTTCAAAATCACCGGAAACGTTTGGGATTGCCGCTAACTTACCGATATTCTGACTCTCGGCGGTCTCGATGTCACCGTCGACGAATTCCGCCACCGGGATGTAAATGGGCGAGCGCTGAGTGGTGGATTCCTCGGTCTCGGCAATCGCGGCGACGCTGTCGTTACGCCTGTTGACGGAAGTCTTACCCTGCAGCAAGCCCGCCATCGCCGTGATCACCGGTCCCAGCGCCGACAGACTGTTAATTCCGAGCGAGCCAAGGCTCAGCAAATTATTGACCTGCGAGTCGGCCTGAGTCACGGGCCGCTCGTTCTGCGTCGCATTATTGCCCGACGTGGAGTTGATCTGCGGAGGAACAAAAATTTGGCGCATAGGAGAGATATTCTTCCGCCGACCAACCAGCCAGCGCGGAACGTTCAGTGAATCGTTACCTGATCGGACGAGTCAGCTAGTTTGTCGACGTCACCGGTGAGCTCCGTGACCGCATCGTGCGGAGTCGTTGAAGAAAACGATGCATCCGCGTTTCCCAAGTCCAAGCCTGCGGTACTGTCCACCGAAGCCGCCCCAGATGTGACGCTGGGATCGATCTGGTCCTGTTCGTCGAAAAAGATTATGGTCGAACCAGTGACGACGTTCTGCACGGAATCGGAATGGTGAGAAGTCGTAAGCAAAGCGTTCATATAACCAACGTCCAGCAAGCTGGGTGCTATGGATTCCGTGACGACGTTCTTGATGGTGTCATAGCGAGTGGAGATGGTAGTAACGGTGGAGCCGTCTAAAGCAGGCTATTGAGAAAATTTAAGGATCGCATTACAACCGGTATCGCGAACAGAAAAGCAAAAAAACGAAAACAAAGACGAGCAGGATCGTTAGCACGCATACCTGCAGTATCGTGCTGAAAAACGTGAAGGTCGTGAAATACGTTTTGGTGGCGAAAATCTTAATAGGTTCGGTCGTTTTCGCCGTACTCGTTGTCTTCGTCACCGGCACCTTCTCCAACACCACATCCGTGGACGTTGCCACATTTGTGATTATAACCTGCGTGTCTTTCTCAACCACCGTATTGAAATAAGTGTAAGTGATGTAATACGTCTTCGTGACATCGGCCAATGCGCTTGCCGTCTCCTGGTCGACGTCGTCGTTGCCGTCGTTGTCGTCGTCGTTATCGTCCAGGGCTGTTAACGTTTTCGAAATTGTCGTACGCCGTGGTGGTACCGATTCCGTGATGATGAGCTGAAAGAAAGCGCGAAAGGTTACAGATTATACGTCTTACCTTCGGCAGAATCTACCGAAGACGTACTCGAGGTCGACGATACCTGCGTGACGGTATCGCTCGTGCTTTCGACCCTGATCCGTCCATCCTCCGTGAAGGTTCTCTCCAAAGCCGTGGTGCTGAAATAGGTGTTCGTCTCCGGTTGCAAGGACTCGGAGGGTTCCAGTAACATGTCCAAATAGTGATGAGGAGCCGTTACGGTGTTTGCAATCACCTTGGTACTACTCTCGAGGGCATCTTCCACGTTCGAATGATCCGTGTTCAACGTGAGATACGTGTACGTTGTCATGAATACCTCCGTGCGCAGGGTCGGTGAGCCTTCCAACGTCACACCCGCCGTTTCGGATCCCGGTTTTCGGTGGCGCTCCTCCGTCGCTGTGTTCGCAACCACCTATCGCGTGACCAGTGTATCAGAGGTATTTCTATAATGGGGATCCCAAATATCGACAAGAAATACCGCGAACGGATTCGAAACGGATCGCAGCAAACTCGGTCCAGCGGATCCAGATCCAGGGTAATCCTATCGATATTTGTACGTTCAATCGATTCAAAGATCAGGCTTACTTGTTGATCGGTTGACACGATAGTAACGCCATCTTTGGTAATAGTGCTCAAGTAGGTGAAAGTGGTGGTACAGGTCTTGGTGACGAACTCGTTGGGTTTGTCCTGAGGCAAGAGCATGACCACGGCGTCGGATAAAGTGAGCGTGGGTTGCGGGTTCGAATTGTCCCACCTAAGCGCCGGAGTCGGCCCTGCTACAATAACTTCAACACCATTGGACATTTTTCTGGTAGCGAGATTGAATCTTCTACCTTCTTCCTCGTCCGTTGCTTCACCTTCCGCTAGCGTCATCGGATGTAATTATTGAATGAATTCGGAATTCGATGGGCTTACGAACGATAACTCGAACGCAAATCGTGCTACTTTAGAAATTTGTTAATTTTTCAAAGAAAATTGAAATTCGAATGTACAATTGGGTTGTTAAGTTCGTATATACAGACAATTGGAATATATACAGAAAAGTATAAAGTCAATTGAAAAGAGTAAACGACAAAGAACGAGAAATTTCCTGTACATCTTCGCTCTACTCGTGTTCGAGTATTAAGGGAGGCAAATTTTGGTAAAGGTTCCAGGTAAATAGCCGTAAATAATTATGCTACAGAAGGAGACTCTCCTCGTGAAAGTGAAAGTAGCTGAAAAAGCAAAGACCCATTTGCTAGAAAATGGGCACATGGAAAGTGGGCACTTGGATTCGTATCTGCTTATCGATCCACCTGGGAGGCGTGATAGATAGCGGAACGCCCACTCGTACCGCTCTACGCGAACGATAGGACGTAGTGGGCGGATCTATCCCTACTCTCGTTAACTCCCGATACAGGGGTCTTTCCCAGCCTACCGGGTGAATCGTTTTGTCTTTTTCACGCTATAGTTGGACATCGAAAAATCCTACTTTCATTTTCACAATCCCTTTATTACAAAAGCAAGGATACTCACCGGGTAATTGCTCGTGTGAAACAGAGTTGGGTGATGTTTCCACAGTAGGAGTAATTGTCAAAGTAACGGGCACTGTCAAGGTCAAAGATGTCACCCTGGGTCTTACAGTCGTCGACGAAGTCACTTCGGTGTCGAGTCCGTTAAGTTTCGTCACCACGTATGTGTAAGTTCTTAAACGCGTGGAGGTAACTACTGTCTCTGTGTAATAGGTACTGATAATCGGTTCAATGCTCAGTGGATCTAGTGTATTCGGAAGCCCTAGGGATGACGTTGGCTGGATAATATCGGGTAAATCAGCACGCGATAACGACAAGTACAGGTCATCCGCTAAACTTGCTTCAATGTCTTCTGGTGTCGGGGCAGACAACGCGTTTAACGTCGACGGTACGTACGACGTTGACGTCGTGGACGTCGCGGACGTCGTGGAAAGCATGGACGATGTTGGGATGATCCCTTCGTCCAACGGTATGACGCCAGGTACGTCCGTGTCATCGAAGAAAATCGTTTTAGCGGAGCTAATCACTTCTAGAGTAGGCGTCGCTTCCGAACTTGACGGGAGACCAATCACCGATGGAATTTCCGATAGGGAAGAATCCACCTCCGGATCTTCTTCACCTCCCGGGACAGCTTCTAAATTACTCGCTATGTCGAAAACCCCATCCACTGAGGTCGTGGTATCGTCAATATCCGGTGGCGGACCCGTACTCTCATCCTCCATCGTTGGAGGCAAATCAGTTGGGGTTAAGGTAGTACTTTCTTCCGGAGCTTCCGTATCGGGACCTTCAACACTCGGGTTATCTTCGAGTTCACGGGGTTTTGCTTTGGCATCTGCCTCGTCGATTACCCTAGAATCGACAGTGGTGAGTTCAACGGAATCGTCCGTCAGTGTCAAAGGCGTCGTATTGTCCGCCTGCGTTACGAATTCCGAAGTTTCATCGACCGTCGGCGTCGTGGTGGGTTCGAAAGGTTCCTCACCAGCCAAAGAAGCGTCATCGGTAGCTAAAGGCGTCGGAGTCGAAAACTCTTCTTCGGAAAGGGGCACCGACGGTTCTTCGGTGAAGGGTGCCGGTGTGCCGGAAGCCACGGGTTCGGTCGAATCCTCTTCGGAAGCCACAGCTGTTGGATTTATCTCCGACTCAACGTCTTCTTTGGCAACTTTGGGTTTTTCAATCCGGTCGGCATCTTCAAATTCCTCCTCGGGATCCTCGTTCCACTCGGTGTCTTCGAACTCCTCCTCGACATCTTGATCCCGTTCGATACCTTCGGCCTCGGTTTTCTGATCCACTCTTTCTTTGGTAGCCGACAACGCGTCCTTGGATCCACTCTCTTCGTCACCGGCACTGCCAGAACCATCTTCCTCCAATTGCTCTTCCTCGTAATCCTCGTCTTGGTCGTTCGAAGGAGGGAAAAAGAAGTTATCGGTAATAATAACCGGGATGGTCTCGCTGATTTCGATGCTTGGGGAGGAGGAAGCTGCTTCCGCTTTGCCGACCGTCGAAGAGTCCTCTATAGTGGGAGTAACGAACTCCGCGGTTTCCTCGTCATAATCCTCGTCGTAATCGAAGGAGGCCCCCGGAGCGGTAAAAAATCCGGTTGTAATGATCGCCAAAGTAGGAGTCGGCTGGATCTCGATCGGTCTGACGTTTATTAGACGCTTACGCGTGACGCGACCTCTTTTGGTGCCCAACTGCCAGGACACTGATACTGGCGTGGGCTCCAATTTGCGCCTCCTCGTGATCGTGACTTTGTGTCTTCCGGTACCGGACGGAGCTTCACCGAGATAATCGTTGTGTACGTCGACGGTGTTGACGGGCCCTAAAGTCCGGACTCTGGTGACGACGACCTTTCGGGATTCCGTAATTTTAGAGTACGGTTCTAAGGGGCGCCTGCGGACCACGGTAAACTTGTGTTGCTGGCCTCCGCTCTTACTACGCACCACCGGCACGCGGATACGGATTCGCTTACGCGGGAGGGCAATATCTTCGTCTAATTGTTCACCTGAAAGGTCGATTCCTCCTTGTGTTACATCTACATCATCATCATCATCTCCTCACTGGCGGCCCCACAAAAGCGCAAGTCCAAGATTAAGGGTAAAGTAACAAAATATAACATTCCGTGATCCCGATTAATAAGTAGTTTGTTATTCCCATGTTGTATTTTGTCCTGTTTTTATTTTCTTTTAATCCGATTATTCGATTCGTGTGGGCGCGTGTGCGGCGTCGATGTGGTCGCGCAACCTTGTTAGTTGGAATGTAAAGGTGAAAAGGGCGGCGGGGGTGGGGGGGCTGACTAATCGAAAAGCCAAAGAAGAGCGAACTTCGACGCCGAAGCCATTGCTTTTATATCATATTTTATAAGAGAACGAAAACACTTCGGCTCCGGCATTAGAAACGTTGGTGGTGAAAATGGGAAAGGGAAGGGGGTGATAAGGGTGAGAAAGGGGGTAGAGGGCCCGGATGCGAAGCCAAACGGACGCGTTTGGATTGGCATCGGGCAAAGGCGGGAGAAGGTAATTAGATGAAGGAAACGTGCCGTCCGACGTCACCCACGACGCTCTCGAGACTCTGCGTTGGTGCGTGTGCGTCAATGGGCTCTTCGCTTCCAGCCAGGACGGCAATATTATCGTCGGGAGCCGAGCCGAGCGTCGGTGGTATCGAAGCCATTACTGGCACATCATGAACGCTTCTTCGTCGCCTGGAGGGGCTGGCGTCTTCGCCCACCTTCACCGTACTCAGAACGGTGCTGAAATCTCCGGGTCTCTTTCCCGATACGTATAAGGTGATAACGCTGGACTCGGCTTCCTTCTTCTCGCCCTTCTTCTTGTTCTTCTTCTTCGGCGTGGAGGCTTCGTACTCCTCCTCTTCCTTTTCTTCGTCATCCTCATCGTATCGCCCCGGTTTGTAATCCGAGTCGGCAGGTTGATGGCGTCTCTCGACTTCCCCGGGCAATGCGTTACTCTGCGTGAGCAACGGCTGGGCGGCGAAAAGCGGATCCAGTGGATTCGGGTACTGCTGCTGCTGCGGCTGCTGAGGTTGCTGCAGCAACAATAGCAGGGAGTTGAGGTTGGCCGCCGGAAGCGCCGCTGTTGGTGTCACCACCACCGTGTCCGTGATGAATTCCGTGGCGGTGATGACATCGGTGGAAGTGTCTACCAGGGTCGTGAGGATCTCCTTCCCGCGGAAGGTGAGTGGAATGACGGTACTCCGATTCTTGGTGATAGTCGTGACGTAGGACGTTGTGCGAGTGTTGTACTGCGTCGTGGGAGTGGCTTGCGTTCCTCCAGCGGCGCCCAACAACCCCGAATTGGGGTTCAATTGACCGAGCAACAGTTGCGAGAGAAGGATATTGGCCAAGGGATTGTTCCCTGGTAAGCTCGGCTGAATGGTGGACACAACATTTTCGACGGAGTACACCGTTGTGGGAACTATAACCGATTGAGAGACTCTTCGACCACCCACCGTAGCCAATGTGTGCGACACCCTCGTGGTGGGACTCTCGTGCAGGAGGAACCGAGTAACTTCCAGCAATCCTTGAATGTTGGTACCGGTGGACTCGCTGGCGATCACTACCAGCGGCTTTCCGTCGCCTCCGACCACGGTGCTGTACTGTTCCGGACTTAGGACTTCCGTGCTGGGCTGAGCGGTGATGATGTTTCGCTGCTCGGTCACACCGTTGCTGACTACCGGTATGGCGACGCCGGTTGGGACGTAATGGGTAACGGTGATGGTTCCGTCGTAATCCAAATGAATCACCGGAGACTCGCGGATGTCTTCGTAGGATCCTCTGCCTCGTTGCGTGGTGGTTCGTCGCGTGCCGCCGGTGCGACCTGTGGTCCTCGCGGAGGATCTGGTAGGAACCCTGCGGGAATTCGACTGAGTGTCCGTCCTGCCGGTTGTGCGCAAACGCGAGGTAGGTCTTCTGCTGGTGTCGGTGGTCCTCTGGTTGCTCCTCGCTGTGGTACCGAGTCTTTTGTACGTTGACGTCCTCGAGCCGCCGTTATCCTTCTCCCTCAACGTGAACTGTCTGCCGGTGGAGCCGGACGCGGGAGAAGGTTTAACGCGAGCCCCGGGAGTTCGCGGTTTTACCGCCGGTCGTAATCTGGAGGATTCGTTGGACGATTCCTCCGAGGATTTGTCGCCATTGTGCCCGGTGCTCTTGGGAGTCGGTCTCGAGGGTAAGGATCTACCCCTTGTCGTGTATCTTGACATTTTTACGGGTGCCTTTGCCGATTCCTCCTTGCTACTAGACATGGAATCCGAATCAGCCTTTTCTTCGGACTTGGCGGAACTCGGGCGAACTCGAAAACGATTCGTCAGGGATCTCAACTGACTGGCCTGTCGACGCACGCGTCTCCCTCTACCGTTGAATGGTCGAATTCGGACCGGAGCGGCGATAGATTTACCGTAACGCCGATTTACGCTGGTTTCGCGCTCGGACCCTTCGTAGTCGTTATCGCTAATCTCCTCTAACGGGTCATCCTCCAGACGCTCCGTTTCTTCGCCTTCGCGCTCCACATCCTCGTCGTCTTCCACCTCTACCGGTTCCTCCAGCTCTGGTTCCGGCTTCCTTCCGAACAAGCCTCGTGGCGGGAATAACCCGTTCTGGCCCTGACGGGGTCTCGACAATGACACCGTAGGTCTCTGGCGAATCCTCGATGGTACCGTTGGCGAAGTTCTCGACAAATTGCTCCTCCTGGTCGAGGGAGTCACGCTCCTCGGCGTAGTGCCGGACCTGGAGGACGGGTTCGAATTGAGCGGCCGTCTAAATCTCAAGAGAGGGTTCGTGAACCTCCTCGGACTCTCCGTAGTGACTTGGAGCGGAGCCGTAACAGTCTCACCGCCTTCGTCGGGGTCCGTGTACGGAGTTTCCTCGGTCACGAGTGTCGTCGTTGTGAACTCGTTAGCCTCGTCATCTTGATCATCGTGCTTCGTCACGGTAGGTTGACCCCGCTGCAATGTCGGCGTCGGTCGAATGGCACCTCTGAACCTGCTGGACTGACCCGGTAGGATTGTGCTCGACGCCCTACCGATTCCCCGAGCGGAAGAGCCTCTTATGGAACTGGGACCGCGTCTGCCACCGGGGAAAACCGACGAGGGTGAAATCCTAGATGCTCCGCGACCCCTAGTGCTCCCAGCCGGATAACCGGAGCTGGATGGCGAGATCGTCGACGAGCTTCTTCTACCGTTGAACCTTCTCGACCCGCTGGAAGCCAATGTCGAAGAGTAAGGGCCCACGGGGGAACTGGCTCTTGCTCTGGATGACGCGAATCGATTTCCTTTGCCCGCCAGAGTGGCCGTAATCGTTGGAGTAACATCGGTTCGCGTGATCGTCGTCGCACCTTGAGCTCCTTTACGCTTTGGGTTGAAAGTGGGTCTATTTCTGGATACGAAAGGCCGAATCACCGGCGTAAAGGTTCGTTTCCTGGTGGAAAATGTCAACCTCGACTTCTTCTTTGGTTTCTGTCCGTCTTCGCCCTCCTCCTCCTCCTCCTCTTGATCCTCCTCGTTATCCTCGTTATCGCCCTGTGCGGTCTCCGATCCATCGTCATCGGGAGATTCCGTCGCGTGGTCCTCGGACAGGGAAGACTGTATCACCGCTGGCGAGGGTGTCTCCTGCGGCAACCCGGTTGGAGCGGTGGGTGGCAACGTCGAGGTAGGAGCGACGTTTACCGGGGTCGAACTGGCGGTCAAATAGCTGGATGTGCTTTCGATGATCTGGGCGTAGCGGCCATCGATGCTCGTTCCGATGACCTTCGACTGGTAATAGATCGTGGCGTTATTGGCCTCGATTTGCCCCTTCACGAGCCTGACCAGGCCAGTGCGATGACCCGCAATTGGGGTCACTGTCGCCTTCCTCTCCTCGTCGATCTTCGTGCTAGAGGTGCTTTCGATGACTTTGGCGTACAAGCCGTCGATCAGCGTCCCGATCTGCTGGGTGGTAAAGAACACGGTCGTCACCTCATCGGCGTCGACGACGCTGCCCTTATTGATAGACAGCACTCCCGTTGGTAAGACCGGTGTGATCGAGGGAAGACTGGGTGTGGCGGTCGTCTCCACTTTCGTCGAACTTTCTACGACCTGGGCGTAGAGCCCGTCGATGTACGTGCCGTAAACGTCCGTGGCGAAGCGCGTGACGGTGCCGTCGCGTACCTCGCTGGAACGTACCGTCGAAATCAGACCCGTTTTTGGCGGCACCTCCGAAGCTTTCGTTGGTTTCGAGCTATTCTTATCCTCCGTCTGTAACACCTGAGCGACGTTGGCGGATCCAATGGCCCGCCCCGTAGCCGTGGCCTGTAACTCCTGATGGGCCACGCTCGTAATGGTCTCGAGTCGACTGTTGAGGATCGTCTCGTTTCCGATGTAGGACGTTGTGAAATACGTAAAGGTCGTGTAAAAGGTGGAAGGTTCGATGGTCGGAAGTACCGGTTTCTCGTCGGTCGTCGACGAGGATTCCAGCGTTACGGAGGAGGGCTCGAGGCTCTCCGTCACCTCGTTATCCGCCGTAACCTTGAGCTCCGTGTCATCCGCGGTGGGTGTATAGGTCATCACTACACCTAGTTCGACGACCGGTGTTGGAGCGACTCCGGGGGTCACAACGTTGCTGATGGTCTCCTCTCGACTCGTTGTGACGGTGTCACCGTCTTTGAAGAACGTGGTCCAGTACGTAAAGGTCGTGAAATAGGTCACCGGTAGCGTGCTAGTCTCGGGCAGCACCGCGGACGGCCTGATGGTCTCCGTAACGATGTTCGTCACGGTTTCCAGCCTACTGACGACGTTGGAGTCGTCGCCCTTGTACATGGTGGTGAAGTACGTGAAGGTAGTATAACTCGTTTGTAGCAACAGAGTGGGAGCGGGTTCGACGTCGTGGTGATTGGATTCGGACAACTCCTGATCCTCGGGAACCGCGTTCCGCTTGTCCATGACCAAGTCCACGAGCGTTTCTCCGCCCGAGCTGGATGAGGAAACGACGTCGGTGACCATGGAGCCCAAAACTTCGCCATCGGTCGGCGGATTTGGAGTCACTTGGGGTCGATCCATCGTTGCTTTTCCACTATCCTGAACCTTCTTCGCCAATTCCAGAGCCTCCTCCTGAGACTTTTGTCGTTGAATGGCTTCCAGGTATGCCAAGATCTCCGGTGGAACCGCGGGTTTTTCCTGGCTGCTGCTGCTGCTGCTCGCCTCCGGGACGACCGTCGATGGTTTGATCCGCTCCGTCGCGACATTGCTGAAGACCTCGGTCCTGGTTTCGATTTCCGTCTCGTCGTCGACGAAGATCGTCGTAAAGTACGTGTACGTGGTGTAATACGTTTTCACCTGCTCTTCGTATACCTCGCTCGGCGCGACAGGTGTCGGGCTCGCTTCCAGGGTCACTCTTTCCTCTTCGACGTCTTCCTCGACGGTGGAAGGCTCCGTCGGGGGAGGAGTGCCGAAGGTAGTCTCCTGCTCGAGGGTGGTCAAACCCGGGTCCGTTGTCTCATCGGTAACCGGCGTGGGTGCATCCGTGGCTAGAACGTGACCATCGTTCGGAACGCTAGTGGGTACGATGAAAACGGTTTCTTCCTTGCCAAACAGGTCAGCCACAGCATCGGAGACTCCGTTTGGACCCACCGTCTGAGTGACGATGTTCGTTTCCACGACTTCCCTGCTGGAAATGCTGGACGTGCTCTCCTGAAAGAACGTCGTCAGGTACGTGTAGGTCGTGTACAAGGTCTTAAAGATCAATTCGATCTCCTCGTCCTGCTTTGTCGTTTCCTCCACGTCCATCGGATTCCGAGTCGCGACGGTGGCCGCCGAGGGCAGACTTCCACTGTAGCTGCTGCTGCTGCTGGGCATCGGCTCGGTGACGTACGAGATCTCCGAGGATACTACTTCGTTGGATTTCACCGAAGTAGTAGTTGTGCGATCGTCGCCCGGTATAAAGAAAGTCGTGTAGTAGGTGAACGTCTTGTAAACCGTCGACGGAACCACTCTCAGTGCCGGTTGATCGTCGCCGACATTTGGAACGACGTTGAGCCGATTTTTCGGTGAACTCAAGCCCTTGATGCTTCGACCCTGGTGGTCGGGAATGACGTCATTAACGATTTCGTTGTCGCTCGGCGTCACCTGGGTCGTCGTCTTTGTCGTCGTTGTCCGCGATTCCACGTTTTCGTCGTCCTCGAAATCCTTGTAGGTCGTCGGAACTTGGTCCGTGGTATCCTTAAACGGCGTTGTCAGTTCGTTCGGAATTTCGCTCTCGCTCTCTTCGCCGGTCATCGGCGTTGTATCAACGGTGGTCGTTCCCCTGTCTTCGTCGCCAGTGGTCGACTGGTGGTAATCCACGGTCGTATCCTCGACGCTATCGTAAGACACCGTTGCCTCGTCCGGGAAAAAATATACGTTGGACGACGTGTGTATGATCTGAGCGTAATTCTGCCCGATGTACGTCCCGTAAATGGAGCTCTTATAGTGCGTGGTCGTACCGTCCGACGAAGTCGTCGAGTCTACGACCCTCAACAACCCCGTAGGTTTCTGATCCGCCGTTTCGATGTCGAACAGTACCGGCGTGGACTCGCTCGTCGTTGTCCCTTGGTTGGGCAAATCGTCCCGAAGACTGGACTCGACCTTGGTCGACTCGTCCTCCAGTCCGGTCGCGGTCTTCTCGGAACCCGTAAATTCCAGGACGGTGGTGGGACGAATCTTAACCACGGCGATACCGTCGTCGGGTCTCAACGTGGCGTCCCCTTTGATGGTCGTGGCTGGTCGGGCAGCGGCCGCGGCGGACGTACTGGGCGAAAATACAATGACGGTGTCGCCCACGGTGGTGGTGAAATCCGCAAAACCGTGATACGTGACGGTAGCCAAGGGCTTGGTTTCCGGCAATTTCTGGACGAACGCGGACGGAGCTTTCGTGGGCGCGCGGAATAACTTGGGCACGCGCTGCCTTTGACTTTTGAGATGTTGCTCGTCCTCGTCCTCTTCGTTTCTGTCGACGTTGAAGCCATCCTTCGACGTGTACTCCTGTTTGACGGTGAAGGTCGGCAGAGCCGGTCTGACCTTGGCCGGCTTGAACCGCTCGTTATTCGGCTCGCGTTTCGCGAAGATATCGTTGTCCTTGGCTTCGGCCTTCTCCAGGCCGGCCAAAGGGTTGGTTTCCAAAGCTTCCTTTAACTGCCAGATGTCTTGAGACGTCTTTGACGGATAGACCACGTACGGACTGGAGGGATCGGAGCCATCTCGGTCGTAAAAGACGCGCGACGAGGTGGCCAAAATTCGCGCGTAGAGCCTCCCGTTGTCCAACGTGGTCCCCAGGACCTGCGTAGCGAATTCCGTACTCGCGCCGTCTTGCACGAAGGTACGCGCGGTTTTCGTTAGCAAGCCTAAAGGCGGTGCTGATTTACCAGGGCGGGCCGGGACTAAGAGAACCGTCGTCACCCCTAGTTAGTGTAAAAGTGGTGGTAGTGGTGGTGGTGGTGGTGGTGGCGGCGGTGGTGGTAGCGGTATCGGCGGTTGTTTGGTTTTTATAAATGGGTGGTTCGTTGTAATTGTTTTGTACAAAAAGTTAAATATTGAAAAAACAAACAAACAAACAAACGAGTAAACGATAAAAAAAAGAAGAGTATGTAGAGGTCGTCGGAGAGACGGAGTGGCGTGCGGACGTTGGAGGCAGACGGCATCCAGTTGTTGAGAAGAGGAGCAGGCAGGCGGGAGCAGTAACAGAAACAGAAACAAACAAAAAGAGAGAGACGATCTTTAGTAACGAGCCTTCAAATCCTTTCATTTTAATTTTGTAATATTTTTTTGGTATTAACGCTAATCATCTCGGACAGACACCCGCCTCGTCACTTTCGACTTTGGATGTTTAAAGTAGCTCGTACCGGTAGCCTACCCACCCGAACGAGTAATACGAAAAGAAAGAGAGAGATAGATAGATAGAGAAAATTGGTTATCCCGGGTCAGCTACCGGTACGTCGTTCCGGATTCCATAGACTTTCGATGAATCAAACGAAAGAGTAACTCGGCTGGCTGGCTGGCTGGTAGATAGGAAAAGAATAGCGGCGAAATGCGTGGTGAGTACCGGAGAGCCATAAAGTACAAGGCATGTTAGAGATAAACAAATTTGCTGCTATATGTACAGAACGAGTTTCGGTTCCCCGTTGAGGGATTACCGGGTTTCGAACCCAGAGACACCCCGTTTCGTTTCTCATAATTAAATATGTTTATGTACATGGCCGCACCTCGCGTCAACACGCGCTTGGATAACCCGAGCTACGGTGGTAATTGTCATGATTATTATTACTATTATTATTATTTATATAAACACACGATTAAACTTATTATCCAAGCGGAGTGTCTGTAATTTAAAAATAATATCTCGTGAACTCCGTGTCTGTGTCTGTGTGATTCCCGGCAGAATGATTCCCTTGCATCGTCGAAACTTACCATCCAGATCCCTTCGCGCCCTCGCGGCGATGGTGGTTCCATCTTCCGGATTTATTCCTATACCTGCAACGAAAAATCCCGTGGTAAATGGAAGGATGCGCGATAGGTCGAAAAAAAATGGAATAATTTCGCGTCGATGGCCGACGGGGACGAGGAAAAAATACGCAGACTCCCCCACCGGTCGTACGCGGTAGATTCGCAATGGTTCCTCTACTCGTGCGCGGTAGATCCTTGTCCGTATCCGTGGAGGAAGGGGTGAATCTCGCGATAGCGTCGAGACGGAGCTGGGGCACCTTGCGTTGCCCTATATTCGCAAGAGTGCAACCTGACGGTCTTGGGTCGGAAAGTCGTGCTCGAAAAGAAAGAAGACCACCGCGCTGTGGCGCGACTCGGGAGAGGGAAGGTCGAGAGGAGAAGGAGAAGCGGCAGAAGAAGAAGAAGAAGAAGAAGCAGCGCGAGATTTTAAAAGCTAGTCTATGGCAATTTAAGGTGGAAGAAGTAGAAGAAGGGGAAGGTACTACCGATCCACTACTACCGAGACAACCTCAACGATATCGGAGATGTCGTCCAGAGGCCGTACAGTTATTTGACCGACTCCTTGCTTCGCCTTACGAGAATCTCAGCGTCTCGAGCTAACCGGCTTCTTTTTCTTTTCTACCCCGTCTTCCGCCTGCGCCACAATAACAAAAAAGAAGCCCGAAGCGGCGATTCATTCATTCATTCTTCCAACGCAACGTAACGCAAGGCAACGTCCTGGTTCTTCTTTTACCCTTTGCTCTAACATTTTTCTTGAACGAACTTATCGATAAGTTTTTCGAGTTACCCGCAATATTTCGAAATGTAAAAAGAAAATAAAAGGAGGTCGGCATCGATATTTTCCCGTTTTTTCTTTTCAATTCCAACTAGAGCCAGACTCCCCTCCTTCGAGATCGATGCCTACACGGATGACACTTTAACTCGGTTACCCGCTATGGACGCCCTTCTTTCTCGCAAAAGTTTGACCTTACGCCTTCTCTATTTGTCCTTTTTCTTTGCTTTTTTTCCGTTTCTTCGGGATCGGCTATAAAGACGACATCTCGTTTTTCCGGTCGAGGAATTTTTGCCGAGAATATACCCGCGATAAAATAACCATTTTTGGGTTACCGCTACTTTAGATGCATCTGGATTCTCCGGTATGTGGACAACAGCCTGAAAAATCGTCTCTGCGCCGATCGATTCTTGGAATATATAGATATTATAATTCGGATAATCAGTTTCACCTGTGCTGGAATGATTTGCTTTATTCAACGCAATGAACACCTTAAAAATGATTGCTGAAACACGCATAAACTCTCGCGCGTTGGTTGTGCAACCAAGAAAAATACTTCCTGGTAGTAAAAATTCCATCCGTGATCGTTTCTCCAAAACAACCTGTATATAATTATACCGATATCGACAGTCGTCGGAATTGGTATAATTGTGCAATTGGTAAACGATCGGAGAGGAGCCACCATTTGGTCCTCCTAATTTGTCATTCGATACGGCTGGTGACCGAATGGCCTCGGGTTTGTGGATTGTGAATTCGTGGAGGAAAAAAGAAAATGAATAGAGTTATCGAATAAACCGTGAACGTACTTCCAGCCGACGCCGACGTTTAAAAAGTCGTAGTAACATCGGAATCGGTGTTAAAATAGGTTTCGCATTAGTTTTAGAATATGAAAGTGCCCCTTGCTCGACGGTTGGGTCTCGGACTCCTGTGGTACTCGTTGGTACCCGTACTCGTCTCGATGTAACTTTGGCGAGAGTGAACACTTTCACATTCGTATAGAAATGCTCGTGCCGCCTCGCTTGATTCTCTCTTCGATGACTTTATATTCGAGAGACAGAGGGAACGAGGAATTACCGAACGATGCGGGCAAAAATCGACTCCTTTCCGCGGCTGCAAATGAAACGCTGGATGTCCCAAAATACCACGAGAGTATATTTACGGAACCGCTCGATCAATTGCATTTCTTCTAACGATGACCCAAATATCGGCTCACTTTCTAAGTTTCGATGTGGAACGCGCGTATATACGGACCGCTCGTAGGCCCATGATTTCACGAACCGATCAACCAACCGAGAAGAATCCATGTGCATGCATACCTGCCGCGTGTATGTATCGATGTATATATGTATAGTGGGTACGTAGGTCGCGGCACTCGTTCGAGAAGATTTTCAGCGATATGCAAATCGGCAGATCGAACGGGGGAATCTCACGATTTCCAGCGAGAGAAACGCCGCCGTCCATCCCCGGTAAAATGGGAACATCCATCTTCGATAGATATATCGCTCGTATACGCGTAAATTACATTCCGATCGATATTCGGCAATAAGTACCATCTACGCGAAAGAAACTCGCTGTCGGAAAAGTCCTTGCAACTATCGGTAGGTAGATACACGCGTTCGAGACACCGTCGATAGACGCATGCTTCTATACGTATACATATATACCATAAATGCATATAGCTATATTTGGAGAATTTCGATCGGCATCCGAAAATGGAAAGGGGATATCGGTATGGCTGCGATTAGAAGCCATTCCACTTTCGAAACGAGTACGGGTGAAAACGAGAGACGATATTCGATGTCCGTAATCTCGTCCGAGTGGACGACGGCACGGTACCGCGCGATGCAGCGAGGAGAGTCATTAGGACGATTTTCCATCCATTCGATGAGTCACCGAAAACATTGACTTTCCTTCGAGGCGATAGACGAGTAAAATGGATTTGCGAAAGAGTCCTCCTCCAAAATCGTTTTTACGTCCTGGAGGTTTCGACAACGATAGGCGACGCGAAAGTCGCGCTTCGAAAGATCCTTCCGCGTCTTATTTAAGACCGTTTACGCTTATCGGGACATCTACGGTTTATCGCTCCGCTAGCCAACTTTGAAAAGACCTCGCTCGCTCGCTCGCTCGAGGGCGATGCAGCGTGGAATTTCCTCGAGATTCAAAAGGAAGCGACGCGCGGCGATCGGATCCGGCCCGAGAAAAGTGAAAGATTGCCGAAAAGACGAAACGGAACGCAGCCTCCGATTTCCGTGAATACCCGCCTCGTCTCTCGCTATTAGAAGCTATACGGGCTCGGTCCACGTCGACGACGACGACGACGACGACGACGACCTACTAGCACGAATACCATTCCGTGTACCCTTTCTATACGCGATCCCGCTGAAACCCCGTATAAAATTTCAATGGCATCGGTTAGATATTGGTACCGTCCATTCTCTCGCCTCCTCTCCCCGCATCGGTATTTCCATGCGAAATCCACACACGTGCAATATTTCAAGAGTTGGCATACCGATGTAAGGTTTCCTCTCTTGGGAAACTATTGAAAGTCCTGCCCTCCATCGTTGCACGTTTCACCTTTCCCACAGGGAGCGACGATGATTTCTTGAAGATCGAAACATCCAGTCTTTCTCAAATGTCATTATCATCATTATTGTTGTTGTTGTTGCTGCCGCTACTCCCGCTACCGCGACGATTACGATCGATACCAAAGGGAAATCTCTTTACAATTCCGAGAACCTGACCTCTAACTCGGTCCTACGCGAGTCGTTCTACAAAGTCGAATTTTTTGGGTACACCTTATTGGCCTTTCCCCCAAAATAGGTAAAGAAGAGGAGAAAAGGATGAAGAGAAAAAGAGTCGTTGCACGCGAACGAGTCAGTGTGTCGATCCGTTATAGGCCCGAGGCCATTCGGAATTCGATGAGGGGAACTCGGCCCACATCGCCCGTTCGTATGTATATCGCTCGTCTCGCACGTGGATCCACGTCTCGTTCGTGGTACACGGGTGAATCGATAAGCCGATCCTGCGAATTGGGTCACCGGTACACGCGCGGGTTACGACGTCCGACCAAGTTGGAGGAAAATGGCGAATCCCCGAAATGCCAACACGGTGAAAGTCGATTTTGCGAATTCGCCAATTATCAAAGCGTCTCGGAATATTTTTTTTTCCGGCTTTTTTTTTTCTTCTTCCTCCAATTTTCTTTTTGTCCGCGAGACGGTGCACGCGCATCTGGCCGTTCGCCCTGCACGGAAGGAAAACGAGTGACGAAACAACGGAGGGAATTAACGTAACAGCGTGCGAGTATCTCGCGTGCGAAGCTCCGTTTATACGGTTCGAGTAACGCATGTGTGTATACGTTATACCTACACGCGAATGCAGATCTTATCGAATCTATAGTGCATTTCATGCCGCACCTGTTTAACGCGTCGATACCTCCGACGTTTTTGCTTCTCTTCGACGAATTTCCCGATGGGAAACGATCGGATCCCGCGAAAAAAGTCGGTCGTGCAAAAAAGAGGCGATTTTCGCGAAGCTACAATTTTTGACGTTTCGTTCGAGCTCGATTCTCTTCTCGCACCGTGCGAGAACAATCTCGCAACGACGAGAACATCGGCAAGGTTCTCATCAAGGAGAAACGGTGTTTCAGCGATTTCGCAAAAAAGAAAAAGAACGAGGAGGAGGGAGATCGCGGAGGAAGAAGAGGACGCGGAGGGAGATAGATAAGATCTATCCAGTTGGCGTTGCATAAGGATGAAAGTATGTAGCTGACTGACTGAGTAAATAATAACGGTTACGTGGCACGAAGAAGGAGACGTTACTTTTGCAACGTCTTTTTATCCCGGGAACGAGAAGAAAAAGATGAATATGCGCGCGTTAATGAGCATTTGCGTGCCATTCAACCACCGCGCATCTCCCACGATACATACGTGGGAGAATCGACGCGGAATGGAAGACGACGCGTCGTTGCGCTTATTTTGACACTTGGCGAATCGATCGATTTCCCTCTCTCGTTCTTTGTCCAGTGGGCAACAAAAGTAGAATAAAATTCCGAGGGAATCCACGCATTCGAAGAGCGTCTTGGCTTTTGAGGTTTCGAGCCAACTACGAAAATGTACGTAAATGGGAATTTTCTGTGAGTATGGGCACGTAAACCGCGGAGAATACTAAATACGTCGGATGGTCGAAAGAAATCGTTGCGAAGTCTTATACAACTTTCATCGAGTAATTCTCGTCAGGGTTTCGAAAAAAGCACGTGAACGGTTTACCAAAGAGCGAAGATCCAGCGTTCTTCGTCCATTTTTGTTTCTTCTTTTCTTGGATTTCTGGGATTTCTGGGATTTCGGCTTATTTTCTTACTTCCGACTAAAATGACAATAGCGATAATATCGATGGCGACTTTTGACTGCCGTCAAAATTCATTTTTTACGATTCACGTAATTTCGAGATTAAAGCAGAAGACAAAAAAATGTTATTCCGAAGAAACGAGAAGCAACAACCAACGAGAATGCGTAGTCGTTGCTTGAGATTAGATACGCTAAATTACGAAGGCGTCAGTGACTAGGATAAACATAACGGAAAACACTTGTAGAAAGTACGTATGTATGTACAAGAGAGCTAACAGTACAAGAAACCAGCATGGAAGGAAGGATTCTTACCGTTGTTGTTCTCGCTTCTCGAGTGGATCCAAAATTTTGGGACATCCGGTATATACATATGTGCACGTATACGCGTACACTGTACGACGCGCTTCGATGAGAAACGTAAATTTCTTAGCAACGAAAAAAAATGTGGAAGAAGGAAATAAAATACAATAAATTTCTGAATCGAAGCATTCGTCAAAATTCGTATTCCATTATTCTCATTTATTTTCTTTTATTGAATTTTTTCGTAGCGCGTCGATGTATTCCATGGCTCGTAAAAGTGAAAGTGCATCGGAGTGGTACAGCGGTATCGAGACGATTTAATTATTAGCGGGATACGACGAAGGTAAAAAAAAATCGACATTTTCCCTGTTCATTTGTTTCCTTTTATTCCGGTCCCCCGTAATTTTTTTTTCCACCGACTTACAACGTCCAAAGTTCGCTGATGCGAGACTCGAAAACTCGTCCAACGTAATGCAAATATCGTGGAACCCCGTACAGCCGCGTGTCGCGAGAAAGAAACGTACCTACAGATAACGAGACCGGCTTATTGGTGGGCTTTGAAAAAATGAACCGGCTGGTTTAGCAAATGTCACCGTGCCGCTGTATCGAATGCCGATTGGAGGAAACTTTCATTGAAGGAAAGTCCCATTTGTACGGGACCTATTTCGGCCTATTTTGCTGTCTTAATAATAACAATAAGAGCAACGGCAACGACAACGCCAACAACTGCGACATCGATATCCACGATGACGGCGATGGCGAGAAAGGTGTGAGCTTTTATAATAAGATAAACAATGCAATCGATTGCATTGGCTAAGCGATTAGGTATGCAACCAACGATACGCGCAAATGCATAACTCGGTAATAAGTACCTAAATGTCGTTTATTAACAATAATGACGATGATGGCGATGACGACGACGAGGTATCTACGAAAAACCCGTTTGAAGCTAATCCTCCTACGATAAATTTTAGCTCATCCCGTCCCGAACGTGGGATAAAGATCGAAGCCCGTAGGTATGTCGCGTGGGCCGTGGATTGGGACTCTTTCGTTTCGATTTCTATCTGCACGCGTAATTATGTACCTGTAGAATGCGCGCTGGATCGAAGATACGCGGGCCGGTTGTTCCTCCATTCGCGCTGTGGATCAAGAAAAGTCGCTCCGCGTCGAGGGGCACGAATACCGGACGGAAAAGACAGGCAGGCGGGCAGTCGGTCGTCCGGGTCGTCGTCTTTGAAAATTTTTGTGGGAAAATCTCCGTTGCTCAATTGACCCCTCGGCGAGTCGCGTAATCGTCGGCGGGACAAGGGGAGCCCGAGAGTCGCGTTGCGTGGTGGGAATAGAAAGTTGTTAACATTTTGGCCCCACTTGCATTACCCACTTGCATCGGGTCGCGGCGGACGGAACGACACGCTCGCGCGTACGCATTCGGTGGCCGATCTCGATCCTCTGCGAATTCGACCTTTCACCTTTCTCGAGCGAGAAAACGAACCGGAACGTCGCAGCGGATTCGTCGGACTCGCGAGACGCGAAGGAAACGACGGGGAAAAGGAAAAACGACGCATCGAGAGAAAATGCCCGAGTAAGTGCCTCGAAGTCGAATCGAGCGGCACGAAAAGAGGAAAATAATTTTCTCTCGGGGAAGGAGCTTTCTCGAAGAAGAAATCGGTGAACGAAGAAAGAAGAGGGAAGGAGGCCCCGACCGCGCGTATGACGGCCGATAAAAGTGATAGTAAGGTCAAACGCACGGCCAATCAAGGCCAGCGCTTCGGAAAACTTGAGGTCCGGCGACGAGAGGGTACGAAATGTCCGGTATGTAGGTGCGTCGCGACCCAGATAGGTGCCGTCGGTAATGTTATGCAATTGTGTTAAAAAAACACGGAGAATAACGGACCGGCTGACCGCGATTACGTGACGTCGCGCGAGCAACGCGCACTTTTTGCCAATGAATGGCGTTCTCGTTACCCAAACTTTGAAAAAAAAAACTGGACCTCGCGCCTTTCGCGGTCGGTGAAACCGATCCATCCATCCCCAAAGTGCCGAGATCCGGCGATCGAGCGCGTGCGCGCTGGATCGTCCCTTCCTAGGCGCACCGAGCGATCCGCTGGAATTTATATGACTCTTTTACACCGGCTATTTAACGTCTATTGCGGCATAACGGCTTCTCCCTTAAACGGCAAATTGCGTAAACGAATTTCTCATCGCCGCTATTTTTCTTCTTCCTCTCCTCTCCTCTCCTCTCTTTCCCTTCTCGTCGGGTCCGAGAAAGACACGGCCTCTCGTTTCAAAGGGTAACGCGGAAGCCTTACGCGAAAATGGGGAAACTCGCTAACGAACGTGAATTGCGAAACGAGCGAGTTTCGTATCGGACGCTTTCCCCTCGAACCGATTCGAAAATCGATTGGACCATTTTCAAGATTATCGTCGATCGCGGCAACGTCTTTTGGGACCGAGATCCGCGTACCGACAGTCCCCGCCACGAGGCCCCCGGTGAATGGAGAATCGCTCCGGGCAAGGCCAACCAACCACCCGCCCAACCCCGCCTGTTTCTGAAAATACGGGGCCTGCGCGATCGGACCGCGGAACCGGCATCATCCGGGATCCTCGGCACCGAGCTATTTCGAAAACGAAAGACGACGGATGACTTACCGTTGGCGCGAACACAGACGATCAGCACTAACAGCAGCGAGGCCGTTATCGGTAACAACTTCGTAAACCAGGGTCTCCACATCTTGTCTCCCATGTGTACCGTTTTACCGTGACTGGAACACCGTGTTTCCGGTAGTCGCGCACTTTCATGAAAACCTCACCTCTTTCTTCCTCACCCGCGACTCCGAGAATCAACTCAAAGATGAAAAACAACAAAAGAAAAGACAGCTGCTGGAACACTATTGGTGACGAGAGAACTTTCCACAAGACGGAGCCGCGCGTTCGCTCGGCTGACCTTATACTCCGGGTGTGCGACTTTGTTCGTGTCCCGATGAGGACTGAGGCCCGTACGGGAGAAGTAGTCGCTCTCTGGGAACTGGAGAAAGGTGTATCGGAGTTCCAATAGCCCTCTTTTCCCTCCTTCCCATGCCCCCATCGCCTTTCTTTCTCGCTCGTTCTGCCATAAGAGAGCTCGTTTCCTTCATGGGACCGTAGTCACCCCCTGCCCTCTTTCTTCCCTCGTCCCGTTGAGTCGTTCCTACGATCGAGTGTGAGGTAGGCTTGTAGTACTCGTACAAGCAAAAAAGGCACCTCTCTCTCTCTCTCTCTCTCGACTACTAGGATATGGTACTCGAAACCGTACGGTTTTACTGTATTTACCCGTCCGCCCGTTATACGGGACACGGTCCTCCGTCATTCAGCTGGAACGCGCTCGCGCACCCTTCCTATTTCTAATTCGCCCGACACCAATTTTCTTTCTTTCTTTGCCATTCCTTTGTTTGTTTGCTATCAAACTCTTTTTCCATCTTCCACCTGGACTTTGGCACCGACGTTGGAACGGGTAGTAGCGCTTCTCCAGCGGCTCGAAAAAGCACCCTAACGTCAACGACTCTAGCGAAACCCGCCTGTGAGTTTCACTTCCGATAGAACGGTCCAGCGTAGAAAGAAATTCGTAAACAACTTTTGTCGGCGATACGACGACCCGGTACGTACATACATACGGGTGACGGGTGATCCGAGGACCTACATTCCCGACAGTCGAAGAGACGGACATACGCGCGTACGTACGCGTATGGATTAGCCTCGAGAGATCGGGAAAAAAGGAAAAGGAGAAAAAATTGCATCGCATCGCGTCGCACACCGCGGCCTCCTCTCGTTTCATCTCGGACACCCACCTTCCTCCGAACCGCTACGCTATTCGGCGTGTGTCGGAGGAATTCCAGAGGTGAAACGTCGACGACTCTCATTGAAAATTCGTCGAAATTTGTACCATCGGAGAGTAGACAAAAAATATGGAAATCCGCCTGGATTTGATATGTCAAGACGGCATACCATTAGCTTTTCTCTCGAACGTAGAAGCGGACCCGTTTCCATGACGATTACGTGGACGCGGTAGGCTGATATCCTTCCGCTATATGCATTCCCCCTTTGCAAAACCTACAATCGCCGTATGCGGAAAACGATAATTTCTTCGGCAGAGCCTTTCCTTTTTCATTTTCCGAATTCGAGAGAATGCGGCTTTCGCATTTTAGACGCGCGCGCGCGCGCGCGCGCGCGCACGCACGTACGCAATTTTGGCACATTTTCCTGCCACCATTTCGGCACTTTTCGATAAACCCAATGCCGATGGACGTACGTATGCACATCCGCGTACAACAAACGTACGGACGAGGGAGAAGAAGGGTTACGGTTACGGCATCACGTGGCAAAGAGTGAAAGTTTGAAAGAAAGAAGGTAGGAAAAGAGAAAGATCGTCGGTAAAGTCATCGATAGATAAGTAGCTCGACGATTTTATATTTATTCGCGTCCCAATTTTCTAGAAATCTTTTTTATCCGAAATTTCGGAGCTCTGCGAGAGAAAAAAAAATACCGAAATAGACTCGGGAACGATGGAACGCGGTAACGAAATTTATGACGGGAAGTGGAAAAATCATTTGTACAAACGGCGCGTAAAAATCAAAATATTCGGGATTTCGTCACCTCTCCGATTCTACGAGATACCGATCGCTCGTTCGATACGCGCAGCTATATCCGTTTGAGGTATGTACGCACGTACGTATGTATGTACTACGCGTAGTAATGGACAAGCGACAGTCGGTGGACGAATGTTAAAAATATTGCCCAGCGAGCGTCGAGTAAAAGTTTCTTGCCCCGCGGGTATCCGGCAGCCTAAATTTTTATCTCTATTTACACACCATAAATTGAAAACACATCGAGTGTCTTTGACTCCGCAACTATCCAAGCTGTTTCCTCGCGCACACAGGTATATTTATACGTACGTGTTAATAACTACAAATTTTTTACATTTTTGAAATCAACGACCCGGAAGCCCCTATCCATATACCATCCATATCTTATGAAAGGTAAAAGATCGGGTAAGCGTCTGCAGAAATTTTCAAAAACTTCAAAAAATGTTTCCGAGTAAGCTTTAATAAAACTTCCCCTGTAAATTACACATTACACCCGAGTGTGCGTTTGGGTGTATACGCGCGATAGAGAGTTACCGACGTAACTGTATTTCAAAAGTGATACCACCCGTTAAGTATGTTTAATCCGTTAGCTATTTTACCGACAGTGAATATTGTATTTGTAGAAAGCGACATTGCCTTCTACCGCTTGGCGTATACTTTTGATAGCGGATCAACACCTGGGAGAGTAATATAATTTGGCAACGTTGCCCTCGACGCGACGACTCGATGCGGCATCCATTGGTCGCAAGGGGGGGACAACGATATATAGATATAAACAGCCGAGCGCAACGACGAAACGTACATGCATAGGACTGTACGAGCCAATTGAGAATTCAGGAACGGACAATAGAAACCTATCAGCCATCAACCGGCGAGGAATAGCACGCGTGAGTATTTGTTTCCTTTTTTTTCTATGCGAATGTATTGTTATTGACAAATCTGTAATATTTCGATGTACGAAAATGTGAAATTCAATAACGACGAACGTAGAATTTGCTGGCTTGCGAATTTTC
This sequence comes from Gasteruption jaculator, assembly GCA_949825005.1. Classification (NCBI taxonomy): domain Eukaryota; kingdom Metazoa; phylum Arthropoda; class Insecta; order Hymenoptera; family Gasteruptiidae; genus Gasteruption; species Gasteruption jaculator. Next base: position 76,960 of record OX463764.1, on the reverse strand, counting down.
AATTCGTGCTAGAACGAAAGTTGTAGTTTGACAAGGCGTGGAACCGGTATCTCCTCGCATAGCCGCCATGGATTGTTCTGGAATAGCGTGCTCCTATTCCTGCCAATACGTATCCCACGTAGTACAATACTTGCACGATTATGTGCGTTAATATCGATACGCGGGCGTACGTATACGCGATACGGTGATTGAATCGAAGAAAGAAAATATGTAACCGTAATTGAAATGGCCCACTGTCTCGTCGCCGGCCGGTTCCGAGATCCAAATCCCAGGGAACCGGCCATTTGTAATTTATCTCAAACGCGAATATCCTCGTGTCTTTTTATACTTTTTTCAATGTGATTTTGCCAACCCCTCACCGAGACGCGCAAATTCGAGAATTCTTTCGAGATTTCGGAAAGGACTCGCAACCGTTTCTCCAGTTTCCGTTCATCTTCTATTTCAGAAAAAATGCCGCAATACAAAGTAACGTACTTCCCAGTGAAGGCTTTGGGCGAGCCCATACGCTTTCTGCTCAGCTACGGAGGGGTTGACTTCGTGGACGACCGCTTCGAGCGCGATAACTGGCCGAATTTGAAACCATGTAAATTTTCTCGTCTATTTCTATTTCCGCGATTTCGCGACAAAATTGTTAAGAATTTCAAATGACACCCTTCTTTGCCCAGCCATGCCGTTTGGTCAAGTTCCGGTACTGGAAGTAGACGGAAAGAAGATCCACCAGTCGACCGCTATTTGTCGTTATTTGGCCAAACAATTTGGTCTGGCCGGAAAGGACGATTGGGAGAATCTGGAGATCGACGCCGCTGTCGACACCATTCACGATCTTCGCGCCAGTGAGTACTCGCTCCGGAATGACTCGCCCGTGGGCGATTAGGACGAATGAATTGTCCTTAATTTTGATATTCCGACTTCCCTTTGTAGAAATCGGCGCGTTCCACTACGAGAACAACGAGACCGTCAAGAAGGAAAAGCAGGAGCTGGTGACGAAAGAAACCGCGCCCTATTACCTCGAGCGTCTGGACGCGCAAGTGAAGCGGAATGGCGGTTTCTTCGTAGGCGGCAAACTGACCTGGGCCGATTTATTATTTGTCGCGCTGCTCGATTACTTGAACTTCATGATGAAGTCCGACATTACCGAAAAGTACCCGAACCTGAAGGCTCTGAAAGAGAAGGTTCTCGAGCTACCGGCCATAAAGGCCTGGGTGGCCAAGCGTCCCGAGTCCGAATGTTAGAAGAAACGAAGATACAATTTTTTCCTAATTTCTTTGTTCTTTCTTTGTAACGAAGATAATGACATTTTTATGCCAAATAAAAGTATTGAATTTTCCAAATTTCCGCGTTATTCCAGTACCTTTTTGGATCGAAATTAATCGAAGAAATACCTCTCTTATTTTTCTTTCATTCTTTGCTCTCGCAACAAATGGCGTAACAACGACGCGTCACCCAAGAAATGAAAAACAAGGCTCACGCCCCATGGAACAACGATAATTGTCCTCGATCGCAGTGGCAACGAACGAACCACGGCACACATGTCAAATAATGGGTGCTTCTCACGCTGTAATTGCCTATAACGGAACGATGCTTATCACGCTAGTAGTTCCCTGCCAGCAGCAGCAGCAGCAGCAAGCGACGATCCGCGGTATATAGAGGCATATTACGTTACCTTGCGCATGTAAGTATGCGTTACGTATTCGTTTCAATTCAATTTTCTATGATTGTGGTACATACTTGTTGCTTTTATTATCTATAACCGCGATTGCGAGTTGCAGGCAAGGCAATAACAGCGCCAATCGTCTCATTCGATTTTCCATGGAAGCTCGCGGCAATTTTCAAGAAGTTTGACTTCAACTTGGTTTAAAAGTAGACTTTGCACCAGCGTGTGCTCCATTTATTTTGCTATTTCGAATCAACGGAGGTTCTTATCGGCGACTCGCCTACGTAGATAAGAATCCCAATGAACCGAATTCCTTTTTCTTTCCTTTTCCATTCCTCCTTTTTAGAAAACCGATACCTATTTACTTGCCACAAATTGCGATACTCTTATCGCAAATTCTAGTCGTTATCAATGTTACCATTATTATTATCGCCATCATGAATATTACTCGCTCTTTTTTTTATATTTCAATTTAATCAAAATGGTTGCGGCCAATCCTAAAACCGTAATCCAGCCGATCCACCCTCGTCGGTCGATCGGAGGCTGGCTGCTTCGAGTAGAATACGATCCGGAGTTTCTCGACCTCGATTTTACCACACGTCGGGGACGATCGTTTATTTTTTTATCTCGAGTAGATATTACATAGATATCTTTCGCGTGACGAACTCCTTTCACAATTTATCGCAACCTTATGAAAGGGTTTGTCGACGTAAAAATGATTACTCATCGCCGCAAACTTTTTTCCCATCACTCGAGGAAAAAAGTGATTGGAGGGAAATTGGAAAATTCGAAATTCCACAATTTTTTATAGATATCGACTTGGACTATTTCGCGCGAAGAAGGGAGGGAATATTCCACCCCTTCCGAATTCAATCTTTACGGAAGGGGTAATTTTTGTAATTGCGAAAAAAAAGCTCACGGAGCAGGGGACAAAAATTTGCTTTGCCCTCGGTTGCGTAACTTTCTCGCGAGCAGCGGCGATATAACGTCCGTCCTTGTAAAACGAGAGTCACGTTGGCTATCCGGTTTAGAAGGATCATTCTATCGGTGTACCGTACATACAAGTTACGATCGACAAGCATCAGCATGACTCGTCTAAATTCAAGGGGGGAGATAAAAGTGCGACTTCGCTCGTTGTCTTCTCTTATAACTGTCGGCGAAGTGAATTCTTCCATCAGTAGTTTACGTGTGTCGGTGCGAGATCGGCATAGCTCTACATACGCCGTTGTTACGACCTTCTAACGACCGGTAGGTATCGCAAAACCCAAACGGAATCGCGCGTTTATCCTTCGCGTTCAGTGCAAATGACATCGTACCTGTGTACATACGAGCGTCGTATAGTTGAACTCCGCGAGGACTAACGATCAAAATACGCATCTACGATTACTCTTTCCAGATTCTCATCGACGGATACGCGGGAGGCAATATGACTAGCTACAAATTGTATTACTTCAACATCACCGGTTTGGGCGAAGCCATTCGTCTGACTCTCCATTATGGCGGTGCAAAATTCGAGGATATTCGCTACGAATTCGACGAATGGAGCAAACACAAGTCCGGTAAGAGTTTTGTACGATCGCTTATTGGAAAAATGGTTAAAGGCTCGCGTGGTCGTCCATGTCCATCGCGAGGGTGTCTCCGATAACGCGATAGTTATCGACAGCCCGGTGACTCATCCGATTCGTTCGTCCTCAGAAATGCCGATGAAACAAGTGCCCGTGCTGGAGTTCAACGGCAAAAAATACCACCAGTCGAAAGCCATCCTGCGTTACTTGGCCAAAAAGTTCAATATCTACGGATCCAACGACGTCGAGGCTCTGGAAATCGATTCCGCGCTCGACACAATGGACGACTTGAGATTCGGTAACACATGAAAATCAATGTTTTCTTCCTCTTCCTTTTTTCTTCTTCGGTAGCGAATCTTTCGGCCGTTCGCTTCCTTATCGCGTTTATGCGGATAGATAAGCGTTCGTTTATTTTTCCGCTACATCGAATCGAGTAGACAAGGTCACCTCGAACACGGGTCAAATATCGGGAAAATATCGCAGCAACGAATAGTCCTTTCGAGCGATTCGGACGAGCCGAAATTAAAACCGAATTTTCTTTTTGATCGTCCAGCCGTGGCCTCCTATCACTTCGAGAAGGACCCGGCCCTCAAGGAGAAACTCCGCAAGACGGCCGACGAAAAACTACCCTTCTATCTGGACAGCTTGAACACCTTCGTGAAGAACAATGGCGGACATTTCGTCGGAGGCAAGGTTCGTAGCTTATCGGAACAATACCGGGGATTCGCCTCGCCCGGCCCACCCGGCGATTTTTCTTTGCTTCCTACGAGCTTCGACTCAACGTTTATTTTTGTAATGTTTATTCTCCCGCGATTTCCAGCTCTCATTGGCGGACATCGTGTATACCAGCTACAGCGGCTTCCTGTCGACGATTTTGGGACACGACATGAACAAGGATCACCCGGAGCTGAAGCAATTGGTCGACAAGGTACTCGCCCTTCCAAATATCAAGGCTTACGTCGCCAAACGTCCAAAGACCGTGATGTGAACGGAATGAAGAATTTTGTCGCTTTCGAGCTTGGATTCGCAGGAAATAAATGTTATTATACAAATAAAGAGAACGGTTTAAAAATCAAAATACTACATTGAACAATCGTCTTTTTCGTTTTAACACCTTGGGAAGAAACTCCAATTCCGTAACCAGTAGACTCTTTTTTTTCCCTTTATAAATAATCTCCCATTGATTTCTATTGAATTTTACAGTTACGCTTAAAAACACGCGGTCGGTAGTTTTCGTACGAGCGATAATCACATAAATGCCGTTACGTTTGGCGGAGCGAAGGGGACCGACGGAATTCCATGCAGAGAAGAATCACCCGGCCGAATTCGAGAACCAGATCGGACGCTACGCGATCAAATGGAAATTGATCTCGCCCATGTATCTGGCCAATTCCGAGCCCGTGAACTCGCTCTCGTCCAGATCCTGAAGACTAGAATTGCTAATCGTATTAGCGCTGTCGATACTCGGCCTACTCTCCAAGCTTCGTCCAGGCTGCGTCGTCGTCGTCGTCCTCGTCGTCGTCGGCAGCGACTTGAACTTCGGACTGCCGGTGGTACCGCTGGTGGCGCCGTTAACGATGCCTCTCCCCCCATTGACGAACAATCCTTTGGTCCCGAATCTCAACCTCTCGGCCATGATCCCTGAAAGCGCACGAATCGGGCCTTTGAGCTCGTTTCCATCGAACGTTTTCGATTCAAGTACCGGTCCCAGCTTCGCCCCATTCGGCCACCAAGAGGGCCCCAAACTCACCGAGATTGGCTTTCAGCGGTTTGGGGGGTGCCTCGCGGAGACTCCGCTCTCGTTTGAGCGGTTGTACCTCGTTGATACCTCTGCCGAGAGACGTGGCGACCGTCAGCTGACTGGAATTCGAGGAACCTCTGGATACGCACTTGCCGCTCTCGTGGACGATCTTTTTTGGTTTCGAAGCCAATCCCAAACCCAGACCGAAACCCAAACCCAAGCCGCTCTCCAACAGCTCCAGTCCGAGCGACTCTTTGTCGCCGATCAGTCTACGGCCGTTTTTGGCCTCGGGGTGAGAGGCCTCGTCGCTGATGGAGTTCGAAACCCGCCGTTCCTCGTGCAGCGATCGTCGAAATCTCGTCAGACTGCTGTAGGTCACCCTTTTGGCGTTCGTCCGCTTCTGATGCGCGGATCGGCCGCAGTGTTTTGGCAGCATCGACTGAAAACAATCGGATCGATAGAAATTTCGGCTATTTTAGGCGCGATTTGAGACGATGGGGTAACTCTTCCCCAACCGCTCGAGTACCTTGAAGGCCTCCCGGAATTTATTGGACATGATGTTGTAGAGCAGAGGATTGACGGTCGTAGAGAGGTAGTAAAACACCCCGGAGACGTAGGTCAGCGTCGTATAGACGAGCACCAGGGCCGGGTGAGGCTCCTTGTCGAAGTTTTGGCTGTACACCGCCAGGAGGCGTTGCGCGTGGAACGGCGCCCAGCAGATAAAGAACGCCACGACCACCGCAACTGCAATTTCAAATAGATTTTGATAATTACGCAAGGTAATACCGGTACCCGGCATCCGCCGCTGGGATGGGACCCAAAGTCATCGGACGCGGGTAACTCCGATTCGGGACCGTGCTTGTTGATTCTACGATTTTTTCGCAAAAATACCGATTTCAATTCTTATAAAAGGCAATAAAAAAATAGGGAATTCCATTGAAGAAAAATGAAGTCGTTCCTTGAGATAAAGCGAATCACCCCGATTGTAATTACCATAAATATTAATAACGCCGTATTTCGTTATTGTAATTAGTGATAAAAATACCTGTAGTCGATTAAAGTTGTATGTTCAAACGCGCGATTCTCTTTTATTTCGGTAAAATGAGATTGAATCATTTTACTTATCGTTAGGTAGGTGAGTGGGTGGGTAGGCAGGCAGGCAGGTACGCCTATATAAAAACTTTATCCACCTATATTTTCCTCTTTTAAATAAATATATGCGTATATCGTAGCTACTTATGATTTTTTTGTCATTCCCCGTGAAACGAAACGGATTCGTCCACTCGTGTTTCGCCACCATTATTTTTTATCGAGCCAAAATAACATATCTTCAACGGATATATCCTCCTTCGAAACTTTTCCCTTCCGTCCCTATGTATACATATAGCTACATAAATACATATATGTTACGTAGGTATATTATAATATATGTATTATACACATGTGCGCGTACACGCGAGAGAGGGAGCCTCCTCCTCCTCCTCCGCCACCCTATTGAATTTATTATTAAAGGGAAATTCCCTTTATAAGCAACTTTCTTACAACAACACAACGGGAGACAAGGAAAACACCTTTGAAAAAATAAACTCCTCGGGAAATCTGTGTATCGACTATGGAAAAATAAGGATTATATTTACATATATCGTAGTATATGCGCGTATGTTGCATCGAAAATAAATTTCTATGGCAATCATTCGTATGGATGCGTATTATCCCGCTATAAATAGCAGCGTGGCCTTTAAATGGCAAAAATAGGAGACACCGGCGACGACGCGTAGAAAAATGAGAAAAATGTCAAAAATGAAAGAGGCAAATAACCGACGATGATCGTCAAGGTTTTCGAATACAATGCCAATAAATATCAAAATAGTAATAATAACGATGATGATTACAACCACGACCGCTGCCCGTACCGCGATTTTTTGTCATCCGTCTAACCGGTTTTTTTGGACCATCATTTCCACATTTTATCGCAAATATACATATTATTCGTACCAAGATAGTAATCTTTTTTATCCTTCTTTCTTTCCTTATTTATTAGAACCACATACTTGGAATATCTCTATATGTATATGTACGAATCCCAAATCGTTCGTAGAAATAAAAATACCTACGGGTATTAGAGCGCGCGTAATAAATTTGCGTGTCGCGCCTCTTTTTTTTTTGTCATTTTTACAAAATTCCCGAAATTAATACCGAATTCATCGAGAAAAAACATCCGCATATTTTTGTTTGGCGCGATGGTGGCGTTGCAAAAATGTTCGCCGCGCCGCGCCGCGCCGCGCCGGGGAGGGGGCTCGAAGCGACCGCACCGCCACCTCGAGCCGCGCAAAGGCCTCACCTAGCATTCGAACGACGTTCCTCTGCGCCGCGGAACGACATCCCCGGCCGTGCTCGGCGTATCGCTGGGTCAGGGCCGTGTGTCGTTTCACGCTGACGGATGCGAGTAGCCTGGATCGGCGCAGCTTGATGGCGATCAGGACGTAAAGGACGGTGATGATCGTCATCGGCGCCACGAAGAGCAGCAGCGTCGATATCTCGAACGCGTGCTCCAGTAGGACCCATTTGACGGCGCACCTGGCGCTCTCCTCGATCGCCGAACCGTTGGGCCCGTAGTCGTAGATGACGCCAAACTGGATGGCCTGCGGAATGGCTAGGCAAAGGGCCAGCAACCAGATGGCGACGACGAACTTGACGGCCCGGGACAGCTTGGACATCGTGTGCGAGATGAACGGATGGCAAATGGCCACGTATCTGTCGGAACGAAAATGCAAGGGTGGAGGGCGGTTCGATTTCTCGAAATGGCCGTAGCCTCGACCCGAGTTGCGTAGAGGGCACGGCGGCCGTAATTGACCGTAATTTGATGCTTTTCGAATTTCGCGAAAATTTCGCGGATGCCGGCCGGCCGTCCTCCGCAACTCGAGAGGGGGCGTCGACCGTCCAGCCCGTCTCGGGGCATAGTTCGAGCAAATCAACGGCATCGGAACCTCTCGACGGTGAAAGCCGTGATGGTGAGAACCGTGGCATTGGCGGAAGTCTCCGCGGCAAAGCTCTGTATCGCGCAAAAGATCTCTCCGAAGACGTAGGGGAAGTGCGACCAGATGTAGTACATCTCCGGTGGCAGCCCGGAGACCAACAGCAGGAGGTCGGAGATGGCTAGACTGAAGAGGTAATAATTCGTCGCGGTGTGCATGGATTTGTTTCTCGCGATCACCACGCAGGTGGATACGTTCCCGATGACGCCGCTGAGGAAAATCAGCACGTAGATCACCGTTATCGGCAACACCACGTACAACGAATCCCGTCTCGAGAGGGATGCCATCGTCCTGTCGGCATCCCCGTCGCTTCGCGACAATTCGGAAGCGATACCGTCGCTCGTTAACGGAAACTCGGTGTTCATCGCTCCTGCTGCCGCCGCCGCCGCCGCCGCCGCCGCCGCCGCTTTTTTCCCTCTCTATTCTCTTATGAGGAAACGAAAAAACTCACAGGCATCGCCACCAGGTGGCAACGGCCCTATGACCTTGGCAGCGGTTTCCCGCGAGCGGACCGATTCTCGGTCCCATTCTCGTCCATTTCGTTCCACTTTCGCGGCAAACGTATCTCGTCAGACGCTTCTTTTTCCCAAAAAAAATTTTTACCAGTTCATCCTCGTCCCGAATCTCGAAACGCTTTTCAAGCTTTGATAATATCACTCAAAAATTACAAACTCGGGGGATTTTCTTTTTTTAATCGTCGTTTACCACCGTGGAGCACAATTTTTCGGTCGAGTGATTCACTGGACAACTGGATAATTCCGCATTTTACAATTATCGGTACGATCGAGCGACTGGTAATTGTTGGACGGATTCGTCGAAATCGAATCCAACGAACGGGTGCAACTTCACCGAGGCGAGGATTTCCGCGAGTACGAGAAAAAAAAAAGTGCCACTAATTTATAGCCGATGATGGTATACGCGTGGAATTGGTAATGAGGATGTTTATTAATGATTGAAATTAACGAATACGTTGGACGGTCGGCAACCCACTGCTCCTCGCACTTCGGTGTCTCTCGCACACCGTCGACCGAATCAGACTGAACGCGTGAATTCCGAATCCAGCAAGGGAATCCTAAACAAGCCGTCTTGTTCCTACTACACTACTACTACTACTACTGCTGCTGCTGCTGCTGCTTCTTCTTCTGCTGCTGCTGCTGCTGCTGCTGCTGCTGCTGCTGTTACCGCTGCTGCTACTACCACTTTTGGTACACCACCCTCGATGCCGATGCTGATCCGGTGGCGAGTAGTGAAGTAAATAATGGTCGAGCTGCCGGAATTTACAAGCGGCCCTATAACGGAACTGGCCTTTGGCGCGTTTGGTGGTTCGTCGAAGAAACCGGCATTCGTTATAAGGCCGGTCACTAGAACCGAGTACGTTTTCGCAACGGAAGTCATAAAATAACAAATATACGAATGTATGTATATATATATATACATATTATATACCATATAAAACGGCTAATTGGGGTATGTCAGCTTTTCGAGCAACCTACGGCTTTTCTGTAATATATGTATCCGCCTGCAGTTTCTTATTTTTATGCTCCAGAAACGGAGAATCAAATGGAAAGAATGGGAGTAATTTAGAAATGGGGTTTTATTATTTTTATTATTGTTGTTATTATGATTATTCATTTACGGCTGATTTTGAAATAGAATCGAGCATTTTTTAGCGGAACGCATTGCGAGATACGGGAATCGATTCTGAGTCATTTCTTGACCCGAGCCATGGTTTAGATTTTTATACGTTTATTTATTTGCATTTATAAGATACTAAACATTTTTGTATACTCTATGTTGTAACAAAATGAAAACTAGCGTTTTAATATCGTGCCTCTCATTTATTATTATTTATTGTCATTGCGACTTCAACGTCGATATTGTTATGGATCATCATTCTCCACACCTATGGAAAGGGAGATGACGGTGCGGCGCGGTGTGCGGAAACTCCATAAGCACAATTCCGTGTACCTATTTACCGATTTTGTTTTGAGGAAAAATGGAGCAGGCAAGGCAGGAAAGAGTAACTTCCACTTTCCGTTCCCTTCTATCATATGCATATCAAACGATGATTGTTCCTTGTCCGTTTTCCCACACTACCACCGGCCATACAATCGCATCGCGAGTCTGGACACGGAAACCGTAGACGGTGCCCTCTGGCCCATCCGTTCTTCCGAATTTCGAGATTTTTGCTGTACATTTGAGCAATATTTTCCTAAATTTTCATTGCACAATATTACAAATTGAGCGAGTGACAGTGAATCTCCGGAGGTGTCTTGAAAAAAAGATGCGTCGCGGTGTACATCGATAACTCGCAACAGAATCATTTAAAACAAACAAGGCAAAATGCATTTATCAAAGGAGATGTTTCTCGAGGTAACCCTGGGAGAATTTTTTTTCGATTTTTCAATTTGTCGTAGCACTTGGAAGCCTAAAATCTGATTTTCGCTAAAAAAAAAAATTGGCAAGTACTCACAACTATTTGTCAATTTTGCTCCGATCGACTTGAAATCTTGACACAATATTCTTGAGATATTATGCATTCATTAAAAAAATAAAGAAAAAAATAAAACCTTAAATACGTTAGAACCCCCCCCCCCCCCCCCCCCCTTCCTCGATCGTCTCGGAAAATCCCCGTACGGGAATTCTCGCAAAGAGGACGTCCTTTTTGTCGCTCGGCTCAATTTGAGAAAGTTAATTTTTCCTTCTTTTCCTTTTTTCCATCGAAACGTAGAGAATCTGAGAATATGGTAATATGTATAAATATACATATACTTCCGTTTGTAATAAAATTGTATGCATACATAATCGATCCGAGAAGATTCTCGATGTCTCGGCGGAGGGGAGAACGTCCTCGTTTAAGAATAACCGGTCATCAAGGGATTAAAGGTAAGAAACATCGACATTGTGTAATACAATATTTACTTGTGAATAAATGCGATTAAAATAAATAGCGACGAGAAGTAGGAGACTGTATGACTTGAAATTCCGAATTATCTTTATTCCAAAAAATCCAAAAATTACAGATACAATTTCTATGCCTTTGCTCTTCAATCTCCCCGCCTACTGCACCAGTTTCGGGTCTTCCGACAACAGTACCGCCTCCCCCATTCCTTGCTCCCGATCTGCGTCTCTTCTGGGTCTTCTCCTTATCGGAGTCGTTACCATCAAATTCGGAGACTCCCTTTCTCTCCGTCTCTACCTCCGTCTCCACCTGAAATCTCAGACATATACGCGTCCGCCGCCGATCCTCCGAGACCCGTTTCTCCCACACTTCTGACAATTTACTCCGTCGTTTCTTCCAATTTCCTCGTCCCTCGCTTTCGTTATTGTTAATATTTCTCTCGCTCTCGGGAAGGAACGAACCCGGACTCGACTGGAACTCTCGTCCAGTCGAACCATCGAATCGACAACCACCCCCAATATGGAAATAAGATTCTTGCACCAAAACGGAAGCTACTCCCGCCATCTTCTTTGTTTTTATTATTTTTTTTCAGCGCGTAACCATGACTTCCGCGCCATGACCGTGAACCCGGTGGAAGATGAGCGGCAGCGGCAGTTCGCTGCCACGAGGAAGGCACGAAACAAAGTCGATCTCGATACACACGAATGCGCGTATTTGGATGTGTGGGTGTCCCCAAATATTTCGAAAAATATGACCTTGGGGACAACTTTTTTTTTTCTTTTTTCTTTTTTATTTGATATCCAATATTCGTCGGCGATTTTTTGTCTTCTTACACGTGCTTTCGGGTCGTAAAAAGTAACAGCTTCTAATCTTAGGTGACTTAACTCACCCTGATTTCGATGTGTGCGTGAGTGTCCCAAAAAACAAAAGATTCGTGAAAATATATGTATATTTTTTCGGTTTCTGGTAATATTTCAAATGGCGCGGAGATGTCGAGCTGAGGCCGAACGGCAAACTGAAATATATAATGAGTTGATATTCGCGCTAACGTTAAAAAAGAATTTTTACGAAAATATCGCGATACCGACCGAAACCCTACGAATTACGGATTCATGTATAATTCCAATTTCTATATTATGTGTCCATACATATGTGTGTGCGTGCGTGCGTGCGTGCGCGCGTGCGTTGTGTGTATACACATACGACCCAGGGCAAACTCCGTTAGGTGGAGGATCTCTGGCGTTGCCTCGACCATGAAAACAAATGTATAAGCGTGTCAATCAAGGTCGTGCCTTTCAGCGGTGACGATATAAATGTCTTCCCATACATGCATACACGCGTATGTATGTACTATGGCATGTATACATGCGTATAAACATATGTACAAATTTATATCAGCGTATACATAGTGAATGCAGAGATGAATTCCTATAAAGACAAGCGATAAATGTAAACATTATTTAATCGTGTCCACAAGCAGATGTTATAAACATGGTGTCGCCGCCAGACTATTACGCGACTCGTTCCACCTTGCAAGCATTCGCACCGATACTTGACCCTATCCGGCGACTTTTATCATATTTTCGTTTTCGAAATTCTGCATTTTTCTGGATTTCCCCGTTTTTCGAATTTCGAATTACTGTCACTTGCGCAAAACGTTGATATATCGCCAATAAATCATTGGTAGATTTATATTTACCCTTCATTCGACCCCTGCTAGATACGATAACGGAGACAGCTGCACCGGATCGATTGGAATTTCAATATGAAATCATAAATACGACCTTCCTTGTAAAGCGATGCCATTGCAACGCTGGTGAGTGGAAGCGGATCAAGCGACAGATTATGGGGAGCAAGCGAAATGATAAAAGTTTACCAATTATTATTTCTCCGGCAGTCGTCCTTCGAAGGGCTTCCTTTCTTTCCAATTACAACTTGCTGGGTTGCATGTTTTTCCTTCCGCGTCCACGTCCACGTCCACGTCCACGTCCACGTCCACCGACACGTTAAACGCGCAAACCCAGTTTGAGATATGCAAGAAATTGGGGTCGAACCGTAGCCACATGCCCGTCAGCTGCAGAACCGACGAAGACTCTGTAGCCGAAGTAGAATTACCGCGTGAAATCGAATTAACGTCTTTCCACCCCGAGTGACGCAACGTTATACCCCCCCGGGAGCGTAGTTTCATTATGACGATTAAACGCTCGCTCCGTCAGTTGGTCGGTCGGTCGGTCCGTCCGTATGTCTGTCCGTCTGTCCCTTATCACCCCCATAATTTAGCAGACCATCGGTCGTCATTGTTATTGTGATTACTACTATTATTATTATTATTATTATCATTATTATTATTATCGCCATCGTCACTGGCGTCAGACTCCTCCACCCCGATCTGTTGGATCTCGACGCCGGGGAACGAAATTAAGGGATGAAACGAATAAGAGAAACGAGCGTAATTACGTGTCGCTGATAAAAATACCGCTGACACCATCTGGATTCCTCCCTTTTAACGCGTTTCGAAAATCGTCTTTGACGGAGAAACGGTCGATATCCGACGATTTCACTTGTCAAATTAGGAATTGGTCGTTGAAAAGTAAAGTTAAGATAAAAAGTGGCAGGTGGGTATCAAAAATCATCTCTCTCTCTCTCTCTCTCTCTCCCCTCCTCAAAAAGGCGCTACCGCCGCTTCGTTTAAGAAAATCATTGGACAAGTTGGATCTACCTCCAGGGTAACGCATAAAACTGAAACTTTTTCTCGCGGAACAACCTATATTTTAATTATTAAACCATATAGAAAAATAGTCGTTCTCTCTCTCTCTCTCTCTCCCTCCCTCCCTCCCTCTCCGAGTCAAAAATTAGACCAGGCGATGCGCATCCAGCCAGGATTCCAGCTTCCCGGTGTTTCTTCGCACCCACTTGATGTTGTTGGCTACAGTTTCGAGGGCTCGTGCGCGATAAGTCGCTCCCGCTCCCGCCTCCGGGTATCTTCGGAAGAAGTCGCGCATCTCTTCCAACTTCACATCCGTGGCAAAAGTGGCGCTAATGGCCGGGATTAACTGACCCAGGTACCGGTCGTTGAGGGAATATCGGTCCACCAGCACTTGCCAATTCTCGCGTACCCAATCCCACACCAAGGGCGTGCCCACGGGATTGTCGGCGATTTGACGAAGGCAGTTCAGGGCGTCTTGCGCGCGTACGTGACGCTCGTCCATGGCGATGTTGATGAATCTACGGAACATAAAATTGAATGTAAAACAAAAAATTACAACGAATAATCCGAATTTTCCGCCGAAAACTCACTTCTTCAGAATCTCGCTCGAGCGGATTCCAGCTAAGCCCCGGAGCAGCTTCAGTTTTTCGATGGCGCTGCTCTCCTCGCTGAACTTTTGGAACATCGCGTTCCACTCCGCCTCCCCGCCGCTATCGCTCAAACCTGCAACCGAGCGGATTCCCATTCATCCTAGCCCCCGGCCCAAATGCACCTTACGGTTTTACCTCCGAATCTCGAGGCTCTATATTCTTACCGTAGTAGTAAACGAGGGAGCGGATATCGGGATGAGGACGGTCGTCGTTCGGATCGTTGATCCACTTTTTGAAAATGGCTCCGGCTTCCTCCAGACACTCGATGTGGCCCACGCGACAGGCCAACTCCAAGATGGTTGTCCTCAGAATCCTGCACAGATACGGCCCAAATGACGCGCGATCGGAGCTTTCTCGGTACCAATGTAGAAGGTTACTTACAAGGTCACGTGGTCCTCGGTGCTACCGACCATCCACGTCGCATCGTGATACGGAATATCCACCAGGAACCTTACGTATTTCTAAAACCAATGATTCCAATCAAAGATCCATTCCGCGGGCAAATACCCCTTAACTTAAAAATCAGCGCACCCGGAATTTATCGATAACGTTGGTGGAGGCCAACAGCGCGTCGATGGCTGCTAATTTGTTGGCGGCGACGCTCCATGGGGCCATATGAGCCTCCTTGGACAGATACGTCGTTATGTTCAAGGGCACGTCGTAGTCCAGCTCGGACGCTTCCGCCAAGCTGAAGGCGTCCTCCAGTAGGTGCGTTCGGTCGGCTACCGAGAATCTCTAAATGGAGCGTTATCGGATATGAGTACACGTAGAGTCATTCGGGTCGAGTGTGCGCAATTTCGTAATTATTGAGCGGCTAACCACGCTTCAAATATATCAAAGTATTATTTAATAGTCTATAAATGAAAATAAAAACGAAAACGAAAACGAAATATGTATATATTATATTTCTTTCGATAAGAGATCAATAAGATTTTTGACTCTATTTATTTGTTGTTTCGTTACTGGTGTTAATTCGAGCTTCTTTCCAATGTATTTTCGCGGCATGATATTTAGGCCAAGAATGAAAGAAAGCTACCTTGTGGGACCACTCGAGCACCTTGACGAGATTCTCCCATTCCGCCTTCGCGTAATTCACTCGATAGTAGCCGATCTGGCCTTTGTTGAATTTCACCCATTTAACGTCCTCGTCGAGATCGATGGTCACTGAAAATTGAGGGGGGGGGGGGGGGGGGGGAAAGGAAAAAGAAATTAAAGTTGCCACCTGGTCGACGGTGACCGAAACTTACGATTATCCGCGTCTTTGTCGAACCACACCAACGTCGGGACGTCGTTCTTATCGGTGACGTAGGTCACCGGAATGGTCCACTTGTACCCGAAATCAGATTCGGAGGCGTTCGAGCGAGCTTCGGGATCGGCCAAGAAGCGTTTCTGCGTCAGCACGCAGCTACCGTTGCTCCTGAGGACGCCGATCACCGGATATCCCATCTGCCGAGTCCAAGTGTCCATAACCCTGGAAACGTCGATGCGCGAGCCCACGGAATCCTGAAGAATGGCAAAGAGGTCGGCGGTCTCGGCGTTCTTGTACGAGTGCTTGCGGAGGTAGGTGGAGACGGCCGAGTAGAAAGTGTCCGCGCCGACAAAGTTCTCCAACATCCGGAGTACCGAGCAGCCCTTGTTGTAAGTGATAACGTCGAAGAGAGCGGTGATCTCGTCCGGATTGCTGACCGTCTGAACGATCGGATGGGAGCTCAGCTTCGCGTCCGTCACCAGGACGGGGTGCAGCTCGTCGATCAAAAACTGATCCATCTGAAAAAAAAAAAAAAATGAGGCAGAATAATCATCCGTCGGGATCCGTGGCATTCGCTTTGATCGAATGGATTTCGAATACCCACGAAAGCCCAATCCGGTAAAATGGCGTCGGCAGTTTTGTAGGCCATGTAACTGGCGAACCCCTCGTTGAGCCACAGATCGTTCCACCAGGCCATCGTCACTGCAAGAAACGAATTACGAACGTAATGGAAAATTTACCGACAGAATTTATCGATTTTCAATTGAGCATCGCGGTTGCGCATCGTCGTGCGAAGTCCCGAACCCGTTACCTAAATTGCCGAACCACATGTGGGCGAACTCGTGCGCTATAACCGTAACGATCCCTTCCTTGTTGACGGTAGAGCTCGTCCGCTGGTCGTACAGAAGCCTGGCCTCCCGATAAGTCACTAGACCCCAGTTCTCCATGGCGCCGGATACGAAATCCGGAATGGCGGCCATGTCTGGAACGAGGAGCGACATTTCCGGTCATGGCTGCGAGCAGCGCGAATGGCGTCGTAAGTGGGAACCCCAAATTCCTACCTAATTTGGGCAACGGGTAATCGATGCGGAAGAGCTCGATATAATGCTCGATAGCTTTGACGCCGATATCAAGAGCGAAGGCACCCTTCTCCTTCTGCGCCACAGCCGTATAGACGCTGACGGGGAACTTTCGGCCGTTCAGGCCCTTGGCTTTGGCCGTAACGGCCACGAAGTCGCTGACGATGAAGCAGGAGAGATAGCTGGACATGGGTACGCTCTTGGCGAAGGCCACGGTGTTCCAACCTTCACTCGGCTGGTCCACGGCGATGCTCTGCGAACGGAAAAGCGAGCGGAGTCGTCGGTTCCAACGGAATCGTCGAACCGGGTGTTTCGGACTGCCCTCGATCCGCGGCACCCGGTTGCAAAATTTCGTTGGATTCCGAGACTCACCTCGACGTTCGTGTTCGAAATAGCCCCGTAGTGGTCCCCCGCGGGGTGAACCACCTTTATCGAGTACTCGGCCTTGAAGGAGGGTTCGTCGAAGCAAGGGTAAGCGCGTCGAGCGTAAGTGGGCTCAAATTTCGTCGTGGCGATGCGCCTACGATAAAATTGGCATGCTTCGAATCGAGCGATTTCTGCAAATTGTCGCGGAACCCTTCGGTCCGTTTCCCCGGCTCTCTCTCGCGCTCTTTATACGAGTTTTCCGGACGACCTTACCTGGTTCTGTTCTGGGCATCCCGATATTTGCTGGAGTAAAAACCTACGATCTTGTCGCGCAGAAGGCCGTTGAACTCGAAAGTCAAGTTGAACAGCCCCGAATGGATCTCGTCTTTGGCCGCGACGATAACGGCCTCCAACTTCTCGAGGTTGTAGACCTCCTTCAACTCTACATCGTAATTCTCCTCTCGATCGTAGGTCCTGAGTTTCGTCGACGTGATGTTCAGGTCCTTCTGATGTAGCGCTATGTAGTTGCGTTTCTCCATTACGTCTATCAGGATGGTAACCTTCCCCTGAAATGTACCGTTCTCCAAGTCCGGATGCATGTAAAGGTCATAGTGGAGCGGTGCCACGTCCTTTGGCAAACGGAAGTTCAGGTCCGAGGGTGGTTCCCGGGACATTATCGCAAAGGCTTCCGGTCGAAACGGATCTGCAAAATTTCCAAACGTCAGGGTGTCCAGTTTCATGGGAAAGATCGATCCGATCGACGCCGATTGAATCGTCCAATCGGGAGTCGATCACAACCAACAACTCGTCGGTTCCAGGAGAAAGACAAATCAACTTCCTTGGAATTGCATTTCGATGCTTGGCTCCAACGGAGTCGTCCAAGTGGCTCTCTCTCTCTCCCTCTCTCCCTCCCTCCCTCTCTCTCTCTCACCATACCTAAGCTGCGGGAATGAGAACTCACCGAAATGCGACGTTGCTTCAACGCGCTGTGCGCTAAGGCCAGCAAGGAGAACCGTCAAGCAGACACAGACGATGCTCAGGATAACGCAAAGGCCGCAAAGGAATGCCAGGAGCGTGGAAGTGCAGTTTCCGTTGTGCAGCTTCAAAGGATCCTCGTACTTTTCGGCAGTCGACACGAGCCTGTTACCGACAACGCCACGCCTATCGCCAACTCGCGAACGCTTTTGTTGACCGACTTGCTCTGGCTCACGCATCACTGCGCCTGCGGGCTACGAGATAGACCAATGATCCGCATCAACGCAATGTCTTTATCGGTATTTTCGAGATTGTGGAATATTTTGTTCCTCCTTTCCTTCCTTCTTTCTTCTTTTCTGTTTTCCGTTTTTCTTTTGTTCGACAAGAATATAAAAATTCGTCAGTACATTATTTTTCTTCTCTTATTCACCCTCTCGCTCTCACTCTACCGATGAAAGCACGCACTTGGAATAAAAATCACTGGACGACTTTCTAATCCACATACCGGGTGCCCCCCGTTCACACTGGTACTGGTACCAACTATCGAAAAAAGAGAAAAATATTTTCAGATCACGTCAGGTAACACCGAAAGTCACGACGAATACTTTCGGCGACCGCGTCGTTATCTCGAACCGAAGTCCAGTGCAACGCCGGGGAGATAATTGAAATGAATGATAATCAACGAACGCGTGGGTAGGGTTTTATAATGCCATCCGAGGAGCCACTCATTATGGGAGAAAAACAGCGATGATTAATGCTGCGGATATGGAACACGGACTTGAAAGTTCCGACGTCACTGGTTCCGTTGACGATCGTCAAAATATCGAAATTGATTTACTCCAGCCTCTCCCGTATTCGTTTTGATCCTCGTTTGCCATTTTCCAGGTTCCCTCGGCAATTTGGTTTCCGGGGCTTCGATCCATCCTTTCCTTCATGGTCCTCGGCGCACATTCGAATTTTCATTCAAGATTGACCGTGAAGACGCGATCTTTGAAATTTCTCTCTCTCTCTCTCTCTCTCTCTCGTTTTTTGTCTCTCATTACAAATATAAACCTGTTTATTTCACACGTGTGGTCAACGTACGAGCAGGACGGAATTTCACGATCGTCGCAGTTTTCACACACGATCACAATTTTAAAACCTAGTCCACGCGTTGCGCTCGTTCGAAATTTCACTTTACCACCGTAGTCTTATTACACTTCATGAAAATCGCAATCGTCGAGAAAACTGTTATAAAATTTATGATTCGATATTGAATCAAATAGTCCTCGCGGACAAACGCAGAAACTGTCACTCTCTTGTTCGATAGTTTTTGGATTGAAAACGTTTTTACGTTTTTCGGCCACGACTTCCGAACATTCGCCGATTCTCGTAATTCTCTCGAGCCTTTCGCACGATTCATTGTTTTAAAAACTTTAAATATTAGAAGAACACGTATAATTGAACGTAGTGAGCAATGGATCGCCGGTTTACGGAGCGCGCACCTGCTCCGTTATATCTGCGACGCGCGCGGTTCGCAGAAGGTAATTGGAAAATCGGCAGTAACTCGCTCAATTCTGAACGAATCGACTTGAAATTTTCAGAGAATATTTTTGAAAGGTTATACTTTAAGAATCCGTCGAAAACGAAAAATCGATTTTTCGAAAATTCTGACTAGATGTAACCCCTTAAATTCAATTGAGCTTGGTTGTCATAACAACAATGCGCCACAACAAAACGGAATTCCAACGACAAATTCATAAACTCCCGAACGTCGTTCCATTTTCCCAGACGTCGATATCAAGTGTCGATATTGATAATAACATTAATAGGAGAATTTAATACAAATGACTCTACTGACGACGAAGAAGTACACGGCAGTGATACTGGTTCAATATGCATTGTTGCTTTACGACATCGGTATTAATTCATTCGGAAGTTTTGCGAGAAATAAAAATATCGACTTACTTGTGCTTTACGTGTAAGTAAATAATAATAATAATAATAATAATAATAATAATAATAATAATAGTATTGTATACGCCTATGTATCGTATAAATAAATTTACGACGGTGACTAAACAATATCCATCACAATTATTAATACTTTTCCCCATTTGTTGTTCTTTTGGCAGCGTTCAAGATTTTGGCTTGATCGTCGCTCTGACGATACTGCTGGTCAACTTTTTTTCGACGTACATCTTTCAGGTATGTACATAGATTTTGAAAATAATTCAAACACATTTAAACATATATGTACTACATACGTTCATATATCATTGCCGCGGCAGGCAGGACTAATCCAATTGCTCTACAAGAGATTTCGCATGACTCTGCTTCTCTGTATTATTTATATTATTTTGAGCATCACTTTACACTGCTGGCACATGACCATCCATTGGACGAAACCTCTGACCCATCGATGGAACCGAGGCTATCACAGTCTCTTTGCTACTCAAAAAATAGGCATGTAATCATTTTTGTTGAATTTCAAACAATTTGAAAATGTTGCATGAAATTTTGATACCGGCATTCTTCTCTTGCAGTTGCGGTATTTTATTATTATTTTTATAAAAGGGCATCTCTAAGAATTACGGATCCTCGTTTCTACGAAAGCTCATCTTGGGTACAGAAACAATTAAATTTATCCTCAGCGAGGAATTAACGATCGTTCTTATCCTCCTTGATGGCAGAATTTTCCTCTTTTTAATTTACAAAATTCCTAATGTTTTCTCAAATCTGTGATAAAAAGAGAGGCGGAATTTTAAGGAAATACAAAATTATCATTATTATAAACATGCTCTCGATTTATTCTAAAACTTTATCCCGAAATATATTTGCTCTTTGACGGAGGCCGAAATTTGGAAGAAAAAAAAATAGGATCTTTCCAATTGCACTCTCCAATTACGAGCCTTCCGAAAATAGATTTGGTACAAAAATCTTATCTCTTACTACTAATTTATACATACATATATAATATATACAAAAAAAGACATACTTTAAAATACATTTACATACCTATGTAACTTACATACATATTATGCAACAATAACAACGGTAATAATAATCGACCATCACTATTGTTATTATTACCTAACTTTGATATTTACATGAATCACCAGCGATAAATCATAGAAAAAAGAAATAGAAAATCAGACGGTCAATTGTTTCCTACTGCGTGTGATTCCCGTGCAAGAAGAGCAGCTTATCGGCTAAATGGGGTGGCAAAGCGGCCCTTTTGATGTCATAAAGTACCTGCATATCCGCAGGGATTCTGGAAGGTGGCGCGCAGCAAGCCGGCACGCAATTGTACCTTCGAGCCAGCCTGCCCAGGTTCGGGCACTTGGCCGAAATCTTTGCCCACCACTGCAACGGACAGTAGTCCAGAGGCGCCACAGCTTCCGACTGGTACTGAACCAGCTCCAGATCGGCTTTCTCTTCGGCCGGAATACCGGATTTCGTCGTGCACAAACCGCCCAGAAGCAGTTCCATTCCTGAAAGAAAAGGAAGGTGCTTCTCAAGTCTCGACACGATTTTTCGGAAATATTTGTTATTAGTGACAGTTTCGATAAGTCATGAATTTCAATTACCCGAAAGCCGAGCTTTTTTGCACGGCGGGTCATCCTCGATTTTTTCAAAGGCATCCCCGGATTCTTCCTGTATTAATTTCGTCAACATCTCTTTGATTGGTCCGGATACCATATTTTTATCTTCCTCCGTCGCATAAGGCAGCTGTTTGAACCTAAGGAAATATTTAAAATATTTTTAAAAGAAATAAATAATAATAATAGTAATTGTTGTTGTTGTTGTCGTTGTTGTTAGCGTTACCCACTGGATGAAAAATTACCTGGGATCGAGGGTAGTGGCGATTTGTAGCAAGAGGGTGACATTGCTATCCGCGTATCTCTCGCACAGCATCTCCGAGAGGGACTCTTTGAAGCTCTTGGCCGTGTCCGTATCTGACTCCTTGACTTTGAGATGGGACGACACCAGTTGCCACAGCAGAGGCTTTAGCAAAGATATCAGGGGCATCTTTTCCTCGCTGAGGGTGATGATCGTCACCTTGAAAGGCTCCAACACGGTCACCAGGTCCTCTATCACCCGCCACTGGTCTTCCGTCAATTCGATGCTTTCCTCCAAACCCTCCATATTCTCCAGCATGTGCGTCACCATGTCCTTGCGCAACGTGAGCTGTTCCAGCATGTTGTACGTCGACGTCCATACCGTGGGATGATCCAGTATCATCGTGCCCTCCTCCAGCTGCAAAAATACAATCGTCCCGGAGTCCAAAAAATCGGGTGGCTCGTTTACGCGTTTACGCGTTTACGCGTTTGTATATTTCCAACTGTCTCGCCGTCGGGGTGTCGCCAATTACCTCGAAATTGCGCTCGTGTATCCCGAGCACCGACGAGGCATCCTGATAACGGTTGATGGCGCCGATCATGGTTCGACACTTGCTCAGAATCCTGGAGACGTCCGGGTGGTCGAAGCACGCTTGCGCGCAAATCTGCAAAGTGTAGAGCAGACAGGGAACCAGAGCGAGACCCTTATTGGTCAGGGCGCCGAGGAGCTCCGGCCGTGCCGTGCCCACCACCACGGCTGTCACCTTATCCACCCTGAGACCCCAGTCGAGGAGCAACGAGTCGATGATCGTCTCCCATCGAGCCTCGTCCCAGTCCAGAGGCGCGTGGAAGGACGAAAGGACTTTGCAATCCAGGGAGCAGTCGCCGTTGTTCTGGTGGTAAACCGATACGGTGGCGAAGACCTCGCCGGAGATCGATCGCCACTCTTCGATAGCCAAGCCCACTTCGCCGCTCACGCAGCTAAGATTCTCGGCGATAGCCTCTTTGTAGGTGTCGTACAGCCGAGGGATGATCTCCACCTCGAGCTTGTGTTTGCTGGGGATCTCGCAGGGCGCCGAGAGTGTCGCGATAAGGCTCTGAAACCCTCTGCCCTGCACCACTTCGGGGATCTGCAGGTCCAGGATGATGAACTCGGCGATGGCGTCGGAAACGGTCTTGCCGTCGATCGACGAGTGCGAGCGATGTAGCTGCTGGTTGTAGTCGGAAGAACCGGCGGAGGTCGAAGGCACCAGGAAAGCCACGTTCTGATTGTGGAGGTTGGACCCGCCCTTTACGATCACCCGGAGTGGCTGCTCCATGCCGAACTCCTCCTCCAAATTGGCGATATTGATATTGGGATCGGCGACAAACTGGATATCGCCGTCGATCTGCACCGTGCCGTCGGCGTTCGTCGTATAAATGTGCTGAGACGGCGTCCCCGGATGCCCGGCCTTCAAAAGTCTCTTCTGCGCGCGTCGATCCTTAGTCTCCTGCGAGAGCAGCTGCTTCCTAGGTGGGTTACTCGACTCCAGGTCCATAAGCTCCTGGGCGTGTTTGTTTTGTAGGTGCATCCTAAGATTGCTGGTGTTCCGATTATACGCGATCTGCGTCTTGCAAAGGATGCAAACGATCTTGACCTTGGTGAGGATGTCGCCGTCGTCGGTGGCGGGAAAGCCAAAATACTTCCAATAGATGCTGCGCATGGACATGGGCACTACCAGCTTCTTGTAGGTGTACGTGTGCTTCTCCTCCATCTTGGTGAGGACCATTTGCATCTCGTGTTTACCAGCTGCGCAATTCTGATCGTCCGGCTCTAAGGAATGCTGGGTGAATTTTCCGATGCCGCAAGGGCTGCGCTTAAGCTGCTCCATCGATGGAGTTTCGGTCTGACTGGGAAATGTCATTTCTTCCGCTATACTTTTTATTGAATTTAAACTATCGCGCTAACGATAATGATAACGATAACAGCTGTATTATTGTCGTTGTTGTTACTATTATTATCAATATTAATAATATAATGGTAGCAATAATAATAGTAATAATAATAATAATAATAATAACAACAACACTAAATAACAAGAATCATTACAATTACTTCTGCAACTTACTATTATTATTATTATTATTATAATATTAATACTGAAAAGTAAATAAATAGGGAAATACACAAATAAACCCTAGAGGTTTGTTTACTTCTCCTTCCGCTTCGCATGCGTAAACGCAAGTTCCTTGAGAACAAATCCACAAAAAGAAAGAAAGAAAGAAAGAAAGAGAGAAAGAAAGAAAAGAAGTTTGAAATCATCATAAAAATTGGAGACACCGGTTCCAACGAATATTACCTCGCATTCTTCATATCGCATCAAAATGGAGGGCTTCCGTTGCATAATTGACGATAGGGCGTCCGCGTACCGAAGCCTTTACACCCCTCGAGGCGGGAACTCACCGCCAAAGTTACGAGGAGTTTGGTTTCTTATCGGCGTCTCCGCGGAAACGCCGACTTTCGAAAAGTCTCTCAATCTCTCGTTAGCACGCCGCCACCGCCGTTCACGATATTTGACTCAAATTCGACTCGACTCCTCTCGTCCGTCTCGATCCCAATCGACTCGACTCGACTCGACTCGACTCGACTCAATTCGACATAATTTGATTTGATTTGCTTTGATATTTATGGCAGATGGACTGACGGACGGATGGACGAATGGAGAGATACCGATAGATAGATAGATAAATATATATCGAACTCCAATTCTTCAAGTTTTTCGACCCACACGACATTCAACCAAATCGAGGTGAGAGCGAAATAGCCATGCACGAACGAGAACGAGAATGACCGAACGAGAACGACTCTCTCTCTCCTACTTCTCCCACCCGACCAATTGGAGAAGAGCCACTGCTCTCTCGACCAATCATCAACGCGGGAACGAAATCCACGCGACCTATCGATTGCGCTCGTATCGACCTGCGGAACATTCCCCTCTTTTTTTTTTTTTTTTTTACGAATCAGGTTTCGAATTAGGAATAACATTTGTCGCGGGGGTATAAGAAAGCTGCACTTGCGCTCGAAAGATGGCAGCACTAAACGATATGGTCGAGTGTCCCAATTATAAATAAAATCGCAGTTTTTCCATCAATTATATATTCAAATACGTATTTGAAAATTGATATTATCAAACTATGTAGTTTCAATAATATATTTCACATAATACCTACGCTATTCTCTTGAGCTAGAGTATGTGGCACAAGTTGCACAGTGCCGCCATCTTTTGGGTACAAGTGCGCACCAACTTCTTTCGACGGATCGACGCAATCGAATCCCCTCTACTTCGTACTCGTTCCTCGCTCGCGTACCACACTACCATGTGTTAGTGTGTTACGCGTACGAGTGGTGAACGATCATCGACGGTGTTATGTTGCGCTTTGTCCTGGCTGGAATCGGCGTGGTAATTGGCACTGGCACTCACGGACGGTCGTCCCCTAGAACTCGAGGGTCAGAGTCGTACTAGGAAGTTGAGAAACGCTCGACGGGTAAGCGAATACGTAGTTCAGCCATTTAGCCTATGGGCTATCGGGTTGACTCTGAGACCCTAAATTCCCCTTTGGGCTTGTCCTTGATCGAAGTTCCATAATCGCTCCAGGTCGGGATCGACCAAACGAACGAAAGAAACAAGAAAAAGGCGAAACATGGAAGAATACGCGAGGGAGCCTTGTCCGTGGCGGATCGTGGACGACTGCGGAGGTGCCTTCACCATGGGCGCCATCGGGGGTGGCATCTTTCAGAGCATCAAGGGTTTCCGCAACGCTCCCAGTGGCCTGAATAAACGCATGATGGGCAGTCTGATGGCCATCAAACAGAGGTCGCCGATCATCGCCGGGAATTTTGCCGTTTGGGGAGGCATGTTCTCCACTATAGATTGCACCTTGGTGCACTTCCGGCGCAAGGAAGATCCCTGGAACTCCATCATCAGTGGGGCGGCCACGGGTGGCATCCTCGCCGCCAGGAACGGTCTACCCGCCATGGCCGGAAGCGCCATCATAGGGGGTGTTCTTTTGGCCCTCATCGAAGGAGTCGGTATCTTGTTCACTAGGTTATCGGCGGAACAATTCAAACCGCCGTCCCTGATGCCGGACGAACAACAGCCATTTCCGGGAGACCATCGAGCGGCCTCGTAAAGCCGAGACGGAATAATTCTCTAGGTAGTGGAATTTTTTGTTTCCGACGAAAGTGGTGAAAAAAGAGAGAAACCAGCGTAGGAATAGATGGGGAGAAGTCAAAGTTTTATCAAGGGGGGATCGTGAGAGTTTGGACTTGGAATTGAATTTAAAGAGTAAAGGAAATTTGGGTGGAGTTTAAAATCTTAGCTGGGATTGAGTTTGGATTTTCAAGAAGATCGGAGAGAGTTATTCTCTATGGAAGAGAGAGTTCTAGGAACATTAAAAAAAAAAAGAGTGCTCGGATGGAAACCACGAAACGGAATAAAAATAATTTCATTGTAATTATTATCTTTAGAATTATACAAATTTTAGTTGAATTACAGTACTTTGAAGAAAAAGCAAGAGAGTGTGTGTGTGTGTGAGAGAGAGGGAGGGAGAGAAAATTAACATTAAAATTTCATAAAGTTATGTTGACCATTTATTTTTTACTTTTCATTGT
Source organism: Gasteruption jaculator (assembly GCA_949825005.1). Lineage (NCBI taxonomy): Eukaryota > Metazoa > Arthropoda > Insecta > Hymenoptera > Gasteruptiidae > Gasteruption > Gasteruption jaculator. The sequence goes on along the minus strand of OX463764.1, from coordinate 50,565 downwards.
TCCACAATTTCCTTCACTTTTTATCAATTATTTATTTCCAAAAAAATATACAGAATAGAGCGGGAAATTTCAAATTTTGTTTAAAGACAGTCCCGAGAGATGGCTTTATCGACTATTTCTGTCATTCGTTCATGTTTTATCTTTTTCATATTATTCATTATTGTTGTTGTTACAGTGATTGTATTACCTTATGGTATATTTACGCTATAACATTTTGAAAACGTCGAGTTCGGTATTACTCGATACATTCGTAAGTAGGTATTACTACGCATATGCAGTAGCTCGTACTAAATCCAATATTACAGGGTTGGCAACTCTGGACTTTTCTTCGATGTTCGAGCCATGGTTCGAGCCCGTTACATTACGTTACAATTGTGCGTTGCAAATGGAATCGTGATATTTATGGGTGCTTTCCAACAAGAGTGCCTGTGTGTTACACAGTGTAACACAGAGAGACACTGCGATACATCTTAATTGGAACACTAGTTTACCTAACACGGTCGATAGAGAGCGTAACGAACTGTGTCCTAGTAACAAAAAAAGAAAGAATATGAGCAAGAAAGTCATAACACATCAACAACAAACAAAAATTGAGTGTTGTTGATTATTTCTTTAAGAATAAAGTGATATTTTCGACCAGCTGGGAGTATGGCAAGTTTTTTAATAATTTATAATTTCTTACGGAAAAACGTATTTCAAATGAGTTATAAAAATATACGTCGGTTAGCAGTTTTTATTTTTGTTGAAATACACTTGAAAAGATCAGTACTATAATAAAATGTTATCAATTATTTTTACAGAACGTGAGAAGAGAAATATTATTTAACTTACTTCAAACGTCAAGTGTAAGTGATAGCAGTTCTTCGGATGACAGCTTAAAAGAATCGAGCATGAATACCAGTACAGAATATACTACTTCAATTTCACATTCAAGTGATGAAGATATCGATACACTATATTTTCCTTTAATGGAATACTTAACAAGTGGAAATAGAAGATATCGGATTAATGAGTACCTTGAAATTGTCGACTTGTGGACCGAGCGAGAATTCAAGGAACATCTACGATTATCAAGACCAGCAGTATTACGTTTAATTGGTATGAAATTTACTAAGAAAGTAAACAAAATATTTATTAAGAGTTTGATTTTTACGTAGTGAAAATTTACATAAATATTAATTGAACAATAATAATCTAATAAGTGCATTTGATAATGTGTTTTAGATGAATTTGAAGAATCCGAATATATATCCCAAAACATGAATTTGGAATGAAGCCAATTTCAGCCAAAGTGAGCTTAGTACTTTTCTTGTGGTTCATGTCAAACACTGAGCCTTTGCGTACAATGTCTGACAGATTTGATGTCTCCATCTCTTCGGTATTTCGGGTTTTACGTCGAGTGGAAAATTGGTTATTAACAAAATTAGATGATACAATCAAGTGGCCACAGGAAGATCAGGCAATTGCTGTACGTGAAGGTTTTCGAGCTAAAAGAGGTATTAATAATGTACTTGGGGCAATTGATGGAACAGCGATAAGAATACAAAAACCGTGTATTAACGAAAAAGATTATTGTAACAGAAAAAAGTATTACTCTATTACTTTGCAAGGGGTTGTTGATGCAAATATGAGGTTTACTAATATTTACTGCGGTGAACCTGGATCTTTGCACGATGCCCGTGTCCTAAGAAGATCACCCTTGTATCAAACAGCAGTAGAAAATAAAGAAATACTTTTTCCTGAGAATGCATTTATAATCGGTGATTCAGCATACGCCTCATTATCGTGGCTCGTTCCTCCGTTTCGAGATAATGGTCACTTAGCACCAAATCAAAAGGAATTCAACTTTTTGCTTTCTTCCACACGTATGGCTGTCGAACGCGCATTTGGTCAGTTGAAAGGACGTTTTCGGCGGATGAAATTTTTTAATGAATACCGACAAATGTCTTTTATTACTAACACAGTTGTTTGTGCATGTATCTTGCATAATTACTGCATTGACGAAAATGATGCATATGACTTTCCGGAACACAATGACAACGATGCAGTAAATGTTAATAATAATGAACAGAACGAAAATATCGACTGGGGAATACACATAGATCGTAGAATGCAACTTTTTCGAGAGTTGTTTCCCAATTGCTAATAAACTGTTAATAACAAAGATTATGTGCCTAATAAATTCGAATGCTACTAACAATTGAAAGTATTCTTTATTTTTACATAAAGTGCAATTTGTACCTTCATAGTAATACAAGCAAACGAGCAACTTCTAACTTCATATATTTATCATCAAAATTAACATATCTTACTTATTATTAAAATTAAATACTTTTTCAGGAATCATTTTGTTACAGTAATGTAGCTTTGGTTTTTTTTTACTTTGAATCACATTTTTAAAACTTTTAAATTAATGATTTGTTAATGAAAAAGTTGAAACATATCCTAATTTGAACTTTTGCAAAACCTTAAAAATATATATTTTTAAAAATATAACAGATTCTCCTCTATCATAAAGTTCAATCAGATGAATCGGAATGTTTTGAAGATGTATTACCCGTGTCTTTTTTAAGAAATACACGCAAAAGTTTGTACTTTTCCCTTTCAAGGCTTAACACTTCATCATGCCTCTTCTCTTTAGCTTTCATTCTAATATTCACAATACTCTTCTTCTGCTGGAGTTCTTTCTCCTTCAGTTCAATTTGTTTTTTCTTTAATTGTAATAATTCTTCTTTTTTTTCAACATGTCGTCGTAACGTTTCTCTTTAATAACCTCTCTTTTAGCTTTATCTTCCAGATGCTGATGCCACTGCTTTCCGAGTTCTATCTTACTCTTCGCGATGCTCGAACCTGTTCCGTGCTTTGCACGTTTTTCTCGTCCGTTTTTTAATATATCCATTCTTGGTGAAGTTATACCTTCAGTAATCTGTTTATTTGTTGCTGTATCTGACGATTGGCAGATCTCATTAAGAACAGTATACTCATCATTTTTTTCTGTATGTTTTTTTTTATTCTTTCCCTTTTCTTCAATTTTTTTATTCGCAATCACATTACTCCCGTCACTTTTTGATATGGTCGCAGGCAAGGAACACAATTTGGATGAGACAGTGTAAGCTGGTGCGGTATTGATTTTATTAGTATTGAAAATATCATCGAGTTGCTCGAACCATTCAAATTCAACAGTACCTCTTCCAGTTTTGTTGTTGTTATCAATACATTCTTTATACCGTTTTGTTAAAGCGTTCATTTTCCACCTTACTTGCTGGGGTGACATCTGTACATTAAGAAATAACAAAGTATATATGAATAAAGTTGATGTATACTCTTTTAAAATAGAGTTTTCCAAACACTGATGTTATTCAAAAATAAATTTGCGGGGGACATTTTAATATTCGATTTTGCAGCGGTCTTGCTGTCTCTAAGCGACCTGATTTTATTTGAAAATAAACATCACGAAAGCAACATGATAGAAGACTGTTAGAGAAAAAAATGAAAAATTGATGGATATAAAAACATTTATTATTTAAAATAGGGACTCTATTCTTTTAGATTTTCTACATATGTTTCTTGCTGACTTTTAAAAAATTAAAATTAAATCAATAGTTTTACCTCAATGTCGAAATCTCGTAAACCGTCTGCGATAGCTAGCCATATCTTTGTTTTCTTTTTAGGATGTTCCAACATACCAACTTTAGCCTCATACAATGCCAGCAATGCCAATGTAGCATTATTTGTCCAGATTGCAGCTATACACATTAAGTATATGATAATACATGAATACATACACATACGTGCTTCTAACATACGCATTATCTAATGAAATATTCTTTAATCATAATAGGGCTTTACCTGCTTGCTTATTTTTCAGTAACAGGTTATTTTCACCGTTACAATTTTCTTCGTTACCCTCCATGTAGTCTACTATTGCATTTTTTGAAGGATTGTCAGTACATGCTGAAATAAATTGTATATAAGACTCGTTATTTCATTTTCAGATACACTTTTAATACATACTAAGTTCCTATTTCAACTCCTTGAGTCTTGTTGGCGCATGGATATGTCTAGCGAATGTTTTGGTTGAGAATATTCAGCACTCAAAAAATTGATATTTAAGCTTATAAGGACATTACCAAATATTTGGACAAAGTGTTATCTGTTATATTTTTTAAATAACTATAATCTTTCGATTTGAAATTACTTACACCGAGGTTCATTCACTTCAGGTGAGTATAATTCTTGGTCCCCTTTAAGGAAAACTTCTTTTCCTACGAAACACGCATGAAGTGGAACATTATCCAAGATAGGAATAACTTCTTTACAATGCCGACAAAAGAAAACATCTGCAATAAAGATTAATCTGATAAAATACATACAAATAGTAATTCATTAATAAGCGAGTGATGTTTTGGCTTCTGCAATAACGGTATTTAAACCGAAGACATTACTTCATAATAGATACTGCGTATATTAATTACCATCTGAGACCTCTGGGTCTGGTATATTGTGCGAACACGAAGGTAAAGGCATTTTTTTACGATTTTCTCCTGCAGTGATACATTCAACGTTCAAAAGTGATCATTGTTTATGTCGAAGACATTTTTGTTTATGCAGGACAGATAACTAGAATACCAATACCACACACGGAAAATAAAATGTTTTTGTTAGATATTTTGGCAACACTGATGTTGGACACGGCCAAACTCTAGCTCAAGCTGTGTTTAGCAGTGTCGTTATGTGGCCCTCTGTGTCGTAATTGGAAAGCACCACACGAGACACTGTGTTGCACTGTGTCGCCTGTGTCTCTTGTTGGAAAGCACCCTATATAAGCGGACCGAATATACACGTCCGTGGCCCGTGTGCCTTTCAATACATACGTGCGCGCACACGCAGGCACACATATATTAAATATCTCACACACCTACACTCATACATGTATATATATATATATATATATACATATATAGGTATTCGTAGTACAGTGCAGTGGGACGATCAAGCGTGTGATTCATTGATTGATCGGGAACCAACGTTAAGGTTATAGCAAGTATTGCCATCGACGTCCCGACGCTCGAATTATCCGGGACGTGCATTCATCAAACAACGGCGGAGAGGTGATCATAATAACAACAATAGTAGTAGCAATAATAGTAATAATAATTATAATAACAATATAAATAGTGATATCGAGGATAACAATACAGTAATAATAATAATAATAATAATAATAAACGGCAGTGGTCGCAATCACGAAAGGAGTCGCCAACGTCGTCGACGGAGGAGTTGGGTCTTCGAAAGAAGAGGAAGTGGTGGAGAGGAAAAACTAGAGGTAGAAGTAGAGTCGCGCGGTCGGAAGAGGAATGTCGACACCCGCGAGAAGAAGGCTCATGAGAGATTTCAAGAGGTAAGATGATGATGGCGATGATGACAGTGACGATGATGTTGGTCCGATTCAGGGTCGACGATAACTCGACATGTGTGCGTATGAGCGTTAGTAAATGTGTATGTGAAGGATAGCAATGAAATAATAATAATAATAGTCAAGGAAATATTCGTAAGTGGCTTTCGAGATTTCCCTTCTTTCTTTTTTCAGTTATTTACTCATTCGCTAGTTTATATAGTGTATTTAATTTACTTAATCGAGAGCAAGGTGAGTTTTTTTTGTGTCTCTCACGGATTTCGAGATAATCAGTCAGTTGGAATGTTTTGAGGAAATTTGTAACGTCCGTATCAATGCTGTGACTCTTGTGTGTGGGAAACTGATGGAAAGAAATGTATACATATTTATATAATTTTGAGATGACGCGTTGGTAAGAATGGAATGAAGAAAAGCAGCGAATCGGCAGTTAAGATTAGGGATGACGATGATGTTCCTCAATACAAAATCTTATATTTATATTTGTATGAATGAGTATGCATACATAGGTGTGTAAATGCATACGATAATTGTCATCATGCAGCTCTGGCTGCCATTAACACGAGCGACGTCGTCCATGAATGTTTGCGTCTTTGTCGCTCCCGCGAACTCATTTTCTCTTTCTTTCCTTCTTTCACTCTTTTTCGCTAATTCAATTTTCTCTCGCCCTCTCTTTCTTTTCCTTGTCATCGAATAACCGATTGTAAGAAACTTAACTCTCTCTCTTTTTTTTCTCTGGTACTCCTACCACTACAATATTATTAATGCTACTTTTTTCAATAATTTTTTAGACAGACTTATTTCAGTTGTTTCCTATTATAGCATAACAATTTGGAATATTTTTTCATCCCATTTTAAGCAGAGAAAGAGACCGACTAGTTTAATGAAATGCAGTCCAGGGCAAGAATTCAGATTTGAAAACCTAATGGTTCAAAATTCAAATTATTTTTTGAAACAAGGAAGATGGAGAAACAATTCCTGAGCTCGATGGATATAAAATTTCTGTAAAATTGTGTCTTTCAAAATCGTTTCCAAATTACCTTACGATCCTACAGAAACTTATATACCGATCATTCGATAATTCTCCAAGTTTTTTCTCCTCCAGGTTACAAGAGGACCCTCCCACTGGGGTTTCGGGAGCACCCACGGACAATAATATTATGATCTGGAATGCAGTGATTTTTGGGTAAGCGATCGACGGATCGGCCTTGGATCTTAATGAATAATAGTAATAATTACCATTATTATTATAATTATTTTTTTCTGTCACCAGACCGCACGACACCCCCTTCGAGGATGGCACATTCAAGCTAACGATAGAGTTCACCGAGGAGTACCCCAACAAGCCGCCGACCGTAAGATTCGTTAGTAAAATGTTCCATCCCAACGTGTACGCGGATGGTGGCATCTGCCTGGACATCCTGCAGAATCGCTGGAGTCCGACTTACGACGTCTCTGCCATTCTGACGTCCATACAGGTATTATTTTCTGGAAATTTTGCCAATTCCAAACTACCACTGCATTCCGTCCGACCAGTTGCGTTTCATCAATTTGGATCTATACTTTTTCAATTTCAATCGATAGTTTGTCGATAGATCCAAAATTTATCGATTGCATTCGTTCCGAATCCTCGCTCCCCTGTATCTTTTTTCCCAAAACCTTAACAGCGGTTGCAATTCAAAACCCTAACGGCTTATGAATTTTGAGAAAGGAAAAAAAAAAGATGGAAAACCAATGCATTTCTATCCACTAACGCGAGAAAGGGGGAAAACTATTTTTAATTTTCTTTTGCTTTCTTCTTCGATTTTGTTCCAGATCTGCAAAAAGTTGTTTCTTCCCGTTTACCTCCAATTATTATCAATTATATTATTTCTGTTAAATTATATTGCTTTTTTTCCAATTGTAATATTGTCATCGATTGGCTAAAAAAAATCAATTAATAATTTTTTCAATCTTCATTCCCTTCCCTCTCCCCGAAAATCCTCCGATCATAGCAAACCTCTGATATCACGCTTTTGTCTGATTGATTGCAGTCGCTGTTAAGTGATCCAAATCCGAATTCACCCGCCAATTCCATGGCGGCTCAACTGTACAAAGAGAATCGGCGGGAATACGAGAAACGAGTGAAGGCTTGCGTGGAGCAAAGTTTCGTGGATTAGTAGAACCGGATGCTGGGAGGGAAAGAGATGTTGGTTTCGATCGCATCGACGAATTCAAAAAATATATATATATACACACACACACGCGCGCGCGCGCGCGCGCGCGTGGTCGAGAGAGAGGAGGGGAAGGGATAATTTTGGATGGAAAATGCGGGAATCAAATCTAATCGAGAATTTCGAAAAAAGAAGCTAAAAATATATATAACAGATCCCTCTTCTCCGGCGTTTTCCATCTCCCTTTACCGATTTTGGGTCTTTTCCTTTTTCGGATACTTATTTTTGTCTCGGAAAACTTTTTCTGTTTTTTTCCTCCCAAAAAAAGGGGGAAGAAAATTCGCCGATTTCTTCTTTCGAAATTCACTCTCCGATTTGTTCTCCTTTTTTTTTGTCGTTTTAGTAAATACCTAAAAAATATATATATATGAAATAGTATCTATAAAATTTATCTGTACACATATTATATAATAATAATAGTATTAATAATAATATAATATACCAGAAGAAGCGGAACAAAAATTCATTACCAAGCGAATCAATGGATCGATCGATCGATTAATAAAAATGATACTTTTTGGTTTGGAACGAAAGAAGTAAAAAAATGCAATTCGACTGAATTTGTTATCCATGAGAAATTACCGAAGAAAATTTGTTCATTGATTGGTGCAACGATATTATTAATAATAATAATGATAATGATACTAATAACAATAATAATAATAAACCTTTGCGTTATTTGAAATTCATGATGATTCCGATTCTTTTCGAAACAACAAATAAGGAAGAAAGAAATAAAAATTCTGAATTTTGCATTTCTTCTTTTCAGTCATTGTTGGACGAACCGAATCCCAATTCACCGGCCAACTCTCTCGCGGCTCAACTCTACCAGGAGAACAAACGGGAGTACGAGAAGAGGGTGGCCACGGTAGTCGAACAGTCCTGGTTGAACTTCCAGGAGAGTCACATGGATGATTCTCGCTGACATTAGGTTCTTTCCACTCTTTTTTTCTTTCTCTCTTTCTTTTCGACCCCCTTTTACCCTCCTTCGTCAACGTATTCAAAAATTTCGGCTATTCATACCAATTGGTTACTATTTTCAGGAGGGTTTGAGAATTTACAAGTACTTTACGTTCATTGAAATTATCTTCTTTCCCTAGACCACCCAAATACAGTCAGTTCGAGCATTTTTTCGTACTTCCGATTTATTCCTAAACGATTCTGCTCCCAGATCTTTTTCGGTAGAGTAGCTTCGAGTAGAGTTCGGATCGGATTAAGCGGAGTCGAATGGAATTAAAATCAGTGACATCGACTGGGTTTCGCGTTGGGATCGGCATCTGGATTGGAATTGGGATTCGAGTTCGTTACAAGTCAATTATCGAGTCTTCCACCTTACGATTTCTCTTCCTTCTCCTTGTTGTACCTCTCCAGTTCCTTGAGGAACTGCGCCTTGGGCTTCATCACGTTGGGCCTGTCTCCTCGACACTTGGGACAGAACCACTTGCCCTTGGGTTTCGTGCTCAGGGACACGCACGAGAAATGGAACCACTCGATGGGGCACAGGTCGTTGTCGCATAGGATCATCTCCCCGTAGGAAATCTGGTCGCACAGGCAATAAGTAGGTTCGTCCGGGTCGATCGCCAAGTCATCCTCGGGCACCGGCGGAGTGTCCTCTCTATGTTGTTGTTGCTGCTGCTGCTGTTGCTGCTGCTGCTGCTGCTGCTGCTGTTGCTGTTGGCTCTGCTGCTGTTGCTGTTGATTTTGCTGTTGCGTACCGGTGCTGCTCTGCCTCGACTTGCGCTTCTTCTTCTTGCCGGCCGCGTTATTGGCCGTCTTTTTCTGGTTGCCGTTGCTCGCCGACGACAACACGCTGGATCGCGTTTCCGTCATTACGATCATATCCATTGCGTGCGCCGATTCTACCAGAGCCTCCGTTCGTGTACGTCGAGCGCGTTTGGGTTGTCGTTCGTTGTTGGCGCCCACGCCACTGGTATTGGAATTTCCGGTGCTGTTCGACTCCCTCGTAACTTCCCCGGATTCTTGGTCTTTCCCGAAATCTGCAAAAACGGGGAGAAACAGAATCGAGTCGCCGAGCCAAAAATACAATAAGTATTCGATAAAATAATTGAAATTAGAAAATACAGTGAAAATAAAATAAGATAAAATAAAATAGATGAATTTACCTAAATTGCGATAATCGAGGTCCAGCTGCCGCGTCTTGTTCTCGATCAAATCCTGGACTTGCTGTACGATCTGAAGCTTTTCGTCGCCGATCTCTTGCGCGGCGATCAGAGCCTGCTGCACCCGTAGCAACGCCCTCCTGCGGATACCGGGTTCCACGTCCGGACGAAGCGATTCCTGGTTCTGGTCCACTTCGCGCAGGTACGCTGAATAAAAGAAGAGAGATCGTTTACGAGCGATCGATCGTGTACGTATAAATTTACAGGCGAAATGGTAATAATAATGACGATAAACAAAATTGATAATAAACGAAGTATGGTATTTTTCAAAATTATTATTATTACATTGCTATTCATGTTCATAATAGAAACATAAAAAATGATAACGATAAAGGAACAAAAAACCACTTACTCTGACAAGTAGCGTCAAGTTCCCGCAGACGGGAGACGAACCTTTGGAGGTCATTCGGCAGGTTTTCCACGCAGTCCAGGTAATTCTCGATGTAAGTAGCCGAGTAAAGGGCTTCCACCACCGCTTGATTCAACATTCCGATCTTCGGTTATGTAGCAGTAATTCAACCTCTTTCTAACCTCCAACGATTTGTTTTTTCTCACTTTCCTAATTTCCCTCTTTCGCAAACTCTTTCAATAATAATAATAATAATAATAATTACGTTAATAATCATGATAACAACAATAGCGACAACAACGACATCTGTAGTACTGGTGAAAGTGTACAAGTTTTGGTCAAAATCCCCGGAGTACCATTTTCCTCTCGCGAGATGGTGCCACGGTAACTTATAAGTCTTTCCGGAAAATGTGGGACGTCGTCGGTTTTTTTTCTCGGTGATGATACTCGAATCATATCAATGTGAAAAGATCGGTTATCGTATAAAAGCAAATGGCGCAATCCATCTCGAAGATAAGTAAAAAGTTTGTTGGTTCTAATGGAAAAGGGATAGAAGGTAGTTTCGTTTAAAGACAGATGGCGCCACACCTTCGAAGAGTAAAATAGGAATCACCGGCTCCAACGGAAAAAGAATAAAAGCTACCTTCGTTTAAAGACAGATGGCGCCACATCTCTTTCGAAGGGTACTGGTAAAATATTTCTCGGTTCCAAGAGAAAGATGGTAGGACAAAAAATAAGATTCGGCGGTTCCAACGGAAACAGGGAATAAAAGGTACCTTCGTAAGTGAACAGATAGCGCCAGAAGCGCAAAAGCAAAGAAAGCGAGAGACTAACAGAGGGTGGGAGAGTGAGAGAGAGGGAGCGATGAGTGAGAGAGCGAGAAAGGGGAAGAAGGATCGAACGACGAAAGAAACATGGCGTTTGTTTCTCTGGGGAAAATCTCCCGTGGTAAATCGGCACGAAAATGACAGAGACGGTAAAACGGCAGAGAGCCAAGCGGACGATCGCATCGGTTGAATCGGCAATCGGCCGAACGACGGGCAAATAAGAATCGGCAGTGTTCGGGGCCAAGAGCGACCATCCGCGGATCGCTCCAATCTTCTCCAGCGTCCTACAGTTCGATCTCGATCTGGTCCTAGGATCGGAGTTTGCCTGTCTGTCCGTCAGTCAGTCAGTCAGTCAGTCAGTCATTCATTAGTTCGAAATTTTCTTTTACTTGTTTTGTGTTTATTCATTTTCTTCCCAAAGGACGAAATTGTGATTACTGTCGTTTTTCTCCTTTCTCTCTCTCTTTTTTCTTTCCGTCCGAAGATACTTGGAGTAGCGGAAGGAAGAGACAAAAGTCTCGCTTGCTTCCGAATCGGAGCGATGAATGCGTTAAAGACTCTCCTCGTCGCATCGTCATCCTCGGCGACGTTGGAACTGGACGAGCCCTCATACGGATTCGCCAACGTTGATACTGTTATTATTAATATTATTATTGTTGTTATTAGTGCCGTCGTCGCTCTCGTATCCTGGAGTGACCAGTGTTTTGTGGTTTGATACGTACATATATACATATATATATATATATACATTTTTATGTTTATATATATATCTATATATAGAAGCATACAGTAGGAGGGAGAGAAGGTATACATAGGTAGGTATGTATACATTATGTATATTATGTATGATCGTATATATATATATGATTTTCTATTTTGAATAACAGTTCCATTAAGATGGATTAATTTTTTTCATGTTTTTGGAGCTATCGTTATTGTTGTTATTAGTGTTATTATAACTAGTGTTGATTTTGATACAATTATCGTTATTATCAAAGAAATTTAAATTATTATGATTTTTTCTATTTTTATTATCATTTCTCAAGAGTTTCGTTTAATATAATTTTTATAGCTACAATTTTTATTATTATCTCCAGGTAAGAACTCCAGGAATGCTCGTTCCTGGAAAATAAAAAAAGTAAGAGGAAACTAAAGGCGTTCAAAATGAGTTCCCGTGGTTGCACGAAAACCTACAGTCGAAAAGTGAACACCGTCACCCCTGCCAGCATCCAATTTGACAAGCTCTTCCGCGAGAACAGCAACCGGCCATCCGCGGCCAAGTCCGCCGGAACCGTCGGCAAATGGGGCATCACGTCTTTCACCTCTTTGCGCAGCACCAACATCAACGGTACGCAAACCGTATAACCCTTTCCTCTCTTTCGCTTTTCTTAGGGATCAGAGAATTCTGGTATGTAATTCGAAAGTAATCTCATGGCATTTCGTTCCAGGTCGGAGAGACGACGTTCATGGGAGTTTCGGCGCGAAGCGGATGAAGATCGACTATGGCAATCAGAACGCCCGAGTGTCGTCGGGCAAGGATCCCTTCTCCTTCGACACCGACGCCCCGGATGCACGGACCGAGAGTCCGGTGGGTGCCACTGCGTCTTCGGCCATAGTCGCGAAACCCAAAAAATTCTTCAAGAGTCGCAACGTAGTCGCGCCTCCGACTATCGAAGAACGCGACTCCGCTATTTATCGCCAAGTACCTGATTCCCAATTTGGTCGCGGTGGACGCGGACACGGCAAGCACCAGGTCACCTCCGCAGCCTCCGTCGCCGCCAAATGCATACAAAAGTCATGCTCCGGCAGCCTCGCCGCCACCACCAGTACCAGCGTCGCTGCTTCGGGCACCAACGCCATCGGGAAAAAACCCATCGTCGACCCGACCGAGCCCTCCCTCGAGGAGTCGTCTTCGAAGCCGCCCATCGTCCTGAGAATCTGCAAAGGAACGGCTCAGCTGCTCTGCGGCGACACGCAGGAGCTCGCGGAAACCGGGGACCAGCAACCCGACACTTACAGAATCACCACGCCGATGACGTTGTCCACAAAGATTTTGGACATGGACCGAAAAACCTTGGTCACCGAGTCTGCCGGTGCCTCGAAAGAGAGGCATCGACCCGTGGTGACGACGGTTTCCATTCCCCTGGAGCACTCCGACATGAGACGAACCACCAGGAGTCGCAGTAAAAACCTCCAGCTTGGCGAAGCGGCTACGACGATTCCGACGTTCTCGACCATCTCGACGATGTCGACGACGATGGTGAATCCGATCGTGACTTCTTCTGCTCCTGCTGCTCCTGCTCCTGCTGCTCCTCCTCCCCCTCCTCCTCCTCCTCCTCCATCACCTCCTGCAGCCATGGTTTCTCAGACCAGCGGTTCCACCTCCTCATCCTCCCACGGCCTTTCACTGACGCTCAGGAAGTCCGTTACCGACTCCAACAATACTCTGATCTCGCATTACGACATCGTCAAGACCGACGGGTACTCCTGCAAACCCCTGATCGAGCCCCTCATCGGCAGGGACCAGCCTCTGCCCACAACTACCCAGGAGTTGATCGACATCCTCTCCAGTGACTCCGATCCGAGGCCCCTCGTCTCGACTCCTCCCGAGGAATCGCAGTCTCAGTCCGAGTCTCAGGTCCAAGTCCAGGTCCAGGTCGAGGACGAGGACGAGGACGAGAAACCGAAGCGGCAGGAGCTGATGGAGATGGAGGAGGATCAGGAACTGGAAGAGGATGAGGATGAGGAAGAAGAGGACGATGAGGACGAGGCTTCGGAACCACCGAAGATCAAGATCAAACCCGTTGAACCACCTTCTCCTCGGGTATCGGAAACATCCCCGACCGCGGTGACGATCAGCGGGACCGGAAACGCGACGACAACGACGCTGACGCTGACGATGACGACAACGACAACGATCACGACCACGACCACGACGACGTCAGCGTCAGCGTCGTCTTCGGGAAGTCTCGTGACGGAATTGCAGCCGCTGCCGCCACCACCTCCTCCCGGTGCCGAAGTCGAGGAGGAGAAGGACGCGGGTGCCAAGTCCTCGGTCGACCAGGACTGGTTTTCTGGCAGCGAGGACAGCGAGACGCCGCCAACCAGCGTCCCGGGAACCGTCGGCGGCCTGGAAACGGTCGTGGAGGCAACGAGTGCCGTCAAACCCTTGGCTTCGATCGTGAAGAAGGGCAGCATCTTCAAGAGTCGGTCGGCTGGGGCCACAAATGGCAAACGACGCGCTCTTTACAAGCACAAGTGGAGCGAGACCAACACTTCGGAGGGAACGACGGCCACCGGAAGTACCGGCAGCGTCCCCAGCGCTCATATCCCGAGCCTCGAAACCGCGCCCTACACGGAGGAGTTCGAGGACACGAAGCTCACCCGAGTGGTGACCTATTCGGAGAACGACAAGGACCTGGACGACGACGACGACGACGTAGGGACGGAGTGCGTCAGAAGTGTCAGATGCGGGAAGAAGGTCAAAAGGGTGAGTCTGGGATCCCAAATCCCCGGTGAAGTTTTCAGGAGTCGTCTCTAATTTTATTTCCTGTTTTAGTTTTACACGGTGGTAAAGAACGTGAAGAAAGCCCATCAGATCCAAGAAAGCGGGGAGTTCCAGGAGTTCAACGACGACGTGGAATACATCCTGGATACCCTGCGGGAGAACAACCCCAACGCTACGCGTTGCCTTTCGGCGATCCGCCTGGCCAGTAAGTGCATGGCTCCGGCATTTAGGATGCACGTCCGAGCGCATGGCACGGTGGCCAAATTTTTCAAGGCGTTGCACGATGCTACAAAGGACCAGGTAGATTTCCCCTAAAATGACTTTCGTTTCGTTTCGTTTCGTTTCGTTTCGTTTCGTTTCATTTTTGAAACTTTAATGCCCACGTCATTGGCTCGTCGTTCCAGAGTCTCGGACTGTGCACAGCAACGGTGATGTTCGTCCTGAGCCAAGACCGCCTGGCCATGGACTTGGACCGCGACTGCTTGGAGCTGATGCTCAGCCTGCTGGAGTCCGACGCCAGTCACAAGGATGCCCTCGACGACTGTGGATTGAGTCGAGCCGAGCTGCTGAAGAACAAGGAAAAGGTGCGTCAGCTTTGCGCCGATATCCAGGCGCAGGGTCACGCCAAGCACCTCAACCTGGACAACATCACCGTAAGCATCCTTCTGGGGTCCAAAGGATTTTTCTTGTTCCGCGCTGAATCCTCGTGTCTGTTCTGCAGGTGGGCCAACTGGCAATGGAGACGCTGCTCAGTTTGACGTCCAAGCGTGCGGGCGAGTGGTTCAAGGAGGAGCTGCGAGAGCTCGGAGGGCTGGAGCACATCGTCAAAACCATTCGGGACTGTCATAGGAACATCGACGCCAACGACATCACCCGTGCCGGCTGGAGCGATCGTCTGCTGGATAAGCTGCGCAAGGTTGACCGGTGCTTGCGCGTCCTGGAGAACGTAAGGATGCTTGGCTTATTCTTTTTTCTTTCTTCTTTCTTCTTGCTGATTCACTTGCTGGAGAATTTTCGGGTCATCGATTTTTTTGTTTTTGCTATTTCCCAGGTGACGCATATGAACGAGGAGAACCAAATCTACCTGCTGAAGTACGACGACGCCGTCCTGGTGAAGACCCTGGCCAGCCTCTATTACCTCTGCGGCCAGGAGATCGTCATTTACCCGACGATAGACCCCAGTGACAAGACCTCCACCGGTGCGGTGATACGAGAGTGCCTGTTCGCCATTATCAAGGTGCTCATCAACCTCACGCATCGATTCAACCGGCAATGTAAGGACGACAGTCCCTGGAGAAGAGCCACCTACGAGTCGTATGGTTCTTATTTTATTTATTAATTTATTTTCTTTTTCTTTTCTATCCTCGGTGTAGCTTTCGGCAGCAAATCGGTGGGAACTCAAAGCGGCGTAATCGAGTGCAGTCTGCATCTGATACTCGGCGTAACGGATTCACTGCCCGAGGAGAAAAGGTTTGACATGATGATGCTAGGTTTGATTCTACTAATTAATCTGGTGGAACAATGTGAGGACAACAAGAAGCTACTCATGGAATTGAAGAGCCCCTCTAACATTGAGAATATCTTCGATGGTAAATTATGGTTATCATTATTATTATTATTATAACTACTGCTGCTGCTGCTGCTGCTGCTGCTGCTGCTACTACTACTACTACTATTACTACTACTACTACTACTATTTTGGTTAAAAAAAATTACAACAAATAAGGAAAAATATAATAAAAAGAAAAAAACTGTATTTTAAAATGAAAATTTAAGAAAAAGTCAAATTCTACGAGTTGGCTTCGATTTGCAGCCGAGGAAAGCGGTGTGGAAGCTTTGATCGACCTTTTTTACAAACAAGAGGAATTGGCTAGAGCCGAGGAGCAGAAGACCGACGCCATCCTGGACGGGAAGAAGGATTCGGAACAAACTGAGACCGTCTCCACCACGGCCAAATCGCAGGAGGAATTCATCGAGGAAACCGTCACGAAACGTGCGTTTACATCACCTTTTTCACAATTTTTTTTATTAATGTCTTTTTTCATAATAATAAATAAAATTATTTTTTCTTATCACAACGTAATCATTTATTATTATTTTTTTTAAATAGTACTGCAAAAAGCCGGTCGACACATGGAACACACGCTCATCGGTGCCTACGTCGTTCTTCTCCTCGGATACTTAATTATGGATAACAAAGTAGGGCATTATTATTATTATTATTATTATTATTATTATTATTATTATTATTATTATCATTATCAGTATTAGTATTAGCACTGGCATTGGCATTACATTTTGGTATTAGTATTGTTATTATTATTACTTCTATGTTTGTCTCCCTTGCAGGATTACGAGTTACTAGTTCGAAATCGGTTGCCAGACGGTAACTTCGCTACGATGGTCACGGTACTTCAGAAATTTTTCAACTTCATGAACTTGACGGCATCGGTAGGTAAAAAAATCAAAAGGAATTGAAATTACGTAATAGTTGATTTAATTATTTCTTTTTCGGTTCGTAGAACGAAATCAGCAGCTGCGGAATCGCAGCCACGGAGAAAGTTATCAAGTTCCTAAAGATGTCCGACGCGAGGATCGAGGAGGAGAGGAACGAGCTACCCCTGCCGGCTCTAGAGGATTCCAGCAGCACCGCTACCCTGGACATGACCTCACCTTGATGGAGAGCCACCGCCGTCGAGATTTATCCGGCACAATTCGGTGCCGATATACCGGTACGATAGCCAGGAAAGGAGCAATTTATTTTTCCGAGTCCAGGAGAAAATTGCAACAAATTTCGAGTCCCGGAGAAGAACCAGGATGACGATGACGACGAGGATGAGCAACAATAAGAATTTCACGAGGATGAGTGATACAATAGGTAATAATGATGATAACAATAACGACGTTAATTCTTAAGCTTTTAATGAAATGAAATGAAATGAAATGAATTGAAAAATATGAAATGAAATGAAATGAAATTTAAATGGAGGAATAATAATAATGATAAAGCCGACGACGAGGGGTTTACTTACGGACATAAATAATTTACAGGCGATTTTGATATATTTTTATTTTTTTTAAATCAATGAAATAATGAGATCAGGGAGGGATCTGGGAATAATTAGAAAAATTCGATTGTTAATAACCAAATTTTTCTTGTATGAAATTATAATATTTCTGTAATTAAGCGAAACTTTAATTTTTTTTGGTTTCAATTCGACGGGGAAAAATTAAGGAAGGTAATCGTCGTGATTTGAAAGTAAAGTAAATTCAATTATATCCGTATGATGAAATTATAATATTTTCTCTATTGGAAAATTATTTTCGGATTTCGAGTGATGGTTTTTCCTTTATTTCGAAAATTCAAATATCGTGGAAACGGCGGGAGGAAAAATGGGGGTGGGCAGACTGCTTCTTTTTTCGAATATTTATTATTATTATTATTACTATTATAATTCTTACAATTACGATAACTATAAGCGATATAATAATTTATTACATCTGATTCCCTTCTAATATTCTCACTCTATTATTATTATTATTATTATTTTAATTCTCTTTTTTTAATAATATTGTTATTTTCAAGGATTCTTTCCGTCTCCTTTTAATAATTATGTCATCGAAAGAAAAGTAAAAAAGGAACTTTTGTGTATATTAAGGACCTCGTTTTTTTATCGCGTGTAAAAATGAACAGTTGTAAAGAAGGATTAATAATGAGTTTGATAATAAGCTTTTTAATGATAAAAAAATAAATGAATTGTATCGTATGTATGGAAAAAGAAAAAAAAACGAAGAATTTCAATCTAATTTCATTTCAATAATACCAATAAATTTATTTAAAAAAGATGAAAAAGAAGATAAGGAGGAAAAAGTGTTGATATTTATGATGACCATTTTTTACAGAGGTTTGTGCAGCCACTTTTAACAAAAACAAAAATAATGGTTATTAGGAAGGGAGACGGAGAACCAAATGTGATTTTTGGTTTACGAAAAAGCCACCATAAAGTGATCGGAAAAAATTCCTGAATTTTGCGTCGAATTGGGAACTTTCGATTTCTTGTCTCGCCAATTTTGAGAATTACACATTTTTTCCGACCATTATTGTTCGACCTTTCGGGAAAACAAAGTTAAGAATTGTCAGGGGGTACCTAGTGAAAGGGTCCTCTATATTTGGATTCTCGAAAAGCGAACCGGAATTGTCAGGAAAAAAATTGCGAGTCACCAAACAAAATACAAGATTTTAGCCTTCCAGTTGCTTCGTTCGAATTCGAAAATTTGTTGGTGCTTTTTGAGGTGGTTTTCGAAATATTTGCAGTCTTTTCGAGAGTTTTCAGGCACTTTGACGACGTTATGCAATACAATGCTAAAATGTTTTATTCCGCAATTTCTCTCCCTTTTCTCGCGTCAATTCTGATTTTGCTGCATAAAAGACGACTGGAACTTCGGCATCTCCTTCTCCAGAATGTGGTTAATGATTTTACTCAACATCTTCCCAATATCCCATTTCTTGCTGTATTGGAAGTTCTGTATCGTCGCTATCGGCGGCTTTCCCGCCGGGTTCAGGTGATAGACCGACTGGATCCTGACCTCCGGCTTTTCCATCGGAAAGCCTCGATTCAGGTTGAAGTGGACGAAGAAAAAAAAATCCAGATGCTCCAGTAGAAGCGTCGCCGACGTGAATCTCATGGGATCGTACTCCACCAGGGACGACCTGTAATAAAGTATCAAAGCCGAGATGAAATCTCGCCTCTTCCGGAATCCATCGGCCATCAGGTTGATCTGAAAATTGACCCCAGTCGTCAAAAATATCGATATTTCCGAAATATCGATGTATCGTATCATATATTTGTTGTATAACGTCGATTTTTGGGAAATTAAAAAATAGTGGAATAGATAGTGGCAGTACCGGGTGGTCTGCCCTGATCGCACCTATTTTTACATTCCGCAAAATTCGACCGGAAGTGAGTACCAAAAAAATCCGTACTTTTTCGGATATACATCTCTTGATTTCCGGAACGTAATCCATTAAAAGTCGATCGGATCGGAAGGGAGGAATGGCAAAGTTGGCCGAAGACACCCCCAAAGCCGCCTCGGCGGCTCTGGAAAGAATCAGCACGGGAACGACCCGGTTCCAGTCCGAACCGGAGAAGGTCACAAGCAGCGTGGCATTCAAATCGTGCAAATCCGTGTCGCTCGGCGGCAATTTCGAGAAATCCATGGCCACCCTGATGTAGAATTTAGCCTCGGAAGGTTTCTCACTACCCACTGGTAGCAGCAGGACCTCGATGTCATCCCGACAAATTTCCGTGTTGTCTATCAGCATGGAATACTCCATCTGTAAACGACCCTTTTGTGCAGAAAGCGTTTCGATCTGCAAAGACGGGGGATGAATTCAATTATTGTACTTAAATTTCATTTAATTTTCCGGGTGTCCAAAAATTGAGAATCAAAGCGGAGCGGAAGCGCTCCTCCGTCTCCACTTATTTTTGACTCCCCAAAAGTTTAACTCGGATTAAAAAAAAAATTAGAATCCATAGGGTCTCCCCCTTTTACATAGGCACCTGGTGTTCCTTGTAGAGCATCAGGAACTGCACCAGAACCTTCAAGAGGCATTCCTCGTCGAATACGTCCCAGTCGTTGAGGCTGGGTACGTGCGACTCCAGTATCCGGAGCTCCGGGTCTTCCAGAAAGGTGGGATCGTCGAATACAAAGTCGGGCCCTAACTCGGGAAAGTTAGAGTCAAAGTATAGTTGCCAAGTCAGCATGCGGTCGACGTAAGGGATCATGATATTGATCCGGTCATGGGCCACTTCCCGCTCTTGGCTGGACGACGTCGATTTTACCCTCATTGTTTTTAGCGATACTCCTGCGAATAAAAAAGAACTATGTTAAAAATAATAATAATAATTTTCTTTTGGAAAGTGGAAAATTCAATGTTATAAGTACCTATTTTCTCTTCCAAGGCTCTTCGAAGCAGCGGTCTTAGAAATACCTCCACGGGAGGGTCTATCGGTGGACACGAGTCTCTATTGAAATTCATCGCAAATATGCCCAGAGTCGCGACTCAATTTGACTAACGGCGTCAATTTTCTTTGACTTTCGATTTTTTTTGTTTGACTTTAATGCGTCTTGGCTGACTCGATTTTACATGATCCTAATGAATTTGACTCTATTCAATTTGAGTTACTGGTCTTTGAAAATAGAAATAACGGCAGTTTTGGGAGTTTCTTTATGGATGAGATCCTAGAAAAAAAAACAATAATAATGTTAAGGAAAACGAAGGTTATAACAATAACAACAATGGTATTGACAATGATGATAATAAAGATGCTAATGACAATAATGCCAATAGTAATAATGACATAACAATAATAACAATAATGGATATTGACAATAATAATAATAATGATGATCAATTAGTAACAGCGAAAATAGAAATATAATCGATACCATACCGATTTCCAAAAACGAGATAAAAGAAATTTTTCTCCCTACCGGTGATTTCGACCTGCACACGTTAGCGGTTTACCATCTCGTCACATCTCATATATGTGCACACACCACGGACTTAAACAAATGCGGTTTATTTGCGTTTTTCGCTGTTTGTGCGTTTGCTGCCATCTGTTCGAGCTCAAGATGTAACAAGCGGTAGGAATCGACAGGCAGCGACTGTTGCGCCTTTCCTAGTTCCTATTTCCACTAGAGATGGTGCCACGTTCGCAATTATGATTTCCGTTGGATTTGGTTGGATTTCTTTCCGTTTATGAAGCTTGGTGGGAATAAAAACGACAAAGCGAATATGTATATATATATGTATGTATGTATATTCTGACAACGAGAGTGAATCTCGGTGTTAGTATTTGTGATAACCAAGTTGATGATAATAATAACAGTAAAGACGACAACAACAACAATAATGGCAAAGGAAGCATCCCATTGAAGTTTCTTTCTTTCTTTCTTGTCTGCGGACAAGACTTTCTGAAGTTTTTCGGAAACTTGAAGCTTCTATGTACACATGCATATGTTTATATATACAGAAAGCTACCCATGTATAATATTATTGTTATTATCGCACTCGGATGAGCGAGGCGGTAGTTTTTGGGGTAAAAGATGGAAAGCTTGTTGCCCTCCGAGAAAGCGCGGCTTGTTTTGGGTAAGACGCTTGATTCTTTTGTTTTTTTCATCATCTCAAAACTATTTACCTATGCCAGTGCCTGCGTTTGTGTCTGTTTTTTTTACTAACAATCTGGAAATTTTTACTAACAAACAGTCCCAGCCCGAAAATGCATACAACAGGTATAATTCAAACCCAATTACAGGCTACTTGCGGGAAAACTGCGAGAAGCTGGCGGACTCCTTCCTGGCGATGTCGCCCGATCTGCACGAATGCAGAAGCTGGTTGGCGAGCGGCCGTAAGTTCAGCACCACCCTGAATATGTGGTCGGTCAAACACACCCTCGTCGACCTCCTCGACGAGTACTGGGCCGTCGTCTTCATGGTCCGAGAGCATCTCCGCAAGCTCGGCGATCCGGAGCAGCTCCTCTATAGAGCGGACCTCAAAGAGCAGCTGCGCTTTATCCTGGATGGACCCAGGGGACCACGCTTCGTCGTCAACATCAACGTCCCCTCCCAGAATTCCTCCCAAATTCCACAGGGGGGCTCCCCGGTCTCGTCCAATGGTAACGTCACCAGAAAACGCCGTCACAGCGGAAACGACCGGGACCGTGGAAAACGGTTGTCCAAGGTACAGAACGTCCTCGAGAGCAACGAGAACGTCACTTGCGAAACCGTCGAGGCCACATCCCTGGAGACCCTGCCAGGGAACAATCCCGAAAGCGTCGGGGTACCGTCGTCTACATCCGGGGAAAAGGAGCAGGAACGAATTTCCGCGGACGCCCCGCCCTGTTATTCCACCGCCGAGGTCCAGACCACGCCGTCCCACACGCTGGACCTGTCCGACTTGGAAGCCGACGAGCCGGCCGGGAACTTGAGTATCTTTGCTACGGAGATGGTAAATCACGCGGAGATTCCTGAGCGGATCGCGCAGACCATCAACAAGGCCATCCAGCCGGTGAAGGACGATGCCCTGACCGCGGAGCTCAACACCTCCATCATCGCCGAACTCAACACCGCCCTTAAGGACATCGTTCAAGCCACGGAGGAGGACCCGGTCATTGATCAGTTCCTCAAGGACTTCCTCTGTCCCGAACCGGAGAAATCGGGCTGCGAGTCGACAGGGAAGGAGCGGGAGAAACCCGGGGAGGTGCCTCTGAAGAATCGATTGCGAAGTTCATCGCGACCCGGAGGTTTCAAGGGCGAAGAAGAAGAGGAAGACGAAGAGGAGGAAGAGGAGCAACCGGAACCATCGGGAGGAGAGATGGAATCGGAGAAAACGGCGTTAGACGACCAGAACCAAGAAGCCATTATGTCCATCGTTAACGCGAACATCCTCCCTGAAGGGGGTCGACCTACCGAGCAGCCCCCTATTGTACCTAGTTCCACCCTGGTCTGTCCACCTCCGGAGGTGAAAACGGCTTTCGCGAAGTCGAGTAAGGGCTCGAAAAAGAGGAAACCTTCGAAAACGATATCGCAGCTACAACAAGAACTGCCAGTAGAGATCGTCCCGGCGTTGGTCATGTCCTCCGAGGAAGAGGTCCGAAGTCTCTTGAGTGTCGGGGACGGCGAAAAGCAGAAGACGAGTTACTCCTGTGCGAATTCACTTTATTCTTCACAATTTGTGCCCATTGCCCCGAAGGAGGGTCCCCTAGCAAAACCCCAAGTGAAGACGATGTACCTAAAGGCGGTGAACGTGGTAAAGCAGATCCCTGCTCCTGTTCTTGTTTCTACTTCTACTCCTATTCCTGCTTCTGTTCCGGCTCCTGCTCTTGCGGTTCCTGCTCCCGCTCCAGCTCCTGCTCCTGCTCCTGTTCCCGCTCCCGCTCTTTCTCTTCCTCTTGCTGCTTCCCCTCCGCTTCTCTCCACGATAGCAACAGCAACAACGACAGCTACAACGGTGGAGAAGCCGAAGGGGGATCTGTCCAGGATACCCGGAGAGTCGATAACGCTCTATAACAGCGAGAACACGTTGGCCATGTTGCTGGAATCTGCAAATCTCACGCAGCTTACTCTAGACGAGTCCATCAGCTTTAGCGGCACCGGACTGTCACCCTTTCTGCAGAAGAGCTCCCGCAAAGAGGTCACCGAGACGCTTACGACCACAACCACCATGACCACCAGCACCACCACCATTGTCGCCAGAAACGACGAGCCCATGAAGGAAAAGAACACTACCCTGAACGAGCTCATCATTAAGAGGACACCAAAGTCCATCCTCCAGAGTCGCTCCAAGAACCATAGATTGAGCCTTTCGACTCCACGTAGACGCAATTCCCACGTTCGGGTACTGGACTTCGCAACCCCGGGAAAGATGCAGCATTCCAGAATCGACGAACAGCATTCCTTGAAACGGACATCCTTGTTTCAGTCTCCTCCTCTTCCTGCCCTTCCTCCTCATCCTTCTTCGACCACCTGCGAGAACGATTTTTCCAAAGTTCCCATCGCCACTCGAAGTCCGACGCAGAAACTTCAGGGCGGCTGGGAGAAATACACTGGCTTGGATCTCATCATCGGTGGAACGTCTCCCTACAAGAACAGTGTTCCCGAGGAGGACGAACTCCAGCAGCAGCAGCAGCAGCAGCAGCAGCAGCAGCAGCAGCAGCAGCAGCAACAGCAGCAGCAGCAGCAGCAGCAGCTACAACAGCAGCAACAGCAACAGCAGCAGCAACAACAACAACAACAACAACAACAACAGCAGGGGAGGACAAAGGACAAGGGAAAAGGAAAGGCTTCCAAGACCTGGGACTCGGAGCTGCGCAGAAACATCCCCCTCCCGGAGGAGCCTAAAAAGCCTCGTCGACGGAAACGAGAACCGACAAAGAAGGACAAGAAATTGGTAGACACCGATTTGGGTAAACCACCTCCAGGTGCAAAACCGGTTCCGGAGGCCAGCGAAAAAGTGGTGGAGGATTCTAAGGGCAACCGGGTGGTCAAGAAATACGCGCAACTGAAGACCATCAAGACTAATTTGAAGGTCTCCTCGGAGAAGAGTCTCCAGGAGTCGCTGCAGACAGCCGGGGCGTGCCTGCCAGATATGATGGATCTGGAGACCCCGCGCAAGGGTGTTAACGGGGTGCCTGCCACCCCGAGGGTGTTGAGCCCCAGCAGTATCAGTCGACACGCCGTGACTCCGTTCGTTGGCATCCTAAGTGAGGAGTCAAAACTCAGAAACGCCTTCGTCGACACCCCGGAGTTCCCGCCCACACCTCGCTTGGTGAGCCTCACACCGAAGTTGGAACCAACTCGAAAGACGGAATACAGCTCGCCCTACTACGAGCCGGAGCCCGAGAAACAACTGGAATCGCCAAAGAAGGTTACCACGTGCATCAAGCAGTTGGAAATCACGGAGTTCGAGGTCATAAAGGAGAATCTGCCGGTGGAGGAGACTAACAAGGACAGGTTCAAGGTCGACCTGTCGACCTCCAAGGACCGTGATAGCGACTCGGAGAGTAGCTCTAGCAGCAGCAGCAGCAGCAGCAGCAGCAGCACCAGTAACAGTAGCTCCAGCTCCGGCAGCTCCACGACCAGTTCCAGTTCCGGGTCAACCTGCAGTAACTCCAATTGTAGCGAGCATGAGATCGCACCCTCCAGCCCAGAACAGGTATCGGAGAAGTCACCGAAAAAGACGTTGCAGGAGGAGGAGGAGGAGGAGATCCCGAAGGAGACTCCGGCCAAGGACGAGACACTCCTGGACGAGGCTGTTATTTCAGAGACGCCGAGTAGCTCGAAAATCGGTGTCGATAACTTGACGAACCTGAACTCGAAAATCTCGGCGATGATCGTGCAGAAGGATTTCGTCAAGCCGAAGGTCGTGTCCGTGGAGAAGACGAGTATCCCTCTAGTGACGACGGATGTCACTGGAAACCGGAACAACATCAAACTGCTGTCCTTGTCGGAGAAACGAAATCGGGTGGTGGAGAAGTGCAGAAATGATTTGGAAAACAACAACACAAACAGTAACAACCAGGGGAAGAAAAAGCAGACGCATTCGCACAATACCAGATCGAAGAACAAGTATGACTCAGGGGAGGACAAACCACTGCAACAGCGCCAGCATCCTCCAAAGGCGTCACAGAAGTCCAAGGTGGACCTAATCAAGCGCGACCTGTTTAGCGACGAGGAGGAGAAGGACCAGGAAGAGCACGAAGAGGTCCAGGATCCGCTACCGGGTGTGCTGGAATCTCTGGATCTGGTGCCGAAGCCTAAAGTGGACCAGGCCAACGAAATCGACATCAACATCGTCTACGATGACACCAAACAGCAGCAGCTGCAGCAGCAGCAGCAGCAGCAGCAGCAGCAGCAGCAACCGGTAAAGCGAAAGCGCAGGACCAGCATCGACGGGCTTGAGATCCCCTTCAAGCACGAGGACGCAAACGGAAGGTTGCGAGAGATCTTTCTCACGGCTACGCCCTTCGTGGACCTTTTTCACATCTCACCGAAGCTCCGAAGGCGGGGCGTAGGTAGGCAGGCAAAGAAGAAGTCTCCGCTGAAGATCTCCAATCTCAAGAGGACGGCCACGAAGCTGAGCAACAACACACGCAAGCAGGAGTCCCTGCAGAAGATCCATACCAAACCCTTGGCCTCCTCTTCGCCGTTGATCGCCGAGGAGGCCGAGGAGAAGGTAGCTACGGTTGCTGCTGCTGCTCCTATCGGTCGGAATAAAGGTAAGGGTGATCCTCGGGATGGAAAATAATCCTAGCCCTAATTCCGATCTCTTTGTGATTTTTAGACGACAGGCCAACGAAGAAGAGGAAGATCGGTCAAGAGGAGGGGGGCAACCCAGGGGAAGACAAGGTGACCCACCCGGAGGAGCTGTTGAAACAGGCGAACATCGACGACTTCCTGACAAAGCTCCATGGACCAGAAGTGTAGCCGAGTCACACATGGGGGGGATAATATACACCCTCTGTTTCCTCGAAATGATGTTGAAAGCCGACAAAAACTCTCTTTTCATTAAGCTAGAACTTCCGCCCGGAAAATGTTTTAGAGGGCATGAGGGGGGGGGGGGGGGGGTGAAATACCGATTGATTTTTACTTTCCTTTTTTTTAAAAATAAACAACCAAATGAAAACATAAGTGTGTATTATTGCGAGTCTTCCTTTGATGATGGAATTTTATGGGTTTCCGATTTCACCCAGTACCGTTTCCCTTACTTTCCCTTCCCTTGAATTTGATACATGGAATGGATGGGAATTTTATATTATATAATATACAATATCAATTTTGTCCCTAATTTAATATCAATAGATTACATACGACTTTATATACCGTCTCAAAACAGTTCATTTACGTTCAATGTTTCCGTGGTGTAGTGGTTATCACATCCGCCTAACACGCGGAAGGTCCCCGGTTCGATCCCGGGCGGAAACATTTAAAAAATTTTTTAACTGTCAAGAAATGGTACTCGAGTGTAAGGACACTCAAGTACCATTTTATTTAAGACGTTCCCGTTAGGGTTGTTCCATTAACAATAAGATGGAAATGATGGTTTTCGTAAATTTCAAGGTCACTTTTCTCCATTTTTTTCCCAATGGCGCAAATTTATAGTGATTCAACAAAACGAAAGGTGTCGGTTTGAAAAAAGATCTTAATTTTATTCAATGTAAAGATACGACTACAGGAGCGTCGTCCTCTTCCTCTTCCTGTAAATTTTGGAAATCCCACAGAAACTTGCTGGACAGCTTACTGCGTATCCTGGAAGCTTGGGACTTCAACCGCCCGTCGATCTCCTCATTCTGCTCGATATTAACAAACAACGTCCTCAAATTGTGATAAACGAAATTGTTGCTCGCTACGATATCGCAAAGGACCTCCTCCGGCACGTACTCCAGCTGCGATTCCAAAACTTTCAAGAATTCAATATAGATCAGGCGTTTGTTTGGAATAATGCTATCGGCTCGGCAAATCAGGGTCACCAGTTTCTTCCAGTGTTCAAATGAATCTAGGCTTTGGCCACAGAGGAAGCAGACGAACGATAATTCTAGTTCCCCGAGGATCTCAATTGCGCTGGAAAGAAAAGAAAAGAAAACCTTGTTTACTAGCCCTTTCTCGCAATAACAACAACAACGACAACGACAACGACAACGACAACAACAACGACAACTGCCTGAGAAACTAACTTACTGTGGCAATTTGTTTAACATAGAATCTAGAGCATAGCTGGAATCCAAAGAGTGTTTGGTGATTTCCGACGGTGTCGCGTCGTCGGGGTACTGTTTATCCGGCAAAGGTGTTAATCTCAATTCGGTTCCTGGTTTTGGTTTCAAATCCGGCAGCAGCAGCTCCTCCTTCTCCTCGACGGAGAACCTAGATCCTCGTTTGCGCTTGCGAGTGCTCGAACAAGATCCTCGAGGTCTCGAAGCATCCGTACAATGTTCCAGCTCTAGGGTAGACCTTACGAACCTTAAAGAGACCAAGGGACGTTACTAGTGCAATCGAATTGGAAAGTAAGTGGAAAAAAATACGTGTACAAGTTCTCACCCGCAAAGGGGAGTGCATCTTTCCACAACAGCTTCGTCGACGTGGCTCGTCAATTCTTTCCATTTGCCCCAAACGTCGTAAGGGTATGGTCCCAAGAACCTATCGAGGTCCCGCAGATTATCCTTAAGGCTTTGTATCCTTTTTCGATCTATAGCTGGGAATAAGAACGTTCGTCGATAGAGGCTCGGTCATTTTGTAACAACGATAGTACTGTTATTGCAAATGTATAAAATGAAATACGTTTTTCGCTGACGTTCTCCTCATCTACATCCCATTGCTTGACTATGAACTCTCCGGGTTGAAAATTGTGAAGGAATCCAATTCGGGGTGCCAAGTCTCCGTACTCATTAGCCGCGCTGTAATGAACGAAATGGAATCCGGGTGGTATCATTTTTAGTCCTTTAAAATTCTCCCCTACTGTCCAGGACTTCAAGTCCACCCCGAAATCCGTGCCCTCCGGCACGTTTAAGATCACCAAAGTTGCTCCTTCCACCAGAAGCCTTTTGGCCAATCGTTGGTCCATTTCTATACAAGTTTCTACGTTTTCCATTTTCGAGATTGCATTAGTTTTTTTTATCCTGTAATTGTAGTAATAGTAATAATAATGAAAATAACAATAATCATAATGTTGATTGTAATAACAATAAAAACAACAAAAATGGTACCATTAATAATAATAATAATACACATAATCGTATAAAAGCAAAACGAATGATATAATAATATAATGGTAGTAATCTTCCTAACCTTCTTGTAACACCAACTGTTCTTCTGCCACTTATGTCAATCGGCGAAGCACAAATTGTATGAACATTATTACGAACTTCAAATGAGACTGTTTATCGTTCTAAGTACAATGAAACTGTTAATTTCGCTTTTTATGAAATGCTAGTAGTCGGTAATATATAAATACATCGACCGGAATACAAGATGATGACGCACAGAACTCGAATCCAAATATAATCCTTTCAAAACAATTTTCGTTTGAATCTGGCGCCATGAGATTATTGGACAGAAGTAATATTACTACTCGGATAAAATGCCAAATCTTTTCCAACGAAGAGAATGTAGCCAACGACGAAATACAGTGAGACGCCAAGAGATAGCGCCCATACACTACTTTTAAGGCGAAACAGAGATTAATCGCATCGGTAACAGTTATTATTTGAATTTGGCTAGCTGATAGGTTTTTAACTTTATAAAGCTTACAGAGCGAAGAGAGAGCCACATACCGAATGAAAAACAAAAGGCCGGTATTATTGAAATTCAAATGAAGGACCCAGAGATGGCGCCAAGCACTAAATTCTACATTGGACAAAAGCAAAGATACTCGAATTCAGAAGAAGGACCGAGAGATCGCGCCACGCATAGAACACGATATTGGACAAAGCAAAGATACTGAAATTCCGAGAAGACCGAAAGATGGCTCCACCCGCGCAAGTCGATATTGGACAAAAGCAAAGATATTCGAATTAAGGGGAGGGACCGAGAGATGGCGCCACGCACAGATCTCGATATTGGACAAAAGCAAAGATACTCGAATTCCGAGAAAGAACCGACAGATGGCGCCACGCGGGCAACTCGATATTGGACATAAGCAAGAGATGGCGCCCATACCCTATTTTTAATGCGAATCAAAGATTAACCGCTTCGATAACAGTTGATGTTTGTATTTGTATTTGAAGATTATTTGATAAGAAGTAAAATATTCTTGTGTTTTTTGGACTTAAGTATTTTTCTCGTGATACCTGCCAAATTTGGGAATTTCAAAATTGACCGAAGGAGCTGAAATTTGGTATTCCGCATATAGGACCCCTTCCGAGTCGAATGAGACTATTCCCGCCACGATTGGACAACCGGAAGTGGAAAATTTTGACGAGATAAAACATTTTTTGGATTTGCCACATTTGAAAATATGATTTTTTGATAGCCCTTTTCAAGCTGAATACGATCCCCCGTAGGCTCTTCTGAAAAATTTTGGACCTATTCTTGTGTTTTCTCGACTAAAGTTTCTTTTTCGTGACACCTGCCAAATTTTGGAATTTCAAAATTGTCCGATCGGGCTGAAATTTGGTATCCTGCATATAGGACCCCTTCTGAATCGAATGAGACTATTCCCACCTCTCTCCGACAACCGGAAGTTGCAAATTTCGCGAAAGTCCAAAATATTTTGGAACTGTCAAATTTGAAAATTCGATTTTTAGATAGCCCGTGAGCTGTAGAATACAACCCACTTAGGTAGAATCCTGAATTTTTTGGACTTTACTCTTGTATTTTGCCGATCAAAGTATTTTAGTTGACAGCTGTCAATTTTTTTGGATTTTTGGTGGCAAGTGACTATGGATTTAGCATATAGGACCCCTCCTGAATCGAATGAGACCATTCCCACCTCTCTCCGACAACCGGAAGTTGCAAATCTCGCCAAAGTCCAAAATTTTTTGGAACTGTCAAATTTGAAAATTCGATTTTTAGATAGCCCGTGAGCTGTAGAATACGACCCACTTAGGTAGAATCCTGAATTTTTTGGACTTTACTCTTGTATTTTGGCGATCAAAGTATTTTAGTTGACAGCTGTCAATTTTTTTGGATTTTCGGTGGCAAGTGACTATGGATTTAGCATATAGGACCCCTTCTGAATCGAATGAGACCAGTCCCGACTCTCTCCGACAACCGGAAGTTGCAAATTTCGCCAAAGTCCAAAATTTTTTGGAACTGTCAAATTTAGAAATTCGATTTTTAGATAGCCCGTGAGCTGTAGAATACAACCCGCTTTGGTAGAATTCTGAATTTTTTGGACTTTACTCTTGTATTTTGGCGATCAAAGTATTTTAGTTGACAGCTGTCAATTTTTTGGGATTTTCGGTGGCAAGTGACTATGGATTTAGCATATAGGACCCCTTCTGAATCGAATGAGACCAGTCCCGACTCTCTCCGACAACCGGAAGTTGCAAATTTCGCCAAAGTCCAAAATTTTTTGTAACTGTCAAATTTGAAAATTCGATTTTTAGATAGCCCGTGAGCTGTAGAATACAACCCACTTAGGTAGAATTCTGAATTTTTTGGACTTTACTCTTGTATTTTGGCGATCAAAGTATTTTAGTTGACAGCTGTCAATTTTTTGGGATTTTCGGTGGCAAGTGACTATGGATTTAGCATATAGGACCCCTTCTGAATCGAATGAGACCAGTCCCACCTTTCTCCGACAACCGGAAGTTGCAAATCTCGCCAAAGTCCAAAATTTTTTGGAACTGTCAAATTTGGAAATTCGATTTTAAGATAGCCCGTGAGCTGTAGAATACAACCCGCTTTGGTAGAATTCTGAATTTTTTGGACTTTACTCTTGTATTTTGGCGATCAAAGTATTTTAGTTGACAGCTGTCAATTTTGTTGGATTTTTGGTGGCAAGTGACTATGGATTTAGCATATAGGACACCTTCTGAATCGAATGAGACCATTCCCACCTCTCTCAGACAACCGGAAGTTGCAAATCTCGCCCAGGTCCAAAATTTTTTGGAACTGTCAAGTTTTAAAATTCGATTTTTAGATAGCCCGTGAGCTGTAGAATACAACCCGCTTTGGTAGAATTCTGCATTTTTTGGACTGAACAGAGTCTGAAGGAGTCTGAAAGAGCTTGAAGGAGACTGAACAGAGTCTGAAGGAGCCTGAACAGAGTCCGAAGGAGTCTAAACGGAGTCGGAAGGAGCCTGAACGGAGTCTGAAGGAGTCTGAAGGAGACTGAACGGAGTCCGAAGGAGCCTGAAGGAGCCTGAACGGAGTCGAAAGGAGCCTGAACGGAGTCTGAACGGAGTCTGAAGGAGTCTGGAGGAGTCTGAAGGAGACTGAACGGAGTCCGAAGGAGCCTGAAGGAGCCTGAACGGAGTCGAAAGGAGCCTGAACGGAGTCGGAAGGAGTCTGAACGGAGTCCGAAGGAGCCTGAACGGAGTCTGAAGGAGTCTGGAGGAGTCTGAAGGAGACTGAACGGAGTCCGAAGGAGCCTGAAGGAGCCTGAACGGAGTCGAAAGGAGCCTGAACGGAGTCGGAAGGAGTCTGAACGGAGTCCGAAGGAGCCTGAACGGAGTCTGAAGGAGTCTGGAGGAGTCTGAAGGAGACTGAACGGAGTCCGAAGGAGCCTGAAGGAGCCTGAACGGAGTCTAAAGGAGCCTGAACGGAGTCCGAAGGAACCTGAACGGAGTCCGAAGGAGCCTGAACCGAGTCCGAAGGAGTTTGAACGGAGTCCGAAGGAGCCTCAACGGAGTCTAAAGGAGTCTGAACGGAGTCCGAAAGACTCTGAACGGAGTCTGAAAGAGTGTGAACGGAGTCTGAAAGAGTCTGAACGGAATCTGAAAGAGTCTGAACGGAGTCTAAAGGAGTCTGAACGGAGTCTGAACGAAGTCCGAACCGAGTTTGAGGAATTTTATTCAATTTATGTTCGACGCTTTAACTAATAAACTATTGATTTTTCGACAAAAATGTTAAGAATAAAAAGTGCTTAGAATTTGATAAGGAATACCCCAGAATTTTTTCAGATTTTTTTTACATATAGAAAAAAAAAGTTAAATTAAAAAAAATTCACGGAAAATTCAGAAAAAATTCAGGTGTGTTCCTACGACAATTCCAAGCTTTTTTTATACTTGTGAATTTTTTCTGAAAGTGAGTTTTCGAGTAAAAAGATTTTTTGTATTCGACACATGTAAATTTTTCGAAAAAATGTCAAGAGTAAAAAGTGCCTAGAATTCATCAAGGAACACCCCAGAATTTTTTCAGATTTTTTTTACATATAGAAAAAAAAAGTTAAATTTAAAAAAATTCACGGAAAATTCAGAAAAAATTCAGGTGTGTTCCTACGACAATTCCAAGCTTTTTTTATACTTGTGAATTTTTTCTGAAAGTGAGTTTTCGAGTAAAAAGATTTTTTGTATTCGACACATGTAAATTTTTCGAAAAAATGTCAACAGTAAAAAGTGCCTAGAATTCATCAAGGAACACCCCAGAATTTTTTCAGATTTTTTTACATATAGAAAAAAAAAGTTAAATTTAAAAAAATTCACAGAAAATTCTGAAAAAATTCAGGTGTCTTCCTACGACAATTCCAAGCTTTTTTTATACTCGTGAATTTTTTCTGAAAGTGAGTTTTCGAGTAAAAAGATTTTTTGTATTCGACACATGTAAATTTTTCGAAAAAATGTCAAGAGTAAAAAGTGCCTAGAATTCATCAAGGAACACCCCAGAATTTTTTCAGATTTTTTTTACATAAAGAAAAAAAAAGTTACATTTAAAAAAATTCACGGAAAATTCTGAAAAAATTCAGGTGTCTTCGTACGACAATTCCAAGCTTTTTTTATACTTGTGAATTTTTTCTGAGACAGAGTTTTTGATTAAAAAGATTTTTTGTAATCGACACATGTAAATTTTTCGAAAAAATGTCAAGAGTAAAAAGTGCCTAGAATACGTCAAGGAACACCCCAGAATTTTTTCAGATTTTTTTTTCATCTGTGAAAAAAGTTGAATTTCAAAAAATTTTCGGAAAATTTTGAAAAAGTTTTAGTGTCATTTTCTGAAGATTCTAAGCCTTTTTTATCCTTGGAAATTTTTTGTTAAAGTTGATACTTTAGAAGTTGAAAAAAGTGTGGCACTATTAACACTTCCGAATTTCCCCGGATTTTTTTCCCATTTCGGACCGAAAATGGCGTGAGATTCCCATGAGATTCCCTTGACCCTCCCGTGACACTCCCAGGACACTCAGTTGACACTCCGTTGACACTCCGTTGACACTCCGTTAGAGCGATACCCTAGACCTCACAAAAATTTTTTTTTTTTTCTTCACCTACCAAAACCTTAGCCGAACCTTAACCCTATAGTACCCTTAACCCTAACCTAACCTTAACCCTAGCCTAACTTTAACCCTAGTTTAACCTTAACCCTAGCGTAACTTTAACCCTAGTTAAACCTTAACCCTAGCGTAACTTTAATCCTAGTTTTACCTTAACCCTAGCGTAACTTTAACCCTAGTTAAACCTTAACCCTAGTGTAACTTTAATCCTAGTTTTACCTTAACCCTAGCGTAACTTTAATCCTAGTTTTACCTTAACCCTAGCATAACTTTAATCCTAGGGTTTTGCTAGGGTTTTGCTAGGGTTTTGCTAGGGTTTTGCTAGGGTTTTGCTAGGTTACTAGGGTGTTCCATCGACAGAATCGTTAGGTTACTAGCACCTTCGTTCCATAGATTTTTCTGAATTTTGGATATGTTATAGTGGCTCTAAAGACGCTTCGATTGAGCTATTGTGGAGCCTTCTACGACATCTGGAAGTGTCAAAATTTTGATTTTGAAAATTTTTTTCGAGTTCAGACCTTTTGACACACTAAAAATTAACCGATCGGGCTGAAATTTGGTATCCCGCATATAGGACCCCTTCTGAGTCGAATGAGACTAGTCCCAACTTTCTACGACAACCGGAAGTTGGAAATTTTGGATAAGGCCCATTTTTTTTGGGACGTTCAGGCTTGACCATACGATTTTTAGAAACTTTGACTCATTCTGAATACAGCCCATATCACTCGGGGCGAAAAAATTTTCAACCTATTCTTGGTGTTTTTGCGTTCAAAGTTTTTTTTCGTGATACTTGTACTTTTGTGAAAAATTTTCAAAATTGACCAATCGGGCTGAAATTTGGTATCCCGCATATAGGACCCCTTCTGAAGCGAATGAGACTAATCCCGACTTTCTACGACAACGGGAAGTTGGAAATTTTGGATAAGGCCCATTTTTTTGGGGACGTTCAGGCTAGGGTTTCGCTAGGGTTTTGCTAGGGTTTTGCTAGGGTTTTGCTAGGGTTTCGCTAGGGTTTTGCTAGGGTTTTGCTAGGGTTTTGCTAGGGTTTCGCTAGGGTTTTGCTAGGGTTTTGCTAGGGTTTCGCTAGGGTTTCGCTAGGGTTTTGCTAGGTTACTAGGGTGTTCCATCGACGGAATCGTCTGAATTTTGGATATGTTATAGGGGCTCTAAATACGCTTCGAATGAGCTGTCGCGCAGCCTCCTACGACGTCGGGAAGTGTCAAAATTTTGATTTTCAAAATTTTTTTCGAGATCCAAATTTTTCACAAACTCAAAATTGACCGATCGGGCTGAAATTTGGTACCCCGCATATAGGACCCCTTCTGAGTCGAATGAGACCAGTCCCGACTCTCTCCGACAACCGGAAGTTGCAAATCTCGAAAAAGTCCAAAATTTTTTGGAACTGTCAAATTTGGAAATTCGATTTTTAGATAGCCCGTGAGCTGTAGAATACAACCCACTTAGGTAGAATCCTGAATTTTTTGGACTTTACTCTTGTATTTTGCCGATCAAAGTATTTTAGTTGACAGCTGTCAATTTTTTTGGATTTTCGGTGGCAAGTGACTATGGATTTAGCATATAGGACCCCTTCTGAGTCGAATGAGACCAGTCCCGACTCTCTCCGACAACCGGAAGTTGCAAATCTCAAAAAAGTCCAAAATTTTTTGGAACTGTCAAATTTGGAAATTCGATTTTTAGATAGCCCGTGAGCTGTAGAATACAACCCACTTAGGTAGAATCCTGAATTTTTTGAACTTTACTCTTGTATTTTGGCGATCAAAGTATTTTAGTTGACAGCTGTCAATTTTTTTGGATTTTCGGTGGCAAGTGACTACGGATTTAGCATATAGGACCCCTTCTGAGTCGAATGAGACCAGTCCCGACTCTTTCCGACAACCGGAAGTTGCAAATCTCAAAAAAGTCCAAAATTTTTTGGAACTGTCAAATTTGGAAATTCGATTTTTAGATAGCCCGTGAGCTGTAGAATACAACCCACTTAGGTAGAATCCTGAATTTTTTGGACTTTACTCTTGTATTTTGGCGATCAAAGTATTTTAGTTGACAGCTGTCAATTTTTTTGGATTTTCGGTGGCAAGTGACTATGGATTTAGCATATAGGACCCCTTCTGAGTCGAATGAGACCAGTCCCGACTCTCTCCGACAACCGGAAGTTGCAAATCTCAAAAAAGTCCAAAATTTTTTGGAACTGTCAAATTTGGAAATTCGATTTTTAGATAGCCCGTGAGCTGTAGAATACAACCCACTTAGGTAGAATCCTGAATTTTTTGAACTTTACTCTTGTATTTTGGCGATCAAAGTATTTTAGTTGACAGCTGTCAATTTTTTTGGATTTTCGGTGGCAAGTGACTACGGATTTAGCATATAGGACCCCTTCTGAGTCGAATGAGACCAGTCCCGACTCTATCCAACAACCGGAAGTTGCAAATCTCAAAAAAGTCCAAAATTTTTTGGAACTGTCAAATTTGGAAATTCGATTTTTAGATAGCCCGTGAGCTGTCGAATACAACCCACTTAGGTAGAATCCTGAATTTTTTGGACTTTACTCTTGTATTTTGGCGATCAAAGTATTTTAGTTGACAGCTGTCAATTTTTTTGGATTTTCGGTGGCAAGTGACTATGGATTTAGCATATAGGACCCCTTCTGAGTCGAATGAGACCAGTCCCGACTCTATCCAACAACCGGAAGTTGCAAATCTCAAAAAAGTCCAAAATTTTTTGGAACTGTCAAATTTGGAAATTCGATTTTTAGATAGCCCGTGAGCTGTAGAATACAACCCACTTAGGTAGAATCCTGAATTTTTTGAACTTTACTCTTGTATTTTGGTGATCAAAGTATTTTAGTAGACAGCTGTCAATTTTTTTGGATTTTCGGTGGCAAGTGACTATGGATTTAGCATATAGGACCCCTTCTGAGTCGAATGAGACCAGTCCCGACTCTCTCCGACAATCGGAAGTTGCATATCTCGAAAAAGTCCAAAATTTTTTGGAACTGTCAAATTTGGAAATTCGATTTTTAGATAGCCCGTGAGCTGTGGAATACAACCCACTTAGGTAGAATCCTGAATTTTTTGGACTTTACTCTTGTATTTTGGCGATCAAAGTATTTTAGTTGACAGCTGTCAATTTTTTTGGATTTTCGGTGGAAAGTGACTGTGGATTTAGCATATAGGACCCCTTCTGAGTCGAATGAGACCAGTCCCGACTCTCTCCGACAACCGGAAGTTGTATATCTCGAAAAAGTTCAAAATTTTTTGGAACTGTCAAATTTGGAAATTCGATTTTTAGATAGCCCGTGAGCTGTGGAATACAACCCACTTAGGTAGAATCCTGAATTTTTTGGACTTTACTCTTGTATTTTGGCGATCAAAGTATTTTAGTTGACAGCTGTCAATTTTTTTGGATTTTCGGTGGCAAGTGACTATGGATTTAGCATATAGGACCCCTTCTGAGTCGAATGAGACCAGTCCCGACTCTCTCCGACAACCGGAAGTTGCAAATCTCGAAAAAGTCCAAAATTTTTTGGAACTGTCAAATTTGGAAATTCGATTTTTAGATAGCCCGTGAGCTGTGGAATACAACCCACTTAGGTAGAATCCTGAATTTTTTGGACTTTACTCTTGTGTTTTGGCGATCAAAGTATTTTAGTTGACAGCTGTCAATTTTTTTGTATTTTCGGTGGCAAGTGACTATGGATTTAGCATATAGGACCCCTTCTGAGTCGAATGAGACCAGTCCCGACTCTCTCCGACAACCGGAAGTTGCAAATCTCGAAAAAGTCCAAAATTTTTTGGAACTGTCAAATTTGGAAATTCGATTTTTAGATAGCCCGTGAGCTGTAGAATATAACCCACTTAGGTAGAATCCTAAATTTTTCGGACTTTACTCTTGTATTTTGGCGATCAAAGTATTTTAGTTGACAGCTGTCAATTTTTTTGGATTTTCGGTGGCAAGTGACTGTGGATTTAGCATATAGGACCCCTTCTGAGTCGAATGAGACCAGTCCCGACTCTATCCAACAACCGGAAGTTGCAAATCTCAAAAAAGTCCAAAATTTTTTGGAACTGTCAAATTTGGAAATTCGATTTTTAGATAGCCCGTGAGCTGTAGAATACAACCCACTTAGGTAGAATCCTGAATTTTTTGAACTTTACTCTTGTATTTTGGTGATCAAAGTATTTTAGTAGACAGCTGTCAATTTTTTTGGATTTTCGGTGGCAAGTGACTATGGATTTAGCATATAAAACCCCTTCTGAGTCGAATGAGACCAGTCCCGACTCTCTCCGACAATCGGAAGTTGCATATCTCGAAAAAGTCCAAAATTTTTTGGAACTGTCAAATTTGGAAATTCGATTTTTAGATAGCCCGTGAGCTGTGGAATACAACCCACTTAGGTAGAATCCTGAATTTTTTGGACTTTACTCTTGTGTTTTGGCGATCAAAGTATTTTAGTTGACAGCTGTCAATTTTCTTGTATTTTCGGTGGCAAGTGACTATGGATTTAGCATATAGGACCCCTTCTGAGTCGAATGAGACCAGTCCCGACTCTCTCCGACAACCGGAAGTTGCAAATCTCGAAAAAGTCCAAAATTTTTTGGAACTGTCAAATTTGGAAATTCGATTTTTAGATAGCCCGTGAGCTGTAGAATATAACCCACTTAGGTAGAATCCTAAATTTTTTGGACTTTACTCTTGTATTTTGGCGATCAAAGTATTTTAGTTGACAGCTGTCAATTTTTTTGGATTTTCGGTGGCAAGTGACTGTGGATTTAGCATATAGGACCCCTTCTGAGTCGAATGAGACCAGTCCCGACTCTCTCCGACAACCGGAAGTTGCAGATCTCGAAAAAGTCCAAATTTTTTTGGACTTTTTCGAGATCTGCAAATTCGATTTTTAGATAGCCCGTGAGCTGTGGAATACAACCCACTTAGGTAGAATCCTGAATTTTTTGGACTTTACTCTTGTATTTTGGCGATCAAAGTAATTTAGTTGACAGCTGTCAATTTTTTTGGATTTTCGGTGGCAAGTGACTATGGATTTAGCATATAGGACCCCTTCTGAGTCGAATGAGACCAGTCCCGACTCTCTCCGACAATCGGAAGTTGCATATCTCGAAAAAGTCCAAAATTTTTTGGAACTGTCAAATTTGGAAATTCGATTTTTAGATAGCCCGTGAGCTGTGGAATACAACCCACTTAGGTAGAATCCTGAATTTTTTGGACTTTACTCTTGTATTTTGGCGATCAAAGTATTTTAGTTGACAGCTGTCAATTTTTTTGAATTTTCGGTGGCAAGTGACTATGGATTTAGCATATAGGACCCCTTCTGAGTCGAATGAGACCAGTCCCGACTCTCTCCAACAACCGGAAGTTGCAAATCTCGAAAAAGTCCAAAATTTTTTGGAACTGTCAAATTTGGAAATTCGATTTTTAGATAGCCCGTGAGCTGTAGAATACAACCCACTTAGGTAGAATCCTGAATTTATTGGACTTTACTCTTGTATTTTAGCGATCAAAGTATTTTAGTTGACAGCTGTCAATTTTTTTGAATTTTCGGTGGCAAGTGACTATGGATTTAGCATATAGGACCCCTTCTGAGTCGAATGAGACCAGTCCCGACTCTCTCCGACAACCGGAAGTTGCAAATCTCGAAAAAGTCCAAAATTTTTTGGAACTGTCAAATTTGGAAATTCGATTTTTAGATAGCCCGTGAGCTGTGGAATACAACCCACTTAGGCAGAATCCTGAATTTTTTGGACTTTACTCTTGTATTTTGGCGATCAAAGTAATTTAGTTGACAGCTGTCAATTTTTTTGGATTTTCGGTTTTGCTAGGGTTTTGCTAGGGTTTTGCTAGGGTTTCGCTAGGGTTTTGCTAGGGTTTCGCTAGGGTTTTGCTAGGTTTTGCTAGGGTTTTGCTAGGGTTTTGCTAGGGTTTTGCTAGGGTTTCGCTAGGGTTTTGCTAGGGTTTTGCTAGGGTTTTGCTAGGGTTTTGCTAGGGTTTCGCTAGGGTTTTGCTAGGGTTTTGCTAGGGTTTTGCTAGGGTTTTGCTAGGGTTTTGCTAGGGTTTTGCTAGGGTTTTGCTAGGGTTTTGCTAGGGTTTTGCTAGGGTTTTGCTAGGGTTTTGCTAGGGTTTTGCTAGGGTTTTGCTAGGGTTTTGCTAGGGTTTCGCTAGGGTTTTGCTAGGGTTTTGCTAGGGTTTTGCTAGGGTTTTGCTAGGGTTTCGCTAGGGTTTCGCTAGGGTTTCGCTAGGGTTTCGCTAGGGTTTCGCTAGGTTACTAGGGTGTTCCATCGACGGAA
Organism: Gasteruption jaculator; assembly: GCA_949825005.1. NCBI lineage: Eukaryota > Metazoa > Arthropoda > Insecta > Hymenoptera > Gasteruptiidae > Gasteruption > Gasteruption jaculator. Next base: position 10,332 of record OX463764.1, on the reverse strand, counting down.
TCGTCTGAATTTTGGATATGTTATAGGGGCTCTAAATACGCTTCGAATGAGCTGTCGCGCAGCCTCCTACGACGTCGGGAAGTGTCAAAATTTTGATTTTCAAAATTTTTTTCGAGATCCAAATTTTTCACAAACTCAAAATTGACCGATCGGGCTGAAATTTGGTACCCCGCATATAGGACCCCTTCTGAGTCGAATGAGACCAGTCCCGACTCTCTCCGACAACCGGAAGTTGCAAATCTCGAAAAAGTCCAAAATTTTTTGGAACTGTCAAATTTGGAAATTCGATTTTTAGATAGCCCGTGAGCTGTAGAATACAACCCACTTAGGTAGAATCCTGAATTTTTTGGACTTTACTCTTGTATTTTGCCGATCAAAGTATTTTAGTTGACAGCTGTCAATTTTTTTGGATTTTCGGTGGCAAGTGACTATGGATTTAGCATATAGGACCCCTTCTGAGTCGAATGAGACCAGTCCCGACTCTCTCCGACAACCGGAAGTTGCAAATCTCAAAAAAGTCCAAAATTTTTTGGAACTGTCAAATTTGGAAATTCGATTTTTAGATAGCCCGTGAGCTGTAGAATACAACCCACTTAGGTAGAATCCTGAATTTTTTGAACTTTACTCTTGTATTTTGGCGATCAAAGTATTTTAGTTGACAGCTGTCAATTTTTTTGGATTTTCGGTGGCAAGTGACTACGGATTTAGCATATAGGACCCCTTCTGAGTCGAATGAGACCAGTCCCGACTCTTTCCGACAACCGGAAGTTGCAAATCTCAAAAAAGTCCAAAATTTTTTGGAACTGTCAAATTTGGAAATTCGATTTTTAGATAGCCCGTGAGCTGTAGAATACAACCCACTTAGGTAGAATCCTGAATTTTTTGGACTTTACTCTTGTATTTTGGCGATCAAAGTATTTTAGTTGACAGCTGTCAATTTTTTTGGATTTTCGGTGGCAAGTGACTATGGATTTAGCATATAGGACCCCTTCTGAGTCGAATGAGACCAGTCCCGACTCTCTCCGACAACCGGAAGTTGCAAATCTCAAAAAAGTCCAAAATTTTTTGGAACTGTCAAATTTGGAAATTCGATTTTTAGATAGCCCGTGAGCTGTAGAATACAACCCACTTAGGTAGAATCCTGAATTTTTTGAACTTTACTCTTGTATTTTGGCGATCAAAGTATTTTAGTTGACAGCTGTCAATTTTTTTGGATTTTCGGTGGCAAGTGACTACGGATTTAGCATATAGGACCCCTTCTGAGTCGAATGAGACCAGTCCCGACTCTATCCAACAACCGGAAGTTGCAAATCTCAAAAAAGTCCAAAATTTTTTGGAACTGTCAAATTTGGAAATTCGATTTTTAGATAGCCCGTGAGCTGTCGAATACAACCCACTTAGGTAGAATCCTGAATTTTTTGGACTTTACTCTTGTATTTTGGCGATCAAAGTATTTTAGTTGACAGCTGTCAATTTTTTTGGATTTTCGGTGGCAAGTGACTATGGATTTAGCATATAGGACCCCTTCTGAGTCGAATGAGACCAGTCCCGACTCTATCCAACAACCGGAAGTTGCAAATCTCAAAAAAGTCCAAAATTTTTTGGAACTGTCAAATTTGGAAATTCGATTTTTAGATAGCCCGTGAGCTGTAGAATACAACCCACTTAGGTAGAATCCTGAATTTTTTGAACTTTACTCTTGTATTTTGGTGATCAAAGTATTTTAGTAGACAGCTGTCAATTTTTTTGGATTTTCGGTGGCAAGTGACTATGGATTTAGCATATAGGACCCCTTCTGAGTCGAATGAGACCAGTCCCGACTCTCTCCGACAATCGGAAGTTGCATATCTCGAAAAAGTCCAAAATTTTTTGGAACTGTCAAATTTGGAAATTCGATTTTTAGATAGCCCGTGAGCTGTGGAATACAACCCACTTAGGTAGAATCCTGAATTTTTTGGACTTTACTCTTGTATTTTGGCGATCAAAGTATTTTAGTTGACAGCTGTCAATTTTTTTGGATTTTCGGTGGAAAGTGACTGTGGATTTAGCATATAGGACCCCTTCTGAGTCGAATGAGACCAGTCCCGACTCTCTCCGACAACCGGAAGTTGTATATCTCGAAAAAGTTCAAAATTTTTTGGAACTGTCAAATTTGGAAATTCGATTTTTAGATAGCCCGTGAGCTGTGGAATACAACCCACTTAGGTAGAATCCTGAATTTTTTGGACTTTACTCTTGTATTTTGGCGATCAAAGTATTTTAGTTGACAGCTGTCAATTTTTTTGGATTTTCGGTGGCAAGTGACTATGGATTTAGCATATAGGACCCCTTCTGAGTCGAATGAGACCAGTCCCGACTCTCTCCGACAACCGGAAGTTGCAAATCTCGAAAAAGTCCAAAATTTTTTGGAACTGTCAAATTTGGAAATTCGATTTTTAGATAGCCCGTGAGCTGTGGAATACAACCCACTTAGGTAGAATCCTGAATTTTTTGGACTTTACTCTTGTGTTTTGGCGATCAAAGTATTTTAGTTGACAGCTGTCAATTTTTTTGTATTTTCGGTGGCAAGTGACTATGGATTTAGCATATAGGACCCCTTCTGAGTCGAATGAGACCAGTCCCGACTCTCTCCGACAACCGGAAGTTGCAAATCTCGAAAAAGTCCAAAATTTTTTGGAACTGTCAAATTTGGAAATTCGATTTTTAGATAGCCCGTGAGCTGTAGAATATAACCCACTTAGGTAGAATCCTAAATTTTTCGGACTTTACTCTTGTATTTTGGCGATCAAAGTATTTTAGTTGACAGCTGTCAATTTTTTTGGATTTTCGGTGGCAAGTGACTGTGGATTTAGCATATAGGACCCCTTCTGAGTCGAATGAGACCAGTCCCGACTCTATCCAACAACCGGAAGTTGCAAATCTCAAAAAAGTCCAAAATTTTTTGGAACTGTCAAATTTGGAAATTCGATTTTTAGATAGCCCGTGAGCTGTAGAATACAACCCACTTAGGTAGAATCCTGAATTTTTTGAACTTTACTCTTGTATTTTGGTGATCAAAGTATTTTAGTAGACAGCTGTCAATTTTTTTGGATTTTCGGTGGCAAGTGACTATGGATTTAGCATATAAAACCCCTTCTGAGTCGAATGAGACCAGTCCCGACTCTCTCCGACAATCGGAAGTTGCATATCTCGAAAAAGTCCAAAATTTTTTGGAACTGTCAAATTTGGAAATTCGATTTTTAGATAGCCCGTGAGCTGTGGAATACAACCCACTTAGGTAGAATCCTGAATTTTTTGGACTTTACTCTTGTGTTTTGGCGATCAAAGTATTTTAGTTGACAGCTGTCAATTTTCTTGTATTTTCGGTGGCAAGTGACTATGGATTTAGCATATAGGACCCCTTCTGAGTCGAATGAGACCAGTCCCGACTCTCTCCGACAACCGGAAGTTGCAAATCTCGAAAAAGTCCAAAATTTTTTGGAACTGTCAAATTTGGAAATTCGATTTTTAGATAGCCCGTGAGCTGTAGAATATAACCCACTTAGGTAGAATCCTAAATTTTTTGGACTTTACTCTTGTATTTTGGCGATCAAAGTATTTTAGTTGACAGCTGTCAATTTTTTTGGATTTTCGGTGGCAAGTGACTGTGGATTTAGCATATAGGACCCCTTCTGAGTCGAATGAGACCAGTCCCGACTCTCTCCGACAACCGGAAGTTGCAGATCTCGAAAAAGTCCAAATTTTTTTGGACTTTTTCGAGATCTGCAAATTCGATTTTTAGATAGCCCGTGAGCTGTGGAATACAACCCACTTAGGTAGAATCCTGAATTTTTTGGACTTTACTCTTGTATTTTGGCGATCAAAGTAATTTAGTTGACAGCTGTCAATTTTTTTGGATTTTCGGTGGCAAGTGACTATGGATTTAGCATATAGGACCCCTTCTGAGTCGAATGAGACCAGTCCCGACTCTCTCCGACAATCGGAAGTTGCATATCTCGAAAAAGTCCAAAATTTTTTGGAACTGTCAAATTTGGAAATTCGATTTTTAGATAGCCCGTGAGCTGTGGAATACAACCCACTTAGGTAGAATCCTGAATTTTTTGGACTTTACTCTTGTATTTTGGCGATCAAAGTATTTTAGTTGACAGCTGTCAATTTTTTTGAATTTTCGGTGGCAAGTGACTATGGATTTAGCATATAGGACCCCTTCTGAGTCGAATGAGACCAGTCCCGACTCTCTCCAACAACCGGAAGTTGCAAATCTCGAAAAAGTCCAAAATTTTTTGGAACTGTCAAATTTGGAAATTCGATTTTTAGATAGCCCGTGAGCTGTAGAATACAACCCACTTAGGTAGAATCCTGAATTTATTGGACTTTACTCTTGTATTTTAGCGATCAAAGTATTTTAGTTGACAGCTGTCAATTTTTTTGAATTTTCGGTGGCAAGTGACTATGGATTTAGCATATAGGACCCCTTCTGAGTCGAATGAGACCAGTCCCGACTCTCTCCGACAACCGGAAGTTGCAAATCTCGAAAAAGTCCAAAATTTTTTGGAACTGTCAAATTTGGAAATTCGATTTTTAGATAGCCCGTGAGCTGTGGAATACAACCCACTTAGGCAGAATCCTGAATTTTTTGGACTTTACTCTTGTATTTTGGCGATCAAAGTAATTTAGTTGACAGCTGTCAATTTTTTTGGATTTTCGGTTTTGCTAGGGTTTTGCTAGGGTTTTGCTAGGGTTTCGCTAGGGTTTTGCTAGGGTTTCGCTAGGGTTTTGCTAGGTTTTGCTAGGGTTTTGCTAGGGTTTTGCTAGGGTTTTGCTAGGGTTTCGCTAGGGTTTTGCTAGGGTTTTGCTAGGGTTTTGCTAGGGTTTTGCTAGGGTTTCGCTAGGGTTTTGCTAGGGTTTTGCTAGGGTTTTGCTAGGGTTTTGCTAGGGTTTTGCTAGGGTTTTGCTAGGGTTTTGCTAGGGTTTTGCTAGGGTTTTGCTAGGGTTTTGCTAGGGTTTTGCTAGGGTTTTGCTAGGGTTTTGCTAGGGTTTTGCTAGGGTTTCGCTAGGGTTTTGCTAGGGTTTTGCTAGGGTTTTGCTAGGGTTTTGCTAGGGTTTCGCTAGGGTTTCGCTAGGGTTTCGCTAGGGTTTCGCTAGGGTTTCGCTAGGTTACTAGGGTGTTCCATCGACGGAATCGTCTGAATTTTGGATATGTTATAGGGGCTCTAAATACGCTTCGAATGAGCTGTCGCGCAGCCTCCTACGACGTCGGGAAGTGTCAAAATTTTGATTTTCAAAATTTTTTTCGAGATCCAAATTTTTCACAAACTCAAAATTGACCGATCGGGCTGAAATTTGGTACCCCGCATATAGGACCCCTTCTGAGTCGAATGAGACCAGTCCCGACTCTCTCCGACAACCGGAAGTTGCAAATCTCGAAAAAGTCCAAAATTTTTTGGAACTGTCAAATTTGGAAATTCGATTTTTAGATAGCCCGTGAGCTGTAGAATACAACCCACTTAGGTAGAATCCTGAATTTTTTGGACTTTACTCTTGTATTTTGCCGATCAAAGTATTTTAGTTGACAGCTGTCAATTTTTTTGGATTTTCGGTGGCAAGTGACTATGGATTTAGCATATAGGACCCCTTCTGAGTCGAATGAGACCAGTCCCGACTCTCTCCGACAACCGGAAGTTGCAAATCTCAAAAAAGTCCAAAATTTTTTGGAACTGTCAAATTTGGAAATTCGATTTTTAGATAGCCCGTGAGCTGTAGAATACAACCCACTTAGGTAGAATCCTGAATTTTTTGAACTTTACTCTTGTATTTTGGCGATCAAAGTATTTTAGTTGACAGCTGTCAATTTTTTTGGATTTTCGGTGGCAAGTGACTACGGATTTAGCATATAGGACCCCTTCTGAGTCGAATGAGACCAGTCCCGACTCTTTCCGACAACCGGAAGTTGCAAATCTCAAAAAAGTCCAAAATTTTTTGGAACTGTCAAATTTGGAAATTCGATTTTTAGATAGCCCGTGAGCTGTAGAATACAACCCACTTAGGTAGAATCCTGAATTTTTTGGACTTTACTCTTGTATTTTGGCGATCAAAGTATTTTAGTTGACAGCTGTCAATTTTTTTGGATTTTCGGTGGCAAGTGACTATGGATTTAGCATATAGGACCCCTTCTGAGTCGAATGAGACCAGTCCCGACTCTCTCCGACAACCGGAAGTTGCAAATCTCAAAAAAGTCCAAAATTTTTTGGAACTGTCAAATTTGGAAATTCGATTTTTAGATAGCCCGTGAGCTGTAGAATACAACCCACTTAGGTAGAATCCTGAATTTTTTGAACTTTACTCTTGTATTTTGGCGATCAAAGTATTTTAGTTGACAGCTGTCAATTTTTTTGGATTTTCGGTGGCAAGTGACTACGGATTTAGCATATAGGACCCCTTCTGAGTCGAATGAGACCAGTCCCGACTCTATCCAACAACCGGAAGTTGCAAATCTCAAAAAAGTCCAAAATTTTTTGGAACTGTCAAATTTGGAAATTCGATTTTTAGATAGCCCGTGAGCTGTCGAATACAACCCACTTAGGTAGAATCCTGAATTTTTTGGACTTTACTCTTGTATTTTGGCGATCAAAGTATTTTAGTTGACAGCTGTCAATTTTTTTGGATTTTCGGTGGCAAGTGACTATGGATTTAGCATATAGGACCCCTTCTGAGTCGAATGAGACCAGTCCCGACTCTATCCAACAACCGGAAGTTGCAAATCTCAAAAAAGTCCAAAATTTTTTGGAACTGTCAAATTTGGAAATTCGATTTTTAGATAGCCCGTGAGCTGTAGAATACAACCCACTTAGGTAGAATCCTGAATTTTTTGAACTTTACTCTTGTATTTTGGTGATCAAAGTATTTTAGTAGACAGCTGTCAATTTTTTTGGATTTTCGGTGGCAAGTGACTATGGATTTAGCATATAGGACCCCTTCTGAGTCGAATGAGACCAGTCCCGACTCTCTCCGACAATCGGAAGTTGCATATCTCGAAAAAGTCCAAAATTTTTTGGAACTGTCAAATTTGGAAATTCGATTTTTAGATAGCCCGTGAGCTGTGGAATACAACCCACTTAGGTAGAATCCTGAATTTTTTGGACTTTACTCTTGTATTTTGGCGATCAAAGTATTTTAGTTGACAGCTGTCAATTTTTTTGGATTTTCGGTGGAAAGTGACTGTGGATTTAGCATATAGGACCCCTTCTGAGTCGAATGAGACCAGTCCCGACTCTCTCCGACAACCGGAAGTTGTATATCTCGAAAAAGTTCAAAATTTTTTGGAACTGTCAAATTTGGAAATTCGATTTTTAGATAGCCCGTGAGCTGTGGAATACAACCCACTTAGGTAGAATCCTGAATTTTTTGGACTTTACTCTTGTATTTTGGCGATCAAAGTATTTTAGTTGACAGCTGTCAATTTTTTTGGATTTTCGGTGGCAAGTGACTATGGATTTAGCATATAGGACCCCTTCTGAGTCGAATGAGACCAGTCCCGACTCTCTCCGACAACCGGAAGTTGCAAATCTCGAAAAAGTCCAAAATTTTTTGGAACTGTCAAATTTGGAAATTCGATTTTTAGATAGCCCGTGAGCTGTGGAATACAACCCACTTAGGTAGAATCCTGAATTTTTTGGACTTTACTCTTGTGTTTTGGCGATCAAAGTATTTTAGTTGACAGCTGTCAATTTTTTTGTATTTTCGGTGGCAAGTGACTATGGATTTAGCATATAGGACCCCTTCTGAGTCGAATGAGACCAGTCCCGACTCTCTCCGACAACCGGAAGTTGCAAATCTCGAAAAAGTCCAAAATTTTTTGGAACTGTCAAATTTGGAAATTCGATTTTTAGATAGCCCGTGAGCTGTAGAATATAACCCACTTAGGTAGAATCCTAAATTTTTCGGACTTTACTCTTGTATTTTGGCGATCAAAGTATTTTAGTTGACAGCTGTCAATTTTTTTGGATTTTCGGTGGCAAGTGACTGTGGATTTAGCATATAGGACCCCTTCTGAGTCGAATGAGACCAGTCCCGACTCTATCCAACAACCGGAAGTTGCAAATCTCAAAAAAGTCCAAAATTTTTTGGAACTGTCAAATTTGGAAATTCGATTTTTAGATAGCCCGTGAGCTGTAGAATACAACCCACTTAGGTAGAATCCTGAATTTTTTGAACTTTACTCTTGTATTTTGGTGATCAAAGTATTTTAGTAGACAGCTGTCAATTTTTTTGGATTTTCGGTGGCAAGTGACTATGGATTTAGCATATAAAACCCCTTCTGAGTCGAATGAGACCAGTCCCGACTCTCTCCGACAATCGGAAGTTGCATATCTCGAAAAAGTCCAAAATTTTTTGGAACTGTCAAATTTGGAAATTCGATTTTTAGATAGCCCGTGAGCTGTGGAATACAACCCACTTAGGTAGAATCCTGAATTTTTTGGACTTTACTCTTGTGTTTTGGCGATCAAAGTATTTTAGTTGACAGCTGTCAATTTTCTTGTATTTTCGGTGGCAAGTGACTATGGATTTAGCATATAGGACCCCTTCTGAGTCGAATGAGACCAGTCCCGACTCTCTCCGACAACCGGAAGTTGCAAATCTCGAAAAAGTCCAAAATTTTTTGGAACTGTCAAATTTGGAAATTCGATTTTTAGATAGCCCGTGAGCTGTAGAATATAACCCACTTAGGTAGAATCCTAAATTTTTTGGACTTTACTCTTGTATTTTGGCGATCAAAGTATTTTAGTTGACAGCTGTCAATTTTTTTGGATTTTCGGTGGCAAGTGACTGTGGATTTAGCATATAGGACCCCTTCTGAGTCGAATGAGACCAGTCCCGACTCTCTCCGACAACCGGAAGTTGCAGATCTCGAAAAAGTCCAAATTTTTTTGGACTTTTTCGAGATCTGCAAATTCGATTTTTAGATAGCCCGTGAGCTGTGGAATACAACCCACTTAGGTAGAATCCTGAATTTTTTGGACTTTACTCTTGTATTTTGGCGATCAAAGTAATTTAGTTGACAGCTGTCAATTTTTTTGGATTTTCGGTGGCAAGTGACTATGGATTTAGCATATAGGACCCCTTCTGAGTCGAATGAGACCAGTCCCGACTCTCTCCGACAATCGGAAGTTGCATATCTCGAAAAAGTCCAAAATTTTTTGGAACTGTCAAATTTGGAAATTCGATTTTTAGATAGCCCGTGAGCTGTGGAATACAACCCACTTAGGTAGAATCCTGAATTTTTTGGACTTTACTCTTGTATTTTGGCGATCAAAGTATTTTAGTTGACAGCTGTCAATTTTTTTGAATTTTCGGTGGCAAGTGACTATGGATTTAGCATATAGGACCCCTTCTGAGTCGAATGAGACCAGTCCCGACTCTCTCCAACAACCGGAAGTTGCAAATCTCGAAAAAGTCCAAAATTTTTTGGAACTGTCAAATTTGGAAATTCGATTTTTAGATAGCCCGTGAGCTGTAGAATACAACCCACTTAGGTAGAATCCTGAATTTATTGGACTTTACTCTTGTATTTTAGCGATCAAAGTATTTTAGTTGACAGCTGTCAATTTTTTTGAATTTTCGGTGGCAAGTGACTATGGATTTAGCATATAGGACCCCTTCTGAGTCGAATGAGACCAGTCCCGACTCTCTCCGACAACCGGAAGTTGCAAATCTCGAAAAAGTCCAAAATTTTTTGGAACTGTCAAATTTGGAAATTCGATTTTTAGATAGCCCGTGAGCTGTGGAATACAACCCACTTAGGCAGAATCCTGAATTTTTTGGACTTTACTCTTGTATTTTGGCGATCAAAGTAATTTAGTTGACAGCTGTCAATTTTTTTGGATTTTCGGTTTTGCTAGGGTTTTGCTAGGGTTTTGCTAGGGTTTCGCTAGGGTTTTGCTAGGGTTTCGCTAGGGTTTTGCTAGGTTTTGCTAGGGTTTTGCTAGGGTTTTGCTAGGGTTTTGCTAGGGTTTCGCTAGGGTTTTGCTAGGGTTTTGCTAGGGTTTTGCTAGGGTTTTGCTAGGGTTTCGCTAGGGTTTTGCTAGGGTTTTGCTAGGGTTTTGCTAGGGTTTTGCTAGGGTTTTGCTAGGGTTTTGCTAGGGTTTTGCTAGGGTTTTGCTAGGGTTTTGCTAGGGTTTTGCTAGGGTTTTGCTAGGGTTTTGCTAGGGTTTTGCTAGGGTTTTGCTAGGGTTTCGCTAGGGTTTTGCTAGGGTTTTGCTAGGGTTTTGCTAGGGTTTTGCTAGGGTTTCGCTAGGGTTTCGCTAGGGTTTCGCTAGGGTTTCGCTAGGGTTT